>JALPQD010000027.1:7003020-8275520 GCA_023101885.1 Typhlomys cinereus
AGCTGTGAAGAGTTAACACATTTAAACACATGCTTAACTCACAGACTGCTGTGCATGGTGGACGCTAACAGATTCCCCTAAAGCAAGGAGCCAAAGACCAACTTAATGGTGCCTGAAACACTCTGGGAAAGAAAGGAGTCATGATAACACAGCCCCTGTCGCTGTATTGTGCCTTCTGAAAGTTTGCCTAAAATTTCCTCTTGTCCTGTGGCTCTCAGGGGATGAGTGATGAATACGAGTTGTAAAAAGACTAATTAATTTAGCCATGAGTCAGGAACCGCCACCACCGGCCTCCCCATCTGCGATGCGACAGGTGCACCTGGCAGTGGGCATTGTCCTACGCTCTGCAGCAGGGGACTCCCCACCATGTCTCTGTGTGTGGAGAGAATGGCCCCCGGCCTTCTTTGGGGGAATAGACCTGTCCCCCCCCCCCATCCGTACCAGAGAGCCACTGGACTCCTATTCTTGGGGCCTGCTGGAAATGGGGAAGACTGATGATTAATGGAAGCTTTTCCCTAAGATTTTAGTGTACATGTCTCTGCCCCAGGCGCCAATGAGGCAATGATTGATCTGATTTCCCTCCAGGCACTTGGCAGTGACTTCATGGGGAAAAATAGCTAAGCCCGGGTCTGAGCACATGTTCACATGGGGAATCCCATTTCTAGTGTTCTTCATTACAAGGGATGTTAGCACTTGAAATTAAATGTCCTGTGTATATGCACATGTGCCTTCATGAGTGTGTCTATATCCATGCCCATGTCTGCATGCAGGTAATTGTGTGCATATGCATGTATGTGTTTGCGTGTGTGTGTGTGTGTGTGTGTGTGTGTGTGTGTGTGTGTGTGTATGTGTGTGTGCATGTGTGCGCGCATACAGGTGCATATGTGCATATTCACTGCTGTTTTACAAAATCAAAAACAGTGTTCAGACTTAAACTTTGAGCCAGAGAGTAAGAGAGATTTTCCAGCCTATGTAAACATCCTGATTCCCACTAACAGCAGATGATGGATGGTTCAGTCGGCAATGCATTCATCTTGAAAGAAGGACCTGGGTTCCATCCCCAGAACCGAAGCAGAAAACAAAGGCAGGTGATGAAGTTCACACTTGTAGCCTCAGCAGAGGGCAGAGGACATGGCTGGGGCCCTGGGGCCCCTGGTCAGCCAGCATAGCCTGCTTGGTGGATGCCGGATTCAATGAGAGACCCTGTCACCTGAGGTTGTCACCTGAGCATCAGAGGTTGACTTCTGACCTCTATATGCATGATGCTCACATGCACACACATACATACATACACATACATGCAAACATGATTTTTATGAAGTTGGTTTGCATTGCTCTTTTATGAATTGGGACCAACATAATGTTTGTATTTAACCTTGAGAGCAGCAGAACAGGAGGTATTTTGGCCTGTACTTGCTTTTTGTACCCCCCCCCAAAGACAGGTATGAATGTAGTGTCCAAACAGTGGACTTGCAGCCTCAGGGCCCTGGCCTTGGTGAAAATGTATGAAGCCCACACTGCTTTCAAACAGAATGAGAATAAGGCCCACCTTTCCCTGTTCCTTTCTGTCACCTGCCCACAGTGGCTCACCAGAGTCTCCCCATGTGACATCACAGCTGCATTCAGAAGCAACTGAGAGCCAGATGACTTGTTTGTGGTACCCAGACATTAAAGCTATTAGACATCTGCTATTAGAGAAAACTGTGCGGCTTGTTTTTCTTTGGTTTTAAAATCCATAATATTTCCAACTTAAGTTTATGTAAAGTGTAAGAGAATTATTATTGCTACCATTCATTCATTCATTCATTCACTTTTGAGACAAAGTTACATTTAGCTCAAGCTCACTGTTCAGCTGAGTACAATCTTGAACTTCTGAGCCTCCTGCCCTTTTTGAGAGTTGGGCTCACAGGTGTGTATCCCTATGCCAGTTCAGGTGGTGATGGGATTGAACACACAGCTTTGTGCGTGCTGTGTGAGTACTCTATCCATTTAGTACACCCTGATCGATCCCTTAACATTTATTTTCAAATCCAGCCTTTGCTTCAGTCACCTGTAATAGCATGTTTCTTGCATCAAGTTCTGACTTATTTTCACTTCCCAAGTCTGTGACTGTGATCAGAAGTGAACCACATTATTTGCTCTAGAATTGTCATTGGATATTGTAGCTTCAGCTAGTAGACCATTCTAGACCGCTCAAAGATGGATGTATCTGCACACTTTATGAAATTTTAAACACCTTGGAATATAGGAACTTTAATATCAAAAACTATCATGAACTTAGATTTGCAGGAGAGAGTAGTAAAGTATTCTTTTTACCACAATATCTTTGTCACAGGAAAGGAAACTGACTTCAGATTTTTAAGGTGCTCACGGTAATCTTTTAAAAAAACTTGCATTAGTGGTTCGAAAGATGTTTTATCATATAAGAGCATTTATGTGTAGACGTGAGGACCTAAGTTCAAATCCCTAGCACTAATGTAAAAATTCAGCCTTGCTTTGTGTACATTTTTAACCTCAACACTTTGGATAGAGAAGGCAGAATAACTGGGATTTGATGGCCTTTAGTCTAACTGTAGGAGCAGTGACAGACCTTGTCTCAAAGGAATGCAGAATGACAACAGGACATCTATCATGGTGTGAGTATGACTTGTCTGCCTTTTGTAATGTGTGTGTGCTGGTTATGAATGTGAGCTGTCTCCATGGGCTCATATATGTGAACACTTGGTCCCCAGCAGGGGGCACTATATGGGAAGGTTGTAGAGACTTGCAGGAGGAAGTACAATCATTTGGAATAGACCTTCAGTTTTTATATTCTTCCTGTCCCTCTGGCCTATTCCTGAGTGCTTTGTAAACAAGGCACCGTGCCCTCTTAGCGTGCACCCCACCTTCCCTGCATGCCCCCAGCCGTCCTCACGGTGATGGACTCTATCCCTCTGGAACCATAAGCAAAATACACCTTTCTCCCCCAGGTTTGCTGTGTGTCAGATACTTTATCACAGCAAGGAGATAAGTAACTACAATGACGCCCAATGTCCTCTTCTGGACCCTGTATATACCCACACATATATGTGTGCACACAGACACAATACACATATACCATACATACTTACACATACATCACACACATATACCATGCATATAAATCACGCACATACTCAATATATATGTATATAGCACACACCAACTTTCACATACACATAAGCCACATGCATATACCACACACATGTACAGCATACATATTCACATATTTCCCAGTCATATACCATACATGTGAAACATGCATCATATCCACATATATGCATCCTGCACAAAGACCATATGCATATTCATATGCATACAACTCACATACACCTACATACATATATCACACATATTTACACACATCTACATACATGCACACATACACTGTACACACACCTCATGCATCTACATGCATTCAATACTCCTATACCATACACATACCTATACCACACACATACACTGCACTAATGCCTATATGCACACACACATGCACAGATGATGCATACCACCTGCATACATATACCTCACATACTCTGATACCCACATGGCCTCACCACATTCATACACTGCACTCATGCCTACATGCATATATCCATAATGGCAAGCATACTTGCCTACATACATGTACACATGTACTCTGCACATATGGCCCACATGTATCCACCACACACACCACTCTCATAATCAACATGCCTACAATACACGTTTGCACTGTATTCACACCTAATGCATACATGTATCTATGCCAAACACACTTAACTGTATACATGCACACACATACACTGCAAACACACCTACATGCATACATACATGCATATCTGCCACACACACCTATATACATATTTGCATGGAGACACACAGGCATGTACACTGTCCATGCACATGTATGATACACACTCCAGGAACATAGCAGGTGTCTAAACAATTTGTAGCAGTGAGCCTTTCTGGACAGTGAGTGGGAAAAATTCTTCACATTCATACCCATTCTTCTACAGCTCTGCCTTCGGGTCAACCCTTGATAGACAGCAGGCACATGGTAGCTTCCATTCTCCTCATTCAGACCATGTGAGAGCCATGGGTTTCCTTCAGAGAGGCAGCAAACATTCATTTGCTTCCAGAAAGTTCTGCCTTCAGCAGTAATGCAACAGATGGGTGTGCAGAGCCTAAAGCCTTCATTTGCTCCTTGCCAAATACACCCCCTGGTGGACGCTTCTCTGTGAGGAACATTCCCTAAGCAGTGAGGCCTAGATGTCACACATGCCAGCCTCTCTCAGAGTTCACTAAGGGCTCGCTTCCCTAGGCTTCCCTTGCCATTTCTCAGCAGTGAGGAAAGACTCTTGGGTCACAGAGAAGGAAATTTGTCATTCTATATTATTATCTTCAGCTGAGATGATCTGGGGATATATTGCAGTAGGTTGGCAACCTCAGTCTAATTCTATTTTGGGGTATAAAATTGACTCAGATGGGTCCCTTGTCCTTGGAGAAAAACAACTTGTTTCATTTAATTGTTCATGAAGGAAGGGAGTACTTGCTGACTTTGAGTACCAACCTTTCATTCCTTGTCCTTCAACAAGTAAGGAGCTGCAGTTTTTGCTCTCCCTTCTCTGGGGCATTTGTTCTTGATCATAAATTCGACACACGCTTCTTAATGAGCTTCTGGCTTTGTCTCAAATACAAGCAAAATAGTGACCAATGTCACAAACTCAGTTGCCTGTAGCCAGCCTGTGATGAAACGCTTCAGCCCGGGTGAGAGCGGACTTAATTTGCTTAGCTCCAAAGTCAAGCATGCTTTGTTTATTCATTATTTATTTATTTATTTTTTACACAAAGCTGTTCAGAAGAGTCTGTGATTTGCATGAAAAAGATTCTAGTTCCAATTGGTTTCACACACTTTGGGACCACTGTATCACAGACTTCAAAGCCCAAGGGCAAACTAGATTAGTGTTGAAAAAGAATGAGCCAGTTTGTATTTTTTAAAACTGTTTTCATTAAGTTGTTGACTCGATCCCAGATACTTTGCCATGGAGAAGGACTAAAAATTTTGTCAATGATATTATCTTGCCTCTTAACAACTTTGTTCTTTCCTTAGTTTTAATAATGAAACCATTTTTCATATGAAAATAAAACATAATTCTTTTTTAATTAAGCATAAGTGTTCCTATAAAGATACTCTTGGGGGATGGAAGAGATGGCCCTGTAGGTAAAACTGCTTGCTGCACAAGCATGAGGGCTTGAGTTCTTGTCCCAGCAACCAGGCTAGTAGCTGGGTGTAGTCACACAAGAGCTTGAAAACCCAGGGCTGTAAGGGAGAGGCAGGATTCCTGGGACTTGCTAGAAGCCAGCCTAGCTCCAGCTTCGAGGTAACTGTCTCCATCTCAAAGGAATAAAGGAATGAAATACTGTACGATGCCTGGTGTCCTCTTCTGGCCTCCATGAGCACACCTATAGACATGCACCTCACACATGTACACATAGACATCACACATATCTCCACATAACACACATATACCCAACGTCCTCCTCTAGCTTCCGAAAGCACACCTGTAGGCATGCACGTAAACACAGCCATATCTTCCCACAGCACACATGGAATATTCACTCTAAGCTAGGGGTATATCCCAGTGGGTAGAGTACTTGGCTTCTGTTCACAAACCCCTTGGTTACCTCCCCAGCACCACATAAATCCGAGGTGGCAGCACATTCCTGTAATCCCAGTATTCAGGAGGCATAAGCAGGAGGATCAGGAGTTCAAGGGCATCTCTGGCTTCGTAGGAAGTTGGAGGGCAGCTTAGTCTACAGGATATCCTGTCTCAAAACAAAGAAATGTGTCTATCTGTCTGTCTGTTGCTCTATCTATCCTATATTATCCGTTATCACCTATCTGTCATTTATGTAAGATCTATATTTTTTTTGTCTTTTCACCTTGAAATGCTCTTTAAGGCTTTTAAAGGAAATATCTCCACCTGGCCCTTTGCACTTTGTGGCGGTCTCTTCTCTATTTATGTTGAATCATGAACTGGTCTCTCCTGTCTCCACAGGTTTTATCTTTTCCCATTCAAGCATCTCTGGAGATGACCTTCATGTAGGTCCATTCATTCTTGGGGGGAGCCTAGAAGCATCATGGGTGGGGCATACGTTTCCATGATTTAGTGTAGAATGTGTTCCTTTTTAAATAGCAGGTGATAGTTAAAGCTTTTGAGGTCTTCTTTAAATTGAATTTAATGAAATTTGACAAGTGCCTATGTAATGTGACAATCCCCAGTTGTTGCTATGGGGACCAACTCTTTTAAGCATAAAATAATGATGTTCCCAACCTCTATACTGTAGTAAGACTTTTATTTAGTAGAGTGATAGCCATGAGATAGGTGCTTGCTCTTTTCCTGGAAGTGTCTCTTACGCTAAATCGCTTTTGTTAAAATCTAATGTGCCATTAGCATATATATTAAATCTCCCTCTGAGGATTCAGCCATCGAGTGTGATGATTGAAAACAATTTTCTAGAACATTCTTTCACTCCTGGCTTTGTACCTGAATTCTAGTTGATGGACTCAGAGTGCGATCATGGGTCCCTAGGTGTCCCAAGGTGAAAACAATGGTCAAAACAGATCTAAGATCTTGTTTACCTTTATCATTATCCTTTGTCTCATGTGTGGAATTCTTTTTATAAGCACAGAATGTGCTATTGTAACAGATCGAATGCCAAGTAGCTTCAAGAACCCATCTAAATGAAGATGTCTGCATTCTTATGAAACATACTTTAGTCACGGAATTCAGTGTTTTTGCTTTCATAAGTTTGTTTGGCTTACATTAGAATGGGTGTGTCTTGACTGAGGACACAGACGTGCACCTCTGGAGTCATGGGAATAGAGGACCTCACTGCATAGAAACCTCAGGGTTCCAGCGAGAGGAAGGAGTTGGAAGCTGGAGACAAGGCAAGTAGGAGGTGGCCTGATGCAACCAGAGAAGAAGGAAGATCTTGCTCCAGACACAGTAGCAGCTGTTTGGGTTTGTCCTGTGTTTTCAGTCGTCTCCTGCAAACCCATCCTCCTGCTCTTGATTCACAGAAAGCCCAAACCCTCTTCTCACATGTACTTCAAGCCTTATAACTCTTGGAACCATTCCTGATGCACTGATCCACAGTAACTTTTCTCCTGAAACACCAGACAAAAGGAAAAGAAAGAAAATAACTGTTCTGTGGCTGCTCAGAATCAGAATGCCCTGTGGGAATCACTGTGTGTGCATGCAGACCTGAGCTAGAGTCCACACATGTGTGAATGGTATTGGACCAGATATGTTCCTTTTTCATTGCGCAAGTCTCAATGTTAAGAGTCCACACATGTGTGAATGGTATTGGACCAGATATGTTCCTTTTTCATTGCGCAAGTCTCAATGTTATTCTTATTAAGTGGGTCTTAATAGCTGTTAGAGAGAGGAAACACAAATGGATCACCCTACTCAGACAGTGAGCTACTAAAGGAAGATCCTGGGGCTAGGGAGGTGGTTCAGGGGTAAAGCTCTTGCTGCATGAGTATATGTGACCTGGGGTTGACCAAGAGCAGACTTTGTACTAAGCCTCAGTTTCTTTTCAGTGTCCGCAGACACACAGGCAGCCCGTGTTGTTGTGACGTCGTTTCTGTGGAGCTGTCTTTCTGAGGTTCCGTTCCTCTTGCTGAAGTCCTGATTCACACAAAGTCCAGGGATTTCTTCTTAACAGAAAGAAAATGAATGAGAATTCTTTTCCTCCTCTTTTGTGTGAGATTACTTGTTTCAGATGGTGATATTTTTCCCTTTATTTGTTCTGATAGACTAAAAAGGAATTTGCCCATAAATTCGATACAGGTTTTGACAGTGTAATAAAGTTAAGCTTTGCATCCAGGAGTGTGGCATAAGTTTCTGTTTATCACAGTCTTCATTCTTCTCGGCAGTTTTTGTAGTTTATGCTGCAGCAATCTTGCCAGTCTCTTGTTGCCATTTGTCCTTGGATACTTGGCTTTTTAAACACTTGTTACAAATAGTTGCTTTATACACTTTATCTTCCAGTTAATTGGTGGTAGTATATAAGAATGGAGTTGAGAACTGGGTATTGGGGTACACACCTGTGATCCCAGTACTCAAGAGGTGGGGCCAAGAGGTCAACCTTGGCTACTTAGTGATTCTAAGACTAGCCTCACCTACATGAGATCCTCTTACTCCCTCCCATAATGAAGCCTGTTTTTTTTTTTTATTAACATGCATGAGCTACACTAACTAATGAATTTTACTGCATGTGGGTGTGGAAACCAGAGGAGAGTTTTGGTTGATATTCTGCAGATACTGTCTATGTGAGTTAGATAAAGTGTCACTGTCTATGTGAATTAGATAAAGTGTCAACTTGGTAATGGAAGGCTGAATTCTGGACATGTGTGTAGAGTTAATAGTTAAAGAAAACACTTGAGCAAACCCCCTTATTCTGGGAAGACCCAACCATGGTAGATGGGACCACTGCATGGGCAGGTGGATAAGATGGGGGAAGCCTGTTCAGTAGTTTGGCATTCTTAAGTATATTTGGCAGTTCTGCTGTCTAGCAACTGAGGTTTGCCCCTCTGTGAGCAAGTCCTACAGATATGGAGTGACCTCACTGGTGTTGGTGTGAGCTTTCCTGCCAAGTTGGGCTTAAGAACTGTAACTGAGAATTCTAAGAAAGATAAATCCTCCTTTTGGTAGTGGATTTATTGGCGATGTGCAGGCAAACTGCAGCTCTTATCTAATTTTTTATTTCATGTTTTGTGTTAAGATTGTTCACTGGTATAGAACTAGCTAATTTGGTCAGACTGTCTGTCTAGGGAGCCCCAGGGATCCACCTGTTTCAACCTCCCCAGTGTAAAGTTATTTTTGCCATCACATGCCACTAAGCATGTGGTTTTTGCTATTTTTTTGTTTTGTTTTGTTTTCTGTAAATTCAAGTAAATTATTTACTTGCAAGGGCAGGACTTACTGGCTCAGCGTCAGGTACTCTCTGAGACCCAGGCAATCAGAAGGAAAGACATCCTCTCACTTAGCAGGGAACCAATCACATTTCTTGTATGTTTGTCCTTGTGAAGAGGGCAGGGCTGATATGACTCAAGCAGTTTCAGCCCCCAATAGTAACAGAAGGATTTCGGTGGAAAGTCTTGCTAAAACTAAGTTTTGAGGGTGATGGAAGTTGCCACTTATCTCCATTAAAAACCTTTTCAAAATGCTCTGTCTTTACAGAAGCATCCTTAGCTTCCGAAGAGATCTCATGTGCTATAAGTAAAGTTAGCGATATAAGCAAAATAAAATGAGTCCCATTGTTAAATAAGTCCCATTGTTAAATAAGGTGGGAGGAAGACTTCATAGGAGGGGACATGGAAAAATCACAGGCAGTAAGGAGAGGGGAAAGAGTAATGATAAAGGATGAAGGGAGGAGGACGATGAGGGAGGGGATAGATACAGGAAGGAGAGGGAGGAGAGGGGAGCGCAAGCAGCACTGAGAATGTGAGACACAACTATGAGTTTATCAAAAAAACTAATTTTTAATATAATGAATGCTAAAATCATCTGATTTGTAAAACTACAATTTTGTATTTCCTAGATCCTGAAAAATGATAATGCAATTCTTTGTTTTATATTTTTATTATTTAATTCAATTAATTTATTTACTTTTGTGTTGAGGGTGTGTTTGTACCATGGCAAAGACAGAGGACAGATTTCAGGAGCTGTTTTATTTATTTTTTCTGCCACCTTTGATTTATAGGACTCAAACTCGGGTCACCAGTTCCGTGCAGTCAACGCTTTAAACCCTTGAGTTGGCCCACTGTGCCAAGTTTTTATTTAGTTTTAATGTAAAGATACCTAAGACTTGATTCTGTGAACCCCAGTTCTGGGCTGAATTTTCCCTGGAGCCTCCCTGACCCTTAGGTTTCCCCATCCGTATCACGGTCACATTTCACACTCAGATGGAACACCATGTTTTATATAGCAAGCTCAAGAAGAGTTGCCTGTTAGCTCTGACTGGCATAGCCTTGTGTTTTGTTTGCTTTCTGTGATTCAGTGTAGGTGTGGGACAGCAAATAATTAATAATACATAAATGAAATCAATACAGACAGTACAAGTACAAGAACTCAGCCCAGACACTTGAGTCGCAAATGATACGTGTTAATGAACTCACAAAACACAGCTTAACTCAGTATTCAATTATTTATTTGGCCGCTGTGAACTCCTGGGAGAAAAAAATCATGTCATGTCACTAAATAGAGGAATAATGCCCCCGATGGTCTTAAGTACTTAACATTAGAGATGACAGAGGAAGGGAGGAGGCCGAGGAAGGGGTTCCTCTGCAGACCTCATAGGAATGCCCCTCACACATGTGCTGTCCCTGTGATCCCTGGAGTGTTCTAACACTGTACCTCTGTTCCTCCAGGGAGAAGTTGGCGGTGGCCCGGCTGCAACGGGAAGTTGCCCAAAGAACAAGTGAAGAGGCCATGGTGAGTGCCAACTTCTCTTTTAATTATTATTTATTCAATTGCGCATGTGTGCGTGTATGCGTGTGTGTGTGTACTGTGCGTGTGTGCACGTGTGTGTGTGTGTAAAACCACAGGCGAATTCGGGAACCTCCATGGACCGCCTCCATCTCCTCCTTGTTTACTCTGCCCCAGGATTCACAGGCTCCGCCCTACCAGGACCAGAAACGCAGGCCGCCCCCGCTTCTGCCCAGCGTCTATACGTGGGGTCTAGGATCCAAACTCAGGACCTTCTGCCTGCAAGGCAGAGGCTTAACCCCTGAGCCACCTCTCCAGCCCCAAGTGCTGACTTCTGAGCTTCCTGTGCCTAGGACACTGGCTGTAAAGCCACTTCATGCCAGCAAGGATAAATATTTGCTTACTGTAAACTTAGTGTAAACAATGTCTTTACTGTACAGTCAGTTACTCTGCCATTGGGGAGGGACAGAGACAGAGAAAAATGGTCACAGGAATGGCTGCTGGGACTTGGGTCAAGAAGCTGGGACAGCCAAAGGCTGTATGTCAAGAAGATCCAGGCTCCCAACTGTGAATTCCGGAGCAGAAACCAACCACTTAGGGTCTTAGCTTTTAAAGAAGGGACACTGCGGCATAATTCAACCCTCCTGTTCTTCGAAGGTAAACAAGCAGCCACAAAGAACACCAGGCATCTGATAATGTAATTGCCTTTCCTGGTATTTGCAAGATATTTCTCACTGTTTCTTTTCAGCTTGTGGTGTTTAGAAAATGGATGTTTCCTTGCACGTTGAATTGCTTCAAAAATCAATACAGCTGTTTGGGTCCACACCAACTTCATTTCACAGACACAAGTCTTCTCCATGTCCATGTGCCACGGTGGCATCCGAAGGACAGTCTGGCACTCTGGGAGTATTTGTGTGTAGATGCACCGCCATTGTTCTCTCTGAGGAGAAAATACAACACCAGCCTCCTTCTGCTCCTGTACTCCAAAGCGGTGGCAGGTGTGCAGTCTGTCAGGAGGAGAAATCGTGCTTTCTGGAATGAGAAGGAGAAGTCTCAGGTCGTCAGCAGCTCCGAGGGCTGCCTGTGGTTGATTTCAGGAGCACCCAGCAACAGCTCTCAGTAAAAAGAAGTCTGTGAAACATGCTGGCTTTGTGGGGGACTCAAAGAGTGGGGTTAGAGGCTGAGTGTTGCGAGGACCCGCAAGGCACAGTAGACTGGACCTGCACTGGCCTTTGGGAAGGCGATAGTGTTATTGGTCTTGCTAGTGATGCCTGTAGAAACATGTCCACCCATTTGAGGCTGCCACTCTTTGAGCATCTCTCAGCAAGAAGATAGAAACAGGTTGGAGGGAAAAGTCCATCTGAACACTTTCTTGCTATATTTCTCATAACATCTTTGAAGGCCGTAGCCGTTCCCTTGTGTGTGCATGCATGCATGCGACTGTGCATGTAGAACCAGAGGGCAGCCTCGACTATCATTCCTCAGGTGCTGCCCACCTTGTTTTTTGAGACAGAGTCTCTCACTGGCCAGACACTTACCAAAAATGCTGGCTAGCCTGGAAGTCCCCAGGATTGACTCGTCTGCCTTCCTAGCACTGGAATTCCAAGTGGGAGCTACCACACCTAGTTTTCTGGAATGTTCTTTACTGCATAGGTCTTCTTGTAGGGCCCTCTCTAGCCTACCACTTGATCATCTCTGCACTAAACTGACTGTAGGATCCATATCTCTAGGTCTGCTCTTGCAATGAGGAGACTGGAAGTCGCAACTGCATTAACTCAATGGGCCAAACAACTGAACGTCCTTCCATGTTGTTCTATGATGTGGAATATCTCCTTTCAATATCTGTGCCATCGATGTTCGCAAGGACAGCCCTTGAGAGGAGGAGGTTTCATTTTGTTCTGACTCTGATATTGTACCTCAGTTGAACTGATCTCACACAACTCTCTGATCTTTTTTGGAAGCAAAAGTCGTCTTGAAAATGTGGCAGAAGTATCTAGTGTGTGGACAGTTCAGAAAACACGGGCAGCAGCTGAGTACTTATTTCAAAAGAATGGTTGTTGAAAAGTTACCAATGCTCATTCTAATTTCAATGACAGTCCTAAAAGAAGACCCATATTTTTGCATTGATTAATTTGACAGATAATTATCAAACACATACTATGTGCCTTGTGCTATTACAGGTATTGGGAGAAATGTCAAGGAAGAGAACAGGTAGAAATCCTCACACTGACAGCCAATTGGCAGAAAAGGCATGCGTTTAACCTAATTAAAATGTTCCGCAGTGGGACTGGGGATATGCAGCTCAGTGGGTAAAGCATTTCAGTGGGTAGAGTGTTTGTGTAGCGTGTGTGAAATCAGATATGGTGGTGCAATTTCGTAATCTCAGCACTTGGGGGGAGGTAGAGGTATTGTGAGGATCTCAGATTCAAGGTCATCCTTAGCTACACAGTAAGTTTCCAGCCAGCCTGGGCTACGTTAGACCTGTTCTCATAAATCCCAAAGTCAACAACAAAATTCAAACATGAATTTCATTGTATAAAAATTTCCAGCCATAGAATGTTTCCATATGCCCCAAATTTTGCTTTTTCCCACATTTGTTGCAAAGAATGAACCAAAACAATATGTTAATTATTAGTTGCAGTAGTTTCACGAGATAGGTAGGACCTTACTATGTGGGCCAAGCTGGACAGGCCTCAGCCACCCCAGTGCTGGATTACAGGCATGAACCCACTTCTTGGCCTGTGGTGGTTGATAAACTTCACACTCCATTTATATTTCTGTGTCTTTTCCGTATTCTGTTGCAGAATTCACATTGTAGTGTTTGTTCGTCTCCTTAAGCCGCTCTTGGTTTTGATGTTTTCTCAGAATTGTCTTGCTTTGAATGTTCCTAACAGTTTTGATAAAACACCAGATCAAGTCGGTGTATAGCATTCTATTCTCTCTCCTTGGGATTTGCCTGAGGCTTCCATTCTGATTAGAGTTGGATGTACTAGGGAAGGCTGACCACAAATTAAAGTGGCCTTTTGGCTGGCAGTGTATCAGGATTCCACAATGTCCAGGTGAGATTCCCTGTTGAAGTGAACCCGGACTCCTTGGCTGATGGAATGCCAGTCAGGCTTGCCTTCTCTGCAGTTACTCTTGAAGAGAGCTTTCACACATCCCAGGCTGTCCTTGAACTCATGCCCTAGCCGAGGGTGACTGTGAACGCCTGATCCTCCTGCCTCCAAGTCCTGAGTGCTAGAATTGCATGTGGCAGGACACCCAGTTTATATGGTGCTGGAGTTCCAACCCAGTGTCTCATGCACCAACTGCAGCGCACCCCCAGAGCCCTAAGGTCGGCTTTCCTACTCTCTGATCTTGTGATCTTTGAAATGTTGGGCCCACACTTGTGGATGATGAATTATGTTCTATCTCTGTGCAAATTATTGTTGTTCTTATCATGGCTACTTTTCTCCTTCGCACTGTGAATTCATTCATCCAGTCACTGCCATGTCTGCATGACAGTATTTCCTCGCCCATTGCTCTGCACCGCTCTGCTTCCTTCTCTGCTGAAGCTTTTCCTGCTTCAGCCAGTTGGCGTGAGCTCTGGAACCTCTCTTGTGTATCTCTCTCTGATGGGTGGGTGTTCGCTCCCTTTCTCTTAGCGTTCATCATGGTAATGACAGGCTGCCTTGACCCTGTCCTGCGTGTTCTCTGTCCTCATCTTAGAGTCATGTGCTCCTCCAAGGAAGCCTGATGGACAAGGGTGCTTGACTCTAAGTTCTGGCTGCTGAGTGTCACCTCAGCTTTCACAAGGCTTGAAAAAGTTGCTGTTTATCCCAGAAGCTCTGTGGCTGTTTAACTTGGGAAAGCGCCTTAGGGTAATTGACCAGACGGAGAAAAAGGCAAACCCCAATCACACAGAAAAAGCACTTGACCGCATGCAGCATAGCTCGTGGTATTTAAAATATATACAGTTAGTCCAAAAAGGAGAATTGGCGTAGCTGAATAAAGGTCATCTGAGTGAGAATAGTTAGTAAACAGTGCGTTTAGTTGCGAAATGTTGGAAGTATTCATTTTGCTTGATTCTGTCCAGCACCACTTTTATTAATCACATTTCCAGCCAGAGCATGCACAGTGAGGCAAGACCAATAAGTGGCATAAGGTTTGATTTGGAGATGTGAACAGCAGGAGCTATTCACAAATAGCGATTGTATGAATAGGAAAATCTATGCAGATTTCAAGGCAAACTTTCAGAAGACATTGATATGAAGTGAATACAGAAAAACCGACGGAATTGTGATATGTCAATCATCAAACCCCTAGAATAGGTGCTCTTCAAAGAGCCTTTTATACTTTAAAGGGGGGCATATAGGTGTATATCCAAGAAGAAACGTATGCGATATTGATGAAGAAAGTTACGGAAGGGCTGACAAAGAGATCAAAACTAATGAGAATTATGTCATGGTCCTGGGATGGAGGACACAGCCTGTTACATAAAGCTGTCAGTTTAATCTCAGGAAGGGAGATGGGTATTACATAAATGAAGTCAGAATCCCAGCTCTCGACAAGTAAATACAACTGCTAATGTGAATAAGCGTAGGTGCAGGGATGTATAGAGTAGCTCTAAGGAAAGATCATAAGGAAGGGTATTGTATTCATGTTTCATAAAGATTGACTGACACATTAAAGTAGGGGCTGGAGAGGAGGCTCAGTAGGTAAAGCATTTGTCAGGTAACTATGAGAACCAAAGTTCAAATCCTTAGTACTCTCTTCAATGCCAAGTGGGTGTGGCGACCCGCTGTAAGCCCAGTACTGGGAGGTACGACATGTAATCCCCAGAGCATCTGACTAGATAGCCTAGTGGTTACCTAGCTCTGGTCCCGAGTGAGAGAGCCTGCCTCAGTGCATAAGGTGAAGAGAGATAGAGGGACATGATTCATGTTAGCCTCTAGCCCCCACAGATACATACATATGCATGTGCAACACATTTGCAAATGCAGACTTGCCCACACCACTCCCAAATTCATGTGTCCAAAACAGTGCAAGTACACAAGTATAATTTGGAGGTGAGGATAGAGGAATAGCCCTTAGGACAGAATGGCAGGTCTTGATGTAGATCTACATACATGTGGGGACAAACAGAAACAGAAGCTTAATGGAAAGGAGGGACACTTTATAAAGGTCATCCTGGCAGCTCATATGGCAAATGATATTGTCCCACTGCTAAACAAATATCATGGAGAAAACTCAAAGCAACATTTTAATATAGGAAAATGCCATGCTGTTAAAATAGGAAGTGCTCACTTTTAAAACGATAAAATGCATAACCAATAAGAGGAAAGCTGGATAACTGTGAATAGGTTGTAAGTAATAAAGTAAAACCTTAGATGCCACTAATGAAGCAAAAGCCCAAGAGAGCCCTTCAAGTCTGGCTGAGCGAGGTGTGTGTCAAGGCGGAAAAACTGTGGATTAGATAAATTAGAATGTCACTGAGCTAGCTCTATAGGCCTTTGCCCAGGGTGATCTTTAAAGTCTGAGAAGCTCTGGAGGCAACGGTGTGTGGGGAGTGGGATAGTATTTCCGAGGTGAGAATGTAGCTGACCTGCTCTGTTGTCCTAGTGAAGTCAGGGTTTCACCCGTCTGGGCGTGGCAGTCATGTTCTTAGTTTCCGTATTTGAGAAACTCTAACATGGATGCAAAGTGACTCATGTAAACATGGACATGTTTTTTAGTGAAAAAAGAATCACACTTGTCTCAAGGCCTCTGCAGAGAATGGAGAAATAAGTTGATTCCTTTGAATGCCTAAGTAAGATGGCCAGGGAGATGACTTTGTCCATGAAAGTGCTTGCCTTGCAAGCTTGAGGCCCCGTGTCCCATCCTCAGGTCCCATGTAAAACAAGCTGGGTGTGGTAGTGTGTGCTTGTAATTCTGGCACTGGGGAGACGGGAGCAGGAGGATTCCTGGAGCTTGCTGTGCATCTAGCCACATCTTTCCAGGCCAGTGGGAGATGCCGACAAAAATAACTAAATAAAATAACATGTTGGCCTGTCCTGAGGAATGACATATGAAGCTGACCCCTGGCATTCTCCCAGTCATGAGTACATAGATACACACACACCTGCACACATGTATAATATGTACGCATACATACACTCAACAAATAAGCAGCCATTAAAGTAACTTCCTGCCTGTGAGAATGCTGTGCATCAAACTTAGAATAATAGATGTCTTGCAGAGGAGTGTTCTTGATAAATCAATTTTTAATTTTCAATAAAGTCAATATTTTAAAATGCTCAAAATATCTATTATATCCGGATTAAGTGATGTCTCTGTTTCAGAAATCTGAATCTCAGAAATAGTTCATTATTAATAAATGAGTGCTTTCAAATAATAGTTGAAACTAAGGGGGGAAGAATCATTGGATGAAATTAAAAGAAGTCATTAGTTGGCTAGAGAAAACTTCTCAAAAGAATGTCAGTAATGATCCAGGTGCTACCGCTTTGTCTACACAGCTGTGAAATCATGAACCCTGAAGGTAAAAAGATGAAAAACAGTATAAAAAACTGATAACTTCCATTCAGCAAAAGGTTTCATAACCCAAATTAGTAAACCAGACATCCTTAGTTACTATAGCAGGTGAAACATTATGAAGGGAGCACTTGACAGAGAAATCATCAAAATGGCATGGAGAGAGGCTGGTAACATTACATTGAACAATGTTCCAAGCGTCGGTAAGGAGCTGGAGAGACTTCAGGGGGTAAGGCACCTGCGCATCAACCTGGAGACCTGAGTTCAATTCCTGGAGGTCACAGAGTGGAGGGAGAGAACCGACTGCTGAAAGGGAAGCTCTGGTTCTCTCTGTCTCTTGTCTGTGTCTCCTTCTGTCTCTCTCATTCTCTCTAAGCAAACAAATAAAAGCTCAGTTCAATCAGTGCAGAACCTTTAGACTTCCTGGGACTCTTGTTTTCCCTCTTCATTCTTTGATGCTTCCGTACACAGACAATGAATTTATGCCCTTGACTCCCACACCTCCAATGCCACTCCCCTCCTCTCCCACCCGCTTCAGTTCTTTCCAGCATCTCCCTCCAGCGCTCATGTTCCTGGGATTCTCTCAAGGAGAAAGGTCACCTTCTTACCACACAACCTTTCCCTGTAATTAATCTATAATTTTTTTTTTTTGCAGATCCATACTCACATGTAGCTAAATTTCTACTACTTTTCTTTCATTCCAATCATAAACATGGAAACTTTGTATTCTGATCTATTCCATTTTCAGACATGATAGGAATTTTGAAAATTAAGCCCAGAAAGCGGTTCTGCTAGAGGTTTGAGCTTGCGGTTTGGCTAGCAAGAGTGCTTGCTGTGTACGCATGAGGACATGAGCTCAGATCCTCAGTACCTAAGTAAAAAGCCACATGTGTACCTGCGACTCCATGGCTGTGCCAGGGAGAAAGAGGAGGATCACCAGGACCTGCTGGCACTGAGCTTCATATTCACAAGACAACACTCAAGGCAACACTACAGTGACCAAGCAGAGCACCGGAGGTGGTCCTCCTGCCTTTGTTCACACATTCACATATATAGACAAAACCTGCATCTAACACATGCACAATAAGAAATAAAAGCAAGTTTTATCACTGCATATAAAACAGTAAGAATTCAGAGGTAGTGTATGGGAGACACAGGAAAGGGTGTGTATTTACTAGATATGCAGGATCAAGGCTGGAGAAACAGTTCAGGGATTAAAACCTTTGCCTCACAAGCAAAAGGACCTGAATTCAGAACCCTAGGTCCCATGTGAAAATGAGGATGGCCTGCAATTCGGGTCCTGGAAGGCAGAGCCTGGGAAATCCCAGAACAGAGCAATAAGGAGATAGAGCAATCCAGGATGATTCCTGATGTCACCCTTTGGACCTCCATAGACATGCACACTCAAGTTCCTTCTTGTACACACACACACACACACACACACGTACACACACACACACACACGTACACATGAAAAGAAATGAATTAACCTTGTGTCCTGGCCATGACACTGTGCTAGCTAGACATCAGATCACAACACAGCCACGTTGTTCCGAGTCATCTTAGGAAGGCGTCACAAAGCCAGGAAACTGAATTACAGGCCAATGGTGCTGAATGTCACCCATCCTAATGGCAGGCGAGTATCCCTTACCTAAAGTGCTTGTGATAGCATGTTCCAGATTTTAGATTTTCTTCTTGCTTTTGGAATATCTGCATAGGCCTTACTTGGTTGAAAATCTCTAAACTTGAGTATTTGAGATACATATATTAATACATATATTTATATACATATATTTTGATACAAATATTTTGATCTTCTTGGTTTTGGACTTCCTAGCATTTTGGATTTCAGATTTCTGGATTAGGGTGGTTTCACCTGCAAATGGAGTAAGTTGTGCTTTAAAGGCTTTGTGGAGAAAGGAAATACTTTTTGACTGGAAAAAAAATGCATCCCATTAGAATTACAACATTCTATTTGCTGACCCAACTCTTTGTTGCTCTGTAGACAGAGTGTGCAGCCCTAAATGAGGGTCCAGCTCAAGTTCAGAGTGACAGTTTCCAGAATAGAGCTACTGCTGCCTGTTAGCTTTCATTAGCTGGGGTACAGAGAGCCTGCCTTAGAAAACCTGATATTTCTTTGTCTCCCGTGTTGATCATGAGAGACTGCAAGAAAAGTATGTAATCACCTGGGTATGTAGGATCAAAGCTAACTCGAATGTTCAAACACTCAAGCCATAAATGTTTTAACATCAGTGTATTGAATGAGATGATTTTCTCTGTAAAAATATACATGGGTACGTGGGCGCACACACAGAGGAATTTGTATGTATTGTCATTCAAGGATGCATATTTGAAAGCAGCATGTTTACTGTCCAATTGCCTTAGTGAATGTAACCAACTCAGATCGCAAGTTAGGACCTCCTTACATGCCTAATGTACCTTTAAAATATATTGACTGCTAAGTCATCCTTTTAAATGTCATTTGTAATTCAACCAGAACTTTCCTTTCTTGGCCAAAGAAAACAGTGTGGTGTCAGTAGCTGCCTGGTCCCCACTACCCTGTGATTCCATCAAGGTGAGCGGGTCCCAGTCCTCTGGCGGCCAAGGTATAGCACCAACCAGCCTCCATGTCACAGTTTTCAGCCATAAACTAGAGTGAATTCACACCATCTGTAGGAAACTAGATGCAAGCAGAGAGCGTCCCATCAGGAAAATCAAGCCTGACTCAGAGACTAGCACGTGTTTCCTGCCTCTGGTAGGTAATGTCCTTTCCCCTACATTCTGCTTTCTCTGGCATCAATGCAGGCACACTAACTTCTGTGTGAGCAGTGTTTCCCATGATAAAACCTTTTCTCATGTGTTTATCCTACCTGTACTGGTACGCTAGGGACAGTGCATAGCTAGGTCCCCTTGTAGATGTAATTCTGACGGTACTTTCTTAATTGCCAACGTCAGTGATGAGCCAGGTCACCATCTGCTATTAGTTTTGTGGTTGGTGGTCAGTTTTCATTACGTGGCTTTTCCTGTGTGGCTCTTTGAATGTTTTTGAAGAGGTTTTGAGAATTGCTTTTGCTTTGTTGCGATTGCTTGGGTGCATCTGTCTGGCGCTTGGTTCCTGTGAGTGTGGCCTCCCTCACATGTGTCACTTGCCGGTCCACACTGAGCCACGTGCGGACTCCAGGCTCTCTTTGGGTCTCTTTACCTGCTCCATTTGTAGTACGGGCTACGTGAAGGTTTCCTCCACACACAGTTAGGAACAGTGTCGCCTGGTGTTGCACATGTGCTCCGTGTGTCACCGACTTAGAGCGCACACTCTAGAGGACGCTTGGGGTGATGACTTGGGTTTTCTTTCTCCTGAGGATATAGGATTCCTTCTTTGGCTGTGTGCCTCTGAGTACGCATCGTGGTTTTCCTTTGCTTTTCTCTTCCTCCTTCCTTGCTTCCTTCTTTCTTCCTCCCTTTCTCCCTCACCCCTCTTTCATCCCTCCCCTCCCTCTTTCCTTTCATCTCTCCACTCCCTCCCTTCTTTCCTTCCTCCCTTCTCTTTGCTCTCTCTTCTCTCTCTCCCTGCTCCCTCCCACTTTTCCTTCCTTCCTTCCTTCCTTCCTTCCTTCCTTCCTTCCTTCCTTCCTTCCTTCCCTCCTTTCTTCCTTCCCTCCTTTCTTCCTTCCCTTCTTTCTTCCTTCCCTCCTTCTTTCTTTCCTTTCTTCCCATTCTATTTGTTTATTTGAGAGAGAGATAGAGAGAGGGAAGGAGGGAGGGAGGAAGGGAGAGAGGGAGGGAAGGAGAGAGGGAGGGAGGAAAAGGCATACATTTAAGCCTAGTTAAGGTCAGAGGGGAACTTTCAAAAGTCAGTTCTCTCCTTCCACCACGTGGGCTTCCAGGGATTGAATTCAGGTTGCCAGGTTTGACAGCAAGTGCCTTAGCTGCTGAGCTGTCTCACAGGTCTGTCTGTCTGTCTCTCTTTCTCTCTTCCTTTCCTTCCTTTTGTCCTCCCTTTCTTCCTCATTTTCTTCCTTTCTTTCTTCCTTCTTTCTATATCTCTCCCTTCCCACTTCTGTCTCTCTCTCCCAGGATCTCACATATTCCGGGCTGGCCTTGAGCACATTGGTGACTTGTGATCTGTTGAGCTCACTGAGAATCCAACTCTGGCAGCAGAGCTGCCTGACTTCCTTCCAAGCATGCTTGCCTTAACGCACCCTCCAGGACCCCCCAGAGGGAACAACAGAACACCCCAAGAGTGCAAACAGCATGCCTGTGAACTCCAGAAGAGTTCAAGAGTTATAGTAGCTGCTGTCCTTTCCTGTGCTGCAAAAATACCTGTGGTGTGAATAGGAGGCCAAGCTCATCCTCCATTTGATGACGTAATCATGTCTGATGGTGTAAGCACCATCTGATGGAGTAAGCAGTCTGATGACTTAAGTGCCGTCTGATGATGCGACTTCTGATTGCTTTCCCCTCTCTACCGGTCACTGGAAGCCATGATACCATCTATCCATCTGTCATGTCTTTCTGGCTATTTATTGTTTGACTCTTCATGAACTTAAACTCGTTTCATTCAAAACCCAAAGCATGGCAATTAAAGATCATTCAGTGGACTGGACAGAACATATGCCATCCTTTCAAAAGGCGTGCTCCCGATTGGCTGTCTCCCTGCATCTCTATGTATGTTTCATGCCACGGTGCTTGCTTCGCCCCATCATTACCTGCATCTCTTTCAGTCTTTCCTCCAGCGTGGAGGCTCACGTCAAATTTATTTTTCGTTTCCTGGGCTGTGAAGAAGGGTTTGAGTTTGACAGAGTCTCACTGGTTTAAGTTAGACTTCCCGGCTTGAGCTCCTTCCTGAAAGCGGTCCTCCCTCCTGCCTTCTTCCCATCCTGTTTCCTTCTAGGCACCTGCTGCGGAGGCAGTCTTGCAGGGCTTGAGTGTTGTGAGCCGTTCTGACTGCTGCTGTGGGAGCAGGGGGCCAGCGGCTCTGACCGAAACTCCTTGAACGCACTCACAGGAAAAGACAGGCAGGGCTCACGATGGCTCGGCAAGTAAGGCGCCTGCCGGCAAACCTAGTGACCCTCTCTCCCCTCTCTAATAAATAATAAATTAAACATTAAATCAGACAGTTCCTTATATCACGCACAAGGAAAAGAGGGTCTTCACTGTGGTGAAAGGTCTGGAAATGTTCCTTCCTTGTTCTGAAACCTTAATCCTCCGAACACTGGAAGGCTTGCTTTAAACTTAATGTTCCCAAGTGTTGTGTTTGTTCTGGACCTTTAGTTTCTTGTTTTAAAGACACTTGGCTTATTTATGCCTTTTTTGATGGAAACTTTTGTTACACTATCCTTTCGTCATAAAGACGAACTGATTATGGAATATTTCCAAACAGACTTAAATATAATTTGGGGTTTATGTGCCCTGGAGGGATAGAGAATTTGTGAGCACAAAGAAAGCCACTGCAGGATGTCTAACCCATATTTAATATAACTCTATAGATTTTTTAAAAGTTTAAAAGCTGGTTTTCTATATGCATTCATTCATGCTTTTCATGCAAATGTAGGTATCAGGACAAAATGCAAAATCGTTTCCAAGTGAATGCAAGCTCCTATTATTTGTCAGGTATTTTCTGATAAAACAACACAAAGAAGCAAACTTAATCCCAGGGAAACATTTCCAAACTGTGAGGTGCTGCAACCCAGAGATGGGTGAAAAGTGCAAGCTGGTGTTCTAGGAAAGGGCTCTAAGCAACATTTTCTGCGGAAAACACAGCCGCGTGTGCAGTCCTGTGCCAAGTGAGTTTCATGAAAGGCACCAGCAATTTCGAAGGGTTTTCCAAGAAATGTTCAGTGCATAAAAAGAAAAGAAAGAAAAAACACAGTGGATCCATCTGCTACTTTCTTTCCTTAACAAAGGAGGAAAAGGAAAAAAGAAGAGGGTTTTGATCAATGTCCTTTTAATTCTTAGGCTCAGTGGAAAATAAATCACAGTGTTATGGCGATTCATTCATCTGGGTTTAGATGATCCAGCGAGGCTGGATGTCACTGCTGAGCGCCTGGACTTTGATTCCTCCTGGTACCTGCTGTGGCCCCAGCGAGGCAAAGTAATTACCAGGGCTTCCTGGTCCTGAGGCCCCATCCCACACCTGCACCCTTTTGTTGAAGCCCTACAGGGATGCTGGGTATGCGGCCTTCCCTGAATAGACATCCTCTCTGAGTGCTTGTCCCCCGCCAGATTGATTTACGGATGTACCATGCTCTTTGTGAATGTGTAAACCCCTAATTAATTTAGAGCTCTCTGCAGAGAAATTATGCTACTGGTTAAGTTTTCCACCAGACTCAGATGGTCCTGCGAATGGATTAGCCATGGTGGTGGTGTCCAGCCCTTATAGAAAAGGCCGGTATGTGCTCCAAGATGGACGGCCAGCTGCCAAGAGACCAGCCTGCTGTGCCTCCTAACCCAGTTAGGCTCATTATGTCCAAGAGCAGGAGAGGAAGTCAGACACAGGCCTGGGGCACAAGACAGGGAAAGCAAAGAGGAAACAAATCTATTTGGGGCAAATAGGCCTCCAATGAAATACTTCTCCCCATCCTGTGTGTCCTAGAGACAAGAGAGGACTAGGCAGGAAGGTGTATGTATGTGCAAGCATCGCGTATGTACATGTGTGTGTTCAGGTGTGTGTGAGTATTGGTGCATGCCAAAACACACGTGTACAAGAGTGCATGCATGTGTATTTGCATGTTTGTGGGGAGGTCAGAAATCACTCTCAGTTACTGTTACTCTGGCACCTTGTTTTTGTTTTGCTTTGTTTTTGTTTTTATTTTTTGATGAAGGGTTTTCCCCAGCTTGAAATTCATCAAATAGACAAGGTTGACGTGCTACAGAATTTCAGGGTTTTCTTTCTCCTTGGTCCTCTCTGCCTCCCAATGCTGAGATTAACAAGGACACACCACCAACCTGGCTTTTTCTATTATTTAAAATGTGATTTTTGAGATCCAAATGCAGGTATGAGCACTCGGCTGATCAAGCTTTGTTCCCATTCCCAGATCTTGGTTTCTAGGCATCATTCAGTAAAATGACTCTTTGGAGTAAGTGCCTGGTTACAAAGCCCAAGCAGAAGAAACAGAAGATGAGCTGGAAACAGTTTGTGTGAGCTTGAGAATAGAGAGACATCAGAAGCAAAGAGATCGTCTCCCACCTCAGGGTGCTTAGCTGACTGAATCATGAAAAGTCTGAATACAAAAGCAATGCAAATATCCTCAGTCTTGAAAATGAACCTAAGAATAAAGTGAATTACCACAAGTCTATAATGACAGATGCTAAGATCAGCAGCTTGAGCAAATCTATAATTTGCCTAGTCTGAAATGTATTAATGACTTATTATATTAAATATATGCTTATATATAATATTATATATATTAAACGTCACAACTTTGCAGTGGGGCTGAGAAGATGGCTCAGCAGTTAAAACACTTGTCATACAAGTGAAAGAACCAATGTTTGGATCCCAGATACAAAGTAAAATTTTAGGTGGTATGGAGGTTCTGTCATTCCAGAATTCTAGCCTTGGAAAGTGGAGACTGGGAATCCTCAGAGCAGCCTTGATGTCCACATGAGCCCTTCCTTTGAGCTCTGAATTTCCTTAGAAGCTCAGCCTCAACAGAATAAGGTGGAAGATAATTGAGAATGAATCTTAACAGGTCTCCACATTATCAGACATTCATATACATGCATGCTCCTTCCACACATGTGTCCATTAGCATACATGTTCACCCCACACATGTGCATGCACATACAAACATGCACACACACACATCTCCACACAAAAATGACAATAGAAAAACACCTACAGTAGAGAAAATTGTTAGAATCTACCTCAACTCAAAGCCCTCCCCACAAAATATAAAGTTCCCAATTATGAAGGCATTGTAGTAATCTCAGCCATACGAAAAGATTCATTATCTTTTCTTTATAATATATTTATCTAAAATATGCATATTCTTTTCCTGTAACTTTGGGAAAAATCAGAAATCCCCAGATATTAGGAATATTATACCATAAGCCTTGGGGAAACTCAGGAGCTATTGCAGCTTAGAAGGGTCTAAGATGACAGGCAGCAAGTGTAGGGTAGGATCCCAGGACAGAGACAAGAGATTAATGTGAAGATGACTCATTTCCAAATGTACTTTCTGCTTTCTGGCCTCCCAGTCCCTAGTTTGCTATGCCTGAGCCTTAGGAATACTAAACAAGTGCTCTGTGGCAGAACACGTTCTAGCTCCCCACACCTTTCCATTTAGTGGATGATATTGTAACCCAGGTGAATTCTATGAATTTGCTATTCCCGAGGTAAAATAAAATGGATATGTGACTTCCTGTCTTTTCTTCATTCTCCAAATTCCTGGTGTACCTGTCATCTACTGGTACCCTCATGCCTTCAATAAAAGTATGGTTGAAAAGATGTTGGATATTGTAGAAGACCAGAGCTGGACATTGGTTAAACTCGTAAAGCCAGATTATATTCAGGACTTTTACATAAGGGGAAGAGAGGTTTATGTGGAGAACTGGGCTCAATTCTGAATGCAACTGGGAAATGTGGGGATAGATAGAAACATCCAGATGGAAGATGTTAAGCCAGCCTTGTTGGTTTTTGCTGAAGGGAGGCCTAGGGGATCAGGCTGTATCCAGAGGGAGATGGAAGACAAAAGTGTAGGCACTAAGGGGGGGGGGGAAAGATGACCTATGTCAATGACTTAGGAGGATTTAAGAGGATTGTTGTGCAAACCAAACAAAGACTTCCAAGTCCATAAGTCAGAGCTTGGCTGAAAGGAGACCAGAGACTCCAGAATGAGGTCTGGTCTGGTCATGGAGAAAACTGTTGACAATGCAAGTGATATTTTAAATCCATTTCCTTCCTTCCAGTTTCCCTCAGAGTCACATGTTTCTCGATATAAAAAGATAGAAGACATTTTCCTCCATCTTAGTCCTCTTCCTGCTGCTGTGATAAGACACGGTGACAAAGGCAACTCAGCGGAGGAAGGGTTTTATTCCAGCTCGCGGTTGAAGATTCAGTCTATCATGTGAGGAAGTCAAGGCGGCAGGAGCCCGCAGCAGCCAATCACATGACACCCACAGTCAGAGAGGACAGAGCTTGGATGCGTGTGCTGGGCTTGCTTTTTCCTTTTATTCAGCCAGGCCAGGGAATGGTGCCACCCACGTGAGTGAACACAAGGCAGTTCTTCTCAGGCGTGGTCAGAGGTCAACCCTAATGTGCAGAATCCCTCTTGGGGGTTCCCAGAAGCCCATCTCTTAGGTATTAAGTTGATAATACCAACCATCACACCCCTGCCTTGTCTTTAAAACTTACTGGGTATAACTTAGTCAACCAAGTATTCAGACAGACTGTGGGTGTCAAATACACTCTTCTCCTCTCAGTGCTAGGGACATTTGTGATTTCCTGCTTTGTTCTACACTTAACATTTGGTCCCTATTATCCCCTGTCTGACTGATTATGGATTATGCCTTATGGATTATATTGTTTTGGTTTTGACATTTGTTTAGGCATAGACATTTGACACCATCCTTAAGGTTGTCTAACTTTTGGGCTTAACAACAAATATCTAAATAGTTGTAGCTCAAGTTGTTGTTTCAAAAGGATCTCTTCCCAAGTCTTCAAAAGACTTAATTGTAATTGATATGTCTAATAAATACCTTAAAAAATGTTTCACCTCCGTAGCAGTCAGGAAAATACAAATCAAAAAACTATCCTGGAGGGACAACGGGGGAGAAGGGAGGAAAAGAGGAAAGGAGGTAGGTTGCCTATTGAGCTTGTTTAACTATGTAAAAAATAAAAAAATATACTTTTAAAAAAAGACTTAATTGTAGGTCTAGTGAGATGGCTCAATGGGAAAGGTACTTGTGTCCATGTTTCTCTCTCTCTCTCTCTCTGTTCCCCGCCCTCTCTTTCCTTTTCCCTCCCCTATCTTCTGCTTTCTCTGCCACCCTCCTTTTTCCTACACTCCTTTCTCTCAAAAACATACCTATTTTTAAAAATACATACTTGTAGACATGTGATAGAAGATTTTCTTATTTTGTGTTTGGTCTCATGAAAAATAATATGTTAAAGAGTTGTTTTGTCACATTATACTAACTTTTATGCCAATAAGAATTTTGACAATCATAATCCTTCAAAACTGTGGTTAATTCTCCTAGTCTTTACATCCACAGACATGTTTAGGAGTGAATTCTTTTCATGAAGACTCATGATCACAAAAGATTATTCATTAGCACACAGAAACTTAGGCAATTTCTTAAACACAAAAACTTGCTTTCTTTGTTCTTATTATTCAAAGAAGAACCCAGAAATTTTAGCTTCAGATGCCTTCAATCCCTTCGTGGTCTTTCTTTCTCCATCTCAGTGCAAGATTCTTGCTTTTCTTTCTTTCCTTCTCTTGCCTCCACTTTCCAGTTCTTCACTTTTGTTGTCAAGCCTTGGCTATAGGATGTGAAAATCTTTGATCATCCGCTGTCATCTGGCCCACTTTGTCAGGGTCACAGAGAGCGAGAGAGACTCAGGTCTCTATTCAGATGACTTTATTATTGATTCAGATGTTCTACCAGTAGAGGGCGCCACATTCATTAAAATAACATTATCCAGCCTTCCTGCTAGTTCCCGCAAATTCCAGATGGAATGCATGTGACTTGCCATCATGGTGGAAGGACACCTATCTGTGAGGTGGAGAGAGGCTGCCTTAGTGACCAGCACTACCAGCTCCCAGGCATGAGGATGCCCTCTGTCCTAGAATCTGTAGATGTCTTTCAGTCTTTCTCTAAGAGACTAAAACAAACTAACTACAAAATACCTGTATGTATTCTCCAAAGACCACATATTCGCTCAGCTGTGGAATATATTTACACAGGACTAAAAGAATAGGGTCTTTAATTAAGCAAATAATAGCTTCCTTTTATTTCTCATTCCATATAAACAACCACCTCCTTTCCAGAGACTCACTCCACAGCATGCAAAAATAGCTTGTTGCCTTTTTATTATAACTTGAGGATAACTTCAATAGCATCCTGCCTTGAAATGCTCCCCTTATCTCCCCATGTATCTACTCAAGTGCCTGGAATGTTTCAGTGTAAAACCTTAATTCATTTCGATTATTACACGTAGCTTCACAGAGCCTTAAAACATTGTAAATATCTCCAGCATGGTAATGTGTTAATCTATCAGAAGCCATTAAACACTGATGGATCCCAGATTGGTTTATGAGGCTGAGTGAGCTCGTCACTGGAGCGACCAAAAGAAGAGATGTTACATCTGGAACAGAACCGGGGTTGATTCCAAGGGCACATCCAGGCAGGGATGTCTGTACTGGGGGTGTGTCCACAAGTATCCTGAGACCAAATTGCCAAATAAAGCAGGGCTTCAGGCTGGGTTATAACTCAGTGGTAGAGCCCTTGCCTAAAATGTGTGATATCTTGAGTCCTCTGTACTACTAGGGGGAAAATGTAGGATCTCAACAAAGATAGGCAGTGTTGGAAATGAAGACCTTTGGTGTCTAAAGCAAACACTCAAGAAACTAGCACACCTTGACCAGGCAAATCTTCTGCCGAATGGGCTGTAGCTTCTCTAAGTGGAATCAGCAAGTACCTTGAATGTGTGTGGGGGGGGTGAGGTGGGGAGATATTCAGTCTCATTCCTGTAACTTCATTGGTTTGAGGCTCTAATTCTCATTCTATTTTGTGGTTAACTAAAAAAAAACTAAGAAGAGACACACAGCCTAAAAAGCTGAGAATGTAGCCTAGCAGGTATTAAGGAAATTGGAAGGTTCCTTTGTTTGAGTTTTGATAAAAGGGAGGAGTAAAACAATTCTCAGAAATTTTCCTATGAAATGGAGGTTAGAGTCAAGAAGGAGTCACTTTGGTCTGATAGAAAAGACCTCATTTCCCCCAGAAGTGAGTTTCAAGATATCAGGTGTCTTCAGAATAGTTACCCCTCATCCCTTTGCTTTGTGGAGCCCTGCTCCAGTCTACATAGCATCATTGCTGGGAGACAGATGGGGGTTTACCAGTGTGGGATATTAGCTATTCTTTTTCTATCTTTCCTTCCTGATATAGAAATGCGCAGCTGATATTGAATAGGGACAAGTGCAAAGGTAGAGGTGATTACACAGGCCACCTGGCAAACTGCATTTTTATAGCAGCCATTGCACGGTCCTTTGAGAGCCCAGCATGACAAGGCGGTGACATGCTCCTGATAATAGCGACAAGGGCTCATATTTGTGGAGCTGCGTTTCTGCTCAAACTCTTTCCAATGACTCTCCAAGGTGGCCATTATTATTATTCATTCCTCTTTGAACTAGTTCAGGGCAGTTAAATAACCAGCACAGAAGATACAGAGCGGGCTTTGAACTCTAGCTGCCCCCAAAACCCAGGGCACCCAGCTGCCACCGCCTCCCACCCATATAGACAGGCCCAAAGCCAGAAGAGTGGGCATGTTCAACCTCTTCAAATGCCTGTCCTTCTGGTCACTGCTAAGAGATGGCTTTAGATGAATCACTGAGAATTACAGAATACAGGAGAGCCCCCAAAATAATCAGATTAGAGCATATCACCTAAGATAAAGGGATATTATTTTTAAATGCTCTATTAGCATATGCTAATTACAACTAATTATACAGCATGGGTTTCATGATGACATTTTTCGTGTGTGGAGCTCACGTATTTTGATGACATTACCTCCATCGTTCTGGTCCCACTGATCCCCTCTCCCTTCCCAACCAATACTTTTCTTCTTTTATGTTTATATTTTGCTTGCTTTGTTTGAGTTTTTGTTTTTGATGTCCTAATAAGTTTAGTTAAGTATGGGTGAGGGGTTACCCGCAGGAACATAGGCACCTTACCAGCAGCTATACCACTGAAGAAAATGTCTCTCCCTTTTGCAGCCAACACTGACTGTCTAGAGATGCTAACAGAGGAATGGGACCTAGTGAACCCCACCACAGCACCCAATCACCACCCAACAACCCTCAGGGGGAAGGTCAGCACTTCATAAGCCCCCCCTCATTCATGATGGGATGTTGACAGGCCTTATCTCCTATAGGTCTTATGCAGATAATCACAGAAAAAAATACTCTTGCAGCCAGGGTCTGATTACTGTGGTGTCTTCATACTGTCAAGTGGGAATACATATATTTTTAGTATCCCCTGGGTTGTTTGCTGCCTCACAGTCAGGTCCAATGGCACAGGGACGCCTCATATGCACAACCCTGTCAAGTCTAGCTGCAGAGCTGTGCACAGACATCTGCTGATATTGCTGAACTCCTCCAGATCCATTTCTTCTCAAGTGATTCTTCCACTGCATGCAAGCAGCGCGCATCTCTACCAGCCCCCTGGTGGGTTGCCACGGCTCACGGTGCACTCCTCAGAGGAGCTGGCCATGCATATGAATGACCATGAGTTAGAAACCTCCACCTGGTAAAAATCCTGAAAATTCTCATCACAAGTCACCACAGCCGGCTAAACAGAGAGGGGGATGCTCAGCCGCAGTCCCCGGCAACCAATGTACAAAGGGAAGGGGCCAATAGCAGGTGCAGAGACACTGCCCAGAGGAGTAAGACAGGACAAACCAGCCAGCTGCTGCATTAGGAGAGCCCCACCATCCCCTGGGAGAGCCTTCCCAGGAGACCAGAAGATGTGCTTTGTGCAGTCAGACATGTTGTAGAGAAAAGGAATCCCATCCTGATGACTGCTAGAGAGGCAGGCTGAAGCAGGTCTCCCAGGCAGCTCAGGACTGGGGTGGTGGTGAGACTCTGGACACAGTAGACACTGGTGACATTTGATACCTCTCCATCCTGTTTGCTTAAGTGAACTTTAGCATTTCAAGTCAGTATCAGAGTCCTCCATGTGGACTCAAGAGTGTCCCCTGTCGGCACACCACACACGGAGCACTAGGTCTTTGTCTAGACTTGAGGATGCTGTGTGGCACATGTAGCGCCAGGTCTCCGCCAGGGCTTGAAGACACTTCTGTGTCGAACCGGGTGCTTCTTGCTGATGCCGGTGCATTTTCCTGGAACAATCTTTCTCCTTGCTTAGTGGATTCAGCTCTGGCTGCACAATTGTGTATGGATATTAAAGAAGAGAATGCGGGGGTTGCCCTGAGCTCAGGACCACTACAATGTCTCCATAGCAGTCCACTCACTGTCCAGTGTCTTCTCTGATGTCATCATCCAGTGCCGGATTGAGTCAATCTTTTCATAATACATTGATGGATTCCCTCTTGGTTGGAGATATTGCTTAGTCTCTTTGCTTGCAAGTACATAAAGAATGGATACCACCCATAAAAAGTTCAAAGACAATTCCTTGCTCAATGTGTTACACTGGGCTCAATCCCCAGGACCTTGTGTATGCTAGGTGGGCATCAATCTATCAGTCCTTATTCCTGGCTTCAAGTACAGTGGTTTTGAGTGGGCATTAAATATGGAGAACGAAAATGAATATATTATCTAGTGGGCACACCATAAACTATATAAGGGTCTTAACAGAAAATGCCCTTCATGAGTTTCTTTCTTGGTCTTGTGTTAATGTTGGACAAAGAGATATTCAGTCCAGATTTCTGGCCACCAAGCTTCACAAGCTGAAGTTTATTTTTGCAAAGTGGTTGGATGGAATTTTGAATGAAGTCCTGCTTCCTAGAAAGCAATTCAGTCCCTGAACCTGAGTTAGTGGCATCTGACTCTAGCTTGGTCAGGTTGCACAAGTCCTTGCATGTAGAGTTCCTCTACATGCAGGAACGATAAGGTTTGCTTTGTCTTCGGGCCTTGTCAACATCAGATGATCAGTCACCTATGTGAACTGTTTAAAGAGGGCTGAGAGGATGGTTTGGTTGTTAAAAGTGTTTGATGCAAAAAATTGAGGCAGGAAGTTCAGGGAGGCAGGACTAACTCCTGGCTTGCTGTTCAACTAACCTAGCTGCATAGGTGATCCTTAGGCTAGTGAGAGAAGACCCTCTCTCAACAAAAATCTAGTTGTATGGCTTCTGAGGTATAATACCTGAGGTTGACTTCTGGACCCCCCATAGACACACACACACACACACACACACACACACACACACACAAAATGCATGAGCACCTGTGCCCATGTGCATACTCACACACATGAATACACTCACATGCATCAAGCATTTGAGAAGACACCTTGCGAACAAACTGAAATTCAAAAGAGACAGCAAGGCTTCTGCTCTTGCAGCCAGTCATGGTCTGATAGCTGTCAGGTCAAGTCATGTCTGTGCTTGTACAGTTCTACAAAGGGCGAGACCAGAGATGCATAATTGTGGGGGATGCTGCCTTCCTATGTAAGGAGGAGGAAAATTGTTGCATGGTAAATGAAATTTTTTTCCGACTTTTAGAAATCAGATGATCCAATGTTGTTTCAAAAAAGAAAAGAAACTGAGGTCCAGACTACTTGACTCCTGTGAAGCCACGTGACTGTCTGTTGCCAGGCCTGTATCCATGCACTTTGATCCTGGCCTCCTGGGGCAGAAGTGGATTGGGGCATCAGGACATTGAGGTTGGTGCCCCTGCGTCCTCCAATAGAGCTGGGCCTCTGCCATTATGTTCCGTCAAAGTTATTTCCCCAATTGTGACATAATAGGGCTTTCTATCCCACCACCCTGTGTGGCATGGGGCTCAGACACCATGCGAGTTGTCAGCAATGAAGAACTCAGCAAATTCAGGAGCTTACAGTTGAATTTCTAAGTTTTTCTGTGTTGTACATTGAATAAATCCTTCTTGCAGCTCTCCCTATATTCCCCTCCCCCCTCCATTGGTCCCCTTTGACCTCAGAGACCACTTCCCTGTCACGTAGCCATACATGATTCTCTATGACTGTATGAAAATGTGGGGCCAGCACGTGAGAGGAAACCTACTATATCTGTTTTTCTGAGACTGGCTTATTCACCGAATGTGATCCTCTCCCATTACATCCACTTTCCTGCAGATGACGGAGGGTCTTTCTTCTCTATGCCATATATGATACCTTTATGTATACACTAACCTCACCCATTCCTCTGTGAGTGACACCTGGGTGGGTTCCCCGACTCAGCGACTATGAACAGGGCTGTGGCAAGCGTGGATGTGTGGCATCTCTGCCATGGGTTGACATGGAGTCCTTGCGGTGTGTCTGGGCCCTGTAGAAGGCATGTTGCTAGGTGTTTGGTGTTTGTTTTGGAGACTTCTGCACTGACTTTGCCATCTCATTCTGTTAGCACCATTTGCACAGAGTAGTTTAAAGATGGCCTACCTGGGGACTGCCCTGAAGAATGGATTAGCATGGTAAAGTCTGGCGAAATTACAATGTGGTCCACTCAGTGAGTGATCACCCAAACTGCGCTCTCAGGTTACTCATCACCCAAGTACTTAGTACCCTCTCTGTGGACCAGATAGCCGTGTATTCAAGTTAGTACTCATCATCTGAGTACTTAGTACCTTCACTGCAAGCTGGGTGGCAGTGTTTTCAGGCTACCTATCACCAAGTACTCAATACCCTTACTGCAGCCTGGGTGGCAGAGTATTCATGTTAGTACTCATCATCTGAATACTCAGTATCCTCAATGCAGGCTGGGCGGCAATGTTTTTAGGTTAGTACTCATCATCCGAGTGCACAGTACCCTTATTATGGACTGGGTGGCAGTGTTTTGGTGTTTATCATCCAAGTACTGTGAGTACTATGTTCTCTCACTGCAAAAAAGTCTGGATCATTATCACAGGCCATCACTAGTGCTTTTATTGTATAAGTGGAATTCTGAAACAGGTTAGAGTTTAGGAGGAATTTTTTTAAAGTAAGGATGCCAGTCTGGACTGGGAAGATGGTGTGCTGAGTGCGCCAACTGCTTGCCGTATGCAAGGCGTGAACACATGAGGGCCTGAGTCTGGGTCTCCGACAGTCGTCTGAAAGTCGGGACGGTGGCTTATCGCCATACGCCTAGCACGGGGAGGACAGAGTCCACCCGAGTCTTGCTGACCAGCTAGTTCACCGATCAGTGATCTTAAGGTGAATGCGAGACCCCATGTCAATAACCTGATGGGAGTAAGAGGAAGAAGGGCTCAGCTTCTGGTTCCTTCATGCACAAGCTTGTGCCCAAACATGCACCCGCACATACACTATACATACAGTAAGAGTAAAAGTGAAATAAACTCGCAGCCTACTACTCTGACAGCTGGAGTGGTTCTAGAACTGCAGAAATATGAGTTTTTCTCAGTGTTAACTTAGAAATTTTTAATTTTACGATTCAAGGCAGCATTACTTAATCTCCAGGCAGAACCAGCAATCCCGTCATCTGGGATGCAGCCGGCTAATCATAGCTATCTCCAAAAGGAAGTGTGAAAGGGCCATAGCCAGAGACTTCAGAAAGAAAAGCAGTTTTTGAATCACATGCTGAAGAAATTAGTACCCACAGACTTCAAGTGCAAAGCCTTCTGATAGCTAGCCATAGCTCAGTCCTTCAGTTTCTGAATTTAATGAATTTTAAAGAGAGCCCGAGAGAATGCCCAAATGAGAGACTCTTTATGGCTGGGATAACTTGAGTTCTCCTCCCAACTGAGGGATGCTTAAGCACAAAAGTGATTGTGATGAAGTTGGCCTGGATCATTGCGATCAGGCTCTGTGTGTATGTTTTCATGTTCGACAGAAAATCGTAGCCTAGGGCCAGAGCACAAAAAACATAGACCAAAATCACATCAAAAGACCTCCATCTCTGTATTCATCAAAGAAAGCAGAAAAACTATGCGAGTGACTTGAAACCAAGACTTGGGAAGATATATAGATAGTGTGTGGATTGTAATGTAGCCATAAAATTGAATTAATTTGTATGTATGTATATGCATGCACCGGCACATGTGAGCACAAGTAAGGCCAGAGGTGAACCACGGATGTCATTCCTTAGACACAAAGCATCTTGTTTTTCCTTTGTGGAGCTCAGTGATTGTGGAAGGCTGGCTGGCCAGGAAACCTGAGGGATCTTGCCTGTCTCCGCCAGTTTCAGTACTGGATTACAATCTCCTTGGTTATTGTTTTGTAAGTTTTTTAACATGGGTTCTAGGGATCAAACTCAGGTCTTCATGCTTCACAGCAAGCACTTCACCTGCTGAGCTATTTCCCCAATCCCTGGCAAGAGAATCTTTCATACCATTGGTATGTTAGATTTTCAGGATGGTCACTTCCAATGTTGAGAAACATCACCCCCTACATCACAGAAAGGTACTAAGTGGCTGCAGGAGGTTCTTGCCCTGCCTTCTGGTGGCACGGGTCTGTACACAGCATGCCACTTGGAAGCTAACCTTGCTTCCTTTATTCTCTCCATTTCCTTCGGCGCCTCGGTGCTTAAATTCATGTTCAGTTGATGCTTGTTTTGTTCATTTGAGAAGTGCTCGGATTTAAGATCACCCATGTCTCAAGAATTCAAACTTACAAAGCCGCTGAATTACCCAGTCTGGGAATAGAAGACAAAGTCCTTAGCTAGATTGCACGGCTGAATCCAAACATTGGTTTACCTGAATTGGAATTCATCCGCCACAGTGCCTTTTTGAGAAAATAGATGTTGAAATTAAAATGTTAAGGTTACTAAGACACAAAACAAAAGTTCCTCTGAAGTGAGATGCAAAATCAAGAAGACATGGGAAAGTAGCGCATAAACAATAACAGAAGGAAGGCCCGTTCTTTCCCTCACCTTCCTAAGAACATGTCAACAAGTAACTTCTCAAAAACTCTGAATTGTAAACATCCTAAGAAGCTATGTAATCAAAGGCCAGTGGCAAAACGTGTGTGTGTCTGTGTGCATGTGTGTCTATGCATGCATATCTATGTGTGGGTCCATATGTATCTCTGTGGGTATATATCTATGTATGTCTGGGTATATGTGTATATCTCTGTGTATGTGTGTGACTAGTATGTATGTGTCTGTGTTTCCGTGTGTGCATGTCTGTATGTCTCTGTTTCTGTGTGTGCATGTCTGTCTCTGTGTTTCCGTGTGTATATCTGTGTGTGCTTACATATATGCACGTGTGTGTGTAGGTGTATATGTGTGTACATGTGGATGTGGTAATCAGAGGGTAACCTCGGTTGTCTTTCTGCAGACACTTATCCACCTTGTTTTTTGAGACAAAGTCTCTCCTTCTATCTGGGAATTTTCAGAATCACCTGGGCTGGCTGACCGGCAGGCCCTAGGGATTCTCCTGTCTCCACCTCCCAGTTCTGGGAGTGTGAACATCACGCCTGGGTTTTACATGTAGCTTCTAGACATTAGATTCAGGTCCTCAGACATGAGGACCCCTCAGACATGTGTCCTGCCCCTCTGCTGCCATTCCCTTGTTGTGAGCCCTTCACAGGAATGCCTTCTTTTACACAGTGCCAATAATCTGGCCATTCATGGACTCCTACTGTAGAGATGGGCACTTGGTTTACAACCCATGGTTACTGGAGCTATAGAAAGCAATTTGGGAACAACTATGAGAGGCTTCAAAATTGCAGAGTCCTTGTGCCTCTCCACATAAGACTGTATCTTGGCGATATAGTTGTGTGAATGCAATGATGCTAAATTAAAAAGGAGAGTGTTATCTCAAAGAAGTTTATTTAGAGTTTCCTCACACACAACTGTGAGCTGTCTGTGGTAGCCACCACAGGCCTGAAGTAGCCAGGGAAGATTTTAGGGCCTGTGTAGGTCCCTTAGATTTTTTTTTTCCCTTTTATAGCAGCACAGACAGGTAGACTCAGTCAGTAAAGTACTTGCCGTGCATGCTGAAGACTTGAGGTCAAGCCCCAAAGCCTATGTAAAAAAGATGGGCACAGTTGCCCATGCCTGCATTTGCTGTTTGTCATACACACACACACACACACACACACACACACACACACACACACACACGAGCATATGTGCACAGCACACAAAAATGTATGACCCTTCCCCCACAAAATAAAAATACAACTCATGCTGAAGTATAAAGGGTGTATTTACACTTCTGTTTTCTGCAGCCACAATGCATAACTCTTGTAAATGTGGGCACGTTGCTTTTGTTAATTCAACATGTTTTCCCATCTAGCTCTTTAATCTCTAGCACAGTGCTTTATGTGAATTTTAAATGCAGTAATTAAATGACTCTTGCAAAAAATTTTAAAGTCTCTGTAAACACTATTCCCTGGCTTTGATGGAAATTACTGAAAACCTGAAAAATTTCTCACCCCAGCCTACTCTGTGTATCTGTGCATCTGCGTGTGTGTGCACATGTTGTATGCACATGCGTGTGCACACGTGTGTGTGTATGTGTGTGTGTGTAAGTGCATGTGAGTGCGTGAGCATGTATGTCTTGTGAATGTAGAAGCTAGAGGACAATATCAGGTATCGTCCTCTATCATTCTTCACTTTATCTTTTGGGACAGTCTCTCGCTGACCCCAAGGGGATCACTAATTTAGCCAGGGCTATGGTCACTGAGCTGCAGGGGGTCTCCCATCTCCATCTCCCAGAATTGGAGTTACAGATTCATGCTTCTTTATCAGCATCTTCAGCTAGGTGTGGGAATGCAAGCTCAGTTCTTCACATGCACACAGAACAGCGTGTTTACCCGAGGAAACACCTCCCAAGCCGTCTTTTGTTTTGGATAAAATATCCTGGCTCCTGTTGGAAAAACACATGCATTTGAAAGTGGTAGCGCTGGATTAAAGGTTCAGAATGTGAACAGTGTAAGAAAGCACCAAACAACAAGTGAGAGAGATACAAGAACACGTCAGACCCAAGCTGTCAATCAGAGAGGGAATAGGTATATGACTCTTTTGAGTCTGAACTCATATTTTAACAGTCTTGACTGCAGATTACGTAAAACTCCTGGCTGTAGATGCTGCAAGGATATTTGTGAGGAGATTCTAGGTACCTCTGTAATCATCCTGGCAGAAGTAATGATGCCCACATAAAGACTCCTGTGCCCTCCCATTGCTCTCATACAATGAACACAGTGGGCTCTGGCAAACTGGACTCTCTCTGGGACTCTCACTCTGGAGAAGGAACAGGCTGGAGCCTGGCGCCAGCCAGAGGAGGAGCTTGTCTCCAGGAAGAGATTCCACACAGCACTGACAACTCCTCAGCCCACCTTGCAGGAGCGACTGGAGCCCAGACAGTGATGGGTCAGGGATGGGCGGGACCACAGCTTGACCGGGACTGCTGAGCTGTGCAGACCTCTTCTGTTTAAATTTAAACTTCATGTCAGGACTCCCCAAGGTAGACTTGAGATTAACTGGACCTCTTTGTTCCTCTTCTCAGGGCCACCACATTGAATTATATAGGGAGTGAGATTTTATTATATAGAGAAAGGGAGAGGGAGATTTCATATGCATATACATATAGGATATGAGAGAAATTATATCATTATATATTTAAATACATGTATGAAGAGCAGTTATATACACGCAGAGGATAAGAGACTATATATACAGAAAGAAAAGACATTTTTTTAGAAAGAGGTTTTAAACACACACACACACACATATATATATATACACATACATACATACATACAGAGAGAGGGAGGATGAGAGATTATATATAGGGAAAGGAGAAGGAGAGCATGCAACACTCCCCTCTCCAGCCACATCTCCCCTCTTGATATCCCCCTTTAGGTGACTGGCCTAACATCTTTCCATCCTGAAGCAACATTTTTGTCACCGCCCCTCAGTAATTCCTGGAATGAATCAGTCAGCACAGCATTCAGTTAATAGCTGATTGGAAAGGTGAATGGGAAATCACTTTCTAAGCTGGAAAATACCAGAAGTCTTTGGCATGCAATTTTTAATGAGAAGATGAACCTAAACAAGTGTTTCTGCGTTGTATGGTGGTGTTGATGTAGTACTGAAGATAGCAAAAGGTCTTCACTTCTCTTCTAAACGCTTTCGTCTCACACCAGGTGGCAAGTGCAACATGGCCACCATCTGGGGCTGGGCTGTGGCTCTACTGGTGCTGTGCCTGCTACTCAGCCTGGAGACCTAAGTGGTAATGAGGCAGCTGGTCACAGTGGCGTCCACAGTCAGGAAGCAGAAAGAGATGGACGCTGGTGCTCAACTCGCTTGCTCCTTTCGACTGAGTCAGAACCCCAGCCCATGGGATGGTACTTTTCACAGTAAGGATGGGTCTTCCCGCCTCAGTGAAATAAATCTGTGCATATATATATATATTCAGCCTGGATCAAGGAAATGAGAAATTGAAGCACTTCTTTTTCACAGAGACTGGGATGAGGCAGTCACTCTGGCTCCGAGTACAAATTTCACTTGTAGAAGAAGCAGAAGTAATGTAGACGTCAGACCAAGAGCCTGGCAGTTGAACAGGTTGGAGGCAGAGTGTGCTGACATTTAATTAAATAAGGAACTCTTTAGAAGCAGTAAGGGAAGAGTTCTGAAGGACACCTGTTATATTAACGTAAGCACTAGGGGTAAGGCCAGGCCACAGACTGGCTCTCCGATCAGTTATCTGCCAACAGAAGTGAACGTGATGCTGTGAAATCGGCTTCCACACCGCTTGTGCCCCTCTGCCAGAGGCTTTTGCATCCACCAAGCCCTCTACACTCTCCAGAGCGCCCCCTTCGGGGCCATCCCTGTTACCCTGAGAGCAATTTCTCATTTTATTTGATCTTGCAAAACATTTCATTATGTTTAATTTAGGGAAATGAGATTTCTTTAATTACCATCAGCAGCAGTGATTAGAGGCTCAATTACATTCATTTTTAAAAGCTTTATGTCTTTCAGATAAAAATTTCAAGATCTAACTGCGCGCATGAAAAGTGAGTGTCCCTGCCTCCTGTGCCCATGCTTCCAGGAGGGAAGAGGGGTTTTAGAGTGCCAGATAAGCAGTACTGTGTCGCCGATTAGCCCCTGTTGGGCTTAGAAGTACTCGTTTTATACTGAAACTTCCTCCGTGAATGATGAAATGTACTTTTGTATCTTGGCATTTGGGAAAGATGAAATTTCTCATGTTCATGGTTCTTCAGGGAGTTGCAATGATGCCAAAGACAAAATTTTGATGATCCCAAAATTGTTTTTATCAAGTTTATCAAAAAATTTAGGTTGTCTTCAATGATGTTCAGATGACTGAAATTATGTGGTTGAATATGAATAATGACCAACCATAGTCAAATATATTTGTACATTTCAGTTTTTGACCTTTTTTATACACACATATTGTCTGCTAACAGTTGCTATACTCATGTGACTGCTGCTCATATGCCTGTGTGTTCATCCTTGCAAAGTATGTTATGTTTCATATTGCATATTTTATTGCTTAAAGGAACCAGTAATCTGACATGTTTTACATGCTTCTCAAATACAATCCATATAAGATATAAGTAAATGTTTAAAATATCTTTACAATAAAAAAGAAGTACTCGTTTTAATAGATTAGATGTTTCATTAAGTGCATCAGCTCATGAAACATGCCTATCCATTACACTGCCCACTGTGAGAAGATAGCCAGTGAAGGTTGCTTCTTAGCTAGGAGTGTTGGCCCCTCTTGCCTGGCCCCTCTTGCCTGGCCCCTCCTGCCTGTCCTACCTGGGCTGCTGACCTCTGCAGGGAGTTATGTATCACTGCAGTGATGTCTAGAGCCACATCTCCAGACAGTCTCATAAAGTGCATCCAGAGGATCTCTGATGTATCTGTTGAATCGTCTCAGTGGAGGGTAGGGTTCGATACTTAACCTCTTAACTGCTAACTACCCACTAAAGGAGGGGCAGGGTTAGGTACTTTAGGGCTTTGATATTTGGGTGGAATTAGCAGGCAGACATTTTATTCATGTATGCATTTAATGTAGATGTCTCAATAGCTAATTTTTGAGACAAGCTCTCTTGTTGGCTTAGAGCTTACCAAATCGGCTAGACGGGCTGGCCAGCAAGCCCCAGGGATCTACTTATTTCTGCCCACCCAGTGCTGGGATTGGGAGTGTGTGCCACTATACCCGGGTTTTTACATGGGTTTGGGGGATTGGACATAGATCTTGCTTACAAGGTGAGAACTTTACTGACATCTTCCCGACTCCCAGAAGGCAAATGTTTTACAAGGCCTTGGGGCTTATCAGTCGGAGAATCCTAGACCAAGTCCTGCTTTGCCTTTGGGATCTGAACATTCCGCGTGTGCACACACATACATGCGTGATGCTTGCACATGAGTGTGCTTGTGTGTGCATCCATGCCTGTGCATGCAGAGGCCAGGGCAGGATGCATGTATCTTTGTATGACACTCTCCACCTTATTTCCTTGAGACGGTCTTTCACTTAATTGAAAACTCATCATTTTGGCTTAACTGACCCTCAAGATACAGAATCTTCCTATCTCCACCTCCCCATGCTAGCAGTACAGGCCCAAAGAGCCATGCCCAATTTTTCCGTGCTTGGGTCCTCATACTTGGAGAGCAAGCACTCTCACACAATGAGCCATCTCCACTGTCCCCTCAGTTTAATCATTCTTAAAGTGCTTCTATTGAGGCTTGGTCCATCTGTGGTCCCAGGAAGTCTTGTCTTTCTTGCCTGTTTCCTGACAGCAGCTCTCCCAGTTCTTCCAGCTGCTTATCTGCAGTGACTTCATGACCAGAGAATCTGTGCGCACAGGCATGAGCCTACAGGTGCTGTGCTCTGAAACAGTCATGAAGGACAAGTATGCTAATTGTTATTCTCAGAAAGCTCAGGATTCAATAGCTGTCCAATTTAATAAAGTCTTGCTACAGCAGACAATCCAGCTGTAAGAACTGTGTAAACACTGTAAGGAGCAGCAGAGTCTGTGCGATCCCCTCTGGTTCACAGAGGGAGCAGCCGTCCCTGCTGCCCACTGCTGGAAGGTGCGTATGACTGTGGCACTGTCTCTCAGTGCCCTGGCTGTATTTGGGTAAGGAATCATTGATTACAGAGCGGGAAGCATTTAGCCAGTCAATGAGCAGCTGGAAAAAAACTTTGAAGTTTCTAGAACACGAGATCATTATTCCCCAATCTGGAAATTGTGGGAGAGAGGCTGGACTCAAGGACCATACAATTCTAGACTAAGAACTGGGTTGGAAACTGATGACTTAACGCCTTTGCTGCAGACCTAGAGTGATGACTCCACTGTGATTACTAATCTGCATGGCCAACCAGCTCATACTGTTTGCTTTTAGTTTTACTTGGTATCTGTGTATGTGTGTGTGTGTGTGTGTGTGTGTGTCTATCGACATCTGTACATGAATGTGTATATATATGTCATTTACATATGTCTGTGTGTATATTGTATGTGTCATGTTTGTATCATTTGAGTGTGTGCCTGTTTATATGCATGTATGTGTATCACATGTGTATATGTCTACATGTGTGTCTATGTATGTCTGTATTTGTGTCTGAATGTCTATATTTATGTGCATGCATGTGTATATATCTGTGTATGATGTCTGTATCAGTGTCTATATCATTCATTGTGTGCCTGTTTATGTGTGTATCATTTGTATATGCACCAGTTTATGTATATATTTATATAAACATGTATGTGTATATGGGTATGTCAATATGTATGTGTCTATGAGTGTCTGTATATGTATGTGTTTGTTTCTGTATGTCTGTGTGTGTGTATATGTGTGTGTTTGTGTGCATATATGTATATATATTTCTATGTGTGTGCATGTGCATGAATCCATTTGTATGTCTATGTATGTGTGTATATGTATCCATGTATTTGTGTGTATCTGTGCATGTATATGCACATGTATGCATGTGTGTGTGTATATATATATATATATATCCATGTGTCTGTGTATGTACAGATGCATCCATGATGTGTGTGAGCATGTACATGCATCCATATGTCTGTGCATCTGTGTGTACATGCATCTCTGTGTGTACATGCACCTGTGTGTGTATATGCATCGGCATTTGTGTGTCCACATGTGATGTCATTCCTCAGGCATCTTCCTCTGTGGTATCTGGGATCTGAACTCAGGACCTTCTGCCTTCAAGGCAGAGGCTTAACCCCTGAGCCATCTCTCCAGCCCCTGGGTCCCACTTCTTAAAGTCCATGGTATCTCCCCTGAAATCTCAGACTATGCCTTTAGAATACAGACCTTTGGGGGATAGTTGACATCTGAGTCAATATCTGGACCAGGGTTGAATTCAGCAGTACAACACACATTTAGAACGCTCGATGCCCTAGGTTCAGTCCCCAGAACTCCCAAATCAAACAAACAAAAAACCGAAACCAAAATCAACATCCAAGTCAGTGTCCGAAGATAGTGATGACTTATGGTCTGTTTGCCATGCTATGAAGAGTAAGCAAAGTGCCCTGGCATGAAGTCGGCTCTGTGTGAATTGCGTCACCTTTAGCTCTAATGGACCCACAAAGAGTGGGGCCACATAGTCTATTCTGCAGCTGGGGAAGTTTTCCTCCTTCCCTAAGAATGAGAGGAGATGCTGACTAATGGCTCGACCCAGAGGGGAATGTGATATGTGTATGACAGGAAACCTCAGTACCTTTGGCAGAGGTGTGCATACATGGGAATAGGTAAGAGACTGATTTCCAGCACTCCGGCAGGTAAGTATTATGTCACTTCCAGAGCTTCCAAAATGTTACCCTTTCTCTAAAGCACTGACTTAACTTTTTCATTGGTAATAGGGGTTAAAAAATTCCATTAAATTTATATATCAGGTTGTTTTTATTTCTCAACAATAAGAAGTTCCCCAACCCCATGGTTTCTATGAAGTTTTGGATAGATAACCAAATATCACTTAATAAAACATCACTTTCCAGAAAACAGACAATTAAAATTCGTCCCTTGTTTTGTGATGTCAGCTATGACAGCATCGGCTCCCTCCCTCCACCTATTTGTTAGACACTCTAACATCTCACTCTATAGCCCAGGTTAGCTCAGATTCACATCAGTCCTTCTACACCAGCCTCTCAGGCCTACACACTTTATAAATGAATTTTGTCATAATGCAAACAATACCTGTTTGTGTATCATCTTCATTCATCTTCATGATACAGGGGCACAACTGGGCAGCTGTAACAGAGACTGTGTGACCTAAAATATTTACCATCTGGATTCCTACAGCAAGGAGTCTGCACACACCTGCACCAGACAGTCACACCTGACCACCGAAGTGTTCCATTTACTGAACTTACTCTGAACCACATTATAGTAGTCTTAATGTTAAAATCTCTCTCTCTTTCTCTCTCTCATACACATGTACACATGCACACATATGCATACACACATAACTTCTAGTTTTTTTTAACATTTCATTGCATTTATTCAATGGGGAGGGAGGGAGAGAGAGAGAGAGAGTGAGAGAGAGAAACAATATGAGGGCATATATGTGGAGGTCAGTAGACAATAACTTTAGAAAATCACTTCTCTCCTTCCCCCGTGTGGGCTTCCACAAATCAAACTCATGTCACCAGGTTTGCTTGCAGGCGCCTTTGCTACTGAGCCACCCACTGGCCCCTCTCCTAGAAGTTTTAGATTCCACAGTCTCCAACAGCCACTGCACATTTTCATCCTTGCTGCCCTTACAGACTTGGGCATCTGTTCTCAAGTGCTCACTTTTCTGTCTACTGCCCATGCAGGCTTAGATTCCTGATGCCAAGAGCACAGTGCAAAGGAAATAGCGTCAACCATTTCACATAGTTGCGTGGACTTGTGAACAGTGTCTATTCTGTGTTAAAAGTCTCACGGGTGGGCCGCCATCCACAATCACGTTGTTACTTCTAAATTAGAGAACAGCACTGTTTCCTCTCCTGACTTTCATTCATTTAATCTGTCCTGGACTTGTTTTCATAACTTTTTCAGCATTGGGGGAGGAGTTCCTTATAAATGTGAGCGTGTGTCTATGGCACCATCTGTGGTACTGCTGTTGTTGAGAGAGAGAGAGAGAGAGAGAGAGAGAGAGAGAGAGAGAGAGAGAGAGAGAGAGAGAGAGAGAGAGAGAGAGAATCCTGCATTGTTCACTTGGGTCTTCCAGTTCAAAGGAGAAGACTCACACCCAGGCATAGCTAGCGTTAGTGAGAGGCCAGGGTTTGATTTCAGCATATATCTAAGCAAAAAACAAAGTTCATCGTGGGGGGCCGGTTGGGCTGAATCAGGTGAAGGAGGTATCTGGACTCAGAAGCCTTGGTCTACCGGTTCTCCTTACTTTGCCTGGGGCAGCCTGGGGTGGGCTCCTTTCTGAAACAGAGGCGTTCTCAGAAGCCCTCCTTACCCACAAATCAGCCTGTTATAGTCAAATACATTAGCGGTGAGGATAACTGCCAATCAAGCTCAGAGGTTTACTAAGCACAATGCCAGTGGCACCCTGCACATGTGCTCCTCACGGTGCTCCTCGGGAGTCAGCCTGCACCCTGCACGTGCTCCTTCTGGGCACTCTTGGGAGTCTGCTGAAGCCTGCACAGATGACTGGGCCATTTTCTGCAGAGTCCCATCCTTCCTCTTACATGTTCAGCATGGCGATGATAGCCCGGTGTAGCCCTTTGTCTCCCCCAATGTCCACAACTTCTCCATCTTAAGCCTAACATCACACTAACCATGACACTGCTATCTGTTCTGGTTTGGTCTCAATGCTAGGGGTCACTGTCTCGCTGCAAAGTTGCATTTTTTTGTGCCTAGAAAATAAGACTGCAAGGAAGCCAGAATCCCTGTGGTAGGACAGCAGTTTTCATTTATTTATTGAACAACTGCCAATAAGCAGTGAACCCTGGACTCCGTGTCATGGGGTGGGGGGTTAAATTCCTCCTGGGCTCAGAGGGGAAGCTGCCATGTCAGGCGTTTGAGGGTGAATGAAAGGCACAGCTTGGCCTCAGCAACAGCTAATTTTCACAAATTAGAACCTTTCTTTGTACATGTTCAACCTGATTCTTTGATAATAATTCTTGAGAATGGTAAGCGCTATGAAACATGTTTGTGAAGAAAGCCATGAATTTTCTTTACCTGTGAAAGTGAAGGGATCCTATTTCATAATATGAGGACTGGCAAAAACTGAAGTTATTCTGATTCCCTGAAAAGGGCAAATTTTTCTAGGCGATATTCTAAAAATGCTAATTCAGTGTTCATGAAGATGTTTTAAAGTCTTGCCTTCACTCTTGCATCTTTAGAAATCATTTACATTTTAGCACAATTGTATGTATAGATATATACCATACATACCATACAAAGACGGTAATTTATAAATGCAGATGACACAGATCTTGCTGGTCTAATTTAAATGGTTCTTTAAACCCTTGATAATCTGTGCTTCCTCTAGCAGTCTGTAGAGGGCGGTGTGGAGGAGCAGTTTGATCTCTGCTAGCTAGTGAGACAGCGGTGTTAATCAGGACATCTTTTTAACTCTTTGCCAGTACTGCTGTTTCCCTTAGATTGCAAGCGCTGTAGGAAGGGAATGATATTAATGTGTCCATGTGGACAAGGGACTGTATGTGCAATCAAATCTGACAGAATCTTGTAGAAGAAAAGCATAATATCCCTCCAGGAGTGGGAACCGGGACAATTCAAGAATCATAAACTCTCAACAAGCTTCCTGACACTCTGTTAAAGTCCTCACAGTGGGCGGTAGTCACATGTGTCTTTCTCTTCGGTGGTCTATTCTGTCCCTAACCCACCCTAGACAGAAGTTCTCTGAGGGGCTGGCTCCAGTCCACACAAGCCTATTTTGCATGAATAGTATTTATCTTGTCTTCGTTTGTAGTGGGCCAGGTCACCAGCCCACCATTGGATGTGACGCTCTCTTGCCCTAATGTGAGTCCCAAATGGTTAAACATAATGTCGGGAGTTATTCAGGGTACTGGGAATGTGGGTAGCGCTCCTCACACAAGCTCCAGGATCAGAGTTTGATCCTGAGTGTCCATATTGAGGGAAAAGCCAGCCTGTAATTCCGGTGGCCACAATAGGATTCCCGAACTTGGCTGGTTAGCCAGCCTAGACTAATGGAGGATTTCTAGGCCAGTTAGAGAGCCTGCCTCAAAAACCAGGGAGGAGAGTGATTGAGAAAGCCACCCAACTTTGATTTCTGGCCTCTCCACGTATATGTACACACATATGCACACACATGCACACGCATATGAGTAAGCATGCGCACACGTACCTGTGTATGCATGCACCTTCACATACACATGCATATGCATTCACACGCACCCACACACACCTGTATGCACACGCATGCACTTAGAGCATGCATTAAAAAAACAAATTTCACCTTTTGATAGATGAACCATGCTCACTCGTAACAGATAACCATCTTTAAAGATTTCTTCATAGAGTGATCCTTCTGGTAAGTCTTATATTTCAGAAATGGCCAAAACTCGTAAGTATTCAGCACATAGGATTTCTACTCTCTCCCAGCTTTGGTGATTACAAATACAAAAACCATTGAACGCAGGCTCATGACCCGTTCTGCATTGATCTTTTAAATATTCTAGCTGACCTTTGGGCAGCATGATACAATGTGAAGCTTTGCTTCTGCTGACAAGCCAAAGGCTTTGGCTGGTAAAAAGCAGTGAAAGACTTCAGGTTTCTGGTGTTAGTCTATGTGCTCTGCAACACTCGCTGGTCCTCAGGAAGCCAGTCCAGTTGCTCTTGAGGCTTTGTTTAAAGGAGTTGTGGGTAAAAGAAAACTCCCTACAGTGGGAAGTGGGAAGGCCACCCGGTATGTTCCACAGATGAATAAAAAGCACTGGCGGGAAATTAATATTAATTGCTCGGGTCCTGGAAGCCGGGTTCTGGCAGACTTAAAAGCTTCAGCAGTGCCTCGTGCAGTCAGATGTTGACACTCTAATTATTCTCTTATTTTAGAAGAGTGAATAATTATCATAGCAAACACTCTAATTTCCCATACACATAATTACACCCATTCACTGAGGAAAGACAGGAATATAAAGATTCCTCTCAAGGCAGAATGTGAAGATTCTACAGAGCCAAGAAGGTGCCCAGAAAGAAGAGGCAAACCTGTGATCCTGATAAATGGTAGTCGCCAGTGTTTTGTGAGGAAGCCACCAACAGGCTTCCAAAAGCAAAAAGTTTGACTTCACAATTCATGAGTGCAGGAGACTAGGTGGGTCAGAGGACATCAGGTTGGGACCAGCAGGCTGCCAGCTATGGGGAGAGCGCAGAAAGGGTTTAAGTCAGATGCAATCTTGTGTGTCCTCAGCATCAGGACTATGATGAAAGGTTGTCACTGATAGGAACTCTGCAGACAGATAGCTGGCTGGCAGCTGAGAGAATGACCACAAGAAATCACGAAGACACAGCTACCTTCGAGCACTCTGCAATGCTCAGAGGTGTGCTAATGCCACAGGAGCTTCTTACCAACAGCCTGTCTTCTTGTTTTAGCCAAGAATCAATTCAGAGGAGACAGGAGAATAGAATTATATATTAAATGCTTAACAAATGACAGGACAACATATAATTTTTTAATACTTAAGTGTTTAATATTCAGAATAGCAGAGAGGCGACCTAGATGCAGGATTCCGAACCTTGTGGAGGAAGAGGTGAAGAAAGGCAGAGCAGGAGGGAGGGATGGAGTGTTGGGAGTGCTGACTTCCAAACATGACGTGGAGGTTGCCTTCTTTAACTCACAGCAGCTATGCTCACCGAGGGCCAGTTGATATCCCTTCAAAGAGGGGTTTCATGAAGCTTGATCCTTCCCTGTTGATTTGCAGACAGGTCAGGGTTGCTGGGGATAGAGAGACATTTTCTTCAGTGATATAGAGATTGATAAGTTGCAGGTGGTCCTCACTTCCCACCCAGGTTAATGCAGGCCATGAATTCATTGGGGGCACTGTCTCAGTTAACAAGCAGACTTCACTTAACAGTTGAGGATTCCCGCTCTGGGCACATTCGTGAAGGACTGGTAGTTGAATTAAGCCCCGAGCAAGCCTACAGGAGATTGTCTGATTGATGGGCAGGCCCAGTCCATGGTGGGTAGGGCTAGTCCCTGGGCATGTTAATAAGACAGAGCTGGTTAGGGAAGTTGACATCCTTTGTATACCTGGCCAGACATGCTGGTCTGGCAAGTAAGGATTGTCCCTCTCCTAGCAGTTCTTTGGATTTGATGTAGCCATTTCCCTCAGCCCTTGGTGTTAGTATGAACTCCTGCCCAGCTGGAGTAAAAACTGTAATGAAGAATTGTAAGCCAGAATAAAACCCCTTGTTCCTGTAAGCTATTTTGTTATGAATTTATCGGCAGCAATGGAGAGTAACTGCACCAGATCCTAATTGGGAAAAGGAAAGGTTGAGTGGTAGTGGGAGGAGTCGAGAAAGGTTCACAGGGGCAAATACTTTGCAGAGTGTGCATATGTAAAAATGTCATAATGCAATCCTTCCTTGGGTAGAATTAGGCAATCAGTAGTAGAAGGCAGGCTATAGCATAAGTTGGGTGGGCCATGAAGGAAGAGAGGCGTTAGAATTGAAGAAGCATGGCAAGTGTTGACTAATCATAGAAAATGCATGCAGTGTTCACAGTTGGAAGGAAAGACCCTTGGATCCTGAGTACTAGGGCAAGAGGAGAGGAGTTCAGTGTCTCCAAGTTTGAAAAAGGAACTAAATCAGATACAGAGCACATACACTCTCCACTGGTCATCAGAAGACATAGGAGGAACAGTGAGAGTGAAAGGCACATAAATAAACCCGGGGTTGCTCTAGAAGTCCAGGTGCTTCAGGGTGGAGAACGCCGAGTCAAACTTGCTAGGAGACAGAGCTGAGCACCCTTTCTCAGGTAGAATACACTGTCTCTTCAGCAAAGAAAGGGACTCCTAAGTAGAGGTCAGTCCAGTATGAAGACACAATATAATTAATTTGCAAAATCTCCCAAGGGACTAGAATAATTAATAGCTGCTGTTAATTGTGATCAATGAACAGGACAACAGAGAAAGATTTGTGACCAGAGGAGAAGAATAAGTCATTGACTTCTTTATAAAAGGACCCATTGGTCAAGTAAATGAAGCAGTCTTCTAAGTCAGGTTGAGAACCAATCCTTGTGCCAGAACGAAGCCAAATGGTACACAGGAAAGTGTGTCTGAAAGCAATGCTGGCTGTTCCCCGCCAAAGACATCCCACAAACCTCCTCATTCCTCAAGGTCTTGAATTTCTGCTAGCTCCTATAATCGCTGATATTCCAAAACTTACGAAGAAATGTTTGTCTGCAGTCCATGCAGCAGGAGCCCTATGGAATGTTGTTCTTTCCAACTTCTGGAATTTTCACTTAAAAAAGGCAGTCTTGTTACAGTGGTGCCTCACTTCCAAGGTCCACACAAATGAAGAATTCAATTGCAACTTGCCATTCTTTAAGTGTGTGTGTGTGTGTGTGTGTGTGTGTGTGTGTGAGAGAGAGAGAGAGAGAGAGAGAGAGAGAGAGAGAGAGAGAGAGAGGAGCTCTGCATGCACATGCTGGTGGGTGTATATGTGTGTGCAGGCATATGGTATATTTGTCTGGGGAAGCACAAGGGTGACATCAGGAGTTATCCTAGATTGTTCTACTTGCTGTGGGGGTTTCCTAGGCTCTGCTTTCTAGGGCTAGATTTATAGGTCATCACCATACCCATCTTACATTTTTAATGGTATCTGGGGATCTGAACTCAGGCCCTTATGCTTAACCATGGAGCCATTGCCCCAACTCTGACCATTCTTCTTAAAATCCACAGAAACTTGTGTTTCACCAGTTTGGGGACCAAATTAATGTTGAAACCCTTGATACGTGTGTTACAATTTCCCTTTACGTTTATCCAATGTCAGCGTTAATTGCTTCACATCTCCTTGCTGGCTTGCTGCTCCCCAAGTCAAACAGTATCTTCAGCTTCATTCACTCAGTCATACAAAGCCATTATCAGACGATATCTGTCCTGTGACTGACACCAGTGTCTGTGCACACACAGAGCATCATGTAGGCCTGCGTTCCATCTTGTTATGCTTGCTATCATTAGCAGTTATGATTTTCTCAGCATTACTGTGGCTAGGTTCATGGCTGTACAGAATGTGAAAATTAGATGAGATTTTAACACTTTAGAAGTAGGTCCTAGAGAGTGAGTTTAGCCTCAAATGTGTTACTTTTCTTGTTGCCTTGACAAAATACCCAACACGAAGCAACTTTAAGGAGGAAGGGTTTGTTCTGGCTCACAATTTGAGGGCACAGTCCATCGTGACGGCAGGAGCGGGGAGGCAGCTGGTCACGCGGCATCCACAGTCAGGAAACAGAGAGATGAAGGGTGGTGCTCAGCTCGCTTTCTCCTTTTGATTAGTTCAGGACCCCATCCCATGGGATGATACTGCCCACATTCAGGTTCCCACCTCGGTGAACCCAATCTAGACACTTTCTCATACACATGACCAGACACTTTATCCCTAGGTGATTCTAGACTTTTTTCGGTTGACAATCAAGATTAGCCATAACATCAAGTTTACCCAGCAAGTGCATGGCAGGATTCAAATGAGGACCCAGAAGCTTAATGTCATGACTTCCCTATTGCTGGAAGTAAGATGCTGAAACTAGTGAGAAACATACTTTCTTTCCAATATATGACTTTCCTTCCTAGTTTTTAAGTAGTGTGATAGCATCATGGCCCAATCTTTATAACACTGTACTATGAAGTAAGCATTAGCACATAGCTTTTCATTCAGAGCCCTAACTGCTGAGTCCTGAGGACCACTGAGTGGACAGGAAAAACAAACAGAACTTAATTTCCTTCCTCTGAATGATGTTGTGCTCCATTGTGGCACACTTCAGTCTCATTGTATCTTGCTGTCTTTCACAGTAACCCCAACCACATTTTCAAAACATCCATATCAGCATTTTTTGCTAATAATAAACGCATCAGTGATTTCTTCTGCTTAAAAGTCAGTCAGATGTGGCCTTTACCACAGGGCTCCCAGAGAGCAATGAGGACATGTCTTTGTAATTGTGCATCTGGTGTGCACGTGAGTATATGGGGTATCATGTTGTATGTGGGTGTATGTGCACCTGGGTCCATGTGTGTGTTGAGGCCAGAGGCTGACATAGAGTGTATATCTTGATCACCCTCCACTTCCTTTGCTAAGGCAGAGTCTCTTGTTGAACATGGAGTCACTGATTCAGCTAGTGTCCCAGGCTGCATTGTCTCTGTCTCCCGAGCATCTCAATTAAAAGATGGACGCTACACTTGTCCAGCTGCTACATGGGTGCCGATCTGAATGCTGGTCCTCATGCTTGCAGGGCAGGCATTCTATTCACTGAGCCATCTCCCCAGCTCCCGAGGACACTCTGAGATCCATCTAAGTGTTAATCTGCCCTGTTTGCCCTTGGAGTTTGCCTGCTCCCCTCCTCCCCTCCCTTCTCCTCTTTTCATTATCTGGCTCTCCATTTGCTCACTTTTCCTAAACCCACCTTCTGCATCTTTTTTTTTGGTTAGAATGAAAGGTTTGTCTCTCTTTCCTGTGATGTTATCAGCGCTGTGGATATCTCATGGGCTGTTTTTATCTGAGCATCACAAAATCTGATTCTGAATCTTCTGTTACAGCCAACAGCTCAGCTTTATAAAAATCAATTCTTAAGTTCCTTATCTGCCTCTCTGCTTCTAGGATGACCGAATCTTTCATAACTAATGGGGATATTGAATTCAGAGGCCTTCACAGGGGAAAAAAATACGTTGTAATTTGTGTAAAAAGCAAAAATGAGACTGCAATTAGATGTCATGACTACAGCTTAATTTAGAGCCATTTGACATTGCTTTGATAGAAATTGGTATAGAGTTTTAAATTTAAAAGTACTTTTTGTGAAAATATTATTTCAATGTTTGTAGTGATGTGTTTAATTTGCAGACTTTGTGTGCATGCGTGCGTGTGTGTGTGTGTGTGTGTGTGTGTGTGTGTGCGCGCGCGCAAAGAGGATAGATGAATACATCAGCTGCTGGTCCTCAGATGTGTTCCACCTTGGTTTTTGAGACAGGCTCTTACTCGCCTGGAACTCAACATGTGGACTAGGCTGGTTGGCAAGTCTTCACCTCCTCAGCCCTAGAATTACATGTATCACCATCATATAAGATTTTTTTTTTGTACTTGTGCTCTTGGGAATTGAGCTCAGGTCTCCAGTAAGAGTATAAGAGATTGAGAGTTGAGAGAGGTGTCAACAGACAATATTCTCTGGTCATGACAGGGCCGCCATACTCAAGAACTCACTGCAGCAATGTCTACTTCTGCTAGGCCTGCATAGTAGTTGGCCTGTCTACATTTCACCATGGATGAGGAAAGAGATACTATACTCCCCTGAGAGACTATTGAAAGTTAGGGTCATGCAGGAGAAGGGCGCTCCTTTACCCACTGATAAGTCACCCATGCCCCATCACATACAAAAAGACATGAAAGTAGGAGAGAAATGGACTGGAAAGGAGAAAGTATGAAGTGGGAAAAAGAGACAAGAGGTAAATTTCATTCATAAATTCTTTGTATGGAAGTGTCAAAAGATAAAACAAATTAAAAAATAATAAAAGCAGTTTCCAGTCTTAGATTCTGAGTTAACAAGAGAACCATAAGAATTACCTGGGGTTTTTTTTTTTATTCACAAGATGGTTCAGTGCCTTGGACCTTTTGGACACCGATGAGCAAATCATTGCAGACAGAGAAGATCCAAATCCATCACTGGCTTCCAATGGCTTGTTGTATGTTTATGTCATTCAATCAAATGTATTCTGCTCTTTTTGCTCAGCTGTTCATTCTAAACTCTCCCGGCACACCGGCATCCCAGAATGCTGGCTTGCCAGACTCCAGACTTCTAGAGTAAGTTCATGAGATATTCATAAGTACTCTCTGGTCCCTAGAACCTTCTCCAGTGGATTCTGTTTAATGCCTGAGATGTTGAAACTTGTTATCTGCTTTGGAAGTGAAGGAGTGACTGCACGAATCCTCACCTGTGGCACACAGTCTCTTTCCCACTGTAATTCTTTTAAATTAGGGAATAATCAGAATTTATATACATTTCCCCTTCTTAGGACTGTGAATATAGAAAATGACCTTCTGATGACTGAATATCTTAAGGAACTCTGGGGAAAATTATCAGAAGAAGGGGTGCATCATAATGCTGGGAAATGCAATCTTTCTCCAGTTATTAATTAGAAGACAGTGGCATGGCGAGGAGTCAATGAAGTAAACTCTAGTGTTGTGTGAGGTTTGTGAGTTAAGGAAGAGAGCTTGGTGGGACAGGATTCAGCCTCTGTGTACCTTCTGCTTTCATGTTTGACCATTTGTCTGAGACAGCTCATTGGTTTTCTGTGCTCAGGAAGTGTATGCGTATGTGTATGCTGTGTGTATACATGTGCCTACGTGTGCATACATAAGTGTGCACTTACATATGCGCATATGTGTGTGTGCACTGTAGAGGTCAGAGGTCAATATCTGGTGTGCTCCTCAGTTGCTCTCCACCTTATTTTTTTGAGACAAGGTCTCTCACTGACCCCAGAACTCACCAATTCAGCCAGCCAGACTGACTGACCAACAAGCCTGTCTCCCTTCTCCAGGGACTGGAGCTACAGCACTAGCTTTTTTTGTTTGTTTAGTATGGGTGCTGAAGATCCAAACATAGGTGCATGCCTACACAGCAGTCACATTACCAGCTAAGCCGACTCTCCAGTCTGCAGTTATGCTCTTGATTGTTTTTTTTTCTTTATTCCTCGTTGTATTGTATGTTTTACTTTTCTGTGACATGACATATATGTTGGTAATAAAAAATGTACTCTGAAAGACTACACAATAGAAATCACAGGACTTATGGGTGGGTGAGTGTGGAGGAGGGAACTCGGGCTGCAACAATAAATGCACCAGTGATGTCTTCAAAAAGAAGGAAGCCAGTGCTGTCAGTGGTAAGTTATCATGGGTTTAATGGTTCATAAGTAAGCGGAGCCTGCAGTGTCTTGTGTACTTTGCCCCAAAGAAGACCCACAGTTTGCTGTGGGAGTCACCCTAAACCCTAGTTATGTCAATGCATGTAGGAGGCAGGTGTCTGCGATGGTAGGCTACACAGTTTGGAAAAGAATCCATATGGCTCTGTCACCCTCACAACTCTGGGGCCTGCTGGAAATGAGTGGGTTTCTCTGGTTCTGTGAGGATTTTTCCTCCCAATATGAGCATGGTTTCCTTTGTCTATCTTATTTTTCTCTTATGTAATGTTGGGATGCAAAGCTGATTACCGACATTGTTCTCTGATTTATCAGCTGCACCATCCATGAGTGCTTCTTACCCTTAGTGGAGTGGCAGAGCTCACCATGCCACGCAGAAAACTTAGATAGAGCCCCAGAATTGCCTTTTCTGGTAGCAGAGGCTGGGTGATTGTCTCGGCTCTTCTTCTGTCTGCTCTTTGCATCTTTGAGCAGAGGGATAGTGACCCGCAGAACTAGGTTCTCCGTAGACTCAGCAGTGTATGACGAAATGATCCACCAGCAGGGGATCCCTTTCTCATTGTCTTGTTATGAGAACTCCTAAGCAAACTTGTGGGAGGAAGAAAAATCTGATTATTTTGGGAGGCAAACTGATTTAATTCTTGGACATGATTAGCACAAAAACATCCAGCACTTACTGGTACCATCTTTTTCTACTTTTGACTATCTTTCAGTTTCTCCGTTTTAATTTTAAGTCAAAACAAATTCTAAGTTTGGAAAATAGATGAGTGTTACTGTCAAACTTTGATGGAGATATGAAATACAATTTGAAGATTGTGTTCTAGTAAACAGTATTTGTCTTTATATTCTTCTAGAACTTTCTCTTGTGTATGTGCATATGTATCTCTCTCTCTCTCTCTCTCTCTCTCTCTCTCTCTCTCTCTCTCTCTGTGTGTGTTTTCTGTATTTGTAAAGGAATCAACAGCCTAGGACTTCAGTATAACAGATGTCATAGTTAGATACTTGTGTTAACCTGGAATTGAAAGCTTGAACTATGGGCACAGTTGTGAAGAATTGAGAGCTGAGTTGAGCCTGGGCAAGCCTGCAGGGGATTTGTTGATTGGTGGCGAGGACCCAGCCTGTAGTGGGTGAGACATACTTTGGGCAGGTGAATAAGATGGAAGGAGCCGGTTGAGGAAGTTGGCATTCTTCTGTGTACTTGGCTAGACATGCTGGTCTGGCAAGTGAGGTTTGCCCCTCTCTCGGTGGCCCTGTGCTGTGGGGTGGCCAGTTCCCTCAGCTCCAGGCGTTGGTATGAACTCTCCTGCCAAGCTGGACAAGGAGCTGCAACCAAGAACCATAAACCAAAATAAAGTCCCTTCTATTCAGTAGTGAATTTGTGGGCAGCATGCAGACAAACCGTGAAAACCTGCATTTCATTAGCAGGGAACACAGACAGTCTTATGTAGCCCAGTTGGTTTCATACTCAGTATGTAGTAGTCAGGCATCATTTTGAACCTCTATCCTCCACCTTTGAACTGCTGGGATACAAGTGCATGCCACTATGTCAGTCCTGTTCAGTGCTGGACATTGAACCTAGAGTTTTGTGCATGTTCAGTGCACTAAGCCATATCCCCAGCCCCACTGAAACAAGGAAGGATACTATTTTTCTCTGCAAAATTCCATACTCTTCATAATATGCATGTATTTGAACTGGCTAACATATGTATTTCTACCTCTACCCTGTATTTCTGTGTTCAAAGCATATGTTCCAAATTCCATAATAAATGTGACTTTTCTATGTTCCTTTTAGTCAGCAGTCAATACTAGGGGAATTTGGTTGTACATACCAAATGCTAAAAGATTGTATTTTTATATAGCAAGAAATATCCAATATAAAATTCACCATTTTTACTGTTTCTACAAAGAATTGACTTAAGCACTTTTCTCTTCCTTTCCAAAGCTTCCAGAATGTCACTTTTTTTTAAATGGCAGGAAGAAGCCTTGAATTTGATTTGTCCTAATGTCAACAAAAGACTGTCAGGGTTACAAACAGACTAAGTTAGGACTTGGGAAAATAAGTCAGTTCCAAAATCAATAAGCAAATATATTTCCAACACTGCTGTGCATTAGGTAATGTGCTAAAAATACAAAGACTATTTGCACAAAAGATATGACCCTAATCTCAAACAAGTGTTTATCCACTTGGAATAGAGGCAAGATGTTGAAGGTGGTGAATAAAGTAAGCGCTTTGGGAACTTGGAGGAAGGAGAGAGAGAGATGGAGTCAGGTAGGAAGAGCTCAGGAATTTATAGCTGATGGTAAGCTGGACATCCTGCAGGGGGATCTGGGAGAGCCTTCTGGACAGGGGTGAGAACATGATCCAAGACACAAAGACAGGATCCCACATAAAAAGGCTGGGTGGAAATAACAGCAGCTTGTAATTCAGTAGTGGAAGGCAGAGCCAAGGAAATCCCAGAGCAAAAAAGTAGGGGAGTGCAGCACTCCAGGATGATGTCCAGTGTCACTCTTAGGCCTCCTCAGGCACACACAGTGCCCTCTTGTACATATACATGCACACATGCACACACATGCATTCATGCCCATGTACACACGCAAGTGCAAAATAGAAATGCGATGAAAGCAATGCACAGAGAACAATGATGACATCATAGTGTTGCTGGGTCAAAATTATCAAGAGCACCTGAGAACTTGCTTTGGGACAGGCTGATTGGCCAGTAGACCTCAGGCATCTGTCTGTCTCTTCCCTATTCACACTGAAATTTCAAGCATGGTGCCATGGGTACTGGGGATCTGACGTCAGGTCTTCACTGCTTTCATGACAAGCCCTCTACCCATTGAGCCATCTTCTTGAACCTTTGTTTCTTTGTGTATGAAAGATGAATAGCAATCTCTACATGTATGTACACATGCCTGTGTGTGCCAATGCATGTGTGTGAATGTGTGTATGCATACAAAGCATATATGTGTGGATGTCTGTGTATGTATGAATGCACGTGTATATGTGTGCACCTGTGTGTGTGTGTGTGTGTGTATGTTTTTAGATAGCTTTCTTTATGTTGTTGATATGAGGCCCAAGTTCGCACTGACAAGCCAGCAGCCGCTTCTAATTGCTAGTCTTCCATAAACAACTTCTCAAGAGCTATCCCATTTGCGTTTCACAGCATGACAAGCTGTTGCATGAGTTGGAAGAGGAGAGACACTTGCGTCTTCAGAGCGAGCGCCGGTTGTGGGAGGTGACCCTGGAGTGGGAGAGCAGCCGAATCCAGATGCGGGGTCTGCAGCAGCACTTCTCCAGGTAAGGTTGTTCCCTTTGCTGTCTGCGTGTGAGCGCTGCCCACCTGGCACCAGTAACACCTGGGTTGACTTTGTGGCACACTGGTTTCTGTTGCTCCGAAGCTCATTCCCTATCACTTCTGGCTCTCTGTTCTGGAGAAGTCATCCTCTTACAGCTGGACCGATTTTCTGGAACTTTCCTTTTGTATTGTTTTCTTCCCTGGGATACCCCAAAGGGTTCTTCTGAGTCTACTGTGGGTCTGCGGTCTGTGTTCTGTGCATGTATCCAGCTACAGTGATGCAATTCCACTGGCCATAAAAATATTGTAGTTTGAGAAAGTGAATCCAGCCAGTGGTGAATGCTCACTCTCTTAGGGGTAGTTAAAGATAAATAGTAAGTTCCTTTCTTAAAAAAAAAACACGACTAGAATTTGAGAAGAAGATTGTAGAAAAGTTGCTGTTTTGGATTCAGTTACGGAGTAGTAAGAATGCTTAAACTTCAGACATAGGTAATGTGGGCCAGATGATAGTTCAATTTGCTGTGGTTAGAGTCTGTTCAATCCCACTGTCTGGCAGTCCCGGGTCTAGGCACAGTCCCCTGTGAAAGACAATTTGGTTTTCTCTCTGAACTATGCCATTTATAAAACTAGAAGAATAATTTGTTCCCTTTCCCATCAGGAGGCTATCCCAGGCTGCATGGTGCTGAAAAGGTGTCCTCAAATATTTGTGATAAAGTGTGTGGGTCTCTGGTCTTTGTGCGTCACTGGGACTTATGTAATCTTATGGTTAATGACAGGCCCCATACTTCATTATGAACTCCTCATAGTTACAGCTGAATGTTTTATCTTTCAGTGAGTATATGTGGATGTGGGTATCCATTTGCCACCTCACATCTGTGGACATCAGAAGACAGCGATGGTGGCTATTCCTTATCTTCTGTCTTGTTTGAGGCAGGGTCTCATGTTTTGTTGTTGATCTGTTGTGTATTTCTTTTTCTTACTGTGTGGGGCAGGGTAGTTGTCTGACAAGTTTCTGGGAATTCTACTGTCTACACCTCCCATTCCCTCATCAGACCTCTGGGATTGCAGATACACCAGCTGAATGGCAAACTTTGTGTGGGTTCTGGGGACTCAAACTTGGGTCATCATGTTTGAACAGTAAGCACTTTATCCCCTGAGCCTCTCCCCAGTCCCAGCTTATTTTTTTTTAACATGTGTTGTAGTACAAAGTTCAGTCCTCATGATTTTTCTCACTTTGTCCAGTACCATGCTTGCTCATGACTTGGAGCTGGGGCTACTTGGAAGAATAGGGTGGCAATGGTGGGCTAGCCGTCTGTGCTCAGCATCATAATGCAGCACCTGGGAACACCTCAAACTCCTGCGATACTTGCGTGCTCTAGAGACGCTCCACTTCTCTGGCAACTCCACATCTGTAACGGTTACTCTTCTCTGTTTCTGTGAGAGAACACCCAAAATCAAGCAACTTAAGGGAGAAAAGATTTTATTCAGCTTACGATTCCAGAGGGGAGATGCAGTCTTTCATGGTAGACACAGCATGGCTAGAGGTAGAAGCTGGAGAAACCCTAGGTCACTGCAGACATTTTCGAGGCTGAGAGCTGCAAGACTGCTGCAAAAGGAGGTAAGATGGGACTAATCTACTTCGAGGCCCACCCCCATGACTGCCTTCCTCCAGCAAGACTCCACCTCTCAAAGGTGCCACGACCTTCCCAAACACATGAGACTATGGGGGACACATTTCAAACCATGACAACCTTCAACCTCAGAAGCTGTTACTCTCATAGCTGCACTAAGTTGTCACTTACCAAATGCAAATTCTTAGCATATGCATACCCACAAGCAATACAAGCTCTCTCCTCCGATGTTGTACGATGCTTACCATGTTAATGGTAGAGGTGGGAAGGGGCAGCTGCCACCCATCCCACTCTGCAATGGAGCCACCTCTGCAACACAGCGCTCCTTTCCCACAATGGGCCACATGCAGCACGATAAATGATTTTCATATGATGCTGGGTCACCAGCTGTAAATTAAATGACAGTCCCGGGCAGACTCAAGTTACAGGAGAGCCAAAACTGAAAAAGGAGATAATTATATGTGTAATCAATCGTGGTCGGTTTCACATACTGCTCTTGTGAGGATTTTCTCTCACTTGGTGTAATCGGTTTTCTTATGTAAAGCTTCCTCGAAACTGAAAAGTTCAGCTGCAATTAAAGGAAGAAAATTAGTATAAACCAGTCGGGGGTGGGAAGCAGATAAAACACATAATTACATGATAATCTGAGAAGATCCACTGAGCTGTTGCAGATGACCTTTCACAGTTTAGACTTTTGGTTTTGAAGATACTGGTGGTTATGGTTACTTTAACAATTCTGCTAATTTCAGTCTTCGAAAAGTTCTCAGGATATTTCTATAATGTGTCACCTTTAGACACACCAATGGTCACATGAAGAGGTTATATATGTAATCAAGCTATTATGTTGAATTAAAAACTTTTTTGAGAAAAAGAGATAGTGAGAAAGAGAGAGAGAAAATGATATGCCATGGTATGTGTGGGGACAACTTTGGGAAGTTGCTCATTCTTTCCAGTATGTGTGCTCTGGGATCAAACTCAGGTCCTCAGGTTTACACAAGGGACCTTTACCTGCTAAGTCATCTTACCACCCCTAAAAACTTTCGTACTCCTAATTTGATCCTTTTTTATCCTGGGTTGACTATTTTATTATGTATGTAATAATACTTGTGGTGTAGACTTACTTTTCTTTCTGGACTCAGGCTAATTTTAAAATTGGTGCATACATAGGCAAAGTGGCATATTTATGGTGGAGCTACACATGAATTTCATATAGATTCAGAAGGGCTGCCTTAGCATTTGTCACTGGGTTAGCATGCTTGCACAGAATAGTCAGCAGGGACTAATGATTGTGTAGTGATCATAGTAATGTGGGTTTTTATTGCACAACAGATCTGAGCTGCAATATGTTTGTGGCTGTAAATAAAAATTGGTCCAGCAGACCTACCACCTGGCAGACATATTTGATAAACTATTTCCTGTTGGCAAACCATATTGCACCTCAAATATCAAGAATCGTTGTTGTCTCTGCAGCCATGGGGTATTTGCACACGTGTTTAAATGAGAGAAACTGTGAGTCTTCAGCCAGCATCCAGCATAAAGTTGAAGCCTCCATTGCAATGCATGTACCTCTGCACCTGTTCTGACCTTCTGTCCTGGAGCTGATACCTGCTTCCTTGAAGGATATCTGTTTCCGTGCTTAATGGGATGAGGCTTTTCCTGTTACAGTTGGCTGCTTCACTTAGTATAGTCAACTGCATGACAAACCACAAGGATCTGTAATAGAATCCTAACATTCATTTTCTGCTGCCCATTTGGATGCTTTATGGATAGAAACGTATGTTGGAGGAGAATAATATGCCCTAAACGTTCTGCCCACATGTGGATCTGTATCTGTTTGTGACATTAAAAGAGCATCTTCAGAGAAGACACAAGAAAGGCTGGCCATCCACCTCGGGGCAATCAGTAGCATTTCTGATTTCTTTTCTATGGTCTGTCCCATCTTGGACCATTCATCAACTTTAATTCATGCTCATTGATGAATCTTCTAAATGCCTTGGGTTTCTAGTGGAGGTCAGGGGTTGCTTTCTGTGGATCTGGAGCTGCTACATTTCTGGTTGAGACTTAAGAATGTGGGGGGTCCTCTTGCCCTCTGCACTGTGCAAACATTCCAGAAATTTAAGATGACAAAGAAATATTGGTTAAAAGGTACATTTTCTACCAACTTGACTGGTGAAGAAAAGATTTGAATGGCGTCTTTAAAAGTGTCTGGTTAGCATAATTGGCCACCATGTCAATGCCAGCAGTTTGCATCTCAGCGATCCAGCATATGGGCCCTCAATGGAAAAAACAGACATTTTTGGCTTCCTGGCTGAGCACTAGCTTAATGAATTTAGAACATTCCACTGTCACTTTATAATTTTATTTTTGCCCCAATAATGATGACAGGTCTTTTTAAAAACTTGTGAAAGTCACACGTGGTCTGGGAAAATGGCTTAGTTGGTAAATTGCTTGCTGTACAACTGTAAACACCTGCATTCGAGTCCCAGAAGCCATGAAAAAAATGGCAGCAAATGACACAGTTGGATGCCTGGGGCTTGCTGGATAGCCAGCCCACATGACAGCCTGGCCAGGCCCAGAACAGTGTGACACCCTGTCTCAATAAACTAACATAGATGGCCTATGAACCTGAGGCTGATCTCTGACCTTTACACTTACAACCACACATATATACACCTGCATGTACACATATGCACAAACATTCACAGGCATGCACGCACGTGCATACATCTGTATGTGCACGCATACCCATGCTTACTGGTATTGAGTAGACAACATGGAAGTTGCATAGCCTGTTGTTCATTCTTGGTATGGAACACACTTCACAATATCCCCCCATGATGTGGTTACCTTGCCAGAGTTCCCTTCTGTCCGGTGACTCATGCATGGCATCCTAGTAGAGACCCACTTGAAGCTCGCTCACTAGTTCTGCTTATGTCATCTGACCCTTTGTGTTACAGTTTGCCTTTATGTAAAATGAAGAAACTGAATGGCATTTTAACTGTAAAAGGCCTTCTGTGCTCTTCAGATCACAGCACTTTCAAAATGAAATGTGTTTATGTCTTGGGTAAAATGGTGATTACAGTTCCCACCAGACCTTTGAAATTTCTGGTAATGGGCTTTCATGCTGAGGAGCTGCTGTGGAGGGTCTTATGGTCCAAGATGGAATCATATGTGTAGCTCTGCAGGTTCAGATAGGTCTGTATATGGTTAGAGAACTTGATATAAGAAACTGCTATGCCTAGATGGAAAGTTTCTTTAGGACCCGGACATAATTAAATACCAAGGAGCATGACTGATAACAGGAAGTCAGGATGATTTGCTGGGACATAACTATTACCATTCATCTGCCCTGAGGTTTTTACTTATTTGAGCCCCATTTTGGAGAGTCTCTGAGAAGAGGAAACTTTACAGAGGTGTCGATTGCGTTTGCAAACAATTTCTCTGACGAAACAGAGCTCCATAGAAACACCAGTGAAGGCGAGGGGAGTGACGGAGTGCTCACTGGTGCTGGATAGGAGCTTGGCCAGTAAAGTTGCCTTGCCAGCATGAGGACCCAAACTTGATCTCCTGAATGATGGGGAAAATGCTGGGTGTGGAGGTGGAAACAGGCAGATCCCAGGCAAGCTAATGAGCTGTTGAGCTCCAGCGTGTGCGCATACACGCAGACACACACAGACACACACACACACACACACATACACACACACACACATGCGCACGCACACGATTAGTCTACCCCAAACATTTTCTCAAGGATCTCCTACAATTGTTAATGTGTTACCATTTCCACCCAGAACACTAGAGTTTACAAGAACGTGTTTTATTTTCAACTGGAAACTGAATTTATTCCTACTCATAAAGCTTTATTTATTTTATTTTTGGTTAAGTTTAGGGGAAATTCAAATTTTTATACACTCATACCACCACCACCATAATGAAAAACAGAGTATTTTCAAATTCCTGATCTGTTTCCTCTTTCTGCCCCAACCCCAGGCAACAGTAGACTTGAGTTCACTCCCCGTAGCTTTGGCTTTTCCAGAAAGGCTCCTGGGTAACATCTGCTGCATCAGATGTTACCTTATGTTGCTCAGCATGGTTCTTTGGAGATGTGTGTAGGTTCTGTGCATCTGGAATCCATCTTCTCCTTACCACTGGGGTCAGCCCATGTGCCGGCCTAACCTGCTTGCTATCAACTAAAATTACCCAGCATACAGTAAACTTTTGTTTCAGTCTATATAAAAGTACCTAAGCACTTTCCAAAGGTAGGTGAGCCACTCTGCATTGTGCACTAGCAATGTGTAGATTAAGTTCTCCATATCAACTAATATTTTTTCTGCATGTCTAGGTATATGTGTGATATACATGTATGTGTATGCATGTTCAGATGTGTGTGAGTATACATGGTGCCCTGTATACCTGCATGTAGAGGCTGAAAGTAGATATCAGGTTTCTTCTTCAGTTGCTGTCCACTTTATTTATTGAGCCAGGGTTTCTCAGCTGAACCCAGAGCTGCTCAGTCGGCTAATGTAGATAGCTGTTTGCTCCAAGGATCCCCCAGCTCTACCTCCTGAGTGTTGGAATTACAGGAGACTGCTGCACCTACATGGATTTTATGTGAGTTCACAGATCCAAAATCGTGGCCCTCACTCTAGCACAGGAATTAACTTATCTACATCCTTCTCCAAGGGATACATCTTGGAGAAGAACATGAAGCTACAGAAAGTCACATGAAGCATATACTGGACTTAATGAATTATTCTGGAATGAGTCACTTATAACTAACACTAGATCAAGAAAGAAAACTTGGGTTTGGCTGTAGTTCAAGTGGTGAAGCATGCACAAGGACTCAGTCCTAGAACTCCACAAATAAATACATAAATAAACAAGTAAATCAACCAGGAAAGAAATATCTGCCACCCAGACTCTTCTGCCCATAGCTCCCTGAATTATACTAGTGTATCATTTAATGTGTACCCCCAGACACTTGAATTGAATCTTGGCCATTTGTTAGAAAAGCACATCTAGGCTTCCTTCCATTCCTTTTGCTCCAGATTTATTTGCTGGAAAGCACAGGGTATTTATTTGGCCTGTGCTTCTCAACGTGTAAACTTTGTTGGCTGTCCTTAGAGCTGTTCGGTGTGCTCTTGTGGTATCAGGTGTCCTGAAATTTGGCATCTATTTGCATACAGTGCTGATCCTGGTGCTCCAGGTCCCGAATTAAAAGGTGCTACTTGCGAGCAAGCGGAGTTTACTTCCGAGTCTCTGGGATGTCTCCCATACTGCTACTGATGACCAATGACCTTGGACGTGACTCACGGGCATTCAGGCAGTATTTGTTTATAAGTGAATGATGTATGAATGAATGAATGAATGTACATGTGAGTTAATGCATAGCTTCACTGACCTAGAACGATGTAGCCAGGATTCCACTGTATAAAAGCCTTCAGAATAAGGAAGAATTTTAGAAATAGCGTGTTTATGATAGAAGTCTGCTTCCAAGGAAGGTTGTAGAAAGGCCATTTCTGGAGAATATTTGAAGTTTTGATCATCGCCATCACTCTTTGCGTTATAAACCATGACGGCCTGGAGGATGAGACCCTGCTTCCCGAGCTGTGATAGAGTGCTCACCTGTTAACGATGAGCTGCTGCTTGCTGCAAAATGCTCTTCTTCGCAGAATTCCTTTCTGCAGGCACTCAGTGGAATGTGGTGCATTGAAGGTTTACTTTCCACAGGGCGAGGTTTCCTTTCAAAGGGAGCTTTATGACCCTCAGGTAACATTTCCCCCAGGTTCTCTTCAGCGGTGCACAGGCCTTGTGTGGAGGCATCCGTCACAGGGAGCTGACAGCAATTGTGATGACCGCTCGGTCCCTACTCTTGCATTGGCTGCCTGGCACTCCCACACAGCGTGTCTCTGAGTCTGGACCGAATAGACGCTTGGAGAAACATCCGCCTCTCTTGCTAAAAACACCTACCCAGGCTTCTAGGAAAATTGCTGAGAATAAAGTACGGAATTAACTATATGGAAGCTACAGACTAGTGGCGTGTTTTCAGAATCCATTCCGCATGTCTCCAGACCTGTCAGTTACAGCTGTGACAAATTTAGGATGAACGTTTTCAAGATGGAACTATCAGTGTTGCCTCGTATTTCACTCCTATAGCCAGCTAAAGTTGCAGTATTTTAGAGTGTTTTGCTAATGTTGACATCAACACAAAAGTGGTGGCTTACCCTTCTCTCCCCTTAACTTCTCTTAGCTTTCCTTCTCTTCTTTCCTTCCCTACTTTCCTTCTTTTCCCTTCCTTTCCCTTAACTCTTTCCTTTCTTTTCCCTTCTCTTCTCTCCTTCATTCCCCCTCCCTCCCTCTTTCCTTCTCTTTTCTCCTTCCCTTCTTCCTTCCGTTCCCTTCCCTCCTTCCTTTCCATTCCTTTCTGTTACATTCCTTTACCTTTCCTTCCCTTCCCTTTCCTTTTTTCTCCTTCATTCCCTTCCTTTCCTTTCCCTTCCATTCAATTCCTGCCTTCCTGCCTTCCTACCTACCTTCCTTCTGTCTATTCCTCTTTCTTTTTTCCTATTCTTGGATCCTGAGAAACCCAGACTAGCCATGAACTCTCACTCCTATGGGCTGAGCTTCCGTAGTATTAGGATTCTTAGCATAGACCCAGCAGTCTTTGGTTCTCAGTTATTTCAAGGCCTTTGTGTACATTTCCTCAGCTGCTCTCCAACCTCAAGACACAGTGGAGAGAACACAGTGTACCACACTTTCATTATGCCTTATTGAGGCTTAAAAAAGAACCAAGTTGCTTATGAACCTGGGTCAAGTATGGTTCCAAAATTAGAAACTAGTACTTCTATCTTCTGGTCATGTTCCCCTCTTGTGCCTTCATTCACTTCATTGTTTTGCAGTTTATACCCACTGGAGAATAATAAACTTCAAAGGAACCCTTATAAGATTGAGCCTTGGTTGAAGATGATACTCTCTCTAAGATTACATAATCCCCTGAGAGGATTGGTTAAGCTCAGTATCACCACCATACGGAGGCGTCTGAGAGAAGCGTGGGCCAAACATATGGGGAATCCAAATTCATTTCCAAAGCGAACTTGGAAGCCGGGCATGATGCACAGCTGGAATCCCAGGGCTTGGGAAGTGACAGCGAAGAAGTCAGTCTGAAGGCTTCAGGACAGCTTTGCTACACTAGTAACACCTCAAGAACAGCAGCAGGAACAAAAGATTGCTTAGAGTTAAAGTCCAGCTTGGTCTGCAGCATGAGTTCAGTCAGGAGCCCATAACAAGACCCTGTCTCAAAAGAAACTTAGCAGCTAAATGTTTTCCCATGGATTTCCACAGAAAGGTTTTGTGTTGACTCTTCATTGATGTTTTACGATCTAGACTGTCATAGTTAGGCACAGGTGTCAACTTGATAGTTGAAGGTTTGGGCTCTGGGCACATTTGTGGAGGATTAGTGGTTGGGGTTAAGCCCAGAGCAAACCTGCAGGAGATCGTCTGGCTGACGGGAAAGGCCCAGGTGGGATTAGGGTGGGATTAGGCCCTGGAATAAAACATGGAGAGCTGGTTGAGAGAATCGGCATCCTTGTGTACACCTGGCCAGACATGCTGGTCTGGCAAGTAAGGATCTTCCCTCTCTCAGCTGATATGTGTTGCTGGTGTGGCCGCTTCCTTTGGCTCTGGTGTTGGTAGATGCTCTCCCATCAAGCTGGACTATGAACTGTAACCAGTAATCATAAAAGAAAATAAACCCCTTGTTCCCTTTAAGCTGCTTGATGATTTATCAGTAACCATGAAGGCTACATGTGCTATCTAGGTATGCTAGACTATTACCAAATGGCCTGAGCCGACTCAGTTTTCAAACATTGACCACCATTCACTTACCAGGAAGTGGTTATCACTGAAGTAGCTAAAATGTCCTGACTTCTCTGCAGAGTGCAACAGAGCCCGTGTAAGCAGCACACGAACAAAATCCCACAGCTTCACTGCTTCCCGCATGTTCTGATAGCACTGCGATTTCTGTCCCAGATCTCTGTGCAGCCTCAGATTTCATAATTATACATTTATCTAGTTAGCATTCTGGACCTGAGAAGTGTGTAAGCTGCTTCTCTGCTCCTGAGGGAGAGCAAGAAAGACATCTGACCTCCATAGGCATGTACATATGCATGCATATCTACATGAATGCATATTAGAGTATGTGCAATCTGCACACATGAGCAGGTGCAAACACATACGTGCACGTGCATGCACACACACAAGTCACACGTGGAAGAATCACTAAAAATGCATATTAGTGTTTGCTACAAGTCAAGAGAATAGCAGTGGTAGAGGCAAAGCTGTGATCCAGAAATGGCAGCTGTGTAAGGCGAGCTTCCTGGAGTGTGAATGGGGCATGCCCACCTCAGAATGGGAGTCAGACCTTCAGGCATGAGCTTGTCCAGTGCACACCACCGGAGCCCAGGCCCTTCTCTGCGCCGACCTGAGCCAAGGAAACACACACCTGGCCCGCCTTGTCTCCCCACATCTCGGGCTGTGAATAAAATCCCCAGCCTGACCTGGCAGCATTGGTCTCATGAATATCATAATCACACGAGTCAATCTTACTCCAAACTGTTTTCTGAGGCCCAGCAGTCACCTTTGATGTCAGAAACACATTAGGAATAGATTTCCATTTCCTTGGCAATTCACATCATTGTCCAAAGAGTTTCCAGAGAAGCCAGAATGTATTTAGTGTACTTCCAATATGCACAAAATTTGGAGCACTTACGTCCCTATGGCCTTTGAAGCAACGATTGCTAGAGCCTGTACTATGTGTACAGAAAGCAGTGTACAACTCTTTCCAGAGTCTGAGGTGTTCCCAGAGTCTGCAGCAAATACTCTCAAGAAGAAAATTAGCCTACCCCTTCTCTTCCCTCCTCCCTTTTCTCCACTTAAATCCCCTCCCTTCCTCTTTTCTTTCCTTCTCCTTCTCTTTCCTACCCTTACCTAGACTGTCCTCAAATTCACTATGTCGCTGAGACTGGCCTTGAACTTTTAAGGTCTCTGTCTGTTCTCCACCCCTAATGTGTTGGGATTACAGTTGCACACTAGTACACATAGTTTATGTGTTGTTTGGGATAGAAGCCAGACCTTCATACGTGCTGGGCAAGCTCTCTGCATCCTCTGCTCCATGTAATCTAATTCTGGTCACACTCCTCCTTGGAAGATGTACTTACTTAGCTACATCTCTGCTGGACAAATGAGGAAATACACTGGTGTAGCTTAAAGCACCTGGGCCCTCCATTCAGCTTAGATGGGTCACAGATGGGACTTGACCTTGGGTAGCCTGGGCCTGGGCCATCTTTTTGTTGTTGTTTCTATTTCATTTGCTCCAAAGGAGGATGGAAGCCAGCATCTGTGATGTAGTGACCTTGGACCAGATACTTCTCCAAGTGCTTAAAGCACAGCATGCCCTCGCTCACTGTCCTGTAGGAGCCATTAGCATCTATATTTTACAGAGAAGCAAAATGGGGGCAGGGAGGTTAAACACCTCACAGAAGGTCACAGGTTCATTAAACTGGTTGAGTCAGGATCCACCTTGGTTTGCATGTCCCTTAAAATGATTTCACATCACACACACGCACACAAAAATCAATGTGCTGAGCTTCTCAAAAACTCAGAATTTGCTGCATTATAGTCTTTATCATCTGTATTCTGTTTACTAACTGTATAGCTATCATCTATTTACACTTCTATCTTCTATCTATATCTCTAATATTTACCTAAGCTTTCTATAATCCATCTATTTGTCATATATCTTCTTTTTTATATATCTATCATATTATCTATCTATCATCTATCTGTCATCCATTATTGGTATATCTATATCCATATAATTCATATCATTATATACATACATATATATTATATATATACATATATATTTATATATCACCTGTCTGTCTATCCATCTGTGTCTTCTGTCTGTCTGTCTATCTATCTATCTATCTATCTATCTATCTATCTATCTGTCTATCTGATATCTACCCACATTGTTCAGTCCACAGCTTGGCATTAGCACCTAAGAGTTAGAAAAATAATTTCATAGTTGTTGCAAGGAGCACTTAACTCTGTTTATAGGCCTTGGTTTTCCTCAGAGTCTCACTCTGTAGCTCTGACTAGCCTTAAACTCACAGCCCTCCTGCTTCTGCCTCCTGAGGACTATGCCCAGGGCAATGTGCTGCCATATGCAGTGTGACATTTCTAATTGCTCTAGAAATTCAGACTTTAGACTAGCAATTAGCTAGTAGAAAAACCAGCTGAAATTCAGTTGTCTTGCACGTGTGTGTGTGTGTGTGTGTGTGTGTGTGTGTGTGTGTGTAGCAGAGAGCTCTGTATATGCCCGTGGAAGCCCAAGGGTGACTTTGGGAATTGATCATCCTGTATTGTCCTTTCTCTTTATTGCTTTGCTCAGGTTTCCTAAGCTCCACCCTCCAGGGCCAGAAGTGAAGGCAGTCACTATGTTCACCTCATGTTTTCACGTAGGATCCAAACTCAGGTGCTGTCTTGCAGATTTCCTTTCAGTGTTTTTAAGAATCTTCAAGTTTATTTTAGTTGCTCCAGATATGTTCCATGTCGTGGACAAGGTTCTCATTTTGTCACAAAACAGAAAGTTGTTTCAGACGCATTTTCAACTCTGATAAAGACACTCAGAACATTGTAGTTATTAAATTAAATACTAATATTCAGTTAAAATATTTTTATTTGAGAGAGAAAAAAGAGAGAAAGAAAGAGAGAGAGAGAACACATGTGTAGAACAGAGAACAAGTTTTGGAAATTAGTTTTCTCCTTCCTCTATGTGGGCTTCAGGTATGGCACAACTCAGATCACCAGGGTTGTACCCAGATACCTCGCTCACGGAGCTGTCTCTCCAGCCTAAGTATTTGCCCCAGACATGCATTATTTGGTCTTTGGTAAAATTCAAAGTGAATATTGGATGTAAGTCCAGAGATTTATGTATTTCTACATCTCATCCCTTCTGCTTCACTGCCTTTCAAAAATATTTACTTTTGCCTTTTTGGAATAGTTCTGCCAACATTGAGCTCTTCTTTTCATATAGAATAAAATCATACCTTTTCTAAAAGGAGATGAGAATATCAGCTGAAAAAGGCTTTGTATGTGTGTGCATTCTACAAATATATTTTTCAATATATAAATATAAGTAACATGTAGAGACCCTGAATGCTACATATCTAATGCTATAATTTATTTATGGAAAAAAATGTATTTGTGCACTTTGGTTTGTTAGTCATGGTCTTAGTTTTGCTGAAGATGAGATAGATCTATTGAGACTCTGTTATCTCTTTACTGGTAATTTGCTGCCATAACCACTGCTCTAGCTCCACCCTAGGCACTTATGGAGCCCAGGGCTGTAGTATGTGAGTGGCAGCCTCATTCACTAAGTGTACACCTGAGTGAATATCGTAAATGAAGTCAGCGGTTGCCGTAATGGTTCTACCATGTTCTGGAAAGGTAAGCTAAGTTTGGAATTATTGGCCTTCTTAGAATGTTGCAGCTCCTCTGTGGCGGTGGGAACCTCAGTTCCTCTTGCCACGCCTGCAACCCAGTCCTTTACTGGGGTCCTTTCCTTTCCCACCACTGGCTTCACATATGTGGACAGCGCAGATTGTCCACCTGCTTCCCCCGAGGCCGAGGGCTGTCACTCATTGCTGGTGCCCGAGCCTTCCGCACACTCACAGCCCATGCGGGTTTTAGAAACAGGCTCAGGACACAAGGGAAGAAATTCCTGCCTGGAGCATGGTGGCAGAGGAAAGACCTAGGCTCTGAGACACACTCTCACATTTTGTGATGCTAAGTCCTCACAACGTGGTGGAAGAAGGTCCACAGCTCGGCATTTAACACCTAAGAGTAAGAGAGAGAATTTCATAATTGTTGCAGGGAGCACTTAACTCTGCTTATAGGCCTTGGTTTTCCTTTCCCTCAGATAGAGTCTCACTCTGTAGCTCTGACTAGCCTTAAACTCACAGCCCTCCTGCCTCTGCCTCCTGAGGACCATGCTTCCTGAGGGGTGATGTGCCGCCATATGCAATGTGACATTTCTAATTGCTTTAGAAATTTAGATTTTCAGCTAGCAATTAGCTAGTAGAAATACAAGCTGAAATTTAGTTGTCTTGCATTTGCGTGTGTGTGTGAGAGAGAGAGAGAGAGAGAGAGAGAAAGAGAGGGATAGAGAGAGAGTACTGTATGTGTTCTTGGAAGCCCAAGGGTAACTTCATAAATCATCCCAGATTGCTCTCCTTATTGCTTTGTTCTGGGCTTTCTCAAGCTCCGCCCTCCAGGGCCAGAAGTAAAGGCTATCACCATTTTCACCCCTTGATTTTATATGGGTTCTGGGATCCAAACTCAGGTCTTTCTGCTTTCAAGGCAGAGACTTAATTCTTGAGCCATCTCTCCTATAATTCTTTTTTTTTAACCTTTTATTTAATCATGTTTTTTTCCTACTTTTATAAGCATTTTGGGTATTCATCCCAGTTTCCCTTCCTCCCCCCCTCCTCCATCCCATTGTTGTACTTTTTTCCTGTCAAAATATATTTAGCAACTTCAAAGTATTTAGCTGCCCATCTTCTTTGTAAACACAAGCACACATGACCAAGAAAAAATATTAACACCCAATCGACTGCATTGTTCTTAGAAGAAAAGTGCCGTCTGCTCAGGCCAAGCCATGAGGTGGGAGTCACAGACCCTAGGATCAGTCTGGAGACACACCTCTGAGAGTTTCTAGACTGGGTTCACTGAGATAGGAAGACCCTGAATATGGGTGTTACCCTCCGACTCAATACAAAGGAGAAAGCAAGCTGAGCGCCAGCCTTCATCTCTCTCTGCTTCCTGACTGCGGACGCCACATGACCAGCTCTGTTTCTCGCTCCTGCCACCATGCCTTCCCCACCATGGTGCTCCGTAAACATCTGACTGTGAGCCAGAATAAATAAACCCATCCTGCCTTAAATTGTTTTCGTCAGGTATTTTGTCACAGTGATGTGAACAGTACTCATCCATTAAGATAGCACTATTACAAGCCCAAATAAACATTTCCTTCCTAAAGCTGCTTTTGCCGGACATCTTCACAACAGTAAGAACAGTAGGTAATACACTGGCCTCACCTGAGCTCCACCACATCGATGCTTCTGTGAGCAGTGACAGGGCCCCATCCGACATGCAGACAACCTTCCCACAACAGGAAGTTACATACAGAGCCCAACAAGGATGCTCAGCTGCTCTTTGGCCTATCATCTGGGGACAGTCCACCCATCTGTGGAACGTGTCAGGCCAGTAGACTGCATGAAACATCTGTCTCTTGGCCATCTCTACCAGAAATCAGACAATCAGTTGTGGGCTAGTCTGTTCCACTGTGGTGACCTTGGTCCCAATTTAGTGGCATCTGGACATTTGCAGGAGGCAAATTAGAACATGGTTGTGACAACCGTTATGTATTAACTCAAACGACTGCTAGTCATCTGTCCGCACAAAGGCTTGGATGGAGTTCAGATGCTTCTGGGTCGCTCTGCAGATGGTGGGGTCATTCTTGTGGACTGCGCTGATGGTCTCAGCTGAAAGTTCGCATCACGCGTGCAGAGCTGCTGATTATACAGCTGATCCCCTCGGCAGATATTTATAGTGACTCCGTTATATTCCAAGCAATTGGTGTGTGTTCGCTTATTCCTTTGGTCAGTCAATGAACTCCACACTATCATGGCATCATAAACTCAAGTAACAGAGTCTTAGGAAACTACAATCATGTCTTCCTCCATCTCTCTCCACCTTGTGTTTGGAGACAGCATCTCTCAATGCACATTGTTGATTCAGCTAGGTGGCTAGTAAGCCACAAGGATCCTCCTCCTGTCTCCACCTCCACCACACCCCACTTTTTTCACAAGTTCCAGAGGATCAGTCTTGGGTCCTCATGCTTACACTGCAAGCACTTTGTTAACAGAGCAACCTCCCTGGCTGAAGTTTCACACACTTTTTCCCATGAAGATTTTGCATGGCTGCCACCGCTGGATTCTGTTTTGTTCTTGTCATGCGCTCTTCTGATTCTCTTGGGATCTGAGTGTCTGCTGTTTCATTTCTGAAGTGGGTTTTGTATGTTGCTCTGTCTGTTTTTTAGGAGCTAAAATACGTCCAGGATCCTCCTCTAGTTTGTCATCTATACTATTGTGTTCTTCTGTATGTTTGTTTGGGTAAGTATTTCTGTCTTAGTTTCTTCTCTAGTTAGTGTCAAAATGCCCTGACGAAAGCAACTTAAGAGATAATTTGTTGTGATGGGCAGGGTTCACTCCATGCTGGTGGGGAAGGAATGGCCACAGGGAGGGCGTGGTCCACAAACAAGAAGTCAGATGATCACAGTGTATCTGGAGTCAGGAAGGAGAGAGGGAGAAACAGAAAGAGAGATGGTGGTGGGGGCAGGAGATTAACAAGGTGTGCCCCCCCTCGTAACCCAACCAGGCTCTGTCTCCTAAAGATTCTACAACCTTCTCAAGCAGTGCCTCGGCTGGGGCCCAAGTTTTCCTACACATGAGCCTGTGAGGGACAGTTCACATTCAAACCACAACCTTTGGCTGAATTTTCATTTAAGTCAATGTAGAAAAGGTGTGGGCGCAGGTCTCTTTCTCCTTGTCTCCCGTGGTGTCTGCTATGAACACGAATGGAATTGTGTCCCTCAGTCTTCATAAGATGCAGGACTAGTAGTGCTCAGTGTGACTTTTATTTGAAGACAGGTCTTGCAGGAAGGTGATAAAAGCTAAAGCAGTTTCTAAGCATAGATAGAATTGCTTTCTTCATAACAAAATGACTGGACTCCAGAACTTTCTCTCTCCTTGAGGGTGTGTAGAAGACAGCCAGATGCAGATGTGGTGATAATGTGCCCATCTGCAGCTCAGGCCGGATGGCCTGGTCAGACCTCAGCCATGCGGGGGCACCTTGCACCAGGACTTGACTCCCAAGTGCCTGGGATATTCACTCACCCCTCATCTAGCCTACCTTGGGGTACACCATTCTATCATTCTCACTCATTATAGAAGCAATTCTGAGTTAGGGCTTTAAAAGGGATAGTTTCACTCTTTTTGTGTGTGTACATGTATATGTATGAGTACACACATGTATGTATGTATGTATGTGAACCTGCATGTCTATAAGCTGGCGTGTGTGCACATGTATGTCTGCATGTAGAGACCAGACAACAACCACAGGCCCCTCAGGGCCATCCAAGTTGCTTTCTGAGACAGGGCCTCTCATTTTTACTGGAATTGACTGATTCAGTTAGGCTGGTTAGTTAGCCAGCCCTAAGAATCTTCCTGTCTCTGTCTCTCCAGCACTGGATACAAGCACAGTGCCACCTTATGTAGCTTTTGATACCCTTCCTCCGTCCCTCCCTCCGTCCCTCCCTTGTTCCCTCTCTTCATTGTCTTCCTCACTCTTCTTCCCTCCCTCCCTCTCACTCTCACTCTCTTTTCTTTCTTCTCCTAGGATGGACTCTAGGTTTGAACTCATGCCCTCTTGCTTGCATGGTAAGCACTTTACCAATTGAGCTGTTTCCCCAAATGGGTGGGGTAACTAGAAAACCTTTGCAGTGGGTTAAGGGGAGTGGGCATTGCCATGGACAACTGTCACAGGAGCCCACAAAAGGAGGCGGATCTGTGAGTGAGCTTTAGCATCAGTGGAGCTGACGCACCCAGGACACTTCCTGAAAGGTCTCCTCCAGGCAAGCTGATCAGAATCCCCCCTGCCTGAGCAGTGTCTTGCCCCCTGGTGCCATTTCACCTTTTGCTCTGAGGCCTTTTTGTATCCAGTCCAAGGAAATGAGTAATTTGCATCAGCTAGCAGCAAAATCAGAATAATTTATTTACCGTAATGCATGTTTTTGTGGTGACTTAGGACAATAATTGAATTTAAGTTGACGTTTTTGAATTTATTTTTTCTGAGTTCTCTTTGGAACGACCCCAGTCACGCTTCAGTAGGAATGTTCTAAGACTTGGTTTTGTATTTTTTTCAGTAAATTTTGAGAATGCTAATGGGATCAAATAACTTGGATTCAAAAGAATGCTTGTGTTTGAAAAAGACTATTGAAAAATCATAGCTCCTATAATTGGAAGATACGATTAAGTGAAAACTAGATCTTCAGCTCTTAAAAAAAACTATAATTAAAATAAAATCATGAAATTAAACAAAATTATTTTAGAGAGAGAGGTAGGGGAGGCGGAAAATAGACGAGCAGATGCCAAAGTGAATGTGTAGAGGTCAGGAGACAACTTTGAGAAACTAGGTCAAACACAGGTGGCGTGTCTTTACCCCCCAAGTCATCATGTTGGCCCTAAAGTCATTTTTAATGGATCTGCTTACCTCTGCAGGCATATGGAGATACAGTTTTATAATGTGTTTTATCATAAAGCATTTAATGCTGATTTAATTAAGAGTTCCTGCTCCCTTGATTTATCACTTACAATATTTTCAGCTTTGAAGCATTACTTCTATACTATTTGGAGAACTTTTGCATGTACGATTACACCTATGCACATACGTGCACACACACACACATTCACATGTACATGCACACACAAAACAGTAAAGGCTCGTCTAAGTAGTCATAGGAACTTTCTTTTCCTCCCCCCTTTCTGTAGGTTGAAGAGTTCTATATCGCTAGGCACGGTTCACTCCTAAGTCATGAAGAGGATGAAACAGGAGAGCATGACTCCTGGTCTCCCACAGTGCTCTCTGGAAGACAATTACTAACAACACAGAGTGCTTGTCTGTGGGAGCATACAGCAGATTCTGTCCTTCCTCATGACTTGTCACTCATTGATTGCCCCGTCTTATGCGGGAATTCCCCTTGTCCTTGCAGATTCCTTCCTTCCTTCCTTCCTTCCTTCCTTATCTTAATTCCTTAATTCCACTGACTTACTCACATCATCCATCTCGCTACCCATACCTAATTTTTTCTTATCTATAGGTCTTTACTTCTATATCTTCTTTGAGTTCGTATGCTCTATCTTATCTCTCTATGTTTTCTTCCTTTCTTCTTCTTCTTGTTTTCTCACACCCTTCTCTCTCTCCTTTACTCTCCCTCCTACTTTCTTTCTTTTCTTCTCTTTATTTCTTTCTTTCTTTCTTTCTTTCTTCTTGTTTCTTTCTTCTTCTTTCTTCTCTCTCTCTTTCCTCTCTCTTCTCTTTTTCTTCTTCTCTCTCTTCTTTCTCTCTTTCTTTCTTTCTTTTTCTCTTTATTCTCTCTCTCTCTTCTCTATCCTCTTTCTTCTTCTTTCTCTCTTCTCTCTTTCTCCTTCTTCGCCTTCTTCTCTCCTTCTCCTTCTCCCTCCCTCTTTCTTTCTTCACTCTCTCTGTATGTACAGATGGAGGTGGAGGCTTAAGGTTACTGGGAATCTGGGGCTAATCCTGGATCACTCTTCCACCTTATTCTTTTGAGGTGGGTCTCTAATCAAACTCGAACAGTCCTAGAGGTGGCGGTGTGCTTGCTCTGAGCATCCCCAGGACCTGTCCTCCCGGGCTGGAGTTATGGGGGAGCCGCCACACCTCCCTGGTGTCTTGCGTGGGCTGGGATTGTGCCTCTGGTCCTTTTGCTTATGTGGCCTGTGCTGTAACTGCTGAGCCACCCAGATCCTTACAAAGATTTCTATGTGTCTGCTGTGTGCCGTTTCTGTGTTCCCTGATTATGTCAGATTGCAGTTTTACTGTGGATCTCAGAAACTAGGGAGCCACAGCTCTCTCCAAGTGAACTAGCAGAGTTATTCAGTCCTCATCATCTTCTTGACTGCATCAGTGAAAGGCAGAAGGGAGCTTAAATGTGTGGCAGAAACTGAGGCCAGCAGTGGTGTAACTGTTTTCACAATAAAGTTGCTGAAGCACCAAGGGCCACTGGGAAGTCTCTCTTTCTTTTTTAAATGACAGGAGTGTTTGGTTTCATCATTTTCTTGCCTCTGGCCAAGGAGATGGACTAACTGATGTTCAAAGGTTATTTTGTACCTTAGAAAAGCATGCCTTGCAGATGGGCATAAGCAGGAAGACAGGGAAATGATTTCTAGCAAAGCCGTTTCCATGAGGTCTAATGCCTGAATGCCTCTGGCCAAGGGCTCTGTCTACTTGTCTGGGGAGCATGGCATGGGTGAGTCATAGCGGGAGCTCAGGAACAGTCTGCCTTGGAGGGGTTCATGTGGGGCTGGCCAGCACCACTGATCAGGAGGTCACTGTGTCTTAGAGGGTCTTATTATGGGAATCCAGCAAGGGAGCACATGGGTCCACTGACAACGGACTTAGGACATGATGTCTTGTCTTGCTGTTTCCAGGAAAATCTGATGTGTGAAGTTTCTTGGGAGGAGTGAGCAACTGTTTGCTCACCCAGCTCAGGCAGCCACCACAGACCAAGTAATGATTCCAGTACAGTCCACCATGGTGAACCACTCAGTTTACTGTTTCCAGAGCACAGGTGAGGGGTTAATTACAGGCCCGTGGGGTGACTCCCAAGCAATTGCAGCCCTGCAAAGCTTTTCTCACCTTAGCATGGCTGCATAAAGGGAGTCCTCCCTCCCCACTTTAACTGGCATTCCACAGTCAATACGTGGCCCTCTAACACACCATAACAGTTGTCTCCCTCAATTTTCCACCTTCGTTTTTGAGACAGTGTCTCTCACTGACCCAGGAGCTCTTCAATTCGACTAGACTGTCTGGCCAGCAGACCCCCATACCTGAACTCACCTTCTCAGCCCTGAGATTGCAGGAGTATGCTCCATGACCCTGCTTTCCGATCTGGGCTCCTGGGATGAACTCAGATGCACATGTTTGCTTGGCAAGCACATTGCCAACCGAGCCGTCCCCTAGCCTGCCTTCATGATTTCATTTTTTCTCTCTACGTATGTAGGTATGTTCGCATGTGTGTGTGCATGCATGTGAAGGTACATGTGCACACATGCTTGAGTGCCTGTAGAGGTCCAAGGTTGATGTCTGGAAGCATCCTCAGTTACTCTTCCTCATTGTTTTTGAGACAGGGTCTCTTAGTCATATCCACAGTTTGCAGATGCAGCTAATGTAGCCGGCTGGCTTGCTCTGAGGATTCCTGGGGTCTACCTTCTGAGGCTAGAATTATGGATGGGCTGCCACAGCTACTCTGTATTTTACGTGGGGTCTGGAGCTCTAAACTCGGCTCCCTTTACTTGTGTGGCAAGCACTTTAGCAACAAAGGCAGAAAAAAAACCTTCCAAAGCAGTTGTTTTTACAGTTCTGTCCCCTTTTCCAGTTGCCCAGCCTAGACATATTGTTGAAAAGTACTATTTTCATAGTCACCCAAGTTCTGTTTTACCTTCCCCAGCAGTCTTCCAGAGGAAGAAGAAAGCCACTGCTGTGAAAGGACTTCAATATCTCTCTACTCAGGTGTTCTAAGATCAGTGGCCTTTCCTTGGGTTCTGTCTGAGTGGGAAGAAAGCTTTTCTCCTGTGCAGGCAGGAAAAGAGCACTAGATAAATATACCCCAAGCCATCATCCACTGAGCAAGGCTCTTCCTGATGCCCACCAAAACATGCAGTAGAATGCACATTGGTTGTTTTGGAAATTTTTTGGTTGTTCCTGGAAATTACCACCTGCTGTAGCCCTACTTCATGCTTTCCTTCTGCAACACGCCAACTTTCTGTGGTGTTTCCTCTTTTCATAAAAGGAAGTATGCTGGTGAGATAGTTCAGCAGGGGAAAGCACTTGTATGCAAACCTAGAGACCTGCATTCTGTCCTTGGAGTCTGCATGGTAGAAGGAGAGAACTGACTTCTGAATATTGTCTCAACTTTCACACACACACACACACACACATGCACATGCGCGTGCGCGCGCGCACACACAACACACACACACACAATGTGGGCCAGTTACATACAGGAATTACCTTGACAATTGCCGACTGGTCACTGGTCAAGGCAAATCCTGAGTAAGCCCACAGGAGATTATCCAATTGATGTCAGAAGACCCAGACCCTAGTGGGTGGACCATTCCCCTGGACAGTAGGATAAGATGGAGAAAGACCTGGTTCAGTACTTTGGCGGGCTTGGCAGACTGGCAAGTGAGGTTTACCCCTCTCTCAGCAATCCTGTAGACATGGAGTGTTTGTTCCTTTGGCTCCTGGTATTGGTATGAACTCTCTTGCCAAGCTGAACTGTGAACTATAAGCAGAATTGTAGCAAGAATGAAACCTCTTGCTTCCCTAAGCTATTCGATCGTTTATGTGTCAGTGACAGGAAGATAAACTGCAACACAATATAAATTAAGGAGAACTTGAAAAGTCTACACTTCCTTAGGATATCAATGATGAAGCAATTTTGAGCATGTTTGCTTGCTGGCTGAATTCTAAAAACATAGCACTGAGGTGTCATTTCTAATGAATCCACAAATACTTTAGGTGTGACTGATGAGCATCTGAAAATGTCTACAGAAACACAAAGGACTAAGGTATATAAACTAAAGAACACTAGAGGACACAATGTGCTTTTCTAAGAAAATTAGTTACTCAAGCCCTTCAACCAGAAGATAACTGCCCCCAAGGGGAGGCTCGCTTCTTATTAATAGAGAAAGTATGAGGCAGGCCACTGCAGATAGGCTGTGAACACCTTAATAGCACCTCTGTTCTGTCTCCACTGCTGAGGTTAACAGCAAGAGGATGTGCACGCAGTAATAGGTAATGAGCCGTCTGTGCATTCGCATCTGGAGGCAGCAGTGTCGGGCAATTCAATAACTGGATGTGCTAAGATGACTGGGGTCTGTCCAGATCACTGAAGGATCCTTAAGAAAGCAGCTGGCAGAGCATAAGGATGAGCACAATGATCTAGAGGATCTAGGATAATGTGGGTGAGAAAGGGTAGTCTGGTGCAATGCACAAGAAGCCTATGGGAGAAGGTCAATTGGAGCAGAAACATAAAGGGTCATGCTGTTGGGTTGTGAAGGGAAACCAAAGGAAATAGGATCTGAGTGGATCTGTGGCCAGCTAGGTGGCTGCCCTATGCAGCATGACTCTAATATCAGCTCTTCATACATACTGCTCAAAATTCTGACAAGAACCAGAGTTGGCTTAGTGGGTAAGGTGCCTGCATGCAATTCTGTGAACAGAGTTCAATCCTTGAAGTCCATGATGTAAGGAGAATACTGACTTCTGAAAGTTGTCCTCTGACCTTCATGTGCACATGTGTGCTCACTAACTCTAGATAGATAGATAGATAGATAGATAGATAGATAGATAGATAGATAGCAGATAGATTGATAGATTATATATTGATAGATGATAGATTGATGGATGGGTATTAGATAGATGATAGATGATGGATAATAAATGGTAGATGGATGATAGATTGATAGAGATGATAGATGACAGACAAGTAGACAGATAGATAGATGACAGATAGATACATGAAAGATAAATATTTTTTAACTTTTCTGAAGACATCCCCTTAGGCTAGCTTAAGTGAAGCTGTTCAGGATGGAAGCCCTGAGTTTTTCCTCAAGAAATGACATTATGATGTCACCAGTAACAGTTCCAGCTTCCTCAATCCCATAGTATGGGACATCAAAGTAGTTGCGGTGAGTGCTTGACATGGTAGGCTTTAGCAGGCCCAGTGTTCACAGATACATCTTTTGGCACTTGTCTGACCAGAATTGAGGCTGGAGCTCTGTCACTAATTCCTCCGTGAGTGGAGAATTCATGCTTCCAACATGCGCCTTTACATCTATGGTTTGATGCCATTCTTTAAATGACATTACTTCAGGTGGAAAAGATAAAACCCTTGATCTATTTGACAGGGTCAACTCGAAGCCCAAAATACTCAAAAGACTTTTCCTAGGTCACAGACAGTTAAAGTGCACAGGTTTGATCAGAAAGTGTTCTCACCCTCCTGCCACTTAGTGCTCTATTGAACAGGCAGGCAGATTCCCTAAGAGGGTACAAACATTTTCTTTTTGTGCAATTGTGTGTGTGTCTGTGTACGTGCACATCAGCGGGCACTTGATCAAGTGTGTGTGCCTGTGGAGGCCCAAGGGTGACATTAGAAATCATCTAAATTGCTCTGCTTCCTTACTGCTCTACTCTGGGATTTCCCAGGCTCACTCTTCCAGAATTGGAATTACAAGTGGCTGTCATATTAGCTTGGCATTTTTATATGGAATCTGAGGATCCAAACTCAGGTCTTTTTGCTTGCAAGACAAAGGCTTAACTCCTGAGCATCTCCCAAGCCCTTATGCAGCTGTTGGCACTCATTTGGTTAGACCAAACTGACAGTGTGATTTGCTGGGGTCACTTTAAAGATGGGGATGGTCAGATCCCTGACCAGAACCTAAAACTGGAGCTCTTACTTTTGTGGTCTACATCAGAATGCATTTTTCTCTTTTATTGTGCACAATGGCTGACATTTTGGGGGCTTCTGTCCTCTCATTTTATAGATAATGAAACTTCACTGTAGCCATGTGAGGTGACTTAATCTGCAGTTTCCCCTTTGAGCTAGTGGCTCGCTCAAAAGCAGCAGACTCTAAGTCCAAAGCCTTCATAATGGCAACCCTGTTTAACTTCCAGGAAATAATATTTTTAAAAAGATGTAAAAATATGAAAAATGAAGGTCGAAGGGTTGAGGATGGAGTCAGCTTACAGCGATCACTCACATGGAAAGTGATAAAAGGGAAACCCAGTAACTGACAAAAATGTAAAAGTTGCTAATGCGATCACTCAGGGGAGGTTATCAACCCTTCTCCCTTGGGTTAATGAAGATGAAGAGAGATGACGTTCTGCACCCGTGGAAATGCAGCAAAGTTGCAGCCCTGACTACTGGGCGATAAAACAGCAGAACTCACCCAAAGCCCGCATCCACGTGACTTGATCATATTGTGGGAACTTAAATACCATCCCTGGGGAGCTTAGTCCTAAGTGCATACCCAACCCAGCTCTAGTGAGTGCGGTGAGTGTTAAGGTCCCCGAAGACTGCTGAGTTATATGCACCTTCTGTGTGATAACATGCTTTTTTGACACAGCCCGTAAGCATGATCCACTATGTGATGTCAGAGTCAATGGTATTGCTATGGAAACAACAAAATATAGTAAAGTGGTAAAGGTGTGCATGTTGTTGGGGGGTTGTTCAATTGCCTGAAATTTGGAATGAAGATGTTCAAAGAATAGCTGGCTGATTATAATAGAGTGTGCAAAATATTTGTAGAAACTTAGTCAACGAAGTAAGATAGTGCCTTCTCTCCTTTTTCCCTCCTTTCCCTTTTTCCTCCCTTCCTCCCTTCCACATTTCCTTCCTTCTTTCCTTCCTTTTCTTCTACCTCCACCTGTACTTTTCTTTTTTAAATTTTTATTTATTGTGTATGTGTGTATGTGTGTGTATGCAGAGAAGAAGAGAGAGAGAGAGAGAGAGAGAGAGAGAGAGAGAGAGAGAGAGGAACTATGAGTGAGTCCCTGTGGAGGACCAAGGGTGACTTCAGGAATCATCCTAGAATGTTTCTACCTCCTCTTTGTTTAGCTCTGGGATTTCCTAGGCTCTGCCCACCCGGGCAGAAAGTACAGGCCTGCCACCTTTTCTGCCTTTTTTATGTGGAAACTAGGATCTGAACTTGACTTTCTGCTTGCAAGGCAGAGTCTTTTTTTTTTAATTTATTCAATTGTGCATATGTGTGCGCGCGTGTGTGTGGTGTGTGTGTGTGTGTGTGTGTGTGTGTGTGTAGAACCACCGGTGAATTCAGGAACCACCTCCTTGTTTACGCTGCCCCTGGATTCACAGGCTTCGCCCTACCAGGACCAGAAATGCAGGCCGCCCCTGGCTTCTGCCTGGCGTCTATACGTGGGGTCTAGGATCCGAACTCAGGACCTTCCGCCTATAAGGCAGAGGCTTAACCCCTGAGCCATCTCTCCAGCCCTGTACTTATTTTCTTGAACATAAGAGTCCATCAAAAGAAAGGAAAAAGAAAGAAAATGTAAGTTTTTCATGATTCAATCATGACAACACAAATTCTTCCAGCATCAAGGGTTTCTTTGCTATTATTTATTTATTGCCAAATCCTTGAGCTGTCTCCCTTTCTTCTTTCTTGTTCCCCTCGCCTTCATTTTTCCCCCTAGAGAACTCTTTCCCCAAATCTGTGCTCAGAATGAGGCATGCCCTGAGGTGTCTGGCTGGTGCAGTTAGGGCTGATGATGTCCTGGCCGATGGAGTCGCCTTCCTGGCATGCTATGCGCATGCGTGCCCTGGACACCTGCCCTTCAGAGTACCCTCCTAGCCTTTTTGTTCCATGTTGTTCCCACCGGAGACAAGAGGCCACCAGACCACAATCTTCCAAATCCTTCTGGAACTTTCCTTTGAAGCCAGAGTCCTGAAGCCTTTCTTCATGCCTCCAGATTTGCTTTAAGTATTTATTTTCCTTGAATTGGAAAGAATAATCTTAATTTTTTAAATCACCATTTGCTTATCATATTTGTATGGCTGCAAACATCAAGGAAATGTAAAGAGGATAGTGTTAACTATGTGTCTGTACTGGAAGAACCAAAGTAGATGAGTGTTTTCAGGTGGAACTTTTATTTTTCAAAGCCCCAGAGAAGAGCTCAGTTGAGCTACTGGAATGGAAAGCATTGTTCCTAACTTGATCAGAAGGGAGATGAAAATTTGGAAATAGAATTGATATGGAATTTAAAATACATATGGAGGGTTTTTTTTTCAAGTTTTCAAGAAGCAATAAGAATGTGTTATCCTGTTGCTGAAATCCAATTTTTACCTTTTCAATTCAAGTGTCCATAGCTGTGGAGTAAAAGGTGAGCAGGAACAGTGTGTAAATGTGCCTGGCCTGTGGGGTCTCATTTCCTGAGCTCAGTCCCAGTCCATATTTTATTTTTTGTACCTATTTAAGCTAGTTTTTCTACTCTCTGGACTTCACTGTCATTGTGTATAAAGTGGATGGATAGATGATTGTGGAGTGGACTAAGCAGCATCAGGCATGTGCTTATATCTGGTACAGAACAAAAGAAGATCTCTGTAAAACAGACGTGTTAATACCTGAGACCAGGCGGTGATCATATATCATTATAGTTCCACTTACTTACTAGGTACATTTGTTTCACTGATATTAAATTGAGAAAACAGATATATATATATATATATACACACACACACATACATATATAAATATATACATACACATACACATATAATCAGTATGCAGAAAATAAATCTCCCAGGGGTTCACTGAGTAAATGGGACAAACCTGAACCTTGAATCAGAAGCTTTAAGAATCAGAACAGACATCTTGTTTCCTACAGGTTTTTTGTCCTTAAAGATTTATGTTTTTACATTCATTTACAAAATTATTCTTGGGGCCAGTTACAGTAGTTCTCTGAGCTACGAGATCTTGTTTGGTATCTCAGGCAACTCAGCAAATGATCCTCAGTAGGAGTGGAGTGAGGAAATCATCATTTTCTGCGAATGTTGCTTCAATGTGTTTTCTCAGGTATACAGTTACTTTCCCAGGATACTTAAGTGTGTGTCTGGTGGCTCACTACCAAGTTTACTGCTAGGAAATACTTGCAGATTCTTTATATCTTTAGCAAGTTCTAAGTATCAGTTTATGATTGAACTCTTCATAATATTTTTAAAACCGTGTATAAAATAAACTCTGGGCTTCCACAAGATGGCTTTAGACTCCTGCATGCAAACCTATTGACCAGAGTTCATTCCCTGGTAGCCCCTATGGTGGAAGTGAAAATTGCCTTATAAAAAAGTAACATATTCTGTGATCTCTACCCATTCACCATGATCTCTCTCTCTCTCTCTCTCTCTGTCTCTCTCTTTTTCTCTCCCTACTCTTCCTCCTTCTCTTCATCTCCCGATCTTCCCATCTCCTGTTTTTCTCACTCTACAAAATAAGTAGAAGTTAACAAAATTAAGAAACCACCCCTGAAAATCAAATAATGTCTTCTCTTCCCAAACCAGTAAGATCCCTCTTTTTTTTTTTTTAAATCTTTTCTGGCTTGCCACAACTGTGTAGTCTGAATCATATAAATTATTTCGAGAGTTCTTATATTTTAATTATGGCCAAGTGTCTTTAATTACATAGTTGCATTGTTTAAATATTACCCAGGTGTTAAACCTATCACCTGTAGTTCTTTCTTTGTAGTGCAAGGTTTGACCACAGGAGTGTCCTTTTAATTTCAATGTGTGTCTACTAACAGTGTTGATGCTTTACTTGGAATGTTTGACTTGGAATTTGCATGGTAGCTATTAGCAAGAAGTTTAATTAGAAAGTTTTCTTCAAAAATGTCTAAAATCATGGGAAAATGCCACACTTTGAGATAAGTGGCTAATCGCTCTAACCCTCCTGGTGGTCTCTGAGGCATCATCAATCATGAAAGAGACAGACATAATACTTAATTCTGCAGCGATTCAGCTGTGATTTAGCCCCAATTACTGTCCACTTCTTATAAAGCAGTGTCAGGAGGCTGAGAGTTATTTTAATGCAGTTTGGTCGGACGCTTCAGTAGCGTGCAGTTTGTGGACCCTGCAGTAGAAGCCCTAGACTGATGTGCCTGATGGGAAGACATCACCTTGGAAGCATTTTCACTCAAGATGTGAGTGACAGGATTCAGAATATGGTCCTTATTCTATCTTTGGCATAACTTGCATTTCCTTTGATGCTCATCTTGAAAATTTTGTGACTGCCCTGGCTCTGTGTTTGATTTGGTGGAAACAAGTTGTGGTTTTTAGGCCTGTGTGAGACAGATTGCTGAAAGCCAGTGACTTCTGGGGATTGGTAGTCTGTCCACGTGCACACAGGAGTCGCGGTTGCCTTCTGAGTCTCAACAGAATCTTGTACCTAGTTCTGGAGACAAGTCCCTCATAAGATATATTAGCTTGTGTGTGTGTGTGTGTGTGTGTGTGTGTGTGTGTGTGTGTGTGTGTGTGTTGTGTGTGTGTGTGTGTGTACATGAGTACACAACCATGTGTATGCACCTGTGTGTGAAGACCAGAGGTCAGTGTTGGATCTCTTTCAATCTTCCCCCCATCTTATTTTTTGAGGCAGGTGTCTCACTGAACCTAGGACTGATTCAGTTAGTCAGGCTGATCAGCAATCCCCAGCGATCATCCAGTCTCTGCCAGCTCTGTGCTGAGATCATAGGCACATACCACTGCACCTGCCTTTTTATGTGGATGCTGAAGATCCAAACTCAGGTCCTAGATGTGAGGTAACCACTGTGCTCATTAGCTCAAGAATATGCTGTTTGATCTTCATTGCATAGTATGCTGCTAGCCATGTAGGGGACGTGGCTTCCCATTCTGCTCCATCCTTATGGTCAGACACATGGCTCTCAGGGTAGGTAGGAGTGCACACTTGCTACTCCCTTATGTCTTCTCCTCTCAGAGAACCCACCCTGAGGTACAACATGCTGAGGGAATTCATGTCTTCTTCCTTTCCCTACCAAGTCCTGTTCTTAGCAACAGACTTGATCATGACATAAAATGAAGGAGAAAAATGGGCTTAAAACATCGTATTCTGTCTCTGGAGATTTGCATTTTGAAATGGGCTAGAGTCAAAAAAAAAAAAAAAAAACAAAGAAAGCAAATGATATTGGTAAAACCTTAGGAGTTAGGAAAGATTTGGAGGTGAGTTACTTTTGTAGAAGCCCTGAGGTCAGCTGAGAAGCCCCACACGTCCTTTAGCAACAGAGCTCCTATCTACAGATGGCTTCGGTGTTGTCCACTGAGACTCCAGCACAGGTGGCCAGGCTTGTGCACTAGCACTGTCCACAGCCTACTGCCATCTTCTCTGGCTCTACGAGAGCTGATCTCCACCTCCTTATCTCTACCCTTCAGGAAACAGTGAGGAGCAAAGGCAAGAGGCTCGTAGAATCAGTGCTAGGAGTTGTAGCATGCCATACCATGTCCGTATTCCACAATTCAAGCCAAACATATCAAAGTCCAGGCCAAGAGCCAGGTTCCCAGCTGAAGGTTTACTGTAGGACAAGACTCAGACATAATTGGACCAGGAGTTCAACCTGTCTCACCTAAGGGCTTCGTAGACCATTTCTGCTCTGGACCAACATTTGTAGGGTCACTCTTGACAAACATGTCTGAGTGGTATTGACCTGCTCTGCCTCCCAGTCATGCTGACTTCGGAACTTGAACCAGTTACACTGTTACAGGTGAAGTAAGAGTCCTTCATGGGTCAGTTCAGAGCATCTTTGAAAATGCACCAATCTTAGGCTGTCTGCAAGCACTCTCACCATGTCCCCTACTTTAGTTTTATGTCTGTCACTCAGGTCAGGCTTGTTAGTTATAATTGGGTTTGTTGGCACATGCCTATAATCCCAGCACCAGGGAAGCCGAGGGAGGAGGTGGTGTGTTAGAGACAAGCCTGAGTTAGACAGTGAGACCCTTTCTCCATTGGCAAGCTACATCAGTCTGTCTTAAAACAGTTAACTTTCAAGGACATTAAAGCATCACACTTGCTAATACTGCTCTAATTAGAGATTGGTTCTTATCAGGGACACTGCATTGGAAGCCTGGATGATTGTTTTTCTTGTAATGGAATCACAAGAGTAAATAGATCAGGAATATGAGGGTGTGTTGCACAGTGCTCCAAAGATCACAAATTAGTGTATGAATTGACAGGTAATTGGACAGACACTGTTAAAATTTATAATGTATCTCTTTGGGACCACTGACCCTGAGTAACTCCCCCAGGATGTAGCAAAGAGACAAAAGAAGCAATATCTGCAGAAGTTTGTAAAGAGGTTGAGCTTCTTGAATGCAGGCATTTGGCTCAGAGAAGGGCAGTTTTGCATGGCTCAGTGCAATGGTTTGAAATCACAATGAATTTATCAATAGAATGGATAAGCTAGAATGGTGATAATTTATTCAGATGTATGGGCCGTATCATATCAGTTCTTATTTAATAGAAACTATCCCATGATGGGATGTACTCAGTGTGGAACACCTGACTAGCACGCACAAGGCTCTACTTTGATCCCTAGCACTGGAAAAAAAATAAAAGACATTCAAACTCACCCTTAAGTCAGAGTTAGACAATGATTTCATATTAGCTTGTGCTTGAGCACCGGCTGAAGCATGGACAATATACTGGTGGGACACCACAGAGAAAGCACCTTCCCTCCCACAGCCAGCATCAGCCCTCAGTGGTCCCACAGGGAGGTGTGTTGCCTTATGATGATTTTTCATTCCATGATGGAATGTTGACAGGTCAATTTGAGGCTGGTCTCTTGAAAGTAAACACAGCAGTAGGTTCAGCGGTGCAGCAGCCCCATCATGTGCAGAAAACACTTCCCACCCTCTGACTCTTACATTCTAGGGGTGGGGGCAATGCAGGCATTGTATTCAGGGCTGAGTACTCCACAGTTGGTTACTCCCTATACTTTGGCCAATTGTTTTTCTATTAAATACCTTTCACTTAAAGTAGCTTGTTAGTAATGTTTGGACAAGGTCTTGTAAGTATACTATGAAATACTACACAGTGGCTAAAAGGAATGTGATAATGTATATAGAATCACAAGCTTCACTCATTTATCTATTATTTACTATGCCAAGGAATAAAGAAGGGTCTCACATATGCTAAACAAGTATCCCACCACTGATCTTCATTCTTAACAATACACACTTATTCTTAGTAAAAAAGTAAATTGTGGTATGATAGGTGGCATTAATTTTCTATTACTGGTGAGTGATAATCACAAAATCAGGAACTTGAAGCATGTAATATGATCCTTGTTTTGTGGCCAGAAGTTTGCAGGACTCAACTGTGTTCTTTGTTTAATCCTCAAAGAACACTCAATCTAGTTTTCAGCCAAGTCATGTGCTCAGACGTGGAGGGTTTGGGAGGAAATCTGCTTCAAGGGGCTCTGGATAGAGCTGCTGTAATGCTTGCTGTAGTTACTTTTCTTCTGTGGCTGTGAGACAGCACTCATAGCACAACTTAAAGGAGATTTATAGGGCAGGAATCACACAGCAGAAGGCATGATTGGAGGCAGAAGCAGGAGGCTGGTTCGGGCCACCACAGTCATCAGCAAGCAGAGAGAGCAAGAGCAATGGGAGGAAACAAGACCGGGCTAATCAACCTTAAGGCCACCCCCTGTGACGGACGTGCCTTCCCCCAGCAAGACTCCACCTCCTAAAGGTGCCACAGCCTTCTCAAATGTTAACACAGGGAAGGACGTAAATACGTGAGCCTGGGGCGACCACTTATTCCAGCCTTGACAGTGTTTGTCTAGCATTCAGGAAACCCTGAATTCCATCTTCAGCCCTCCATCAACTGGGCATGGTGGCACATACCTGTAATCCATTACTTAGGAAGTCGAGGTGGGAAGATCAGAAACTCGACAGTTCAAAGTCAGCCTAGACTACATGAAAACTCAGAAATGAAGAGGGAGAATTTAGTTCTTTTTCATCACAAGAATGAAGCTCCCTTTCCCAGGTGGTTATAAAACGGGGTCAGTCTCAACATCTAGGACCACCTGTATGTATGGGGGACAGAGTCGCATCCATGATCAAAGTTGGTCACATTCCTTCAAGTCCTCCGTGCTGTGAATGCCTCTGATTTCCCACCTGTTCCCACAGCAGTGAGTGCTGCTTCCATTGGGCGCTGTGCTATTGCATTAGGCTTACCCGGGTAATCTCTCTTTTGATTAATTCAGATTCAATTCATTAGCAACCATAATTATATTTGCAAAACTCTTTTGACATATAACATAATCAAGGTGTAAGCTGAATCATCAGATTCAGAGTTCGGGGGAACAAGCAAGAAATTTTAAGTATTTATAGGACCCTGCCTACATAACCAGTAATACCAAAATCCTATACAAATGTACCCCAAAGGATACATGAGGGTACTGGACATGGTATTATGGGTTTAAAAATCCCTTGTTCAAAATATTTGGGATAGAAGTAGTTTGGATTTGACAAAAAAAAAATTGGAGGTTAGAATTTCTGCATGCCGGGGCTGGAGAGGTGGTTCAGGGATTAAGCCTCTACCTGGCAGGTGGAAGGTCCTGAGTTCAGATCCTAGACCCCACATATAGATGCCGGGCAGAAGTGGGGGCAGCCTGCATTTCTGGTCCTGGTAGGGTGGAGCCTGCGAATCCTGGGACAGAGTAAACAAGGAGGAAGTGGAGGTGGTCCATGGTGGTTCCTGAATTTGCCCGTGGTTCTACACACACACACACAAACACACACATACATACAACAAACACACATACCTATACACACATGCACAATGAATAAACAATAAAAAACTCTTAAGAATTTCTGCATGCCTATAATAGAATATTTGTGGGGCTAAAATCCAAGATATTTTTGTGTGTAGGCACATGTCTGTGTGTGCACATGCACATGTAAGTGCATCTGCATGGGAGGTCAGAGGTTAAATGTTGGCTTTCTTCCCCAATCAGTCTCCACCTTATTTTTCTGAGACAAGTTTTCTCACTGGTCCTGAAACTTACTGATTCAGGCTCTCTGGTCATTGTGCCCCAGGATTCTCCTGCCTAGATCCCCAGCATTGTGATTACAAGCATGTACCAACCATGCTTACCCTTTAAATACGTGTTCTGGGGATTGGACTCAGGTCCTCATGCATGCACAACAAGCGCTTCTCCAACTGAGCCATCTTTTAAGGCCTGACACACCGGATGAAGCACAAAAATGCATTCATATTCCATATACATCTTGGGCAGACATGCTGGTCTTCCAAGTAAGGATTGTCCCTCTCTCAGCCATTAAGTAGAGATGGTGTGGCCAGTTCCCATGGCCCTGTTGTTAGTGCATTCTCTCCCTTCAAGCTGGACTATAGACTGTAACCGGACTATCAGTAAGAAAATAAACCCCTTGTTTCCTTAAGCCGTTTGATGTTCATTTATCAGCAACCATGCAGGCAAACTGCAACATGGCTGCATGTCATGCTCAGAAGGCAATTATTATCTGAACATTTTAGAATTTTGCCTGAAAGATATTCAACCTGTAGTAACTCTTTAAAAGTTACCTCTAGGGATCTGACCAAAATTTAGGAGCTTGGTGGTATTTAACCTTAGCAGGAATGTTTTAATTCTTTTTCTTTGAGACTTAATAGCAGTTTATTTAGAGTTGAGGGCCTAGTGGCCAAGGGAGCCATAGTTTAGCCTTAAGGTAGGAGAGCATTAGAATAGAAGATAGAGCTTAAAGTTGGAGAGAACAAGGAGAGAGCGGCCAGATAGCATGACTGGGAAGGAAGAGAAGAGGAGACTGGAGAGCTTGGAGAATCTGGAAGCAGGTGGAGAAAGCCGGAGGAGGGCAGGCCATTCAAGTCTTGATGTGGGAAAATGGTTCCCTATTAATATAAGAAGAAGTTAATGCATCCTAGAATTGCATTGGAGAGGGAGCACCTCACGCTCGCTCGCTGCCTGTCTGGAAGTGAGCATGCGCATGTCAGCACAAGGGTCTCCCACTTGCTTTCTCTGTGATTCCCTTGGTCTCCCCAAATCACTTTCTCAATGGTTCATCAAAGCATATGGTGACTTGCTTGTGATTTTACCATGTCTGCCTGTTTCAGTGCAGCAGCTCCAGTAGCAAAGGCCCCTCCCCTCCTGGCCACTGGCTGGTAGTGTCTCCTTGCATGGCTATGCACCGTGGACTTTGTTCCTCACCTAGTGTAGATTTCAGAAGGACAAATTCCTAAGGCGGTATATCTCATGGCATCTGTCCCTCCTCCTCCATCAGACAGTAAATGAGCAGGAACCATAACTATTTTCTTTGTAAACACTAACCATCACAGCTATGCACCCTCACTCTCTCCAGCTGCGTGCAACCCCTGCAGAGATATTTATATATGCCAGCTTTCCATTAGCACGGAGGCAGCTACATTAGTGAGGGGAGTGGACACAGTGTTGAATGTCACAATATTTAATTCTCAAAACCTTGTGGCAGGGCTAGAGAGATGGCTTAAAGGACCATGTTCCTACCATGTAAACATGGGGATCTGAGTTCTTATTTCAGGTACCCACATAACAAAGTTTGGGGGAGGTGGAGACATGTGAATCATTGGAGTTCACTGGCCAGGGAGTTTGAATCAATGAGCTACAGCTTCCTTTCTTAAAAAATAATGTGGAAAATGATTAAGAAAAATACCTAACTTCAAGCCTCTGGCCTTATGTGTGCACGTGCGTGCTTGCACACACACACACACACACACACACACACACACACACACACATGCCTACATGCACACATGCTCATACCCACACATATTTATACAGCTATACATCTATCCTCTCTCTCTCTCTCTCACACACACACACTCATTTGCACCTACATGCATGCATGCACATGCCCATACATACTTATACAGTTACAGATCTCTCCTCTTTCTCTTTCCCTCTCTCTCTCTTTCTCTCTCTCTCTCATACACACACACATACATTTGCATCTACATGTATACATGCGCATACCTACATGATACATTCTTACACTGTTATACAGCTCTCTGTCTCTCTCTCACACACACAAAATGCATGCACATACATGTACGTTTGCACCTATGTCATGTACACTTGCATGCATCCACATAATCCTGTACATGTTTATACAGCTCTCTCTAGCTCTCTCTTGCTTTCTCTCCTCTCTCTCTCTCTTTCTCTCTCTCTCTCTCTCTCTCTCTTCACACACACACACACACACACACACACACACACACACACTTGCTGTCTCCTTGGAGTAATAATGTTGTAATGACTTATAGTTCTACTCAGAAATTATTGCAAGGTGTTGTTGAGTTTTGCCAGTAGTAATGAAGCAAGTTCAGGCAACCACTGAAGAATTCTGGTGTCCCTGTTCAAGAAATGCTGTGGTTTCTGCATTTCAAGGAAACCCATGGAGCCCACCCCTGGATGGTATGCAAGGAAGATACAGTTTTCTAAGTATGAAATGAAAGTGTCCAGTGCTTGAAGACTTGTGCAGCCAGCACATGGATAAGGGTTTTTGCTTTTTTCTTTTTTTGACTGAATGAGGTAATTATTTGTTTTTAGCCTTCCTGATGCCAACTTTAGCCATAGTTAATAGCTCGTGTTTAGGATAATTACCGTGTCCTGAGTAGTGTGCTCAATAAGCATTTGCATGCAGCAGTGTGATTTAATCTCCATGGCTCTAGCAGGAAGGGGCTGTTATTGTTTTTTTCCATTTTCCAGACGAGGGACCTCATGCCCAGATAAGGTTCTTAAGAGCATTAGCCAAGGAGAATTACCAGAAAGAGGCAGGAACTGCCCAACACAGGTACACTAGCTCACCAGGCCTCTTGGTGCAATGCATCTGTAAGCCCCGCCCATCTCAGATCTTCATTTGCTCTCTTCTGGTCAAGCACTTTACTACTGACCCCCATCATCCAATGTTCCAGGTGACCAGTGGGTGGGTTGGGCTGAGAAAAAAAACGATGCTTCAAAGGCAAATAGCAGCAAGAAGATCATTTTAAATGAGTTCATTAACCAGTTAAGTACCTGGATGCACAAGTGGTATGTGCATATATGTACATATGTGTGTGGGGGGGATGTACTCACTCATGCATGCACCTCTAGGGTCAGAGGTTGGTATCTGGGGCCACCTTCCTTTATGAGACAAGGTGTCTTACCCAACATGGAGCTCACAGGTTTGTTTAGATTATCAGGCTAGTAAGGGAGGGCTGGGTTCCACTGGTCTCTATCTTCCAGTGCTGAAACTATACTTGCGGATGCTGCTTAGGTTGCTAGTGATGCAAACTGAGGTCCTCATAGCTGGAGAAGCAAGCACTTCACTGGTGGAACCAACCCGCCAGGCCCCAGCAAGGTGTCTCCTAAGACACAAGGGCAGAATCACTAAGCTTCCTGGGATGACTGCTGTGAAGGTTTCCTAAGGTTGCTAGAACACAACTCCATAAACAGAGAGTCTCAGAACAGCAAACTCTTACAACAGGTACTGGCAGGCTTGGTCTCCTGGAGGCTCCAGGGAAGACATTTCCTGACTTCTTCCTGGCTTGTGGTTTTTGCCAGCTAGTCTTTCCTTATACCTGTACAACTGTTTTCTATGGGAATGGGGGAAGGAGGGAAGAGAAAGGTTGTCATAAGCTCCTTCAGAGAAAGAGAGAGAAAGAGTGAGAGAGAGATTGTCATAAGCTTCTTCTTATCTTTTTAAAATTTTAAGTCTCTTAATATGACCTTTCATACTATCACTATATCTGTGAGGTCTTATTTCCAAATATGTTCATTTGACCTTTTCTGGGTAGGCAAGGTAGTTAGGGGAGGGACACAATTCAAGCCACCCTGAGTTATGAACTGATGCTAAATCTGGACCCTGAGCCTGGGGTGATAGGACCACTGGATGACAAAGGCAAGTCTGCTCATTAACATATTCAGGTGACCTGAAAAAGAATCCATGACTACTGCTGTGAGTGTGGACAACAGAATTTGTTTTCAAACCAACATATCCATAGCTGGTCTACCTAACTATTCATACATAAAGTACTTTACAAACTTCTGCCTGGAAGATGCCATGTTGAGCCTTAGGAAAGCAAGTGAAAAGCGGTGTCCCCTATATGGACTGGGAAAATCAGTGCTTTGCACAAATGATAGGAACAAGGGTTTAGAGAGAGGTGAATGGAAGGGGATTCTGATCCAATTCATGGAAAGGAACCAGTGTTACCTGGAGAGGCATCGGGCACGGTTTCCCAGAGCAGGAGATATTGAGCTAAGATCACAAGCTGAGTGGGGCCCGAAGGGCCTGAAGGGTAGAGAGAGGCCGAGAGGAGCATATGAAAGAGATAAAGTACACAGGGGATCCATCCCATTTCATCCCCATACCTAACCATACTCAGATCACACAGAAATGTTGGAGGAAGATAAATGCAAAAACAGAGTGATAAGGAAGGATTTCATGGTCTGAATGTGAGTTGCCTTTGCTGGTGTTAATGCTGGGAAGGTTTTGTACCTTTAGGAAATGGAGCCTTACTGGAAGAAGACATGTCACAGGGAACGGTCTTGAAGTGTGGTGGCCCTGATTTGCTTATTTCACTCTTTTCTGGTTTCATGATGGCTGAATGACCTGAACCCGCCTCCTGCTTCTGCCTCTAGCCAGCATTCCTTCTGTTGTGTGAGCCCCACCAAAATGGACTATATACCCTCTGGAACCATAAGGCAAAGAAATCTCCCTTTCTCGCCTAAGCTAGTTGAGACTGAATGATGTCTCACAGCAAAAGAGTGGCTGCAGCACACATCTTTCTTCTGCCGCTCCAGGGACAAAGTCCCCTGGTGTGTTAGTTGCACGTGGTTACTGCAATTAATGAACACAGACTTGACAAGTGACAACTTCAGAGAAATACTTTTTTTTTTTCTCATAGCTCTGGAAGGCAGAAGCTTAAAAGTGAAGATGTCTGCAGGGTCACGCTCCCTGGAACCCCGTTCTTTGTCTCTAGAGTCTAAGTCCTCAAGACTCATTATGTGCTGTCTCCACTGGTCACATGCACTTTGCAATGAAGAGCGGAGTTTGGTGGGCACGTGTAGAACCACTCATTAAATTAGTAGAGGCACAGGAAGCTCAAGAGACTTCATTAAATATGACCCAAACTTGTTTTAATAATACTTTCCTGGATCTGGGGAGGTGGATTACAGGTTAAAGCCTTTGCCTTGCAAGCCAAAGGACCTGAGTTCAGATCCTGGATTCCACATAAAAATGCCAGAAGGAAATGGTGAAATAGCGGTGGCCTGCAGTTATGCCCTGGAAAATCGAGCCTAGGAAACTTCAGAGCAAATCAATAAGGAGGTAGAACAATCCATGATGATTGCCAATGTCACCCTTAGACCTCCACAGGAACATACAATCAAGTGACCTCTTGTACACAACACACACGTAGATACACACACACACACACACACACACACACACACACACACACACACTACATTTTCTATTTCTTTCATGATATATATCCCTGTATATATATGTATGTGTGTGTGAATAATTTCGATAGCCATATGGTTTTAAAAATATCCATAGAACAGAAATCACATGCTAGAAAATCATTTACTTTTGTTTTCTTACATTACTTTCCATCTTATGTGATTATGTGCTAAGTAGAGAACACTGTTGCTATTTTTCAGCCAATTTTAAAACATTTTAAATTAGCTTACAAAGTAATGTGTTTTCATATGTGATTTTCAGATCCAGTTCACTTGAGAACATTCTCCTCAACCTCATCTCTCTGTTCCCCTCCCCAACTCCTCCCTTTCCCTTCTGTGTTCTTTCCCTTATCTCTCTGCCCTTCCCCACTCTATTCTTTTGCTCCAGTCCCCCCCCCACATTATTCTGTGGTCTACCCCTCCATTAAAGCTGCTTTGGTTTTTCTGAGTCTGGGTCACTCTGATTAATACATGTTCGGTTCCATTCCCTTTCCTGTAGATCTCATTTTTTCCCACAATTGAATGAAATTCCATTGCATGCACATACCTATCACCTTTATATTATCTATTCCTCAGTTAACAGACATCCAGGCTGGTCCATTCCTGGCGTAGACAGTCATGAGCAGGGAGATAGTCCTTTGAGTGCACACCAGGGGTGTTGTAGCTGCCTATACGGTACTTCCATTTTTTGCTTCTTGAAAAGCCCTGGCACTAATTTTCACAGTTGCGGACCCAGTTTATACTGCCACCAGCAGTACGGAAACCTCCCCCACCACATCCATGCCAGTATATGTGATCCTTTGTTTTCTTCATAGTGACCATTTGACTGGGTAGAGGCAGAAATTCCAAGGTTGTTTTCATTTGCATTTCTCCAATGGCTGGCAAGTTGAACAATTTTCAAAGTATTTTACTGCTAATTTGTATTTCTACTTATGAGAACTGTCTGCCCAGGTCCTTTCCTGATAGGCAGCCCGGATTTCCCAGCGTTTTAACTTTTGCAGTTCTTTGTGTATTCTGGATACTATTACTTGCCTAAAGTTAATCTGGAAGTCCTTTCTGCCAGCTGTATATTCACTGCCCTGATAGTCTCCGTTATGCCCATTCATCTGTTATTTCCATGGCACAAAGAAGATGATGCTCTCAAAGCTGTGTCCTGAGGATGGAAAGCAGACACTTGCAGGTACTGGTTCAGGTGTGGCACATCTGTCTTTGTTCCTTACCATCTCATAGTCACATGTCCATATTCATTTTGACATGTTTACAGGCTCTGATTGTATCTTATTTTCCCTTCCACAGTCTGACTTTTGTATCTGCTGTTTTGGTCATTCCTTTTGAATTACTGTATACACATCAGTCTAATTTTTCCCACTTCTCCAAACACTAGTGTTTATTTTTCAATACTTCTTTTTTTTAAAAGGTTCTTATACTTCTTACATGGAATTTAAAGTTTGTTTTCTGTCCTGGAGATCAAACTCTGCCTCTGAGCCATAGGACTAGTCCAGTGGATGCTCTGAAAAGACAAAATCATTCCTTAAAGCTTTTGTTGCATTTAATGTGCATACACACCCTGCCACACATGAGCTTATGCACAAACATGCACATACACATGCACACACAAGCACACACACATACACAAGAAGCAATAATCATCATAGGTAAAAGATTCATCTTGTTCCATTCTCTAGGACAACCTTACTCAGATTTTTTTTAAAATACAAATGACTTACTCCTTATTACTTCTTTGTATTATATTTGAGGCACCTTATTGATTTTTTTGTGAATGTAGTATAATGTTACAGGTAAATTATGTTATCTGTTAATTTCATTTCAGCACAGGAAGCATTACATAATATTTGTATTAGAACAGAATATTACATCTAATAGGGTTAGAAATGCTACTGTAAGTAATGTGAAATGATTTTTAAAATTTGAGTCCATACACATAATAAGTATAGACAGATGGTGCCATTCTCTCACTGGGTAATTGGAGGAGCAGGTTTGATGGGAAAGGTAGCAAGAGAATTAAGAGAGGGGATGGAGGGCCTGGAGAAATAGCTCAACCATGAAGTGCTTGCTGTGCAAGCGTGAAGATCTGCGTTCTCCTAGCACCCATGTGCAAGATCCAGGCAGGGTGGCCCCAGACTTCCTGCGCCCAAGAGAAATTAACAAGCAACTCATTCCTACCACTGAGGAGGTGGAGATGGGTGGGTCCCTGAGAGCTCACAGGTGAGCTAGCCCATCTGGCTAAGTCAGTGAGCTTCAGCTTCAATAAGGTGACCAGTAACTGAGAATTCACTGTGTTAGGCTCTCATCTCTACATGCATGCACACACACATGTGCACACCACACACACACACACATGTGCACACCACACACACACACTAGCTACGGAGAATTTAAGCAAGGACACTTTGTGGGGAACACACGTGTAGGACACAGATCTTAGGGCTGCCTTTAAAGAAGATGCATGCTGTGTGCTGGGCTTGAGGCAGACGGAGCAGTTCTTCTCCATGTTCAGGGAACAAGCAGGGAGCAAGCCAGGCTGTGAAGGGCAAATGAGGACCAGTTGCTGGGGCACCAGGAACATTCGGAGATTCAGAGGTCTTTGGTAAAACCCTTGGCAAGCTGCGATGGTTTTCTTTGACATGTGTGCTGAAATTCTAATGGCAATGTCACATCCACGTAGAGAGCCTGCAGCTGACCTTTGACTGGGGGGGGGGGTGGAGGGACAATGCGACAGACTCCTCACACAGACAAGTGGATAGAATGGGCTGTTGATATTAACTTATGAGAGAAACCAAGAAGGGTATTGGAAGGAGGATGATGCTGAGGAAGAGAGAGCCTTTGAGCATGTATATGTAATTGTAGTCGCCACAATTGCCTGTCTTCAGTTGGAATGGCAACTTCATGGAAGAAATAGCCATACCCTTTTGTAAGTTATGTAATTAATTAGTTTAAGACAGAGGAAGGAACGGAGAGTATGTGTACTAGTTACTCTTATCTGTTGCTGTGAGAAAACACCCAAAGTCAAACAATTTAAGGGGAAAGAGATTACTTCAGCTTACAGTTTCAGAGGGAAGATACAGTCTTTTATGGAGTACGTGGCACGACTGACTGGCAGAAGCTGAAGACCAGCTACGTCACACCCATCTGTGAGGTTTAGAGCTGCAAGACTCCCTGCTGCAAAACCAGACCTTTCCAGGAGGTAGGGTGGGACTAATCCACCTCAAGGCCCACTCCCTGTGACTGCCTTCCTCCAGCAAGGCTCCACCTCTCCAAGGTGGCTTGACCATCCCAAATACGTGAGACCATGAGGGGCACATTTTAAACCATGACAGCGTGAGAGCAAGAGAAGTTGCTTGTGTATTTGCCATAGCATGTAGGCAGTGGTCAGATTTTCAGAAGTCATTTCTCTCCTTTCACCATGTGAACTTCACGGGGTCAAACGTGGGTCTCCAGTCTTGCAAGCAAGCCCCTTACCTACTAAGCTATCTCACTGATCCTAGGTATCCCTGTTCTGTTGTTATGTACAAATAGCAAAGTCCCTAGAAGAGAGCAATTGCTCAATAGATATTTGTCAACAAAATAAATGACCTGACTAAGGAGCTCCCGGGGGATTTCCTTAGATATCTCTGCCTTGCTATCATGAGTATTATCTGGTGTCTTAAGAATTGCTAATATGGACAATAATCATGTTACATCCTGCTGTGTGATATTTTAAATGCAAGATCTTTCCAGAGCTGTGAATAGCATATCAGACATCCTTGGCCAGCATATTCACTGGCCTCGGTATTTGGGAGAAGTAACCAGCAGGTTATATAGCTGTAGCCTAATAGAATACAGATTAGATCATTAGAAAGCAACATATCCCAGACACTCATCAGTGTGTGCATACAGTGAGGTCTATTAATTGAATTGAAATGGGAACCCATACATCAGAGTGTTGTACCTCTGTCACTATCAATAAATTTTACCTCTAATCCTAAGGTTTGATCGAACAAGAGAAGCAGCGATTTTTTTCTTCTGGACTGCTGCTTTGGTCCCTGTATGACTTAGCCTTTGTATTTATAAGGTGATATAGCCACTTTTCTCTGATGTAGAATGCTTCAGGGGGCCTCATATTAGATCTAAAATCATGTACAAGAGTAAATGAAAACAAATAGAGGAGAAAGTTTCAGAAAAGCCTCTCTTGGTATCAGATGGAAAGCAAAATGGAGCTGGATGCCAGAGAAATTGGCTGACATGTTCATTTGGAGTTTTAATTAAGCCTGGGGATGTGTAGATCTCTAGGCAAGTTGTTTTTCAGAGACTGGATAGCTGAGAATTTTTGTTTCAATCTTTTGCAACCCATAATGTTAAAAAGACATTTTCCAGGATTTTTTTAACCTCCTGAAGTGACAGTGTCAGCATGGTGGTTTTTTTTGTTTGTTTGGAAAATACATTCCTACAGCATTGATGACACATGAAGATATACTGCTCACTCTGGGAATCATCTCAGAATTCCTCCTGGTCCTCAATTTCCTCTTTAGGAACAATCAACCATCCAGGTTGAAACATATGAAAAGGTGGTTATGATGTTCATTGTTAAAACATATGGTATTTGTGCTTTTACTTATTTGAAAAAAATCTAAGCAAACCAATGTTAATAATGCATTTCAGAGTCTTCTGTACCCTGTTTTGACATCATAGTGGACTTGAATAGCTCACAGAATGATCCTTCAGGACTGGGGAGATATCTCAGGGCTAAAGCTTTTGCCTTGAAAGCAAAAGGACTTGAGTTCAGATCCTCTTGCTGAACAGAAGTGGTGGCAACCTCTACTACTAGCCCTGGAATGCAAAGCTTAGGAAACCCCAGAGGAAAGCACTAAGGAGGAAATGCAAGCTAAGATGATTTCCGATGTTACCTTTGGGTCTCCACAGGTACACACTCTCGAGTGCCCTTTTGTATATATTCCCCCACACATATATACACCCCCTGTAAAGCACACAGACACACAAAATCAGTAACTTAATAATCATAATAGTTCATCCAGACATTTCCTCCACTACAGTGAAAATAGAGGAGTTGAGGACTGAGTTTATCTTTTAAAAACAAAGCAAGAAAGCATGTCTGTATGCCCAGTGCAGGTGCCACACCTGGCCTGGTAAAGGAGAAAGAGCCATAGGAGAAAGATATACTGGCCTTTGAGGACGACTCCCATAGCTTTCAGAGGAAGCCCTCCACCTGAGTTGTCATGGAGTTGATGGAGAGTCCCAAAGGCAGGGACTCTTCACCTGGGAAATGCCTAGAGAGGACCAGGAATAGAGGTTCTCATCTCTGAAATCTGCATGTTTCCTGCTTTGGGCCTCATCTGTGGAAATGGAACCAGGTGTATATCCCAGAAAGCTTGATGTCAATGGAGAGGCACCCCTGGCCTTCTTCCTCACCTCCTCCTAACCAGAGAAGATGCTCATGGACATCTGGGCTCCATTCTTAACTTCTTGCTCAGAGTATCTGTCATAGTTAGGCTCAGGTATCAGCGTGACTGTTGAGGGTTTGAGCTCTGGGCACAGTTGTAGAGAGTTGATGGTTGAGTTAAGCCCAGAGCAAATCTGAAGGAGATTGTCTAGCTGATGGAGAAGGCCCAGCCCATAGTGGGTGGGATTAGGCCCTGGATAAATCACAGAGAGCTGGTTGAGAGAGTTGGCATCCTTCTGTATACTTGGCCAGACATGCTGGTCTGGAAAGTAAGGATTTTCCTCTCTTAGCCATTTTGCAATGATGGTGTGGCCAGTTCCCTCAGCCCTGGTGTTGGTTTGTGCTCTCCCATCAAGCTGGACTAAGAACTGTAACCAGGAATCATAAGAGAATAAACCCTTGTTCCCTTAAGCCATTTGATGGTCATTTATCAGCAACCATGCAGGCGGACTGCAACAGTACCCATGTTGTATACACTATCAGACAACTAGTCACTCAGTAGCCACCTTGGAGATCAGATTCTGCTTGACTATTGATGTCTCCCTTGTCTTGCTTCATAACGGGTGCAGAGTGCAAGAGAAGCAGCATGGCACCAGAGCATCAGACGTAGAGAGTCTGATTCTTGTGATCTATAGGGATGCTATGAGACATGAACTTTCCATCTGTGTGTGTGCATGCATTTCAGTGTGTACATGGTAGACTTGTTGGCAATAGCTGTTGCTTCTGATTCTGTCTTAGCACACCCCTGTACAAAGGCCCAGCGACCATGACTGCAACCCCCGTTAAGTACTGCCCAAACTCTGAAGTATTTTTGCAAAGTAAGCATCCTTCAGGGTTCTCAGCAGCACTGATTGTCAGCTCTTGCCTTTGCTGAAGCAACTGCCACCATGATCTTGATCATATGCTCTTACACCACCATAATCCAGATTCGGGATTCAGCAGTGTAAACTGCAGCTTGCTGGCCAGTTCTGCATTTCCCCTCTCTTGCCCCTGCCTGTCGTTGCACAGTTGGCTAGTTAAGAACCTATTTGTGTTTTTAAGGATTCTTTTTTAGCCAGATGCAAGAAGAAACTGCCTACACGGTCCTCTAAGCTAAAACATTTAATATCCTGGTTTTTATATAGAATCTTTGTAAACCTCCATGGTTACCTCCCTACTTAAAGAGAGGAAGTCCATTTATACAGAAGGCACTTTGCAGCTTGTGAGGAGACCATGTGCACCCATGCTTACCTTTCAGATACTCTGACACGGTCATGGATGGTAGCTGAAGGAATCTTGAAAGCAGTGTCTTGTTACACTTGGAAAAAGCCATGAGAGTAGGCATTTGGGACTACAGTTAGCCTGGGTTTAGGTTACATACAGTAGGAGTGGGGAGTCAGGGGCTGGGATATACCTCAGGGGTAGAGTACCTGCCTAGCATATGTGAGGTCCTAGGTTAAATCTCATACCCTACAAGGAAAGAATGAGATTTCAGAAACCACAGGAATATATGGCTTAGTATTTCCTCACAGTATCCATTTTATTCTTGAAACCAACCCCATCGAAGTCGTGCAAGCCACGTTGTACAGATGGACACATTGAGATTCTGAAGGTCTAAGCAAAGGGCTCAAAGTCACATGGCTAGGGTGCTGAATCTGGGAGTGGAAAGCAATCCGCAATAATGTCTCTGTATCATGAATATATGCTCAGGATTTCTGGTCATTGCTAACGTCATCAAAGTGAATGTCCAGGGCAGATTCCAAAATAACAACTACTGTATACAGCGTTCAAGGTCACCAGTATCTGCTTCTCCTTTTTGTTCTTTCCCTTCACTTCCTTTCCTTTCACCCAGCCACCCTGGATGAAGAGCATCTATTAGGGGTGACCAAGCATTCATCTAGGGGTGATAGCTATGCTCTTCCCATTCTGCATCCTGAAGTTTTTACTCATCCTTCAACTGCTATCTGCATGGTCACATTCTCTTTGGGGTGATCTCTTAATCTTCCAGGAAGTTATTTAAGATACTCTAACCTCCTTAGACTTGTTCTTTTATGTAATGATATTCCAATACTATTTTAAAAAAAACTGCCCAACCTTCCCCAGTTGACTTCGAAGATCTACATCGAACCAAAATGGAGGATCAGGGTCTCTTCCTTCAATGATAGTGGTTCAGTCAATGAGGAGTGGATAAACAGGAAAGAGTATACAAGATAGTCAGTGATATGAGAGGTCTGTCTTCTCACTTGAGTGCAGTGCTTTCATTCTCTGGTCCCTTCCCCATCCAGCTGCCCCTCCTCCACCAGACCTGATCTCTGTCCCTTCTAACTTTTTGTCTGATAAGGTATGGGATCCATACCTACCTGTCGCTTTTTACTCGGGTCTCCAAATAGTTTAAGACCAATCCTATTTTCTCTGTGGACCCTAACTATGAAAACCTTACCTGACTGTATTTTTTAGTTCAGCATTCAGTTAAGATAAGCTATCTCATAGCAATTTCCTACTGAATCATCCCTTCCTTAAGCCCAGCATGCCCCTAGTGATTCTTGTTCTATTATTGTCCAAGGGATGGACAGGTCAGTGCTCAACAAGCCCCACAATACATCTGATTTTAAGGCAGTCTTGTAATATAAATGCTTTCGAGTCTAGTGTGTTATTTCCCTGCACACCTACGGTTCACCTAGCCCAGCTTGATATATGTGTGCCTGTGTGTATATGTGTATTCATGTGTGTGTGCATTATGTGTGTGTGTGTGCATGTGGAGGGGTGTGCACTCTGATATGCAAATGACCATGGATAAAGCCCCAGAGGAACCTGGGCGATTGCCACACAGTTATTGAGATTCTGCTGATTGAATTTTCGTGATGCAATTTACCAAGTTTAGAACCCTCTGGATGCTCAAGTTCTGTGTTCCACAGGTCACATCAGTCGTGTAGCCTATCTTCTGATTCTTGTCTGCTTTTCTGGGCCTCCTGGGAGGAACAATGGGAGGGCCCCAGAGCAGGATGCTATATTTAAATGATAGCTCGATGTAGCCCTGCCCATATAAATATTACACTGTTTTAATGTTCGTAAAAAGTAATCCATAATGGCTCCCGAAGCACCAACTATTTCTCTCCACTACACAGCAGACATTTTTAACTGACTATAATTACGAAATTAAACAGCAGGCCATTGGGGCCCACCAGGGTCATTAGCATAAAACATTTGACTTCTGTAACTTGGCACTAGGAACAGGGCTTGGAGAAGGAAAATTGAAAGTTCTGTCCATCCAAGTGTCCCAAACCCAGGCAACCATTTCTCAAGGAGATTCATTTCTCCGGGCTCAAGAGTAACAGAATGGGTAAGGCAAGCCCAGGCTGGGGTGTAGCCTAGTCAGCAAAGACTTCCCTTGTATGCACAGGGACCTGAATTCAACCCCCAGAACCCACGCAAGGAAAAATGGGCTGGTGGTGATCTCAGTGTTGGGAACATGATGACAGGCAGAGCCCTCAGGGTCGCTGGGCCACCCAACCTAGCCTGCACCAGGCCAGTGACACATCTCGAGAAACAAGGTGGACAATGACTGAGAAATGAAACTATGAAGCTCATAGTTCTTCCTAGGCCTCTACACACAAGTGCACATGCATACGCACACACGTGCGCGCGCACACACACACACACACACACACACACACACACACACACACAGGAAGGAAGGGAAGAAGGGAGAGAGGGAGAGAAGGAGGAAAAAATGGGTAGGAAGAAAACTAGCACCAACCAGTCAATGGCTCTGGTTTCAGAGGAGATGGAGGAGAACACTGGGCATCTCGTTCCTCTACATGTGGATCTTCCTCAGTGAAAACAGCAAGGGAACCTTCCATCCACCCCACCCCTGCCCTGGAAAACTCAGTATTGTGTGACTCGCTTATTCTTCAAATAGCCATTTTCATTGGTACACGTGTTTGTGATTCAAATCTACATATATTAAGTTCAGAGACCCCTCCCTGTCTGTTGGGGAATCACTTCGAATCCCCCCTGCACCCGTGGAGGTAACCAGTCTGTGGCTGCTCAAAGTCCTTGTTTCAAAACACACTGTCTGTATACTACCGAGTTCTATGCACTAATGCATTTTAAATCATCACTAGAATTTTTAAACCTAGACTCATGCAAATACTATGTCATTATTGTTGGATCAGATAATTCAGGGAATGCAGTCAGTAAAATGTTTGTCCAGATAGAACTTTCTTTGGATACTTTTGATCCATCATTGATTTGGATCCTCTCATCTCCGCCTTGCTAGAACTGGGATGCCTACTTGGCTTTTTTATAGGTTCTGGGACCGAGATTAGATCCCCATTCTTGTGCATCGAGCCCTCTATTGACTGGGCCATCTCCCCAACCCCATGTTCCCCATGTATCAATGCATATCCAACTTTTAAATCGACGTCCTTCAACCAGAATATTGTGCGCAAGGGACTCTTTCTCATCTCACTTCAGGAAGCAAAGGGTTAACCAGAAAAATCTTTTGTCTCCTTTGTCCTTAATCTCCAAGTCCCCTTTGCTGCCATGGTCCATCTGGTCTCATGAACATAATTGGATCTTCCTGTGATGATTCAGTCAGTAGCAGGACCTCGGGGCTGCAGTGCTGCCCATCAATTATCTCTGCATGGGACAAAAGACACGGACGTGGGAAATCCAGAGCACTGAGCGGATGCGGCATGGCCCAGCATCGCCCCTGGAAATTGCTTTGCTGATGTCAGGGAGTTTGTCTGGCCGAACATTTACTTTTTCTTCTAAAAGTCTGACTATTTATGGGGAGCAAAGGGAAAGGAGTCCAGCACTGGAAGCTGTGAACAAACATCTCTTCACCCAGAAATGATCCCACCCAAGTCTGGCTTCATGGGCCAGTGTATTTATTAGATTGACTTCAAGAGGATAAGAGAAGGGTGCCAGGAGGCAGAGTCTTGGGGTCCTAGAGCTCTCTCCCTTCCAGTCCCCTCCCTGGTGTTTCTTGGCACTTAGAAAGACACACTTGCATTCAGAGCAAACATTTTCCCCACAATATCAGGGTTTGTTTTCACATTGGCAAGAAACAAAATGCTAAAAAAAAAAAAAAAGTAGAAAGTGAGAAGTCACTCTCTTTATTCCTCCTGGCTCTTAGCAAAGAGAGCTGCGTGTGAAGCGTCACCATCTGGCTCATGCCAAGCTGTGAAATGACCTCTCCTTCCTCCTAACATCCAAGTTTCTAGAACAGGATGGGCAAGCTGAATCCTCACAAAGAGAATTGGGTTCACTCTGCAAAGAGCTTCAACAAGACAGAGCAGTGGTGTCTACCACTGCTTTTGGTTGGACTTAACACGTTAGTCTTGGAACAGAACCACAAGATGATTTAGAATTCTGATTCACAGACCGCCTGTTAGCACGTATGGAGCATTAGAGTTTTACTGACTATCATATCCTGACACCCAGAGGTGTTGCACATATAGCTCTGGTTTTATAAGCATGCGGCTGCGGCAACTATTCTGTGTTTTTTCTATGTTGAATTGCTGTTCTTCACTGAAATGCTCCAAATATCCAAATCCAAACTGAGGCTAGTTGTCAAAGCAACCAGACTGTGGTCAGTCTGCCCGGTGTTTAGTCCTTCCTTCTAAAAAGACCTGTGGATTGTTAGAATAACAATACATGTGGAAAATTGGATTTCCCAACCTTCTTTGCAAAGAAAAAATGCAGTGGGATGCAGGGTGGAATCGTTTACCAGCCTGCCCTCCAAAGTATTTAAGGATGCTTTTTCAGCTGACAGATACTCTTTCATAGCAGTAATTACACTGTAAACTGATCATGAAGGTGGATAATGTCAGCCAGGGACAGCAAGTATCTCTGGACCCCTCAGTCATGCAAGGGGCTCTTGAAGTCTCTCCTATTTCTTGGAAGGATGATACACAGTCCTATATTTGCAAAAAAAAGAAAAAACACACACACACAAACCATTGTTAAATCTTTCTTCTAAGTAGCTGAACACTGTTCCTAATTGTAGAACTGTATATTGTGTTTTAGAATCAAAATCAATATTTTTTATTTTCTTTTTATAGGGTTAAGTATTCTGTGAGTGTAAAAACTTTCATTTAGAAAGTTATGCTTGGACCTATAATGCATATCATGCAGAGAAAGTGGATTAAGATAGAGAAACAATAGGTTTTAAGTTTAACATAACAAAGTTTACTCTTTATGTTCAGAACTGTGCTGACAAATATATCATTTTATAAATACTGTATTCCATAGCCAGAATACAAAGAAACCTTCAAAATTTATTCTTTGACAATTTTGTACATCTATATTATGTATTGTGATCAGCAAGGTCTGTCATTCCAACTTTTTAATGACTGTTTACATAGATTGTGTTTTTCCATCTGTTTACCTTCATCATTTGTATTATTTGGTTTAAGGTTGTCCCAGTGAGTTTTATTTTCTTGGCCTTCTTTGACAATCTCTGTCTTTCATTGTTGTGCCTACACACTTTATTTTAATGTGATTATTGACATTTGGATCTAGCGGTTCCATTTTTTTTTTATTTTATTGGTCTCTTTGTCTTTGGTTGTTTTGGTCATTCTTTGCCTTGTCTCCTTTCAGATGTTTTTGGACTATTTATTTGTTTAATATTTCTCTGTGTAGATGTGAGAGTTGGTATCTCTAAAATAGCTAGAAAACTATTTAATTACTCATATGTTGGAGTTCATGTTTTACTCCTTGAAGTAGAGTGTAGAAATCTTTAACAGCACACCTCTTCCCTTCCCCTTTATGCTGTAGGTGTGTTAATGAGCTCTCATTGATAACCCATCAAACAATGATGAACATTGTTCTGGTTTTTGCATCCATCTGTAGTTCTAGGAAATACAAACAAGGAAATGGTATATTTTTTGCATGTGTGTGAGTGTGTGTGTGTGTGTGTGTGTGTGGTAGAAGACATTCAAGTCTGTGTGCCTGTGGAGGTCCAAGGGTAATTTTCAGAATTATCCAATCATTCTGAATCACTTTACCTCTTTATTGTTTTGCTTGGCTCTGGGGTTTCCTAGGGTCTGCTTTCCAGGGCCAGAAGTACAGTCCACCTCTATTTCCACTTGGCATTTTACTTTGGATCTGGGTTCTGAACTCAGCTTTTAAGGAAGAAGCATAACCCTGAGCCCTCTTTGTAGTCCCAAAATGGCATATCCTGGTGTTCACAATTGCAGTTGCTCCTCCTTCCTCACTTCCCAGAAGCATTATTGCCTTGCTTGAGTGCATGGTTCATATCTCTTGAAGGTCAGCTGCTCGCCTAGAGCTCTCTCAGCATTCTTCATCGAGGAACATGTTCGTTTCATCTTTATTCCAAGGGGCATTACAGAGGCTATGGAATTCTGCCCTGACAATAGCTCCTTCATGTGCATGCATGGTCTTCTGATCTCTGTGGTTTCTGCCTGCAAATGACTCAGGCTGTCAGGATAATAAGTAATGTGACACTTCTCTCTAACTGACTTCAAGGTTTATCCTCCTGTATTGATGGCTATCAGCCATTTAATGATGCTGATCTGTGTTATGGTTTAGATGCTAAACATCTGTGGTGTCTTGAAGGCTCCATCTCCTGACAGTGTTTAGAGGTAATGTGTCCACGTGGACTGTGACATTCTCAATGGATTGATCCATTGATGAATCAATTCTAGCTGAATGGACTGTTGTGAAGTGGAGCCTACTTGAAGGAAAGGTGTCATTGGGGTGGGTGTTTGAAGGATATTGTCCTCACCTGCCTTCTCTTTCCCTCTCTTTCCCTTCTCCCTGCCTCTCCTTTGCTCTCATTCTTCATCAGTTCATCTCTACCTCTCTCTCCATTTCCCCCTCTCATCTATCTCTATCCTCTCCTCCCTCCCATCTTCCTCTGTCATTTATATCATCTCTATCATCTCTCCCTCTCCCCATCCATGTTCATCATCATGCTCACATCCACCTGACCCCCTCACACCCTTGCCCTCTCCCCTCATACCCACTCCCTTTCTCTTTGTTCCCTCCTCTTTCACCTCCATCATTGCCATCTCTTCTGCCTGCTGAGGTGAGTAGCTTTCACACCTCCCCTTTCATCACAAACTTCTCACTGTAGCGCCCTGATGGTAAAGCAGGCTTCCAAGGCCTGACACCATGAGTCACAAAGAATCCTTCTCCTTTAGGTTGATGTTCTTGGGAGTTTCGTCACTGGTGACAAGCCAGAAACTTCTCTACATGTTTCCCTTGAATTTGCTTTGTGATGTGTGTATGCTTCCTATACCTGTCACTTGATATCTTTTTGTCACACTTGGGAAATATGCAGACATTATTTCTTCAGATTTTCTCCTGTTCAGCCTCTTTTTCTTTCTCTGTGTGTTTAGTGACGCATGTGTTGGGTTTTTGATCCCGCTCCCCAAATCTCTGAAAGTGCTCCTTTTCCATCCTGTTGTCTGTGTCAGTGAATTTCTATTGATCTGTATCCCAGGCTTTTGCTTCCTTCCTATTCAGGCACTCTGCCTATAGAATTGTCTGAATCTCACTCATTGTATTTTGAACTGCAAAATCTCCATGACGGCTTATTTTTAAATAGAATTTCTTAATTCTCTGAGAATTCTATGTCCATTCACTTCAAGAGTGTTTGTCCTCACTGCATGGGCTATGGTATTCAGACTTGCTTCATGCTCCTTGAAGTAATTCTACCATCTGCATTATGCCATGAGTTATTTCCATTGAGTGCTTTTTTTTTTTTCCCATGAGAGTTGCGAAAACTTTCCTCTTTTTTTTTTTCCTGTGCACTAAAGATTGCTTGTTACCCACTTGTTTTGTTTGAAGGTTTTGTTAAAAAAAATCCTCTGAGGTATAAATCCTTTTGCTTTGGCTGTCAGCCAGGTGAGTTCTGAGTATGAATCTCATCTTGTGTCTGTGCGACCTCTGCTTCCAGCACCAGTGTCGCCCTCAGAGCTTGTGTGTTTCTGCACGTGAATCAGCCTGGCCACATGTGTGACCTGGGCTGAGGTTGGCCTCCTAGACGTGCTTCCAGGACTTCTGATAGCCTGCCTCGGGGTAATTCCAATCACCACATACCTCAGGGGTGATTGAAGGACCTGATGTGCATCAGTTGGGGATCCCTTAGTCACCCCTTTTCGTCTCCACAGTTTTCTGATGTTGTAATTTTACTCACAGAGTCTCCTTTTCTTGGTTCTGGTGGTGGATCTGTCCGTAGCAGTAGCCTCTCCACTAATCATATCACTATTACTACTATGTGACTAGAGAAAAGAGGGGAACCTAATAGGCACGCTGCTCATGTCCCTCTGACTCTAGGCACTCCCCTTCTCTTTCCTTTGGTTGAAGAATTTTCTTCTCAGTTTTCAGGGTCTGAATGCTCATTCTCCCATTCTTAGTGCTTCTGAGGAGTCTGCGTGCTTGCTCTTCAATTCTTGATACCTTTTAAGAGTCTAAGTGCTTGCTCTCTCATATTTGATACCTTCAAGAAGCCTGGGTGCTTGCTCCTCCATTCTTGGTACCTCTGAGGAGTCTTGGTGCTTGCTTCTTATTCGATGTACCTCCGCTTCACTAGACAATCTTCTTTCAGTTCCTTGGGACAAGGAGTGGTAGACAGACAAACAGCCGTGATTTACTAACCCGTTCCTTTTCTGGCAGGCAAAGGTTCTACTTATCCTTTGGCCATAAAGTGATGGCTCCTCAGTTTTCTGCAGGCAGGAGCTCTAACATTTGAAAAGTCAAGCTTCCCTATGCCGTAAGCCAGCAGCCTTCCATCTTGTGGGTCCGTCTTTGAGTCCTGGTCCTTCCCACTCCGCCCGTTTGTTTTTTTTCTTTCAGAGTTTTTAAACCATCATTACATGTATTCTGCTCAAGTTCTGCTATCATAGTAAGCAGAATAGAGCACACTCATTCTCTCTGTAACTTTTCCACAAGGCAGGGCCTCAAGTAGCTACTCCCCTGTGTAATGAACTTCTGGTCCTGTTGTCCCACTTTCTAGTGCTGGGATGACAGATGTGCACAAACACACCCAGTTTATAGTGCTGTGGATCAAGCCTAGGCTTCATGTGTGCTAGGCAAGGACTATGCCCACTGAATTATATTCCCAGTCCTCTTTATTTTATCTTATTTAAAATAAGGGGCCCTTGTGGTGTTTAAAAATGTGTATTTTGAGTCTTCTTTTCCTATTCCTGTGACAAATTTTTCTGATGATTCATAAATGCCATGGACAGAATTGGTCCTAAACATGAGTTAAAGAAAAATTAATTCAGTTTCACAAACAGAAGTGTAGACATGAAATACCCCTGCTATATCTGTTAATTGTTAGGATATCTTTAACCATAAGCTGCTCATGGGTGGGAGCTTGATATTCTGTACTGAGTGCTCCTTCTAGAAGAGTCCAGATACATGGCTAATGACTATTAGCCAGAGAGTTAAAAATGGTATTTAGTGGCCTATAATAAATAATACACTAATTTAAAATGAATGAAACTATTAGGACCCTAATAAAACTCCATTTTAATCTACCTATTTCCAATTGTGAATGATATCTTTTGAAGAAGATAGCTACTTAATGCTCAATATATTGCAGTGAGTTTAAGACTTCAGTCAAAGATTGACTAAACTGTTGGCTTATGACCTACAAGAGGATTTACAGAGGGATGGAACCAGCATCCCATCTTGCCCACCAGCTGTGTGTGGACTTGTGGCCATTGCATACACACGTGCACTTAGGAATTAGCAAGCCACCCTACCTGGAAGAAGGTAGATTTCAGCACTTGCACACATCAGGATCAGCTGGAGACAGTTGAACCGACCCCAGAAATTCTCATTCAGGAGTTATGGTGGCATGGAGCAGTGGTTTACATTTCTAACACGTTCTCAAGTTAGGCTGGTATTGCTGGCCCAGGGTTCACGTTGTGAGGGGCAGCCCATCTGTCCTCGTGAATCAAGACTGGTCATGTCCTCTGTGCCTGGAAGTTTCCCTTGTACTTTCTGGAAATGAGTCAATGTAGCTTATTCACGTGTGTCAGATCTATTTGAGGGAGAGCTTAGGGAGAAAGCATGAACCAAGGGTTCAGCTGATATGGGACTAGATCTCAGAGCCTGCTTTCAACACAAATGCATTCTCTGAGATTTTGTTCCTCTTGCGTCTAGTGTATAAAAAGTCACATGCTCATATGTAGAGGTTACAACCAGTATGGAGTCCTTATAAGCACCTTGTGGTGAGCTCACCCCTCAGGGTATAACATGTGCTCTCAACTTCTCTATAGTTAGAGGGTGCAACGGAGCAATATGGAGACAGATGTAGATGGGAGCTGTTCTAATCTAGAGAGGTCAAGGGCCAGAGAAATGGCTCAGTGGAAAAAGTGTTTGCTATGAAAAGCATAGATTCCTGAGCTCGGATCTCTGGCCAGTCACCAGGATCCCACAGTGATGGGGAAGGCACAGACAAGAGAACCCTGGAAACTCACGATGCTGAGTGAATGTTGCAGGATGGCATACCCCAAAGCGAGAGAGACCATGCACGCTGGAAGAATAGCCCCAGTTCAGAGCAGCAAAACCAGAGCTGACCCATGAATGAGCATGCCACAGGCCCAGTCTGTACACACCGTGCTATGGGAGCGGATGATCTAGAAACTGGCAGACAGCCAAAAGCCGTCCTGGTGCTGAGGAGCTCTTCTGCCTCCCTGCCCTCCTCTGCCTTCCTGGACAGTACTGTCCTGGAATGTACTGGTGTGCCTTGCAGAGCTAAGAAAAAAGCAAAAATAACACATCTGCACAATAATTTGCATGAGCCCCTCCTCCACCTTAAGGCTCAGGGAACATCACGGAAGAGGGAGCAGTGAGATTGGCAGAACCGGAAGTGGGGCAGGTGTACAGCCAGACATTGCCTTCTGGCTATGCCAGGGCTGTTGTCACAGTGAACGCACTGCAGCTATGTCCTAGAGACATAAGACCTGCACGGAATTTGTCCTATCAGCGTTTCACCATGAAGGGAAAGAGATCTCAAGAGACCCCACACCTCTGTGAGAGACTGTTGAGGTCTAATGTAAATGGAAAGAGGGAAGAAGGTACTTTCCTCAATGGTATAGCTACTGTTCCAGCACGTACTCAGGCACATGCCATCAAAGGCAACCCCGATGAAACTCAGTTGGCCACACATGTAGAAAGACATGGAAATAAGAAGAAGACTGGTAGGGAAAAAGAAAGATCACAATGGGAAAGGAGGGGGGTAGGATTGGGGATTAGGGTATGAAAATATCAATTCACCATATTCATGTATGAGACCCCAAAAGAATAAAAAAATATAATTGGCAGGAGGATTTGGTTGTTTTTTTAGAATACTGACAACATTGAGGCCAAAACAGCATGAGAGGCCTGCCATTTGAGACATTGTTTCGGAGGGGCTCACAACTCTGTGAATTTTCTCTGATAGCTGTTAGTTGTACTTTGATTAGTACATATATGTGAAGGAGCTTGGGGGGGCAGGGGAGAGTAGCCCAGGCAATAATGCGTTTATCTGGCAGGCATGGGGACCTGATTTGGATCATCAGAACACACTTTAAAAAATAAATAACAAGATCTGGGCATGGTAGCACGTACCTGTGATCCAAGCACTTGAAAGATGGGACTTACCCTGGGACTTACCAGTTAGTTATTTTCTCTATTTTGGGAGTTCCAGGCCCATGAGAGACCTTGTCCCAAAGAAAATAAGGTAGAAGGTATCTGAGGAATGACAGGCCAGATTGACCTTTGGCCTCCTCGTTCATGTACACACATGTGCATCTGCACATACCCAAAACTTTCTCTTCCCTATCTCTCTCCCTCTTCTTTCTCCCTCTCTCTCTCACACACACACATTGTAAATAAGCATTCCGTAGCATCCCTAGTCCTGCCACACCAAAGTGACTATATTCCTTTTGTAGATTTGATGTTTTTGGTTTTTATGTTTCTAGTTAGTCACTATATATAGCACAGACATTTTCTGCAGCTCAGCCAGCTCAAGTCTTCTTTTGCTCCCTGACAATTGACTGGTCTACAGTGGAAACTTCCTGTAAATGAACAGTTAGATTCTTTGGCTTCCTCGTTGTCATCTTCTGTCTTTCTCATCCTTAAATATATTCCATTAGTTCTCCCTGAAGACATTGATGGATATGTGATTGACTTGGCTAGAATTGCGATTAGCTAAGGGCAGCCTTCCATGTACCACTGAATTGTTAAAATTATAGTTTTCCTCAGCTAAGATGTGTAATTTCTACAAAGCAGTATTTTAAAAATATGATGTATATATGTATACATTTATATGTAAAATATGTGTGTGTCTTTTAAATGTCTTTTGAAATAATATTTGCCTATAAATAATGTGAGACTAAATACACATAACACACACAGAACACACATAAACACAGAGTACACACAGATATGCAGCCATAAGCATATACAATACACAGAGAGACACATCACACACACACACACACACACACACACACACACACACACACACAGAGCAAACTCCTTGTCTGCATATGTGTGGACTGAGTGGACACTGTAGCTTCCTTTTCAGTCTGTCATATCAAGGCCTCAAGTGGTAGTACCTGGAATAGATCCTGCTCATCCTTTAAGGAAGCTGTGGTTGTCTGGACTGTAGGTTATGGATCCATGGTAACCACAGTGATTCTCATAAGAAGCTGATCCTCCTTTGGAAGTTGAAACCAGGCAGTTTGCTGTTAGCCTGAAAGAAGATACTGGAAGTCAGCTTACTTGCTTGTCTTGGGCCCTGACAGAACAGGCAGCTCAGACCCCCCTCCTCTTCCAGCAGCTACAACTCCCTGAAAATTGATCAAGAATGTAGTGAGAAGGATGTGATGTCCTGGCACATCTCATTAGCCATCTCTCTCATTTTAATTTACTCTCTGTCTTAACTTCCCATTTATTATCCTCACAGGGTAATTCTCTTCCAGCCATAAGGGTTAGAGCGTGATTTTTCACTGAATAAGGAGACAGTGTTCTCATCTACCTTTTACAAAAGGAAGGTCTTAGCTCACGGAGAAAATGAAAACTTTTTTTCTTTACATTGACAAACTCCGTACACGATTATCAATGTCAGCATCTGACAAAGTAGCTGAACTCTAGTCCAGGTTATTAGCACCTCTGGGATGTAGCACTAATTACACTTCAGAGATTCCTGTCTGCCTGGACTTTCTTCCCTACGAACCTGCCTGAGCTGTAGAAATCTGGCCTGTAAATTATCACTGGGGAATGCAAAATTAATGGCAACTATTCACCAGCACCGCTGTATCCTGAATTGAGTATGTATTTACTAACTGTAGCGATGAAATTGATAACTGCTTGGGTAATTTCTGTAATTGAGGGGCAATGAGGTTTAGTTTTGTTTCCAAATCACCCCAAATTGTTCATCTAACCTGTTTTGTAAATCTCCAGTATATTTCTTTCCTTTTCCTGATTTATGTGGTCATTTTCAAGCAACTGCCTTCCAAGCCCTTATCTCTCACCGAGCTGAGCAACCCTACCAACTGAGGGATGGGGAAGGAAATTGTTGGCATTCCTGGGGTCCTGATGATGTTCTGTTCTCCTCTGTTGCACAGCCCGAGGAATGAGGAGTTTGGCCTGTGAAACAGGGCAGGCATCCAAGTCTCCTTAAGATTATCACCATGGAGGGGGTCCTTCGGGGACTGGGGCAGGAGAAGGGAGAGTGGAGTGTGGATATTGCCTTTCTCTCCTGCAGATCAGCTGTCTGCAGCGGCTTCCAGGGATCCTAAGGAGAGGGCCCCGTGTTTGCTAAGTTTACATGGGAGAGAGAAAGTTGGTCTCTGACTTCTACCCATGGGCCATGGTATGCATCCTCCCTGCCTGAACCTTCCTCTCGCCTTCCTTCCCTCCCTCCCTTTATCCTTGTAAGTTAAATAAATAAAATATTTAAAAAGGGAGATTCCAGAGAATCTTTAGGAAAGGGGTTAAAATCACCTACACTCACGCCCCTCCACACACACATTCTTCACATATATTTTTTAATTAGCTTATTAAACAGTAGGTTTCCTTGTGGTATTTTCACATATACTCAGTTTTAGCTGAACCCTGCACCCCTTCTCTCTCATCTCTCACTCTGCAGTGAGGATATGGCTGCATATCCTCACCCCTTCCTGCAGAAGCCCTTCAGTCCCACCACCCTCTCTCTCTACTGTCCCTTCACAATGTTCTCTTCCAAATACCATCTTATCCCAGAGTGTTCTGCACTCAAAAATAGTTCCTGCTTGGGCTGGCGAGGATTCCTAGCAAGACTTCTAGTTTCAGTGATTGCAGCTCACAGTGGTGCAATGATGTCTGGTTCAGTGGTTGGGGCCGTGGTCACAGTGTGCATCTATTAAGGTGACCATTGGACTAAGCAGGGCAGAGCTATAGAACCCAGGGTCTTACAGGTCTTAACATCAGTGGTTGAGGTTCATCTCCTTTGCACTCTGATCCATTCCTGGCCAACTTGTCTTAAAAATGAGACTAAATGACTTTAATGTGGAAATCCATATGGAATGCCAAAATCTGAAACATTGAAAATAATTTAAAATGTACATATGACACAAATAACTCTGGCGATTTCATCGAGATAGATAGATTTCTTCATAAATGCCACTTTAGGTTAATTTGTGATATATCATTTGTCTAGTGACACATATGCTACTTGAACTCAAGAAAAGCATGCATTTTTTTGTTTATTTATTTATTTAGGCATTGTCTCATATATCCTAGATTGTACTTGAGCTCTCTAGGTAGCCCAGCCTTGAGCTTCTTAGTTCTCCTGCCCCCATTATTCAAGTGACTGTATTACAGGTATGCAGTCCCAGACCATTTTATGCAGTGGTGGAATTGAGAACCAAGACTTCCCGTGAACTGGAAAAGCATTGCCAACTGAGATACAGCACCCGCTCTCAGTCGCGTATGTCCTGTCATGAAATCTTTAGGCATGAAGTTAATTTCAAATACTTTAGCATTAGAGGTGAATTGCCAGAGGGTGAGAGGGTGAATTCCTCTCTGTAGCCTCTGGCTCTGTTCTGGCAGTGGGGTCGCCTGGGGCCAAGTCATTCCTCAGGGATGACTGAGCCTTTCCTAGCATGTTTTGCACAGTTCCTTGGATGCAGAACTTGAGGTATTTCTTGAACAGCCCCAGTAGCACTCAGGGGGCGTGGCTATGGAGCAGCACCTAGAAGTCCCTTGCTCAGTTTATCTTGGCATGCTAAGGCTGAGTCGGGGGGCATCACGGAATGCCCCACTCTTCCTGTTCTTCACGCTCCAGAAGATTGTTCATGCCATAGTCATCTTGTCGCAATTCTTAGAAACAAGGCAGTGCAAGGGACATACAGCAGCTGTCCATCTAGAAACTGAGGGGAAGCATGTGTTCCCATGCCAGCTTCCACTGGCCCTGAGGGGACACAAGAAGGACTTCTGCAGCTGTGCTGCTGGTACCAAAGCCTTGGTATCTCTTGAGCTAGTGAGCTCTGGTCACTGAAGTTCCTGTGGACATGGAAGTTGGCCTGCCTCTTGTGTGTGTGTGTGTGTGTGTGTGTGTGTGTGTGTGTGTGTGCGCGCTGAAGTTCCTGTGGACATGGAAGTTGGCCTGCCTCTTGTGTGTGTGTGTGTGTGTGTGTGTGTGTGCGCGCGCGCGTGCGCACGCACATGTGCATGAAAGTTTGCATGCACATATGTGTATATGGTGTGGGCACACAGATTCAACATGCACATGCACTTGGGTATAGACCAAAGGAGAACCTTGACTTTCATTCTTCAAGGCTCCAGCCACCTTAATTTTTTGAGACAGAGTATCTCACTGGACTGGCCTGAACTTACTAAATAGGCTAGGTGGTTGGTCAGTAAACAAGCCCCAGAGACCCACCTGTCTCTCCCCCCACCACCCCAATGCTGGGATTACACCTGGTTTATTTTTGTGTGTGTTTGAGCTCTGGGGCGTGGAGTTAGGTCCTCATGCACCAGGGTCAACAGTTTGTCTGGCATGCTATTTCCCCAGCCCTGTTCCATCTTAAATATAGTAAGTTTATATGACATGAGGGCATCTTCATTTGAAAATTTTCTGGGCTGCTGGAAACATAGTGGGCTTGTGTGAGAAGCCACCATATCCCAGAATGACCCTGACTGAATGAGGCATGCCTGGGTCCTGCTGAATTGGTCCTTCAGAATGGTATCCCAGTTCTTCTCGTCTGGTACCATTTTGGTTATGTCTTCGCACATATGTCTCAGGAACATATGTGAACTCAAAAGTGGTTTAAAGTTAAAAACTTGTCCCATTGAACCAAGCTGAGCTAATTTCTCTGAAAAAATATAAAAAGGTCCACAGGCTATAGTGTTCAATCAAAAAATAGAGTTGTTTTTGTTTCTATTATACAGGATGACTCTGGTTTTAATATTTATTTTTCTCTACTGTTCTTCAGTTCAGATGTCACTGTGAACTGTCATTGTAATGCTTCTGAGACAAGAAGGAAACAATGGAATTTCGCTTGTGAGGGGATGAATGCTATTCCTCTGTAAACTGCTGTGACCCAGTGAAGTGGGGCATGCAGTGTGCATGCCTCAGGAGCATGTGGCTACACTGCGAGTGTGAATGTGAGCACCAGGGGATTACAGCGGGGAGTGAGGGAGAGGCTCGTGGTCACCTCTAGCAATTGTTCCTTTTCTGCTTTGGACCACCCTCTCCAATGAGCCACATTGGCAAACTCTATCTTAAGAGTCTGATGTAGCTGGAGGATTTGTGGTGGATTTCAAGTGGACTGTAGAATTGTAAGAACTGCTTACCCTGTAAAAAAGACAGTTTGTGGATAATGAGGAGGAGGAAGCCTTATTGAAAATGGAAATGCGACCAAGGAGAAAGATACGATGACCAGGCTCTTCAGATGTAGACTTTTCTAGTGCACGCACAATTTTAAAGAACTCCACACATTGGCAATTAAGCCTTCTCCTTGTTTCCCCTGTGCTGGCGTGCGAGACCTCACGAGAGCTGCATTTCTCTTGTTGTGTTTCTGATGAAGTTTCCTAGTCGTCAGCTGTGCTTTCTTCCCTTTAGTCACATAAACAAAATACATACATGCATGCACATATCAGTAGGTATGCACACACATACATACCTACACTGCATACCTACATACCACACACATACATACATAAAGCCCACCACACACTACAGATACACACAAACATACACCACATTACACATACAACACAGATGAATGGAGAAGGAATAAAATTAAATACAGTATTTACATGAAATACATCACATTGCTGTAAGTGACTGTAAGCTAAACATGAGGAATCTTCATTATATATGTGATCTTTGGAATGTGGATGAAGCATCCAGACTTCCTGAATGCTTCAGGAAGCCTGGGGACATAGTGAACCAGCCACACTCAGGGGCTGTGGCCCTAGGAGATGCACACACATATCTCCAGCTACCCCTTGCACACTTTGATATTTCTCTATATGATAAGACTCAGAGTGATCTCTTCTAGACAAGGATACTGCAGAAATGGCCAGGGTTTTTGTTCCATAGCTGTTTTCTTTTTTCTAATTTTGATTTTTAAAAAGGATATGTATGGCTGTCAATTGTACTTTTTGCAAACTGTTTGCATGTCTATTTATTCTAGTGGCAGCAGATGAAAGAATATTCTTCTAGTAACTTTTAGAAACCTCAGTGCTCATGGAGGGATTGAAGCTGATGACCCTGCTGCGAGTTCCAATGGCTGCCCCCCTGTCTCTTGTTGCTCAGAAAGGACACTGCTCTACAGATGCTCTTGGGGCACTGGGAAGTTGGACAGATGCTGTCGTGGTTACTTCTGTTGCTATGAGACAACTGTTCATACAAAACTTAAGGAGAAAGGGAGATTTATTTGGCTTATGGCTTCAGATGGGCTGTAGTCTATTATGTGGGAATCACGTGACAGAAAGCATGGCTGGAGGCAGAAGCAGGAGGCTGGTTCAGGTCAGCACAGCCCTCAGGAAGCAGAAAGAGCAAGAGCAAACCAAGAGGAAGCAGGGCCGGGCTAACAAACTTCAAGGACCACCCAGGTGGAATCCTTTCCTTCAGCAAGGCTCCACCTCTCAAAGGTGCCACAATCTTTCTGGATGTTGATACCAGCTGAAGATGCAGTTCTGAGCATGAGGAGGCCGACTCACATTGAAACCACGATAGACTGCAAGGAGGTTGTTTGTGATTGCATAAGCTCTGATGAACTGCCCCACTTACTCCTGTAAACTTTTAAATTCCAATAGAATTCAAAATGAGAGAACAAATTTTATGGATGCGACTACAAAGAACTGGGCTTGGAGAGATGAGCAGACAAATGCCTTGTAAACAATGCACCATTAGGATTGGAAACATCAGCCTGGCATTTTTTTTTTCCTCCTGGAGTCTAAGCATTCCTCCCACACAGCCCATTGCACCCATGGCGGTGATGGACAGTAACATTTATTTTTATGTGAGCAGTAATCTAAAACTTCCTTATTGACCAAGCTTTCTTCGGCTTTTTATGACACTCGCAATAGTTCTGTGAGTTTATCTTTTCTTTGAAATGGTTTGGCGGCCATAAAAAACTCTTGAACAGTTTCTCTTAATCTGTTTCCTCAGTTGTATAATCATGGGAAAGAGACAGTGTCTGCTTAAAAGCAAATTTGGCTCTCAGTACGGTATTCATGCAGCAGCCATGTGATGCTGCCATAACTAGAAGACCCCTTCAGAAAGACTCATTTGCATATGAGAGAAACCATAATGAAACAAAGCCCCACAGTTAAAATATTAGGGTACTCAGAGCTTCCTCTCCCAGCTGTAATCACTGTTGTTTCTGGGGACAGAGCTCTGGGCTTCAGTCTCGTTAGGCACTACAGAATCACACACATCGAGTGTGCTTCCCTGATGTCTTTTTATTTATAGTTTTATTGCTAGCAAGCAACGCTCATACTAATGTAAGAATCAGGCAAGGCAGAACAGTGACACTTATCATTTTCAGCTTCCTCTCTCCCCTCCACATCTCTGTGGTGGGAGATACCTTGCAGGCTTCCCGGCCGGTGAATGGTCCCACAGGGAGGTTGGACCGATTTGTGAGGCACCAGCTTGCCAAAGAAGTTTTCATTTTCAGCACCGCGGGCAGCTCCCGGAACCAGCCAGCAGTTCCCTTTGCAAAATGTATGTTAGGTGCCTTAAATTTCCCTTCTTTCTAACCAATTGGGAACATTGCCTGGGAAGGAAGAATCAAAACTGATAGTAACTCGCTTTACTGAGAACACATGGGACATAAAGAAAGTAAAGACCAGGGAGAAAGTTAAGTTGCCGGGCTCCTCTCTGGGAATAAGGACAAGTGCACATTTGAGTGCTGCAGAAAGACAGCTGTTCACAGGTGGCCTTCTAAAACAAAGAGGCCAGCGGTTGATGGTAAGAGGGAAAATAATCGTGTTCAGTTTCCTTTCTGTGAGTCATGGAGCACCTCAGCCCATTGTCACAAGGAAACTTTAGAAGAAATTCATATCCGTTAACAGAAATTGCATTCCTTTGATTTATGATCTGGTCTGTCCTACTCCCCACTCCCCTTGGTAAGCTCTGTGAACTCTTCCTACTAGAAAAAAAGCAAAACTTGTGAAGGATGTGGCATGGACAAATGCATGCTGGCATGTATATTTAACTTCAAGCAGCTGAGAGGTAATAAATTGAGAGCCCTGTCAATGCTGGCTGAATAAACACATTTATTGTAAATGATCTGACAATAGAATTATTGATTCTAAATCTAGCATCTGGCATGTGGAATCTTGTCTCCAATTCCTTCAAGAGGAAAGGAGTGACTCCTGATTGGCCTAAGGAACAGCTTAGCAGCGTCTCCTTCAACTCAGCCTTTTCCTCCTGAGAGTAATTACATCAGAGCCACTCAGACCTCTCTTGCTTCTCTTGTATTCACCTGCTCTTGCTTCTCCGCAGCAGTGCATAGAGCCAAGACCTTCCATGAGAGCAGAGTATTGCCTGCCTCCTGCTTTGAAGTAGTAGGAGGAGAGAAACAAGAAGAGTTTGGCTAATTACCATGCACATAACACATTCACCTCGTATGATACTGATCACATAATCTCAGTTTTTTCTCTGGTTTTATAAATCTTTCTTGTGTACGTGTGTGAGCACACACACATATGTGCACATAGGCGCATTGCCCGGGTGGGAGTGCACATGTGTGTGCAGAAGTTGGCATTGTGTATTTTCTCATATCACTCTCCACTGGTTTTTTGGTTTTTGGCAAGATCTCTTAGAGAACTTGGAGCTCAACATTTCACCATACAGACTAGTCAGAAAGATCCTCTGTCTTCACCTCCGAACCTTGGAAGTACAGGTGTATACCACTGTGCCGGAGCCTTGCATGGATTCTGGGATCCAAACTCAGGTCCTCCTCTTATCACCTGAGCCATCTCCCCAGCCCTTGGTTTAGCCCATGAGCCATCTCCCCAGCCTTCTGTAGTTCATTCTTAGCAGAGCTCAAAATGATGGCAATCATTGGCTTTTCAGTCTTCAATATTAAGACTGATGTAGATCATTTAACTTTTTTAAGGTTTTGCCGTGGCCATTTAGAATTTTTTATGAAAGGGCTGGAGAGATGATCAGGAAATAAGCCTCTGCCTTGCAAAAAGAAGGACCTAAATTTGGATCCCAGATTCCACATAAAAATGCTAGGTGAAAATGACAACAGCTGTACTACCAGCCCTGGAAGATGGAGCCTGGAAAACCCCAGCGCAAAGTCAAAAGGAGGTGGAGTAATCCAGGGTGATTCTTCGTATCATCCTTGGGCCTCCACAGTGCCCTCTGATACAAACACACAATAAAAAAGAGAATTCCTTACAAAAGTTTGATACCCAGAATGTGTGGATAAACAACCTATGGCCTGTTTTCTCTTGAAATTACTTAAGATACATATCTATGTCTGCATTTCTGTAGAACAAGATTTGAGATATTACATAGGTAGATAGCTATCTAGATATAGATGATATGAATATATATGTAGATATAAACAGACGAGATAGATATGGATGATATGGATCTTTTTTTAAAATTTTTTCCACTCATACAAACTTAATAGGTACCCCGGTCCCTTCCCTCCTTCCACCCCTTCCCGGATCCCCTTTCTCCCTCCCCCCTTTTCCCCTTCCCTTCCTCTCCTCTCTCCCTTTCTCCCAGTGCCCTCCCCCTGGAGCATGCTTTAGTGTGAATGTTAAACTTCAGGGAAATTTGTTGAAGAGGGGGCTGTAAGATTGTAAGAGCCTAAAAATAGGGAGGAGCAACAGTACGCATGATACCCCACACAAGTTGGGGCCAAAGTAGTCATAATTGGACTCTGCTCAACCTGTGCAATGACCAACATATCACTGACTCCCCAAAGTCTAGCATGGATCACAGGCACTAGGATCCTGTGAGGCAAGGGATTAATGGCCACAATAGTGTCCCCATACTAAAGATGATATAGATCTTGATATATTCCATTTTAACTGTACTTAAGAATAGGTGGGCATGTGGCACTGCCAGTTATAAACAAGGCTTTGTGTGTGAAACACAGATAAGAATGTGTCAGTGGTGATACAAGTGCCAGTGTCCACCAGGCACTAACAGGAAGGCTCAAGTTTACCAGAAGTTTCAGCCTGTTATGAGCTTTGTATCCATTATCATCTTTTTCTTCTGTCGCCTTTGTTTCCTACACAGATACAAAGGAGAGCTTGTGTCCCAGAAAAACCAAATTTGTCCTCTGTATAGCTAGACTCCCAGGGCCAGCTATGTGCTGTTTGAGTCTGTGACTCAGGTGAGGGCCCATTTTAATAAGTCCCAATTTACTTAGAGAAAAAACGGAGATGAAAATCTCTCTCTTAAGAAATCTTTGAAAATTAAATGAGATAGTAAATAGAATGCCTCAAGTTTAGCTCTGGCAAAGTGCCCAAATGCATTGCTTGAATCTGAATTAAATCTAATATTAAAATCAAATTTCCTTGCTATTTGTTAATGAAGTCAAAATTACAAAGAAATAAATCCCTGAATGTTTTGGCATTTAGAGACATACAACCTGGCTTTTCTTTTTCCTTCCTTTTTGCCATGACACCTGCAGTTTCACAGGCTGGAGTGCAGGCAGGGCCTACAGTCTCGGAAGCTGTGTCAGTCACGAGGTTTACTAGTGCCGGCCGAACCTGGTAGGGGGACAGGCGCTGGGATGGATGAGGAAGCATGCTGGAGAGGAGAGTGCCGCGAATATGATAAGATATTCAGAAGGCTGCCCAGTCTGCCACCATGTAATAAATCTCCAGTCCTGTCGCGAGAGAAGAAAAATGGCTGCTCGTCCTGGCACACATCACGGGGGAAGCTGATCTCCTTCACCCTGCGTGCGCGTTTATCTTCATAGCACCTAAGAAAGGAAAATTGGCCCACGTTTGAAATCTCCATTCAATTTCAGTGCTTTAGGTTCTTGATGGCTTTTAAGTTAAAAAAAGGTGGAAGGATAGGGTCGGGGCAAAGTGGATCTCAGGGACAAGAAGAAAATGAGAAGAAGATAGGCTCTTACATTTTGATCAGTCTGGCCCGTGAACATACCCATGAAGGTGTAACTATAAAGCATACTGACATGGGACACATTCCCTCTGCGGCATTTATACTCGGCTGTATCTGGAATTTTGTATAAGCTATGTATTTGTTTTCTTTTTTTACTTATTGTTTACTTACTTTCGGGCAACATGTCACAGCCGGTGTGTTCTCTGGGACCCCTTTAGGATGATAGCTTTCCTGAAAAGGCTTTTGTTGTTACTCCCTGAAGGCCTGGGGATAGGGAAGGCAGTTCAATAGGTAAAATATTTGTTATAAAAGCCTGAAGATCTGAAGTCAATCCCCAGTACTCATGTTTTCTAGAAGCAGGGCGCGGTGCCATGCGCTCGTGATCCCAGCGCTAGGAAGGTGTAGACAGGTAGATCCCCGGAGCTCACTGGCAGATTGGCCAAGTTGCTCCAGGTAAGTAGGAGTCAGTAAGCTCCGGTAAAAGTAGGAAACCTTGTCTCTAAAACCAAGGTGAAAACAACTGAGAAAGGCATGCAAAGTTGACCTCTGATTTCCATATTTTCATATATAGACATTTACTTACATGCAGCAAGTGTGCATGCATGTATGCATACATATATACATAACACAGAGAGTTTAATGCTTTCTGTATCTTGTGTAATACAAGAATTATGACCAAACAAAGTTTCCATTCAATACTCAGAATGTTGCCATCACCTCTCTTAATTTTAAATCCCAAGTATAACTCTATATCAACTCTTGGGATGGTTTCCCATTCTGAATCACTGAGGTCCCAAGAAAAATAAAAGTGCTGAACATGTTTGTTTCATGACAGACCCAGTGTGTGTGTATGTTTCTCTCTGGCTGTAACACTTGCCCTGAGATTCACTCTATTATTTCAGCTATTACCAGTTACTCCCTAGTAAATCAGCTGAAAGAAGAGACTGTACCCTTGCTTCCTTCATGGCCTTTCTATTCCTGAGAAACAACAATTTTCTTCAGCTTTGAGAATTAAAGAGCTTGCCACTTCTGATGAAAATATCTATCAAAAATGGCCCCTCGGTAGGAAATGGAAGCTTTTCATCAATATATGACTCATGCTCCATGAAAGGCAACCCAGATGAAACTCAGTGGGCCACACATGATAAAAGACATGAAAATAGGATGGAGACTGGCAAAGGAAGAGAAGGATTGAAATGGGAAAAGGATGGGAAATGGGAAAGGGATTAAGGTGTGAAAATATCGTAAGTTTGCTATATTCGTGTCTGAAAAGCTAAAAGAATAGAAAAGTAAAGGAAAAGAAATATAAAGACAAATTCAGAGACATGACCAAAAGATTTTCTCTGGTGATCAGAATTGAGAGTTGTGAAGGGCTGAGATAGGACCAGCTCTTCTTCATGAGTGTAGTGATACTATCTGATATCTTTTTAAGATGTATTAAAATAGGACTGGAGAGATGGATCAGGGGTTAAGACTCTGCCTCCTAAGCAGAAGTTCCTGCGTTTGGATCCCAGGTCCCATGCAAAAATGCCAGGCACAAACAGCAGTGGTCTGCACTTCTGGCTCTGGTGGGCCAAGCCTTGGAAATCCCAAAGTGAAGCAAAAAGGAACCAGAAGCAATCCAGGATGATTCCCAAAGTCACCCTTGATCCTCCACAGGGACACAAGTGACCTCTGACACACACACACACACACACACGAATTATACTAATAAAAATAGGTGGTGGTTGTAAAAAAAAAAAAAAGGCCCCAAATATCAAATATTTTCCCATCAGAAAGTCATGGCACCGTAAAAGAACATCTGTGTGTTTTGTTTTGTGTCTATAAAAAAGTTTGAGAAAAATGCTTCCTGGTTGTTGTTCACAATGTATACATATTAATACTTACTGACGGACAGAATACAAGTCCACATAGCCTTCTGCTGTCTTGGGCACATTTAGTATAAGCCCTACACCTAGTCTTATTTAATGTTTGATAAGGAATTCACAGGGATCTTCATCAAACAGGAAAAGATCAAAGACAAGCCTTTGAATGGTAGCACTTAGCAAAGCAAATCAGTCTCTTTATTTTCCCAACTCTTAGATTCTTAAGGAAAAATGTGGAATTTATCCATCAGTAACCTCCACTGATGTTGGCTAATCAAGTCGAGTTGTGAAGGACTGTTCTAAAAGAATCATATAATGAGACAATTTGAAACTCATCTATGATGCATTTTAAGGAGGACAAATTGTTCCTGGAGCATTGATGAGTGCTGGAGTCCAGAGATGAGACACAGCTCACATGCAGGCTTTCAAGAGGAAGGTAGAATTCAGGATTGATTTGGCCTCTAGTGGAAAGCCAGGCTCTGGATAAAGGGCTGTGATTAGCATCCGGATTGTCAGTTTCACAAGATCTAGAATCACTTAGGAGCCAAGTGTCTAGGTGTGTCTGTGAGGAAGTTTCTAGATTGAATTCACTGATGTGGAAAGACTTCAGTGCAGCACCATCCCATGGGCTGGGGTCCTGGTCTGAATCAAAAAGAGAAAGCGAGTTGAGCCCCAGCATGCATCTCTCTCTGCTTACTGGCTGTGGATGCCACGTGACCAGCTGCTCATATTCCTGCCGTCATGCCTTCCCTGCCATGATGCACTAGGCCCTCAAGTATGAGTCAGAATAAACCCTTCCTCCCTTGAGTTGCTTCTTGTCAGGTGTTTTGTCACAACAATGAAGCAGGCAGCTAATTCAGGCATAAAAACACAAGGCAAAAAACAAAATTTTGTAGCTGAGGAGGAGATAAGGAGAGTGTTGTCGAGAGAGAATCCTTTCTAGATAGAAGATTCAGTCAGGGGACCTTCTTACCTATGTTGCAAAGGATGTTGGAAATAGACATGTGGGCCGATTAAGTTCAACAGGAAAATGGATGGAGATAGATGGTTGGCCTTCACTGTCAATCTGACTGGATTTAAACCCACACAAGACATGGTGAAGCCCACCTCTGTGTGTGTTATATAGGCATATCTGGAGAAGACTAAATGAGGAAAGCACACCTGGAATGAGAGTGGAATGCGTTCTGGGTGGGAAAAGTGAAGGCGATGGACACTAGTGTCTCTCTTCTCTTGAGTCTTTGAGGTCTGCTGTGGTGTCAGTCTCCTCTCTGTACTATGATCCAAGCTCCTACCACCCTGTTTCCACCCCTCCATGGAGCCAGACCTCTGAAACTATGAGACAAAGCAAACCAACCACTCCTCCCTTAAGGGATTGATTCCAAAGGAGTGAAGGGAAGAAAGATGTTTATCTCCCTGTCTCTAATCAGCAACTGCTCCAAGTATTTGTAGGAAGAAAGTATTTGTTCTCATGGCTCAAGCTTATGGTTCAATAGACACCCCTGGAGAGGAGACAGCCCCCTCAGCAGCAGCCTGGCCAGATGGAAAATATCTGCAGAGAGAGCTCCAAAAAGATCGTGTGCCCTGGCACCCAATGGACAGGTGCCAGCGTTGCAAGTTCTGCTGCCCGGAAACCCTGCATCTGGTTATGCTAATGAGACTTGGAGAGAAAATAGCTGGTAAATAGACTAAATAATGGAATCAATGTCACGCGACATTCTCATTTATCTCTGGCGTGGGCACCACGGGACTCAGTGAGGAAAACCGTTGCGTCTGTTTGCTTTTATGTTGGCATTCATCATTTTTGCTTGAATCAGTATGAAATAGGATCTTATTTCTCCAGTGTTTAGATAACCAGTTGTCATGCCACATGCTGTCTTCTCTGGCCTTTTCAGCGTGTTGATTCCTCCCATCCATACTGGAGACAGCAAGGAAGCACCTCAGGGTGTTTAAATCTGTTCTTAGCTCCTTCCTGTTCTTCTGGCAGGTGCCGTCATGATAGTGTGCATGTTCGTGTCTGTGTGCCTGTTTGTGTGTATTCATATGTGTTCATCTACGTGTCTTCTTGTTCATTCGTATGTATGTTTGTGAATGCTCATGAATATGTGTATATGTTCATGTAAATGTGTATAGTCGGGTTTGTGTGCACATGTGCATATTCATGCTCATGGATCTCTCTGCGTGTTCATACTTGTATATACTCATGTATACTTATTCTTACATGTTTGTATGGGTATATTTTTCTACATGTACACATTTATGCATATTCATATTTGCATGTTTATGTGTGCGCATGCACACGTGTGTGCGTGTTTGTATTATATGTGCTCGTGTCTGTGCATGTTCATTCATGTACACGAATGGACATGTATGCTGTGAAGGACCGAGGACAACCTTGGGTATTGCTTCTCAATCATCATCTCCCTTGTTTACCAAGACAGGGTCTCTCAGTGAACTCGAAGCTCACCACATAGGGTCGGCCAAGCGATGAACAAGCCTCGAGGCTTACCATCTGCCTCCCAGTGCCGGGTGACAAGCCTGTGACCATCACTCCTGGCTTTTCTATGTGGATCTGCGATCACACTTGGGTCCTCATGCTTGCCAGGCAAACCCCCCCCCCCGTGCACTGAGCCATCTCCCCCACCCGTGTGTCACCTCTGCTATCTTTCGCTCTGTTGGATGAATCACTCCCATCCTCACATTGGCTGAGTGGGATGCAATTCTCCACTTGGCTCCTGGGTTATTGTACTTCCTAACTTCAGCATCTACTTTGGGGTCCTCAGAGAGCTATGTTCTCCTTTAACTTGGTACTTTGTCATGACACCATTCAGTTCTCCTTTCTCCCTCTTTCATCTCCAATGGGAGCTATAGTAAACCCAGGACCTTCCCAACAGGTTGCTAGGAAGATCATGAGAGAAATCGAAAAGACATGCATGGAAAAATGTGAACATCTGTGGCTTTCTTAGGATTTTCAGTAGCCACTGTCCATCTGCTTGTAAGTGTGTGAGATGAAGCAATGATACCTTTTCTCTTTCAGAGCTAAAGCTCAAACAAAAGTCTGAGCATGCCTCATATTTTATCCTTAAAATGAATTGTGACGGCCTCTAAAACATAGGATTCCTTGTGAGTGAGTCCCTTACCACTGACCTGTTAAGTGTGGGAGCCCTCCTACTCCCCTAAGAGCAAGCACCCTGATTTCAGATTGTGTTTTTCTCTGCAAGCCCTCTGTCATGTTTCTTATCCTGCCCAAACCTCTTATCTTGCCAGTCATGATCAGTGCATGTAGTTGAGACCTCAAATTCCTTGCCTTGATTGAGACTTTATTCCACCTTCCTCCCCTAGGACACCAGCCAACCCGATATGACAGTAACACTAGCTGGACCGTTCAGTACTCAGAGGCCCTTAGCACACCTGTCCTTCTCACAGTGCCATTAGGCATGTTCCTCCAGTGTTCATGGGACTCAGTGAAAATGTCTCCACATGGGTGCTTAGACACCTGCTCAGCCAGCAGAAAACTCCTCTCCTATGGGCCACTCTTCCTTTCTCATCCACATTGGTCCTGGTCTTTCATTATTTCTGTTCCTGTCCTCCTCCTTCACTTGAGGGATGTAACACATCACCGAGTTCCTAATGCCACCTTAAACAAGGCTAGCTCAGTGTTTGCAAGAAAGGTAATTGAATATTTGAGCAAACGTTGGGGGGGGGAGTATAGAACATTCCAGAATCTTAAAATACTACGTTCATTTTCTTTCAAGCTGAGTTCTTTAACTTGAGCTTTGTGCCCAGCCTCTCACTTGGATATTCACCATCTACCTCATTTCTAGTAAGCACATAGGATTAGGAAGCAGGAGCTTGCCTTACCAATCACGAACTGCTGTTTACCCAGCATGCCTGTTTGCCTTTGGATTTCTAATAGTAACTCATGTGACATAGGAGGATTTAAATTCTATGAGACTTTCCATTCATTGAATTGCACAATGTGTTTTATGAAATGCCATAGTATTCCCTGTTGCAGTTTCAACTAGCTTATGGTAAGAACTAGAAGAAGGGAACACTGAAGGAACAGAGTGTTTCCTTAGTAATTAAAATCAAAATAATGTGAAGATTTCAGGAGCTGGAGCCTGTTCTAAAATATAAAAGCAAGCTACAATTGAAAAGCAACAGTGTGGAATTTTGTCAAAGAGAGTAGACATAGACTTCATAGGGATCAGATTGGATAGGTTCTCATGGGAATGTGGCACATGGGAGCCAGTTGAGCTGTCAAAGGTCACTTTAGGATTATGTGATGGAAACAGTGCAGTCCGGGATCTGGCTCAATGGGTAAAGCACTGGGTAGAGCAAGAGGACCTGAGCTCAGATCCCCAGGTCCCCGTGTAAGCCAGATGTGGCAGTGCACATCTGTAACCCCTGTGCTTCTGTGGTGAGCTGGGAGGTAGAGATGACAGAATCCCTAGACACTCACAAGCCTAGTGTATTCAGAGCCAGTCACAAGCGAGGACTAGCATCTAAGGTTCACCTCTGACCTCTGTTCACTCTGTGGACTTGCATTCCTATATATGGACTTACACACACACACCCGCATGCACACACACACGAGAGACAGAGAGAGACAGAGAGAGACAGAGAGAGAGAGAGAGAGAGAGAGAGAGAGAGAGAGAGAGAGAGAGAGAGAGAGGAGAACCAGAGAGACAAAGATTGTATTTTGGTAGCAAAGTTGTGTATGAGAAGGAAATTTTTAACCATGAACCAAGAGTCAAGCAATAGAACTTCATTTAGGACAGCAGGGTGCAGAACTGGTTAGAATTTGCCACTTCAGTAAGTAAACAGATCAGAGATGGTAAGCTTCTCATGACAAGTACACATCCTGATTTCTGCCCAGAATTTTACCGGTCATGAAACTTGCATCCAGGGAGGAGAGAATTGTCAGACTCAAACATTATAGTCCAAAGCTTCTGTGAAGATTAGAGTGACAGAGAGGAGAAATAGGAAGGATGAGGAGAAGGAAGAGGAGGAGAAGGAGGAAAAAGAGGAGGAGGAAGAAGAGGAGGAGGAGAAGAAAGGATGGAAGAAAGGGGAGGGAGGGGAGGAAGAGAAGGGAGGGGAGGGGAGGAGGGGAAGGGAAGGGAGGAGAGGAGATGAAGAGAGGAGGGGAGAGGAGATGAAGAGGGGAGGGGAGAGGGAGAAGGGAGGGGAGGAGGAGAAGGGAGGGGAGGGGAGGAGGGGAAGGGAGGGGAGGGGAGGAGGGGAAGAGAGGGGAGGGGAGGAGGGGAAGAGGGGAGGGGAGAGTAGAGGGGAAGGGGGAGAGGAAGGGGCGAAGGATGAAAGGAAAGAGGGTGGAGAAGGGGGAGGGATAGGAGGAAAGAGACAGTCAGCAGGTACAGCCAGGGAAGGCAGGGGCAGCTGGGAATTGGTTTTATTGCTCCTAAAACCTGAGCTCAGGTGAGCAAATCACATAGTCTTCTAGCCTCTGATTCCTTTCCTTCCACTCTCGGTTTCTCCTGAACTTTTTGACCTCTCCCTCTGACTTCCTGCATCAGAAAACATATCAAAATGTCAGAAGTGATCTTTCAGTTTCAACTCTTTTCTTTCTGCTTTGTCATCACTTAATTTAATGTGTCTCCTGTTACTTTTTACTTCTGTCTTTTCATTGAGACAGTCTCATATGTCCCAGGCGAGCCCGGGACTTGCATGTAGCCTGTAAGGACCTTATCCTTCTGCCTCCATTTCCCAAGGGCTGTAGTTACCACTCCCAGTGATGAAGCAAGTCCAGGGCTTCGTGCATGTTAGGCCACCACTCCACCAGCCCCGTCTCCAGCCTTTTTCTGTCTTTGAAAGAAGCCTAATTTAGAACATTTTTTCCACTTACTGATATTTTTGCATTAACTGTTCATCACTTTCACCTCCCAAAAAGCCTAGAATCTTCTGTATTAATAAAATACCCTTCCCATGGCACTCGGGTCTTGAAAGGTCACCTCCAGCAGCCAAGACTCAGAGCCGATCCAGCTTTCTTTCCTTTTTTGTTTCGTTTGCTTGTGTGTGTGTGTGTGTGTGTGTGTGTGTGTGTGTGTGCGTGTGTGTGTGTGTGTGTGTATTTTGCTTGTAGGTCTACGTATGTGTGCATGTGAAAAAGAGGGCACATGAGTGCGTGGGAGCCTGTGAGACCCAAGGGGTAACATCAGGATTCATACTGGGTTGTCCTACGTCCTTATTTCTGTGCCATGATTTCCCAGGCTCCATCTTCCAGAATCTGAATTATAAACTTCTGCCATTTCTCCCTGGCAGTTTTACATTGGATCTGGGGATTCAAACTCAGGTTATTTTGTTTGTGAGGCAGAGGCCCTAACTCCTGAGCCATCTCCCAGCCCAAGCCCCCTTTCCTTCAACCTTGTCTACTACAGTCCTGCCACTATAACCTTCATCTAGGAAGAGATGTGATGTGCTTGGGACCTCACTTACCTGGACTGTGCTAAATACACTGAAATCATTCTGACGGCCACCCAGCCAGCTGTCTATAAAGTGAGGTTGTTAGGGCTGCTTAATTAGAGAAAAGGAGTTTAATTTGTTAAAGAATAAGTTTAACCCCAGATCAGCTTACGTATCCCTGAGGAACACACAAAGGGAATAATTAGGGAATTGGCTTTTATTTCTCTACTCCAAGGCTCAAGTTGGTTTTTTTGTCGGCAGAGAAGTGGAAGGCATATGATCTCCAGTCACCCAGACCCTTGACAAGATTAACTAAGAAAAAAAGTCCATTAATCTGCTTACCTCACCCTTAAGAGTATTAGAGGATTCCAATTCCCCAGGCCCTCTAAGTCTTAATGATTTGGAAGCCATTTCCATCTGAGAATCTCAAAGAATCTCACTGGAGCCTGGTCCCACACAGACTTCAAAGCCAGTACTTTCATAGTCCTCTTGCTTTCTTGGGGTGGAAATCAAGACACAGGAAGGTTCACAAACATTTCCAACCATCAAAGGCCGTTGGGTAATGAATGAAGAGTGTCGGCGACCTTTGCTCAGTTCATCATTCAAATATTTCCTCAACATTTTCCAGAAGTGCTGGGAACCAATTCCCTGGAGATCGAGTCTGAATCTCCAGGCGTATCCACTGATAGGAGAGTGTAGAAAAATATGCCCAGCCTAATGTCTCAGGAAATAAATAGCAGCACTGATAATGTGCTCAGAATCATAAGTTCATGCATTATATTCTGGGCTGAACTGAGCAAACGGAGAAAATTCTGTTGTGCTATCCCCCAAATAGATTTAGTACAAAGCACGTTATCATCCTTGTGAGGTTTTCATTTTGCAAATGGGAAAGATTACTTTCCATTAGGTGGTGGGACTCAGGTTTCACATCCCGCAAAGGTTGCTCGTTTATTTTCCTTCTACCTGAATAAACTCCCCAGCATCACATCATCCCTATTCCCCCTCGCTGGGACTCTGTTCTCATCCCTTCCATTTTAGAATTCATTGCTCTCTCCTGCGTTCTTTCTTCAGCTGCTTATTCCTTCCTGACCATCGAATCTTCTCCACATAGCACATCTCTTCCAGTCATAGCTCTGACACCAAGATTATACGGAAGTCATCAGGAACTGTGTGCAGAACAAAGATTACCTGCCCTCTTCCATGGCTCATGAGCCAGGAATGCTTCACAGAGAACTCTGAGCATCTGCAAGGACCCCAGAAGATGCCGAATTTCCAGGAAGAGCAATGGGTGGTCAGGGCAGGGAAAGGCAAGGGTGGTGGACACAGGCCACCTCTCCTCTAGAAAGTACTGTGCTTTACTTAGCATGTGGGTCTGAACTGCACTGCACATGTCTGATCCTCACTTTACCCCAAATCCTGGTAGAACTTTTGGGGCCAGGCTCTTATCTGCTCATCTTTGGAATTTTAGCAATAGTCTAGGGACTCAGTCAGCATCATGTTTGCTCATGTTCACAGGCAGTTTCAAACCTTGGAAAGTGAGCCAGGAGTTGGATTGGCCACCATAGGCTGAGGTCCTAGAATCCAAAGCATAGGGTTTGGAGACAAAGGTGACTGAGGAGAAACCCTTTGGGCTGGAGTCAGTGACATGACTATGTTCATAAAGCATAAAGAGGGACCACCTCCCCAACACTGATTCAAGGGTCAGTGCCTTCTGCTGGTGACTGTTCAAGTCCTCAGAGCTCTCTGACCGGGGCATTGAAAGCACAGGAAATTCCCATGTGAAGATCCCCACCTTGGAGTTTTTCAGAGAAAAACGCAGAGATAGCAAAGAGTCACTGAGTCAGTCATGGCTAACTGGGCAGGCAAACTTTCCTGTAAATTACTCATGTTTCGGCATCTTACTTTCTTTCAAACTTTGGTGGCCAGTGAAGGTTTTACCTTATTTGTTGTTATACATGTGTAGAGATGGAAGTGCGGGAGAGCGCCATGAGATTTGAGAGCAGAAAGTCTGAGTTAAGGCTGGGATGGCTACATGTGGCCATTGCTGCTGTTATCTGAGAAAGGGAATGATTTGAACATAGTTCATTGTGCAGTGTGGAGCAATAGCTCCCATCTGCAGGCTGCTATGGCATGAACTGATGCAGCATGTGTTAAATAGTAGGAATGTGACATCCTATGTAAAGACACACAATAGTAGCAACAGACATTCCTCATCTAAGACCCACATCCCAGCATGCATCTGAGACCTCAGACAGTACCAAACCATTGCTCTGGAGATATAAAGAGCTCAGATTTTTTTCTTCTAGCCCCTGTTTGGGCCCTAATTGTATGGCATGGATTTTGGGGGGGACATGAATGAATATTATTCCCTATTCCTCAGATGGATGCCACATCACAAGCAACATCACAGAAACATTTCTCCTCTCCTGTAGCTTAGATAATCCATGAGTTCCTTTGGATGACTTGTGGCTTGGAGGAGAGGGGTACTGGAAGGGGGCTGTCTCACTGAGAAGCTCAACCTAGCTGCATTCCCAGAGCTTCATGTATGATACAAAGGCAATTCTTCTACCATTTCTCTTTACCAGTGTGCAGACACACACCACACACACTTTCCTGAACTTCCTAGGCCCTAGGAATTTCTCTCCTCCTTCCAGAAAGGGTGCATTTCAAGGGGGAGGAAATAGCTCCACAACATAAGCCATCTCAATACTGTGTTTTCATGCGTCTTTTAGCCCTGCGTTAGAAATATATGTGTAGGCACAAAGAAACACCACCACTCTTTTAGCTGAGAGTCTCAGCAAGGTAGATTTCTTTTGATCAAGAAGGTGCCTGTGGATACTCACAATGGCAGCAAGCTGGTCACCCTTACCCACAGTTTTAAAGCTCTTTTATATCCAAAGCGAAAGGAGAATCCTGGACTATCACCCCATAGGCTGTGGTTTAGTCTTGCAACAAAGTCCCAATTATCCAATTATAACATTTTTGAGTGTGAGTAGGAGGCTATGGGCTTTTAAAAGAAGGTGTCCTGACTGCCTGGAACAAAGGGTCCCAATTAGTATTCCTGAAGCCCCTGAAGCCTGCAGGTTTAATTGGGGTGGGGGGTATGTAAACATTTTCCTCATCTCTGTAAGAGTTAGCTTTTTGTTAGCTACTTTCGGACAACCCTGCCTGCTTTGGTATCTTTAATATATTATTCTCTTTAAAAAAAAAAAAAAAAAGGACCCAGTGACAGATTGCCCAGTCTTGGTTGGAATGTTCAGCCTCTTGAGTAAAGTTTAAAAAAAGATAAAGCACTCCCCCAGGGAGAGACAAATAATATAGCCATAGGCAGTTGTAGCATAATGAATTTCTTATGAAAGGGGATGCTTGAATTCTGTGGGAAAGGCATTTTCTATGTCTCTGATAATAAACCTATGATAAAGGTTACTTTACAGATCAGACACAGTAAGAGGTTAAAACAATAGTAAAATTAAACTGATACACATATTTAAAACAGTGTGGCATAATAAAAGTTGCTTGAATACAGCACATACTATGTCGTGTACTCCAGCATATACTATGTCAGACACTGGTGATATGAGACTGCTTGGTATCTGCACAATGGATGTGGCATATGGAAGTGACTGGCATGGGAGTTGGGACACCTGGTTATTCTATGCCTGATGTGAGGCTTCTTGACACAAGCCCTGTGATACCACAGTGGCTTCACAGGAACTCACTGAGTGGAGATTACTAGTAAGCGACATATATGTGAATTGCTGGTGTGTACTACAGAGGTGGTGCACAGAGCAGAGAGTGGAGCTCTACTGTCTGTGCAGAAGGATTGAGGACATCCTCCAGCCACTCATCTAAAGCATGAGTATTATTTACATCTGGAATTTTCCAGCTGATGGTTTAGTAGACTGCAGTTCATTTTGGAAAGATTTGAATCATACTCTTGTGGCTAACTCTTTTGGTTTGAACCTTCAATTTGCCAGGTACCTTGAGGCTTTCTCCAAGTCTTGTGAGGTAGCTGTTTAGAATTTAGATTATTCAAAAAAGAATGTGGACTCTGGGCTGAAGAGATGGCTCGGGGGTTAAAACTCTGCCTCCCAAGCAGAAGGTCCTGCGTTCAGATCCCAGATCCCATGTAAAAATGCCAGGTAGAAATAGCAGCAGTCTCGACTTATAGCCCTGGTGGGCAGAGCTTAGGAAATCCCAGAGCAAAGCAGAAAAGAAAGAGAAGCAATCCAGGATGTTTCCTGAATTTACCTTTAGTCTTCCACAGGGACATACAGTGCCCTCTGACACAGACACACAGACACATGGACATACATACAGACACACTAGATAGATAGATAGATAGATAGATAGATAGATAGATAGATAGATAGATAGATAGATAGATAGATAGAGATAGAGAGATAGAGAGATAGAGAGATAGAGATAGAGAGATAGAGAGATAGAGAGATAGGCAGGCAAGCAAATAAAGCTTTAAAAGAAGATGGACTCAGGGAAGCCAGAAAAATGCACCCCAGGTTTTATAAGCAGAGTTATGTGGGGCTAATACTCTCAGGTCTAGTAGCTTCAGTATGGTGAACTGGTGGCTGCAGTACAGGCAAGTTTCATGTTAAATGTTAAAGTCATTTTTCCCTTTTCTGTGGTAAAACTGGCAACTTAAGGAAGGAAGGGTTTTTGGTTTTTTTTGGCATAGAGTTAAAGGGAAAGTCAAGGCGGCAGGACCTTGAAGAAGCTGGTTGCGTGGCATCCACAGTCAAGAAGCAGAGCAATGCGCACTCGTGCTCCCTCTGTTTGTAAGGTCCAGGATCTCAGCCCCGAGGAGGATGCCACCCACAGTGGGCAGGGCTTCCCACACCGGTAAACTTTATCAAAGTAATCCTCCACAGTCATAGCCAGAGGCCAGCCTAACCTCATAGATCCAAAGGCTTGTCTCCTAGGTGATCCTCTCTAGCTGATAGTTAGCATAAACCATCACACATGTCCTCTGCTAAGGATGTAGGGAACCCATTCATGTGACTTACTGTGACCCTCACACCACAAGGAAACACTGTGGCCATGTATATGTGTGTATATATGTATATTTGGGTACATATGCATATGTGGGTCCATGTGCACATGCATATTTAAGTACATGTGCATATCACATCCCATAATCTCAGACTCTAGATAAACTTCCTGAACTGGTGTCAGGGTTTGAAGACATTCCTTTACAAATAAGCTCATGCAAGCATTTTGCAAGGACTTTTCCTCCACATTCACCACGTTCAGGCCAATATTTAGGCTCATGTGTGAGGCTTCAGCTCAGAAAGGACACCAGCAAATCATTTATGAAAAGCGGTAAAGAGACTCTCCAGTCCCCGAAGCTCCCAAGAGTGATTACTGGTTCATCAGAACTGTTAGCGTGGGAGGATCAGTGTTGCCAGGAGAATCACTGTGCGTGTTGACTTCCGGGTCCTCCATGAAAATAAGCTGGTTGTGCAGCTTAATGAGGTTTTCTTGGAGTGCTAGCAAATTTTAAATAATTAAAATTAAATTGAATTGAAGTCCTGTGTAATTATAACTGCAATTACATCACCATTCAGGCAATTTGATGGGGCGTGGCCGATGAGTTTTTTCCGTGCCAAGTCACAATAATTACTTTCACAAAAGGATGCCAGCTACTTTCCAAGGTTCCCTATCTTGGTTAGCCCTAGGAGTTCATAATCCAACATGTTTTTTCACAATGCCCACCTTCATGTATAGAAATTGGATTCACTTCGCAGGAAGGTTTGTACAGAGCCCCATTCATCTTGGTTACTCTAATGCATATTAAAAGCATTGGAGTCAGAGGCTTGGGTCTGGGCAGGTGCCTGGCTCTCTGGGTGTCAGCATAAGGGAGCTGAGGCTTCATCTCTAAAGAGGTTTTCAAAAACCACCTATTGTAATGTATGTGTAACAGTACTATTTATAATGCAGCTATCCTGTCCATAAAGGACTCTGAGCTAGAAAAAAGCCAAGTTTTTTGCTGATGTCACTGTGGACCAGGGTTCCCAGATGATGGGGGCTGCAGTAGCTAGGATGGCTAGGGATGGATGTGATTGGTTTCACCGTTGACATGTGTAGAACATCACACATTAAGGGAGTTTCTGTGGCCAAAGCAAAGAGCAGGGGCAACTATTTCTGTAACTTTTACTTGGCATGAGTTCCCTGAGTAACTCACACTCTCTGGGAACTGGCTAGTGAGGAGAAGGAGGCGCCAGAATAGCTCACCCCAGAGAAGGAGCAGGCGTTCTTCTTGGGAAGCTCAAGGGAGTCTTTTTCCTTCTGGAAATTCCTTTTTTAGTAAAATTACACAAATAATGTGCTTTGCTGTTGCCTGTGTGTTTGCCTTGTGGGGGGGCTTGTGTTGAGTAGATCTCTTTTTTTTTTTTTTTTTGGAGCAAAATTTTCATCACCAGGGAGACTCTACTTTAAGTACTTTCTTTCTTTTACATTACATTTAGGAATGTAAAGTCATGCAAAACAACATGAAAGCAGGAAGGAAACCCGCTGGAGAGGAGAAAATAAGCAGAGAAAAATAAGAGATAGAATCTAGTAGTAAGAGGTAAAAAAAAAAATAAAATGAATTCATTGTGCACATTTGTCAAGATTTGAAATGTGAGTTGTCCCCCCAAGGCTCATGTATTTTAATTTTAAATTTTTTGGAAGGTCATGGCACCTTTGAACGGTAGAGCCTTGCTGGAGGAAGGCGTCACAGGGATGGACCTTGCTGTTGCTTAGCCCTACCCAGTCTGCTCTTATAGCTGTAGTTTTGCAGCTCTGAGCCACCATGATGGATGTGACTGAGGCCACCTATAGCTTCTGCCAGCCAGCTATGACTTTCCTGGCATAAAGGACTGTACCGCCCTCTGCAACTGTGAATCTCCCTTTTCCCTCTTAATATGTTTGAGCTTGATTGTGTCTCACAGCCCCAGAGAAGAGTAACCAGTATAACATGTATGAAAATGTCAAAGAATAAAAGTAAAGTGAGAAGTATGAAAATAGGACATAATAAAGACATTAGAAAAGTTGTATCAAAATTCTAGTCTTGACAGTGAATAAAACAAGTTTGAGTGATTTTAGTTTAACAAAAAGAATGTCAAATGATTTTTTAAATTTGAAATTCATAAGTATACATTTGGTGCTTTGAATGGAGATATTTTGGAAACCCATTTATATTGGGCAAAGAATCATTTGCCAAACTTTGTCAGCAGTCAAATTGAGAAACAGAGCATTACAAAGAGTGATTGATCTTTTAGTTCTTCTTTCTTCTGATCGCAGACTTCATCAAATTTTGACTTTTGTCACTGAATCCTATTCATATATATAATGCACAACATACACATTCACTTTCTTACATGTTCATGGACCTCAAATCTGTTCATGCTATTGACATGATGCACCATAAGAGAGGTAATGGATTAAATGTGTTCTATATTTCCTCCTTTTTTTAGAGTATGCATTTACTCATGTGTGTGTGTCTGTATTTGTGTGTATGTGTATCTATACATGGTGTACCAGGGTGCACATGTGGAAGTCAAAAGACATCTTACGGGGTCCTTTCTTTCTTCATACCATGTGACCTCTGGAAATCAAACTTAGGTCTTTCAGCTTGGCATTAAGCACCTTCACTCACTGATCCATCTCACTTCTGCTCTTTATTCTTTGGACTAGGCTTTTTTACTTATAAAACATATTTCGTAATGACGAGCCTTTCTCTGTGCTGTGTGGTACTCCATCAAATGGATGATATTTATCTCATCCTCATGGTTCTGACAAACATGGCTACTATGAACCTTCTTGCTGCTTGCTTGACTATATGTGGAAGAGAATTGAGGGACAAAGAGGTAGGTTAGAGTGAAACAGCTAGGTCGTTTGGCATTCTGGCTATCAAGTTTTCAAAGTCTCCTTAAAGTTCTTACCAAAACAGTTACATCCCCTTGTGCCCACTCAGAATGCTTGAAAATCCCCAAGACACAGATCCTTCCAACTTTGATTTTGCCTAGTAACTTTAAATATTGTATTTATTTATTTATTTATTTATTTATTTATTTATTTATTTTTTATTTATTTACTTATTTATTTACTTATTATGATGAGGGAGACAGAGAGAGGAGAGAGAAAGAAAGAAGGTGCACACATGCCTTCTCACACAGGTGGAGGTCAGAAGACAACTTTCACAAGTCAGCACACTTCTTCCACCTTGTGGGCTTCTGGGGATCAAACTCTGGTCTCCAGATTTCAGGCAGGCACCCTGACTTCTGAACTATCTCACTGGCCCTGCCTTATGTAATGTTTTGCTTGTGAAACAACAGTCTTTATTAGGCACGGGAATTATTTCACACATTTATTGGTCACGGACATCAAGCCCATCCCATGGAAAGCAGATGCAACTGCTTTGCTTATGTTCACTGTGTTGCTTGCTATGTCTTGCTAATGCATACGGTGATGGTCACCCTTTGGTCCATGTGCAATACAGATACCCAAAGTGTAGAATTCCAGTCTTTGCATGTGATTAAGGTAGACACAACTCCCAGGAACTCTCAGGCCGCATGCTGATGATCTTTGATTCTAGAAGGTGTTTGATCTTAGAGCTCATGGCTTGTAGCTGTGATCTCTAAACCGATATTGGATTTAACTATCTTAACTCACTGGGTGTATTCTTACTTTGCCATCAATTGAGATTATTTTGTTTTCAAAGTAGTCTTGAAACTGGGACCTATTACCTTGGGGTTTTTTGATGCACTCAGTTGGCCTGTAAAGTTTTATATATATATATATATATATATATATATATATATATATATATATATATATATATATATTTGCATAATCTCTAGAGTTTCAATTCCCTATAATAGCAATCACCTGCCTACCTACTGGGAATTAATCTTGAATTGTTAATCCTGAAATTATCCCCTGCACTCTTTGTTCTAACATGACTTACCCAGAAAGATTAATCAAAATAGAGTTAATATAACTCTATAAATGCAGAAATTTGAAATACACACATGGGGTTTGAGCCATAGTTGTGTTGGTAGAGTGCTTACCTAATGTGCTTGAAATTCTGCGATCAGTTCCTAGCACCATATAGAATCAACTGTGGTGATATATACCTGCCACACCCACATTAGGAAGGTGGAGGCAGGAGTATCAGAAGTTCAAGGTCATTTTTAGCTACATAGTGAGTTTGAAGCCAAACTGGGCTACATGAGACACTGTCTCATTAAAAAAAAAAAAAAAAAAAAAAAAACATGGCTGGAGAGATGGCTCAGGGGTTAAGACTTTGCCTCCCAAGCAGAAGGTCCTGAGTTAGGATCCCAGGTCCCACATAAAAAGATAGGGGGGTAGCAGCGGTGGCCTGAACTTCTAGCCCTGGTGGATTGGAGCCAGGAAAAATTCCAGAGCAATGCAAAAAAGGAGGAAGAAGCAATCCAGAGTGATACACAGAGGCACACAGGGCCCTCTGATACACACACACACACACACACACACACACACACACACACACACACAAAATAAATAAGAAAGAAAAATAAAATTTTAAAAAGAAAACACAATATATGAGAACACACACACAAAACATGTTCGTTAGCTTAGAGGTAACAAGGTGTTCTTGTTATAAACCAAATGTTTAAATATTAATATAGAAACATTTTCACATAGCTACATGTTCTTCAGAGCCTTGTTGTTTTCACACCCTAACTGTTTTTCTGGGCAAAAATCAGTTTTCTGTGGGCTCCCTTTTTTTCAGAGAAGCATCTCCGATCAGTTGGTGTCTAGGCTACAAAAACAATCTTCCAGCTGTGAAGACCACTTCCTTTCACCCCGCCACAAGTTTTTCAGACTCCTCAGTCACTCAAAGACACGCTAAACAGTTGAAATGTTGCATTTGCTATGCTTTGGGTGGATGTGTCCTGCGCTTACCCAACCATCCTGTTTGAGTTATCAGATACTCACAGAAAGCTAGAACCGGTTTGGCAAACTTGTTTCTATACATTAAGTCGAATGTCTCTTCTGGGTTAAAGCCCAAGTCTTGTAGTAAAAGCCATGTTTAATTAATAGATAATCCTTTAGTCAAACTGTTAAATCTATCCAAAATGTGGACCACTCAAAGATATGATCCATTGTTATTTTTAGAACAATTCGATATTTTCGATGGGGTGCTCATTTCCAAAATTCATGGTGCAAATAATGCCAAGTGAAATTTTTTTTTTGGTTATGGAAAAAATTATAAAAACTTAGGACATTGTTGATTTCCCTGTGGCTTGAGAGGATATCTGACTTAAACAAGGCTGTGTTTACAATTGGAGTCAATATAGAGCCCTCATGTGTTCTCCACTCATTTCTTGGAGTTTATATTTTATCTGATGTAATTTCATTTGAGTTCCTTAGCAGCTGAAGCAGGACGGCCTTCTAAAACTGAAGCGGTAAACTTCCATTCTGATAAGACAAATGATTTTAGTTCACATGCCTCAGAATAATGGCCACTTTGGTGCTAAACTGTAGTGTGTGCATTTTCAAGTCTCTCCTGGATAAATATATCATTCAAAGTATCTGTCTATTGAATCTGTGTCGGCAATAGAGAAGGTTTCCGGAAGGAGTGTTATCTCCTTAAAGCTCATGCAGTAAATGAAAATGGCTTATGAAATTCCCACTATTAATGCTATTAGCAGAATTTCAAATGCAATCATCATTGTCAGTCTGATTTTTCATTTGATTGAGTCAACCTTCCTTTGGCAGTGTCTGGTTTTGTGCTTTATGATAAAAGAAAAAGAAAAAAAGCTTTCTCCAGCTATGTCAGGCAGGTGAAAGAAATTCCTTAACCCTTCATCAGAACTTGCCCATTCTTCCCCGAATTTGGCTCTCAGACAATTTGCAGAGAAGCACATAACCTCTCCCTTTGTAGATTTGAGTCTCTCCATGTGAAACGCACATTGACATTCCACCCAAGAATCTGGCGTGATGCATTAAAACTCCTTCCGGGAATTTTAGAAAACCTTCACAATTCTTAGAATGTGACTTTCTCATCAACTGCCATTTGCCACTGTACTTGGACCATTCCCGGTCCCTTATCTACTGCAGATGTGAATGCATAGCGCAGAAATGACCCAGGAGAAAATTCAATAATTTTTAATTAATTTTGCATGGCCTGAAGAAACAGAGAAATTGCATGTAGCCGATAAGATTGTCCGTGTCACATGCTTTGGATGTGCAGACCAGCCAACAGTATAATATATATGTGTGTGTGTGTGTGTGTGTGTGTGTGTGTGTGTGTATATATATATATACTGCTGCCCTGTGGTTACACCTGCATGTCTGATATCAGGTGTCCCTGTTACCATTTATTTTTTTTTCCTCAAAACTTGGTAGTATATCAGGTCTCCTTTTAAAAAAAGTGAAACTTAGGAGATGGGTCAGTGAACAAAGCATTTGCCATCTAAGTGTAAGGACCAGGGTTCAGACCTACATCAGCCCTGCAAAAGTTGGGTGGATATGGCAGCCCACCTGGAATCCCAGCACTTGGGAGACAGAGACGGGGGATCTCTTTGGCAAGCTGGCTAGCTGGCTAGCTAGACTGTCTGGTGAGCACTGAGTCCAGCAAGAGACTCTATCTCACTAAGTAAAGTGGACAGTAGTGGAGGCACCTGAAGTCAACTTCTGCCCTCCACATGCATGCTTATATGCTTGCACATGTACCTGCACACACATGCATCCCATACATGTGAATGTACATTCTGACATACATGCATACCACACATACACTTGCTGAAAGAAATGTTTTATTTCTGGAATCACGTTACTAAATATAGAGTTTTTAATTTGCCTGAACACTCATATAGCAAATTAGATAATGTAAAAGCACACATCCACTGGCCTTTTTTATTTAACCCAGTAAACTTGATCTTTTCATTGCCAGCATGTGAATGTCTATGTGTAGAGGATGAAGATTTAGATGAGATAATGTCATGTCCCAGATGAAGAGGCAGAAGAAAGGCATTGGTGACCCTCAAGAACTTAGAATCCTGGTGTACACTGGGGGAAGAAGCATTGTATGGAAGCTTTTCCTGGAAGAGAAAACAAAGGAAGACATAAGGTGGAGGTGACTGGAGTGTGACATGGTGTATACATGTGTGTGTGGTGCACATACTCACTCATGCATGAACTCACCCATAGATGCACATGTGGAGACCAAAACTTATGAAAGGTTGTCTTCCTCCATCACTCTCCAACTCTGTGGGTGTTTAAGACAGGGTCTCTCATGGAACCTGGAGCTTACTGTTTGGGCTAGTATAGCAGTTCACCTGCATGGTTGCTGATAAATCACCATCAAACAAGTTAAGGGAACAAGAGGTTTATTTTGTCTTATGATTATTGGTTACAGTTCTCGTCCAGCTTGACGGGAGAACACGCACCAACACCAGGGCCAAGAGAACAGGCCACACCATCATCACATAACAGCTGAGAGATGGACAAGCCTTACTTGCCAGACCAGCATGTCTGGCCAAGTGAACAGAAGGATGCCAACTCGCTCGACCAGCTCTCTGCGATTTATTCCAGGGCCTAATCCCACCCACCATGGGCTGGGTCTTCCCCATCAGCTAGACAATCTCCTTCAGGTTTGCTCTGAGCCTAACTCAACTACTTATTCTCCACAAATGTGCCCAGAGCTCAAATCCTCAACTGTCAATGTGACACCTGTGCTAACCATGACAGCTAGGATGGCTGAGCAATGAGCCCCTGAACCCAACCCTGGATTGCAGTTGTGCAAGACTGTGCATTTTCTTTGACATGGGTCCTCAGAACCTGAGCTCAGGTCCTGGTGTCTGCACAGCAAGTACTTCGTCCATGGAGCTATCCCCCCAGCCCCAAGATAGGATTTCCCAGGCAGAAATTGAGTGTTGGAGAGCATGCTAGCACACTTCAATTTTCAGTTCCTTTAATTTCAGCATGGCACATGAGTGTGAGCAAAAGAGCTAAAGTATCTTCCTAAATGTTTGTGACTTTAATGTTAATTCAGAGATATGAGATTGAAAAGCAGGATCTTGAAAGAGGAAAGGCAAATCAAGAATCCTCCAAGTCGAAAGTATGCTTGAAATATTTCTCTAACATCCTTGAGCTAGTGTGTCACTTCGCGGTGCCTTTGTATGCAACAATGCCTATTATGAACTGATGGTTTCTACATCATGGTTCCTATACTGCTGCAGTGACCTGGGAGGTAGCTGTGAGGAAGAGGCTCTGGACAGGATCCTGGCACCTGTATTTTGTCTGCATCGCACCACAAATGGAATTTAATTTCTGCCATATGCCAATAATAATCATAACAAATAATAGTTTGCTGGCTTTAGAGAATGCAAATTGATCAGAAAGTAATAAAATTTTATCTTAAAATACATTCTTTGTATGTCACTGCATATGCATATCTCTGTGTGAATTTGTCTTGTGTATGCATATGTGCACAGTGCTGGAGTCTGAAACCAGGGTATCCCACATGCTAGATAAGCATTCTACCAATTGACTTACATTCCAGTCCATTCCATGTACTCATTAGCAGTCAGTTGATAGCCAGGTGTGTCTTCTAATATTTCCACCTATGATTTTTCTCATCTTCACTGTTTGTTAACACCTATTAAGTTAAGTGTTGAACAAAATCATCTGGTAATCATTAGTTCAAAATTTTGGAACTTTAATATTTTTATGTGTATGTATCTGTGTGTGTGTGTTAGAGAGAGAAGGAAAGAGAGAACAATTTATTCAGCCACTGGCATGTCCACTGAAATTTCTCCTCCACTCATCTTTGTGGCTTGTGGTTAATGTTCATGGCTAGCTAATGTGTGAGAAGAGTCTTCAGAGACTTTGATTATCTCAGTTTTATTTCTGTCTGGCCCACCCTAGGCTCAGCACTTCCTGGACTAGAGCCAGTCCTGGGGGCAGTCTATTGCCCTTCCCCCTCCCCATCCTCACAGTGCTATCTCACATTAAAGTTTAGGAGATCAGACGACTACATCTCCCTCTGACTTAAATCTGCCTGGACAAGTAGGCGGCTACAATTGTGATGGAATTTAAACGTGTAAGACCTTAAGGCTATTAGATTCCTTTCCCAAGTTCAAGATGAAGAGTTCTGACCCAGGAGGAAAGATAAAGCAATGCAGACGTGTTAATGGGTGAGGACAAATAACGGCCCTGTTCTTTTAGAGTGACAGACTGAACCAAGGTGGAACGGCCCATCTTGATTTGTCCTCCACAGAGTCAGTGCCTGCAGCATTCCCTCCACTGAGATCTGCTGAGGTGTTAAAAGTAGCTGAAGGGACTCAAGTGTCACTCACACTTATCTTTACCACCTGGAGGCTACAGTAGTATAAAACCCATAGCCCTGCTGCCTAGAGGCCCAGTAACAGGTCAGGCCTGGCCCTGGGTCTTCTAGGCCCCTGCGAGTAGGAGTTTGCTGGTGACTCGCACCTTCTACGGAGACAGCTGCAGGTCAAGCTGCGCTACTCCTAGGATCCACCTATTTGCAGAGTCTCAGCCTAGTTTCTGACAGCTTTTTTGCAATCGTGTTCATGGTCCTTATTCCTACTTGCTGAGTCTTGAATGGGGGCCCTTGGAAAGCATCGTCAGGTACATGTTTTGCTTCCAAGGTCCTGGGACGGCTGCTTGTATTGCGAAGTGTGTTGTGATGTCAGAGGAAAGGCTGATTGTAGATTACCCAGACACTTCAGCCCCATGTGTCTACCTAGCAGAGTGTCACAAAGGGATGACAAGGAGAAAAGACACCAGAGAGACCCAGGGACACATCCCAGGCCACAAGCCTGAGGATGCAGGCACCCAGCGAGGGAAAAGCCACAGGGAATGGGAAGGGATTCTTTCTGGAGTTGAGCTGGCATTGCCTGCTCACATCTTTGCATTTGACTTTCTGGTCCCTGAACTGAAAGGGTGTGTGTGTGTGTGTGTGTGTGTGTGTGTGTGTGTGTGTGTGTGTGATATGTACACATGCCAGTGTATGCATAGCACAGCACACACGAGGATTCAAGGATAGCTTTCTGTTCTTCCACTTTTCATTTGTTTGTTTGGGGGACAGGGTCCCCTTGTGTCTGCCATTCTGCTGACTCCAGACCAGCGGATGTGCTAGCTCCAAGCTGCTCTCTTGTCTCTGCCACTCATCTTGTCTCAGCCGTGCTGGGGCTACAGACTCAACACTTCCACATCTGACTTTTTACATGGATCCTGGGATGAAACCAAGCTCTCCAGGCTTGCACAGCAAAAGGTTTTGCCCATTCTCTGACCCTGTTTTGTTGACACATTTACTCTGTGGTTTTTGCTTCCAAGGTCCTGGGACTGCTGCTTGTATTGCGAAGTGTGTTATGATGTCAGATGTCTGTGGTTGGTTATTACAGAGGCAGAGGAAAGTCAACATTCCGGGATTTGTCCCAGAACACACACATGGACTGACACCCACTACCATTCAGTCATCCATTGAACCACACTTGGCCCTGTCTCAGTGTGGGGACATACTGACTGCTTCTACCTGGTATTGGGGATGGTCATTTTACCCAAATCCCCACTGTGCATCTGTGCACCAAATATATAGAAGCCCACAGTGATTTTTAAATTTTTATTTATTTGTGCATTTGTTTGTTTCCAAATATATGTGAAGACATCATAGTCTTTTTATCTTCATTTTTATGTGAATGTGTTTGTAGTGTGCATATATATATGCATGCATGATTGCATGTGTGAGGGCACAACTGTGTGTGTTTTACATGTCTCTGTGTGTATGTGTGTGTGTATTCATGTATGCATGTAAAAGTTGATTTGAGGGTGATACTAAGGATCATCTTTGGTCATCTTCCACCTTATTCTTTTTCAGACAGGGTATCCTAGTCAATCTCAGGATTTTTCCTTATGGCTAATCTGGCTGGCCAGCTTGTTTTTGAGATTCTCTGTTGCTGCCCTCTGAGGCTGGAATACTACGAAAGCCCTTGCATTTTCCATGGGATCTGGGGATCTGAACTCTGCTCCTCACACTTGGACCAGCAAGTGCTGTAACTGCTGAGCCATCTTCTCAGCCTCAGGTGCTATTCTTGGTTCTTCCTGCTTCTCTTCAGGGTTCTGAACTCTTGTACGTGTGTCACTCCCTTGGTCCACACCATAGTAGCATTTGGAAATGGAGACAAGTATAGGGCATCAGGTGAGAGGTGAGGAAAATCAGGTGGAACGTTCAAGATGGGATTAACATTCTTATGAGACATAACAGAGCTCGTTTCTTTTCTGTTCTCTGATGTGTAAGGACTTGACTCCAAAAAAAAAAAAAAAAAGGAAAAGAAAGAAAAAGACAACCACCTGCTAGCTAAAAAGTAAGGACCCCCCAGAATCTAGCTATGAGGCATAAATTTCTGTTGCTTATACCACCCAGCCCATAGTACTCTGTTACGGAAGTTTTAGGCAAGGAAGGCAGCTCTCAGGAATCCCACATCAATGTCTGCTGCACTTAGGACTTTATAATGAAAGCAGCCATGGAATATTTTTACTGGCTCAGGCCAGTACATTATCAGACATTATCAATATTTGTAAACCTCAAGCCTGAAGTGGCCAGGGAGCCTCTTGCACCCTTACCTTACTGATCAGATGTGACGACCACTATCTAAGAACATCAGGCAGCTCTGGGTGTTCTGTTCCTTTGAAAACCACGCCCATGGCAGTGAAATCCAGACCCTCGTGACACAGGCTTCCTGCTGTGCCTGGCAGTCATGATCATTCAGACATGAACAGGAACAGCTGATCAAATGTGGCTGGATAGCTCCTCAACTGTCTTCAACTGCCCAGCCATGGAGAGTACAACCCTAGGCCCTGATCTGGGGAACCCCACATTCACTGTAATGCCTGTGCCCCACACTCTGGCATTAGATGTTCTATAGCCCCTAAGACCATTGCCACCAGAGATCCATTTTGGGAGTTTCCTAGTGAATACATTATGTTTTCTTTCCTAAAACCTGATCTACTCCAGAGAATTCATTCCTATACAGATACCATCTTTGTTCACAGGAATACAGAGAATGCCTTTTTGCACATTGATGTATAGAATATCTTCCTGTACACATATACAGGGGATGCCTGTCTGCACATGTATGCAGAGAACATACTTCTGATGCTCTTCATGGTGCAGGAGAGGTTTGTTTTAGCATTCTTGAAAAGACCTATTTGCATTGACAGGTTCATACATGTGTCAGACAACTTCTTTTCATTTGAGCATCCCATCTCCGCAAGGCCTAAGGGTTGTTTTCTTTACTCACACTGTTAGCTCTCAAGATGAAAAAAAATCTGCCCTTGTGTGACCTTTTTTTGTCAAACATTTGTCTGAACTCAATGAGAGCTCACTTGGCATAAGAGTGGGATGGACAGTCACTCCACAGTTTCACGTGTCAACTCTATTTTCTGTCCCGTGGTTTTTTCACCTTTTACCTCCCTAGCTTGAGCACAGAGGTGATTTAGCAGAGTCAGTAACACTTAGCCTACCACCTTCAGAAAGCCAATGTGACATTCATTTACTGGGATCCCTGCAATCTTCAGGATGTATTAGCTAATTTGAGACTCATTAACAGATTAAAATATGTCGGGTTCTATTCCTACTCTGCTGTCTTAGAAAGACCTAGAAAACTCAGTTATATCAGTACCCAACAAGACCTTTTTATTTCTCCTAAAAAAATAAGCCAAAAAATATCTGGAGAGATGGCTCAGGCGTTAAGCCTCTGCCTTGCAAACAGAAGGACCTGAGTTTGGAGCCCAGATCCACAAACAAAAGCCTTGCAGAAATGGCAGCAAGCCCACACTTCCATCCCTGGAAAGTAGAGCCTAGAAAACACCAGATCAAAGCAATGAGGAAGAGAAATTCAGCATGATTTCCAATGTCACCCACCTTTGGGCCTCCGCAGGCATACACAGTGCCGTGATATACACACACCACACACATACACACATAAAAATGAAGACAAACAAAATTAATATGCTTTTCTTCTCCCCAAACTATTAAGGTCATACCCAGTGTTGTTACTACTCAGAGGGACATGGGTTTGAGTTCTTACTCTAACATACCCTGACTGGTCTGGAGTGACATGTTTAATGTTGAGTTCTCTGCACATGGAGACGGTGGTGTCCACTTCAGGATGATATGGCAAGAAAAACCTGTCCCAAGACCTATGACACACTCCACATAGTATCTGACATGAAGCACCAGCAACATCAATACCATAGCTCCTGTTATGGCTGTGAAATGCCGTGATGGTTGATACTGGCTGTTCACCCGGTATCTAGGAGGCAATGGGGAGATATTCTCATATGGGCAAAGCCATGAGGAACTGTCTTAATTGTATAATTAGTGTGTGATGATTCAGCACATCATGGGTGGGAGCTTCCCCTAGGCAGAGGACCCACAGCTGTATAAGAATGGGCCAGCAGGGGCTGGAGAGGCGGCTCAGGGGTTAAGCCTCTGCCTTGCAGGCAGAAGGTCCTGAGTTTGGATCCTAGACCCTACATATAGACACGGGGCGGAAGCGGGGGCGGCCCGTGTTTTCTGGTCCTGGTAGGGCGGAGCCTGTGAATCCCAGGGCAGAATAAACAAGGAGGAGGTGGAGGCGGTCCATGGTGGTTCCCGAATTCGTCCGTGGTTCCACACACATACACATACATACACACACATACGTGCACACACGCACGCACACACATACATGCACAATTGAATAAATAATAATAATAATAATAGAAAGAATGGGCAGCAGTCCCACACCCATCCACACACTCCCCTCTGCTCTTGCTGTGGATGTGGTATGATCAGTTCCCTTGGCTCCTGCCACCATAGCTCCCCTACTGGATCCATGGTAGCCTGGAACTGTGAGCTAGTCAGTGCCTTCTTGGGTCAGGTATTTTATTGCAGCGGTGTATAATGAAACTAACGGACAGCTGGCTGTGAGATTCAGTTATCTGGTGACTTCAGCTTCCTAAAAACTTAGATGAAACTTGAAACTGATAAGAGACTGTTTCTTATTTAGAAATTAATTGCCTCAATTACCCATACACTGATTTGCAGTCTCTTTGTTTTTGGAAGAGAATGGTGACTGTGACTCGTGGTCAGCTCAGCATTTTCCTGCCTTGTTTTGTATCCTGAACCAAGGCGGTTAAAATGTTTCTGGTTTCATAACGATTTAGTCAGAGAAATGCTGTATAAAACATACATAGCACATGAGAGCAAATGTAATATCAATAACAGAGGAGTGATAGAGAAAGAGAAAGAAATTAGGAGGTTAGACTCTTATGTTAGTAGTTGCAGCAATTGCCCCAAGTGGTTATCAAAATGTTTTCTTCAGGGGCTGGGTAAATGCTTGCCTTGCAAGCAAAAGAACCTGAGTTCAGATTCCCAGATCTCATGCAAAACAGGTGAATGTGGGAACAGCCTTGTATAAACATGGTGGTGGAAACATTTCTGGTGCTGGAAGAGAGATCCTGGAAATTCCCAGAACAAAGCAATAAGAAGGTGAAGCAATCCAGGATGGTTCCTGATGTCTCCATGTACACACTCTTAAATACCCTCTTGTGTGTACACACACACACACACACACACACACACACACACACACACACACACAATTTGTTTGGATTGTACTAATAAAAGCATATCATATTATTGGTATACATGATTGAATGAATAATTGATAATCATCTGAACGGTTCACTTATTTGAAAGAGCTCATTTGTGGCTGTAAACAACCACAGTTTGGGTTCACCACAGTGACCCACCCTTGGAGCTGAAGAATGAACCTGAAGCTTTGGGTTCCAGTGGAATCTTCCTATAACAGTCAAGAAGTCCCACATTCTCGTTAATCTCAGGCTGCATTACCCAGAAAATTCTGAAAGTCACCTTCTCGTCTCTTCTCTGTCTGTTGCAGCTTCCTGCTAACATTTGAGTTGATGTAGTAATTAACACACTGTCCAGCTTTCTCCTGGAGCTCAATGTGCAGTGCTCCACAGTGTCTTTTTGACGATTTGCCCTGCTTCTCACACCCAAACCACTCAGAAATAAGCCAACACATTAGTCATCGCCCCTCCACTTACATACTTTCTGCTATGGCTCTGCGTTTCCTTGAGGTGTAATCTTAGTTTCCTAATCCTAGAAGCATGCAACACGGGACCCATCGCTTTATTTAAAAAGAATCACCTTTCAAAGTTCCAATGTCCCTAAACCAAACAAGTATGTATCCTATGCTTACTGGTTAATAATTACATCATAGAACCAGAACCATTTAGAGACATGGGCACAGAAAGCATACGGGAAAAAGTTTTGTATACTCCCACTATAAAAACCTTCTCCTTGCCGTGCTATTCACCCACAAGAAGGAGAGAGGAATAAGTTTGAGAAAATTGGCTGATAATAAGGGAGCTGAAGCGAAGAGAGGAAGCTCATTTTCTTCGTCCCTTTGTCTGGCATAGTAATTCCACTAATTCACTGGGTATTATCATTCTTTGTAAAACACCTAAAAGCATCCTCAGGAATATTAGATGAGTGTGCGACTTGAATCTTTTCAGACCCATCATTGGTATTTTTCTGGGGCATTTAGTTAGATGCATTATCACTCCAGGAAGATGTGCTCATGATCTCTTTGCGACACGGTGCATGTGGCTCGCACACTCAGGAAATAACTGTCTCAGGTAACAGGATTGAGTTCCAAAATCCCTGGAAACCTGATGTGAGATGTTCTCTTGTGAATTGCCCAAACTACTTTCCAAGTAAAGAGGACCCATAAGAGAAGATGGAGAAAGCACGTTCCTTTACAAGGGAGAGCAAACAAGCCCCACTCTGCTGTGGTTCTGTATTTGCAAATAGTGTCTCCTGATAGAGCGAACATGTGCTAAATCATGTTAATCACCTTCTTCCACAGCTGTTGTTTTTAATGTGGGGAAATGATAATTGTTTAAAATAATAGTCTAGTGTTTCTTCACAGTTAGTGCACTAAATACGAGTAAATGAGAGGTTTGACACATTCAGAAAAGCACAGTATTGTGTTTATCCTTGGTGAAAGATGGGTTAACTCCAAATGTTATCCAAATAGCACCCCATGGTCTACACTCGCTTGTTAAGGTCTACTGTCATGGCAGGGAGAGCACTGTGCCTTAGTTTTGCTTCCTGGGCTGAGTCAGACCTTGCTTGGAATCCGGTCCCCATCTTCTGGTGAGCTCTTGGGCCGAGTCCTCTACTGCTCACAAATGTGTGTCTCCATATGCATTTTGTTCTCATGAGGCTTATTGTGAAGAAAATTCTAAGAAAATTCTGTCTGTTTGAAAATGAATCCCAAGTGGCCATCAGAAATGCTAGAAAGTGCCTGTGCTCTCTTGTGTATCATACAGCTAGGTAGGCATCCTACGTGGAGACAAGTAGCTTCCAGCCACAAGTAAGAAGAAATTGAGATGAATGCATCTTGCATATTATGACTACATATTGAACAAGTCAGTCCTGAATATAAAGACTACTTGTGGATAATGTTTCATGTTGATAAATGAGATGATTGGCCATTGTGCTTTATGTAAAGAGAAGTAAAGAGATCAGGATGGAGCAAGGGAGATGCCCCTCTCTCAAGCAAAAGGACCTGAGTCAGAGCCCACATAAAAATGCTAGGTGGCTATGGCAGTGGTCTGCAATTCCAGCCCTGGAAGGCAGAGCATGGGAAACCCCAGAGCAAAACAATAAGGAAGTAGATTCATCCAGGATGATTCCTGACATCACCCTTGTGCCTCCACAGACACACACTCAAGTGACCTTTGTGCACATGCATGAACACACACATGTACACACACATAAGAGAGCAAGTTGAAAAGGATATAAATAAATTATGACAGATAAATCTGTGCACATTTTATGAATAAGTGAGACAAAGTGCGAGTGTAGGAAAATGTAAAAAGCTGTTGTCATGAATCGGTGTGGCCACAGCTTCTCTCAGCCCCAGGCAGAGAAGCCTCTCTCTGAGGTGAGTGGATCTGAGTGCAGAGACCCATGGCTACATGGGATGCTGACAATAAGGGAAAGCTGAGCACTCAGCCCTGAACTGTACCTTCATGTCTCCCCTTAAGAGTCAAGGATCAGGGGCTGGAGAGGTGGCTCAGGGGTTAAGCCTCTACCTTGCAGGCAGAAGGTCCTGAGTTTGGATCCTAGACCCCACGTATAGACGCCAGGCGGAAGCGGGGGCGGTCTGCGTTTCCGGTCCTGGTAGGGAGGGGCCTGTGAATCCCGGGCAGAGTAAACAAGGAGGAGGTGGAGGTAGTCCGTGGTAGTTCCCGAATTCATCTGTGGTTCTACACACACACACATATATATACACACACACACGTGCATACACACACAATTAAATAATAAAAAAAATTTTTAAAAAGACTCAAGGATCATGGGTCATGGCAGAAGAAGAACAGACAACATAAACTCCAAAAGACAGGGAGAGACTCACCTCAGAGAGAGGCTTCTCTGCCTGGGGCTGAGAGAAGCTGTGGCCACACTGATTCATGACAGCAGCTTTTTACATTTTCCTACACTCGCACTTTGTCTCACTTATTCATAAAATGTGCACAGATTTATCTGTCATAATTTATTTACATCCTTTCAACTTGCTCTCTTATGTGTGTGTACGTGTGTGTTTAAGCATGACATGGCACGACCATCATGAGCTCCCAGGACAGGGGTCAGTGGCTCTGAGCCACTGTGCCTGGTTGGACAATAGGCAGTTGTGTGTGAGCGAGGGGCTCATGGCATCACCACTTTGTTTTAAAAAATATTCTTTTAGAGTTTCATACATGAACACAGTAAATCCATGATTTTTCACACCTTAACCCCCAGTCCAGTTCCCCCTGCTAGAGGGCTGGATGCCTTCAGACCCTTCTTCCTATCACATATAAGCCCGTTTTGTGGATGTGTAACAGTGACCGTTTTCTGCTTTCCTTTAAGGATACAATTTCCCTTGACTACTTATATTGGCAGGTTGTGCTCCCCTTGTCTCGGGACAGTCCATCAAAGAGAAGGCAAGCATGGGGAGCTGAGCTTAGAGTTCCCACACTCTATGCACATGCTAAAGCCAGGGTGGTGGCTGAGTCTGTAACCCCAGTGCTGAAGGCGAAGAGAGATGATCCCTGGACCTCACTGGCCACGTCCTAGCCAATCAATGAACTTCTCAATGCACTGAGAGGGCCTAGTTCAGAAAATAAGGTGCAGAACAAGCATCTAGGGAGGACCCCGATGTTAACTTCAATCCTGCACACTCATGCATGCACATGAGTATATGCGACAGACACACAACGTGCATATGCCGCAATACACATTTGCATATGCCACACACACACACGTGCATACGACACACATACACTCACACATACAGTGTCCGAGATCTGTTTTTGAAGGACTGTTGATAATTTTTCCTGACGACAGAGCAAATGACACATACATTTGTCATGAGCCTAAGCTGCAAGAGTGTTCACTATGTGCTACAGGGGATTTAAGTCTTGGGGACCCTTCAAACTCAAGCCATGCTCACACCTTTTCTAAGATTCAGCGTGAATGGGGACACCGAGACACAGGCATATTAAGTTATGGATGGGAAATCTAGTCGCCAGCAAGAAGAGTCTTCCACTACAAGGCATGGGCTTGATCTTGCAGCTATGATCCAAAACCTTCTGTAAAGTCTGGGGTAGTCCTGGGCTTAGCTTTCTGGTGACAGCATGGTGAAGGAGAAAGAGGGGGCAGGAAGGGGGTAGTACTCCATTTGCACGTCATTCTGAGATAAGAGAATCCACCTGGGGACTGTTTCTATGGGTTGCATTCAATGAGGGGGATTTACCATGTTAAGAAATATTTTTCTTTGGGATCAACAGGCAAGAACACCTTTCTTTGTTCATTACTAATCAGGAAGCCTTCAGCTATGTTTCCATTCAAAAAATATGAAGGAAAATCCTGGTGATTTGAATAATGGTAATCATGGCGTATTTCTCATGTTGAAGCTTGAATAATTCACCTGAACTTAATTGCAAAATGAAATACTGTATTTGCACAGAGCCTTCTGGTTCTGCATTAAGAAATCACCCCATGTTTTCAAACCAGGGCTCTGTCTTGGTTTTAGGGATTTCCATAATGGAATGTGCATACCCAAAGAGTTTCTCAAAGAAAGCACAATGCTAGAAGAATACATAAATGCCAGGGAAGTGACCAGGAGTAACTTAATAAGAAATGCTTGCCTTCCAAAAACATAGTGAGAAAAACACAAAGGACATGAATTGGTTTTGACAGGCGGTCTTAGCAGACAGATCCTCGTAGACACAGCAGTGTTCTCTTTGAACTTTGTTAATAAAAATTCTCTGCATGCTGTTCATATTATGATTGTCAGGAAGTGATCATATCAATAAAGGGAGAAGATTAGTATAGAGAGGCTATAAATATTGAGCACATTTCCCAATGCTTGGCAATCAGTTAGCAGGTAGGGGAGTTGCCTCCCTTACCCTTCACTGTTCCTTGATGCAAATTCAGAAATGCAGAAGGCATTACACAGGCACCATGCCTTTCAATTACACATTAAAAGGTGTTTTCATTTGAGCAGCCTATCCATAAATATTGCAATGCCAGGTCTTCTGCTAGTCTCCCTTCCAAATGCATTTTTCCTAGTTAGACAAGCAGATGACTTGCCTTCTGAAGTCCATCATCTTGACTCTAACCATAAGCTCGGTCATGTGTGCCAACCTCCGCTGTCCCTTCGTGAGCTTTTCAGGGGCATGGTTTGCTAAAAGAAATACAATGCAGTTCTTGCTCATGCAGGGGTATCATTAGCAACATGTCAGGACTTGGAAAGGCGCCGCTGCTTTCCTGTGATTCATCTGCACAAGAGAACACGCTGTGCTTGGTAGCATCGAGGCTGTTTCAATGAGGACTCCAAAGACCAGGTTCTTTGTATTATACTTATACAGAGAGCGTGCCAGGTCTCCTGGGAAGGCTGCTAAATCATTTCTTAACACAAAAGGCCTGTGAAGATTGGTTTGCATCAAAATTTTGGGACGTGCTACCATCTGTTCAGCTAAAGAACTTTTGCTACCAACACAGGTCAGCAACTGGCTGTCCTCAACTTCTTATGCCTGCTAGGCTGAATTTCCCACTTTCCAGAAGCTACTGGGAACTGCCAGAGCTGCACAGTGATAGCTCTTACCTCTCATACACCCAGACCCTGGGCCCCAGGGTTGCCAGCACTGACCTGACCCTTGGACAGAGCTGCAGCACAATCCCTTTCATAGGTGGGTCTTAGACTAATGCTTTTGCTGCCATCTGAACTTCTTGGCCTTCAAAAAACACGTGGTCTGTTACTTTCTTCTTTCTTGCTCCTTATGATGGATTCCTTATGACATGTTCATACATGTACATGGTGTATGTCAATCATATCCACACATCCTCTTCCTTGACACCTTAGAAAAGTTCACGAGCTCACAGGGGTCCAGACACCCCCAAATTCTTCTGTTCCTTTGTTGCTTCTCTGGCCAGAGGTCTTCATCCTGGGCCTTTCTGGCTCTCCTCTCCTTTATAGGCTTTACCTCAATGGTTTGAGGTTGTGAAACCTCCATAAAGCTCACCCCTTCCCTGCTTCAGTGATTCATTTCTCTGTTCTCATCACATTCCATGTGCCTCTCCTATGTGGATGCTCTTGTTCATGCTCTCATCGAATAATAGTAGCTTGTTTTTGAGTGGAAACTGGGTCTTTCATTTCATACATTTTTTAGCTTAGCTCCATTAAGACACAAGCAATGCTGATGGATGGGTAAATACCATTTGGATGGAAGGATGGTGTTTGGATGGATGGATGGATGGATGGATGGATGGATGGATGGATGGATGGATGGATGGAGGGAGGGAGGGAGGGATAGAGGAAGGAAGGTAGGGAGGAAAAAAGGGAGGGAAAGGAGGAGGCATGGATGGGGTAATAACTTTACATTGATGGTATTTGGATAAATGGATGGATGGATGAATGGATGACATTTGAACAGATGGAGTGTATTTATTTTGATGGTTTATGGAGTTTGAACAGAGAGATGATGAATGGATGGAATTTGGTAGGTGGATTAATGGATGGATTGGATTTGAAGGGATACATGGGTGGATGGATGGAATTAGATAAATTAATGGATGGATAGAATTTACATAGGTGAATTGATAGATGAATGGATAGAATTTGGATAGATAGATGAATGGATGGGTGGATGGAATTGGTATAGATGGATGCATATGGCTAGGTGGCTATATGGATAGATAGAAATTAAGATGGAAAGATGGTATTTGGATAGGTACAATTTGGATGAATGAAGGATGGATGACCATGGGATGGAAATAAACTAGCTATAGTTACTCTGAGAAATGAAATCCAAGTTCACTGCCCCTTGTGGAACTTTACAGTTTAATTGGGAAATTTAGAGGCATATGCAGAGCTATGACAGGAAAATATTTAAGGACCTTGGAAGAATGCAGAACACATAGAACATAGCCCCGTTGTCATGGAAGGCTTTGGAGAAGGACTGAGTTGTACTGCTGCTTGCTCCTTCTTCCTTCCTATACCAACAGGATGAATAAGTGATGGTAGATAGTCAAGACTGGCAACTCTGAGTACACTTTTCTTCTAATCCTTCAGAATTTAGTAGCTATATGACTGTGGTCAGGTGCTCTGGCAGCTTCAAGTAGTTGCTTCATCTCCTGATGTTTATTTGGAGTCACTTAAAAGCAAATAGATTCTATGTAATGATCTATCTGTAATAGTTGGTATGTAAGAAATGTTCAGTAGATGTCAGCCATGGCAACACTTACAGTTGTTAAAGACCTTTCCATGAAGTATTCCTGTTGCTAAGTACATTTGGTCACTAGATTTTATTGTGTAAAGCAAACTGTGATATAAAAAATTAGCATTCAGCAAACATTCTCTTTTTCTCTGTCTCTGTCTCTCTCTCTCTGTGAATGTGTGTGTGTATGTGTGTGTGTGTGTGTGTGTGTGTGTGTGTGTGTGTGTGTGTTTATGTCACTGGGGTGCATATACTTGAGAGGATAACCTCAGATGTTCCTCAGGCACCGCCTACTTTTTGCTTGAGAAATGGTCTATCCTTAGCCTGACACATCACTGCGTAGGCTAGACTAGCTGGCTAGTGAGCTCCAGAGATCCATCTGTCTCCACCTCCCATCTCTCCATCGCTGGGATTATAAGCATGCACCGTGCTATTCATGTGAGTTGTGGATTCAGGTTCTTTCACATACTCTGAGTCATCTCTCAAGATCACAAAAGTTGGCTTTAATGTTTATATTAAATTTAACCACATAAAATGCCATTTCAATAGCTCAACAACAGTCAAATATCAAAAATTTTGAGTAATTTCACTCAGTACAATTCAAATGTTTCTTTTTTGGGTTCTTAGAATGAGGTATGATTCAGATTTCAGTTTGTGATTTTGAAGTCTTTGCAAAGACACTCCTAGTTGGGCATCTCTTTTATGAAATTTAAAGTGTTCTAAAGTCTTTCCATTTTTGACCATTTCGGATTTCTGATTTTTTTTCACTTTTTTAGTTTATTTTTTTACTTTGTTTGTTTGTTTTTTCCACTCATGCAAACTTAATAGGTACCCGGCCCCCTCCTTCCCTCCACCTCTCCCTGGATCCCTTTGCTCCCTCCACCCCTTTTCCCCTTCCTTCCCCCCTCCTTTTCTCCCAGTGCCCCCCCATCCCTGGAGCATCCTTTACTGTGCATGTCTAACTTCTCTCTGGGTCCTCCTCTCTGATGAGGTGTAAGGACTCAGTAGCGTTGCCTAGAGCTCTTTCTTGTGTTCCCCTTTAGTATAGGAACACTATTGTGGCTGTTAATCCCTTGCCTCTAAGGATCCTAGTGCCTGTGATCCATGCTAGACTTTGGGGGGTCAATGCTATATCAGTCATTGAGCAGGTCATGCAAAGTCCTACTGTGATTACTTCAGCCCTAACTTGTGGAAGATTATAAGAGCCTAAAAGATGGGGAGGAGCAAAGATATGCTGATTTTTAAATTAGACATTGTCAACCTGCATGTATTTATCCACTTAGAATTTTAGAGCCTGCCTATAAGTCCAAAAATTTGGAAATAGAGAAATTATTCAGGAGAAAGTATATGATCTCAAGCATCCCTTAGTTCAAGCTATTGTCTCTACACGAATGCCACTTAGCAAAGAAATTTGGACAGTTTTTTGGAGCACATCAGTGGATACTGAATAGACAGGACTCACCTTGCTTTAAGATGTAACATCCAAATCTCAAGAAGGTCAGATTCTAATTTTCTTCATGAACACAGTATGGAAAATTAGTTTAGTATCTCCTTGGGTTTCATGTTCTTAAACCCAAGGTTTAAAACCACATGGAGAAGGCATTGGAATTCAAAATAAAGGTTGTAAGCCATGTTTTCAGGGACCCCATACCTGTGGAGACACAAAAGCTTATGCGGTGTAGGTGACTGGGAGGCGGCTCAGAGGTTGAAGTGCTTTTTGCACAGGCAAAAGGACCTGAGTTCAAATCTCAGATTGTGCATAGAATGAACATGGCAGCCTGCCTGTGATTCCAGCACAGGAAAGTACGTGTAGGATTCCTTAGAGCAAGCAGGCTAGCTGCAATAGCTCTCATGGGCATTTTGGGTTTAATTAGAGACTTGGGCTCAAAACAGTAAGGTGAAAAAACAGTCATGGATGACTCCTGTTTTCATCCTCTGGCCTCGCACTCAGCATGCACACACATGTGCACTCACTTGCATGCAAACATGCCTACACACATATATACACATGCACATATAAAACAAGCAAATAAAACCCTGACTGTGAGATTATAGAGGTCACATTCAGAATGCTGCAGGAATCTCTCTGGATGTATAGGTTTCCCTTAGCATTGGAACTGATTCCTAAACAACTTAAACAGCATCCCTGGGAGAGGGTGGAAGTCAGATGCTAGACAGGAAGATAATGAGAAACAAATTTCAAGCCAAGAGACAAAGGGTATGTGGCAAGGGTGACTTGAGGGCCTTCCTTGACAGTGCACATGGTAGGTAAGGCAAACATTAAGGGCACAGAAATAAAAATGGCCAATCATGTCAAATATAGCAAGGATGACATGATACAAGCCCTTATGCTACCAAGACGGTGGAGATCAGTTAGGAAGGCAGCTGCTAATTGATGAACGGGTAAGTAGCAGGTGCTACATAAAAAGGGACCAGCCATATAATAGCTAGTTTTGTATCTTAGTATTTTGTACTATAGGTGACTAAAGATGACTGAAACCTTGGCAAGCAGAGCCATGAACAACATTATCTATTCACATTGAATGTCTGGATACGGGCTTCCGTCTAACCCCATGAGCAGTGAGCATGGGTTGGTGTCAAGTTTTTAACCAAACTCCTGAAATGAATACCTGCCAGTGTGCTTCCATTACATGGGGCTTTAACAGGGGTGACCGTGCAACAGGGGTTGGGGGTAGGTTCCAAAATCCAGAGGCCTCTCCCAGCTGTCTGGTTCCTGTTGAACCCCGCAGGTCCTGAGTTAGGATGTTACCAGTCATACTGAACCTAGAAGACTATAGGAACAGCCACCAGTGTCCCCAGCAGCCCTGAGCCTGCGGAGTCAACTGTGGCAAGTGTTGTAAGCATGCCAAGGCGCATGGGAGAGCCTGGTGGCAACCGTGGAGACACAGGTGAAGGTTTCTTAGGTGTCTGTTTTATAATTGGCCTCACTATTGAGCTGGTGAACACACCGTATTCCCCCAGAGAGTCTGGTTTGGAAGCAAGAACAGTACTCTATTTCTAGGAGTGATCTCCAGCATCCCTTCAGTTCAGCAACTGAACACCACTGGCCTCCCTGGTAATCAGCCTGGGAACAGGTTCCTGCATCAGTGTAGCCCCTGTGTTCCGAGGTCACATGTAGGAGCTGCCACCGGACACCCCAGCTCATGACTGAGGTCACCGCTACTAATCAGAACACCGACATTCAATTCGCCCAACTTCACTAATTAATTTCTCGGTTCTGCAAAGAACTGCAGTATCATTTCAATGGCCCTACTGCAGCCAGACCCTTTCCCCCCCAAATTTGCACGTGTACCCAAATGTGTTTATGTACCCAAATATGCATGAGTACATAAATCTCTGCCAAGTCTCTGTCTTTTTCTGTTTGTTTGTCTCTGCCTGTCTGTCTCTCTTTCTGTATCTGTCTTTGTCTCTGTCTCTATTCATCACTAAGTCTCTCTGTCTCTTTATTTGTCCCTCTCTCTGTTTCTCTTTCTCTTTCTCTCTCTTTCTCTCCTCTCTCTTTCTGCTACTCAGTCACAGAGAAGTGTCTTCACATACAGTTAAATCTGTTTTTCTTCCAGCACAGCCCTTTGTAAGGGGGTAACTGGAAGCAAGTCAAACTTATTGCTCATTATGTGGCATTTAATGTTCCTGTCTCAGAGACATCTTTCCCGATATTACAATGAGACCCCACATGTGTAGAAAGAGCAAAGATGTTCAGTTTCTCGTGTTGATCTATAGAAAGGAAAAGATTTTCTGACCTTTACACAGTGACAGAGCCATTAGACAGACACTTAGTTGTATGTATCTCTGCGTGGTTTCTTGTTGCAATGGCAATATGATCAATAGAATGTATTTTTAATCGCCATGTGCTTTTTAAAAATAACCGCTTATTAACTTAGTCCTTATCAACAAGTTCCCTTAGATTTATTTTATATCTAAGAATAATACATCTTTTATATTTCTCTAAGAATTGCACATCTTTTATATCTTTTTTATATCTTTATACCCAAGAATTGTTCATCTTTAATGCAGAATTACACGCCTTTCACTTGTCCTTTTAAGCATCAAAAGAAATTTCTCTTTTAAGCTTAGTCATAGTGTGAGACCCACTATCCTTCCTCCTTCACCTCCAGCATCTTCCGTGCTTCCTTTTCTTGGGCCATTGGCAATTTAAGAATAAATGGGCCCTCTTTTGGCCTAAAGTCACTGAATTTCCAACATCCATTTCATTGGACAGGATTGTGTAATAAAAGCACTGCATAAAAGCTTGTGTTCCACAATAAAGAAAATACTGGAAGACAATTGGCTTTTATTTAATGCTGACCTTGTGGCTGGGGAACGTTCCAGTCATCGGTGCTAGTTTTTCTCATCACACTTCTTTCTTAGCAACAGATATTGGGGGGGCAGGTTAGCCTTCATTTCTTCATAGATGTCCAAGGTCAAGAAGGACATGCTTCCAAAGACCAGAGGAAACCTGAGAATCCCACAAGGTTGGGGATAAATATATAATATACAGAAAATCATGATACGGGGGCTCCACATATCCAAATGTATCAAAATATCTGGATATATCCAAATATGCATGTATCTAAATATGTATTTGCATCTATGCACGTGTATCCACATATGCATGTATACCCAAATATGTGTCCACACGTAAATATGCTCATGCACTCAAATATATTTATGTGCAACCAAATATGCACATGTATGCACTGGGAAAGCATTTAACTTGTGGGCCAGCATGATCCTGTTTCCCTGCTTGAGATGTAGACAATAAGGCTGCTGTGAAGCAGGGACAACAGAGCTATAACTCTGCGTTGTTCGGTGGGAAACACCTCAGCTAGTTGTCTTATCCATACTCTGCAGTCCTCTGCATTTGCTTACAGCCTAAACACGGGAAAGTAGAATGGAGAGCTCTTGTTTCCACAGGTGTTTCTGATGTTTCAGTAGATGCACCCTCGGCTGTGCACATTCACCGTGCATTTCTCATTAAGTCATGCCATGAGAGGCAATTGAAGATCTGCAAACCAGATCATTAGATCACTTCACCATCAAGCTAAACCCTGACCATTTACCAAGAAGTCAACACAGGTCAGCGCCTCCAATTGCCTCTGAAACTCTTTTCAGCGAGCTTTCCTCTTGGCTTCCTCGCTGGATGATGATTACCTGCAGGGTCAACTGTCCTGTGTTGTCTCCTCTTATTAGCAGCTTTTCTCCTTCTTTTTTCATTTTTATGCATACATGTGACATGTGTGTATGTGTGTGATTGCATGCATATACACACTCATGCATGCAAAGGCCCAAGTTTAATATCAAGAATTCTTTGCAGTCATTCTTCTACTTTACTTTTTTTGGAGACATGGTCCCTAATAAATCCAGCATTCACCAGCAGCGCTAGTCCGCCAAGCCAGCATGCATTGGGAATTCCCAGTAATCATGCATGTGGCAGAAAGTGTTCTTTTGAAGAGTTCTTACCATTAGAGTTAAAATTGGACTCATCTAAATGCATTCTTCTATTTATCATTAATAAAACACTCCAGGGGCCAGTGAGATGGCTCCATAGGAAAAGGTGCTCACCATGCAAACTTGACGACCCGAGTTCAATCCCTGGAACCTCTGTAAAGATGGAAGGACTGTAAAACTGAAAGACTCCATGAAGAAGTCCTCTGAGTTTCATAGGCAAGCTGTGGCACATGTACCCACACTAATATATCACACACACACACACACACACCAAACATACTCTCACACATTGATAATAATAAATTGACTATTAAACAAAAATCTATACTTGAAGTGAGGTAAATGCACTACATAGAGGAACTCTAGCCAGGTACACCGGAAGGAAGTGGCTTAGGAGGATGGAAGAATAGTCTAGAGCCCCTCCTGGCTGTGTGTGTGAGAACACACTTAAAACACATAGACCACGGCCTCTGTTCCCAAAGGTCAGCTTGCTGGGTCACAGGAGGACGTGGGAATCAGGACTGTGAACAAGAACAATCAGAGGTTTCCACAAGAGGTCTAGGGAAGACCAAAGAGAGAATTTTGTAGGAAAGTTGGTAGCAAATCAGGAGCCTGAGTATGCATGGTATTTGGATGTGCAGGGCAGGAGAACAGAAGTTCTTTTCCAGCATAGTAGTTGCAGGGGTAAAAAAAACCTCAGTTAATGAAGATTATAAAAGAATAGCAATCTCCACTTTCCTAATGTGTCAGTGTAAGTCATAGTTATTGCGCAGGTTCCTTGTATGTTTAATCTAACACAGAAACAGTGTAGATATAGTATTATATTTTATATTATAACAACCTCTGCTGTCCCCCCAAAGACCCTTCTGCTTACTTTTTTGAGACAGGATCCCTCACTGGGAACCTGAGGCTAATCAAGCAGGCTAAGGCTGGCTGGCCAGCGACCCCCAGGGATCCTCCTATCTCCATCGCCCCAGCACTGGGATTACAAACATGCTCCAGTGCCCTCAACTTCTTACAGGAGTTCTGGGAATCCAATGCAAGGCTTCGTGCTTGCAAAGCAAGCACTGAACTATCTCTCGAGACTCAGAAATGCAGGTTTTTCAATGAATTTATTTTTCCCCTGCTTTTTATTTCTCCCTCTTCTCTACACTCAGCATTTCCCAGGATCAAGCTAGCCACTCAGCCCTGAACCTCTCACTATAATATCTTAAAGAAGAGACACTGTGTAGGAAGAGCAGAAGGCTAAAAGGGTCCCTCTGTCTACAAGCTGCCAGCCCTATTGTTTGTCAATAAAACCCACAAGGGTCTTTATAATTACAAGCTGCTAACCACGTTCATTGAGATTTATCACCAAATACTCTGTACCAAAAGCGTATGTGTCAGCTGTCACGCTGAAACTTTGATAGTGGATTCTTCAAAGCAAAGCCAACTTTGAAGGTGTTTGTTTGAAGATTCCCCAATCAGAGGGACCACGCCTAAAGACAGCTCAGGAGGATTCAGAAAACTAACCATGTAGGTTACTAGACAGTTTGCCACGATGAAAGAAAGAACGAATGAAAGAAAGCAAGTTGCGCATCAGTGGCCATTTGGAAAGCAAGCTGAAGTATCTGAAGAGTGGCGCACAGTGCCTGAGCCAGGGGAGAAGTCACGCCCACTAGAGGAAGGTTTTCAAGTGAATGCTCATTGGCTTGAGTTTTGGCTCTGGGTTCTTCGGGTAACTGTGTGAGGTCAAAGGCCAAGCAGCTGGTCACTGAGAAGCAGTGCCACAGGCGTCCTTGATCGTGACCGTGCACAGGAGGAAGGCCTACATTACCTCTGAGCTCCGGTGTGCTGCTCCTATCTCAGAGCCCATTTTAAACTTGCTAGCTGCTTTAGTAGGTTAATTCATCTCTGTGCATAAGTTCCGTCCATGGCTCTTAAAGTATAGGTTTTGACACTGGGGGGGGGGGGAATAAAGACACTGTTTTCTAGTTTCCTTTACTCAGGCGTGATAAAACTCCTGTGTGGAGCGGGCGGAGCAGACAAGATACTCCCCTGACCTGCTCACTTCTGATTTTGGAGTGAAATGGTGCTGTCAGTCACTGTGCAAGAACAGCAGATGTGCGCTGGACTGTTCCAAGGAGCGAGGCACACAGCCGCCTGTCCATGGGACACGGCTGACCTGCCCACTTTGCTTCAGAGAGAAATTCAGTTGTGCCTTTCCGTCTTAGAGACGGGGAGGTTGCTTGGTATGTGTGGTGGGGATGCTTTTGACACCAGCACAGCCTATGCCGGCCTGACCACTGTTATAGATTAGCCTCCAAGCCAGTTTTAGTCTGAGATGGAGCCCCTTCCTCTGAGCCCTTTCAAACAGGCAAAGAAGGGAAGTGTTTTTTTTTTAAGCTGCCAGTTTGCAAAGTTGTTGCTCCCAAGGAGCCTATATCCTTTCCTTCTTACCTATGGACTAAAACATATACAATTCAGAGTTTTTAGAGTCCCAAATAACTCTTTTTAAAGCCATAACACAACCAAGTATCAGCTAGAATGTATTTCATATTTTGTCCCTTGGTATTATCCTAATACATGGAATTAGCTTAATATACCCATTATACAGAAAAGGAAACTGATGCTCAGAAATTGCAAGTGACTCCTGTTGAGTCTCTTTCCTGGTAATATTGGCACTCAGACCTGCCTTATGCCCATGAAGCAGTACAGGGCGCTAGGTCACTGTAACCGTCCTGTGGATGAAAGAACTGAGGCTGAGAACACATTTAGTAGCACACTTTGGGGGAATGCACTGTGGTTTACTGTGTTCATTTCCTTTAAGAAAACTCTTTGAAGTGTCATGGACTGTGTGCATCTCAGGAAGTGTGACATTCCCAGCAGGTCCTGCCACAGATGCAGGATGTTCTGCCAGCACCCTCATGCTGCAGGGATCTGTGGGCTGTATCCCCTTCCATTTTAATGTATGCAGGGTGCATGTACTTATGTGTGCACACGTGCGTGTGGGTTTACATGTAGGGGCAGATGTGTGAGGATATTTGGGTGCATGTGTGGTGGGAGGTTCTAGGTCATTCATTATCACAATATCCCTGTGTACCTCATTTGCATCCTTGAGTTTGGGTCTCTGGTTAAACCTAATAGTTTTAATAAGTTATTGCTATATATTGCTATATATGCTAATAGGTTATTCTGACTAGCCACTGGCTGTGGGGATTTTTAGTCTCTGCTCTCAGAGGCTGGACTTGCAGGGAGACCACCACACCCACCTGGTATTTATTTTAAGTCAGATCTCGGGGTTGGAACTCTGGTCCTTGTGCTTGCACAGCAAGCACTTTAATTGCTGAGCCGTCTCCCCAGTGCATCTGTGGGCTGTTCTGCTATAACTAGACTGTGTGGAAAATGCAGTCCTATAATTTGATCCCAGATGTGGCCAATTGGATTTCCCTGCCTTTCTCCTGCACACTGATCAAAAAAAATCCAACAATGGTACTTAGTCTATTGCTTGGATTACATTCAGATCCAGGGTGACTACTGATTTATACGTTTTAATAACTAAACACTCTTCAGTACATAAACAGGAAAAGGGGTTGTCTGTGTGCTTTCTTGTATATCTGGTGTTCATGCATCTGTGTGCTTGTGGACGTCAGAGGACAAGTTGAGGTGTCAATCCTCAGGCACTGTTCATCTTTATTTTGAGGCAAAGTCTGTCACTCACCTTGAACTTACCAAGTAAACAATCCTGGCTGGCCAAAGAATCTTGAAGTCTTCCTGATTTCCCTCCCCAGCATTGGACAGGGATTATAAATGCACACTACCATGCCTGTTTCTCTCTCTCTCTCTCTCTCTCTTTCTCCTTACATATGAATTCTGGGGATCAAATCCAGGTCCTCATGTTTGCATGGCAAGCACTTTATCCACTAAGCCATCCCTCTGTCTCAGAAAACAATAGTTAAGATGTAGGAATTGAGTTGCGGCAGTCGCTCAGTGGTAGAGTGAAGTGCTTGCATCAATGCAAGAGGCTCTGGGTTCGATCCCCAGTGCTATCAAAAGAAGGTAGAACATAAAAATGAAAATGATTTATCAATAAAGTCCAGTGTCTGTGTGTGCACACGTGTGTATTAGTCAGTGTTCTCTAGAGTCACAGAAGCAACAGAATGAATATATAAAAAGGGAATTTATTGAGTTGGCTTATGAGATATGGTCGAGGTAGTCCAATGATGGCTGCCAGTAGCTGCTCAGTCCAGTAGGCCAGTGGGTGACAGCTGAAAGCTGGAGAATTCCTAGAGAGTCTTTAGTCATGTAGGGTTGGAGGGCTGGAGGATCGAAGTAAGAAAGAAACCAGGTGGCAGAGCATTTTCTAGCACAGCTTCAGAGTCTCTCCTCTCTTCTGTCTTCGGTTCTATGGTTCCTTTTATCTGATCCACTACTGGGAGGTTCCAATGGGATCTAGGGAGGTTCCAATCAAATCTAGGGCTGGTCTTTGTATTGTAAATGTACTGATCCAGATACTCTCTTCAGGTGGTCTCAGCTGATGTTAGTTAATGCCAGGTGTGTCAAGCTGACACCCAGGATTAAGTATCCCAACGCGTGTATACTGCAGTAGGCTTGACAATGGGGGGTGTTTGCCTTAGCTTGACATGCCTGTTAACACAGTTTCCTCCTGTTCGCTGCTGTGTCTGCCAAGTTAGCTGGCCCTGGAGCTTCTGGAACTATCGTGGCTCCACCTCCCAGATTACTGTAGGAACAGCAGGATCACAGGCATCTAATCCTGTGTCTGGTGTTACATGTATTCTAGGGATTCAAACTCAGGTCCTCATTCTACCTTGGCAAGCCCTTTACCCACTGAACTATCTCCTGAGTCCCAGTTCTATCGTTTAATGCGTAATTTCCCCTGCATCCAAAGCCCAAACAAGTCTCAAAGCATAGCAAACAGAGGGTTTGTTGGCTTAGTCTGTGGGGTGGTAACTGACTTCTGAGAAGCCAGGCACAGCAGTGGAGAAAACTGTAACTTTTATAAGTAGAGAAGAAACCTGATTTTCAGGGCCTGCATTACATTTCTGACTTGAGATTGTCAAAAGCATCATGCACACTGAGCAAAAAATTTCTTGATTATTCGTCTCAGTTCTATTTGTCAAGCAAGGTCAAAATTGTTCACTTTTCTTTTTAAGAAAGTGGACAAGATGGAGCTGGAGAGGTGGCTCAGGGGTTAAGCCTCTGCCTTGCAGGCAGAAGGTCCTGAGTTCGGATCCTGGACCCCACATATAGATGCTGGGTGGAAGCAGAGGCAGCCTGTGTTTCTGGTCCTGGTAGGGCGGAGCCTGTGAATCCTGGGGCAGAGTAAACAAGGAGGAGGAGGAGGTGGAGGCGGTCCATGGTGGTTCCCGAATTCGCTCATGGTTCTACACACATACGCACACACGCGCGCGCGCACACACATACACGCACAATTGAATAAATAATAAATTAAAAAATTTTAAAAAAAGAAAGTGGAGAAGATGAGGCTCTGAGTCTTTGCATTTGTTTTCTAAAAGATAACAACTCCAACTAAAATTTTAGCAGGTTTTCTCACGATATATTGAAATAGGATTTTCCCTATCAATAGAGGCTGATCAACTTAAATATGGAGGACATAGATCTATATGTTGTCTGCAAAACTATTCTAACTTAGAAATCATATACTCTAGAGATGGGCCCCCCAGTAGTTATTTTTGCTAAAAATAGTTTCAAAATTCAAAAATATTTTAAAAGTCTCATACTCAAAGAATATTTGGTCTTCATATATCAGAAAATAAAATATGCAAAAATTCAAGCTGGATTTATTTATGGAATTGTTTTTATTGTTATTTTGAAGTCTATTACACATATTGCAAGAACAGGTTTAGAAGACATACAGATGAATCCGAGACAAAGAGACTGTGTGTGTGTGTGTGTGTGTGTGTGTGTGTGTGTGCGCGCGCGCGCGTGTGTGTGTGTGATGTGTATCAGAGGGAGAGAAAATATATGTATTTGGGTGTGTGCATGTTCATGTTAGTATGTGCATGCCCATGCCTGGGTGTGTGTGCACCTGTGGAGACCTGAGGACAACCTTTGGTGTTAGTCCTTCCCTTCATCTTGTTTGAGACAGGGTCTCTCTGCTGATTGCCACTGGGTTCCCCAGGCTGCGTGGCCATGAGCTTCAGGAGCTTCCAGACACCACATCCCATTTTACCATAAGAGTGCTGGAATTACAGATGCATAGATCTTTACCAGGTTCTGGGGATTCCAATTCAAGCCTCAGCCACAGGTGTCTATCTCCTTAGCCCACATGGTAAACAGGTGTACATGTGTCCTATACAGGTGTCACCTGTAGAGGTTAGAGGGCAACTTTTGGAAGTTGGCTCTCTCCTTCATCCGTGTGGGCTTCCAGAAATCAAATTCAGGCCACCAGGTTTTCAAGCAGAGCCCCTTTACACACCGAGTCATCTTGGAAGCCCCATATTAACTATTCTACATTGAAAAGATTATAGTAATAATTAGTATATTTATTTCAAGGCTTGTTCCATGGAAGAGAATAGCAATACCTGTGGGTTTGGGGGGCTTATATAGCATATATATAGCATAAGCTCTCCTTTCAGGTTGTTTAACCAGGACAGTGACATCTGGTCCTTGCCCATGTGGGTGCATCTGCCTCCCTCCTTGCCTCTCTGTCTATCTGGGTGAGCACAGGTCTACAAGTACACACGTCCACAGATGACACATTGCATTCTGCTAGTGATCAGCACAAATGCTGGAGATTGCTTGTTAACATTCCGGGGACTCCCTCGTACTCCATGTGGCAAAGAGCTTCTTTTCAGAATGCATAGCTTTTCCTCATTTCCCTCCCTCAGCCCACACCTCTGCGTGCAGCGAGCACCCTCGGGCAGGGTCTGCCTGCCTAGAAGGAGATTTATGTCACTTTCTGCTCACACACAGACGGCCCAGAGTGCATGCAATGCAGTAATTCAAACCGGACTAGCACCTTTCGATCTGTTTGTGAATGGTGCCTCAGCCCCAAGAGTGAATTAGAGCACCCTGTTTCTAGGTAGCGGGATTATTCTTGCAAAAATTCGTGCTGAATTAAAAGTATATATCATCTAGAAAAGAAAGAGGACAGTCCAGCCCTCCAACATTTTTCCAGGGTGAGATTCTGTTTCAATGTGGTTTTCAGTTATCCTGCTCCAGATTTATGGTTCCTAACTCTGGCTGTGGGGCAGAGCAGAGATGGGTCAAGACATCCAAGTCACAACCGCTTTGGGGACTGCTCCTGCTTCCGTGTTAGGATGAGCTGGTGTCTCAGGGCGGGCATGTGGGGGAGTGTCTCGTTATGTGGGGTGACAAGTAGGCTAGTTGGCACAGCTCAGTTCCAAGCCAGCAGTTTCCAGCTGAATAGTTTCCTTTTGGAAGCAAAGACCAGCCAATCAACTGTGCTTGCTGAAGAAAGTTCTGTGCTATAGTTAAGATCCTGATATTAAGGCAGAGTGAGTGATGGAGGGGGACAAGTGAAGCAAAATGGGAAAACAATGAAGCATTTGAGGGGCCTACTGCACAAGCAGTAGGAGTAAGGAGCCTACTGCACAAGCATGAGAATCTGAGTGCGAATCCCAGCACCCACTTACAAGCTAGGCATGATAGTAAGCATCCGTGAACCCCGCTACAGGATGCAGAGATAGGCAGATCCCAGGAGCTCATTGGTTGGCCAGCTTAGACCAATCAGTAGGCCAGCCTAGATGTATAGGTGACCCAGCCTAGACTAATAGGTGAACCAGCCTAGATCAATCAGTGAGCTTGCCATGCTTGAGAGAAACTTCTCGAAATAAAAAAGTAGAAATTCGGGGCTGGAGAGGTGGCTCAGGGGTTAAGCCTCCGCCTTGCAGGCGGAAGGTCCTGAGTTCGGATCCCAGATCCCACGTATAGACGCCAGGTGGAAGCGGGGGCGGCCTGCGCTTCTGGTCCTGGTAGGGCGGAGCCTGTGAATCCCGGGGCAGAAGGAGGTGGAGGCGTCCATGGTGGTTCGCAAATTTGTCCGTGGTTCTACACATACACACATACATACACACAGACACACGCACGCGCGCGCGCACACATACACATGCACATGCGCACAGTTGAATAAATAATAATAATAAAAAAGTAGAAATTCTATGGAGGGGGACATGTGGCATTGACTTCCCAGGCTAACAGTTAGACCAAGAAATGTGCCCTCCTTAATACCACTCTAACAAACAGAGGTAATTAGCCCAGTTGAAACACACATGCAGTTGATATGCCTAAAAGAAAGAAGCCACACTTTTAGTTCAATTCTACCAGGACAAGAAGACTGATAGCTCAGCCCTAAGTGTCTGAGGTGAAGGCTTCACCTCCTCTTGAATAACTCATTGCTACATCTCTCTGACTAGTCACATCTACCTGTGGTATAACTGTGTAAAGTGAAACTATATGAAGCCAAATAATTAATAAATGATAAAAATCTATTGCATTAGTTTATTCACCATTACCTATCTTCACAGTAATGGTAATTGCACTCAGCAGGTAGGGAAAAGTTTTTACAAATGAGACAAGACCACTGATGATGAGTGACTTAGAAATCAGTGTGTGTGTGTGTGTGTGTGTGTGTGTGTGTGTGTGCGCGTGTGTGTGCACGCATGTGCATGTTTGTACACACATTCATAAGTGTTAGGTAGACATGTATATGTTGCAGATATGCATGCACATTAGTGCATGTGGAAGCCAGTAGTCAACCACAGATGCCACCTATCTTGCTTTTAGAGGTAAACCTCTCTCTGGGCTACAATACCCCATGCAGATTAGGCTGGCAGGTCAACAAACGCTAGACACCCACCTGTCTCTGTCTCCCTCATAATAGGATTAGAAACACAGGCCATGATTCCTGGCATATTTTATGTGGGTTCTGGGGATCGACCTCACGTCCTCATGATTGCCAGGTAAAGCACTTTACAGAGCGAGTCATTTCCCAAGTCTTGGAGATGATTAGTAATGTGTGTCCCACTGTGACGGCAGATTGTCACAGTGTTAGGAAAGCTCAAGGAAGGCTGTGCATAGGGAAGGAGAAGGCCACAGTGTGACTGTTTTTTCTGTGGCATGTTTGTGGAACAAGATGCCTTATGGGCAGGAAATATATTTCTGTGGAAAGCTGCTTTTAAATAGTTCAACAGATTTTTTTCTTTTTTTAATTTGGGCTCCAGGTTATAATAAAAGTTCCAATAAAATACTACACCAAAATCTCTCAGTGCAAAAACCAGAATCCAGAGGAATTTTAATGCAATTTAGATGAAAAAATCGACCAATACAAGTACAGGTTTTGTCAAGTAACAAGAATCCATTGATCCAGATGTCAGCCTGTAAAAACCACACTGCCAAAGGGTACCGCCGTGTGCTCTGAAGCACAGGAGACCTGAAGCGAAGGTTCTAGGGCCAAACTGCTGTTCCACCTCTACCGTGAGTGGATATATGCTCATCATCGAGATTCCTGTTTCTCAAGAAACCTCAAATGTGTATTTACTAATATACATTTATATGTATAAACTCTTATACATTTACACATTGGTTAATACATGCACATATTCATTTATGCGTTAGTTAATACATGTATATATACATTTATGTATTGATAATTCACATATACATTTATGCATTGGTTAACAATTCATGTATACATTTATGCATTGGTTAATATGAGCACATATATATTTATGCATTGGTTAATATAAGCACATACGCATTTATACATTTGCTAATACATGCACATATACATTTATTCATTAGTTAATACATGCACATATACACTTATGCACTTGTTAATACACTTGTTAATGCGCTTGTTAATATATTTATGCATTTATTAATGCATGAAAGCATATATACATAATCACAGGAACAAACATGTCAATAACATACCAACTTTGAACTTCAAGGTTTAAATCACACAGTACTTGCCATGCAATGGCTAGAGCTCTCTAATGATCTTATATATTTAAAATCCATTTTGGGTTCTATGTTATTTGCTTTCTATGTCTGTTGCTGTGATTGATGTGTGACCCAAACAATTCAGGGGGAACAAGGTCACAGTGCTTTAGGGCAGGAAAATTACCAGCAGGGCCCGAGAAAACTGGCCACATCATCTTCACAGGAAGAACTGGAGAAGGGCAGATTTCTTAGCTTGCCAGCCTGCCAAAGCCAAGCAAGTCTGTTGTATCCACCTGCCTAGGGACAGTTCCACTCACTCTGGGCTGGGTCTTCCCATATCGTCTAGATAATCACCTACGGGCTTGCTCAGAGGCATGCCTTAACTAAATAATTCTTCAGGAGTATGCCTCATGTTTCACTCTCAATTTCCAGGCTGACATCTAAAATTAACTGCCACGTCCAGAAACCTGAGATATCTTGGGGTCACATTTTACCGTGACTGTCATCACTGAGGACAGAGATCACATGGATTGTAAATCGAGTCTAGAGCCACGAGGTGCTTTGCCAGGGTTGAAGAGACCTTTCCTTCCAGAAGGACTCCCCTGTGGCATTTAAACCTCTCTCTGAGACAGGAGGTATGGATTAGGAAACATTTTGGTCTTTATTTTAAGGGCCATTTCAGGGAAAGATAGATTGCTAGAAATAGAGTAAGAGCATGGTGTATTGTGGTTCATCTTCTTGCCCTCATGCACTTTAAAACTGTTGCATTTGCTTAAAGACAGGGTCTCATGCCTCATACTTACTAGGCCATTATGACCTAGAGTTCTGTCCTCTTTCCAAGTGCTGGGATAACAGGGGTGGACCTCCGTCCTTGGTTTATGTGGTGCTGGAGACAGAACCTAGGGCTTTATGCAAGTTAAGCAAGCACTCTGCCCACTGAGCCACATCCCCTGCCCTTCATTATTATTGAGCCTCCTCTTTCTCTCATTTTCAGTTAGTGCTCTTTTTAAGCAGAAGCCTTAGTTTTTTTGACTGGCCAAGTAAAATAATAAAAAAATCTACTCACTAAATAATATGTACCTTAGTAAATTGAATTAATTTTTATATCACCTTATTTATCTTGTAGAGGGTTACAAAGTGGAAGTCAGAGACCGACTCCTGGAAGTGGTTTCACTCCTTCCACCACGTGGATTCCAGGGATCAAATTCAAGTTGTCAGTGGCAGCAAGTACTTTTCTAGCTCTCTTCTGGTCTGAAAGAAAAGCCTGCATTTCTGCCTGTGTCACCTGAAGCATTGCGTTTGCTTTGGTTACTTACTCTACTTTTCCTAGGAGTAAACTTTAGAAAGCAGTCCACTTAGTCAGCATTAGAAGTCACTGGAACACATTGCATGTCACTCAGAATGAATTGAGTTGATGCTTTCATTTGTGGCTTCCTGAAAAGGGTTCAGAGAAGAAAGGGACTTACCCTCAGGTAGGAGAACAAGAAGAAATTAAAGTCGGTGGCTAAGGACAAAGCACACCATGTCAAAATTACTCTTCCCATTGCTGAATGAATGAGGAACCAAAGAACTTAGGGGACCGAGCAACCTGTTTCAGTATATGATACTCGGTTGCAGTTTGTCATGGTTTAAATTTAAGCTATCCCTCAGTGGCTCGTGTGTTTGAATCTTAGCTGATGTAAATGTTTGGGAAGATTGTGGCACCTTTAGGAGGTGGAGCCTTGCTGGAGGGAGGCAGGTCACAGGGGGCAGGCCTGAAGTTTAGTAGTCCCACACTGCTTCCTCTCAGTTTGCTCTTACTTGCTCTGTGTCCATGATGCCTTCAGGGACCTCAACTGCCTTCAGTTTCTGCCACCCACCATGCCTTTTCTGCCATAATGGTTCCCCTGTGGAATGGTAAGCCAAATCAGTCTCCTCTTTCTCCCTTAAACTGGCTGCATGAGTGTTGTCTCGCAGCGGCAAAAAGAGTAACTGAGACGCAGTTCATCAGCTTACTCCAGCTTGTCAGGAAAGCTCATACCAACACCAGGGCTGAGGGAACTGGCCATACTATATCCACAGAATTGCTGAGAGGGGGAAAAACGTCACTTGTGAGAATGCCGGTACACCCATTTCCAGCCATCTTACTCTCTACCTCGTTTACCTGCCCAGTGAATGGTCCCATCCACTATGGACAGGCTCTTCCCACCAATTAGATAGTTTCTCATACTTACTGGGACTTACTTCAACTATCAATTCTTCATAGATAAGCCCACACTCACCACTCTAATGTCAGGCCAATACCTGTATTTAACAGATACATACCTATCACTGTGTGAGACAAATAGCCCCCCCTCAAAAAAATAAATTCTCTGCCCAAGCCTGCACTGGTAGGAGGAATGGGTTTGTTTTTAATAACACTTGTGAAACAGATGGTGAAGGTGGACCATTTGCTGACTGGTGATCTGAACTGAACCATCTTGCATCAAAATAATAAAACAAAGTGAAATGTCACCAGGCATCACTCAACAGTAGGCAATTTGGCATGCCATTTGCTTTTCAAGCAGATAGAGATTTGCAAATGAGGATGAAAAGGAGATACCATCAAGGACTAAACAGCCGAGCACGCTCCTCAGGTACAAGACATGCTTCTCTGCCACCAGATTCACAAAGGTTAGAAAAGAAAATAGGACATCTTGGTTTTCTTAAGACGGATTTGGGGTAGATCCTGGATGCAAGCTGTAGGTTGAGAAGGAATTGTTTTCAATTAATCCTAGAGTTCACCAGAGTAGTAGTCTGTGAGATTTTCACTTTATATGCTTTTAACAATTTCCCGTCCACTTGCTTTTTGCTTTTTTGTTTGTTTGTTTTGGAGTATAATGCAATCCCCAATGGGGGAAATATATTTTTCTTTCTTGTTATCTTGCGATTTGTATGTAGAACTTCTAATCATAGAGAAGGAGTAATTCAGTCAGAGACAGGTACATTTTAACTCAGAGGGAAACATTATTTTCTCAGTTGATTTCGTGTATGTGAATGTATTGTATGTGTATAGTGTTATGAGTGTGATGTGCATGTATGTGCATGTTCTTATATGTGCATGGATTTCATGTGTGTTCTGGTATATCTGTACTGAGCATGTGTGTGTTTTCTTATATGAACATGGATTACATGTGTGTGTTGGAGGTGTTGCATGTATGTATTCATACGTGTATGTATTCATACGTGTGCATGGGGTACATTTGTGTGTGTGTGTGTGTGTGTGTGTGCACTTGCACATGGAGACCAGAGGACAACCTTTCTCAGTCACTAGTCACTTTTTATTCTTTTCATGTATATGTGAGATGTGTGAGTGGATGTGCATTTGCATGTGTACAAGTGCACATATGTACGGGTGCATGTATACCTGTGTGTGCATTGGAGCCCCCAACTTGATATCGCAGATCATACTTCCTTGCTCTTCCATCTTCTTGCTTTGAGGTTGGGTCTAATTAAACCCACACCTGACCCATGGGCCTAGTCTGGCTAGCCAGCTTGCTCTGGGGATTCCCAGATTCTTCTTTCCAAGACTGCAATTATAGGTAGACGATCATGTCCAACATGAATTTTTCTAGGTATCTAGAGATCCAAATTCTCGCCTTTTCAATTGTGGGGTAAACTCTTTCACCAAGGACTTGGCCTACTACCTTATTTTTTAAGACAGGGCTTCTTAGTAAACCTGGAGCTCATTGATTTGCCTAGGCTGGCTGAGCAGACCCCGGGGGTCCTCTGTCTCTGTCTTCCCATTGCTGGTATTACAAGTACCTGTCATCACTTTGGACATTTTTGTATGGGTTCTGAGGATCAAACTCAGGTCCCCATACTTGCGTGGCAGGCAAGCTCTTCCCTGAAGTGGCTCCCCAGCCCCTCTGACTAACTTCTAACTGTTGGAGCACACATAGACCTGGTTAATATTAATGAGAGAAACAAGGGCTTAAATAAGATCCTTAGCTTCTATGGTAATGATGAAGCCATCATAGGCCTGAGACATACATGCTGAGGGCTTTAAGGTCATGTGAACACGTCCACATATGTTAACTGTTGTGCCACTAGGTAACAAAACTTAGGTTACACAGGAGTGCATCGCTCACAGAAAAGACCTCACCAGGATGCATTTAGAAGCATGCTGTGACCTATAGGGCAGGCAATCATAGGATAACACCCCAAACAACCCTTTGGATTGGCAAGCATGATAGCAAAATCTGCTGCTCCTAAAGAGACTGTGAAAATTGAGCTTTAGCCACAGACACTGATCTCATGCTAAGAATTTATTGCTTCAGGCCTGTCTCTCCCCCATGTAAGCTTTCTGGTATGTTTCCTCCTCCCTCCCTCCCTCCCTCCCTCCCTCCCTTTTTTCCTCCCTCCCTCCCTTCCTTCCTTTCTTCCTTCTTCCATCCCTCCCTACTCTATCTTTCCTCTCTTCCTTTGTCTCACACTTCCTTCATTCTCTTTCTCTCTTTTCTGTCTCTTACTGTCTCCTTTCTTTTATCTCTGTTCTTTTACTCATCATTATCTCTCCCTCCTCCTCCTCCTCCTCCATCTTCTTCTTCTCTCTTACCCTACCAGTGTCCCCTTGGACTCAGCACTCTGAAGGTGCTCCCTGTTGAGGACCCCCATCCAGAAGTGCTCCTCCACCTCTCCTCCCCAGTGTCAGACAGTCCTATGAAGGAGGCTGCTGTCTTCCGGTCAGCAGACACAGCTTGGTCCTCCTTGTCCACTGACACAGTCCCTTGCACAAGCTGTTCATCCTGGCCGTGGCTCAGCTTTCCTATCTTCTGAATGGTCATAATGATATTTCTGAGGTCGTTAGCATGATGAATGGAGGGGAGAGTGCTCTGATGAGTCCAAAGTGCTGTTCGATTCCAAGCAATTATTAATGATGTGAGGCTGGTGAGGTGCTGGGGCGGCCTCTGCTCGCCCACCTGGCTGCAAGAAGTGGCACTTTGGACAGCGAAGCCATCGCAAATCATTCTTGCGCACTTGAACCCATTGAACTCGTCATTCCTGAGACTCAAAGGAGGTCCTGGTACTATGGTCTAAGAAAGCAGGATTTTCCTAGTTAGTCCAGCTGCGAATACCTCACTTCGTTGCAGGTTCTGAGCACTGAGCAATGCTGCCAGGGTGGCACAAAGGCAGGTGTTTTTCGCTAAGCTGCCTGGTTGCTTTGCTGGTCTGACCAGCCAGCAGGGGCGATGGAAGGATTTCTAGCATGTTCTGTTTCTCCTGCTAGGTCCCCTTGTCATTGAAAGAAGCTCTGTCAGCTTGCTCTTAGGGACAGCTTCCTCAGGCTGCAGGCACACTGTGTCAGTGGGTACGGTTTTGGCATTCTGCTCTTCCCCTCCCAGACAAGATGATTCTTTTTGAAATTAATTTTTAAAGTTTTCATAGATGTTTGTTCAGTATACTGAACACAACCCATTCTCTTTTCCCTTCTCCCTTTCCGTCCGCTCTCCTTTTTCCCTCTGCATCCCTTCCCATCTCCTTTCATTTCATGCATACAAGCATAATTTTATATCTATATAAAAATAGGACGCACAAACAAGAGACAGCCTGTATATCTCTGTCTTCCCAAGACTGACTGAATTCTCAGGATTTGGTGATTTCTGGTTGCATCCATTTTTCTACAAATAACATAACTTTTTTCTTCTTTATGGCTGTATATAATTCCTCTGTGTGTGTGTGTGTGTATTTGTGTGTGCAAAAACAGTCACTTTTCATATCCAGCCCTCTATTGATGGTGGGATGGTCCATTACACACCTTAGCTATTGTGAACAGTGCTGGGGCAAATACGATGTGCATCTGAAGAGTTCTGACCTCAGAGTCCCCTCAGGTGGTTCCCAAGAACAAAATCATGCAGACAGACTGAGCATGCGTGGTATGGACCTGAGGCTGGGTGAGAAGTGCCTCCCCTTGACATAAATTGATGGCTATGCACTATCTCCCAAGTGCCTCTTTTATTCATAATTGAAGGAGACATGGGAGAAATATACAGAATGGTTGTACACCATATGTGGTCATTTAATCCAGGAAACAGATATTTGACTGTGAAGTATCTGAGCATTAAAGGGACAAGATTGAAGTGATAGACTCATTCCGAGAACACAGAGAAGTTGGAGATCCATGGGGAAGCTGTGTGAGAAGAACTGAGGTGGATTTGGAAAGATCGACAAGTTGTGGGAGGATAAAGGGAATCATCATGGTGATAAACAGTAATAGCATGACCTTAAGCCTGGAAATAGGGATGGACATCATTGTGGGGTCATGGGAGTTGCATTAGTTGCTATCTCCTTGCAGTGACAAAACACTCAGGAAAAGCAGCTTAAGGCACTAAGGATTGATTGTGACTCACAGTCTAATGGTGGAGAAGACATGGTGGCAGGAGCATGAGGCAGCTGGTCACGTGACATACACAGTCAGGAAGCAGAGAGATGAATGCTGGTGCTCAGCTCGCTTTCTCCTTTTATTCAGTCCAGGGCCCCAGCCCATGGGATGGTGCTGGCCCATTTAAGACGGGGCTTCCAATTCAATTAACACAATCTGAAAGTAGGGTATATAAGCAGAATACACAGGAGACTGCAATATCTTGTGTAGTGATATGTATGTGTATGTCCTACAGTTTCCAGCAAAGTTGTAAATAAATTTAAGTTTCATCAGCAAGGAGCTGGTTAAATATCTTATAGTGTGCCCACATCATGAAGCAAGCAAGTAGCTGAAAAGAACAATTGAAAGATCAACCATGGAAAGACATAACAGAACAGTCATGGAGAGAAAGCACTTAACGTAATATCTGTTAACTTTGCAAATTGATTTTGAAAAATCAAAGTGGTATTTCAGTGACATTAATGTGAGATGTATTGAGTTAAAGGGAGTATCCAGATGTGGGAAGGGGTACCGGGAGATGTGCCTGAGTATAGATGCCAAGGCCCATGATGGCATGAGCTTGATGACCATGAGGGATCTCACCACCCTGCTTCCTTCCTTCCCTCCTTCCTTCCTTCCTTCCTTCCTTCCCCCTTCCTCCCTTCCTCCCTTCCTCCCTCCTTCTCTCCCTCTCTCCTTCTTTCCCTCCTTCCTTCCTCCCACACTCCATCCTCACTCTCTCCATCCCTCCTTCCTTCTTTTCCTCCCTCCCTCCTTCCTTCCTTTCCTCCCTCCCTCCTTCCTTCCTCTCTCCCTCTGTCTGTCCCTTCCTTCCCTTCCTTCCTCCTTCCTTCCTTCTTCCCTCCTTCCTTCCTTTCTTCTAGCCTTTCTTCCTTCCCTCCTTCTTTCATTCCATGTGTCTTGCCTTCCTTCTCTTTCTCCCTCCCTCTTTTTCCATTTTATGTCTTTAACCTCCCTTCCTCTCAACATTTATTTGTCCCTTTATTACTTTCTTTCATTGCCTATCTGCTCTTCCTTCCTTCCTTCCTTCCTTCGTTCCTTCCTTCCTTCCTTCCATCCTTCTATCCTTCCTTTCTTCCTTCCTTCTTTTCTTCCCTATTTTCTCCCTTTCTGTCTTCTTCCTTTCCTTTCTATCCCTGTCTCCCTTCTTCTCTATTCTTCATTCTTCTTCCTTTCCCTCCTTCCCTCCTTTTTTTCTTTCTTCCTGTCTACCTGCCTTTCTTTTTCTTCCTTCTAGAAGCCAAACCCAGGGCCTTGCACATGATAATCGGACACTCTAGCACGAGCTACATTTCCTGCCTTCACATTCTTCAACAAGGAAATAAAACAGAGGAGTGGAGACATTTCTTTATCTGAGTTTGGGAACTAGATCGCAGTGATTTCCCTTAGCTGCCACAGACCTATGGGAATGGAATCCTTTAAGAATGTTTTCATGTTATTTGTTTCTCAGGATGGAAGAAACAGTGCGGCATCTACTGCAGAGCCAGGGGTCTCCAGAGAAGCAGAGAGAAGACACCACCAACATGCTGGTCTATGAGGTACGCCCTGCTCCCTCTTGTCCGTGTACCAGTCGGCCTGCTTTTCTTGCCGGGAGCTCGCTAGCTACCTTTCTTCTGGGGGATCCTGTGTGTGACCATTTGAGTCATTTGTTTCTAACATTCCCACTTCGAAGAAAGTCAAAGAGCAATTTCCATAAGCATAGAAGCATGTAAAGGCTTTGGACTACCTTCCAGTTACAAGGGAGTTCTCTGTTATGTCTCCTGGGTACACAGGGAGGGGCTTACTCAGGGGCACCGAGGAACTGAGGAATATGTGAAGATGTAGCTTAGAAGCAGGGTTGAGACTCAGCTGGCCAAGATGCCTCCCTGGGAATGAGGCCAGACATGCCAGTTTCACATACAGACCCTGACATCCTCCAGCTCTCTAGCACCCGTGGGGCTCCCTGTTGAGCTGAACTAAACTGGGGAGTTCTAGATAACCGTGAGATTCTGTCTCCGAAACCAAGATAATCAGTTCCTAGGAAGGCCAATCAAGGTTGAGCTCTGGCCTCCACATACAGGCTCATGTATACCAGCACACACACAAATATATACATGCACACATTTGCACAAAAAGAAAAACCATCGCGTTGTATGAATGTGAATCATAGGTCATTTGTTCACCTTCCGTTTGAAGTAAAAGCTGTGTGAAACCATGGCTTCCATTCATTGCGCGCAATGGCTCTGAATTCCTCTGCAAGACAGGAGAGAAGCATGTATTTTATTACACAACTGAGAGAGGGGTTGTTTCTTTGATGTTTTCCACTTTCGTGTGTATGTGGGGGCGTTTGCATGTTGACAGGCATGTGTGTGAATTTATATGCATGTGTAGATTTGAGGGTGATATCAGGAATCATCCTTGATCTCTCTTCAACTTACTGTTGTGAAACTGGGTCTCTAATTAAACCCAGAGCAGTCATTAGGCCTAGTCTGGCTAGCCAGCTTATTCTGGGGGTTCCCAGGCTCCACCTTCCAAGTCTGGCATTACAGGAGAGCCGCCACACCTGCCTGGTATTTTACTTGGGATGAGGGATCCAAACTCTGACTCTTTCACTTGGTAGCAAGAGCTTTAATTGGAGAGCCTTTACATGTGCAGGCTAAGTATAGTCTCACACTCTGGAAAGTCAAAGATGGAGGGACGAAGGGAGGGAGGGAGAGAGGAGGAAGGGAGAGAGGTGGGGGGAGAACGTCATAGCAGTACTAAGGAGGTTCCCCTCCTCTGGTAAGTTCTAGTGTTCTATGATTCATGGTAGCAACTCAGTCTTAATTAAATCCACACGGTACTACTAATAAAACCGGAGTTACCACCTTTCCGAAGTTAAACCCTGTATCCCAACAATGTCTGGGAAAATTTGTGCTTTGCAAAACAGGCTGTCATCAATACTCCTGACTCAGGTTCTCCAACCTGCACGATTTCTCAAAAAGAATCATGACCTGTGTGAAGTTAGACCCCAGAAAAGGCAGATTGTGCTGGCTTCCACCATTATCCTGGAAGTGTTTGTTCTGAGGCAGTGAGCACCGGTTAATACAGACTTGAGTGACAGCTTTCTCCACCCCTCTCTGTGCTAATTGCTTTGAGCACGTCAAACACGGTCATATCTTCTTCACTGGGCACGTTTCAGAGTGTATCACCTAACATGAGCCTTGTGCGAATTGTAACTTGTCTGCTTCAAAATGAATTCTCTCCAAGTAGGGTGAGTGTTCCTATCTAGTGACTTAAGGGATCACACTGGGTGTGAATCAATGATTTGACCATTATGCTGTTCTCAACTTTTTAAAATTTTTATTATTATTATTATTTATTCAATTGTGTGTGTGTGTGTGTGTGTGTGTGTGTAGAACCACGGGTGAATTCAGGAACCACTATGGACCGCCTCCACCTCCTCCTTGTTTACTCTGCCCCGAAATTCACAGGCTCCACCCACCAGGACCAGAAGCGCAGGCCGCTCCTGCTTCCGCCTGGCGTCTATACGTGGGATCTGGGATCCAAACTCAGGTCCCTCTGCCTGCAAGGCAGAGGCTTAACCCCTGAGCCACCTCTCCAACCCTGTTCTCAACTTTTTAAAGAATTGTCACGATCTCAAGTTTTGTGCATAAAGTAGTGCATGTGTGTGTATGTGTGTGTGTATTCACATGTGTGTGAAATAGGCATGCCAGCAGAAAACTTTAGCTGTTTACTTGCCACCCACCTTGTTTTTTTTAATTATTAGTTTGCAGTCTCCCACTTGCCTTAGGACAAAGTCTGACTGCCAGGGTCCATGTGTTTGGTGCTTGGCTTTTACCAAAATCTCTTTCATTTGTTCAACAATCTATTAAATGGGCATCTTTTAGCTCTCTGTGGCTCTGGCTGAAACTAGAACTAAGTCACAGGTATCCCCAGATAATATGCATGCAACTAAGCTGATATGTTATCTTTGGGATAGTTTGATGGTTATGTGAAAAAGTGGGATAGTTTCCAAAACAACAGAGCACAGAGCTACAGTCTCAGAATTCAGGAGAAATAAACAAACAAACAGACAGACAAATAAATAAAGAGCCAGCGAGATGGCTCAGCTATAGTACTTGCCACATAAGCCTAAGGACTTAAGTCTGGTCCAAAGTGCCCGTATGAAAGGCTGTGCACTGTGACGCGTGCTTGTCATTTCAGCTCTCTGGATGGAGAGACAGGAGAGTGCCCGGGGCTTGCTGACCAGCTAACCCAGGCTAATTGGAAAGTCTTCGTCTCACTGAGAAACCTTGTTTCAAAAAACAAGATACATAGCTCCTGAGGAGCAATACCTGAGGTAGAGCCCTGACCGCCTGCTGTACACGTGCTTACACAGAAAGTTAATTTGGTTAAAAATAAAAAGGAAGTAAACAACTCAAAGAAGGTCCAGTGCTCACGTCCCCTGTGAGCGTGGCCCCTCGCGTGGCAGCAGCGTCCTCCTGCATTCGTGCAGGCCAGCTGTCCTGTGCATCGGGACAGACCCACAGGGTCTCTAGAGAAGCCCAGTTGGAGCATCTGCTTCTATCCTGCTTGGCACGTTGCTCTGCCTCATGCTCTACGGGTGTTCTGGGGTTTGTCCCATGCTATGCTACGTTTTCCTGTTATTCTGCCCAGCGCTCCACATAGTTAAGTTCAGAAACATATGTTTGCAATAAAACCACAATTAGACACGAGAAAGGAGGCAACGGAGCATGAATGAGGCAGAGCAACTGCTTCTAGAGAGACTGTCTTCCAGCTGTCAGGCTGTGTATCGGTGAGCGGGGTGCCATCTCATGAAGGATCACCCCTTAGGGGCCTCCTGAGTCCCCAGCTGCCTGCCCCACATCTGCACTGCAGCTGCTGTGCTTCCTGCTGTTTCCACTTTTCTATGTGGAATGTGAATTGAGTCGCATTAGTAATTCATTGCAAAAAGTGAAAGGGAGCTGAATGGGATGGCTCAGTAGGTCAAGGATCCTGCAGGCAAATCTGAAGACCCGAGTTCGATCCCCAGAGCCCACATAGCGGAAAGAAAGCACCAACTTCCAACAGTTGTCTGCTGACCTCCACTTGCTTGCCTGGGCACATAGGCCCTCTCTTTCCTAGTATGCATTCCAAGGAAATAAGAAAACAAAGAAATAAATAATGTGATAGCAGGTAGGAGTAGCACCTGAGGACAAGTTCCACATGTGGAAATTGGGCTTGCCACTGACAAGATGGATGGCCTCACACACACTCTCTGCATTCCTTATTTCATATCTTTGAAAGGAGAGAGTTTGGGAATTAATCAGGGAATCTCAAATGCACAAACATTTAATAGTCAACAGTGTTGCTTAATTGGTAAAGTCAAATGATTTTGAGGGTTGTGTTCGGCTTGCTGACTTACATGTCCACACAGGGAAGGGATTTTGCTATTCTTGTTTCTTTCTTTCATGTGTGCATGTTTATATGCAGTTGTGCATCTGTATGTATCCACATCACAAAGGACTCACATCATGTGTGTGCGCATAGAGGCAGGGCCAGCCTGGAGCTTACTGATTGGGTTAGACTGGCAGACCCATGCACCCCTTGCGTTGGCATTAGGGTATTAAGGCATGTGCCAACATGTCCCGTTTACATGGTACTGGCAATGGAATCCTGGTTTTTGTGAATGTTAGATATGTACTATACTGATTGAGTTATATCCCCCAGTTTCTCAAAGTTTGAATTCTTATCAAAAATGATTTGAAATTTTTACTTAAGACTTAATTTCCTTTTCCTTTTCCTTTTCACACCTCAAACAAGTCCAAACACTTAAACAAACCTAAAAAAAAAACAGAAAAGTTAGAGTAAAAAAGCTGTGTTTCTGAAGAGTCAAACAGAAAACAAACAAAAAGGAATTTCTTCTAAGCCGTGATGGAATTTCTAAATTTCTGATGTCAGAGCATATTTCTATCTACAAACACACATCAACACAACAAAACCACCAAGTGTGTGGTTTCCTAAGGCTAACAAGCTTTCCTTCTCTTTTGTCTCCAGTCCTGGCTGAGTGTTAGGATCACTTAAAGCAACATCAGCTTTATGCCAACTGTCAGAGCCATGAGTCTCAGAACATACTGGACTCCCTCGCTCCCACATGGACGGTCATTTCCTCCCTCTGCTCACAGACGCGGCTGCAGACCATATGGCACTTGACACCCGTTTGTCTTGCACCAAACCTTTTCCCTCATTGTATCTAGGGAGAAAATGGAGGTGAAGTTCAGCCCTCCGCTGCCTCCAAGGACAAGCTGTTATTTATACACATCCTCCTTGTTCCAGAGAGCACTTGACAATGAACCAACCATGAATGCAACTGGGATTCATGAGGTTGATTTCAAAATTGTTTCCTTTCTTGGCTAGGGAAACGTCTCCATTGGTTTAGATAGAGCTTGTCTGGCAAGCAAGCCTAGAGGCGTGCTCAATCTCCAGAACTCGATGGTGTGCTTCTGAAATCCCACCTCTGGGGAAAATGGAATAGAAAGATCCCTAGAGACACTTCCCAACCATTCCAGCCTACTTTGCGAGTTCCAGGTCAGTGAGAGCTGGGTCTCAACAAAAGCGAAGTGGATAGAATCTGAGGAACAATGACTGAGGTTCATCTCTGACCTCAACACATGCAAACACACACACACACACACACACACACACACCACAAAGTATTTCTTTCTTGTCTTCAACTTTCCTTTTGACTTAACTGAAGTGCGGCAAACAGATGTGTACACATGGATGAGTGGTAAGAGCAGTCTGCCCACCAACACCAACTTGGAAAAAAAAAGTGACCCGAAGTTCTGCTGTTTTTAGAGAAAGTGGCTATGTCTCAGCATAGTTATAAAATATAAACAACTGGGTTATAAATTTCTTTATTGAGTGCTGTGATTTATGTCCATGGCTTATAAACTGGGGAAGACTCAAGTATCTTTTGACTCTGCTTTGGCAAATTTGGCCTTTTCTTTGAAGTGCTGTGAACTTTAAAGAGCTGTTGTAGTGGGAGAAGGTGGTACATGGAGCATTTTAATTTTGTGTTACGTTTTAAAAATGCTGGAGTGGCTCCTTGAAGGAACATGTGTTTTTAGTTCCTGTTTTGCTTGGCTCTAAGTGCTGTCCTCTACTCACATAGATTCAGCTTAGGGGATGTGTAAGTTTCAGTTTAGGACTCCTGAACGCATAGTCCTTCCAAAGAAGTGAGCATTTGTTTCCTTTGTGAAATTTTTCTACAACATGAATTTTGTTTTACACTTTGCACAAATACTTCTCAGAATCCTAGAAATTTCTAGAACAGTCTCATTTGGTTGTGCTTGCTGGTTGGTTCAGTAAGGCATTTTCACTCAGTAATTCCAAAGTCATATTGTTAATATAGTTAATATTGTCAGCTTGGCAAGATCTAGAATCACCTAGGAGACCCATCTCTGGGCATACCTGTGAGGGAGTCTCTAGATCGAGTTCACTGAGGTGGGAAAACCCACCCTGAATGTGGGCAGCACCATCCCATGAACTGGGGTCCTGAGCTACATAAAAGGAAGAAAATGAGCTGAGCACCAGCATTTATCTCTTTGTTTCCTGATTGTGGATGTCACGTGACCAGCTGCCTCATGCCCCTGCCACCATGCCTTCTGCATCATGATGGACTGCACACTCAAACTTTAAGCCTGGACAAAACCTTTTTGCTTTAAGTTGTTCTGTAAGACATGTTGTTACAGTGACAGAGCGAGTAACTAAGACACTTATATGTTTTGAAAAGAATAAAGGGGATTTCCATAGTGTTTCCACAGTTGGTCTCAGGAATCCCACACCCAGCTTTCAGAGTCTCCGATTATTTTCTTTTTCATTTCTTCCTTGATTCTGTGTGAAGATGTGAATACTTTAACAATGAGATGTTTTGACCCTTGAACCAAATTTTGTCCATGTAAAGAATGATTTCTCTGCTGAAAGAAATATAACTTATGAATAAAATGAAGCCTGGACCCACAGTTTGGCTTCTAATGAGTGAGCTGCCCACTGCCCTCTGGACGCTTTTCCTTTCCACCTCGTCTCCATGCAGGGCTGGGTTTCCATACTAGGGTTGCCTTCCAGGTCAGGAAGTCGTGTGGTTGTAATATAACAGATGGTGCCCTTCAGTTAGCATGCAGTGGGGGTAGATACTTTGGACTCATCAGATCAATAAACAAGCACATCCATCATCTCTCCCTTTAGGAAACAAATAAGCTTGAGCAGAGCAGAATCACACTATCCATCTTTGAACTTTCACCTCCTTTCTAAGCTCATGTGACGCTGAATCACTTCCCATTTATTTTGTTTAGGACTTGGTTTATTAATGCTATATGAGGTGGGGCTATAAGACTGGGGGCAAGTATTGTGTTTGAGAATAAGAAAAAAAGTGGGAGGTGTTTTTAGAGACATGCATGCTTGTTAAGTGCTTCCTATATAATAGCTCCAGATAGCATCTCTATTGATTTTATTATTGTGTGTGTTCTTTGTGTATGTGTGTGGACATGCTCACCTCTGCTGTGTGTGTGCAGGCCAGAGGTTGGTGTTAGGTGGCTGTCACTGTCCACCTCAGCTTCTGAGATAGGGCATTTCAGTGAACCAGGCATTCACCGGTAGGCTACATGGACTGTCCAGTGAGTCCTGGGAGCCTCCTCTCTCTGCTTCCTGGCACTGGGGTCATAGGTCATATCATTCCAACCTGCTGCTTTTGTGGGTGCTGGGGATCAACTTTTAAAAGATGGAGATGATGAAGTCCCTTGAATTTGAATCCTTTCTCCCATTTCTTCCTGCCTCTCTGTCATTCAGATGCAGATGCAAAAGGTGTCATGTGTTAATATAGGAAAGATGTATCCTGGCTCATGCGAACCTGTAGGGCTTTTGAAAGAATGTTCTAGGCACCTTCAGCAGTCTAAAGACCGTAAGTGAGCACACCTACTGGAGAGTTCTTGAAGGGAATTGGAGGAAGTAATGAGGCCCAGTCTGGAAAGGAATTGAATCCTGATTTCTGATTTGATTGATTTTGCCTCCAGGGTAGCTTCATTAAGTTGCGTCTTCCTTCCTTCTTTCCTGGATGTTCACTTTGATAAAGCAATGTGGAGAGGGCTAGAAACCAGGAAGGGGGGCACAAAGAGTTGGGAGGGCTGTTTGCCTGACCTCACTGCAACAGGCATCTGGGAGGTGGTGGGCCGGCCTGAGGTCGCTCACCTAGGAGGTGTGGGCCAGCTTGAGGTCGCTTACCTGGGAGATGGTGGGCCAGCCTGAGGTTGCTCAGCTTCTTGTACCACACTCCAGCTCACAGGCCAAGGGTTCTCTAGCTTGGTTCTCCAACTCCCATGAAAGGGGCTTCAAAGTGCAAAATACTGCTGCGAGGGATGTGGTGGGGGACTTGCCCCCCCCCCAGTCAACAGTGGGAGAAAGAACAGCTGTATTCCCAGGACATGGAGGCCTGATAGTGTTTCCTGCCCTCAGAAGCTAGAGGCAGAGAATTCCCAGAGAAGGCTGGGTAGCAAGACAGCTGCATCAGTGAGCTCTGGAGTCAGTAAGAGAAACCTGCCTCAGCTGGTAAGGTTGGAGAGCAAGGAAGAAAGATACCAGACTTCAATCTCAGGTCTCCTCTGTGTGTATGCATAAATGTGTGTGCCCACACATGTGCACATGTGTATACACACACACACACACACACACACACACACACACACACACACAGTACTGGTCCTAGTAGCCCTCCAGAACCTCTGCGCTACTTAGTGAGGGGCATGGCCCAGACATGCAGATTTGCATAATTTCCATGGCACATGGCTCCTCTGTAGACTTTGTTTCCCTTACTCACTACTCTAATGCTCTCTGTGCCTGGCTTCATATCCTGCCAGCAGTGTTGCCCCCAAGTAAGCCGTTCCACAGGGACACAACAAGCTTCGAAGAGTGGGAAGAGTTGAGTAAGCCCTTGAAAGACTCAAGAATTTGGGAACAGCAAGATAGCAAAATGGGAAAGACACCTGCTCACAAACCTGGCAACCCAAGTTAGATTCCAAAGCCCACATGATGAAAGGAGAGAACAGACTTCTGACAGTTGTCCCCTGAGCTTCACCTGTGTGCCATGGCATGTGTGCACCTTGGCATGTGGGTGCACATTCTTCATTTTCTCTCATGCATGCAAACACAAATAAATAATTTAAAAAATAAAGGTATAAGAATTTAGATAATTGGATGCTTGATTCTATGGGTATTGATGAGGGACACATGAGGATCTTCAGTATTCTGACTGGGGGAGGCAGATCACTGGCACTACGGAAGACCCTTGGGTCTTGCAATGTGGACTGAAGACCAGCAGCTCTCGGGGAATCCCCCAGACCTTCAGCACCAGAGTGGAACTGCTGAGGTCTTTCACTTCTGGACTGAGAAACCACTAGCAGCCGTTGTTGGACCACCTAGATGTTATCTCGTAAGTCTGTCTAATAAGCCTCTCTTTAATATGTATTCATTCCATCCATGCTGTTCCTTTGGGGAGCCTGATAACTACCCATGACTACCTTTACCGTGGCCACTCTGCCCATGAACTAGGACTGGCTCCCAGCACGATGTCATATAGACCCACTTCTCTATTCCTGATTTCTGGGTACTAAGACAACCATTATTACAACCCAGATGCCTACTTGTTGGCGTATGTTAAAACTCTGGGAAAACCACTTGTTCTGGGATCCACAGCCTGCCCGATTTGTACTTTTAGCACAAGGGAGTTTTTCGTGAAGAAAATACACTTTCACATTGTGCTATCATGCGTATATTCTGACAGATCTAATTGGTTTTAGGATCATACTTGCATTCTGCTAATTTAGATCTCCTTTACTCTTGCAAGATGACTCAACCGGTAAGTTTGGGAGAGACTTCACCAAGCAGCTCTCTGCCTTTCTGTTCCCACTGAGGTTGTGGGTGGCTTGTCAGGATTTCCTCCCACTCCATGACGGAGAGACGCCCTACAGGATGCTTCCCTGCCATTTCTGGAGCTTAGGTTAAAAATAATAATTTCAGTGTCAAAAAGCCTATAGGACATGATTATCAGCAAAAGTTAAAAAAGAGAGAGAGAGAAAATCCTCCAACAATTGAGCTTGACTGTCTGCCCAGGGATCTGCCTGAGCAGAGGACTGAAGTTATCTAAATTGTGCTAAAAAGAGACACACACTTATGCTTGAAGTTCTACTAAAGTGCAGATAAAGTCAGTCTCTCTCTCTCTCTCTCTCTCATCTCTCCTTCTCTCTCAGACATAAACCACCTCCCAAAAATTAATGAGGTTTTTTATCTCTGACCGAGTAACATATTTCTTGATCTTATAGTAACTCCACAGACCTGGAAGCTGGGAGAGATTAGGTCTGAGTTTCAGTCTCCAGAAATTTCCAGGGCATCCTAGAGCAGACCTTCATGGATTTTAAGTTGGTGACCTGCTCTGTGACGTGGACATAGTACTGATGTCAGTCGAAGTGGAGGTATATACAGTCTTATCCTAAAAGAGGAAGCTCACTCAGCGATGTCCTCATCTCCTGGACAAATATCCCATCAGTGTTCCATGAGAGCGATCACAAGGCAATTCATTTGGACAGTTTTCTGAGCTAAGAGGTGTGATAGTGCATACCGCAAACTTGAGAAGCTGAGGCAGGAGAATAAGGAAGTTGAAGCTAGAGTTTTCTATATAAAGAAGAGAGAGGGAAAGAGAGAGAGAGAGAGAGGAGAGAAAGGAGAGAGACCCATTCATTGACAGCGCTTAGGAATATTTAAGTAACTCAACATTGTGCTGTACACTGGCAGTGTCATTGATGGTAAGGACAGATGATAACATCTTGCCTCAGTCTATGTATTAGCCAACACTGCACATTTGTCAAAAGCATTCACTTTTGCACATATGGGGTTAGAGATATGATATATACATTATTCTCCAAGTGTCTTCCATTATCATTAGATCAGGCTAATCACATACCAGGCTAATCACATACTATATCTCTGTACCAACTTGATCTCATTAATCCCTCTTTTTTTCCCAAAATGTTGATTATTACAGATGCTCCTCAATTCACAGTGGGGGTGTGTCCCTTTCGACCCATCATAAATTGATAGTGTTAAGTTGAAAACTCATTCAATGCATGTAATCTAGCAGGTATCACAGTCCAGCCTACCTTACCCTCAATGTGCTTAGAAAATGCTCTGTTAGCCTATGGCTGGGCAAAATCACCTAACCCAGCAGGTATCTTATTATATACCACAGGCCGTGTCATGTAACTTACACAGCTCTACACAGTCTTGTGAGACAGGGCACTAACGTCCAGTGTTACAAGCAAGTGTGTACCACATGTCCCCAGCTCAGAAAGAGAACAGGATTCAAAGGTGCTCCTGCTGTCTTGCAAAGTAGATTTAAACAAAAAACACTCATGGATACAGATCATTATAAGGGAAGGACTGCCTGTAGAATTATCATCTTTCCTACATGTGCACACTCATGGAATTCTTGAGTAGAGGTGGTTACTTCCCACTCAAGAAATACACAAATGCCTGTGTATTTCTATGTCAGCAGTTAATCAATATTGAGCATATTTGCCTTGACAATATTTGGTTATCTGGCAATCGGTATTAACATGGGTACTGAGCTAGACTCTTAATTAAAAATTGTAATTGACAAATTTAAATTGTTTATACTTACGCAGCAGGGTGCTTTGGGAGAAGTATACTGTATAGACTGGCTAATCAGGCTAATTAGCATATGCGTTACCTCCTACCTTTAGCTTTAGTTCTAGTGGTGAGAACACTTAAAATCTTAACAATTTCTAGGCACATAACACACATAACACACTGCTAGTTAGCCTCAGGGGCTATGTCCCGTGGGTCTCTCCACTCCTCCTCCTGTTACACTGAAATTTTGTGCCTTTTGACTAGTGGCTTCCCAATCCCCATGTTCCACCCTCAGGACAACCAACTGTCATTCTATTTTCCAATTCTCAGAGGGCTCTTTTCCAGATTCCACATATAAGCCAGACCCTGTGGTGGTTATTTGTCTTTATATCCTTTTGGTTATTCTATTTGTGTGTGTGTGTGTGTGTGTGTGTGTGTGTGTGTGTGTGTGTGTGTGTGAGAGAGAGAGAGAGAGAGAGAGAGAGAGAGAGCCATGGTACATGGCTGGAGGTCAGAGGACATCTTTCCTTTTGATGCAGGGATCTCTGTCCGGTTCTTGTGTTCCTAGTGGAGAGAATTAAGGCAAGATTTATTAAGTGAGAAACACAAAGGAACTAATGAACACGGCATTTTCAAGGGGCAAGGGAACCAAAAGGGACTTGGGGACACCGAGTCTGAGGGGAAAGGGAGCCGTCTGATGGCTGGCAGGGTCAGATGTGTTTGTGAGGTTAGACAGGTCCAAGAAAAGTAACTTCTCCTTATTGAATAGTTTAGTTTCTTAATAACCTGATTGCCCCCTTTTGTCTCCTCTGATGTGTCTATCAAATTCATGGCCCCCCTGTTTCTTTTGAGGAACTTAACTCATCTGCATACGAGGAGTGTCTCCATCTCTGTGAGGAACTGGAACCAGTTCCTGTTGACTGGCAAACTGTGTTTCTTTTGAGTGATCCCAGCAGTGGGGGTGACCTCCAAGGACCTCCCCAGCCTGACTATTCTATTTCTAAAGCTGCCTAGGAAAAGTAACTATGTCTTATTCTAAAATTCACCATGTGGGCGTCCAGTGATCGAACTCAGGTCACTGGGTTTTCAAATAGGTATCTTACCCGATAAGCTATTTTGACAGCCCTAGTATTTGTTTTTATGTGCCTGGCTTATTTCACCTAATATTCATCTTCTAGACTTGTCCATTTGCAGCAAAATAAATATGAAATTGTAGATTGCTTAAATGTATTTTAAATTAAAATTCATGTTAGGATTATAAATGTTTGAGTGTGTGTGTGTGCATGTGTGTGTGCATGCATGTGTATGTGTGTGTGCGTGGGTGTGCCTGTGATGGTATGCATGTGTGTACAGACAGCCCAGCCTCAGTGTTCTTAATCAGACTCCATCTCCTTTTTTGAGACAAGGTCTCTGTGGCGGTTACAGATTTCAACTTGACCACTAAGAGCAGATAACACAGCCATAAAGAATTACCTAGTTAAGGCAGATCCCTGAGCAAGCACACAGGAGCTTACCTAATTGATGTAAGAGGATGCAACCATGGAGTGTGGGGTAATTTCCTGGACAGTTGGGTAAGATGGAGGAAACCAGTTGACTTTGTCCAACTGGCAGGGTAACCCTTTCTCAGCTCTACCTAGGGATATGGTGTTGACATGGAGTTGGCTTCTCTAAAACTCCCCAAGTATAGCTGTTTCCTGTGGTTCCTGATGCTTATGCCACTCTCCTAGCCTCATGAGCATGAATGGATCCCTCATTCCCCTAAGTTATTTGATTATGCATATCTATTACAGCAACATGGAAGAAAGATTAAGACAGTCTTTCACCGGCTTGACTCATCAGTTAGGCTCGGCTGACTAACCAGCAAGCCTCAGAGATGCGTGTCTGTTTAACCAGTGCAGATAGGATACGTACATTCCACTTGCCTGACTGTGTTTACATGGGTTCTGAAGATGGATCTTGCATCCTTAAGCTTGCCTGACAAATAATGGAGTAACTAAGCCACCTCCCCAGCCCATGCTGAGGACTGTTAACCAAATAGCTACTGTCTGTGCATACAGAAGGTAGCAGTGTTGGTGTTATAGCCACACCACCTGCCATGGGCAAAATTACTAGTTCTTCTGGGGGTGGCCATTTCTCAGTCTCTGAGCTCAGCTTCACTTTGAAGTTAACATGACTGTCTGGCTCTTCTGATCTGTGAATCAGAAAACTTAGGAAAACTGGGGAGACAACATTTGAATTGCAAATCTTGACCTTATGTTATGAGTTATTTCTTTTTTTATAGACCTTAGGACCTTTAGTGTAACCATTCCTGGTCTCTGTGAACTTCTCCCTCCATATAAGATTCTTGCTGCTTCGGGTCTCTTCCTGCTCAGACAACCATCCAAGGGGTGGGAGGACCTAAAATCCTACGCTAATTTTCAAGGCATAGCCCTGCCCTGGTGAGCTGGCCCTTACACAGAGAATCTTCTTCTATGTAAAATACCTTTAGGATTGAACCTCTTTAAAGGAAATAAATGTGACTGATAAATGGAACACACAATAAAAGCATCATTGGAAAATTTATTAATGTAACTTGGCAGATCCGTTCAATATGGAAGCTACCCGCTGATTGTGAGGGGTATTCCAAGCAAAGAATAATGTGGGCCGGGGGTAGATTGATAACAGCAGTAGCTGTAGGTCCATATCAGAGATGTAGAGCAAACACTTCATTCTCCTATCCATCACACACATTTAATCTTGGGGATTTTACAGTGTGCATAGTTCACTTTGTAAGTCAAATCCCGGGATAAAAGAGACCAGTTTTATGTGTCTTTGCCAGACAGTCATCATGTTAACTGTTAACAAATCTAGCTGTTCTTTCTAAAATCCTGTGGTTTATCTGATGCTATTCAACACCCACCTGCTTTTAAAATTTAATATGCTCTTGCTGAACAAAAGAGAACAATCCCTGAGGATGGAAGGAACCTCATTTACTGAAGCACTGTCTACAGCCACATATATTCTGTGCAGGCCTCCACACCACCAAAAACGTGACTCAGTAGAACAGACACTGAAGCCACTGTGTCTGTCAAACAGAGAACTGTCTTCTTTCCCTTTCTACAAAATGTGCATTATAGCATTTATGTGTTAGGGTAATCAGCTTATGATTATCCGTGGCGTGGTAGCAGGTTGATATTTCTGATAAGGTCACTAGCTGCATAGAACAGCTAAGGAGCCTGCCAGAGATATTATATGGCATGGATCATGAGTAAAGATCCCAGATTGTCAGGTAATTACAATTAAGGAAGACCTGAGCAAGCAGGCATGGGGAAGTCCAAAGGCAGTCACATGGTGTGCTGATAATGAGGTCAGTCCTGGGTTTAATTCTGGCTCTGTTACTTCCTGTGACCCAGGTGACTTAGTAACTTATCAAGTCTGTTTCCTTGATTCAATAAGGGATAGGGACATTTGCCCCTTGTCTCTGCTAGTTCTGTTGAACAAATGGCCCTAGCTCATTTGGTTAAACTTGGAGGTTTCATGTTGTGATAATTGACTTTGTTACCTTGACTGTCACCATGGAAACACACCTCTGGGTGTGCTATTGGGTAGTTCCAGAGAGATTTAATTAAGAAGGAAAGATTCATCCTGAGTATGGGCAGCACCATGCCATGGGCTGTGGTCCTGGACTGAATCAAAAGGAGAAAGCGAACTGAGCACCAGCATTCATCTCTCTGCTTCCTGACTGTGGATGCCACGTGACCAGTTGCCTCACGCTCCTGCCACCACAGCTTCTACTTATGATGGACTGTGTCCTGGAACTGTAAGACAATGTTAACCTTCCTTTCTTAAGTTATTCTTGGCGGCTATTTGGTCTTTACAGAAGAAAAGAAACTAACACATGTGACTGTATTAGGTGATTTTCAGCGTGGTTTGCGTTATAGAACTTAGCATTTCTTGCTCTCACCCGAGTGTCTGCCTTCCATGGTTGTTCATGATTATTGCTTTTTAAATTTTTACTATAAAGTATATTTATGTAGCATATAGTTGCATATTCAGAATGAGAACATTGTTTTATTTCTACAATTCACTAAAATCCTGAATTTTGATGCAAATTCACAATTTCCTGTCTTCAAGTAACTCCAGGTATTTGATGCAACTTTAAATGTTTTTTACACATAGTACTAAGAAATAAGGATGGTCCCATCAGAATAACAACTAGGTTGCTACAAAGGTTACCCATTCACTTGGCAAGTAGATCAGTTAGTAAAGTGCTTTCCTTGCAAGACCGAGGACCTGAATTCAATCCCAGCACCCATATAAAAAAGAAAGACATGCAATACACTTTTGTAATCTCAGCACTGGGGATGAGGAGACAGGTGGATCCCTGAGGTTTACCATCTATCTAGTGAGTTTCAGGTCAGTTGGAGAAATGAGGTAAGCAGCATCCTAAGGAACAACATCCAAATATGTCCTCTGGATTCCACATGGATGTGTGTGCGCTTGCTCCTCTACATGAACACTCATTGCACATATTCATGCACAGAAGGATAGATACTTTTGGTATCTACATACATGTGAAGGTATTGTACCTATGTGAGTTGATAAAAAATATAATAAAAATCAAGACAAGATTCTGTCTTACTTTTATAAACTTTGCAACCAAGTGTAGAGAAACAACACTTGGGATGCCCTTAGAGCTGATTTATAATGAGTGTGAGTTCTTGAGATTTTAAGCATTTGCTTCCACTGAACCTTTACTGATACTTCTCCCTGGGCTATTCATCTCTCATGGGAAGACTGGTACATTGGTTTGGTGACTTTCACCTCGAGGGTCTAGCATAGTGTATGACAAAAAAATAATGTATTTTTAAAGTACGAAGAGAACGCACTCATGAGAGAGGAACACAAAGACCTAACTATGCAGAGTCCCATAGGTAAGTCTAATCCTAAGAGGGTTACAAGTAAAAGTACAACATTCAGAGCTTTTATAGATAGTTAAAATCAGAGAGATATAAAGCCAGGGGAGACCCTCAAGCTGAAATCAAGCAGGGAAGTACGAAAGAACTCTGTAACCTCACAGCCAGCAAGAACAAGGTGAGGAGGGAGTGCATAGCTCTCCTGTCTGCTCATCTTGAGGTTTGCTAAGAATAGTGCTGTATTCTTAACCTGGGAAAGCACATAGCAAGACAGGATTGAGGATGTATCTCAGTTGGTAGAGGGCTTACCCACTATACACGGAATCCTGGATTTCACAGTTGTCAGTGCATAAAACTGTGTGTGGTGGTCCACATCTGTCCTCACAGTACTGAGGACTTGTAGGCAGGGGGATCAGAAGATCATGTTAATTCTCATCTACATTAAATGCTGGAGGCCATTGTGTTGGGCTGCATGAGATCCTGTGTCAAAAGTACTAATTAAAGAGAATGTACCAGACAGACAGTGCTTACCGGGCAATAAGAAGGCTCCCTGTTGTTTTATCTGCTAAGTGAAATGCCTCAACATGTGTGAATGTGGACGGGAATCTCTCCTTCTGCCCTAACTTTAGTTCCTTGTGATGGGACTCTGGCCTGAGACACAGTCCAGAAGCATGGCAAGAGAGAGGTTCCATCCTGCTGAGTTAAGCTTTCCCATGCACGCCCGGACAAATGTAGGCACCCAGAGGACTGAACATTCAGTGTTAAGCCTGAGGAACCTCAAATTTCTCATATTGGATTTTCCTGGGAGAGAAATTAAGACCTCTCTGTTTTGACCAACTACCAGTTATCCGCCTCGATCCAGATACTGATGGACATTTCCCCTTTGAGTTGATGAAAAATGGCCAAGGACTTTTGTAATCGAAGGCTTTCCATGAAAGCTTGGGAGATGTCCACGTGTGTTTATGTTCCATTGTGACACAGATAGAAAGCATATCCAGAAGCCACTCCACACAGTCATAAGTTTTTTTCTTGCACAGGAGAAATTAAGACATAGTGGCTCTGGAGTTTGAGAATGCCAGCGAGTTCCTCTGGGGTTTCTCCTGCACGAGCTAGAATAGTTATTCTCACATGGGCCAACATTCAACTTGTCACTGAAGTGGTGTTTAGTAAGCTGTGAATAAATATGTCTGCTTGTTGGTTTACACCTGCTGTTCCTGTGTGCAATTATTAGGCGCTTCTCTTTTTTTGCTATCTAATGGGTGTGGTTTGGATGATTAATTTTACATTTGTTTGTAATAGATTTTAAATAGAAACCAAATACACACCTGTGATCTCAGCATGCAAGAAATAGGGACAGGAAAGCCAGAAATTCTAGGTAATCCTTGGTTACACAATGAGTTCAAGGCTAGTGTGATCTACATAAGGCTATCTACAAAAATAGATATTGAATGAAATTTTTATTGCCCAAATTTTGTCTAAAGCAAGGGAGATAAATATTCAATCAAATTTGCAATGCCTCAATTTTGATCTAAAGAGAAAGTAGTTTGTGTTCTGCACCAGACATCTGTGTCCTGGCCTGTTCCCAACATCAAAGACTCCTGCCATACTCCTGGCTTCTATGGCTTTCCTGGACCAATGTGTTAAGGATTCTTCCTGTGTGGCTAACACGAAACTAAGGACACAGTGCTTTGTCTTTGTTAGGGGAACCACATCCCAAGAAGAGAACTGCTAGATGACTTGTGTACAGCAAGGTGTTTAGGAGACTGTCATTTCCATCATGATTTAACTGACTAATGTGTAGGCTCTTGCAGCTGCATACAGTTCCTGTTCCCACCATCTATGTTAGATTCCCTCAGATTCACCCTGGACCAGGGGCTAGTTCAAATACACATCTGACCATCTCCTCCTGTCACCAACACACATTCACACATGCTTGCATGCCCCTATACATGCACATACATGCAAGTATATGCAAATACTCATGTGTACACATACATATATGCATATTCATAAACAATTACACATGCACGCATACGCAAACATATACATGCATATACATGTACACACATATTAAGAACTAATGGTGTGTGTATGTATAGGTCAGAGGATGGTATTAGGTGTCAATCCTCAGGTACCATTCCCCCTGCTTGCTGGAAACTAGATCTCTTCACTAGTCTGGAACTGGCCAAGTAGTCTGGGCTGGCTCCCAAGCTCCAGGGAGCCTCCTACCACTAGCTTCCCAAGTCTGAGATTAGGAGCACATGCCACCCACCTGGCTGTTGTGTGTCTTCGGGTCCTCATGATGTGTAGCAAGTACTTGATCTGCGAGCCAACCAACCCCTGCCCCCTCACACACATACACACACTAAAAGCACTTATCTTCTTGATCTAGCATGCATTTGTTTGCAAACAGACAGGGAAATCAGATTCTGAAATCTCCACACGCTGATTAAAATGATCAACTTCCTGGCTGTTTTTATACACATACCATACATATACACTTGCATTTATGCACATATATGTACCTATATATTAAGTAGTTTACACACTTCATAATGTGTATTACATTAACTGTGACTATTTGGGGATGCAAGTTTGAAATTCCCCTCTGTATATTTTCTTTCTAAGTGAATACCTTGAGGGTGAGAATCCTGTCTTGCTTTGCTTCAGCATTTGCAAGTGATCTTAGTGTAGTAGGAAGCATCGAAAAAGAAAATCTGTCGCTGTTGATGATCTGCTAGATGGCTGGCAACCAGCTACATGGAAGCCAAGATTTCTTTCGGCAGCCTCTGTTGATAACATCATGAAATGACTCTGCTGGGTGTAGGGAGAAGGCTGTGTGTACATGGAATAAAACTCGGTTCATATGCTACTTATTATCTCTTTGTGTGGATGTGTGTGTGTGTGGTGTGGTATAATGTGTGCGTGTGTGTGTGTGTGTGTGTGTGTGTGTGTGTGTGTGTATGGTGGTATGTATATGTTCTTGTATGTTGCATGCATGGAGAAATTAGAGCACAGCTCTGGAATCCCTCCTCACCTTCCAACTTGTTTAAGACAGGGTGTCTTTTCCCTTTGGCTTTGCATATCCCAGCTAGCTGGCCTGCTGGCTCTGGCATCTCTTATCTCCTCCTCTCATCTTGCTGTGGGAGTGCTGGGATGGCAGAGGTATATTCCCCTGCCCAGTTCCTACAGGGGTCCTCAGGCCTGCATGGCAAGTGCCTTTCCCATGGAGCCCCCTAGCCCATCATGTGATTTTTTTTTCATGACATTTGTTTTTCCTTTGAACACAAGAGCTAAGCATGCATCTCACATTAATACTTCTCAATTTCCATGAAGCCACTGGAGACAGGGCAGCCTGTGGAGCTCCCAAAGGGAGACGACAAGATAACCGCATTTTTTCGCCTCAAGTCTAAGCACCGTAAATCCTGGAACTTAAGAAGGGACCAAGGGGTCCTTCAAAGCAAGGTTATTAGAAAGCTAAAGAAACTGTTCAGTTCGAACAAAGAAATCAGAAACTACTATTTCACAAATTCATATTTATTTTCCCTCACATTAATTAAATGACTGTGTGGAACAATCCCTTTTATAAAGAGCTGAGCCTTTAGCAAATGAAGGCATTGAGGTTGATGTATTTTTTTTCTTAAAACACATGGAATCACATTGCCAAGATAAAAATGGACAAACCATAGGATTCCACCACAGATCTTGCCGGCTCTTCCACAGGGCAGAAGGCTTGTGTCCTCAGATGGGGTGGCCCAGGGCTTTATCAGTCCCCTGCTATAGGTCTGGGGACATGGCTCAGTCAGTGAAGTGCTTGTGTTGCAAGGACGAGGACCTGAGTTCCATCCCCAAAAGGCACATTAAAAAAAAGCCAGGTGAGGCAACGGCTTATGATCCAGTGCTGGGGAGGGAGAGACAGGAGGATCCCTGAGACTTGTCAGCCATTCAGCCCAGCAAACCTGGTGAGTTTCAGGGCAGTGAGAGACCTGTCTCAACACGGCGCCCTCTGATACACACACACACACACACACACACACACACACACACAAACACACAGAGTAAATAAAAATAAAATATTTTTAAAAAAATAAGGAAGGAAGGGAAGGGGAGGGGAGAGGAGGGAAGGGAGGGGAGGGGAGGGAGAGGGAAGGAAGGAAGGAAAGTAGATAAGAAAAAGAAGAAAAAATTGTTGGACAGTTGAGATTTGTATTCTGGCTTCAACATGAGCACACACATATGTGTTCATTCTCTCTCTCTCTCTCTTTCTCTGTCTCTCTCTCCTCTTCACACACAAACATTCTCAACAAAATCAGCAACTATCCACTCTCTACTACTGTGCATACCACTTGATTTGTCTAGTACCATTTTGTGTCCCCGAGCCTTGCAGAGCATGCATACCTGATAGAAGTGCCAACCCTCAGATCTAGCCCAGTTGGAGGTTACTGAAGCCGTCATCCTTTCTCACTTCAGGAGAGGCTGTCGGAGGAGGAGAGATGTCAGTTGGAGGTTCTGGGTGGCCTACATGCAGCTGCAGAGGAGGACTCCAGAAGCGAAGACAGCAGCGTGGATGAGGGAGGAGGAGAGACCGGGCTGCTCTTACAGAGGCTGAAGGCTCTGGAGGTAAGTAAGAAACACTCACGAGAAGCTTGCCCGTAGACTGTGGAGAGGAATAAAAGTTAAAACCTACCACACTGAAAGGGTCTTTACCTAACAGCTGCAACTTCCTTGCCTTAAAACCATGAGTCACAAAACAGCTCATTTGAAAATCCCTCCAGCCACCCACCCGGACAGTCCTTAAAACTGCTGCTCTCAGACGATGGGTCTCCAGAACCCTTCTCTTTGCTTTCCTTAAACCTGGTAAAGTGAATGCATGAGTGGATGAGAGGAGGGCCCCTGACATGCCAATATGATGATAAAGACATGTATATGTGTGAACATGCATGTTTTCATAGAACCGTTTCTTACATTAGACAAGCACAGACATCAATATGAAAAGTACATGTAAAAGTGGAATTGAAGCCAGGCTCAGAGTCTGGAGGAGACGTCGTAGCACCACAGTCCTCCGAAACAATGATTAAATACTGGTCCAGGACTGGGGAGATGACTCCTGAGTTAAAAGCCTTTGCCTCACAAGCACAAGGACCTGAGTTCGGATCCTCAGATCTCACATAAAAATGTCAGGCAGAAATGGTGGTGGCCTGAAGTTTTGACCCTGGAAAACAGAACCTGGGAAACCTCAGAAGAAAGCAATAAAAAGGTAGAACAATCAGTATGATTCCCAAAGTTACCCTTGGGCTTCCAAAACACATACTCAAGTGCCCTCTGGTATACACACACACACACACACACACACACACACACACACACACACACACACAAATACACACAAAACAGCAGGAACAACAACGATAGCAAAAAAGCCTACAGGTCTATTAATGGCAAGTGATATTATATCAAGTGTTAATTCCTCAATTCTAATACCAATGGCTATAGAACATCCCATTTAACTAGTTGTTTGAGATACTGTGTATTGAAAGACCCAAGTAAAGAGGACTTTCTGTGAATGAGTTTGCTCATCTGTCTGCCATATATTTACAAAGGATCTTCCCCTCCCATCTAGAAACATTCCTGTGCGGATTTGGCTCAGTGGGTAGAACGCTTGCTGAGCTGTGTGAGTCTCTGGGTTGGATCCCACCAGCACCACACAAACCAGATGTGGGGGACAAACATCTGTCATCGCAGCACTGGGGAGGTGAAGACAGGAGGATCAGGAGTTCCAGGTCATCCTTGGCTACATAGGCGTGTGAGGCCATCGGGGCTCTATGAGACCCTGTCTCAAAAAAGCATAGTCCTACCACAGGGTCTGCAAAAATCCCGAAATATTTATAATGTGAAGAACCAGGACCCAGGGTGGAGGGGATGGTCTTTTGGCTATGCTTGTTTGCTTATTTAAAAACTTTGCTTTTGCATTTATTTATTGTGGTTATGTGTGTGTGCACGTCACACGTGAGTGCCAAGATATATAGGGAGATCAGTTCTCTCCTGCCAATATGTGGGTTCTGGCGATCAAACTCAGGTCACCAGACTTGGCAGCAAGCGCCCTTCCCCCTTATATTTTTCAACCCTGCCTCTGCCCCACATCGTCTGTGGGGAGCACACCTCGCATGTTTCATTTCCCTCTGCAAATGGTACAGCAAACATTTGTGGTCATGGGCTGCGCAGCCAGCTCTTTGGAATTATCCTTGAACTTATCTTCTGATTCTCAACATTTCTGAAAATTGCCTTATTGTTCAGTCTTTGTCTCACTTTCCTGCAGAAGGGGTCTGTCTATAGTAGTACTTAACCTTTCATGAAAGCAGTGGTGATTGAAAAGGCCATGTGTAGGATTCCTTCCTCTGCGGTCTTACCTACAGCACTGTTCCAAAGCTGTTCTGCCTCAAGTGTCTTGCTATTTGTCTGGATACGATCACTAACGGAAACTCTGAGCACAGAGATTCAGCTGCTCTCCATAGGAATAACTGAAGGTGAACAGGCACGGAACTGACGTCAGAGCCCTGGAGTGGCAGGACTCACTGGTCTCCCTAGGTGACCTAAAGAGAGTCATTACAAAGGGTGAGGAAACATTGGCAAGGAAAGAAGTTTCTCTTTGAGAGCAGCCGAAAGTCTCAGATCCCCTAGAATCAAGCACAGGAATGAGTTGGTGTTACAGGCACTTAAGTTGCTAGTTTTTATTTATGATCCGAGTGAAAATGGTTCCCAGTGCATCTTGTCAGGGACAACTTTGGAGGAAGGACATTTTGTTTAATCAAGCTAAGAGGTGTTTTTTAAAAAAAATGCCTTTGGCAGCAAATGTTCATAAACTTCAGGATAAAAAAGGAGCCATCATTTTAATCATTTCTCGTGATTTTAATCCACGAAATATGTTTTCCTGAATTATGTTCCTCCTATTGAAGGATCATTGTTTATTTCCTGACTCCATATTAACTCTATCCTTCCTCATTTATCTTACTACCTTATTTTGAGAACTCTGTGATCTTGTATTAGGCAGATTTGGGGATGGGATAAGACAGGGGCTCATGTAGTCTACAGGGGCCTTGTGAGGCCAAGGCTGACCCTGAGCTCTGATCCTCTTGCCTCTTTCCTCCCACCAGTGTTGGGGTGGCAGGTGTGTGCCTCCATGCCCTGTTCTATTATAAAGATTCCAAATATGTTTTATCACGTATAATAGAGCGTCCATGTGTATTTCATGTACTCCTTGTCTTGGGAGGAAGTGTAGACTCTCCTCCCTCACAACCAACCCATTGCTTCTCTGGGGCTTCAATTGTTGTCTAGGGTCTTCATGGGTAATCAGAGACTGATGATAAGTTGTGTAGCTGTGTGCTAGAACCACCATATGAATGGTCCAGACATTGCTTGCATCTTAACTTTCTGAAGCCCAGAGGTGGAGTTTTCCGTGTTGTGCTAGTTAAATACATAGGTGTCAATTGACAAGTGAGGACTGAGCTCTGGGCGCCTCTGTGAAGAACTAACAGTTAAGGCACGCCCTGAACAGCCTGCAGGAGACTGTCTCAGGGAAGACCCGCCCCTTAGTGGGCGGGACCATTCCCTGGCCGGAGGAGAAGATGGAGGAAGCTGTTTCTAGAAGGTGGCATCCTTCAGCATATTTTGGCATACTTGCAGTCTGGCAAGTGAAGTCCCCCCCTTCTCAGCCATCCTGTGGATGTGGCGTGACCAGTTGTTCCTTAGGCTCCTGGTGATGGTATGAGCTCTCCTGCCAGGCTAGACTAGGAACTGTAACAGGGAAACCATGAGCATGAGCCTCACTCCTGTAGGCTGCTTGATCATAAACTTACTGGCAGCATGTGGACCAACTGCATGTGTGTTTTACAAGTTCGAGAGTCCAAATCTCAAGAACTGCCTTCTCTTTCTTTCCTTTCCTTTTCCTTTCTCTGTTCTTTTCTTTCCTTCTTTATTTTTTTCTAGTCTGGTTCTCTTTTCTTTGGGCGTGTATGAATCTGTATGCATGTCCATGTTTTTAATGCATGTGTACTTGTCAGTCCAGAGGTGGAAGCCAGATGACATTCTCAATCACTGACCACCTTGCTTAATATGGCAGATCTCAATGAACCTAGAGCTTATCAACTCATTGGCTGGCTAATGAGCCCTAGGGATCCCCTCGTTTCTGCCTGCCCCCAGAACTTGGATCATAGGCACATGCTGCCATGTCAGACTTCGTACATGTGTGCTGGGGATCAAATTCAGGTGTTCCTGCTTGTGCAGCAAATGCTTTGCCCACTTAGCCTTCTCCCCAGCCCCGCTCAAGGACTAGGTGTTGACTTGGGGAGCGACTAATGTCTTGCTCTAAGTCTCTCTGCCCTGCACAGTTACAATAGACTTGCTCCTCATCTTCCACCTCACTCTGACCCACTGACCACAGTATTCCTTGGAGATTTGTCCTCTACAATCCCTTGGCTGCGTCTTGAGTCTGTCCCTCTTCTCTCCTTGGAACATTTGCCTCAGGCGCTGTGCTCCTTTCTAATGTGTTCCTTGCAACCATTGACTTGTCTCCAGCTTCTCTCTGTGTTCTGTAGCCCCTGTGCCTGCTCCAAACCAGCCTCCCACAGACTCCACCTCAAATGGACCTGACCACGCCTGCTCTCAGTTCCTACTGTATCTCTGATTCCCAGACTCCAGCCAAGGGCAGCATATGCCTGAGGCCACGGGAGATTGTTGGCTTCCATGTAGGTCCCGTGGCCTTCAAGGTTGGAAGAATTTGTCATCATATAGGAATGCTTTATGCCATGCAGAAATAGACAGCAATTAAACATGTTATGGTGATTAACAGCTCTTTCTTCTCAATTACACCTTCCCTGAATGTATGGCAATTAACTTTGAAACACAGTATTTAGTTGATAAGTATTTCCTGTTTAAAATACTCAAACCTAGCTGTGTGTCATAGTTATCAAAAAACTCATGGTCAGGGGATAGCTTGAATACCATCCTATGGGCCAAGTGCTACTTCCAGCCCTAGGGTCTTCATGGCCCTAGTGAAGTAGAGACAGAAAGCTCATACTTAAATGTATAAGCAAATAAATAGATGAGGAAGTGTTTCTGAACAAGAAAGAAACTTAGGCTGCCACAGCAAAGAGAGTATCAGATGTGACATTTGTCGACCTCAGAAAACCATGGTATCACCAGCTCACCTGAGTACAGCATAAATCCTACAGAGAATTCGTCTGCCAGGCTGGACGCCTATGTGGTGATGAAGGGAGGCTTGTGTATTACAGGAACTGGGCCATCAGGAATGAGATTCAAACCCAGAAGATGATGCATTTGGAGAGATGGGTGGGGGAGCTCCTGGGAAGCTGCACTGGGGACAGTAAAGTGGAATTTGTATGTGGGAGTAGCAAGAGGGAGCTTTTCTTCCCAAGGCAGAGTTTGGGCTAGGGCGGTGATTCAGTCTGTGAACTGCTTCTGTGTAAGCAGAAGGACCTGAGTTCAGTTCCATCCCAGGCACCCAAGCTTTATCATCCCAATGCCTCGAAGGCAGAAACAGGAAGAGTCCAGCCATGAGCAATGATTTGACAAGCTCCAGGACAGTGAGCAAAATAGACCAAGTGGATGATGACTAAGGATCAACACCCAGGGCTGACCATTGGCCTCTATATGCATACACACGCATGCACACACATCAAGGGCACATCTGTATGCATACACGTGTCCATACACACATGTACACACACACACACACACACACACACACACACACACACACAACAACATATACACATACAAATGGGAAAAGAGAGTTTAGAAGCAAACCTAGCGGAATAATTGATGGATTATGGGTAGAGAGTAAGAGAAGGTGAACGGGTGGGAATGACTTCTAGAACTTTACCCTCAGCTCCTGAGAAGGAGGTTGTTAGCAATTCCAGGGAGAGGAGACTCTGGGGGAAGTTATAGTCTAATCACAATCATTATCTTGCTCGATTCATGTTGAGGCCCCTGTTCAACATTCAAGTGGGGATGACCTGAGGGCTGGTGGATACTCAGGGTTGAGGTCAGGGATGGACATACAGATTGGGAACTATTGGCATGTAGTTGGTATTGTGCAGCGTGGGGCCAAATAATGTCACTGAAGAAGTCAGTATACAGATGAGAAGAGGGCAGAGCCTTGGGCTGCCCCTCTTTCAGCGATCTTGTGGAGCTGAGAAAGATCGTGAGCAACAGCAGACAACTGAGGATGGTGGGGGAGTTTCAGAGGAGCCAGAGGAAGAAAGGGACCTTGGGGGTCCTTCTTGCCCTGTGCAACTATGGGCATGGCCAGCCTCACCTACGGCCCATGCCCAACATAACCTTGAACGAGAACCTTACACTCATACAAAGTTTTCGCGCCTCCGTGACTCCCGTCATGTGTTCCTGGTCATGTGATGTGGAACCGCTCTCCCCATAACTCACATGGGTCAGAAATGCTTGCCTAATGAATCTCTTCTGAAGGACAATTGTCTCAGTGCCTTTCTACTAGACCTATAACATCTGTTTTAAATTTATCTTTCCCAAGGGTTCCATAGAACCTTCCTGAGTTCAGAGCTAGCGTTTAGACTCCATTTCCACAAGTGCCTTGGCCGTTGGAGCCTAGGCAATCACCTGGACCAGTCCACCAATGCCTTGAGCTTTACATCATTGTGCTTGAATTACTTAAGCATCATTGCTGTCTTAAATACTGAAATCAACCTCTGACCTGTATGTGCATGCACACATGCATGACTCATGTGTGCATGCATGCCTGCACACACTTAACACATACATACACGCATGTCACATCAAAGCAGAAAGAACTGTTGCTCCTGAGATCTGTCTTTGTTCCTGCCTCTTCCACAATGTGTCATCTTCCCTTAGCCCCCCTCCTATGTTCCATGCTCCTCCGCATTCCTCCCTTTTCCTTCCTGGACAGTTACACACCTGGTCTCCTGCTAGCTACACTCTTCAATTACAGAGATCCACAGAGCGTTTGAAATGCTCCCAGGGTCAGGAGGAAGACAAAAACAGTAATGAAAATAATAAAACAAGCGTATACTAAAATTAAAAAATAAAAAGGTACACACGAGGTCCAGCATAACCGAGAGGTGGACCTCGAGACAAAAGTTGCCCACTGAAGTCTTAGAGAAAGCAAAGGCCTTCAAAAGGTTCTAGGTGGATGTAAATCCAGCCGCACATAAACTCTAAAGAGGGAAAGTAGACGCTGTCTCCTCTCAGAGCACCAAAACCAGATGCAGCATCCAGGAGACAGCAGGATAGGTGTTGACTAGCCAGTGCTACCCGTGGCCAGAGAAGACACCAAAGGCTGGCTGTCCTGTGGTACAAGTGCCTGGTTTCCCATGCACCAAAAATATACACAGAACTAGCAATGCTTTTTTTTCTAATCGCATAAAGTTATCTAGGTAGAATAGTCAGGGGAGAGAGACTGCCTTAGCTACGAGCCCCAGAGCTTCCACAGTACCTTCAAATTGCAGCTCCTTAGACTGAGACAAGGACTCATGCGACCCAGGCTTGCTCTGCAAAGGATGACGTTAAACTCTTGATCCTTCTGCTTCTGCTGCCACCTCCCCCCAGATATTGCAGCTATGCACAACCGTCCTTGGTTTACAAAATGCTGGAGATGAACCCCAGGACTTCCTGCGTGCTGGACAGGCACTCTGCCCACTGAACTGTATCCCCAGCTCCAAGCTATAACTCTTTACAGTGCTTTGGCCCATTTTTAGAGCTTGTGACCTGTACCCATGGAAACAGGCCAAGTGGCTGTGTGCATCGCCTTGAAAGGTGGCAAGAGCACTCCTGGCTTGGAGCTCAGGCACTCTCTTTGGAATGAACTTCTTCTGCAGGTACAAAAACACATGCTCTCTGGCACCGGAAATTGTACCAATCCACAGACGCCTTTGATCAGCTCTCACGCCTGTCTGCCACCAGTGCCCTGAGGGAGCTAAGTGTGTCTGAAGTCTGGGTTCTCTGATAACACTTTGGTTTTGTTAGCATCCAGACAACGGCTGCCAGCTAGCCCTTTTGGCCTGCAGCTCCCGGAAGCTTGTCCAATCAAGACATAACCTTTTATCAGTGATGACCAATTGCTGAGAGGAGGAAAGCACTTCACGTGGGGCAGGCCAAGGTGTGAGGGCCCTATGGTTGCCCACAGTATGGCCAGGATTAGATGGGGGTGGGGCCTTGCCAGCGATACCTTGACTATTAGAAAAAAAAAGCCAATATGTCAAGAGCTCATCTACATAAATATGTTTCTTTGCCAAGTTCAGATTTGTGCAGGAGCTCGGAAGGAAACCCCACATCTCAGAGAAGGCCAATACATCAAGGATTAATCTCTATAAATATTCTAAGAGCTCTCAAAGAAGAAAAATGAACCACCAGGCCAGCATTAATTGTGCCCACAGATAATTAGAACAAAGTGCTGTTAATTGTGTGTTGGTTTAATGGGATGTGGTCACTGGCCTTGGTTTTTTTTTTTTTTCTTCATGGAGCATATAAATTTTGATGTCAGGAACTGAGCGCTCTCTGGCTGGATTAATCAAAAGCCCTCCGTTTGCTTAGATACAGCCAATTAGGTATCTTAATCCTTACTCTGTATGATGAAGGCTCATATATCATAACTGGAAAACAAAACCCAAATCTTAGTTCCTTTCATCTTGTGGTGTTGGAGTTGTCTTCAATGTAGCGCTTCTTGGGAACTTGTCTAAGTGTCAGGAATAAAGATTTCGTAACTCCAGATTTAAAAGAAGCCAAGGTGGGTGGGGGGGGGGGGGTGGCTGTCTTGGTCTGTGAAGTACTTGCCCTTCCAGAATAAGGATCTGAGTTCAGATCCTCATTAGCCACATGAAAAGCCCACTTATAATCCCAGTGAGAAGCAGAGACAGAAAAAGGATCCTTCACCTCCTCTGACCAGTCAGTCTTGCCAAATTGGTGAGCTCTAGGGTTCAGTAAGACATCCTGTCTCAAAAAATATGATAGAAATGGCTCAGTGGATAAAGCACTTGCTGAACACAAGTGAGGTCTGGAGTTTGAATCACCAGAACCCAAGCAAGACTGAGTGCGGCAGGGTGCATCTGTATGCCTCTGGGGAGGTAGGAGTCCAGGGGAAGAGAATCCCAGAAGCCCATGGGTCAGCCAGCCTGGCATAAGCAGCAGCAAACAGAAGCCCTGTCTCAAACAAGGTGGAAAGTGAGGACCCACATACTGGGTGTTTCAGACCTCCATGTGTGTGCCGTGGCAGAAGGGAACCCACTCACATGGAGAACACTCATTCACATAATAACACACACATGTCTACACACAGAATAAGGTAGAAAGTGACTGAATAAAATACCCAATAGCAACTTCTGTCCTCCACTCACACATGCAGGCAGGTGCATACATGCAAACACACACACACACGCGCACACATACACACACACACACACTAGTATGACTGATGGCCAGTCCCAAACCCAGGACCACAGCATCCTACAATCTCTCATAGATTTCTAGTAGGAAGTGTCATACAAACCTAGGGATAAAAGTTAAGGGATGCTTTCTAGGAGAGGGAAGGGCGTCTGCAGCATGGGTGAGGCCACAGTTACCTTGAAGCTCTGTGGAGGTCCATCTAAGGTAGGCTTTGGACAGTGGCTTCTCGAGGACCATTGAGTTCATCCTGTCTCCCACCTGGGACTTCACTGCAAGAGAATCGGAAAATAGAGGGCTTTCCTGTCCTCACGATCCAAGTACCACACTGGACCCGGGAGTCTAAGGCTTGGGAGAAGAGATGTAAATACAAGCTGCTGCTGGAATCTGCATAGCATGCAGCATGCAGGGCCTCTACAGCATGACTTCTATTTCTTTATCCTCTGCAGTATATGTTCTTATTTGTGCGTTTAATGTTAAACATGTGAGTTTGCCTGGCATGTTCGGTGCCACTCCACATTTCTAACTGGAATCCATTCCGTTCATCAGGACACACACTGAGCTCTCTTTTGGAGATCGGCGATTGGGGTGCTCCACTCAGACAGTGGAGGGGCTCTTTGAGATCACAATTTCCATTATACTTCCAGAGGTATTTGCTGTATATGTTTGTGTGAGTACATGTATGTTTGTGCGTATGTGTGTGTGTCTGTGTTACTGTATGCAGGTGTGTGGGGAAGCCAGAGTTCAACATTGGATGTCTTCCCCCAATGATTCCCTTTATTTTTTGAGACGGGGTCTCTTGATGAACCTGAAGCTCACTGATTGACTAGACTGGCTGGCTAGCGAGCTCCAGGGATCCCCCTGTCTCTTCCTTCCCAGTGCTGGAGTGTAGACATGTACTACTATGCTTGAATATCTTTATTCTGTTTTAAATGTTTTATCAATTTAGTTTTGAGAGAGAGAGAAAAGAAAATATGCATGTCTGCTCTGGCATATATGGAGGTCAGAGGACAACTTTCAGAAGTCAGTTCTCTCCTTCCACCATATGGGCTTCCAGGGATCGAATTCAGGTCAGAAGGTTTGCAAGCAGGCACTTATCTGCTGAACCATCTCACCGCTCCACCTGGGTATTTTACGTGGGACCTGGAGGTCATACCCATGTCCTTGTACTTGCATGGCAAGCACTTTACCAACTGAGCCGTCTCTCCAGTACCTGTTGGTTTTGAAAGGGTAGCTCCTCAGCCATGCAATATGAAGAAATCACCGGTGGGGCACAGAGGGTACAGGAGCAGTTTGGAGATTTGGGCTTTTCTGGCTTTTCTCCCTCTATCCAAGCCCTTTTCTTTCCCTTTGTGTTGTCCAGTCAGACCCACAGGCCTTCTGAGAAACATGAGAGGAGCCTGTGAATTCAGTGTTCTATTTTTTTCCCTTTTTTCCCTGCTTTTTAGGTGCCCAGAGCCAAAGTCAAATTGGTTTTGGTAATCTCATAAAAACTCAGAGGATGGTGAATTCATTTCGAGGAGACAGTCTCTGCTTTAGGGTAGTAACTTGGGGGGACAATTTCACATTAAAACTAGAAGCAGCTGTGGGAGTTAGTATGTGCTGTGGTTTCTAAGTCCTTGTGATACAATGGAATCCTTGGAATTCAAACTCTCCCTGCAACCCTGTTTCATGAGAGACATGTAAGAAAGAAGACAGGTCCCCACAGCTTACAAAAGCAAGATCCAGGAATTCCCAGAGATGAGTATAAACCCGAATATAGATCCCTCTTGGGAGGCCTTGCCACATCCTCAGGGTCTGGAAACTTCCCGAGGGCCTCCTTACAAAAACAGAAGACTTCATGGGTCATCATAGAGAAGCTAAAGCCTGCTAATTATCACAGGAATATCACGATGGAATTAATAATCACTTACCAAATATGAGCATGAAAGTTAGCCAGTTCATACTGAAACTTGTTCCTATGAGCTAGATCTAAACTTGGTATTGTCCTTGATAATACACTGTTCGTGCAGGCAGAGGTCTATCTTTAAGAGCTGTGGCAGTTTACCTGCATGTTGTCAATTAATTCATGACCAAACAGCTTAGGGGAATAATTGATTTTAATCTGGTTATGGTTGTCTGGTTACATTTCTTAGTCCAGCTTGGCAGAAGAACCCATAACCAACACCAGGAGCTGAGGAAGCTGGGAACACCATATCCTTTATTACTAAGAGAGAGGCAAACCTTACTTGCCAAAATGCAAGTCTGTCTAAGTATGCCAAAGTATGCCAACTTAGCGAACCAACTCCCTCCATCTTATCCACCTGCCCAGGGAACAGACCGCTCACTATATGCTGTGTCTTCTAACATCAATCAGACAATATCCTGCAGCCTTGCTTAATCTGCCCAAAGTCTGCCATTGTCAAGCTGACAGCTATATACATCACTAGCACAAAAGGCTTGCTTGGTCATGCTGTAATAGACCTGAAACTAGATCTCTCACAAGTTCAAGAGGAGAAGAATTTTTCAAGACTTTCTAAGGTCTGGTGAGATGGCTCAGTGGGTCAGGGTGTTTGTTACACAAGCGTGAGGGCTTGGGATCAAATACTCAACATCCATGTGACAACCCAGGGGCAGCAGCGTGTGCCTGAAGTAACAGGACCCAATAGGCTGAGCCTAGCATTCATCTCCCCATGCTTCCTGACTACAGATGCCATGTGAGCTGTCGGTCATGACTTTGCCACCATGATGGGCTATACCCTTATCAAAACATGAACCTCAGTAAACTTTCTTCCTTTAAGTTACTTCCGTCAGGTATTTTCATCACAAAAACGAACATAGTAACTCCATGGACTTGAAGTCTTTGTGCCCAGAGTCTGCTGTTCACCTGGCAAAGAGACTGGTGGGGACAAAGCAGGAAGGGGCAGTGTTGCAGCTGGCCCTGCAGTGGGTTCAGAGAAGACAAGCTTCTAGGAACCAGGGTCCAGATGACCCATGAGCTTTTGGGCTTGAGTATACATGAAAGGCTGAGGACAGATTCTTTCTTGTAAGCTACCTTGCCCTTGAGACTGTCCAATGATCTGGTCCCTCACCCTTTGCTGCAAAGGACATGTTGATACCATCTCTGCTCATCAACTGGATTATGAGGGTGTGGTCCTCTTATGTGCTAGAGTAAGTCTGATAATCCCTTTCAGCTTTTCTCAGCAGTTTTCCTGTACTTGAGATGTTCCAAAAGGTCAACTCCTAACCTACATAGGGGAAGACATGAACCTGAAGACTCCTCTTCACAGAAGGTCCTGCTTTTCTCATTAAGATGCACCTGCAGGCTGGGAGATGGCCCAGTGATTAAAGCCTTTGCCTGGAGAGCAAAGGGACCTGTGATTTAATCCCTAGATCCCGGTGGGTGTAGCAGCCCACCTGTAATTCTAGGCTTGGAAGGTGGAGCCTGGGAACCCCCAGAGCAAGTTGGCTAACCAGACTAGCCCCAGTGGTATGTTCTGGATTTTATTAGAGACTCAGTCTCATAATAATAAGGTAGAAGAGTGATTGAGGATGATTCCCAATATCAACCTTGGGCCTCCACAAGCACACACACAGTCAGGTGCATTCATGTACACACACTAGTGTACATACAGTGCATACACACATACATGGAAAAAGTAACAAAACTAAAAACCTCCACTTGCTCTAATACATCACAAGAAATGTACAGGACAGGTAAATACTAAATCATTATGGTCTACCTTATCTATGTGAGTCCACAGAAGCTTCCCCTGCCTTCCCATCATTCCCTGAGGGATGGGCCCTTTGCCCCAGCAGCATCTGACTAGATGCTGAAGAGTCAGTTAACACAAAGTCCCGGGAAACCCATCCATCTTCAGGTCAGCACGATTGCAGCACTGGCTGTGAGTTTGTCCGGGTCACAGGAGAGAATTGATGAGCTGCTCCTTCCATGAAGAATAAGGAATAGTTTTCCATGACCCTGTGTATGTCCTGGAGTGTGAGACACTTGAAACCAGTGAAGGAGTATAGTAGAATTTCTCCCAGCCAGGATGAGGCGAGGGCCTCATTGTCTCTCTTTGAGCAACCATCCCATTAGGCCTGGCCACATTGTGGATCCCTGCTGGTTAAGGATAGAAAATTATAAATTCACTTTCCATTCCTCTAATTCAAAGTTCTCTGAATTTGATTCCAGCATTTGTTTAAATTTCCCAGAGAGTGAAAACCACCCAAGAATACAAAAGTTAAAAACCAGAAGAGCTGCCCCCACAGACCTGATGAGAAGCCAAGATAAAACTCAGAGAATTAATCTGTTTTCCATTCGTCAGCTGCGGGGAATTCAGTATTATCTGCCAAGGAAATCATTTTATTTTAAAATTATATTTCATTATTAATACTGATAAACCAAGAAATGACAAAGCCGGGATAGATTCGCTTATTTTTGCATCGTTGCTAGTTTGCGTTTGTTCTACTATCAGCCCATAAATTAGCATATCTTATATTTAAATCAGCATTGCTTTCCAGTGCAGTTTAATGACTTTTAGGCAGAGTTAACTCATCCACAAGATGACTTTAAAAAAAAAAGAAAGAAAAATTTAAGTACCACAGTGTTTTAGTTACTTTCTTGTCTGTGTGACACAATGTTCTGACTCAAGCAACTAGGGAAGAAAGGGTTTCTTTGGTTCAATTCCAAGTGGGCCCAGAGTTCATCATGGGAGGGAGGTGGGGTGGCAGGAGCAGGAGACTGAGGGTTCACATAGCACCAGCAGTCAGGAAGCAGAGAGAGAAAAAACAGAAAGGGGTGAGGGGCTAGGGGTGGTTTTCAAACCTCCGGGAGCAATGATTCTTTTCCTCCAGCAAGGCTCCACCTGGGAAAGGTTTGGCAACTTTCCCAAACAGCACCACTTGCTGAGGACCAAGTATACAGACACGTGAGTCTGGGGAACAGCTCACACTCAAACCACACCAAAACCCAGAAAAACAAATGAAAAAAACAACACACACACACACACACACACACACAAAAGCCAATATTTACAACTCACAATTCTGGCCATTTTTTTTTTAATTTTGTTTTATGAACTAGAGCATTTCACAGTGAACAATTGATAGTCACTTCATCTCACTTGGTATATCTGGACAAAAGTCACTGGAATTTTTTATTCTTTTAATTTCAATTCATTGTCCATTATAATGTGTGTGTGGGTGCATGGTTTGTGTGCATGTGTGTTCACACATGTGTTGGTGCCCATATATGCACAGGTCTGAGGTTGATACTTGGAATCAGCTTCAATCACCCTTTCACCTTATTCTTTTTGAGAGAAGATCTCTAATTAGAACCAGAGAACACTGATAGGGCTAGTTTAAATATAAAACTTGCTGTGGGGATTCCCAGTCTCTGCCTTCCAAGGATGGAGTTCCAGGTGGGCTGTGACGCCCACTAGGCACTTTGCATAGGATATGATGATCTGAACTCCAGTCCTTTGGCTTGCATGGCAAGCACTTTTAGCCACTGAGCCATATTCCAGTCCCAACCTATTTGGAAAAATATGTATGTTTATTTTTATTTTGTGTGGTTATGTATTTGTGTGTATGTGTGTATGTATGAACATGCACATGTATGAGCATGTCTGAAGGCCAGACATGGTTGTTTATTGATGTCTTCCTCAATCACTCTTCACCTTATTTTTTGGGACAAAAATCTCTCACTGAACCAGATTTCACCAGGTGTCTAAATCTGACTGGCCAGAAAGCTTTGGGGATCCACTTGTCCCTCCCCTTCACAACATCGTAGCCAAGTTTTCCATGCCTGCTTACCATCCAGACTTAGGTCCTCATGCTCATGTGGCAGGCACTTTGCTCCATGAAACCATCTCCCCAGCCTAAAACTGAATTCTCATCAAACATAGGAAACACTTAATTTATTACCTTGGATGACATATTTTATACCTCTCACTTTTCTGAGATAAATGCTATGATAATTCAACTTCATCTGCAAACTTGTGGCAGTAACAAAACATGCATGCAGTCAAGTTACTAATTCATTTGTCTGTTTGATTTACATTGACTCATCTTTTGAAGAGAGAAATTGGAGGCTTCTTGGAGAAGTACTCAAGAAGTGAATATAATCTACGAATTAAAGATTAACTTTAGGTTAGGACTAGGGTTAGTGTTGGGTGTCATCAGTTAAGGTTAGGTTTAATGTTAAGGTCAGGGTTAGGGTTAGCCTAGGGATAGTGTTAAGATTAGCATTGAGGCTTCAGGTTTAGGGTTAAGGTTCTGTCTAGGGTTAATATTAAGATTATAGTTAGGGTATTAGGTTTATGGTTAAGGTTAAAGCTAGGGTTCATGTTAAGGGCCAGGGTATTGTTAGGTTTAGTTAGGTAAGGGTTAAGTTTAGGACTAGGATTAGGTATAGGATTAGGTTATTGGTAGGTTTAGGGTTATGGCTATGGTGAGAATTAATGCTAATTTTAGGGTTATGGTCTTCTTAGTTTTGGGTTAAATTTTAACTAGCATTCTTATTAAGATTAGAATTGGGGTATTGTTAATTTTAGAAGTTGGTTAGGTTTTTGGCTATGATTAGAGTATTGTTAGGCCTAAGTTAAGGTTAAGGATAGTGTTAGTATTAAGGTTGGAATTAGGGCATTATTATGTTTACTGATAAAATTGAGGCTAGGGTTAGTGTTTAGGTTAGGGTTAGTTTTAATTACAGTTTGGGTTATGGTATGGATAGGTTTAGTGCTAAGATTAGGGTTAGGGCTAACATTAGGATGGGCGTTTTTATTAGGTTAGGTATTATTAATATTGTGGGTGGTTTCAGATTATAGTTGGATATCATTAAATTTAGGATTATGGTTTGATTAGTTTTCATGTTAAAGTTAAGGTTAGCCTAGGGATAGGGTTAGGGTTTGTTTAGGGTTATGGTTAAGTATTATTAAGGTTATGTTTAACTATGTTTAGGGTTTTTTTTAATTCAATTGTGTGTGTGTGTGTGTGTGTGTGTGTGTGTAACCATGGGTGAATTCGGGAACCACCGTGGACCGCCTCCACCTCTTCCTTGTTTACTCTGCCCTGGGTCCTACCAGGACCAGAAACACAGGCCACCCACCCCTTCCTCCCGGCGTCTATATGTGGGGTCTAGGATCCGAACTCAGGACCTTCTGCCTGCAAGGCAGAGGCTTAACCCCTGAGCCACTTCTCCAGCCCCTATGTTTAGGTTTATAAATAATGAAATTATTAATGTTTCTTAATAGAAATTAATGCGGTCAAGGAATTGATGCATTTAATGCAATTAATGGTCAATTAAACCATTGATGCAATTAATGTTTAGGTAATGCAGATTTTCATAGTTTCATAAAATTACTTAGAACATGGATTTTGTTTGAAACCTTAGTTACACAATTCTCAAGCCTGAGCTTCCTAGATGACAGCATGCTGTGGCAATGGTAAAGGTTGGAACGCTTGGGACCTTTAAAGAGACAGATGGTGTTTTGGGTTTAGAGGGAAACTGCCACCTGCAGGTTCTACATGAATTCCAAACACCAACAAAACATCTTTATTATTCATAATTCCTGATTTAAATATAGGTGTTCATCCTTTAGATGACTCCAACACAGTATCTGTTCCCTCTTCTCCTCCAGGTCCCCCAGAAAGATTTCCTGTGGAAAGCAGATGGAACTTGCCCATAGGTACTAGCCACAGAAGTGTCTTCTTTACTTCTTTGAAACTGCCCACCACGTACTGAGACAGGTGGCAGATCTGAGCATGGCATTTGAGCCCTTTGGGTCTTGCTCCCAGTTCTGGTCCCTGTCAGTAACTTTGAGGCTGGATGATCTGCCCTTCTGAGTCTTTGTCCACATTGAAACAGTGAAAGCAACAGCGCATTGATGAAGGGTTAAGCAAAATCATTTAAAAAATGTATCTGGGATAATATGTCCAATCAAGAGAGACTCTTTCTTATGTTGAACAGCAAAGTTAAAAGTTTCCGTTCTCCCAGTGTGCCAGGAAAGCACACTGGTAAGAGTGTAGATTCTCTAGGCCAGGAGCATGGTTCATTTAGTAGAGCTCCTGTCTAGTGTCCACAAAGATCTTGGGTCTAATTCCTAGCACTGCATAAACCAGATATGACCATGCAGGTCAGTAAACCCAGCGCTCCAGAAGTAGAGGTGGGAGGTGGGAGGCCATCGTCGGCTGCACAGAGAGTGATCTGCCAGTCTAGGCTGCATGAGACCCTGTCTCAAGTATCCCAAGTACCGTGATCTCTCAGTGTGTTTTGGAAGTTCAACTAAGGGTACTTCACTCATGCTATTTGGCACCCCGCTTCCTTGTGCTACTGCTGCTTCTGGGAGTTCTTCTGTTGTCCTTCCAGGCCAAGGGGGTTGAGAAATCCTGATGGCATGAATTTTGACCACTTTCTCCTGCTCCCTGTCTGCCCATGCAGGGCTGGAAAATAAATCACATCCCATACTCCCTGCCCATTACTTCTGCTTTAATGGGAACTCCACTTACACTCCTTCACTGGTCTTTTTCTAGGGATATGTGGGTTCAGAGTATGTATTGTCTATGTATCCTCCTCCCTGACTCCATCCCATCTCTTGAACCCAGAAGCCCAGGGCCCTGTCTAGAGGATCCCAGCCAGTTGGTTTCCAGTCCTGCTGACACCTGCTGTGGAACCTTCCTCAGTGTATTTAGGATGAACTTCCTGGGACTCTGGACCCAGCGAGCTCACTGACTCCTGACCTGTCTATGTGGATGACGCCTTCCACTTGCCTGGAGTACAAATAAGGCACACACTAAAAGTATGTTTCTCTCAGGGCAAAGCATAGACATGTTAGCTCTTCCCATCAGAAAAGACAGCCAGGTCATGCTGAACTCTCTGCTTGCCCTAGTGACAAGAAACCCCTGCTTCTCATTGCCCTCAACAATGAGGTAAAGAGTAAGAGCTTCACCACCAGCCCAAGGTGGAACCCGAGCTGCTGTGCCACCCAGCTAGGCTGCACTGATTCTCCAAGCTAGCTGCAGCATTTAAATGCAAACAGTAGTATACTCAATGCCAGGCTGTTAGGAGACTATAATGAAGTAACAGTTTTAAATGTCCTTAGCACAGAAGTTGGCTCAAGATAAGGGTCCAGTAAAATTGGAACTAAAACGTAGCGGACACCCAGCTCTCATTTTAAACAATTACTTTTGTGTTTTTCTGAAGACTATCTCTCACTGTGATTACCCACAAGTGCTGGTTCTGTCCCCGGAAGCCACAGAACAATCTGATGTCTCTTCTTGGGGACACTTTTGCCTGTTCTTCAAGAGTCTTTCCTTTATTGTGTAAAATAGTGAGTTCTTCTGTAGATGCCTATGCGACACAAGTCTTCTATGGATGCATTGTATGACACGGGTGCTGTCCCTTCATGTTGCCACATGTCACATGCATGTATGTGCACAACTCAAACAGAGAAGAGCTAAGCTGTACCCCATCCCTTTGTGTGTCTGCCCACACCATGGCAGGGCAGCTTAAGCAGACCAGGCGTGCGGTCCTTGTTCTTGCTGGGGCTGCATACTCACCTCAGTGACCCCAAGCCCCTCACCAGCCAATGCTGACCTAGTGACTTTCCCCCTCCTTGATCTCGGAGTTGTTTTCCACTCCAAGACGGGATAGTATGTGGACTTCAGTGGAGTCGTCTCTGGCTGGCTGCATTCCATCATAATCCTTAGCTCCAGGTTCTCAGGCCTTTGTGGGTCCTGAGTTGGTTGCTTAGCAAATGACATTTGTGTTTTCTACCCTGTTCTGCATCCCCCGCGGATGCGTTGGGAAGGCCTTCTTTCCCTGTTCTACATCCTCATCAGATGTGTTGGGCAGGTATTCTTCCCTGTTCGGCATCCCCTGCAGGTGTGTTAGGAAGGTGACTCTTCCCACTGGCAACGTGAAAAACTTCACGACAGCTGCTTTTATAGCTAAGTGACTTCCTGTGCAACAAGTTTTCCATTTCTGAGTCCACTTACCTTCTGTGTGTAAAGAGGGATCTGGACAGATGGTCTGTAAAATTTCTCCAATTGTCATCACACCTCCTACTGTGTAGAAATAACCTGTCTGCCCATGTGGTTTACCAGCCCTCCGGTTAATATGGGCTCATCTTTACCTTGAAATTATATTTTCCTTCAGTGAAATATGCCAGGACAGGGCTTGCCTGCAAGGATGGAAACCTGAGCTGATCTCCAGAGCCCATGTACTGAAAGACAAAGGCCCAGCATGGGGGCAGGTACTTGGAATCCCAGTGAGTCTCTGGGAGTCACTCTCTACCCTGACCAACTCTGTCTAATTGGTGAGTCCCAAACCAGAGAGATGGTATTTCCAAAAAGGTAAATAGCATTCCTGAAAGCAATGGCTGGGGTTGTCCTCTAGTTTCAGTAGGTACACACACACCACATACAAACACATACAGAGAGAGAGAGACAATGTACTCACACACTTAAAGGCACCTAGGAATAATTATGATATTTGATTCGTTTAGCCTGGTGAACGCAAATGTAGCAATCAACTTGGAAACCGAATGCTGGCATGACAAAGCAGAATGCCTGCCTCACATGCCAATCTTTGGAAATGAAGCTGACTAAGTTGCAGAGTGAGCTCTTTTAATCAAACTTTTGTCAAATTGCTTCAGCTCTGATTTTCCACACAGCTTTAAGCGCAACACGATCTTTATGTTCAGAGCAACTCCATCTCAGAAGAGACATGAGATCAAACAAATGTCAATAATAACACTAAAGTACCAAACTCTGCATATGTGTGCATGGCGTGCGTGCGTGCATGTGTGCATGCGTGTGTGTGTGTGTGTGTGTGTGTGTGATATGTGCACGTGGAGCTCAGAGCTTAGTATCACATATCTTCCTCTGTGGTTCTCCCCAGAAAAACTTGAAACCAAGTCTTGTCCCCACAGCTTGCCCTTTTAGCTGGCCCAGCTGGCCAGCAAGATGCAGGGACCCACCCATCTCTAACTCTTCAGCCTCGTGGTTACAGACACGTGCTGCCGCACCTGGCAATATAAACTCAGGCCATCATATTCACATGGCAAACACTTTACCGACTAAGCCATCTCCCAACCCCTGTGATCCATAGCCCAGCAATGTCAGTACCACAAATGACTTTATAGGACATGCCACATCTCTGTGCCCACCGCAGCTCTGAGCTGTGCAGTGAGGGTGGGAGGCAAGATGGTCTTTCCACAAGTCACGCAGGAGACTGGGGCACTGTGCAGCTTGAAATTTTTCCTCTAAATTATTGTCTGTAATCAGCACTGATGGTTTTCTCATGTTTAATGTTTACTAGGAAATTTAAATCCAAACAGAATATAGATGACTAGTTATGCAAGTTCCTTCAATTTTCTACTGATTAAGATTTGCTGATGAAGGCCTATTTTTTAATTGTTTCCTTTTTCTTTTTTCTTTCCTCTTCATCCCTATTCCCATCCCCCTCCTTTTCCCCTGACACCTCTTCATCTCCCCTGTCACACTCCCTCATGTTTGCAAAACTTTTCACTTGTGTGGCCCACTGTGCTCCATTTAGTTTGTCTTTGATGTCATATGCTGACGTGATCCATGCTCCAGCAATGCCCAGTGTGTATACCATTGAGGAAAAAATGGCTTCCTTCTCTTCCCTATTAGTTCTTATGAGTCTCTCAGGGAGGTGTGGAGCGTCTCGAGATCTTTCTCTTTCCCATGTAGTTCTTGTCCTGCCCAGGAGATTGTGTCTGGCTCACCATTGTCCCACTTTAAGTTCTTCAAATCTCACCGTTTCCTCTTCGAAGATGGTCCCTGAGTCTTGGAATGGGGGAGGGGATGGATATGACTTAGATGTCCACAGTCACTTATTTTCTGCAGTTTGACCAGCTATATTTTCCTGTAGTAAATAAAATTCTGTTGCAGAAGGAGGCTTTGAGTTCGAGAGCTGAGTGTTTCTCCAATCTAGGGGTAGAATAACGAGCATTTAAAAAGCAGTTCGGTGTAGCGTCTTCATCGTTAAGCTTTCATAGCCTGCTCTTCCCCTGAGACCCATGCCCTCCTTTCTTATTCAGTTTACAGGAATGCAGTCCCTTCTGACAAGTGGGCTTTAAATCTGACCAGAAAACTGTTGATTACCTCCTCGATAGTCACACCACTGTTACCATGGAAAGAGGACGGTCACCTCTTTCTGTGGTGGCGGTTATTGATTGCATCTTGCAGATTTCATACATTTATGAGACTTTTGATAGCTTCTCTCCCCTGGTAGCTGGTGATTTTTGTCCATGTCCTGTGATCAACGTGTGTTGTGATTTCACTAGTAGGTTCTTAGTGTCAGTTTCTGGAGGGCAGCTAAAAGCAACGGCAAAAATCTGTTTTGTTTGGAGGACCTTGAGAGCTCTCTCACCAACAACTTATCAAAAGGTATCACATGCCTGTTATTTCTAGTATTGTTTAATTGTCTCTGGATTCTCATTGTAGCAGCCTGTTTATATATATATAATTTATTTTTTCTCCCACATTTTATTTTTTCCTAATAATACAAGTTCAATAGGTACCCCTGCCCTCTCCCTCTATCCTCCCCTCCCCTATCATCCCCCATTGCATTCTCATCCCTTCTCCCCTTCCTTTCATTCCCCTCTCTCCCTTCCCCCTCTTTCCTGCTTCCCCCTTCCTCTCTCCTATCCCTTGGAGCATCCATTTATGTGAATGACAAACCTCCCTCTGAGTGGAGCAGCCTATTTTTAAGCATTGTAGATACTTGGCATGTCAAACGTGGATGGACATGTGTAAAGTTACTTGTTGAGTTACAAAAATGTAGGCCTTATTTAAGAAGCAAATAGTTGTAACCACTCTATTCAGAATCCTCTTCCTAATTACTATCTTATGCAATGCTAGAATATATTTGACCAAAAGAGAAAGGATAGCATAGCACTTTACAATAGCAAATGAGCACAGATCTTTTTAACTATCTGATATTGTCTAGATATCTATCATCTGCTTGCACATCTATTAGCTATTTTCTATTTCTGTCTATAATCTATAATCTAACTATCGTCTATCTGTCATCCATGTATCATCTCTCAACCTATCATCTATATAATCTGTCACTCATCTAGCTATACATCCCTCTCATCTTGTCTATTTCCTATATCTGTCATCTATGTATCTATCTATATATAAAAACTATCTGTCTGTCATCTATGTAGGTATCATCTTTCTAGCTATCTGCCTATCATTTACCTATTATCTGCCTGTTATTTAATGTATAATTTGTCATCTATAACATGGCTATTATCTATTTGTCTTATCTATCACCTGTCTGTCCATCTATCAACCATAAGCATCTGTCTATCACCTGTCTGTTATCTGTCTAGTCTCTCTGCCTATGTTAGGTACTTGTCTCACTTCTGTGACAAGCACCTAGAGAAGAGTGACTTCAGGAAGGAAGGTTTTGCTATGACTCACAGTCTGAGGGTACAGTACATCAAAGTGAGAAAGGCAGGGCAGCAGGAACATAAGGCAGCTGGTCACGTGGAATCCACAGTGAGGAGGCAGAGAGAGACGAATGTTGTGCTCAGCTAGCTTTCTCCTTTGTGTTGGAAGTTGGGCATGCTAAACATGAAATGACTCAAGCTGTCCCCCATGTATGCTCCCAGTCTACCTAGATAAGGCAGCTCCATCCTCCCAAGGACAGCTCCACAGCCCCAGTTCTCTGTCTCTCTCTCTCTCTTTGTGTCTCTGTTTCTGACACAACCATTCTGCTTGCCTATTTTGCCCTCCTGCTTCCCTGATAATAAATATCCTTTGTACATTATGTGTTGGTTTTGGTGTAACTTTATGTCCCCAATTATTCCCAGGTGGGAGTCTTTCCCAAGAGCCCCCACACTCTTTATTCAGTTCAGGACCCCAGCCCATGAGATGAAATGACTGTAGGCAAAAAAGCTTACAGTTCTTTAATGAATATATAGACACAATATTAAGTTAATATACCTTTTTAATTATAAATATATATCAGTATAAAATGGATGTAATGATTAGTACAATTTATAATCTAATTATAAAATAAATGGAAAGGAGGAAATATTTGACTCATTATAATCTCTGTGATATCACCATGCTGATGAAATCTTTTATTTCATATTACATACTTTTTTCTACATGCTTCTTTTCTTTAATTCTAATAAAAAGTAGCATTATAGTTGTAGATCTTTGCAAAGGAATGAGTAAAATTGTACTTCTTTTCAAAATGTCACATGAGCCTACCCAAAAGGAATTTATACTTGGTTATGCACTTAACTGTCATTTTAAGGAGCTTGGGAAATTCTTCCTTTTATATCAATTTTTACTAATTTATTTTTAATGTTTTACTTATTTGAGAAAGACAGAGAAAGAGGCAGGAAGAGAGGGGGAGGAGAGAGAGATAGCAAGTAAGAGAATGAAGGTGTACACATGGGTGAAGGTCAGAGGACAATTTTTCAAAACCACTTCTTTCCTTCCATCACGTGGGCTTGGGTTTGCTGGTAGGAGCCTGATATAAGCTTCCTTGCTTTACTGTTCATTTGTTGACAGCTCCACACCTGGATATAAAACCTTCTCTCCTTCTATTCTCCCTTCACTCTCCCCCTTCACCCTCTTATCTCCCGTCCACTCCCACCAACCCTACCTTCCCCTCACATCAAGCGACAAGTCACCTGACCAAAGCACCCTAAGAATTGAAAGGGTTCATCTGGGCCCAGAGTCCAGGACCCCAGCACAGGGGATGATGCCAGCCACACTTAGGAGGTACTCCCGCCTCAGTTAACCCAATCTAGAAACTTCTTCACAGACTCGCCCAGAGGGTTCTCCTGCCGGGGACTGTAGATCCTGTCAGGTTGACAGTATTCACCATCCCAGAGTCTTAGCAGCCCTTGTACTCACATGATGAGGGTCTCACATCAGAGCCACTGATCCTCGACAGGGTCCAGAAAGGTTTCCTTCCTCCTTTGTGACAGTTGCTCCTGCCCAGGAGAAGGACCTCTGCTCATGCCCGTGGGAATCATCATGATAGTCTCAGAGGCCTTAGGTGATGTGGTAAGGGCCTTAAGCATGAGTCAGACTGCTCCCTAGACAGGGTGTCCAAGAACTGTAAGGATGGAGGGGTGGGCTGAGCAGCAGGCAAGCCTGCCGTGATTCGTCACTGCTTGCTGCTGGCCGTGGATGTGATGTGGCCAGCGCCCTCAAGCTCTGCCCTGGGGCTCCCCTTCCATGATGGTCCTTAGCCTGGAAGGGCGAGCCAGTGAATCCTTTCTCCTTCAAGTTGCCTTCGTCAGAGTGTTTTATCACAGCAATAGCAATGAAGGTAAGACACTTAAGACACCCCCCTTCTGTGCCGCCCAGTGAATCCCCATCCCTTCCAGGCTCATGAATGAGTGAGGACTAGTCTCCACCTACAGAAAGTGGAATTACTGCAGTTTCATCCTTGCTAATTCATCCAACTCATGAGTTGAGGGCTGCTCTTCATACAGGTGAGATTTTCGTTCAGTCACATTCTAATGGTTGCAGCGATGTGTCTTCCTGAATGCTCGCCTTCTCATGAGAGTGGCTTTCCCTGACGTGTGTCTTTCCAAATTTATAATGTCAACATGTACTTGGGTTTAATAAATTCAACTATGAGGAGAGAGCATGGGATCAAAAGTTAAATGGTGAACTGGTTCTAATTGTAAAATGACGAACAAACAAAGACATTGGGGGAATTCTTCCTTGATGTTGGCTACTTTTCATTAGGTGTGGTTTTGTCACTGAAAATGTCACAGTGTAAGGACGGTCATAGCAGGTACATGATTACCTCTTTCCACCCAGTGTGGTGGAATTAAAACCTCAAGAAGAGAAAGGTGTCCACACATTAGAACCATTCAGCCGTGTTCGTTTCCTTGCTTTCTTCTGATCTCCTTTCCCTCCCTGTCCTTCAAAAATCTCATCATCAAAGAAGTCCTTCTGTCAAGAAGACTATTGTGACCTCCTGACCTATGGGAGGGACTCACAGAAGCCTCTGAACTTTCTCCTCAGCTGTCTTTGGAAGGGCTAAAGGGGCCATTTGCCATTGTTAGGGCAAGGAGATGCACCAGAGACAGAGCCTGCAAAGAGGTTGAATCCAAAGATACCTAAGAACCTCAAGCCAGAGAGAACAGCCCCTTCCCCCGCCCCAGCATGGTTGGGCCAGAGAAAACAGCCCTTCCAAAATAGTCAGGGCTACAGAAGACAGGCCCCCTGCATGGTTGGGCTGTAGAGGACAAGCCTCCCACATGGTCAGGGTGCCCCGGATAGACCCTCTGTGTGGTCAGGCCAGAGAGCACAGACTTCCGCCACACCCCACGTGGTCAGGCTGCAGAGGACAGGCTCCCCCACATGGTTGGAATGCAGATAGATCCCCCACATGGTTGGGATGTGGAGGACAGCCCTCCACCCTACCCCCCACCTCTTGGTCCTGAGCACCTTACTTTCTGCAACTCAGGTATTTATGTGTTTGATGTTTGGTCGGTTCATTGAGACAGGGCCCTGCTCTATATCCAGGCTGGCCTTGAATTCACAGTGATCCTCCTGCCTCAGACTCCTAAGTGTGATATTCCAATCATATGAGCTCCCATGCCTGGCAGTGAACTTAATGAGATCATGATTTTTTTCATAGATGCTTATAGTACTCTCTGACAAATACTACCTTCTATTCAATTTTCTGAGAATATTAGATTGTTTACTTACTCAAGACTTCCTCCAGGACTGGAAGGTTCAACATCCTTCTGAACTTAGACTAGGGGAAGGCTAGGATAACTACCCAGAGGAAAATGTCACACAACACTGAGGCTGGCCTCAGATGTCCTCTTTGATTACTCTATACTCTGGCTATTTAGGCAGAGTCTCTCAGTTGAGCTCAGAGCTTGCCTATGGTCTAAGCAAGCTAGCCAACTCGCCCTGGGGATCTCTTGCTCGAATTCTTGGCAGGTGCCACTTCTGTCCGGTGTTTCCTTGCATCCCAGGACTCTGAACTCTGGTCCTCATGTTTGTAGGACAAGCACCTCGTCCGCTGAGATGCTCCCAGATCCTTACATTGGTTCTCTTTGCTCATGAATTTGTTCCTCTTGTCCTTCTTGTGACGTTAAGAATATGTCAATCATGTGAGGGGCAGACTGAAAATAGCACAATTTCAAGATCTGGATTACATAGCTACATACAGACCCTGTCTCAAGCTAGTCAACATAAAACCATCAAACAAACAAAAGGGAATGTCGACTCTTTAATGAAATGGTGTATCAGATGTCCACAATGTCTTAATTTCTTCCCCACTTTTCTTTACTTTTTTTCTTCCCCCCTTTTTGAGTATAAATGTATGTTTATGAGAATGTATGTGTGTATGTGTGTAAGAGTGTATATGTATGCATGTATGTGTGAGTGCATGTGTATGTGTGCAAATGCATGTATGTGATTATGCATGTATGTATGTGAGTGCATGTGTGAATATGTTAGTATGCATGTTAGTGCATGTGTGAGAATTGTGCATGTGTATATGAGTGTGTGTGTGTGTGTGTGTGTGTGTGCTTGTCTGGGATATTTCAAAAGACCTGTTTTAAGATCAAATACTCTTCCTCATGCTTGAGTTGCCTTGGTATTGTATCTTTCAACTGTGTATCTGATTCACCTTTCTGAGCTCTTCCTTTCCCAAGTTTCTATTTTGTTCTTTTTCAGAATATATCTCACTGAATTCTTTCTTCCTGTCTTGCACTGCTTCCCTGATCAATTTCCCTGTCTTCTCCGAGTCTTTTATTAGTCATTCTCTTATATTCTTGATCAGACACTTTCCCATTTTCCTTTCTTTGGATCTGTTTTCAAAGAGTCACTGTTTGCAGGGGGAGAGGGGAGAAGCATTTTCTCCCTTACACATCTATGCCATGTGGTATGGAGCTCATGGCAGATTTAGGCCACACCCACTGTGCAGCCAAATTGGGCCAGCAAGGCCTTTTCCCATATAACACTTCAATGGAATGGGCGGTGTTCCAGAACTGGGACTGTGCTGAGGTTTTTAACCAAATTCACAGGACAGCTCACTTTTCAGGATGATGCTGGCCTCAGCGCCCTTAGGGTTTGTCAGCAGATGATATGAGACCCCTGTCCCAAACACAACACAGCTCTTGTGTGCATGCCAGGGGTCTTACATGAGCAGCCTGCAAACCTGTGAGGACTGTGGAAATTTCCAGTACCTCAGAGCAGCCAGCCTCTGCAGGGATGCAGTTGGCTGGGCCTCTCCTGCACACTCCAGCCCTGGCACAGAAAGGCGAAGGATGCTGGTCTTCAGCTCTACTCTATGCTGCTGCCCTCGATCTCTGAATTTCAGACGCTCCAGTCCCTGTCTGGCTGATGGTTACAGTGTTCTTTCAAAGGCCACTGACTTCCACATGTATCGGTCTACCTGTATCTCTTCTTTGAGGAGGAAGCAGTAAGTTCCAGGGACCTGTATGAGCCATTTTTAGTACACCCACTGTCATAGTTAAGCACAGGTGTCAACTTGACTGTTGAGGGTTTGAGCTCTGGGCACATTTGTAGAGAGTTGATGGTTGAGTTAGGCCCAGAGCAAACCTGCAAGAGATCGTCTAGCTGATGGAGAAGGTCCAGCCTATGGTGGGTGGGATTAGGCCCTGGAATAAATCATAGAGAGCTGGTTGAGAGAGTCGGCATCCTTGCCAGACATGCTGGTTTGGCAAGTAAGGATTGTCCATCTCTCAGCTGTTATGTGGTAATGGTGTGGCCAGTTCCCTTGGCCCTGGTGTTGGTGAGTGCTCTCCCATCAAGCTGGACTACAGACTGTAACCAGACTGTCATAAGGAAATAACCCCCTTTTCCCTTAAGCTGTTTGATGGTCATTTATCAGCAACCATGCATGCCGACTGCAACATCTACATTTTAGTTGCAAGAATAAAACCCTTGGATTCCCTTCTCAAAGCATGCACTCACATGTATAAAGCAGCACCCACACAATTTCCTGGTTCACAGTAGTTCCATGTGCACCTGCAGAGCCCGTCCAAGGCGGAGATCCTGAGCACCCTCGAGTGCCTTCGCTCTGTATTATAATTTTGAGTTTCTGAGTGACCGTCCATGACGGAGTCTCGGTGACTGGCAGATCCAGCAGAAAGGCCATCTGGGAAGCACGGGACTCACAGCACCACTGACGTCATGCTGCCTTGGTTCCACCTCTCGCAGGTGCCTGCATGCTGTCGATAATTAGGCAACCAAACAACTCTGGGGAACAAGAGGCTTTATTCTTGCTTATCATTCTGGTTACAGTTCTTATCCCAGCTTGGCAGGAGAGTTCATACTAATATCAGGAGCCAAGGGAAACAGCCACATCATATCTGTAGGCATTTATAAGAAGGGACAGCTCCCCTGACTTGCCAGACTGCAGGTCTGTCCAAAGTATGTGGAAGCATCTGACTTATTGAGCCAGCCCGCTCCTTTTATCTACCTGCCCAGGAACGACTGTGCCCACATGGGCTAGTCATCCCTCATCCATTATACCACCTCCTGCAGGCCTGCTCAGGGCTTGCCTTAACTACTATTCCTTATAGATGTACTTGCAGTTGAAATAGATGTCTGTGTGTGTCCCTTCTAATAAGTCCTCTATCATGGCATATAAATGTTACATTTAAATATTAAACATTCAAATAAAGCTCAATTTTAGCAACTTCTCTCTTTTAAAGAAAAGACATACAAAAGACATTCTTTTGGTGTTTGAAAAAATAAATCCAAGTTTGGATTCCTAGATCCCATCAACTCCGTCAAGTTGATACCGATATCTAGCACACCTCCTTTGGAAAACTGCAGTTGGGGTTTCAGGGAAGGGAGTAGACTTCAGCCCCTTGCTGACCTTAGTAGACAGAGAAGCTGCTCAGAGGATGGAGCTATATTCAAAGGCTGTAGAAAACCCAGGAATTTCCCAGCAGCTGATATCCCTGGGTCTCTCCTCACTCCAGGCAAAAGTAGTGCAGGCTTGGACTTTGCATTGGGTGGTCGCGGCTAAAGGATTCTCTCAGTCCTAGCATTTCCTCTCCTTCTCCATCCTTGTGGAGGCTGGTGATGTAACCTGACTCTGGAAACTCACTTCCTCCCTAGAGAGAATGTACATGTTCCCAATCAGTGTCAGACACAAAGGGAGCCCAATAGCTTCCCTTCCACTGTAGTCTGAGCACATCAGCTGGATAACTCAGAGTGCACTGACTTCACAGGGGTCTTCAGTGGTCCAGCATGGTGCAAGAAACAGAGTTTCTATCACCACACAAGTCTTCTTGCCTGTGTAGGGATGGGTGACACCGTGCCCATGTGAGGCTATGGACAGTTGGCAATTCAGTGTCCTGATGCCTAGTGACCGAAGATTCTTATTTGAGAATGTAAACTCACAAATGGGCAAGCCAACCAAAGGAAACTTTTCAACTTTCCTTCGTAATAGTGAGTGCTCATCCAACAATCTGTCCATCTGTATCTCTCTCTGTCTCTGTCTCTCTGTCTCTCTATCTGTGTGTGTGTGTGCAAGAGGGTACTTGAGTGTATGTGCCTGTGGAGGAGGTCCAAGGGCGACATCAGGAACCATCCTGGATTGCTCTACCTCCTTACTGCTTTGCTCTGAGGTTTCCCAGGCCAGGATCAGGGCACAGCCATATCTACCTAACATTTTTCTTTTTTCATGGGATCTGGGAATCCAAACTTGGGTTTATTTTTTCAAAAGCCAAAAGAATGTCTTTTGTATGTCTTTTTTTTAAAAGAGAGAAGTTGCTAAAATTGAGCTTTATTTGAATGTTTAGTATTTAAATGTAACATTTATATGCCATGATAGAGGACTTATTAGAAGGGACACACACAGACATCTATTTCAACTGCATGAAAGTTACGTGTGAATTACTATATTATATTAATTATTTATTGTTGTTATGCAGTGGCCAAGTTTCTCCATCTTGGCTTGAGGAACATTCAACCCAAACTCAGGTGTACAATGCCTGCTACACATGCGTAAGGTCATAGGTTCAATCCCAGTGCTAGCAAGAAGAAATAGTATCGCGCTACCAACACTCCATAAAGAGCTTGTAATGTATATCAGAGTTGAATAAAAGTAAAAAGTCTTACCATACATTAAATGTCTGTTACCCCAAAAATAAATAACCAAAAAAATGTGAAGAAATACAAAAATGTTTATTGTTTTGTCAAAATAATTAGTTGGAGAAATGACAAGATGACGCAATCACTAACGGGCTTGCCTCGCAAGCATGAGAACCCATGTTTGATCCCCAGCCCCCACATTAGAAAGAGCCAGGTGTGACACATGCACATTTGTAATACTAGTACAAAGAAGGCAGAGACAGCTGAATCCCCAGGGCTCACTGCCCAGTCAGCCTTACATGGTAAGTTCCAGACTAATGAGTGAGACAGTCTCAGAGAAACAAGGTTAACAAAACCTGGGGAGTGGAAGCTGAGGTTGTCCTCTGGCCTTCGCACAATTATAAATGCACACATACATGCACACACATGCATACATGTAGACACATGGATATACCAGTACAGTCACATGCACACACGCACACACACACACATTGACACAATGCTCACACATGAACATGCAAACACATGTACAAACATATCCACATGACCACAGGAAAAAAATGATGATTGTATTTTTTCCTAATGTGCACATATACAGTCCCGCTCATCTCCTTAAATGTATGATGTTTAATCATCCAAGTATTGTCTCCCACTTCTCAGATCTACCCTAGAAATCATAATTATTTATTCAGAAACACTCTGATCCAAGTTGAAATAGAGATGCTCAGAGCATGCTGCTTTCCCCAGATTCACTAATTGTCGAGACAAAATCGTCAGTGGTCCCGATAGCCTCTGACACATTTGAGAACAAAATTGACAAAGTATTTGAACTAATAAGGGAGTTTAGCAAAGCAGCCAAATACCAGGTTAACATCCTCAAATCAATAGCATTTTTCTCAAGATGTGCTGTGCCCTGTGGCTAGATAATAAGTTAATTCCCAAAGAAATAGATCCAGCTGAGGTATTACATTTCAGCTTTCCCTGAGCGAACTTCAGCTCATAAGAGAATCAACTTAATGAAGAAGAACAGTTTCTTTCAGTTCTTTACCTAGAGGTGTGGGAAGGGGATGGGCTCCTGTGTTTGTGTGTTTGCATGTATGCATGTAAATATTAATGCATTTGTGTGTGCTTATATGTGCATTTATGTGTAATTGTGTGCATATGTATGTATGTGCGTGATTTTATTTATACATACATGTGTATATGGTTTATGTGAGTATGCATTTATGGATATATGTGTATATGTGCTTATTAATATGTATGTGTTTATGTGTATGTGTACATATGTGTATGATTTTATTTGTATACATAAGTGTATTTTTGTGAATATGTACAAATGTGAATATGTGTGTATTTGTATGTGTGTTTATATTTATATGTGTATGTATGTGCATATGTGTATATGAATTATATATTTATGTTTGTGCAAATAATGTATTTGTATACTTGTGCGTATGTATTTGGATGTGTATGTTTTTGTACATGTGTTCATGTGTGCATATGCTCACGCACACATGAATCTGTGAGCAGGTAGAGGTCAGGAGATGACCATAGGTGTTCTCTGTGTTTTGAAACAGAGTCTCTCATCGGCCTGGTGCTGCAGACCAGGCCAGCCTGACTGGTCAGAGACCCCCAGCAATCTTCCTGTCTGCTACCCAGCTCTGAGATTAGAGCTTCACACTCTAAACTCAGCATTTTTTGTTTTTATGTATATTCTAGATATCAAAAGTAGGTCTTCCAAAGCACTGTATTGACTGAGCCATCTCCCCAGTCCCTGGAAGGTGTATAGACATGGTCGCATTGTTAGCATCTCTGCAAACTGAGGGGAGTTGTACAGGCAAAAGTCATTGTGAGTGGTGCTAGCAGTACCTCACCCCTCAGCCTCCGGTGCCCTCTGCGGATGCTCCAATGCTCGCTTCCAGATCCTCCAGAGGAGCATTTGCATAGAACTGTGCCTCTCTTGTAGGTCAGTGTGCTAATATAAATGAACACAGGCTGGTGTCAGGGTGTCCACAGTTACTAGGTAAAATGATCAGCACTGCATAGGACCAAACCTCAGTGTCTCCAGCACCTGGGAGGCTTAGACGAGAGAGAAGACCTTGAAGCTAGCCTGGACTGCTTCACGTTGCAGGCCAGCCTGGGACACCTGACCCAGTGTAAGATAGGTGGATGGATAGATGGATGGATGGATGGATGGATGGATGGATGGATGGATGGATGGATGGATGATAGATTCCCTTTTATTTCAATCTGAAGGCCCGAGTTTGGGTCCTTACTAACATTTTTCAGAATGCTTTTGCTTCCGTATGCTTATCATGTGTGACATTCCTGGTGCCTTCCCAGTCTCTGCTCTGCATCACCACGGGATTCCGATCTGTGTGCAGTGTGTATGTCACCATGCAGATGCTGGTCCTGGGACAAGGGCACCACAGCTCACGCTTCAGGCGATAACCCTTTATTCCACAGTGAAGATGAGCACCTCTCTGCACAATGCATTTGTAATACTGGCCTCAGAGATCTTCAGGAGAGAGGCCAGGCTGGGAGGACCAAGTCCTTTTTTCATGTTAATCCCACAAAAAATCAGACACCGTGCTAATGCTCTGGACAATTTACCCTCCTTGGCAGGAGGTGGGGGTGGATCATGTGGTGAATCAAAGCTATTGTTAGTGCTCACCCCCTCCCCTTCTGCAAATGCAATTCTTTTTGCAAAGTGCATTGTAGATGCAAAACTCTCCTGACTTCCAGGGACAATCACCATAATGAGGGCGCACTCCACACGTATGTAAATCCCCAGCACCATCTTCCTGTCTTTAAATGATGCTAACGTTAAAAGGAAGCAGCTCATACATTTTTGATCAGGTTGATGTTATTCTGTGGGGTAAAAGGTTTTAGCGTGGATCACATCCACATCCACCGTGCATCTGCCTTTTGCCATGTTCTAAAGAATCACAATTACTTTTCTTTCGATGCAATTAAAGGCAGTTATCTCGAATCCCAGAGAAAGTTGGTGTTGGATGGTGATTTTTTTTTTAACCAGAACTTGGAAAAATTTCCACCTGGCTTCCTTCCTCATATTGGGTCTCTGGAGGAGACCAATAAGTTTGATCTGCTTCTGCGCCCCACGTCCTGAGCATTCCTTGTGTGCCAGGTGTCCTATGAGGTGTTGGAGGAGAGGCTGAACCCCCTATCTGGTATATGCTGACCATTCCGTTTCTAACAGGAGAGTGGAAGCAACCCAGCCCAGGACATCTGCAAAACAGATGGTTCCTGTGATGCTCCACCACAGATGGGAGCAGAGAGATGGACGGTTGAGGAGTGGAGCTATAAGGTGGTAGTGGCTGACTTGCTTGGAGCAGGTAGACTGAGCTGTCTGTCTCTAACTTTATCCTGGTTCCTTCCTTCTGCGTTCCATGTGGCTTGTCCCAGCAGGCAGCCAGGAGTAAACACCCCACTCTCCTAACAATGTCCTCGTGATGAAGGGGAGCTGGGCAGAAGGATCTTAGAGTTTGAAATTAAAGAGGGACACGGGGGATCATCCTGTGGGGTAAGAGGGTTGTTGAAATAGTTGTTAATGCCACAGAAAGAAAGCATAATAGAGGCTCTGCGCACAGGTGAGGCCCTAGAGGCTAAGCAGGGGTCCTTCTGGTAAGTGCTGGAGAGAGATTGCCGTAACATGTAATTAATTAATGAGTAGCACATAGTTCATGCTTGTGGTCAGCCTGTCTCTGATTCCTGGGGAGCAAGGGAAGAGACTCTGTCCTATGGGTACACCCATAAAGAGTGTACCCCATAAAGCCCAGACAGTTTAGGATCCTAAGACAAACTCATTTTAGGGGAAGAGAGGATGACAGACCCACAGGTAGTCCCCAAAGGGTACCTGTCATGTTTCTTACAGTAGCTGTGAGGGTCGTCTATTATAAGCAGATGTGTATGATGCAAACATGTGCACACAGGTTTAATTACTCCTGAAGCTGAGAGGTTCACTGGGGCAAAGCAAAGATAAATTTTGTATGCTTTCTAGGGAAGACTTGAACTGACACAGCTACACACCAAAATCTATTATTCTTTAAATTCTGTTTTGAGGATCCTGAGATAGCTGTGTATTTTTAAGCTTCATTCATTCATTCATTCATTCATTCAGTGTGTGTGTGTGTGTGTGTGTGTGTGTGTGTGTGTGTGTGTGTGTCAGAGGGGATTGTGTGTCCCTGTGGAGAACTAAAGGTGACTTTGGGAATCATCCTGGATTGCTTCTACCTCCTTCTTGCTTCTCTCTGAGGTTCCCCAGGCTCTGCCCCCCCCCCCGGGCCAGAAGTGTAGGCTGCTGCCAGGTTTCTGCCTGGCATTTTTTATGTGGGACCTGGGATCCGAACTCAGGACCTTCTGCTTCAAGGCAGAGTCTTAGCCTCTGAGCCATCTCTCCAGACCAGCCAAGTATTTTTTTATGTCACATTTTGAAGGGTCTGTTGATTAGTCTCACAGAGCTAACCACCTGCCTAACATGACTTTTCTCTTTCCTTCTTTTTTCTTTCTTTTTCTTTCTTTACTTTCTTTTCTTTCTCTTCCTTTTCTCTACCTTTCTTTTTTTTCCTTCCTTCTTCTTTCCTTCCTCTTCCTTTCTTCCTTCCTCCCTCCTCCTTCCTTCCTTCCCCTTCCTTCCTTCCTTCCTTCCTTCCTTCCTTCCTTCCTTCCTTCCTTCCTTCCTTCCTTTCTTTCTTTCTTTCTTTCTTTCTTTCTTTCTTTCTTTCAGCAGTGAGTTCTAGGATTGTTGTGTGAACTTTTTCTGGGGAGACATTAATAAAGCTCTATTCATCCTAGATAAGGTGCTGACCACAGCCCAACATAGTGAGTCCACCCAGCTCCAGCTTGGTGAACCAGTGGTTTACTGCCAGGAGTGTGGGTGACCCCAAAACAGATGCATGATCACAAGGCCCCATCCCATCATGGATGACAACCTCACTGAGTGATGAAGCTGTGTCATGGAGTCCTCCTGTCAGTCAATCTTCCATTTCCTGTAGACTCCAGCATCTCCCATGATCCCTTGCTGGGAGGACAGAAAGGAGCGATGGCTGGAATGCCAAGTGAAGGTCCTGTGCCCCTCTCTTCCCTTCTTGCAGCAGAGATTGACTATAGCTTCTTCAGCTGTTATTCCGCTCAATTAGTTGCCATGGTTACTGAGCCAGGGTCATGTCTACTCCCAGATGATGATAGGAACATCATGTGGGAGGTGCATAGCATGTATCTCCCTGCCTAAAAAAGTAAGCTCCTTTCTGGACCAGGCTCAAACATGACAAAAACACCCACAACTATCAACTCTGAGACCAACTGCCTTCCATTTAGCAGCAACCACCATTCCAAGTCCCCTGTCACTTCCACTCTTCTGACCAGAGGCAGCAGGACCAGTTTTCTCTACAGCCATTGGCCTGTTTTAGGTTTCAGTAGCACCAAAGGTCATTGATTTGGACTGTAGCCTGTACATAGAAAAGAAAAATGGTCAGTTCCTACTCTTCTTGGAATGATGGCCCAATTTCTTAAATTGCTTTTCACCTTGTACTGTCTCCCTGCCTCAGACACCTGCTTCCTGGTGTTTTTCCACTCCGGGAAACTTTCACCTAAAAGATATTGAGAGGTGAGGGGCAGCATTCCCCATCAGAAACTTTGAAGGTACTTAGTGCTGTGGATACCTTACTTGCTGTGGGCAAACATTTTCACAAACCACTTTGGGTGAGGAAGGGAGATTTATGTGGCTTATTATTTAAGAAGGAGCTATATTCCATTATGGCAGAAATCACATAGCAGAATTCATGGCTGGGGGCAGAACCAGGAGCTGGTTCAGGTCACAGCAGTCATCAGGAGGCAGAAAGAAAGAGCAAGCTGAAGAATCAGGGTCAGGCTACCGAGCCTCGAGGTCCACAACCTGTGATCTGCCTTCCTCCAGCAAAAATCTGCCTCTTAAGGTGCCACAGCTTTTCCAAACACTAATACCATCTAAAGATCCAGACACGTGAGCCTGCAAGAGACAACCCATACCCAAGCCATGACACCATACTACTGTGTCATTCCGCTATGTTCACCTGGACAAGGTGTGCAGAAGAAATGAAATTCCTCCGGTGATTCATTTGTCTTCCCAGTAGGTGAAGGAGATGAGCCATGAGAGGGGCTGAAATGCCCATGTGACTACTTTGTTCTTCTCTTTGCCTGGGGGGCTCTGTAGGGGTAGAAAATAAGTGACCTGAAGTCTTACAAAGCAGACAGGTGTGTGTGTGTGTGTGTTTGTGTGTGTTACTGTTTATCAGTTAGCTTATCTCAAATGCTGTTGGTTAAAAGTTGTTCTACCACATTCTCAAGCCACATCTTGATTAGTGAAGTCCCATCAAGGAAGGGTTAATATTAATAAAGGTGCAAGGAAAAGTCATTCAGTATCATGGTTTAAGATGTGGAGCCTTGCTGAAGGAAGAGCTTGAGGTTTTGGTAGCCTAGCCCACTTGCAGTTTTTCTCCTGCTTCCTCTGTCTCCATATCTGCTGTGACCTGAGCTGCCTCCAACTTCTATCATTCTCTATGCCTTCTCCACCATAATGGACTGTATATCTTCTCCGGAACTGTAAGTCAAATAAATCTCCCTTTCTCCTTTAAATTCTGTGTGAGTGTTGTCTTACTTATAGTAGTAGAAAAAAAAAGTAACTGTGACAGATTTAGTAAGCATTTTGTTTAACTTAACATATATTAATATGAAACTTACCTGTGCTAGACATTGATCCAAAAGCTTCATGGAGAGCTTCCATGAAATAATAATACTACATCATATCTATACCCCATGTGCATGTGGGGATGCCGAGGCACAGACAGATGAAGTGACCTATTTGGGGTCCTTGGATTAACAGGAAATTAAGTGAAATTGGATGCCCAGATTACATAGCTACAGCCCCAGGCTGCCTTATACTGTGTTCAGAAATCATATGCAAACCACTCTTAGGGGCTATGACACAAATAAGAAAAAGGGGGTAAAAATGCTACATCAAGGGTTGGGAGATGGCTCAGTCAGTAAAGTCTTTGCTAGTCAAGCATGAAGACCCCTGACTTCAATTTTGAGGACATACTGCATATTAACAACAAGATAAACGTGTGGTAGTACAAAGCTCTAACCCAGTGCTAGAGAGGACAGAGACGGGGCATCTCTGGAACTCTCTGGCTAGCCAGTTTGACCAAACAGGTGAACCCTACTTTCAATACGAGACTCTGTCTTGGTAATGAAGTGGAACGTGATCAAGGAAGACACCTGACATTGACTTCTGGCCTCCACATATATGAGTTCACATGTGAATGCACACATGTGGATACACACACATAAATGCTGCTTTCATTTATGGAGACATACATGCATTATATATGTGCTGGAGTTTGACTCTTCAATGGTCCCAAAACACACATTTGTTGGAATGTGATCACCTTGGAGGTACTAGCATCTTTATGAGTTGGGGTCTGGTGGGAAGTCTGTAGGTCACTGGGGACATGCCTTTGAAGGAATTTGCTCTTTCCACTCCATTCTCTTCTTTTTCCTGATGGGAGGTAGAAAACTGCTCTGTCACGTGACATTCCTGCCATGATGTCACACCCCTCCCCTTAAGGGTCACAAACTGCCCTCCTGCCTGTCGATTGGAAACTCTAAAATCATAAGCAGCAGCAAATCTTTTCTTTATGTGTGTGTCTGTACCCTTCTTTGTGTGTGTTCATTCACATATGCATAGGCTCACTTCCGTGTGTGGAGGTCATAGACAGCCTTGGCTCTTGGCGGTCATTCCTCAGATGCTGTCCACCATGCTTTTAGTGATGGGGCATCTCACTGCCCCGAAACTGGACTTGCTGGCCAGTAAACTCGAAGGAGCATCCTCTCCTGGACTCCCAGCAATAGGATTATAAGCAGAGGATGCAATGCCTGACTATTAATTTTCTCTCTAAGTTCTGGTGATCAACCTCAGATTTCATGTTTTCATGGAAAGCACTTTTCTGACTAGTTAGATACAGGTGTCAACTTGAAAATTGAGGCTTTGAGCTCTGGGCACATTTGTAGAGAATTGGTAATTGAGTTAAGCCCAGAGCAAACCTGTAGGAGATTGTTTAGTGGATGGGGAAGGCTCAGCTCCTGGTGGGTGGGATTAGTACCCGAACAGGTGAATAAAATGCAGGGAACTGTTTGAGAAAGTTGGCATCCTTGTGTATACGTGGCCAGATATGCTGGTCTGGAAAGTAAGGATCATCCTTCTCTCAGCCATTATGTGGATATTTTGTGCCCGTTTACCTCAGGCTTTTGGTAATGGTGCATGTTCTCCCTCCAAGATGGAATAACTACTATAACCATGAATCCTAAGAGAATAAACTCCCTTGTCCCTTTAAGTTGTTGGATGGTAATTTATCAGCAACAATGTAGGTGAACTGCAAAACTGAGTTATCTTCCCAGTCTCAAAATAAACCTTTTCCACATTGATTATCTGCAGTGTCTCTAACAGTGACAGAAACCTAACCTAGCACACAGTATTGTCTGACAGTGATGTCCACTTTAAGGAAATTACATGTGAATGTGAGAAGGAAGTAACAGAGAATGAAAGCCTATCTTAGGATCCCCTGTGGCTAACTTCTTAGACATTAGCTGATTTCTTTCCTTAAATATTAGTAGTTATTATAGGGAAAAAGCATAATAGGTAATGGTCAGGAAATCATTATAGAGCTGTATATCTCTAACTTACAGTTAGTTACTTTTCTCTTTTCTCTGACAATATATCTGAAACAAGAAACTTCAGAGTTTATCCTGGCTCACAGTGCAAGGGTGCAGTCTGTCAGGGTTGGGAAAGCATGGGAGAAGGAATGTGAGGCAGCTGGTCACGTGGCATCCACAGTCAGGAAGCAGAGAGGCGAATGCTGGTGCTCAGCTTGCTTTAGGTTTTTTACTCAATGCAGGACTAATCAGTGCGGGCCGCCCCACCTAAGTTTGCTCAATATGGAAATTCTGGACATGTCCATTGGTTTGTCTCCATGGTGATTCTTGATCCTGTCGAGTTTACAGTCACTTACTGTGTCATGCTGAATCTTCAACTGGTAAAAAAACTGACTTCTAGAGTAGAATTGACCACATCCCCAACAGCAGATAGCTGTACACAGACTCATCCCGTCTTTGTGTGCGTTCAAGCTTTAAAAAAATCTGCTGTAAATCAAAAGATGCAGGCTGGAGAGAGGTCTCACAGTGGAGAGGTCCCCAGAAGGCCACATGGTCCAAGGAGAGAACTGACTTCTGAAAGTCATCCTCTGACCTCTACCACACATGTGCTACGGCAGGTTTGTGTCTTCTTTCTGTCCAAATAAAACTATGACTCAATGAATAAATAGATACAAATAAACAAGGTTGTGCACTCACCCTACCCGAGTTTACTGAGTCTCCAGTCTCTCTCGGCTTGAGAACGACTTAGCCCAGGTCCACTTCCATATTCTCAAATCTCTAGAGGAAACATTTCGGCATTTTGCTGCTAATTCCTCAACAAAGCCTGGACCTCAATAGTTCTGGGGTCACTTAAGTTGGCACAGGTCCGACAGTCTCTCTTCAGTCACCATGACTAATACTCAAATAATCACCAAGATTAGTTTAGTGAATCCCCAATGGGATCACTTAAACCTTTCATAATCTAACCCGTGCCAGGGGATTAACCCAAGCTGACGGTTAGGAATAGGCTTGTGCCAATTATGCTGTTGTGCTCTATTGATCTGTGCCAGCAAGAGAGAATTTCATATAATTTTCAAAGAATTAACCATATTTTAGGATTTGCTATGCCGCATTTAAAGATGGACTCATCACACAAGCATGCTGCTGTGGACAGTATGAGGGACGCCCTGGGAGCGTCTAGCATTTTTTTGATCTTTAGATTGTTAACTTCAGAGAATTCCCTCTCTGTGATACACTCTGCCTTCTGCATGGCTGCTTGCGACAAAGCTTCCATCTACAGCATAGGCTTGTGAGTCCATGGAATATTTCTTTATAAGGGAGGAGGAGGACACAGTGATGTCAGAGGACGACCTTCAGAAGTGGTTTCTCTGCTTTCACCCTCTGGGCTTCAGGGATTGAACCGAGGTCTCCAGCTTTGTGCTCAGGTGCCTTCTCCAATGTCATAGTTTAAATGTGAACTGTCTCCCGCAGACTCGGGTGTGTGCACACTTGGTTCCCAGCATGTGGTAGTGTTTGGAAGGTGTGGAACATGGCAGGAGGAAGTGCACCACTGATTAATGAGCTTTGAAGTTTGGCAGAGTTTGCTCTCTCTCTCTCTCTCTCTCTCTCTCTCTCTCTCTCTCTCTCTCTCTCTCCTTCTGAATATTTTTGCAAGGTAACAGATGGCTTCCATCTCCAGCCACCATGCCTTCACCTGACGCCCTGTATTCCCTCCCATGATGGACTCTATCTCCTCTGAAACCATGAGCCAAATTATAAATTCCTTTGCCTTTAAGTTGCTTGGATCAGCAACAGAAGAGTAACTGGATTCTTGCTAAGCCATCTTGTCCACCCCAGTAAAATCTTTTTAAAATTATATTTTAGGTGTGTGTGTGCGTGTGCATGCGTGCACAAGAGGGCACTTGAGTGCGCGTGCCTTTGGAAGCCCAGTGGTGACATCATCCTGGATTGTTATGCCTCCTTATTGCCTTCCTCTAGGGTTTCCTAGACTCTGCCTTCCAGGGCTAGAGCCACAGGATGCCACCATTTCCACCAGGCATTTTTATGTGGAAGCTGGGGATTTAAACTCAGTTCCTTTTGCTTTTAAGGCCAAGGCTTTAACCCTTGAGAGGCTCCCCAGGCTCCTCTTTCCTCCTTATCCCAGCTTATTTTCAGTCACAGTATCTGTACAGTGAAAATCACTGACCACCTTTCAAACTTACTGTCCTGGGCTTTTTCATGTGAAAGCAATGGAGATCAGTCTGTGGAGTCCCAGACTTACCTCTGAGACAATCACCTGGCCCAGGGAAGCACCATGCTCGGATTGGCTAGGACCATGCCATATTCTTGCCAGGGATGTGTCAAGGTGGGGTGCCATCTTGGATTCTCCAACAGATCTCTGAGAAAGAATTAAAGAATAGGAAAGAGGTTCCTGGAAGGTCCAGTTTCTCTTTCCAAAAGTCCAGGAAAGGGTGTCTTCATCCCAAAGAGAATCAGTTGCTGTAGTGCCTGGCTGATACCTGCCTTCAAGGTTCATAGGCAATGTAATCAACACTTTGCGCTGTATATGCCCAGCATGCACCAGTATCTTTCCACCAAGACATCACGACAGCGTGGCTGCTTACTGAAGTGTATCCCTTGGATACTCCATGTGAGGTGGATGGATGTATTCAGCCTCACATCCTCACACTGAGCTTTTAAAGTATGATAAGCATTCACCATGGGAATGGGGTCATTGTGCTGGGCTTCTTCCTTCCCTTATGTGTGTCTCTTAGAGAGCCCATAAGCAGAAGGAGGAGTGCCTTTTCCAGAGATGTAACTTTTGTATGTAGCAACACCCTCCCACACACACACCTCATTGGTAGCATACAAATAAAGGGCAGAAAGTAATAATTCAGGTGGTTTCTACTATTGGGATTCCAAAAGGGCAGAGGGGAGGTAGGCACTAAAGCCAATATTACTCCTAATCTCTCTGGATGAATCAGGGCATCTCCTCATTTCATTTATTACCAGGTATTTGCAACTGTGAACTTTTGAGAGTATCTTTCACGTTTCTGTCCTGGTACTTGATATTTCATACGCCACGTTGTGATTAGCAGCACAATATTCAAAAGACATTTCTTTCCATGACTCCCTCTCCACTGGGAACCTTCAGGCAGAGTTGTTATTTACACTGCTTGACCTTTGAATCCACGTCCACTTGACTGTCCTTTGCTTCCTGGCATTAGAGATCGCTCTCTAGAAATGCAAAGGTTTAGAGGAAGCCCAAGCTTGAATCAATGCTGTTCTTTCCCACCTAGATCATGATCAGTGGATAATGTCATCACCAGTGTCATTATTAGCAAAACCTTTTAATTGGAGGAGAAACGACCCAAGAAATGTGTTCTATTAATATTTAACTACTGGCTATGAAAAACGCCAATTTTAATCATAAAATATATACTGAGGATGTCATCACAGACCTTAAACTTTGTTGTTAATTATTCTTTTCTGGCAAGAGAGAAACCAGAGGTCCCCCACCACCACCACCACCAACGGATCATTCTGAAACATCCAAGGGAAGATCTTGGGTGGGAGTGTGTGAAAGCTAGAAGCTTCTGGGGGAAGTGCCCTGACTTCTGCCACTCAGCAGTCAGCCAGCCTCTCCTGGTGGCTGCAGTGCCAGGAGGAAAACAGGCCTGTCCCTTCTAAGTGCATCCATGTCATATTTCAGAGGAATATGATTTATAGTGATGACTTACTAAGGAGAAATTGAAAGTTGCTCAACCCAAGGGTTTTTTCCATGAAAAATTTAAGGAGCCCATTAGAGTCCATTACTGTAAAAGGTAAACTTATTAAATCCTTCATGATCAAAAAGCTATTTCTGATTTTATGGTAGAATTAAAAAAGCGCAAGTGGCATTTCAAGACTTGGTGTAAAACACTTCTTGGCTCTTCTCATAGTTGGTGGCAGCCAGTGTTTTAATGAGATGGCTTAAGGATGATTTAAAGTAGTCTTCCTAAGGGGAGGAGGAAGAAGGAGGAGGGAGGAGAACAAGGGAGGAGGAGAGCAGAGGAGGGAGGAAGAGGGAAGAGGAAGAAAATGATGAGAAAGGAAGAGGAAGAAGGGAGGAAGGGGAGAAGGAAGGAGGAGAAGAGAAAGGAAGAATGAAGAAGAGGAAGAAGAAGAGGAAGAGAGGGAAGAAGAGGAGGAAAAGAGGGTGGAGGTAGAGGTGGAGGAGAAAGAGAAGGAAGGGGAGAAAGAAGAATGGAAGGAGGACAGGGAGGAAAAAGGAGGAAGAGGAAGAAGGGCAGGAGGAGGAGGAAAAGGAAGAAGAAGATGAGAAGGAAGAGGAGGAGGAAGATGAGCAGAAAGGTCTCCATGGAAACACATTGGTGAAATAAAGTGAGTTTTAAGGGTAAGTATCATGATTGGAGGGAAGCCTTATCTTTACCTTCCCAGGATTGTAACCACAGCCAAGTGGATGCTTGGGCAGCCCCAGCCAGATGACCTCCTGAAGGGTCAGCACACATGCATAAAATAGTGGATACCTTCTCCCTCATCTTTTCTATATATCTCTAATTATCGTTTAAATTACATCCTTAATAAAAGGAATGCAAGAAGTATCTCTTTGCCCTGATTAAAGTCTAGAAAGACTTTATATCACCTCTGGGGATACTGAGGATAGTAACTGATGGTTTTTTAGGGGTCCCCGGGGTCAGCAGTGTTGTTCTTGTATGAAACCACAGAGCACATATATCTCGGGACACGGTGGCTATTCCTGGGGTGGATTTTTTGATCCAATGGCCTCGGATGTCTTTCTCACTGACATGTCAGAATTGTGAAGCTGCCATCATTTATTGACATGTTGTGAATATGAGACACACATTAATGTGTATTGTGTGAATGTGTGCAAGTGTGTGTGCAGGTGTGTATCAGGTGCATGTGGAGGTCGGAGTTCAACCTCAGCTGTCATTTCTCGGGTGCCATCCACTTTGTTTTCTGGGGCTCTTCAAGTCTGCCAGCTGGCTGACCAATCAGGCCCAGAGATCTGCCTGTCTCTGCTTGGCAGAGTTGGGGTTCCAAGCAGGCTACCTTGACCAATCCCTTTGAACTCAAGTTCTGGTGAGCTGGAGGATCTTTGTGCTTCCAAAGCAAAAGCATTGTGACAACCCAGCACCACTTCCTTACTGAAACCCAGTCTAAGCACAGTTTCCCTGGTCCCCCTTTCAGGCATTTGGGTGGTGAAAGATAAGGAAGAAAGGGAGGATGGGGGAAAGAGCAACAGAAGGAAGACGAGGAAGAGGGGAAGAGAAGAAAAAGTAGAGGGAAGAGGGGAGGAGGGGGAAGGGAAAGAGGAGGATGAAGTTGATGACAACTAGTATAACCGTCAATGTATAGAAACCCATGAACAAACAGAAGGCTATGGCCACTGCATTTATTAGGTTAAAGTGTGCGGCTTGCTCTTCCTTACAGTCAAGGAAAGCCTGCTGCAGCTCCCCAGAGCCCAGTGGGGGCAGGAAGCCCCTCAGTTTTCAGTGAGCCTGTTCTGGCATTAAACAGTGGGACTCTGCGTGAGAAGCACCCTGGCATGTCGTAGGGAAGCTCCTATGACTTTATTTTAGTAGTTTTTTCCCTCCAAAAAAGAATTAGATTTCTGAATTTCCCTGATTTAATATAATGGTGGTGTGGGGTGGGACTTGGGAGACGACTCAGTGCCTAGTGGGCTTGCCATGTAAGTGAAGACCGGAGTTCAGATCTCTAGAACCTATGTAAAAAATGAGCAGGCTGGCAGTTGTGTGCAGTCCTAATACTCAGGAGGAAGAAAAAGGATTTCCGGGGCAGCTGGCTAGCTGGCCTGGACACTTAGTGAGTCCAGCAGCAGTTGAGAGGCTCTGCATCAGTAGAATAAAAGTGGAACATGATAGAGGAAGCTACCCACTGTCGATTTCAAGCATGCACACACACATACACACACACACACACACACACACACACACACGCACATGCACACAGAGGTGTACTCCTGCATATATGCAAGCATGAATACACACATGCACACACAACACACTTATATGCACAAGTATATATATATGACAGCTGGTGGTACAGTGTGATAATTTTTGCTGCATTTATCTTCTAAGTTTTTGTTCACATAGTACAGGCTGAGTTTGCTCCCCACATGCCTTCCTGCTGTTCCTCTTCCCACACCAACTCTTGTGCTCCTAGGTGCTTTGACATGTGATAACTATCTTTCTGAGATTGACTTCATTTGCTTATTAGAATTGTCTCCAGTTGTGTCCATTTTTCTGCAGATGGCCTAACTTGGCCCTTCTTTATGGTTGAAATAATTCCATTTTGTGTAAACCATGTCTTCCTAAGCCATTCCTCTGTGGAAGGACACTAGCTTAGGTACTGTGAGCAGTGTTGCAATAAACATGGATATAGATGTATCTCTATGTATTTTAATATCTTATTTATGTACACATCTGAGAAGAGAAAGAGAGAAGGCATGTATGGGCGTGTTGCCTGTGTAGAGAACAGCTTTCAGAAGTGGGGCCTCTCCTTCTACCAAGTGGGTCCCAGGCATCCAACGCAGGTTACAGGTTCCCACACAGTTGCCTTTATCCACTGAGCCACCTTTGCCACCACACGGGATTATGTTTAGAGGAAGCGTGTTTCCATGAGAATGTCTGTGAGTGTGAGACAGAACTATTTCTGGAATTATGAAGTGCTTGCAAAACAGATCCATTGTCATTCCTCAAAATTCCTCTCCATCTTACTATTTTACACTTCATTACTTTTTCTAAAATTCTTTATTATGCAGGATTATATAATGAGTTACATTAACATAAAATTATTAGTGTTTTGAGCACGCAAGAGAAGGCTTTGTATTCATTTTTTGGAAGGAGAGAGAGAGATTTCCAGTACTTCTCCTTCCCATTGCATAAGAATTAGGCTTTCTAAATTTTATTTAAAAATTTCTTTTCATAAATGCAGCCTGGCCTCCTAGGTCTTGAGGAGCATAATGGACAGCTAGCACTCACACGGATGTGTGATTTGGAAGGAACCAGGCTCCGGGCTACTGTTCAAGGCTGCATCTTCCAGCTAGGGATTGATGTGAGCCAAGGAAAGGCAATTAAAGCCCACATGCTTATTTTTCAAGGTGTATTAAACCAGTGTGAGTTTTAAGTATATGTTTACGTTCAGATTCCTGAAAGGACCCCTCGGGAAGCACTGTCAAGTCCAGTCCGTGGCGCTAAACGGGAGCCCTTGCCTCATTTTCATAAATAAATCTGGATTCCATTATTTTTCACATTACTTGTAGATTGAGGAAGAAGATAAGTATGTTAATAGAGAAAAAAGAGAATGGGAAATTAGGATGAGATTTTTTTTTTCTCTGCACAGCCCACGCTGGCCCCCTTCTTCATGGGTTCTTTCCAAACACAAATATATTAAAAATTGAAGGCTTGTTTATCAAATCATCTGCTCAACAAATGCTTGCCATTTCAGGCCTCGTGCCGGGAAACTACACCACAGGGCCCAGGAAAAACACCCACAAGCTGTGCCACCGAGCAGCTACATTAATTAATTTAATTAAACTTTTAATGGAATAAATGCAAGAAGTATCTCTTCAGCTATAGTTTTGCTCCATGCCTGGTTAAATTCTGGAAGCATTTTATGTCAACTCTGGGAATACTGAGGATAGGAATCAGTGGTTCTTCTGAGGTGTATTTTCATACACACATGCACAAACACACACACACAGACATGATACAACTTGTGAGTCTCACCATCCATAAATAATATGTGAGCAAATGATGGAAGTTTTGCTATTCTGACATGTAACGTGTGTGTGTGTGTGTGTGTGTGTGTGTGTGTGTGTATGCGTGTGTGTATTTACCCTGGAAATGAACACCAGATCCTGAGATATGTGTGTTCTGTGGTTTTACCATGAGAATGATATTGCTATACTAGTTATTAATTATTTTCTTCCATTGAAACAATTTTAAAAGTGCTTTACATTTAACATTTATCACAATATGATAAACATATCACCTGCATCTAATCTATAAGGGAAGAAATATGATTTAAATGTAATCATTGACATTTAAGTAGAAGTTCACATTTATAGACAGTTCACATCACAGCAAATATCTCCTAAGCCCTTTCCACATCTCTCTCTGGGGTGTGTGTGTGTGTGTGTGTGTGTGTGTGTGTGTGTGTGATTCTTCTGGTGTCATATCCATCTTTTTGATGGTCCCGCTTGCCTGGAACCCGCTCTTTCAACCAGGGAGGTTGGCAGGCCAATGAGTCCAGGAATCTGCCCATCTCTGCCTTCCCAGCTCTGGGAATGCAAGTTCCTGCCAATGTGCCAGCTTTCTACAGGGCTTCTAGGACTGGACTTTGCATCTCATCCTTGAGTCTCAAGCACTTTATTGACTGGCCTACCTTCTCCATGCCCCCTTACCTGTTTTTAATAAAATTTTATTAGTAGTGCTTCTCACTGTCCCAGTTGAGATACCAGAAGATACCACACAGCTCACAAACAATGCCAAGACCCAACTCACTGAAGTATCAGCTATCCTAGCTACACTGTAGTCTTCTGTGGTCAGACCCATGTTCTATTAGATAACTTCATTTCTTGAAGTCTATGTGGAAGTTAGAGTCAAGTTAGATTCCCTTGCAAACTCCTGTGTGGATAGACTGTTCTGTTGACACACCCGGTTAGTATTCTGTGGGAAAAGATGTGATTTCTAAGAAGAAGGACCACTCCCTCATTTCAAAATAGATATGTTAATTTTTAATATACTCTTATTTTGAAAAGGAGGGAGAGAAGAAATGGCAGAGAGAGAGAGAGAGAGAGAAGGAAGAATAGAGAGAGAAGGACAGAGAGGAGGAAGAAATGCCAGAAAGAGAAGGCATGTGTGTGCCATTAGCACATGTGTGGTCAGAGGACAATTTTTAGAAGTCAGTTCTCTCCTTTCGCCAGGGAGACTTTGAAGACTGAACTCAGGTTGCCATGTTTGCATACAAGTGCCTGAACCACTGATTGTCTCATTGGCCCAGTATTTTCCTTTTTTTTTTTCACCCACATTTTATTTTTTTCCTAATTATACAAGTTCAATAGATACCCTCATCCTCTCCCTCCCCCACCCCTCCCTAGTCATTCCCCCTTGCAGTCTACCCCCTTCCCTCCTTCCTTTCATCCCCTTCCCTCCCTCCCCCTCTTCCAGGGCTTCTCCTTCCTCCCTCCCATCCCCTGGAGCATCCTTTTATGTGAACAGCAAACCTCCCTCTGAGTCCTCCACCCTAGTGAGGGTTCAGGACTCGGTGGCATAGCCCAGAGCTCCTTCTTGGGCTCCTCATTAGTATGGGAAGTCTATTATAACTGTTTAACCCTTTGACTCTAAGGATGCTACTGCCTAAAGTCTTCTCCCCTGTGATCCATGCTAGACTTTGGGGGGTCATTGACATGTCAGTCATTGTGCAGGTCAGGGAAAGTCCAATCCTGGTTGTTGCAGCCCTAATTTGTGTAGAGTATCTGGAATATCGTAGGTCCTCCTCATCTTTAGGCTCTTACAATCTTGCCGCCCTCTCTTCCGCAAGGTTCCCTGAGCTTTAGGATGGAGAGAGATTTGGCTGGTCTGGTTCCAGGTGAATAATGTAGGGTCTTTGGTGTTCTGAATTATGGTTTATTGTTGTTTTGGGTTTTGCTTTTTCTGCACTGCCCTTGGCTCCATCATGAATTGGGATCAAAGGTCACCTCCTAACCAAAGATAAAAGACTGTTTAAATGAAGATCTTAATATAATAGGAGACTCAAAGATAGATGGAAGAATAGGAGTAGGACACAGCAGTGGGGGGGGGTCAGTGTCCCACTTGCTGGATGGTTATCCTCTATCTGCCAGTCCCTATATCCTCCCTGATTGGTGAGATCAAACTTGTTCAGTCCCAAGTGATCAGGAAGGGAACTGAGTGTGAGCTGCACCAGATGTCTCACTACTTAGATGCAATACTTGACCATGGACTATTTTCTCTACTGAAGCTTGATCCCCTATCTCCTATCTTTTGAGGGTCTCCTTCCCCTTCCCTCCTCTTAATAAACCTTTACAATTATAGTGGGTGTTACAGAGATTTACCTTTGAATATGTCATTAAATGGGTTTGGAAGTAGGACCCACTTATTAGGGAGTACATTCGGTGTCTAATACTTTACTCAGTATAATTTTTTTTAATTCCATCCATTTCCCAGAAAATTTCATTAATTCACCTTTTTGATAGCTGAGTAGAATTCCATTGTATAAATGCACCACATTTTCATTATCCATTCATCAACTGTTGGGCAATTAAGTTGATCCCATGACTTTGCTATTGTAAATAGTGCTGCAATGAACATGGTTATGCTCATGTCACTGAAGTGAATTTCTGAATTATGGGGGATTATTCACAGAAGTGGTATAGCAGGATCATATGGCATTTCAATCTTTAACTCTTTTAGAAATCACCGTACTGATTACCCGAGTAGTTGTATAAGCCTGCATTCCCACCAGCAATGTATGAGAGTTCCCTTCTCTCCACATCTTTTCCAGCATTCAGTGCTGTTTGTTTTGTAGATTTTTGCCATCCTGATTGGAGTGAGATGATATCTCAGGGCAGTTTTGATTTGCATTTACCTGATAGTAGGGATGCGAAGCATTTTTTAAGATATTTGGTAGACATTTCAATTTTGTCCTTGGAAAATTTTCTTTTGAGTTCTGAGGCCCATTTTATAATTGGTCTATTTATCTTCTTGAGAGAGGAAGAGAGAGAAGGAAGAATAGAGAAAGAGAGAAGGACAGAGAGAAAGAAGGAATGCCGGAGAGATAAGGTATGTGTGTGCTATAGACATATGTGGTCAAAGGACAATTTTTAATTTTTTTTATTTATTCAATTGCGCATGTGTGTGCACGTGCGTGTGTGCATGTGTGTGTGTGTGTGTGTGTGTGTGTGTATGTGTGTGTGTGTGTGTAGAACCACAGGCAAATTCGGAAACCACCATGGACCACCTCCACCTCATCCTTGTTTACTCTACCCCGGGATTCACAGGCTGTGCCCTACCAGGACCAGAAACGCAGGCCACCCCCGCTTCTGCCTGGCATCTATTCGTGGGGTCTAGGATCCGAATTCAGGACCTTCTGCCTGCAAGGTAGAGGCTTAACCCCTGAGTCACCTCTCCAGCCCCAAAGGATAATTTTTAGAAGTTAGTTTTCTCCTTCCACCAGAGAAACTCTGAAGGCTGAACTCAGGTTGCCATGTTTGCATACAAGTGCCTGCACTCACTAAGTTGTCTCACTGGCCCAGTATTTTCTTTTCTATAAAAAAGTATTTATTTATTTATTTACTTATTTGCTTATTTATTTACTTATTTGTGTGTGTGTTTGTGTGTGTGTGTGTAAAGACACTGTATCCCTGTGGAGAACCAAGGATGACTTTGAGAATCATCTTGGATTGCTTCTCCCTTTTGCTTTGATCTGAGATTTATTTACCAGGCTCCACCCACAGGCTGTGGCCATTTCTGCCTGACATGTGGGACCTGGAATCTGTACTCAGGACCTTCTGCTTGTGAGGCAAAGTCTTAGCCTCTGAGTCATCACTCCAACCCCCAGTATTTTCTTTTATAAATGCATTTTTAAAAACTCAGTAGTCGTGAAATGCCCCAAGTTAGTTGTGTGGGATGACTATACTTTGGCTATGGAGAGAAGCCAAAACAGTGTGTTTATACTTGCCTTCAAATGGCTAGACTGGTAATCTGTTTGATAGTACAAAGCAATGTCCAGCTAAAACTGGTGAACTTTGAGAGAGCTTGCCAGAGTTTTGTTACATGAGTCTATTTTGGGGACACCAATCTTCACCATATATATCACACATATAAGGATAAGAAGTTGGGCTTGTCACTCACAGATAGCTCAAGCTGGGGACGAATTTCACCCAAGTCAGAATTCTAAGTACACCGGCATCTTTTACATCCTGCTGCAGTGGGCAGCAGCCAACCAGATAAAATTCAGCGGGGACCAATTTCATTTCATCACATTAGTCTTAAAGCTCAGTGTATTAAGTTGGGAGGCTTACAAGCAATTAGCAGGAAAAGAAACACTTGGGAGAGCGTTTGAGAGCAATCTCCGGAGAGTCAGGAGGGTGCATGACTGTTAAGACAGTGTGCTCAGTTCCAAGACAGTGTGCTGGATGCTCAGGGAGAAAGCTCTGGTCCCACAAGTGTGAGGATCTGAGTTCTGTCTCTAGAAGTTTCCTAACAGAAGCCAGCATTGGGCAGGCAGAGACACAGGGATATCCAGAGCTCGCTCATGAGTCAGCATGGCCTCATGGGTGAACCCCAGGCCAGGAGATTCCCTGCCTCAAAATGCAAGGTGGATTGGCCTGGGGAGATGGCTCAGACCTGAGTTTGGGTCCCCGGATTCCACATAAAAGTGTAACTGAATTCTGTAATTCCAGCCCTGGAAGGCAGGGCTTGGGTCTCCCCAGAGTAAGCTATCTAGCCAAACTAACCCGAATGACATGTTCTGGGTTTAATTAGAGACTGAGACTCATAACAATAGGGTGGAAGAGTGATGGGGATGATTCCTTATATCACCCTTGGCCCTCTACAAACAAACACACACACACACACACATACACACAAACACACTTACATACATGCATCATGTACATACACAAAAACCCAGAAGATATTTCATTTTGCAACTATTTACCTAAGTTTCTTAATGAACCACACCAAGATATAATGCTAAAGGAAGGAAATGACAAAAGGAAGTTGACAGCTAAGGTTAGAAAGTGAAAGTCTAAACTGAAGAAAGAATTAGTGTCAGTTAGAAGTGTCCTGGAGTAGGGTGAGCTCTTCATTGCAGTGGTACACATGCTCACATCAACACCTCGGCCACAATCATCCCCAATGGGTGTAAGACCCGATAGCTGGTGATTACACTGAACCAGATGATTCTTTTGATGCCTGAAAATCTCATTTTCCAGTGTGAGAGTCTTGTCTGTGGCAGGCATGAGATTTCCTACAGAGTACACAAGCTCGGGGTACCAGTCACCAGAGATGTCTTTTCCCTCCTGCTAAGAGGAGCATTGGATTGTGGGCTCAAAGAGTGAAGTTATGAAGAGTGAACGCCTACACACTTAAAGAGGCAGAGAGTTGCCATTAATGGTACCTGGGGAGTGCACACCTGTATACCTGGGCACCATACGGAACCCGCTTCTGGAGGTCCTTGCTGGGAAGTGCGCCCCCTCCTGACGGTCTGCTGCCTTGCTCCTTTGAATCTTTAGGTGCCTGCTGTGGGGCTTGGGCTGCCCTCAGGATACCTCACCTTCTAAGCAGAGCATCAGACAAGCTGGAAGGGCAAGATCTACATTCAGCCCTAGAAATGAGAAAGAGAAAGAAGAGAAAGAGAGAGAGAGAAAAAAGAGAGAGAGAGCTTTTTGTTAATTCCAATTAATGGCTATTTCAAATGCTTAGAAAATGAAGAAATAAATTAAAAAATTCTTAATTGCATAAAGAATCTCTTAATTCAGAGCCAGCGAGATGGCTATAAGAGACTTAAAGGCATCTGTGTGCAAACATGGTGTCCTGAGTTCAAGGAGAGAACTGACTCCTTTAAGTTGTTCTCTGACCTTCAGGACTTTTCTCTCTCTCTCTCTCTCATAAATAAAAATGTTAAAAAGAGAGTAAAAAGTTCGTCCAACAGTCAATGTCACCCTAGACAGAAGGCCAAGCTGGCCACTCAGCTACTGCCAGGCCAGAGCCACCAGCCCCCTTCACTGGACAGTGCTGGGGGCTCCTGTCGCAACCCATCAGAAGAGTCAGAAATAACCATCCTGAACATATGAAGGAAAGAGAAACAGAGCCACAGGAGACAGTGTGTACAGTACAACGATGAGAGCATCAACGGGATAGAACAGTAGATTTAATAGAAGGGAAGTGGTCAGGTAGGAATCCATGAAGGTGCTTCAAAAATAAGCAGGGAACTTCAGTGCATAATTTTAATGAAACTCATAAAATACGACTTGCGGGAAAAAGTGCAAACCCATTTAAAGAAAACTATGGAACTTATTAACAGAAATACACGGAATTCAATAAAGAGACATACTATGTTCCTAGACGGGAAGGGGGAATATTGCAGAGCTGCTGTGCTTCCCCCAACTAATTTAAAGGTTGAATTAAAGTTAGACAAGAAAAAAAAATCAATAGGATTAAGAGAGTTCTATGGGAAGGACTCAAAGGGGTTTTATAGATCACATAGAAAAAAATAAAAGTGCCAAGAAATATTTGGAAAAAAAAGAGGAGCTTCCAGTGCTGGCTTGCCCTGCCCTAAATGAAATAGCATGAACTTTAATTAAGTCAGTGCAGTGTCATTTAGATAAGGTAGAAAAATGATACAAAGGAAGTCATTCTGCAATAAGTCTTGCTGTGCTAGTGTGTGTGTGTGTGTGTGTGTGTGTGTGTGCACGCGCATGCATGTATTATGGATGGGGAAAATAGCTTCATTGCAAATACAAAGACCTGAGTTTCATTTACCTTAAACAACTAGAAAAAAAAAGCTAGGTGGTGTACAATTGCAATCCTGATGCTTGGGAGATGGAGACAGGAGGATTCCTGGAATCTCCAGGTCCAGCCAGCCTAGCCCACATAATGAGTGACCATGGCCAGTGAATGACCTTAACTCAATAGGCATGATGGACAATATCTGCTAGCGTCTGGCCTCCACAGTGTGTAGGTATATGTTCACATGTATGCACACACACATTCACATGTACACACACATTCACATGCACACACACATTCACATGCACACAGGCCTACACACACACACACAACAAAAATACAACAGGTTTGAATGAGACATGAGATCTGTATTAGTCAGGGTTCTCTGAAGAAACAATCTATAGAATATAGTATATGTAAATAAGTTTATTAAAAAATAACTCTCCCCATCCTGAAGCTTAGGGAAATTTGTGGAAGAGGGGGTGGTAAGACTGTAAGAGCACAAGGATGGGAGGAGCAATGATATGCAAGATACTCCACATAAGTTAGGGCTGAAGCAATCATAATTGGACTTTGCATGCCCTGCGCAATGTCCAACACACTATTGACCTCACAAAGTCTAGCATCTGCTAAAGGCACCAAGATCCTTGGAGGCAAAGGATTGGCAGCCACAGCAGTGTTCCTATACCTAAGGGGAACACGGGAAAGGGTTCAGGGAAAGGCCACTGGGTCCTTGTACATCATCGGAGAGGAAGGCCCAGAGGAAAATCAGGCATGCACAAGAAAGGACTCTGGGAATTGGGGTGGGAGGCACTGGGGGATGGGGAGGGAGAGGGTGGGGAGAGGGAGCAGGGGGTACGGGGGGAGGAGGAGGGAGGGAGGGAACTGGTGTACCTAATAAGTTTATATGAGCTGAAATAATAATAAAAATGTATTAATAAAAAAAATTTAAAAAATAACTCACAAAAAAAAATAGTGTCCTTCAAGGTAGCTGCCCGCAGCATCCTCTTTCCTGGCTGGAATGTTCCACAAAGCCACAAGATCCTAAGAAGGTCTCAAGCCTTTGCTCCTCCAGAAGGTTGAAGACGCTGAGTTCCCACGTCGGTGAAGAACAGCTCTGACGGTGGTGATGAATAGTGAACAGCAGCAAGGCCTAGAGACTAGGATCCAAAGGCAGCGGAAACAGCAACAACGTGATGGAAAAGGTGAAGTTCCAAGTCAGCTAAGAACAGAGGCAGCAGCAGCAGCAACCAAGAAGGCCAGACGCTCTAAAGGCGAACAACATGCACGCAGAGTGGACTGCACAGCAAGTCGACACCGGATAAAGGAAGAGCAAGTCCCTCCTTCTTGCACCTCCTATTATCCGGTCCACCACTGGAAAGTACCACCCACCATGGGCCGGGTTCTCCACAGCAATCAGTCAAGTACCTGCAGACTTGTTCAGGGGCCATTCCAACCATTAACCATCCACAGCCTCCCCCAAACAGTCTGCGACTGTCACGTTGACATCGAAATTTCACTGTAACAGTATCCCCTCAAGGACCCGCAGTTGCTACCAGGACCATTGTGTGACATCACTGAGATGTTGCACCTATGCAACAGTAATATAATATAAATCTCTCTAGATTAGAGAAGTAGACTCATGAAAACATGGTGGAAACAGTACTAAACCCAAGGAAAATGGAGGCTGACATTTAACTGCTGTCTGGTGGGAAGAGGGCTGTCTGGCTGGAAAATCAATGAAGGGAATAGCAAAAGAAAGGAAGAGCAGCTGGACTTTATTAGAAAGAAGTAGAATAGAGAGCTAACCACATTGGAAGTGAGACAACTTTGGCCATCCTGAGTATATGAAGAGCTGGTCTGCAGTCATAACAGACACTTTGTGACTGACGGTTGGGTGCAAGATATGAAGAGAAATTTCACATGCTTCTAGAAAGCACCACAAGCTAAGAAACCTGTGGGGCAAAAATGAAGCCTGGCGTGCAGACCAGCAGTAAGGGGACAGAAATGTGTCCAAAGTGAGCTGAAGATAGCACCCCTCAGTTCACAAGAGATGGTGGCTGTGCTTTAGCCCACCAGGGAAAGGCAAATCAGGGGGCCTGCCAAAGGCAAAGGGGAAGAACTGATTTTGAGTTCAGAGCTATGTCCTCAAAAGCACCCCATGACTTAATATAAGAGAAAGCCATAATCTAGTGACTCATGCCTGTCAGTCCAGTGCTAGTGGGACCTGGACCCTCCCCAAACAAAGAAAAAGCTATGTAACAGAAAAGGGGCGGCCTGGCTTAATCAACATCCTGGTGTTAAGTATGACTCCAGCGTATACAGAGACAAAGCTACAAAGGAGGTGTTTACAGCAAAGCCACGCTGCATTCAGGGCTCAGTCTTTGCATGCAGGACCACTGAGCCCCGGTCTGTGCAGAATAAAACTGCTTCTGAAGAAGCCTCAGCCTCTCAGGCTTCTGGACAAAGGCCGCCCTCGACACCGGAGAGGGTCCCAGGGTCTCGCTGGTCAGCCAGTCTCACTGAATCACAGAGCTCCAGGTGCAGCAAGAGACTCTGCCTCAAATCTCAAATTCTAAAATAGAAAAAGATCAAAGAAGACAAGTGACATGGACCTCTGACGACTCCATGCATACTGGTACACACACGCGCGCACACGCGCACACACACACACACACACACGCACACACACGCACAAAGAATATTATAAAACAGCATGATTTATATTTAAACACAGACCTTCTATACCATTATTCTTAATATAAAAAAATGAAATGGAGTCAAATATTGTGTAGATAAGCCCACAATCTGATCTTACTTATCCTTGTCATTACATAATTTTTAGTGGTGAAGGGTAATTTACATTCTATTATAAATGTGAAGAAAACTACCCAATATGTTAACTATGTTAACAGAAAGATACCATAGAGTGATGTATATATACACACATGCATATATACACACATACACATATGTATAGAGAGAGATACCATAGAGTGTATATATATGTATATACACACACATATAGAAAGATACCATAGAGTGTATATATATACACACATATAGAGAGAGACCATAGAGTATATGTATATATACACATACGCAGTACATATATATATAGAAAGAGAGAGAGAGAGACACTTAATGTGTGTGGGTGTGTGGGTATTACTTTCCTAGGGATTTGATACTCTGATAAGTGCTAGCAGTCATCTATAGATTGTGTAGTTTTGAGTAATCTAAGCTTTCCTTAGTACTTTTTCCCCCAGTAAACTAATTAATTTTGTTATCAAAATTCAGAACTTCAACCTTCTTCCCAAGTAGCTTTCCTTGCCTGATAGTTCATTCTGAGCCTGCCAAAGGCAAGAAGGCATTTATTCGCTGACGTTACTGTTGATACTGCTCACGTGCATGTCTTGTCTCTAGGAGACAAGGATGTGTAACATGTTCACCATCACAAAGACACTGTGAAGAAAAACTGAGATGAATGAAAACACGACTGGGAGGAAAACTATAATGAAAGTATCATGAACCATAGTTCACTGACTCGTGCATCTGTCAATGAAAATAAAAGTGGGCTTTTATCTCTGCTTGAATGACATGTTTAAGAAAACCTATTAATGAAGTTGACAATGAGTTATATATCTATATACCATTATATATATTGGCCTCTAAAATTGTAGTCTCCAATATAACATTCCTCAGGGTTGGAAATTCTCTCTCTCTCTCTCTCTTCTTTTTCTCTCTCTCTCTTACATGTGGTAATTGTGACGATGAGTAGTCATTAACTACCACCAAGTGGAAGTAGAACTATACACACACATCTCTAGATAAAAATTGGCCTCCAGGCACTCCTGAGAAGGGTCTCTAGATGGAAGTTGGCCTCAGGACCTGCCCGTGAGGGGCTGTCTTGATTGTATTAGTTGACGTGGGAAGACCCAGAGGGTACCACTCCCTGGGCTTCCTGGTGGACTGAAAGAGGAAAACTAGCTGAGCACATGTGTTCAAGCTTCTGCTTTCTGACTGCGAGCACAATGTGACCAGCTGCTTCAAGCTCCGCTGTCTTGACTTCCTGCCATGATGGACCGCACCTTGAGCTGGGAGCTGAAGTCAACCCTTCCCTGCTTACGCTGCTTACGTCAGGGCCTCATCACAGCAACGGAAGAGAGACTAGCAGAGACATCAGGCCAAACATAGATGTGACTGTGGTGAATGATGAAGCTTAGTCTCCAGGTTTAAAGATTATGATGTGGAACTCACACGTGACCAGCAACCCAAGCTCTGTGATGCAGCCAGTCCTCAGCTCTCTCCGGGTGTTAGCCCCTGGTTTTCTTTTTGCCAGTACAGCGGAGGAAGAAACAGAGCCACAGGCCACTGAGCTACCCAGGTTGTAGGTACCTGAAGGTATTGGACCCTGGATTCCCAAGGGCACAGGCAGATGCCAGAGCCAGGTCTCCTATCTATCACTTCTTACCACCTTGTGATCCTAACACTGAGCAAACACCCCTAGTAATGTCAGAGGGCAAGACCAACACAATGGCTGTCCCTGCTTCATGAAGAAGCCCTTGCATCTAACACATACTCCTTTTACACAGCAAACCCCCATCAGATGGCAGGAAGGCACCTTCTCCACGAGACCGCGAGAAGTGCCCAAGGCCAGGCCTTCATAAAGTCCAGTCTCTCTAGCCCAGCCAAACCCAAGCCAAGTGAGGAGGCATATTTGCTGAGTGTCTTTAAGAGTCCAGCAGTTTCAGATGTACCCTGCAGGGCATGACAAATGGAAGCCCATGTAAATCAATAAACCTTTCCACAAAAGGACTAATGGTTCTACATGAACAGCCAAGAAAGGCTGTGGAAACGAGTTCTCGTGTTTCCTGTCAGTATCCTTAAAGTTCACTGCCATAACTCTGTTCTCCTGACCTTTATCCGCAATATCAACCAGAGATCTTGCCTTGCTGTTGAGTCCTAACTGGATGCCTCACCAACCCACCTTCCCCCTGACTCACAAGTGCCTCCTGGCCACCTCTGGCTCTTAGATGGCTTTTATTTAACCTATGCCATGATTGTGGTTTGAATAGTAATGGGCTTTCTTAAATTCAAGAATGATTCATTCCAGTGTACATAAATACAGGCTAAAGTAGAGATTTATTTCTTTTTTATTGTATTGTTTTAAAATAATTAATGTGAACACTGCAGTATTTAGTGATCATTGCTTTTGTATAGATTTGTGTTTATAGTGGAAAACCAATATGCATATAAACTCAGGAATTCTCAGATTTACAAACCAGTAGTCTCAAAGCCAGTAGGAAACAAGAACCTTGTGCTTTCAGATATAGCACTCAGGCACCTAGATTTAACAAAGTTCTTGTGTTTCCTGTATCAAAGATGGTCTGAGATATGGTGGTCATGATAAAGCAATCGTGGTGTTGCATTCGAGACTTCAGTGGATTCCCTCCCAGCTCCTGGCATAGTTACTACCCATCAGTGTTGAAAACACACTCCTTGCTCTCCTAAAGGAATTCCATATGTCATCCTGGCTTGGCCCCCAAACTTTCATTTTTACAGAACAGCACTTCTAAGAATGCTGTCAAGCATATGACATTATAAAGAACTTTTTTTGATGTGTGTGTATGTGTGTATGTGTTGTGTGTACATGTGTGTATGTGGTATATACATGTGTGTGCATGTGTGTGTACATGCATGCATAGCCCAGAGGAAGATGCCAGGTGTCCTGCTCTGTCACTTTCTCCCTTAATCCTTTGCCATGGGGTCACTCACTGAAACTAGAACCAACAGTCAGAAATTCTGCTGTCTCTGCTGTCTCTGCTTCTCCTCCACCTCCCACCACCACCACCACAAGCACCAGCTCTGAAGTTAATGGCATTCAGACACTTCCTGCCTTTTATGTGAACCCTGGATATTTGAATTTGAATTTTCATGCTTCTGTAGCAAACATGCTTACCCGTTGAACCACATCTTCAGGCACCTGATTTGTGTTTGAAAAGGGGGCTTGGTGTTTTTCCACAGCAAATATGTTATACTGACAAATCCCAGTTTCATATAATATGTAATTGAATGCATTTTTGACTTGAAGAGAAGCATTCAGGCAGACTTACCTCTGTGGGTGTTCTTCAGTTAATTAGCATCAAAATGTGGGGATCTGTAAATGGAGTTCAAGCTTAAGCCTGGCAGTGTTTCCTGGGGTTAAAGAGACAGTTCAAGTGGAAGAGATGTTACCCACCATCACACCAAAGCACTCCTTTGATTAATTATGATAGTGCGAACTTGGTCATGTCCCCAAGCTGATGTTCCCTCCAGAGCAGTTGACTAGATAATTGTTCCACCGCGGTTCCTGAGTGGTAGGTATGAAACCTAAGTCTTGCAGCTGTGCAGCCTGTCTGCTTCATGCTGATTATCTCAGAGTTAGTGACCCCGAAGATGAGTGTAGCGGGTAGAAGAAAAGAAAAATCAAATGAAGGAACCTAGTTTTCTTACCTAGCTATGTGATGAAATAATTCTCGTGTCTTTCTTTTACTTCTTTTTTTGTGCTTGCTTGTGTGAGCGTGTATGTGCAGCTATGTGTTCAAGAAAGTATTTTAATATGTGTGCCTGTAGAAGTCCAAGGGTGACTTTTGGGTGGAAATCATCCTGGATTGTTCTTCCCCTTTATTGCTTTGCTCTGGGGTTTCCCAGACACCATCTTCAAGGGCCAGGCTTGAAGGCTGCCACTATATCCACCTGGTATTTTTAAGTGAGGTCTAGGAATCTGAACTCAGGTCCTTTTGCTTGTCAGTCAAAGGCTGAGCCATCTCTCCAGCTCCCAGCTCTTATATTTTTATGGTTAATAATCAAAAGTACAGTTCACAGGCTAGGGAGACAGCTTCTTCAATATAGTGCTTATCACATAAGCATCAGTCCCAAGTTTGGATGCCCACAAAACCACATAAAAAAGCTGAGCACAGTAGCGTGGAATCCTAACCCTGGGAAGGAAAGGCAGGAGGATCCCCGGGGCTTGCAGACCAGCCAGTCTAACTGCGTAAGTGAGTTCCAGGGTTAGTAAAAGATCTCATTCGATGGCGAGGTTAACTGCCAGCCTGACACCTAAGACACAGGCCTCTGGACCACTAGATGAGAAGAGGCCTCGGGAATTCCTGTAAAGGGACAGTTTTGGTAACATACCTGATGTATGGGAAGACTCAGTTTACTGTGGTCAGGACCATTCCCTAAGCTGGTAGTCTGGTGCTGTATAAAGAGAGAGAGAGCAGGCAGGCAAGAAACCATGCATTCACTAGTCCTTCTCTCGACCCTTGCTGTGGATGTGATATGACCATTCTCTTAGCTCCTTCTGCTGTTACTCTCCTGCCATGATGGACAGCCAGCTGAGGCTGGCTGGATCAGGCAGCAATATGTAAGAAAAAAACACCCCGGGGAAAGCATAATTAACTAAGAAAGAAACTTGACCTTGACTTTAGCCTCCACATACACATGCACAAATACATAAACAAGAATTACATAGACACACAAGCACATAAACACACTTATGCTACACACACAAATGCACACAAATGAAACATGGTGACTGGATGGCCATCATTATTTTTCTTTAGGTTAGTTTATTTTACAAAGTTACAAGATTGGGCTGAATTTCCCCAACTTTTATAATGCTAACAATTTGAAAATTTTACTCATGCAATGAAAAGTGCCAGAGAAGTATAGATGATACTGACATAGATAGAAGTCTGCTCTAGCAATCTGCTGCTTGCAATCTTGGCCTCCATAATGGACATGACCTAAGCTGCCTCCAGCTTCTCTTACCTGCCATGCCTGTCCCACCATAATGAACTGTATTTCTCTCTGGAACGTAAGCAAAGTAAATCTCCTCTATTCTGTCCTTAAGTTGGTCCTATGAGTGTTGTCTCATAGCAACAGGCAGAGTAACTGTGGATGATTGAGAGAGAAGAGAGAGAGAGAGAGAGAGAGAGAGAGAGAGCACTTTTTACCAACTTCTATAGACATTTTTGGTATCACTCTGTGGTAAGCAGGATATTTCTGGGACTCAGTGGCTGATCTTTTCTGGGGCGATGTGAACAGATTTCTATTCACCCCTGATCAGGCACCAGTGATAGACCAAAGTAATGATTCCACCAGCCTATCTGGCTTACAACTACAGCATAGGTGAATGAGGACCTCATGAAGTGACATCATGGAGCCCCCTGCCAGTCAGTCTTCCACTTCCTGTAGACTACAGCATTTCCCATGATCACCTGCAGGTGGAAGAAGCAAGGAGTAGAAATGACTAGAATTTCAGATCTGAAACCTGAGATCTTCCTCTTTCTACTTGTGAGTGCCAACAACTCTATAACCATAATCATACAAAGGGCTCAGCCATTGTTAGGCTCAAGCAGTTACTATAGCTACTAGGCCAAGGGAATCTCTATTAAGTCATAGAAGAAAAAGCCATTCAATAAGTAAGAAACCAGGGTCACTGCTTTATATTCTAGAAAAGTCTTCCAACACAATGAGCTGAGTGAAAATGTCACAAGTGCCAAGGTTGAAAAGCCCCAATGTAGATATGTGTACAATTCTGCTAAACACACATGGCTACTGAACACAAATGCTCTCATTATAAAGAAGGTGTCTTCATGTTTAATTTGCTCTAACCAGGTCAACAAGACACTGGTTTCCCAGCCATCTTTGAGACATGGAAACGAGTTCCACGACTCTCAGCCTGACGGTTCATCTGTGTTCATCCTAATGAGACTTCTTTCTGGTTGGGTGGCATTGCTCTGTGCTGGACAGCTTGCCTCCGAGTCTGATTTAGAGAAATACAGCCAGCTCAGCTCCAGGAGCTCTCGCGGAAGACGGCCAGTCCTCTCACAGGCTCAGAGAAGAGGAGTGTGCCCTGTGTACATTGAGGACTCCCATGTCTTCCTCAGGGCTCATCTACCTTGTTTTGAGACAGGCCACTCACTCACCTTGGATCTTGCTGATTTAGCTAGGCAGGCTGGCCAGTGAACCCCCGCAGGAATTTGACTATCTCTGCCTCCCAGCATTGAGATTAAAATCATACAACAGGGCTTGAGAGATGGCTCAGGAGTTAAAACCTTTGCCTCACAAACAAAAACCTGAGTTCAGATCCCCAGAATCCACACAAAAATACCTGGCAGAAATGGAGGCAGCCTGTAAATCCAGCCCTAAAAAGTGGAGCCTGGGAAATCTCAAAACAAAGCAATAAGGAGGTTGAGCAATTCAGTCTGATTCTTCATGTCACTCTTGTGCCTCCGCAGGCACGTATAGTCAAGTTCCCACTTCCACATTCACACACATGTATGTGTATACATACATACAAGTATGTACACATACATGCAAACACACATTCAAAAGCATACATTACACCCAGATCCCCCTCCCCCCCACCTTCTTTCTCATCATCTTCTTCCAGCAGTGCTGAGAACAGGTCCCAAATCCTTATGCTTACATGGCAAACACTTTTCAAAGCAATTGAGACGGTTCCTCTGTTCTTTGAGCATAAGGAGGCCCTTCTTGAGTGAACATCCATGGATAAAACCATAGCATATTCCATGTTTTAGCATCAACTTAGTAAAAACGTATAATTCTGAGGAAAGCTCCTCAGGCTTCGTGAATGCTGTTATACCTGCACTGGCCGTATACTGAAGTGTTTGTTCTTCTACCGATTATGGTTACTACTCCTTTTTCTGTGAGACAACACTCATATGCAGAGTAAGGGAGAAAAGGAGATGTGTTTGGTGTATAGTTCCAGACGGGGTGTACTCCATCATGATGGAAATCGCATAGCAGAAAGCATGACTGGAGGTAGAAACAGGAGGCTGGCTCATATTATCATAGCCATTAGAAAGCAGAGAGAACAAGAGCAAACTGAGAGGAACCGGTTCTAGACTACCAAACATCAAGGCCCGCCCCCCTGTGGTGTGCTTTCTTGAAGCAAGGTTCCACCTCCTGAAGGTAACACAGCCTTCCCAAACATCAACACCAGCTAAGGATGCAAAACACGAGCCTGTAGGGGACACCTCACATTCCAACTAGGACAGCATCTCATTGCCCTTCCTGTCAACCTCAACTCAGGATCTCAAGTGCCCAGACCATGCCTGCAGCTCCACCTAACTCAGTCATACATCAGCCAAGAAGGGTTCACAGCCAGAGTGAATGAGAAGAGTTAGCTTGGTCTATACAAGTATGACCTCTTCTCTTTCCCCAGAGTATTCAAAGCCTCTGTGCATCCCACCCATTCTCTTCAGAAAAGCAGGCATCACCCAATCCTTTCAGCTCTTGGACATCCAAGCATGAAGCAGGAAACGTATTTTAACACAATCCCATGATAGTCAAGCAGCTGTACTTCAAGATGCTAAGAAACTGTCCGAGCTGCTCCAAGTCCCAGACAGTGCATTTGTAAAATGGGGATATGTCAGATACGCTTTGAAGGAAAGACACTGGGGAAGAATCAGACAAGGGAGCGAAGTGTGATTCAAGCTCGCCTTGAGTGTGGCACTGGTGTTGGGCTTGCTGCAAGGGGGAGGGAGGGAGCCTGCAAGGTGCGGTGGGGGCTGCTCAGCTGCAATCCAAAAGTTGCAGTAGACAGGGTAGGCTTCTCCCACACTGTCAGCTTGGCACTCAGAAACCCCAGGTGACCCACACTTGCCAGCTGCCGCTGTCTTCATCACCATTTTTCACAGGTCCCAATTCTTTCCTGTCAACGGCAGCCATTTCCTGACACTGGCGTGGGTCTTCATATATTTCCAACTTCTGGCTCCATGTCGTCTGGAACTTTCTATCTTTTTGATTCACACAAACTGAACCAATGGCTATTTCTTCAAAGTCTTACTTTGAGACATGGGATGGTACCCGCCCTCCCTCTCATGGCCAGGTAAGTATGTAGTGAGGAAAGTAGGGGACACCTAAAGACAGGAGGCTGTCAGAACATGTGCCATGTTGTGGCCCAGTTGAGCAATGGATGCCTTGAAGGATGATGAGCAGCTCTCATGTCTGGCTCCTCTGGTTTCTGTCTCTCCTGCCCACTGAAGGCACCTGAAGCAGACTGCCTGACCAAGGGCAGCTAGTGACCTGCACTGCCCACCCACTGCGCATCCTGCAGTGACACCAGTCCTGAAGGGAGAGCACAGCCTGAGCTGCATAATTAAATTAAACACAATCCCTCTGAAGATTAATCCTATTCGCCTCTTGAATTCTTAAGTAGCAGGCCAGTGTCCTTCCCTAAAGAGAATGATGTGTATTCAAATGACACTTTGGCAATTCCTAAACAGTAGAATCTTATGAAAACACAGAGGTAACAGGAAGACCAGGAATTAAGGTCAGCACCAGTACCTGTAGATATGGCTGAAAATCTATCCTAGGTACGTGGGGATGGATAGCTAAATACCAAAGCAATAGAAATTTTGCTTTCCTAGATTCCATTTTTCTCTTCCATCTATCCCTACTGAAGATTTGCCACCATGTCAGAGACTTGGAATATGAAACCCTGGGTCTGTCTTGGTTTTCAGTTCTGCTCATCTGGGAGCTGGCTGGGTGCTGATGGATCTGTTGCGATGTCTCTCTCAACACCTGTCTCCCTCTCCATAGTGCTGAAATGGTATTTCAGGAATGTGTCATCTTGACAGTAATCCTATATTTTATTCTTCCTGGTTCCTTCAGACCTGTGTGCGTGTGTGTGTGTGTGTGTGTGTGTGTGTGTGTGTGTGTGTGTGTGCTAATTCCTCAAAGTACATATCCAATCATGCCCCTGCTCCCCAGCTCCTAATTGCTTCTGTCTTTCCTCTAAACTGCTCTCTTCTGCTCTGTAACCACACACGCTCTATAATCTATCACAATACCAGAGGGCTGCCTAAGGATACCAAAGCCCTTCCAGCCCTGGGCCTACATAGTACTCTGTCTATTCATGATTATATATGCATAGGAAACTGCTTACAAAAAAATGTGTAAAATGTAAATTTACACTTAAAATGACATGCAAAGAAATGGGTATCTGCTATTAGATCAGCAAGTGAAACATTCCAAGTAGCCCAGACATCTCTGTAAACTCATTTCTTGTCCCTACTTCCTTTTGAGCCACTGGAAATAATTGCTAACATGGCCTCTGTAATGATCACCCTCTCACTTTATAAAAAACTGTGGTGTTACCTCCTGTCTATGAAAAGCCATAGTATTACCTCCTGTATATTCCTCATTACTCAGCAATAAAATTTTTCCTAGATGCAGAATTTTGCATGTGGAAATTACTGAAGGTTTTATTTATTTTTGTATGAATGCATATATGTTTCTAAATATGTATTTATTTTAAAAATACATGTCCCCCTTCAAAATGGTTTTTAAACATTCTTTGTAAGAACTGGTCAGGACGTCTATTCACTGAGAGGATTGTCTAAGAAACATAGGACAGGTCCTTCTAGATGCATAATAACTCAGACCCTTGTTCATTGCAAATTCAGTTCATTACAATTTTGTGAGGACTTGTGAGAACTTTAGAGACTGGACCCCAGCCTACTTAGATCTCTGCTGTAGGGAAAGCCATGCCTAATGGGACTAAATCTAGCAAAAACTTTTATTTTATTTTACATTTTAATGTGTATATGAGGGGGTATGTGCATGCATGTATACATGTTTTGCATGCATGTGGACACAAGTGTGTGCATGTGTGTACACATGCATATGGAGAGCTGAACTTGATATCAGGAATTATCCCTGATTGCTCTTCTATCTTATTCTTTTGAGACTGGGTCTCTAATTAAGTCCAGAGTTTGCCTATAGTTCAGCTCTGGCTAGCCAGCTTGTTCTGGGGATTTCTAGATTCTAACCATTCTGGACTGGAATTAAAGACAGGCTATTTTGCCTGTCTACTATTTTACATGGGATCTGGGGATTTGAACTCCAGTCTTTTTGCTTGTTTGACAAATACTTGAACTTCTAGTCATCTCCCTAGCCAAAAGTTTTACAAAAGAAAAACGTTGGCAGGAAGTCTGATCATCACATGAGTTGAATTCTCTAATTAGGGTCTCCGGGTAGACTGGTTTCATAATATTTAAAATGGAACACATATTCCTCCGACTCTCAGGAGTGACACTGACATCTATTTTCTCCCACTCCATCTCTTCTGTACAAATATCCACTGTTTCTTTAAACCCCACTAATTAAGTGGGTTTTCTGCCTTTCTTCCCCTGTGCTCTTCCTTTGGAAGTAGGTTAATCCTGATTCTCTCATAAATGCACATGGATTATACAGAAATCATGAGTTCAAGATCAATTCAGCTCTGCCGGCATAATTACTAATATCTCCCCTCTCCCTTGGGCTTTGTGGGAGTATATCATTAAAACCTGGTCTCTGTAACAAAATACAGTAGCCACAGATGAGACTGTTATGTGTTCTCAGGCATCCTTATAGAACTTATTTTGTTTGGCTGCAATAGATTGTCAGAGCAGTAAACATGAGGCAGTTGATCTGAGCTTAAATGAAAGTAATTATCTGAAACTTATCATCTATTGTTGGCATTATTTCAACATGATGTTGGAAGACATGAGGATATTTAAATTCTATTTTCTCTTTATTTTCCTTCATGATGTTTTCCAAGATGTTTAAAATGAATAGCAAAGTAAGAACCAATTGCAGTTCTCTCTCTATCCTGCTCCTTGCTGACTAATACCAGCAGATCCACCAGAGCCACCTCTCTCCAAAGAGGAATGATGTTACAGAGTTTGATTTCTGGCCCTCTCCTATGTCATTCATAGTATCTAAATATGATAAAGTAGAGATTACTTCAATCAGCTAGTTTGTTTGTTTCATTCAAAGTGTGTGAACATGCATGGGCTCACAAGTGCGTATGTATGCCTGTGCCTGTCTAAATCAGAGGACAGCCTTGGGTACCATCCACTATTATTTTTTTGAGACAGAGATGAATGTCAGTTGGCCAGTAAGTCCCAGGGATCTGCCTATCTCTGCTTCTTCAGAGATGAGCTTATAAGCACAAACCACCACACCCAGATTTTTATGTGGGTGCTAGAGACCGAACTCAGATCCTTGTGTTCATAAGGCAGGCACACCACTGACTAAGCCATTTCCCACAGAACAGAAACAAGTAAGTCAGGAAAAGTTTCCAGTTTTGTATGCATGAAACATGAAGAAAAGATAGTCTAAGGATGGTCCATACTGAAGCCTCTAGGCCTGAGAGCAGGAGGACAGTCTCGTGTGGTCCGTGTCTATCCATGGTAATAACTGAAGACAAAGGGCAGAGTCTTGCCTGAATGACTATCAGGGATGACCCACCTTCTGACTTTATCACATGACATCATCATGTTACATTGGGTCACATTCACAGCTATGCTGAAATACATGTGGCCCATAGCAAAGGTCACACACATGATGACTTGGACGTCAGATGTTTGTCCAAACTGAGATTCAGGCTCAGAGGAAGAAAATTGAAGGTTTGAGGACAAAATATTTGAAAGGGTATAATTAGTCCCTCATTTTGGGAAAGGACCCAGGGACAGAAGCATCATAGGTGAGGATGTCTCCTTGAGCCTGAAGGGGGAGCACTCTCAGACTCCTCCCAGAAGTCCTTCTCAACGTTTTCCCCCGACTTAGTTCAGTTTCTTCTCTCAAATTTTGGTGTCGGTTAAATGATCAAAGCTGGCGTGAAACTCTTCGCATCTCAGTCAACTAAAACAAAGTCAGAAAGACACTGAAATAAAAACACACATGCCCCACAGCTTCAAGCTGTCAAGATCAGTGTGCTCACATTTCAAATTATGATAGGTAGAAAAATAGACAACAGAAACTCAAAGAACAGTGGTGCAAGATTGTGCCCAGAAGATGGTGCGGGGGAGAAATTGTGAGACGGCCTAAGCTCATAGGGTCAGCTGCAGTTCCAGCTGCGAGGCAGGGTGAAAATCAAACTGATCCATGTGGCTGTCTCAGAAGGATGACTTATCTCAGGAAGGTAAAGTGTCTCAGAGAGTAATGTTTCTGTGGAGAGGACAAACAGGAAATGCCATTTACAGAAGTGGTTGTGATTAACTATATTTCTCATTAGTGTGAGAAAACACCTGACAAGAAACAACTTAGGAGTGCGAGGGTTTGTTTTATCTCACAGTGTCAGGAAATCTACTCCATCATGGTGGGAAGGCAAGGCAAAAGTGGAAGGTTGCTAATCACATCCTATTCAAAATCAGGAAGCAGAGGCGAATAGGCTGGGCTCTCTAACTTCAAGTCCCAGCCCCTATGACCTACTTCCTTGAGCAAGGCTCCACCTCCTAAAGGTTCCACAGCCTTCTGGAACAGCACCCCCAGCTGGAAACCATATGCTCACACCTACGTCAAAATAAAAGAAACATTTCAAAATGGTCTAAGTATAAGAGAGAATGTAAGATTCAATCCTCACAGCCACCGTCCCCTAAAGAGACCCAAGGAAGGGAAGAGACAATGGGAAGGGAGGTGCAGGGGCACATGATGGTCATGGTAGCCTTTGAATTTCAGATCATGGACTCCCTCACTCAAATGAGTGTAACATTTCCTGTTTCATCCATTTTCCTGCCAATTTTATAATTGTTTTGAAATAGAGTCTCTTATCAAACTGTGGCTTGTCAAGTAGGCTGGCTGGCGGGCGGGCCAGTGAACCCACCAGGTCCAGCTGTCTCTGCCTCCCCAGAGCTGAGCGTAGAAAGGAAGAAAAGGAGGGAGGGAATAAAGGACCACGGGAAAGGAAGGGAGAAAGCCAGTAGACTGAAGACACGGGAATTGCTTCCAACTGCAGGTTTAGGGTGGTGGACAGCAAGAGTTCCTGAGATGTTGGTCTGTGTGTAAGACTAGGGACTAGAACTTTCCATGGAGGGCATTGTAGGGACAAGTGATGGGACTGTAATAAGACCATGGGTTGGATTGTCAACTGCTGAGCGTATTATGCAATGTGCTTGTGTATGAGGATATATGTTTTTTTAAAACTTGATTTATTTAGTGTGTGCATGCGTGTGTGTGTGTATGTGAGAGAGAGAGAGAGAGAGAGAGAGAGAGAGAGAGAGAGAAGGCACTGTATGTCCCTGTGAAGGACTAAGGGTGACATGGCTTCTACCTCCTTTTGGCGTCACACTGAGATTTCCCAGGCTCCTCTCACCAGGGCCAGAAGTGCAGGCCCCTACCATTTCTATCTGATTTTTTTTTTAAATGTAGGACCTGTGATCTGAACTCAAAATCCTTCTGCTTATGAAGCAGAATCTTAATCCCTGAGCCATCTCTCCAGCCCTACATGAGGATAATCTTAACCAGCAGGCATGGCAGGAATAGGGGGAGCTGTGCTGGCATCTGCTCTCAAGGTTCAGAAAACAGTGAGAAATAGAGAAAACAGCAAGAGAATGGAAAGTGGGCTCCAGGAAGGTACGTGGAAATTCTGTACCTGGTTCTTACAAACTGCTTGTACATGTGCAATTATTTTCAAGTGAAATTTTCAGGAAATGGATGGGGAGAAACCATGAACAATCTCAAAGCGTACAATACTCTACGTGCCAATTTAGCAGGCTGCTTCCAGGGGATGAGGTAAAGTGCTTGCCTCTTTTAGGCATGAAGACCTGAGTTCCATCCCCAGAAGCTATGTGAGAGATATCTAGATAACTTTATATATCCACATGCCTTTACATCCAGGACTAGGGAGGAAGAAACAGGCAGATCCCTGGGGCTTCCTGACAGCCAGCCTGAGAGATGAGAGATGCTGTCTCAATAAACAAGGGGCATGGCACCCAAAGAGAGGACTAAGACTGACCTTTAGCGTTACATTCACCACACACACACACACACACACACACACACACACATCCACTCATACACACATCCACTCACACACTAACTCACACACACATCCACACACAAACTCACACACACATTCGCTCACACAGTCACATACTATAGTTTCACACATACACTGAAACACATTTGCTTATACATACATACACATTCATAAACATGCACTCATACATGTGCGTGACTTTCATAGACACTAACACACATATGCTCGTGCTAAGATACAGACACTCAGACTCAGTCACACACAGAGACACACTCACACACGTATGCAATCACACACTAAGTAAATAGATAGTCTACTTTCAAATTGTTGGGTGATTTTAGCATGGTGAAGGGTACCTTTGCATGCTCAGGTAAAGTGGTGTTAGTCTTCAGCCTGGTCCTGGGCAGGGTTGACTTCTATAATTTGGCACATTGACGGGATGCACAGTGTCCACAGTGTAACCACATGGCCAGCTGTCTGGCCCATGCACCCCTGTGGGGCTCACACTGATGGCTTGCTATGTTCTTCCTTCCTATTCCACCTGGTAGCCTGGTAAGCATAGCAGCGCTCCAGCAACACTGTTATACCATTCACAGTGTCACCCCAGCCACATATCACCCCGGTCACATCAGCAGCCTGCCATACCATCACCATACCTCAGCCACGCTGTCTCCCCAGCTACACTAGTACCTCAGATATACCATCTCCCCAGCCACACCATACCTCAGCACACCCTCACCTCAGCTACACCAGTACCCTGTCCACACCAGCACGCCATCCACATCAACACTAGCCATATTACACTGTCATCCTCACATACCTCTGAGGAATAGGAAAGTCACAAATAAAAGCAGGAAGGCAGGGAATTGTATTGCCTTTATCCTCCTCCTCCTCTTAGGTTCTCAAGTCATCTGTCTGCAATGACATAACATGTCCTTTTCACATTTGGAATTGCACTTCTGAGACTTTACCTGAGACTGCTCCCAAGACCTCCAGAAATATGAGCCCACAAGATGGTGGCAGGTCTTCAGGACATGCACAAGAGAGATTAAACCCCTTTCAAACCCAGGCCACATTCGGTTGTACTCCCTGTTCAGAATACCAAGTTTCATATTTCTTAAAATCATAGTGTGTGTCCATGTACAAGCTGATAAAGACAGAAGTCATCCCTGAGATAAGTATAATTGTACGTGGAACAAACCTGCCAAAAATACTTCTAAGAGATGATTCCAGGATCCTCAGGAGATATATTTAGTCACCGTATTGAATGGGTTGTCGCATAACACAGTGTTGCATTGATTTATGAGTGTTATTTCTGTGTCTCACTGCAGGCGGAGAACTCGGCTTTGGCTCTGGAGAATGCGAATCAGAGAGAGCAGTATGAGAGATGTCTGGACGAGGTGAGACCAGAGAGAGGCCCATGGTAAAGGCTGGGCTAGCAGGGGTCTCTCCAGGTCCTGGGGTGTGGGAGTCATGCACCTCTTAGGTCAGGGTGCTCCCCACCAAGGGAGTTGTTGAGAAAGAGCTTCAGATTCTCTTTCCCTCTTCTCTCTCTTTTCCCTTTCTCCTTCCATTCTCTTTCCACTTTCTCTTGTCTCTCCCTGTCTCTTCTCTCTCCCCCCATTCTTCTCTCCTTTCTTTTTTTCTAGTGTCCCTTCTCTCTCTCTCTTTTCTCCTCTCTCATTTTCCATTCTCCTCTCTCTATCTCTCTGTCTCTCCTATCTTCCCCTTGTCTTTCCCCACATCTCTTCTATCTGTGTCTATCTCTGCGCCTTCTCTCCTCTCTCATTATCTCTCTTCTCTCTCCCTTCCCATTTTCCTTCCTTCTCATCTTTCCCTATCCAAATGTGTATGCTTCTCTCTGTCTCTCTCTTCCCTTCTTTCTTTCTTTTCTCCCCTGTCTCTCCCTCTCTCTCCTTGTCTCTCCTTTCTCTGTCCTTCCCTCTCCTCCCTTTCTTCTCTCTCCTGTTCTCGCTCCCTATTCCTTCCTCCCTCTATTTCTTCTGTTGTTCTCACATAGGCATCTGCAGTTCCTTCAGGCTATGGATTTGTGTTCTTGAGCTCCCCAATGCACGCTTGCTGATCAGTCCCTGCTGTCCAGGAAGTGTGAGCTTTGGCTGTGAAGGAGAGAGAAGCATGTACATGTAGACACCATGAATGAAAAGTGAATCCTTGGCAGAGCGTGTGGGGACAGTGCTCAGAGTTGAGGAATCAGCAAACCTAGCACCAACCAAAACAGGGGAGAGAAGAGAGGAGGAAATCTGGAGGGGTGGGAGGAGACAAGGCCCCTTGTACCCACAGACTCAGTGGGTATTATCTGATGATGAGAACCGAGATGGTGGCATTGGAGCATGTCTGGGAGGGAAGGACAGGTGCTCAGAGCACCTTTCTCCCTCAGGTGCTTCTCATACTTTGTAGGGAAAGGCTTTTGTGTATTCCTGCCAGAACTGGCTGTTTGCCACACCAAGAGGTCTCCTTGGCACCTGCTGATGGGAGCCAAAAGTCAACTGAGATGACTTCTGTGGGCATCTACCAGTGCCCTCAGATCGCTGCACATTCAGGAAGAGTCTGGTGGAGATTTGTTAGAATGTAGTTGAACAGATTTTAGAAAACCCCACTTAATCCTGTTCTGTGATTTTACTTATAACTGGCATCTCTTCAGTTCTTTGATACTTCTTACCCTTTTTTTCCATCCCTTCTCCTTCTCATGCTGCCCCAGAAATGATGCCTGGGCCCCAGAGACCACAGCTGTAACAGATTCTGCCACCACACCTTTTTGTTCCTTCACACTGGGGTGTCTCCCTCTTCTGAGGGGTTGCATATTGACATGTGGGGGTTTCTTCAGCCTAAGTTGAGGTTTTCCTAACTGGTGATTTGTCACCTCAGATTTGTCACCAGTGATGAACCTGAACTCCTGATTCTCCTTCCTTCACATCTCAAATGCCGGGACTACAGGCACAAAAAACCATACCCCATTATAGGCATTTCTGGGGATCCAACCCATTCTCACGTGTGTATGTGCTAGGTAGGTGCTGTACTGGTTCAGCCACATCCCAAGCTCCACAGCAGAGGACAGATGTGATCTGTGGGCCTGCACCATGTGTCTCCCCTAGGTGACTGCGGTGACTACAAATTCTCAGGCCCCCAATTCCCAAGTCCCATCAGGGTGAGCCCGACCATTGTGTGTGAGCACGTTCCCCAGCTGAGGTAGAGACACATGACACTTGGCTCTCTGTTCATGTAATGTGGACCACTTTGCACGTGGTCCTCGCCCCTTGTTGCGAAATTCCCCAGGTGCTTCTAGAAACATTGTTGTTTAAGACTTACAGCCATTTACGTTGGCAACTGGAGAGAAACTATGTGTGCCTCTGCTCTGTGGAGATTCAGAGATACCAGAATGATTGTTAAAGGGATCATGAGACTAGGTTCACATGAACAGGATCATGGCAAGGGCTGGGCTTGTGGTTCAGTTGGCAGTATACACAAAGTCCAGGGTTTGATCTCAAACATTATACAAACTAGGCATAACACGCATACTTGTTATCCCAGGACTCAGAAGGCAGAGGCAGGAGGATCAGAAGTCCAAGAACATCCCTGGCTACATAACAAGTTAGAGATCAGCCTGAGAGCCATCAGGCCATCACTTGAAACAACCAAAGCAACCTGAAAATCAAAAGGGAGGTGGACAGACACAGGGTCCAGTGAGGTCAATTCAACCTCCTGCTAGTCCCACTCCCCAGGGTCGTGGTCCAATCAAATTACGAAAGACCAACTAGATAAGGCTGTTGAGAGAAGCCAGGAGTGCTCGTGGGTCAGACGTGTGGCTCAGAACCTTCTCACCTTAGCCTTCTGCACAGGCATTTCCGCCCAGGCACACCTGCGTTCAGAAGTCAAATCAATTCAAAACCGGAAGCTGCTCACTCGTCACAGTTCTCCCAGAGCTCGTGCCTGTCATCCATCCGAAGCCCACACCACTGCTGTGTGGAAACTGCAGACTGGGTTGGGAAGGCAGTTCAGTAGATAAAGAGTTGTCTTGTAAGCATGAGGTCCTGAGTTCAAATCTCTAGAACCCTCATGAAGAGTCAATGCAGAAGGAGGGGTTGACAGTCCCAGAGCTGGAAGGAGGTGCTCACGAGCCAGCTAGTCTAGCCCTCTGGGTGAGCTCCAGGTCCAGCCAGAGACCTTGTTTTTAAAAAAACGAGGGGGTAGTACTGGGGTCATGGCTCGGTGGTTAAAGTCTTTGCCTTGTGAGCAAAGGGCCTGACTTTGTTTCCCTGATCCTAAATAAAAATGCTGGGCAAATATGGTACTGGCCTGTAATTCTGGCCCTGGAAGGCTGGGCCTGGGAGTCCCCAGAGCAAGCTGACTAGCCAGACTAGCCCTGATGGCTGCTCTGAGTTTAGTTAGAGACCCAGGCTGACAATAAGGTGAAGGAAGGACTGAAGATGATTCCTGATAGATCCCTTGGAACCCTCCACAGGCACACACACTCAGGTGCACTCATGTACACACCACACACACATGCACACGCACACACACGCACATGCACACGCATGGAAAAATAAGGGAGAGAAGCTATTGGGAATGCACATGTTGTCAACCTCTGGCCTCCACCGGTATATGCGTATGTGCACGCACATACATACACACACACACACACACACACACACACACACACACACACACACACACAGTGTGTGTGCTATCCAATCGTGTGGATCTAATTGCCAGAGAGGTATTTTCCAGCAAAGAGGCACATCTGAGCTCCAAGCATGTTTTTTGTTGCTGAGCTCTGGCCCTGCAATCGCTCATGCCAGTTGCGCAGTAACTGATTGACGAGGTGGACAATCTGTTTCCACACTGTGTCAGGGAACTCTCTCCAAGGGGTAGTTCTGTGTAGTAATAATGACGAGTGGAAATTCTTTGTGAGACTTTTTACACTAATTAGCCCAGCTAACAAGGTAAGGCCTCGTGTAAGTTATTTCCTCGCTGGCTGGTTTCATAAAACATGCTTGGGCAGAAAGCACGTGAACCTGAAAGGTTTTCTGGTGCTTTTCAGGGAAATAGAGAACATGTGAAAGATTTAGGGGAAGCATCCTTCATGTTTTCTGCTAAAAGAGGATGTTTATTAGAAGCAAGCAAGTCCTCACTGCATAGATACAGATGTGCACTCGAACCCTGTCTTGGTAGGTTCCCTCCCTCTCCCTCCTTCTCTGTGTCCCTCTCTCTACCTCTGTCTTTCCATCTTTCTCTCTCCCTCCCCCCTCTTTTCCTCTCTTCTCCTTTTCTCCCCTTCTTCCTTCTCCCCCTCACTGTCTTTCTCTACCCCTCTCTTTCTCTCTCTATTTCACTCTTTCCCTTTTTCTCCTTCCCTCTCCCTCCTTCTTCCTCTCTCTCCTCCCCCTCTATTCTCTTGTCTTTTTGTACTATCTTTGTGCAATACAAAGGCAGCACCAAGAATTAGTGTCGCTTTTCCACAGAGTTTGGAGTTTTTCGTGTTCCGCTTGTAGCTTCTTGGTCTAGCTATCTAGTAGGAGTTACAGCAAAGCAGTGAGTGGCTGTGTGCTCCCCCACAGTACTGCCTTAGCCTTGATTCCTTCCTCGCCACCATTCCATGTACAGAGGCGCGAGGGTGTACATCTAACAGATACCAACAGTACAGTGCCCAGAGCACTAGGTGCATTCAGAGGGGGTCAGTGGTGCTTCCCCAAACCCTAACTGGGTACTCCTTATGTGGACCTGGGAACTCATGCTACCCACCAGCTAGCAACAGTGAGTGGGCCTGGGAGATCAGGGGAAAGGAGTGAGAGAAGCTTCTGGAGCAAGAATGGGGATGTCTGCAGGAGCAGCTGGTGGGGGGCAGTGAAGGGCAGGACTGGAGAGGACATCTTCAGCAGGTTCTGGAACAGGCGAGCGTGCGGTACAGAGCAGTGCGCATCGATTTGCCTGGAGAACTTTCATTCCATTTATCTGTCCAATTATTTATTTGTTGCCTATTTATTTATTGTGTATGTGGCAGTGCATGTGCGGGGGTGTACACACGCATTTGTACACGCATGGAGAAGCTGGAGCTGTATTCTTCATCTAACACTGTCCACCTTTACTTGAGACAAGGGTCTCCCATTAATCCTGGAACTCCCTGATCCAGTGAGGCTGGCCAGTGAGCTCTAGGCATCCTCCTGTCTCCACCTGCCCGCACTGAGTGGCAGTCGTTGCAGCTACTTTTCTCCGCTGCCATGAGAGAACACAACTGAGGGGAGAAAGTGAGATTTGTTTGGCTCACTGTTCCAGAGGGGATACAGTCCATCATGGCAGGAATCACACGGCAGAAGGCCTGGCTGGAGACAGAAGCAGAAGGCTGGTTCAGGTTACCTCAGCCATCAGGAGGCAGAGAGAGCAAGAACAACCTGAGAGGATGCAAGGCTGGGCTACCAGACCTCAAGGCCACCCCACTGTGACGTGCCTTCCTCCAGCAAGGCTCCACCGCTTAAAGGTGCTAGGACCTTCCCAAACATTACCACCAGCTAAGGATACAAACGCATGAGTCTAAGGGGGGAGGAGGGGTTTCATCTTCAAATCATGTCAACAGGCATGTGCCACTGTATCTGTTTTTTTCCATGTGATCTGAGGATCAAACTCAGATCTTCACACAGATGCTGCAAGCACGTTACTGATTGAGCTGACTTCCCATCCCCATCCCCCCAGCCTGTGAGAAGGTTCTCAGAGCTGTGTAGGCGGATTGCCCAGTGGGGACAAGCTAGGATGGGAGAGAGTCTTAGAGTCATGTGGAAGTTTGGGGCTTTTCTAAATTAATTGAATCTACAAGTTGAAGCCATGGTAATTAATGCTTATACTCCCAATACTTGGGAGGTGCAGGAAAAAGGATTAGTAGCTCAAGATCACTCTTGTCTATATAGGGAGTTCAAAACTAGGCTGAGCTATGTGACATCATGTCTCAAAAAAAAAGTCTTCTCTGTCTGTCTAATCTGGTTGCTGTGTGTTTGTCTACACTGAGGAATCCCAACAAGGACATTCCCACACAGACAGTTGAGCCCTGTGGTATCTCTAAAATCAACATCTCCACAGATGCACAAGAAAAGCAGCACTGTGTGCCCCGGCCCATACGCACTGCTCTGTGAATGTCTCATGAGTGGGACACACCCTGCTCCTTTTAGTGCACTAGAAGAAAGAGAGAGAGAGACAGGGAGAGAGAGAAAGGGAGGGAGGGAGAAAGAAAGAGAAGAGGGAAGAAAGAAAGGAAAAAACTAAAGAAAGAAATGAAGGAAAGAAGGAGAAAGGGAGGAAGGGATGAAAGGAAAGAAGAAAGTAAAGGAAGGAAGGAAAGAAGGAAGGAAGGAAGGGAAGAAGGGAGGGAGGGAGAGAGAGAAAGAAAGAAAGAAAGAAAGAAAGAGAGAGAGAGAGAGAGAGAGAGAGAGAAAGAAAGAAAGAAAGAAAGAAAGAAAGAAAGAAAGAAAGAAAGAAAGAAAGAAAGAAAGAAAGAAAGAAAGAAGAAAAAGAACTGCTCAGTGGCTTTGAGAAGGAGTGTACTCTTTGTACTCTACCCCCAGACCACCATCTGGCATCTGCCACTGATGAAGGGAGCGCTTCGCATCTGGTCCTGTCCTCCGGGGAGCTTTCCTGACCAAGTCTGTCATCCCACACAACTTCAGGCATCTGACGTGGGGCAGGAGAGGGGAGCTGCCTGGGTGAGAGAGGACCACCTAGGCCTTTGCTACTTCCTGAGGATCAGCCTGCAGCTTCCTAGCCCTCCTCTCACAGGGACCCTGGGGCCTTCTCAGCTGTCCCTGAGGAAGTGCCCCCTCGTAGCCTCAGGGACTGAAGGGTGGAGAGGCAGCTTTCTAGGGCAGGTCCTGGAGGAACAGGGATCACCTGGCACTGGGCAGGAGAAAGACCTAAGTCTTGTCTGAGTAGCTGGAAACGGCCGGGTGTCTGACAGGATTCCCACGGAGAAGGAAGGAAGAAGCCCTCAGACCTCCTGGCATCTCTGCGTCACCTGCGTGTCTCCAGGGCCTGATCAGTTCCTCGCAGGAGCAGTACCTGAGTTGGGTGATCACACAAGCCAGGGGCAGAAGGACTGTCAACTCTGGTACCACCTGGCGCTGGCCAGCTGCTGTGTTCCCTTCCATGGAAGGTCGTTTATTCTCATTAACTGGGCCTTTCGATGTGTGTGCGACACTCTCCAGACCAAGCGCTTTGGGCACGGTGTGAAGCATCATGGGTAAGGCCCATTCGGGCATCATCTTGCAGGCCTATTAGAGACTGCACGCACAGGGTCTGAACATCCGCTCCCGGAGTGCACCTGGGAACCTTAGGCCTTCACAGTAGCAACAATATCCAGGAAACTGTCTTCACAGGCAGTAAGAGGGAGGCATCTCTGCAGTCCATCTGCTCCTTCGCAGAGCATCCACCAGTCTTTCCGGGTAATAAAGTCCCGTGTCAGCAACTCCAGGAATAACATATTAGTGCAGCTTTGTTCAATTTTCAGGTACAGCGAACAATTGTCCAAAGTCTATGCCGGAGGGGCCGCGTCCGGCCGAGATAGAGTTTGTAAGCCCAATGGGGGCCCACGCAGGATGGCAGAGATATCACATTTGTCCTCCTGCAGGCTGTTACAGTTAGGATATTACTCTGCGTCTCCCATTAAATCAAGGATACAGCTATTTTATGTGACCACTGTTAACAGAGAATGGCTTAAGCGAGGGACCAGTTTGGAGGGAGAAAAGAAAATATCGATATTTGACAGTTTTATGAGCATGTAAATCAAATCCAAGTTTCGGATTAAAAAAAAGTGAATTGTTTATGGTATGAATTAACTTTGGTCACTGTCCCCTGATCCCACCTGAGTGGACTGCTCCAGCCTTCTACTCTGTTTTATTTAAATCAATAAAACAGATCCTGCACGGTGTGACTTTTGGAATTTTCACCTACTTATCAATGACAGCAAGTGTTTAAAAATTCAAAGGCTTTAGGATCTAGGCGACGATTGTGTAGGTTAAAGTACTTGCCATGCAAGCACGAGGATCTGAGTTTAGATTTCCAGCACCTGCAGAGAAGTCAGGTTTTGTGGCACGTGTCTGTAATCCCTGTTCCAGGAAGGCAGAGAAAGGAAGATCCTGAGGCTCGCTGAATCTGCCAACTCCAGCTTTAGGAAGAGACCCTGGCTCAAAACATAAGAAAGTAAGCCATTGAAAAGCACACCCGATGTCGACTTCCGGTCTGAGCGTGCACACATGCATATACGCGCACACACACATGCACTCATAAATGAGCTGACATATTCTCATGCACACAAACTCACATTTGCATACACATACATATTTACATGTACATACATGCATTTGTGCAGATTACCACACTCAAATGCACACATAGATATATGCACATAACATGCTCACACACAAACAGGTATACACAAAAACATGCTCATTCACAAACACGCATACACACATGCACACATGCGCATACATACACTTCTGAAAGATATTTTCTTTCTCCAAGATCATTGTTGGTTTCAGTGAAAGGGTTTCCATTTTTACTTACTACCAACCAGGTAAATTTAGAAACTTTCCAATTGGATGAGAGTCCCTTGGGGCCTACAGTTTTGCTAATGAAACCTGACTGCTCTGAATTTAGTCATTTCTTCCTGTGCAATGAATACCTTTTCCCGGAAGCTCGTGCCAACCTGGGCTTTAATCATCTCTGACTTTCCTGGTAGCCAGCAGTCACTGAGAGTGTGCAGTTTTGTCAATATCGAATCAAGAGACAGCTCACCGTTACAATAAACATCCATACTCTCATCTGTTCCACGATACTAAAGAGGGAACAGGCCCAAGAGCTGAGCATCCTCAAAATAAATTTGTTACCCAGTAAAAAAGAATATGAAAGCATGCCCCACCAGCTTTGGCCTGAGAGCTACCATGGTGATAATTTTTACAGTGCCATATAATGTGTATAATTGTGTTGTTATAACTGCCAGGCTGTTGCCGGATATCACCATATCTCAGTCTTCTGGCTTCATGAATAGAGGCTGAGAAAATCTACAAACAAGTGTAAGAGGGACTATGTCTAGAATGGAGTCACACTCCATGGAGGACTTTAATGCCATCAGACTGAGGAATTACACTCAGGGTTACAACATGTTTGCCCTCTGAGGAACACAAACTAATTAACTAGGAGCTCGTGTAGCCCAGCTGTCCTTGAACTCACTATACAACTTCCGATCTTCCTGCCTCTACTCCAAGTGCTGGGACAACGGGCCTGTGCCTCTGTGTTCAGTATACACGGTGCTAGTGTTTGGACCCAGGATTTCCTGTAAGACATAAAGCAGTCTACCCATTGAGCTGCACCCCAGTCCTAACTAATGCATTAACAGGATCTTAATTTTCTTCAGGTATCAGACACTATCCCACTCCAGGGAAAGCTGGAATTATGGTTAGCCCATAATTCATCTAAGCCAAACTCGACTATCTCAGCCCCTTTTAGAGCCTGGTAGAATTGAGACCACACAATGCTATTCAAGTTAAAGGTCACATAAGAAACTAACTATGTTTCTCTGATTATTCAAAGATTTGCCATTTCCTAGAATCAAACTACATGCCCATCAATGGATGAATGGTTAATGAAAATGTGGGACATATACACACAATGGACTATTACTCAGCTATTAAGAAATGAAATTATGAAATTTACTGGTAAATGGATGGAAATAAAAATATTATATTGAGCAAAGTATTCCAGACACACAAAAACAAATGCCACATATTCTCTCTTATATGAACAGACTAGCATTGAACCTTAGGATTTGTGTACTTAATTCGGAATTCCAACAATAGCCAGAAAACTTGATTATTGAGTAAGGATGGGAGAGAAGGATAGAATAAGGACTTTCAGGAGGGCAATATAAAGAACACAGGTGGTAAGGCGGAAAAGGGAATACTAGGGGAAAATGTTCAAAGAAGAAGGGAGATAAGATGATATGGTTAAGGAAGAATTGTGGTGTAACAAATAACATTAAGTTTATTATACTATGTTTATGTTTTATACATTAGTACATTATGTGTCATATTTTTATATTTGTAATATGTACATTACATATTGTACATTATACAATATGTAATTATACAGCATGTACTACATACTATACTATGTATATGTAATGTACATATATTATACTAGTTTATTATACTATGTTTGGTTACATGTTGCAGAAAACTCAAACAGCAAAACTCCATGGCATCACTGGGGTGGGGCTGGTCCCTTTAAACCACCCAAATGTGCTGAACTCCCCTGGGTAGACATAACATGTTTCCTTTAACCATGCATCTGATGAGTACCTGGACTAACTCCATAACTCTTCTGTGATGCGCATGGGTCTGAAGGTCTCTGTGTCGTTTGCAGACTTCGTTCCTTTGTGGATGTTCCCCAGGTAAAACATAGCTGGGTGCTGTCTGCCATGGCTCTTAGGTCCAAGACAGGAGTAAGAAGAAGAAGGATAAGCTTCTCCTTTGAGACTTTCTCTATGCTCATGAGAACTAGACAGCTTCTATGTCGCTGCCCAAAACTTCATTCATCACATGGGGAATGCAAGGGAGACTGGGATGTGTCCAGTCCAAAGAAATGAAATGAGGGTTCTTCTATTGGGTAAAAATTCAGTGGCTACTAGACTATCACAGGCAGTGAGCAGAAAGGGATGACATCTGAAGACACAGAGGAAGAAAGCAGGACAAAGGAGAGACAGCTGTCTGCTGTGTCCCCATTCGCCAACGTCTCTGTTGCAAGTCAGACAGGAAAGGAGGAGGAAGAAGAGCCTGAGGAGACTCTCAATCATGGAGGCAGGGAGGCTGGGAAGGGATAATTAGCATCCTATCTGAGCACAGTATTGGCTTTTTAGCCTTCATGGAGCACTTTACATATGAAAGAACATCATTTTCCAAACATGAAAATGTGAATGCGAAGGTGAGAGTGAGCTTTTCCAGCAGAACAGCCTTAATTAGCCACAAGGTCACCTCTGGAAAGAGCAAAGTATTACCCAGAAGGAGATGTTCATTCCTAACAGAATGAGATTCTCTGCCATGGGAGGGAGGAGAGGCAGGCAGAGCTAAGGAGTCACTGAGCTGTGGGAAACTTGTTGGCAGATGAGTCTCATTCTTTTAATGATGGCTTCTTGCTTTCCTTGCAGGTTGCCAACCAAGTCGTTCAGGCTCTGCTGACACAGAAGGTACGCCAGCATCCATCCTGTTCCTTCCAAAGTGCTTTTGCGAACACAATGGACTGATATGGTCAAAAGGGGAACCATGTTTGATCAAAGTGGTCCTTTTCTACTTATGCACTTAGGTTAGAAGTGTGTGTGTGTGTGTGTGTGTGTGTGTGTGTGTGTGTGTTGTGTGTCTGTGTGTGTGTTGCCTTGGATGCTAGATGGCATAAGAAGTACTATCAGGTCCCTGATTAAAGCACTCACTGCTCAAGCAAAGGGGCCTGAGTTCAGATCTCCAGATCTCATTAAAAATAAAAGACAGGGCAGGTGTGATTTCCTGTCTGCAATTCCATCCTGGGAGGCAGAGTGTGGGATGCTGAGCATAAGCTGGCTAGACAGGTTAGTTCTAGAGGAGAGTTCCATGTTTGATTAGAGACTTAGCCTCAGAGAATAAGGTAAAAGATCCTTGGAGGATGATTCCTGATAATCAAGCTCAGGCTTCCACAGACATGTGCAGTGATGTGCATACTCACCCTACACACACACACACACACACACACACACACACACACACACATGCACGCACGCACGCACCCATGCATGCACATATCCATAAGCAAACGCATACATACATTCACCCTACACCCACATATTCATGCAAGTGGAAGACAAATGAAGTTGTGTCAATCAAAGGTCCATAGAATCATTCAGTTGGAATTTGTGGTGAAATTAACAGGAAGCCTGCTGAAACTGAGAGGTTATCATCAATCTAAAGGAGCAGTGTACCCATCTTTTCACTTAGGGGGTGCAGAATTTAAATGACGCAGCAGCTTCTTCCAGCTTCTATGACATGGATGTGCTCTGTGGAGAGTAGTAGAAGGGGTCAAGATTCCACATAAGGATTTTGAGGTTGGAAAAGTAGTTTAAATATTGTAGGATTGACTCCCTTTACTAAGTAATGCTTTGGATGACACCCCACTTCCACCCCAGGATTGCTCTGGAATCCTAACCTTTGCTCTGGGAGTCACTTTGTGGACAATATGAAATGAGCAGAAAGCTCTCGTGGCCGACTTTCCCATCTCTGCATTCTGTTCCACACATTAGTTTTAGTTACTTGTATTCTTGCTGTGACAAAGTGCCTGGTAAAACCAGCTTTGGGAAGGAAGATTCACCTTGGTCCATTCCTTCATGTCATCTGCCTTCCAGCCTGAGCTCATGAGAAGTACAGAGTCAGCTTCTACCCTCTGCTCATGTAGCTCGATAGTCCTCCAGTCCCCCCATGTAGTGTTTGTGCATGTATATAGGTATGCAGGGATATATTTAATCCTGAGTGGTGTATAACAGAATAGTTGCACATCGGTGACTATGATGGTTAATGCTGATTGATAACTTTATAGGATGTAGAGTCACTTAGGAGACACACCCAACTGTGAGGAAATTTTTAAATTAGGTTCTGACTGTGGCTATGAATGAGATGAAATCAGATGTTCATGAACTAGATGATATGGGCCCCTCACTGGCTTAAGGATGGGCAAATCGTGGTGGCCTTTTATAATAATGCACTTAGCTCTGGGGAGGTGGCTCAATCAGGAAGAAAATATTTACCTTGGGAGCACAGAACAATCCCCAGGTACCCACATTTAAAAAAAAAAAAGAAGAAAATACTGGGCCGGGCAGCTGGTGCTTAATAATCCCCACACTGGGGAGGCAGAGACAAGTGGATCCCTGGGTTCAGTGGCCAGACAACCCATCCAAATCAAATGCGGAAACGCTGAGTCAGAGAAAGCAAAGGGGGACAGAGCTGGAGGAATGACAGCCATGGTCCACCTCTGACCTCCACAGTCACATGCACACATGTGAATGCACGTCTGCATGCACATGTGCCCCCCCCACATAAGCATAATACATGCATGCACAATACACACATAAGCACCCACAGACACACACAACTTCATCTAAGACTTATCCCTTCCTACTAAATACTGTTTCTATGAGCCGGGGGTTGAGCCCAGACTTGCTCCCACATGTGACATGGACAGACTTTATTCTCAATCACAGTTAATCTGGTCTATTAACATCGCCTCTCACAGCTCAACTGGTGCTGTCCTTGCAGTGTGCCTTTCTGATTGCTTTCATGAAGACGGAGCAAAGGCAAAATACACAGGCGGGAACTTAAATTGACTTTATATCACTGAGACTTACCACCTTCAGAAATAGCACGCTATATTAATGCATTTCGATTTCAAGGTACCTTTTTTCTCCTTTGGTCCAATTTGGTCTTCTCTGCATGTGATAATCCTCCCATCAAACAGTGGCCTGTGGAAGAAATATTGTTTGTGATCTCTTTCTGGGGTTTTGGAGGATAAATTGCTGTTTCTTACTAATGCGTCTGAAGTGTCATATAGTCTGGCCATCATATGCAAAGATGTCTTTCTCTTTTTGTTCTTTTTGACATGCTCATGGTAGGATCTGAGGGAGGAGTGTGCCAAGCTGAAAACGAGAGTGTTTGATTTGGAGCAACAGAACCAGACGCTGAACCTGCTCTTCCAACAGCAGCGCATCAGACCCACGCCAGATCTTCTCCAGGTATGCGCAAGCGTGGAAACCAGACTCAACTCCTGAGGCGCTATCCCCGGGAAGTTGCTTCAGTTGAAAGCTCACCAGCCTCCCCAGGGACAAGGCGCACTGCCTCACAGTCCCCAGTCCTCAGTGTCTGGGGAGGTGTCATTCACAGTGATATCTCTTAAATTCTCAACTTTCAAAGCTTCAGGCAGATAAAGAGATGCACCACTGAAGAGTGTAGAAGTAACAGGGACAACGAGAAGGTGCTTTGCAAGGATGAAAACCTTAGTTTGACCTGCAGAAATCACATTGAAAAAATACAGGGTGCAGGTGGTGTGCATGTGTAACTCCAGCACTAGGAAGGGGGAGACAGGTGGATTCCTGGGGCTTGCTAGTCAGTCCGTCTGGCATAAGACAGTCATTTAATTCTAGGCCAAGGGGAGACTCTGCCTCAAAAACAAAAACAGTGGACAGAATATGTGTTCCTAGATATGTGTACACACATGTACCCGCATGCAAAAACATGTGCATACACATGCCCAAACATCCCACATTCACACATGCACCTGCACATGTATACAATTATGCACACACAGAATATGTCGTCTAGCCTAGTATAATAGGGTAAGCTCCAGGCCAGTGGGAGAGTCTGTCTCAAAAAAAAAAAATTGATGTGTAACATCCATGCACCTAAATGTGCACATAGACATGTACATATACACACATGCACAAACATACATGCACACACATACATATCCACATGCACACACACACATACACATGAATCTTCACACACATACAAGAGCATACACATAAACACACAAATACGTATACATGCACAAGTGTGGTGTCCTCTCTTAACCTCAGTGGAGCATGGCATGGAGTTGGCAGATAATGAATGGCCTTCAGGACCGTTGCTAGTAACCATGCATTCCGTGATATTTTATGGGTCACCCAAGCTTGGTTCTTCATTTCAAACTCTGTCGTTAAAATTAGAACTCCAGCCTCGAGTTTCCCATCCTGCCCCACTCCAGGTCCTGCCCCTGTTCTCTGCACTCAGTTCTGTCGAAGATTCTCACTGTCCAATATCTTGCACCTGCTGTCAGAGCTCATAATTTTCTAGAAAAGGCAACTAGTTTCATTTTGAAATCATTCTAGACAACACGAGAGACTATATGCCATGGCTGGGGTCACTGCAGCAGATACAGTCTGGCAGAGGGGCTGGAGGCCTGACCTCGGATCTCCTCCATCTTATGCCTTGAAGGTATATGTTTGTTCAGACGTGTTAACCCTTGGAAGGGTGTGCCGAGGTCCCAGAGGTGTCTGTGGTCTGTGAGGGGCACTACATAGCTGTGTGGACTGACTGAAAGGGGGTGGGGAACCTGTGCTTGTGGAGTCTCCACTCTGCCCAGTCTCAGAGTCACTGCCCTGCAGGGCTTCTTTTGCTTTGTGTGTGTGTGTGTGTGTGTGTGTATCAGAGGGCACTATGTGTCCCTGAGGAGGACCAAGAGTGACTTCAGGAATCATCATCCTGGATTACATCTACCTCCTTTTTGCTTTGCTCTGGATTTCCCAGGCTCCAACCACCAGGGCTGGAAGTACAGGCCACCACCGTTTTTGACTAGTGTTTTAACGTGGGATCTGGCATCCAAATTCAAGACCTTCGGCTTGAGACACAGAGTCTTAATCCCTGAACCATCTCTCCAGCCCTCTGCAAGACTTCTTAAGTCATCACATTAGGGGCTGGAGAGAAAAGCTTGGAAGTAAGTGCTGACCTAGAAAGTTTGATCCTCAGAATGCCAGGGCAGCCAGGAACCATGCGCACTTGCAATCCCAACACTAAGCAGGAGGTCCCAGGTGGATTCCTGGAGCACATTGGTCAACCAGCCGAGTATGTGGAAGTCCCAGGTCAATGAGAGACTTGGTCTCAAAAAGAGACAAATGGTGCCTAAGGAACAACTCCTAAGGATGTCCTCTGACCTCCACAGGTATAGACACACACACATGAACACCCACACACATGCTGCACACACCTCCATGCATAGACATGTACACATTCATACACAGAGACACACACACATACATGTACACTCACACCCTCACACACATGAACATGCACACACATGCATGCACATACAGACACATGTACACCACACACACCTGCATGAACACATTCATACACAGAGACACACACGCACATACATGCACTGATACACACAAACTCACACATACACAAAATTTTCACAACATCAAAACTAGTCAGTTGTGACACACTGCATACATCCCTAGTATTCCAAAGCCACCCGTGGTCATGGCCACTGAGACAGACAGTGTGGACTGGGTGTGAGCAGGAAGGACCCTGCCGTCCTCAGAGAGAGTTCTGCTGGACAGTATCTTCCAAGTAGATGAGTCTGTGTTGCTCATGGAACCTAAGATCCTGGCATCAGCACCTAAGGACTCCTCAGAGAAACAAGGAGAAATTCCAAATCATTTAGAGAAGCTAAACACCAAAACAAAATCCTCACACCCCCCAAATGAAACTTGGAGAGCAGGCAGCTCCTTCTGGAGCCCTCCCTGTTGGGGGGAGCGGGGGAGGGGGAGCCCTTTACCTCTGCACAGGTGCTGCTTGTTTCCTTCAAGAACAGATGAACGAGTACAGATCAGCTCTATCAATTACAGAGCAGATCTCACCTCATAGATTCATTTCCTCTCTTCTTCATCTGTTGGAGCATATTCATAATTTTGGGGGGGAGGGCAAAAGAAGAAGTCATTCATCTCTATTCTGTTTTCTGTTTTGGCTGCAGTCAGTACTGGTCACAGTCTTGTCTGGATAGAGCTGCGCTTATTTCACACCCTCTCTATGGGGATCTGGCACAGTGAAGGAATCTTAAAGGGCAGCTGCCTTTTCCCAGATTTGTCTGTTTAGCTTGTTTTAACTCAGAGGCTTTTCCTCCCTGTTGGAGAATCCTAGCCCTTTCATGGCAGGCCTGGATTCCTCAGACACGTGTTTAAATGCCAGGAAAGGAAGAGGGTGCGTTCCGGTGCTCGTGCTGGACACAAAATTGGAGATTATTGATTGTTTTTTAAATTCAGTCAACAGACTTTTTCTCCAAGAAGTTTTCACTTCTAGAAGCCATTTTAATGAACGTCATATATGACAAGGATAGGCTAATAGATCTGAGAAAAATGAGGAACCAGGGACAGGAGATAGCTCAGGGGCTAAAGTCGTTGCCTCACAAACAAAAGCATCTAAATTCAGATCCCATGTAAAAGCGCCGGGTAGAAGTGGAGGTGGTCTGCAAATCTATCCTTGGATGGTGAAGCCTGGGAAACCTCGGAGCAGAGCAACGAGGAGGTAGAGCAATGCAGGATGAATCCTTAAGTTCCTCCTGGGCCTCCACAGGCACACACACTCAAGCACCCTTTTGTGCACATGCCTGCACATATGTGTATACCCATACACATGCCAAATACAAGGGCATGTGTGTGCACGCACACACACACACACACACACACACACACACACACACACACATACACACACAATGAGGAAACAAAGGTATAATGCCTGCCCCCAACACATCAAGGCTTATGATCACACTCAGAGTAATTTTCTGTATTTCCAATTACTCAGTTCATTATAAGTTCACTCACAGCTTAGTTCCTTATTTACGTATTTATTCCTTCATGTGTTTGTAAGTTGGCACACACATGCCACGGCACACCTATGGCTATCAGGACAACTTTTGGAAACTGATTCTTTCCTTCCAGCATGTGGACTCTAAGGATCAAATTTAGATCTTTGAACTGGCATGGCAAGTACTTGTACCCTTGGAGCCCATTTGCTGGCCCCACGCCTTTGTTTTGGGTTGCCACATCAAAGCTTGCTTTATACTCATGGGTACTGCAGAATTACTTGTGGAATGGGATTAATGGGTAAATTATAAAATTTTCCAGCAACTCAAAGGATTAAATTGGAATAAATTTAACTTCTGAATTTCTCCATGGTCTGGGTCCTGGGTACTATGCAGTTTGTCCATTCAATGTGAAGGTGTGTCAGATGGAGCATAACTTCTGTGCACATATGGCTCTAAATACCACAGACCCTATAGCTGCTGCTGTGTCGCTCAGTATTGGCTGCAGGCTATTCACGAGTTGTTTTCTGTGTTATAAACTGTGTGTTAGCTGTCTCTGCTGAATGCAACCCAGTAAGTCTCTACAAGTAGCCAACTGAAGAGCAGCGGGATAAAGGTGATTGTTGAATCCACTGTGGTTTGGGTAAACAAATTGTAATTAGTAGGAAAAAAAGAATTTGCAAGTAGCAGCCAATTTATTGTCTCTGAAATGGGGGAAAACACCTATGTGAATATCATTTAGCCAACCTTAGTGTTGCAGTTTGCTTTTATTCTGCTGTGAGCAGCACTCATTCACAACTTAAGGAAGAAAGGGAGATTTATTTGGTTTATGGCTCCAGAGATATGGTCCATCGTGATGGAAAAGGCGTGCTGGCAGCAGAAGCTGGAGGCAGCCATTTCAGGTCACTGCAGCCATCAGGAGGCAGAGAGAGCAAGAACAAACAGAGAAAGTAGGGCCGGACCACTAAACTTGAAGACATGCCTGCCTTCAGTAAGGCTCCGCCTCCTAAAGGCACCACAATCTTCCCAAACATTAACACCAGCAAAACCATGAGCCCATGGGGAGCAAATCACATTCAAACCGTGACACTCTGTTTAAGAAAAACAGAAAGGGCACGTGCACACACGCATACATGCACAATTGAATAAATAATAAATAAAAAAAAGAAAAAAGAAAAACAGAAAGGGGTTGCTTTAGGGGTCAGATGACAGATTCTGGTGACTTACCAATGGAGTGAGGGATGGTGGCACCTGCCTTTCTTCACAGCACTGGGTCCATTGAGGCAGCATAGCCACATGAGAATCATTAGCATCATAGGCAATATAATGGTACCCTTGCCTCAAAACTAAACAAAATAACAAATGACCCACCCCCCAGAGGAACCAGGTCTGCAATGAGGGATGGTGAGCACCAACCTGAAAATTAAAATCTTGAGAGATAATAATCTCCAGGGAAATTCTGTAGAATCAAGCAGTGGAAGCCAGAGGAACCAGAGCTTACCATCCATTCTGTCAAGACACAGGAGCCACGCCCTCTACATACCAACCCCTGGCTACTGCGACAGAGCCCTCCACCATGGAAACTTACTTCCTCCCACCAGTTGAGTGAGAAGTTCACCCAGAGTGAGTTACATTAGTAGCTCTGCTTCTGTGAAGACCATGTGGCACAGCAAGAATTTTGTTTCTATATAACCAATCTGCTTCTGTGAAGGCAAGGTGCTGGAAAACCATTTGTAATCAGGTTAAGTATCAGTGTTGGTCCCATAAGAACATTGTATGGGATGGTGGATGGTGATTGAATGCAGGGGAGTCCACATGTGAAGCCCTCCTTGCATGTCTGTCAGATATTTTCTCTGTGGCACTGGGGAGTGGACAGGAACCTCATGCATGTTAGGTCAGCATTCTCCCACCAAGCTGCGTTCATCTCCCAGAGTGGCTGTAATGGACTGCTGATAAGCATGAGGGCCATGAGGCCCTCGCTCTGCAGCACCTACCCTTGCCTTTCATGTGTTTTCCTCTTGTGTCTTGTTCTGGACGCTTGTGTCTATGTCATACTGACAGAATGTCATTCTGGTATTCTCCATCTGAAATAGTCATTTTCATTCTTTGCTTTCTGATTGCAAGGACCTGCTGTCTATATCTGATGTAAGCCTTAGTATAAGGAAAAATTTAAGATTGTGTTGTGAGGATGGTCCACACTCACAGGGGAGGGTCTAACAACTCAGAGCCAAAGTGTGAGCGTGTGCTATCACTTTGGAGTGCTGTTTTCTCTGTGCTTCTATTGTGTTCGTGACTACTGCTTCAGAGGAGAGGGGAGAACTCTCAGTTCTGCTCATTCCTGTTTGCTTGTTTCTCTTGTAAGCCCTTCTCTTGAGTAATAGATCTGTCCACAAGGTGATTATACAGGGGATCACATTCTTGCCCCTCCATCATCCCACACTACATCCCCCTTTCTGAAGGCCACTCTGATGTTGTCTCCCACAAAAGCCATTTAGGGGCACAATGGTCCTCTTCAGTTTCTTTGTCAGAGACTGTAAGGGGTCAGCGATCTATGCCACATTGTCAGATGACTACAAAGTTCATAGTCCTGCTGAGAAGTACAGAATCTCGATCTGTTGTAACAGTGGAAGCCAACCCATGAAACCAAGAGTGCTCTCACCCTGCTCAACAGTGATCTCTTTGAGGCCACTAATCTGAAAATTGATGTCGCCCTCCAACAGTGGTGTCACTGCTCCTGATACGTATTCAGTGTGTGACCAAGGGCATCCAACTTTTGGCTTCTTGTGGTCCAATTAACAAGGAAGAATTGATTGGCTGAGGCCACATCTTAAGTTCAGAGACATCCAGTGTGCTGCCCAAAGGTTTTAAGGACACACAGATGTCTATTCCATGTAACACAGCACCATGGTATCATCATCTGCAAAGCTCACACTGGAGGATTGTTCACTCGGGTCACAGAAAAAACAAAAGTCAGTCCCATGATGCTTTAAGTAAGCTTGCTAGGGCCACATTCCTAGCTGGCTTTGGTTGTAGGTTAGACACCACCACAAATGTTCATTTACATCCCTGTTTTTAGGGTTTCATGTTCAGCAAGGGGCTGCAAACCTCAGTGAAACTAATTCTCCTACTGACAAGACAGTGCAATCTTCCATCCATGTATATGTTATAAATGTCTCGTCCATATTTTAATCTTAATCTGATAATCCTAACCAGAGGCTTTTAGGAATTTATTCTCTTTTTCAGTGTATAATAAACACAACTTCATTGAGCTACTTATGACCAGATAGCTGGTATGAGCACTACCTTTTCTAGGATATTTGACATTTTAGGTATAAATATTCACCAAATATCATAGTTAGGCACATAGGTTCCACTTGACAGTTGAAGGTTTGAGCACTGGGCACATTTGAAGAGAATTAATGGTTTAGTTAATCCCAGAGCAAACCTGCAAGAGATCACCTAGCTGAAGGGAAAGATTCAGCCTACAGTGGGTGGGACTAGGCCCTGGAATAAAATACAGAGAGCTGGTTGAAAGAGTTGGCTGGTCTGGCAAGTAAGGATCATCCCTGTCTCAGCCATTATGTGTAGATGATGTGGCCAGTTCCCTCGGCCTTGGTATTGGTACATGCTCTCCCGTCAAGCTGGATTACAAACTATTATCACAAATAACCCCTTGATCCCTTAAGCTGTTTGATGGTGATTTATCAGTAATCATGCAAGTGAACTGCAATACCATATCGCACACATTTTAATGTATGCCTTTTGCCTTTTAAAAGCTTTTCAGCAGTTAGGCATGTCCAATCTATAGCCTGTAAGTCATACATGGCCAAGGATAGCCATGAATGTGGCGCAACTGAAAGTCATAAACTCATCTAGAACACTGAGATATTTGGGAGCTGGAGATGGCTCAGTGGTTAAGGTGCAAAAAGCAAGTGAATGCTCCTGGATTACCACTCAAGAACAAGACAAGGTACTTAAACTTCTAGACACAAAGGCCTTTGCCATTTCTTCAGTTGTCCTAATCCAGGTGGCGCAGTCGCCCTAACATCACTTGCATTCTTTCTCTCTTGCCCCTGATCATGTAGTCAGGCTGTCTGCTAAGCCTTCATCATGAAATAAGCTGAAGGCCTGTGATCACTGGTTGTGAGGCAGAGGTGTTAGCACCCCTGTCTCTTATAATTCTATAAGTGTACTTCCTTTACTGAAGATGGATGGCTGTATTTTGTTTCCCACACACCCATATGCAAACACAGGCATGCACCCCATATTCATGTATAAAAAACCTTGAGATAATTTGCAATGTTTTTGTAACCTGATTCTGTGACTTTTAAGTGTGGAAAACATGTATAAATGACAGCATTGCACTGCAGTGTTGAAATCTTGGATGTCCCTGTCCACACTTGCCTTTTGAGTCTTTTCAAGTATGCATGATTGAAGGAGGATAAAGCAGGAAATGGTTCTGTGGAAAAAAACACTTGTGATGCAAATGTGAGAACCTGGGTTTGAGTCCCCAGAACCCACATAAAGCTGGACACAGAAGAGCACATCTGTCATCCTGATGCTCCTAAAGAGAGGTGGAGAATCGCCAAGCAGCTTCAGGGCCATGGTGCACACACACTCAACACTCACGTGCATGAACACGTGCATATGTATCAGACACACGTAACTGACCAAACAGAATTAAGCTCAGGGGAAGTCAATAAGGCAGAGGTGCAGGAAGGAGGGAGTGTGCAGGCTGTTTAGCATCTGCTGAGCACAGGCCTCAGGAGCTTTCCATTCTGTTCCAATGGATCCTCTCCTGGGTCAGCAGAAGTAAGGAGTGGAAGCAAGACAGTCCATCGAGTGCAGAGCAGCTGCCTGGCTTCACATTCCGCCCATATCAGTTTTGACTCTAGGCTACTTCCATGCCAGCTACTGAGGCAGTACCAGTCCTGCCCCGAAACTGTGATTTAAAAAGACTCCAAGGTGAGAAAGGAGCAGCATCCCAATGCCTCTGGATGTTGAGTCGCTCTCCACAGCCCAGATGGTAGCCTTTTGCGGGGCAGCTGTCCTGTATCCTCAGGGGGCTGTGTTGCCTCCTTACACACAGGTCAGACATGGGAGCGTGGCGACAGTCTTGCTCACTCGGTGTCTCCAAGGATATTAACTAGAGGGAAGTAGAGGAAGTGGCCTCTTTGTGAGGGAAGGGACATTGAGAGATCCCTTTCCCCTGCAGGGCAGAACTTTCCACAATGAGCTCAGGAGAGCTCATCAGAGGTTTGGGATCAGGAGAGGACCACATAGAAGATGAGCAGGGGTCCTCAGAGGGTCCACAGAGGGAGGGCACGAAGTGAATTTTTTTCCCTTCACCCTCCCTTCAAGGCTCTTAACAGACCTGCCTTCCCCTCAATGCCGTTGTTTTTCTTTCTTTGATCCTCTTTTCTTTTTTTCTGTAGACCTACCAGACATGCTGTCACCCTGAAGGGCACACTGTAGGTTTCTCCTCAGCTGATCACCTGTATATCATATCTTGGGGGCACATTGCTGCAACTCTTAACCCCCCACCTAGTGCCATTTCCCTTCGCGCTGTTAATAAACTAGACACACAGAAAGTGTGTGAGAAAGTGTGTGAGTGCTGGGAATTCAGGGGGAGTGCACCCCCCGTGTCTGCACTCCACCAGGAAGCCTAAACATGGAGTGGCGTGACTTGTTGAGGTTCCTGGGTGCTGTGGTGGAGGAAAGACAGGTCGTGAGGGTCTGTGAGGGTCCGTGAAAGCTTAGAAGAGGAAGCTAAGCTGCCAAAGGAGCCCAGGTGTGGCGGGGAGGGTTTAAATGCCAGCCAGAAGGAACAGGCTGTGCAGCGCAGGCAGTCTTCCTCTTCCTCCTCTTTCCTCCTCCTCCTCCTTCTCTTCCTCACCCTAATCCTCCTTCTGAATCCATATGCTCAGCAAACACTCCTTCACTCTCCGCATCTTGCTCCGGAGGCCCCAGCCTATGCTGAACATTCTAAATACGCCACATGCATCTTATACCCGTGCCTATTTACTCTTTGCAGTGACTTCAGTGGGCAGTACCCAGGGATACCCAGGGACTCATGTGCTGGGACACTCACTCCCAGGTGGCACTTAAGAGGCGGAGCTTCACAGGAGGCAGGGGTCACTGGGGGCAGACCTTGAGTTTTGATACCCCCACACACACACTTCTTGCCACTATGGATGGCACCTGAGTCCAGGTTGTCCTCTGGCCTCCTCGTACATTCCACATGCACATGACCTAGGCACACTTGTAAAGAATTAATCATCGAGTTCGGCCCCAAGCAAGTCTGTGGCAGATGGTCTAGTTGATGGGGAAGGCCTAGCTTGTGGTGGATGGGACTAGTCTCTGGGCAGGTGAGTAAAATGGAGGGAGCTGTTTGACAAAATTGGCATCCTTTAGTGAACTTGGACAGACATGCTGGTCTGGCAAGTAAGGTACTGTCCCTGTCTCAGTAGTCTTATGGATGTATGGATATGATGTCGCCAGTTCCCTCAGCCCCTGGTATTGGTATGGGCTTTCCTACCAAGCTGAAGTAAGAACTATAACCAGACAATCGTAAGCCAGAATAAAAGCCTTTGTTCCCCTATGAGTGACACGCACACACCAGTACTGTCTGCTGAGCGCAAGTAGACTGTGAACTATCATGTCTGCATAAAGTAAGTAAGGATGATGAGGGAAAAGTCTCTCCTTTTCGTAAACTCTGCCACATGTTCTCAGTTTCTGTGGTTTATTCTGATCTTTCGATTTGCTTTTGCTTGATCTCTTGTGCTGTCCACAGGACCTGGGGTGCTGGTTCCATCTTGGAACTGAGGTTGCCTGGCAATGTAGGGAGCCTTTGCCCAAGGGGACACATGTTGCCAGGTTGTTTGTTTCAATCTGCCTCGTCCCCACCGTTCTCTCCCTCCCTTTTAACAGTCTCAGCAGACAGTCCCTGACTGCCTTTCTTTGCATCAGTGTCTTCGAATATGTTGCTTTTGAGAGCCTGTATTTGGCTCTACATAAAAACCCTCCTTTCCCACTAAAGCCCATGAACTAAAAACAGACACTAGCACAGGCTGAGCCAGCTGAGGGAAATGAAGCTCCACCCTCTGTGGTCACGTGAGGCTGCTGGGCCAGTGTTGCCACTTTTTTTTGGAACTGTAAGGACCTGGAAATCATTTTTGTGCATCCTCTTGGATTTGAAATGGTGATTGACACTTGAGTCAACCGTGTCCTAACTTTGAGAAAGCATCTGAAACCAGGAGAAGCCAGAGACATGGTGTCACAGATAGCTGCAGATATCAACCTGATGGTTGGGGGTTCAAGTCCTAGGCACACTTGTAAAGAGTTAATCATCGAGTTCGGCCCCAAGCAAGTCTGTGGCAGATGGTCTAGTTGATAGGGAAGGCCTAGCTTGTGGTGGATGGGACTAGTCTCTTGGCAGGTGAGTAAAGTGGAGGGAGCTGGTTGAGAAAATTGGCATCCTTTAGTGAACTTGGACAGACATGCTGGTCTGGCAAGTAAGGACTGTCCCTGTCTCAGTAGTCTTATGGATGTATGGATATGGTGTTGCCAGTTCCCTCAGCCCCTGGTATTAGTATGGGCTTTTCTGTCTAGCTGGAGTAAGAACTATAACCAGACAATCGTAAGCCAGAATAAAAGGTCCTTGTTCCCCTATAAGTCATTTGGTCATTAATCTATTGGCAACAATGCAGAGTAACTGTGGGTTTTCCCCCTAGAGCATCATGTTTGTGCTTACAACACCCAATCAGGGCTCAGCGGGCACAATCATAATACAGCAGCATTTACTTGTCACTGTCTTACCAGAGTTCAGTGAGAGGCTGGGGAGATAGCTCTGCAGGTAAAGTGCTTGCTTTGAAAGCATCAGGACCTGAGTCCCTGACGCAGGTAAAGAGATGGGCACGATGCCAGGTGCTTATAATCCCAGCATTGAGGAGGTGGAGGCAGGCTAGCTTGCACCTTTTCTGACGAATCGAGTTAAACGCAGTTGGCTATTGTCCTACTAATCTGTTACAGACAACACCACCGTGGACATCTGAGATGTTCCCCTGAGGGATGGTGTGAATCCAATAAGTCAGCAACATGATCAAAATGCTTACCCTCTAAGTGTGTTTATGTCGAGGATAATAGAATCATAGAATATTAGACGCAACATTGAAGATCAACCTTTGTTATCCGACACTGACATTAATCACTGTCTCCTGCAGGGTCACATCATGTGTCCAGACTAGAGTGGAGACAGAATCCAGGAGTCCAGACTTCATGTGGTCCCCTCCCTATGATGCTGTGGTGATGCTGAAATGTACCTGAATTAAGACAGAGCAGGAACTTAGTACAAGAGACTGGCTTCCAGCCTGATGGGTGCCTTTGGGAAGTCGCTTAGATGTAGGGGGCTGACTGAGCGTGTAGGATTCTGATGAGTCCCAGGTGCTCACTGTGTGGAGGGGAAGATGGATTGCAAAGTTTCAGTGGGTCCTGGGTTCAGATCACCACAGTTAGGCTGGGTGATGCTGAACAGGTACCTAAAATTCTTATGATGTTGACTTTTTTTTTTCTTCCTTTCATGTATGTGTGCATGGGATACATACATATGTGTATGTGTGTTTGTATGTTGCTGAGTGTTGTATGCATAGGAGTGCGCTTGAGAGTGTGTGTGTGTGTGTGTGTGTGTGTGTGTGTGTGTGTGTGTGTGTGTGGTGGCCCAAGGGTGACATCAGGAACCATTGTCAATCAAGTTTCTACCTTACTGTTGTGAGTTGCAGTTTTTACTTTTTAAGGAGTGGCCCACTGGGTGTCATTTGGGTTGTCTTTGCTGCCGTGTGCCTGAACACTTGCTGGAGCCGTGAATTGTGTATCAGTGGGTAGACTACTGAGCATACCATTAGAACTTGTCTGGCTAGCCAACTTGCTCCAGGGATTCCCAGGCTCCACCTTCGAGGGATAGAATTACAGGCAGGCCACCCTGTCTGCCTGGCATTTTTATGTGGGATCTGAACTCAAGTCCTTTTGCTTTTGAGGCAAAGACTTTAACCACTAAGTCATCACCCGAGACCAGACTATTGACTTGCATCTGAACCATAAAACAAATGGAAAAGGGTTTACAAGGCCTCATACAGTGTCTCTTAACTATCAGAAGAAAGCACTGCAGTTCCCTCCTGTTCCTGTCTCTTCCGGGAAGGCCAGGAACAGTGTCTGATGGCTGGGAATCAGGGCATAGGTGGGGTGGTCTGGTGGCTCAGCAGGGATACCTTTCTGCAACTGTGGCCCAAGGAAGCAAGGCATCAGTCTCCAAGTTCACTGTCTTATATCAATGTCTCTTTTCATTGACTTCTCCTTGGATCCTCTTGGAGTTTGTATTCCCAGGGATTTTGTAGCAAATGATACTTAACTCTAAGTAGATCCTTACAGGCTTAGCTCTGTGCCTCAGGGTGAAATGTCCATACAATGATGTGTGCATGGGATAGCCAGACTAGAATGTGTTGCAAATGCCAGGGGTAAACTGTGGAGTGCAGCAGTTCATGTCTAAGGACTGAATCCTTGGAGCAGGCAGGCAGAGTATTATATTCACTCTCCACATAGACAACTTCTATGCCACATCCACATGAAAAGACTGTCTATTAAATTCCTTAATTAAGCAGTTAATTCTAAATTAAGATTTAAGGCATGATGGTAACTGTGGCACAGCTGTCCTCTGACTGGTCATTTATTGAAGAGTGGGGAGCACCTTCTATTTGATATCCTTCCCTTCAATCCTGTTTCCTGTGTAGGAATTCACAGGGTAAGTTTGTATGGAAAAGAGAATTCCTTTTCCCTCCTTAAATAGTTGAACATTAAGTTGGAGGGGGGTGAGGACCTCAGGAACAACTCACAGCAGTTACACCATGTCTTAGCTCTGAAGGTGACCACATTTCCAAACTACGATCCACCCTCCATGTATTTTCTATGTGAGAAGCACACAGAAGTTTCCCAATGAGCTTTGTTCATATTTCATTGTTCCATTTGATGTGGTTCAAGGTGGGAACAGAGGTTCTTGAATTAATATAGAGATCTCATGATGATGGTATGAGTGCCTCCAAGCTATTTCTGTTTACAGTGTAAGAGAATTTGCCAAGAAAATTAAGAATACCAAATAAAAGAGGTCACCCGTGAGTCAACGCCTCAGATACAAAATATATCCTCTTATTACAATGCCTGGGTGTCTTGCTTGAAAGAAAAAAGCAAACCTCCCGCAGCACTTCCACATCCAAACAGAATGTCTAAGATGCTCAGGCATGCCCTGCATGGATCTGCAAAGGACTGCCAAGGAGATGGTTCAGTGAGCAGCCAGCCTGGTCAGCCTTAGCTGAGCGTGGCTGCTGTCCTCTGTCCAGAGTGCTGAAACTCTGAAGTTCACACACCATAGTAATTCCGAAGGTTTCCTGAGTGCCTGCTCCTGGCTCTTTGTGAAGGGACTCAAGTTACGCTAAATCTCCGCAGACCGGTGACTTGTGTCAGGATAACATTTGTGTCCTTCATATGCTAGTTTCTATTTAACCCCACCAGTCTCCATCCCCAGATGAGGAAATAAAAGTCCTATTAGCTAAGGATCTCTGAGAGGGTGCTGTATTATCCACTCTTCTGTGAAAAATACTATGAGCAACACATCTAAGGGAGGGAGGGCTTACAGGTCCAGAGTGAGCTGAGAAATCAAGACATGACAGTATATGTGTGTGCACACGCATGTGGAGGCCAGAGTCACTGTCAGGGGTCTCTCTAGGTCATTCTCCACCTTAAACTTTGAAAGGTGAGTTCAATTCAACTAGGTGGGCTTCCAGTATACTCCAATGACCCCCTGCCTCTGCCCCCAAGTGCTGACCAGTGAGACCCCTGCTTCCATCTACAGCTAGTCAATGAGACCCCTGCTTCTGCCCTAATGCTGACCTTATAGGAGCCCTCCACTGAAGGCTTTGCACATAGATGCAGGAGATCTGAACCCATATCTTCTTGCGGATACAGCAAGCACTTTGCCAGCTGAACAGTCACCAGACCTTCCAAAAGCATTTTTGAGTTTCAGACTGTGTGACAGTTAAGCATGTTATGAATCATACTTCTTCAGGACCTTTGTGGTAAGACCTCATGGAGTTTCTAGGCTTCAGATAATAAGAGTTGAATGGTCTACTAGATGTACAGACTCTAACTTGCAACATCGCCACGGTCTGCTGAAAGTGTTGTTGAGTCATAAACATGAGGAATATACCTAAACCCTCTCAATATTGCAGTGTAGCCTCATTTACTTAAAGAATGCAGAGAATGCTTGCACTGATCTCAGTGGTGCCAAGTCAGCCAGCACGCAGTCTACTGTGTAATAAAGTGTTGAATAGCTCATGTGACTAATATACAAGGTCAAAACTCAAGGTATGGAGCACAAGGATGGGGAGATAATGCTGACTGCACAAGTCTAACAACTCAAGTTTGGCTCTCCACCAGATGTCATTATAAAAGCCAGACACACGCGCGCACGCACACACACACACACACACACACACACACACACGCCCATTACAAACACAAAAACAAAACAAAACAAATCTGAAGTCTGGTTTCTGCTGAATGCACGTGGCTTTCACACCATCTTCAGAAGAAACGTCATAAGTCAAAACACCAAAGTCAAGAACTATCTACTTATGTTTGCCAATGTGCCTGATACATAGCAGTTACGAGCCTTAAGTTGTGACTCTTTTCCCTGACCTGAAGCCAAGTATTATGGGCAAGCAGATGGCAGAATGGAGGCTACAAAGATGCAAATGAAATGAGATAAGCAACTTCTATTTTTTATAGCTATGAAACATTTAGTTATAGTTAACTTTGAAAGTTTTATGCATTTTCCTCAGATAAAATAAAATTCATTGACATAAAATTAACCGTCAGTTAAAGATTAAAAGGAAAGCTGAGAATAATATTCTCATGGGGTAATTTGAATGAAAATTGAACAAAGAAAAATTAATCAATCCATTAATGCAGGAAAGTGGGCAAAAAAAAAAAGTCAACAGTAGTCCCCAACAAAGGAATTTGAACAAGCCAGACCTGGGGGAGAAAGAATGCTAAAATGAAGATAAATGATGTTAGGAATTAGAAAAAGGTGTAAAATACAGATAAGGAGTTTTTCACCAATAAAACACAATGGCTAATATTATGGGGAAGGCAGGACAGGGAGAGGAAGGAAAGCGAGCCAATCGTTGCTCAGACGAGAACCCAAGAGGTGGTGAAAGCACTTGCCTTGCAAGCATGAGGACCTGAGTTGGATCTCCAGAGCCCACATGAAAGATACCAGGCAGGGTGGCATGCGCTCGTCCCGGTAACGGAGAGGAGGAGAAGGGAGATTCCTGGGGCTCCTCAGCCAAACAATTCAGCCTGTTTGGTAAGTTCCAGGCCCACAAGAGACCGTTTTAGAAATGAAAATAATAAAAACAAGGTGGATGGCACCTGAGGAGTGAACTCTTTATCTTCTGGTCTCTGCAGTCATACACATACGTAAATACATGTGCATGTATGAACAAAGCTACAAAGACATAGGTGTAGATCATTTCCCACTGGTCACCGACCCTTTAGTTTTCAGCAGTAGTACTTTGATCATTTTTCAAACTGCTTCAGGTGGAAAGTTTTACAACACATTTTTAAAGGCCAGGCTAGCCCCAGATACTGGCAACACACACAGGAAGCCACAGAAATCAAGCATATGTCTCTCCTTTCTGAAAGACATGTGGGCAAACTTATAAAGCCCTGAGTCACATCCTACAGAGCCTTCCCCCTCTAGAAAGCAGGTCTCCCTGCACATATAAGAGGAATTAGGGTTGGCCTAGGACATGCCTTTGAGGAACACGTACACTGGTTCGTGGCTTTTTTCTTGCTGTGGACTTGATGTGACCAGTTGCATCAGGCTCTTATACCTTTCTTCAAAGATGATCTTTACCTGCAGTGGGGAGCCAGTGACCTCTCACATCTGCTACATTTGCTTGGGTCAGTTATTTTATTGTAGCAATGTGTGATAAAGCTAAGATATCAAGGAGATTCTTTCCCTACAAAGTTGTTGCTCTCAACAATAAAATGGTCACTGTATGAGATAGGTCAGCCACTGGTGTTGCTTGGGGGGATCCACAGATATTCTGTTCTCAGTGGTCTACAAGGTTCAAGAGGGGCAGCCTTCTCTTTCCCCTATCTGAAGGAGGAAGCCCCCAGCCAAGATTGCAAAGTATGTGAGAGCAAGCGCAACACATTCTTTGCCTGCCTCTCTGTTCAGGTTGCTCTTCCGCTGCAAGATTCTCTCTCCTCTCCTCTGGAGAGTCTCTTGCCCTGAGCATGGCATTACGTGCTTAGAAGACAAAGTGACTACATGGAAATACTGGGTACATCCACGGGGAAGGAAAACACAATGAGGGTTATGCCAACCAGCCCCTCCTCCATCCCTAGAATTTTGGCACATTTTCCAAAAGTAAAAAAAAAGCAAAACAGAACAAAGAGGTGTTAGGTGTTTTCCTCTGGAAAAAAAAACCTTTGCAGGCTAACATGGCATTTTCTCTTTTGTTTTGTGCATTAAGTTATGCAAGTCTGTTTTCAAATAGATTCTTGACTTCTTTGAAAATGTATAGGTTTGGGGTGTGGGTAGATGGTTCAGGGGTTAAAGCCTTTGCCTATCGAGCAAAAGGACCTGAGTTCAGATCTCCAGGTCCCACATAAAAATGCAGCAATTTGCAATTCAAGCCTTGGAAAGTGGAGCCTAGGAAACTCCAGAGCAAAGCAGTGAGGAGGTAGAGCAATCCAGGATGAGTTCTGGACCTCCACATGCACGCCCTCTTGTATACACAAACACACACACACACAAAATAGTTTGCAGAATTTTCATAGTGATTTGACTAGGAGAGTAGAGGTGAGAAAGGGGGGAAGGGGAGTGAGAGGAGGTATGGGGAGGCAGGGGCAGCTGAAGGGGTAATTTATGTGCACTCGTGCTTTATTCTTCCGTTGCTGTGATAAAACACTCTGATGAAGAAACTTAAGAGAGAAAAGGTTATTGTGACCCAGTATTCCAGAGAGATGGTAGCATTCACATAGTAGGGAAGACACAGTGGTAGGAGGGGAAGGCATGCCAAAGGAGCAGGAGATTGGCAGCTCACAATGTACCCATATCCAGGCAGGAGAGAGAGGCAGGAACCACCACGACAGGGCTACCCAACCTCGAGGCCTGCCCCCAGTGACTCACTTCCTCCAGCCAAGCTCCACCTCCTCCTGTTTCCCCAACCTTCCCAAACCGGCACCGCCTTCTGGGATCCAAGTGTGTGTGTGTGTTGGGGTGCATTTCACATTGAAGACAGGACAGGCAAGGTTCTAGAAGGATCCACACTCAATACAAACGAAGTTCGTGTCTGAGAAGAAAAATAATCATATGCCGGGGTGGAGAGAGGACACTGTGGAAGGTTTCAGCTCCGCTGGCACTCATCAGCAATTTCAAGTTTCTCTCCCAGGGTTTTCTATATTCTTTGTATAATTTTTTTAAAAATCGAAAGCTCCTTAAGTGCCTGCAAGCCTCCTCGTGTTCTTTGGAGAATGACGATGCCTTTGTTCTCGCAGTGCGCAGCTCTGGGAAGTGATTGATGGTACTCGCGAATCTGGACCCTGACTGTCAATCCCAGTGAGAGAGAAAATCATTTTTAATTGTGTTCCGTAAGGCTGGAGGCACTATTCGAGTTTTCAACAGCACTCCCTCATTGGGAAGAGTAGGCCGATCTGTGCCACTGTGTCTGCCACGTGACCGGACCAGGGACTGGGTTGTCCAAAATACCTCTGTCACTGGGAGCCAGGGGTCTCGCATTCTGCCCAGCACTTTGGGTTTTCTGTGCTGTTATTATTGTTTTGTTTTGCTTTAGTTTGGTCTTGATTTTGGATTTTTGAGACAGGTCTCACTAAGTAGCCCTGGATGGCCTGGAACATGCCTTGTAGACCCGGCTGGCTTCAGCCTTACACTCCTCCTGCCTCTGCCTGTGGAGTACTGGGATTTCAAGTGTGCCACACTGAGAGGCCACAGTCCCAGTTGTCTGTCAGTACAGCCAAGAGGGACCTCACAAGCAATGATGGCCCCTAGCATCTCTGGGTAACTGTCAGAGGCACCAGCAGACTCTAAAGGCCCCAGCCTCCTCCCTTCACCTCTCCACGTGCAAACAGAGTTTAGAATCCTGCTTGGCAAATCTCTGGGCATGATTTTGACCTCTGCACATCCCAGGGAGTAAGAGAATGGATTTCCCTTGAGGCCTAAGAGGAGGAAAGGCATCCCACTGCATGGTGTGGATGCTGCATTCTCCTTGTGCACACTGGCCTATGGTAGGGTTTAATTTCTGAACTGTGCACAGTAAGAGACTAACAGCAGTAATGTAACGGAGCAATTGAACCACCTGCTGTAATAAAAGGTTTCTGATGATGCTCTCCGCTTTAGCCGAAGTGCAGGAAATCGTGGCAATCTGCACCAGGTGACCTGTGAACTTAGTCATCTGACTTGAAGGAGGCGCTTTGCCGATTCACTTTGACACACTCAAGGGGCTGGGATCATTCTCGCTGTTGGTGACCATTCTTAAGTGGGTTTGTGACATCTCATCAGGGGTCTTTTGCAGCTCGGGCTAGCCTAGAGCTCACTGTGTCATGGAGGATGACTTTGAACTCTGGATACTTCTCACTTTCACCTCTACAGTACTGGGATGAAAGAGTGCTGGGGATCGAACCCAGAGCTTTATGCATGCACGGCAAACCCTCCCTCTGCCAGCTGAAATACCTCCCTGCTCTGTGATGATTCTTTTGTGAAATAAGGGTTACTTGAAGTCTGATAACCGAGACAGACATTGACTGACCAGTCGGGGCAATACCATGTGCGTGCAGCGTGCATCACTGGACTGACTGGTGTCCCGTGTGGGATGAAATAGGACGGTGTGAGATTGCATTGTGCACTTGGAGCAGCAGGTGATTTATACCTCACTGGGTTTTTATTTCCTGGAATTTTTGGTGTTATCAGAACAAGGTTAGCCTTAGAAAACAGAGAACAAAGAGAGTGGTTTGCAACAGTGTCTTAGTTATTTTTCTTGCTGTGATGAATACCCGGCTGAAGGAAGTTAAGGGAGAAAGGTTTGATTCTCACAGTTCAAGGTGGAGAAGGCATAGTGGGGAAGCCATGGTGTCAGGAGCACAGGGCAGATGATCACATGGCATCCACAGTCAGAAAGCAGAAAGAGATGAATGCTAGTGCTCGACTCACTTTCTCCTTTTATTCAATCCAGGACCTTAGGGGCGGTGTCACTTACTGAGAAAGGCTCCTTGCTATTCAAAACAATCCCCTATAGGGATGCCCAGAGACCTTCTAGAGAACTCTGGATGTCACATACTTGATAATTGAGGTTGACCATCACACCTAGTAAAACCCAGATGTCATAAGTAGGAACCCAAGAGAGCTTGTGTCCAGGCAACAGAGCACCTGACTTACGGGTTGATCTCTGGGGTATATGGTGGAGTTGATGTAAGGGCACCCATTCAGAAGGCGGGATCATGAAGTGGTTCCTTCAGGAATCTCAAGTCATAATGAAAATTCAAGCATGTGCAGGATCTTACTGTAGCAGTAGCAAAGAGCTTTGAAAAAGTCTCAGGGTCAGTGATGTCCCATGAAGGTCACTAAGCCTTCAGCCACAGAATTACTCAGCTCTCCTGACCTCCCCCAACTTCACACTGTCCTTGCCTTGACCTCATCTTACCTTACCCTGACTTCACCCTGACCTTGCCCTGACCTCAACCAAACTCATTCTGATCATACCCTGACCTTGTCTTGACTTCACCCAACCTCACTTTTACCTTGCCCTGACCTTATACTGATCTCACCCAACCTCACGCTGACCTCATCTAACCTCACCTTGACTTCACCCCAACCTTGCTCTGACCTCACCCAACCTCACCTTGGCCTCATTCAACCCCGTCCTGACCTTACCCTGACCTCACCTAGACCTCATCCTGACCTCTGCATTCACAACTCTGATGCAGGACTCCCTTAGCCTGCCTGAATCAGCCCATCCAGGGAGCTTTAATACCTCTTCCCTCTGAGATCCTTACTGAAGATCAGCTATTAATTAGAAAGCTTTTGTTCTGTGAAGGGCGGGAAACAGTTTAGTCTTTGCCAGCTGTCAGGTCCACTGCTAATAACAGGTGGAACCAGCTGTACTTAATACAAAAACAAGTGTGAACGTGATCAAAAAAAGTGTATATTTACAGGTTGGAAAGATGATTTAGTCAGTGAAGTGCTTGCCTTGGAAGTTCTAGGCTTGTTTGACCCCTAGAGAAAAAAAAAGAAAAGCCAGGGTCTGGGAAGATGGCTCCAAGGTTAAAGCCTTTGCCTCGAAAGTAAAAGGACCTGAGTTTAATCCCCAGATCTCACCTAAAACACTGGGTAGATATGACAGTGGTCTGCAATTCCGGCCTTGGAAGGCAGAATCTGGGAAAACCCAGAGTAAAGCGATAAAATAACAGAGCAATCCGGGATGATTTCTGATGTCACCCTTGAGCTCCACAGGCGCACGCACACACACACACACACACACACACACACACACACACACACATACACAAGTGCACAGTTTTACTTTAAAAACCAGGAGTTTGGCCCCCAGCTGTCATTCACAAATACCTCTTCCCAATCACCAGAGTTTCTACTTCCTGAGCATTCCCTGCTGAGACAATGCCACCATGCATTCTATAAATGACCTCATTCACTGTCCCCAGCTCTGCGTGAAGCAGAGTGGCTACCCCTCTCCTACTGATAATAAAATGAGCTTCAGACTCATCCCTGAGGCCTACAGTGTGTATGTTTAAAACTCAATCCCCATTTCCCTGCAAGGCCATGTTGTTCACACGGGTAGTTCTATGAAAGAGAACTAATTGCTTTGTACCAATTACTGCTAATGGCCTATGGCAGCGGATGAGCAGTGTTTCTTCATTTGGGCAGCTGATATTTAATTTCTGTATAAGAGCATGCATGTGTGTCTTCCCCTGCCTCCTCCTTACCTCAGCTGCCCACATTTCCCCTTTGCTTTGAAACTGTGTGTGGGGTGTGTGTGTGTGTATGTCCCTCCTCAGTCATCTGATGTCATCTGATGTCATTTTTCAGTGATGATATCACTGATGTTCCTCCTTGGTGCTCTTGCTCCTCACTGACTTTATCCTGCAGGTATCAGATTTGGAGCCTGCACCCACGGTGCCTGCCTGGACCCTCAGTGCTCTCCTTACCTCTGTATGGTTTCCTACTGCACTGGAAGGTGGTGTCTGAGCACATTTTTTGACTCATACAATATATGGGAGCATGACTGTGGTTTCCCCGGGCTGGAACCCAGAGCCCTGGCCTCCTCTTTTCTCACACATTACCCTGTGCTTGGTGCTTCAAGGTCCCATGGACCTCCCTGCACATGACTCACTGAACAGGGACTCCAGTGCCATCTTGCAAAGTTCAAGGCATTTCTGCTGTAAGCTCAGTGCAAGTTGAGTTTGTGGTGTTCTTCAAGGAGAGAATCAGGTTGTTTCATATTTGATTTCAGTGAGACTTGCTGTCTGTCTTAGGAAAGCCTGCGTTAGCTCTGATGGCCTTCGCTGCACAAGACCTGTGAGTCTGTTTCCAGTGGTCGTGTTGCCATAGGTTCTGCCAGCCAAGGCTCTATTTCATGCCATGGGGGAGGGTGATATCTGACCACTGTCCCCTATGGAAAAGATTGCTTTTCTACTAAAAATACACACTTGTGTGCACATACACTTGCATATACTTTCACATTCTCATATACACATGCATATGTATGCATATACATGCACACACATACATTTACATGTACTCACACATAGACACACACACTATTCCATGCATTTATACACATATACCCACATATACACATTCATGCATATATACATCTGTACATATATACTTGTATACACTCACACGCATATGCAGCTATATACTAATATACATATTCATATACATACACACATGCACACATATTCATTAATATACACACTCATACATTTATATGTACACTCACATACATACATTCACACACATACATGTACCACTGGTAACCCTAGCACCTAGAAGTAGCCACACACACACACACACACACACACACACATATACTCATACACTTGCATGCATACACATATATTGATACACATGCACTCATGCACATACACACATACATTGGCACACATATATATACACTCCCACACATACAATCACACAGATGCACTCACGCACACACTCACATATAAAGCCTAATTTGCCATCATCAGGTGTATCTGATGACCCTTGGTTGGCACCTTGTTGGGGTGCACATGGTAACTACAGCAGTACCCCATGGCAGCATCCCCAACAGGTGATCTGTTTAATTGTTTTCTCACCATGAGGCATATTTCACACCTCATAAATCCCAGATGAAATACCAAAATAAAACATAAAATTAAACGACTAGAGGGTTTAAAGGATTTATACTACTCAGTGTTCCTGGTGTGTGGTGTTGATTTTAGCTTTAAAACTTCATGCTCCAGGGGCCAGGAGAGGGCTCAGTGGGCAGAGCACTTGCCACACAAGTGTAAAGGTCAGAGTTAAATCCCCAGAGCCCAAGTAAACACTGGACAGGTGTGACTGTCACCTGTGACCCCAGACCCTTAGAAATAGCCAGGATTCTCAGAGTAAGCTGGATAGAGAAACTGCCCAATCAGAGAGCTGTGGGTTCAAGTGAGCCCCTGCTTTGATATGATACATAAGTAGAGCAGGATAAAGGAAGTCTCCAGATGTTAGCCTCTGGCCTACATACATATACATGTGTACCTACATACATGCATGTAATACACACACAATAGCAAAACTCCCAAACTCTAGAAGCCAGGTGTGAGTGCACATGTGTGATTCCAGAATTCCAGAGATAGAATCAGAGGTCCTACAAGACAGAGGCCAGAAGAATCTTTGTAGCAAGGACATTCAGTAATACACAGTGAGACCCTGTCCCCCCCACACACACAGCATCCAACAATGATGAGATCACAGAAAGAATCGCCAAGGCTGTCTGTACCCATGCCGCAGAGAAGTAAAACACCCGATGCCTGTGTTTTGCAGAGGAAGAGACTGGGTTGAGTAATGTCAGTTTCCTGTCTCCCTGCTGCAATAAAACACTGACCCCAGCAACTAAGAAGTAGGAGTTCACCCCAGCTCAGTCTTAGGTTGCCGTTCACCGTGGCAGGAGGCATAGCAGCAGGAGACCGGGGAACCGGTACATCGCATCAAAAGAGCAGAGAACGAAGACCCGTGAGCGCATGCTTGCTTGCCAGCCTGCCAGTGCTCGACCACGTCTGTCCATCTTTACCCACCTGCCCAGGGGTTGGCCCTGCCCACTGAGCTCAGGACACTCCCTCATAGGCATGCCCAGAGGTCAAGCTTCCTCAGAAGAATCCTTCTCAGTTGTGGCTGGAGGCCAGCCTCCAGAGACCACTGATGATAGTAACAACCACAAAGTCCATGTAGTGGTAGGATTACGGATGGGTGTTCTCTTGGTTTTCATTCTTCGAGACAGGGTCTCCTGTGCTCCATGCTGGCTTAGAACTCACTTTATAGTGCAGGTTGACTTTGAACTCTTGATTTTCCTGCCTCTACCCCCCCCCCCCGCGCCCCGAGTGCTGGACTTACAGTTATGGGCCACCATGTTCTATGGAGGTGTCCAGAAGCGAATGCATGCTAGGCAGGTGCTCTGCCCACTGATCTACACCCCAACACGGTTTCCCTTCTTTATTTTGCTATTTCTAAACTGTCCTTTGCAAGTAGAACACAGGCATAGTTGCTTCATGACCTCATGGGTAATTCCAAGGTGGTCTTTCTGAGTTTCCGTCCCAATACCTTTTTAGCCAGATGAGTCCAACTAACATTCTGTGATGTGATTGAGTGTGTCCCATACAATGCTCTGTTATGCTTTATTGGGGCCCTGGCCCTTCTTGTGGCATTAATCTTAATGACTTGCTCTCCTATCCCATAATAGGAAAGGGATCATACTCCAAATGAAATTCACTTGGCAGAGAAATGCAAAACAGCTAATCAGACACTCGCTTCCTTTCATGTTGAATTCCATGATATCCATCTCTCTCCCCCCATGTGACTGACTGGGATTCACAGGGCCCTGATACTGCTATCCTTGGGGGGGCACCTGTGGAAAAGTCCAAGCATAGTGGACACTGTTGACTATGAGATGTGAACTGCTGTATTCAGAGATAAAAGCAGACACTTAATGCAATAGACAATAAAGCAATAATGTTTTAGCTCATCACACATCCCCGTCTTCAGGACAGCTTTTCTATCTTCCTTGTGTGTGACCTCCGCAGCCCAGAGGTGTGAACTATTTTCATTAACAAAGCTTGCCACGCGCTACACTGTCCCTCATCATCACACTTTAAATTACTGTGGATGGCCGTGCTAAAAATTCATACTGAGTTTGGTGGCTTACCTTGAATAGGCTAAGTCTCATTAGCCACTCGCCTATGTAGAAACATGGGAGAGAGGGTGTGATTTGTCTGTATCCCATGGGCAATACAAGGACAGCGGGAGCACTATAAATCAAAGACCACTTATACCAGAAGGTTGGCTTTAAGCTACCAGTTTGGGCTCAGATCGCCATTACACAGGGCCATCGGAGAGCAGCTTCTTCCTCGAGCTGACATTTCAATCAGCTCAACTGAGTCAGGATAGAGCAGGTTTTGCTGTGGCCACAAAGTCACCATGGTGCGTTTCCTATCCGTGCCGTATATCTTCAGCAAGTCATCAGGAAAGTTCTGTGCATTTTAGATGCCCTGCCTGATTGGTCAACTGCCACTACACTTGGCGGATCAGCGGGTCAAGAGGAAAAAGAGCCGAATGAGGTGAGGTTAGGTGAGCGTCGCCTCCATATTCAAAGTCCCATGAGCAGAAGTGTTCCCCTCATACATAACACATTAGACAGAAGGACCCTCGTGGCTCTGCCCATTTCCAGAGGCCAGAGCAATACACAGACCAGATCCCAGGGGAAAGGAAGCTGATGTATCTTAATATGCACATCTCTTGTGTTGCTCAAGATCGATATCCTCTCCTTCCTTTCCTTTGGACACGTGCCGATAGATTTGCTCCTCGGCTTTCGTAGGAGCATCACCCAGACCTGGCTCTGCTCTGAGACTTGCCTGGAGGTCTGCCGTGGGAGAGGACAGACTCCCTCACAGCTGCTCTCCATTCTTCCCTGCCCCTTTCTGGGAGGGGCAGTGCCAGATCACAGAGGGAAAGGACGAAGAAAAAAAGATGGCAGAACAGAACAAAAATGTGGGAAGAGATTGCTTTCTCAGTGTCTCATGAACTTTGTTCCGTCCCATGCCCACAGCGATACAGGTCTCTGTAAGCTTATTTCATAATAAGTTATGCAGCATAGATCATTCTCTAAAGAGAATCCTTAGATAATCCATATTGATCCTGAACTTCTGAAGGAAAACATCATCCATCCATAGACCCTCCCCACCAAAAATTAAGCTAAAATGTGGTTCAGAGATTCCTAGCGCATGCCCCCGTGATAGTCTCCTTTTGCTAATTAGCTCTTCAGACTGACATTTCTCCTTACTCCCCTTTATTCATCTGGGTCAGCTAGGTTATCCTGTAGTAACAAAGAAGCCTCACAAGGCCGGTGACGACCAGTCTACAAGCGTCTTGCTATAAGAAAATAGCCCACCTCCCCCATATGTTTAAGACACCAGGTTCCCAAAGGCTCAGTCCGTTCATAGTCATATGAATCTTGCTGAATTTAAAAGTGAATGTCCCATTTCACCACGTTGAAAGTTTTTGAATATTTTAGATTTTCATACCACAGGCTTTCTCGAGAGAGTCCACAGCTTATTCTAAGGGTTCTCTGTGTGTATCTAAGGACACCTGTGTCGATCTAGAAAAAAAAATCACAACCTATCTTCTATCGCATTTTCTTTCTTTGTCCTTTTCAATTGAAGGACTTTTCCAGAAACTTTAATGAAAATAGAAAGTTTCTATTTTCTGATTCTGGAAAAAGAAAGTCTTGATTTCAAGTCTTATTATTTCAGGAATGCTTATTGAATAAAATGAAGGAAGGAGATATATTGCGCTGTGCCTCTGGAAAATTCGTAGTCTTGGAACTACTCTAAGTGTATCTCTCTGTGCTGATGGTTTTCACAGAAGGCAGCTTAAGCCTTCAAAAGCAAAACACTTCCAAACCTCTAGGGGCTGGAGATGGCCCGTCAGCCAAGCGCTGGCAAGGCCTGTACAAGCATCTGAGTCAGATCCCAGCGCACTCATAAGAAGCCAGTGTTGCAGTCACTCTTCTTCTTGCTGGGGGACAGTACTCAGACCCAAGAAGCTCCAGGAGCAGGTATTTATTTGGCATGGTTCCAGAGGGGCGAGTCAGTTGTGATAGGACTCACATAGCAAAAGACATGGCTGGTGGCAGATGTAGTAGGCTGGTTCAGGTCACCACAGCCACAGTATATAGGGAAGGAGGCAGAGACAGACAGACAGACAGCAGGAGGCTACCAGATCTTAAGGCCGCCCCCTGTGGTATGCCTTCCTCCAGCAAGGCTTCAACTCTTACAGGTGCCACAACCTTGCCAGATATCAACACCAGGTAAGGATGCAAACACAGGAGCCTGTGGGTTAAAACTCACATTCAAACCTAGAAAACCAGGCTTGGTAGTGAACATTTACGTTCCCAGTGCTGGAGATCAGTGGGGGGGGGGGCAGAAACAGGATGATAGGATGATCTTGAAGGTCCATGTCCAGCTGGACCCAGGATAATGAGAGAGACCCTGTCTTAAGAAGCAAGGTGAACAGAGAAACAACACTCAAGGTTGTCCTCTGGTTTTAGCATGCATGCGTGTTCATGTGCATGCACACCTACTCATGCACGCATGCACACATACACACACACACACAAGCATGCATGCATGCACATGTGCACTCAAATATACAACCAACCAATGACGTTTAACTTCTCAATATGAACATTGATAAATTTGGGTTCTGCCCTGTGAATGAATAAATGTCTCTAAAAGGCCCCACCTTCCAAACCAGGGGCTTGAGCATGGTAGTTGGAGCAGGTGACAGGAAATGCCCTGTTTCGTTCTGTTCTCTCCCTGCCCTTTCTAGCTTGGCTACAGTCTCTCTTTCATTTCTTTTTAACAATGAGTGAATGATTTTTTTCCTCAAGGAAAAAAAATCTGATGACAAGGTCTCTTCCAAAGCCCCCCGTGGATGTGCAGCTCACCCCCACCCCGCAGCCTGGACAGCTCTGCTTTACGGCTGTGTATTGATCTCTAATATCTTTCTGGAGCTTTGTCTCTTCCTTACCTCCCACGGGCACAGGGTGACAGGTAGATAATGGTATTAATTTTCCAGACATCTGCACATGTTTAAATGGCCTTTTGAAGTTGGAGAAGAGCTCCTCTGCCAGCCCACCACGGGGCTGAGATGCCATTAAGGTAAAGATCCCAGGGCACATACCGGTCACAGCCACAGCGCTCACCTTGGCCACGGAGAGAACCCTCATTTATTCTATATGCAAATTCAAATTAACGTAAGGTCTGACCCAAACAGCAGTGCTACAGGGTTTGGGGGTCAGTAGCAGGTCTCGGGCTGGCTGAGTCTGCCTGCCCTTGTCCATAGACTCAGAAGTCAGCATCCCAGTGGAAGGGATCTGCAGGGGGACAAGTGACAGAGAACTGAAGAGCAGAGAGCGAACTGAGATGTAAAATCGTTCCTTAGGCATGTGCTGCTTTTTCTTAAACCAGTCTGTGTTCCCTTTCCCAGAGAGATGCTCTTAAGTACATGGGATAAAAGACACTATTATTTAAGAAACCACTTACAGGTGAGCCTGGGGACCCACCAGGGCTCTTCAGAGTACCACAGCACAAAGGTGCTGAAGTCCTTACAGACAGTAATGGAGTGTTTCCACAGAACTTACATACGTCCTTCTTCATGTTTCACATCCCTCCAGACTACTGATATCCCTCCATACAGTGCCAACACCTTGTAAAAAGAGGTTATATCCCTCTTATTGCAGGGAACAATAAAGAGAAAAAATAAGTCTGTGCATATTAGGCATAGAAGCGCTTTTCCCCAAAGCTTTTTGATCCATGAATACAAAAAGATGACCATATGTTGAAGTACAGTTGCCAAAGTATTGAACAAAATGTGGCACACAACTGCATGCACATTATCTGTGAGGTCGGGATAAGCTCCAAGAAAAGAGATAGCATTGCTTGTTTGTTTGTCTGAAGGCATGATATCACTATGCTGCCTGGGCTGGCCTCCAATTTATAAGGCTCCTGGCTCAGGTTCCTGAGTGCCAAGATTGCAGGCACATATTACTAATGTGGTATCTTTTTCCTTTAGCATTCTTTTTCTGTACCTGAGTTCTAACAGGATCTTTTTCCTTTCTCCATTTTCATATATTTGTGGAGGGGTATACATGTTCACTCTTGCGCACTCATGTGTGTGTGTGTGTGTGCGTGTGTGTGTGCACACACATGCATGCATGCATTCATGAGGAGCCCTCAGGCTGATATCAGAAATCATCGATTGCCCTTCCACCTTATTCCTTTTTTTTTTTAATTCAATTGTGCATGTGTGTGTGTGTGTGTGTGTGTGTGTGTGTGTGTGTGTGCACATGTGTGTAAGTATGTATGTATGTGTGTGTAGAACCACGAGCAAATTCGGAAAGCACCATGGACGCCTCCACCTCCTCGTTTACTCTGCCCCAGGATTCACAGGCTCCGCCCTACCAGGACCAGAAGCGCAGGCTGCCCCCACTTCCACCCGGCGTCTATACGTGGGGTCTAGGATCGGAACTCAGGACCTTCTGCCTGCAAGGCAGAGGCTTAACCCCTGAGCCACCTCTCCAGCCCCCTCATTCCTTTTTTGAGACAGAATTTCTAGTCACACTCAGAGCTCGCTAATAAGCTAGGCTATAGCCTGCTTGCTTTGTAAATTCCCAGTCTCTGTAGTCTAAAGCTGGAATTATAGGTGTGCATCCACAGTCATGTGGCATTTTATATGGTATTTGAGGATCTGAACTCTGGTCCTTTTTCTTGAGTGGCAAGTAGTTTAAAAACTGAGCCAACTCCCCAGTCAATCCAATGTGATTTTTATGTTATTTACCTATGAAATAGACAGATGGAGAAGAGGAAAAAAAAAAGAGAGAGAATAAATTCTATGCCACGGTGCAGGGACAAAGGTCAGAGGAGAACTTTTGGAAGTTATTTCTTTCTCCTTCTACCTTATGGGCTTCCAGGGATTGAATTCAGGTCACCAGGTTTTCAAGCAAGCACTTTATACACTGACCTATCTTGTCAGCCTGTTGTGACACATTTTTTATATAGTGATGTGTATACATAGCATCGATAGATATTTTCAAGTACTCTGTGACAAGATGTCTGTGGTTTCTGGTGGCGACAAGGTCACAAGTTTACACTCTATTAGTTTGATGACTGCATGCATCATGGAGCAATGTGCTTAATTTTAGTTTACGTTTACTAAATACAAATATGCACTGATGCTTTTCAGTTTATACATGCCCTGGCTGCTGGGCATGACCCATGAAGCCTCATGTAAAGAACCTCCAAAGGAGTCTAGGGAGATGGCTCAATGATTAAAGTCCTTGCCTTGCAAGCCAAGGGACCTGAGTTCATTTTTCCAGAGCTCACATAAAAATTCCGGGCAGGCATGGTGACCCACCTGTAATTCTAGCCCTGGAAGGCAGAGCCTGGGAGTCCCCAGAGCAAGCTGGCTAGCCAGACTGGCCTTAATGGTGTGCTCTGGGTTTAATTAGAGACACAGGCTCACAGCAGTAATGTGAAGAATGAGTAAAGATGATTTCATTATGTCTCCCCAGGCATGAACACTCAGGTGTACTTACGTGCATATAAGTGCACCCACCCACATACGAAGCACACACAGGCACACACACAACACACACACCATATTTGCATACATAAAAGAAAAAGAACTCCAGAGGGGCAATGGAGAGAAGGCTCAGCGGGTAAAGGCCTTGCTGTGCAAGCATGAGGACCCAGAACCCATATAGATTTTGGTGAGTATAGCAACCTGCCCATAACCCTCACAATCAGTAAATGGAAACACGTGACACCAGGAGAAATTGGCCAGTTAGAGAAGACAAATAGCGAGCTCTGGGTACAAATTGAGAGTACCCATCAATATATAACAAAAAGAGTAATTAAGGAAAATACCCAACATCAGCCTTGGCCCTTCACACTTACCCACATATATCTGTGTTGCATACATACATGCTTACACGTTTATACAAACATGCATACGTGTATGCATGCATATCACACACATACACCAAAAAAGATTTGAGAATGTGTTCTGTCTGTTTCCTAGAAATCATAGATCCTTGGAGTCACAAGAGCAAGCCTTGATTTGGTCACATTCAAAATTTAAAATAAATCTTTAGGAAACATCGTGAATATTGAGTTTACCTTCATTGTTGCTGATAAAACCACCATCAAATGGCTGAAAGGGAACAAAGGGTTTATTTTCTCTTATGGTTCCTGGTTACAATTGTTTATCCATCTTAGCAGGAGAGCACACCAGGGCTGAGGGAACTGGTCACACCATATCCACTATCCACGTAACAGCTAAGAGAGGGACAATCCTTATTTGCTACACCAGCATGTCTGACCCAAGTATACATAAAGATACTTACTTCCTCAAACAGTTCCCTCTATTTTATTCACCTGCCTTGGGACTAGTCCCACCCACCATGGGCTGGGCTTTCCCCATCCACGGAACAATCTTCCGCAGGTTTGTTCTGGGCTTAACTACCTATTCTTTACAAATGTGCCTAGAGCTCAAACCCTCAACCATCAAGTTGACACCTGTGTCTTAACTATGACAGTGGGTTAGTGGGCTGAATACTTAGTATCTCTGACCATTTCTTCGTGGATCAGAGCCTCAGGGCCAATTATATCACTAGAAGCAGCGCTAGAGAGCCTCTCTCTCCTACTATCTACACAGTACCTTGTCCAGGGCTGGGGCTGTTACTTGGTTTCCTGTCCTTCCTTGCCCCTCCCTTTCCCATTTTGCTTCAGAACCTTTCATGCCTGCTTTCGTGAACCTTGGACCCACAAGTAGGAGAAAATGTGTAGTATTTTGCTGGGTTTGCTTTGTCTTCTGAAGAATTTTCTGAAGGTCATTAGTGCTGAAACAGATTCCACTTTGTATTTAAACATCTTCCACTTCCCCGTTAGTGGATGCCTAAGGCTGGTCCAAAACTTTGCTGTCATGAGTAACATTGCGCTAAATACTCATTTTTCTGTGTGGTGTGTTGACTTGGAATTATTGGGGTAAACCCTCACGAGCAGTATATCATATGGTAAATCTAAACTAGTTTAACCACTATGGAAATTGGCAGCTTTTTTCATTTGTTTTCTTTTTTTCCCATTTCCATGTGTATATGTGTATGCAGTGTGTGTGCATATATGTATGTCTGCTTGTGTGCGTGCGTGCGTGCGTGCATGTGTGTGTGTGGACATGTTTGCATGTGGAGCCTTAAGGTTGACATGGGGAATCTTCCTTGATTGCTCTTTCACCTTATCATTTTGAAGCCAGGTCGCTAATTCCACCAAGATCTTGTCTGGCTAGCCCCCTTGCTCTGGACTTCCCAGGCTCCCTCACAACAGGCCTCCATAACCGTCTGGCATTTTATGTAGAATCCAGGCTCTGAAGTTGCTTTTCCAAGTGTTTTAACCAATGTGCCGTCTCTTCAGCCAACAACTGTGTTAATTTAAACTCTAGAAGGGATGGAGGAATGGTGTCAAGATTGTTATGGCCACTTCCCCTAGGATTCAACATCTTTCCCCCAGGGAAAGGAGTTCAAAGCAACCTTTAGATAAATGTGATTATCAGGGAATCTCGTAAGACTTGAGAAAGGTAAGGTTTAAATGTAGGAAACTTTCTTTTAATTTCTGAGAGCAGGCTAGAGGCTTGTCCTGTCGCAGGGTGATAAAGCTGTCCCCGCATGGTGGCACCCTGTGTGATAAAACAATTATGGTGGCTGCAAGAAAGAATGTAATAAGGAATTGATCTGCAGACTCCCATTCTGCAAGAGCCAACATCGATCAGCATAAATGTCAATAAGAGATCATATCGAGGGTTACCTAATTCTTGTACATGATTCCTGAGTCTAGGATAAATGTGACAAGAAATGCAAAGCTCTCACCCCCTTGACCAACAAACAGCAGGCTCCAGGGCACTTCGATGTCACAGGACACAGTCCATCCTGGCTCTGGAAGATGAACAGGAAGGGAATTATCAGAGGATCTGCATGCGTGTAAGGCTGGGATCATGCATGATAGGATAATGACTGTTGTGATTGCACTTGATAATTATGGTTAAATACTACAATTCACAGAGGGGAAGGAAGAAGCTACTGTTCCTACTCACTTGTGTCCAAGAGGCCATGGTTTGCACAGCACCCTAGCACAGGAAGCTGTCCCCTCTCAGGGACAGTTCAGAAAGGGTGATGTGGGCTACAGTGCTCATGTGTTCACGTGCCACTGTATACTGGCACCAATGGCCTGGCCAGGTCTTGGATAATGGATGCATCCCAATGCTGTGTCTTATTAGGAATCAGATGGAACTGCAGGATGGGTGTCACCAAACTGTCTTCAGGTTTAGGAAGCCTGGGGACCAGTAAGACCCACGAGCAGGCAGAAGGCTGGGGAGACAGCTCAGTTGGTAAGGCGCTTGCCTTGTACACATGAAGAGTTCAAATCCCCTGTGTCTACAGAAAAAGCCACATATTTTAGTTTCATATCCATGACCAAAACAACTTAGGGGACAAAGGGATTTTATTCATGCTCACAGTTACTGGTTACAGCTGATCGTGATGGCAGGAGAATTCCCAGCAGTCAGGCAACTGACTGCAGCACATCTCCGGCAAGAGCAGAGGGCAGGCAGGGAAACATGCTGTGTTTGAGTTTGCTGACCTGCCAGTCTGGCTAAGCTAACAAATTCTCTCTCTATCCTGTCTACCTGCCCAAAAGACGTTACCACCCATATAGACTGGGTCTTGTCAGTTATGCCACTGTAGGTTTATCATCTTCACTAGTTGTGCCTGAAGGTTCAATTCTTAAGTGTCATAGTGATAGCTGAAAGAGACACACACTGAGCATGATCTTGTATGTGTCAATAACCAGCACAGTGGGAGGCAGAGGCAGGAAGGTCCTCAGGGCTCACTGGCTGCCAGCCTAGCTCCAGGCTCAGTGAGAGAGAGACCCTGTCTCAGGGGAATAAGCAGAAAGTGATTGGGCAGAGTGCCTGAGATCCTCTGATCTCTGAGATTACACATGCATATACATACACACATGTACATGTACACCACACATAGGTACACACAGACACATATATGTATATCATATACACATGTATGTGTACACCACACTCCATATGCACCTACATGCATGTATACCACATTACCCTATGCATGCATGCACACACACACGCACACACGCACACATACACATGCACACATACACATGCCTACTTATAATAAGCTCAACATTGATTATGTGCCATCTTTCAGAGACTAATGAATGCCATCTGCCATGGCAGCCAGGCCTGGATCCAAGAGTGTGCAGCCTGTGTGGTCCCACGGGCTTCATGAGTGTCTTGTCCTTTACTGGATGCTCCTGGAACCCTCCCATCGTCTCCATGATGTACCCTCCCACAAAGTAGGGTTCTGTTCCTCATAACAGTTAACCTGTTCTCAAGGACCCACTTAACCGCTGGAGTCCTCCTTCCTACCCTGGGCATTCAAGAGTTCCACCTAGAATTTCAAGTCTTTGATGAGTTGGTATTCCCCTTATTGCCCCCAGAGGATGCAAAGATTCAAAGGATAAGGTATTTCTCCCTAATTGGTAAAAAATCAGGATTTCAACTTGGCCAGGTTCTGCTCCCAGCCTGGATGTTTGAGATGTGGAGAGTAGCCGATGTGTGAGGCTGAGCACGAGACTCATCCAGAAGCTAGTTTGGTGCCCACTCTTCTCTTTGTGTGAGCTGCATCAGTCTCACTGAGAACTAAAAGTCAATGGGTTTCAGTCAGTGGTAAAGCTGTGAATTTGACCATGAGTGGAGACCTGGACTTTGTCCTAGCATGGAGCTTGGTGACCTGCAGGACTGAGTGATAGCCTCTGTATTCGACCACTGGCTTTTTGAATGAGTGACTCACGTTTCACACAATGACTAAAGCTGGTACTAGAGGTAAAGAACATCCTATTTCATTAGCAGAAATGAGTCTATGGAGCTGGGGTGTGGCCCAGTTGATAGAGTACATTGCCTAGCATGCTGAGCCCTGGGTGGCATCCACACCACCACATATACTACTGTTCACTTGCAATCTCAGAACTCTGGAAGGTCAAGATGAGGAGTTCAAGGTCATTCTCAGTTCCCTAGCAAGTCTGAGGCCAGCCTTGTGCACCAAAGAAAACCCTGTTTCAAAAACACAGAAGCAACTGTTGAATGACTTGATGAAAAAAAGATGTCTTTCCACATCAAAGAACTGAAATAAACAACACAGATTTATGTGTTGTAACTATCAGAATCTCCAAGGATCATTAACGGGGCAGTTGAGGAGAAACATTTATAATCTTCCATCCACAGTCTCAGACAAAACAGTATTGTTCAAAGAAAGCCCTTCATCTTATAATCCCAATGTCCTCTTGGGATATTTAATTTCTTGGGGTCATTCAAACAAGTCTGTGGGCAGTTTATTTCCTCTCTCATGCTCATCTCTCCGTGATGGTTATTTAGAATGCCATCTCTGATTCCTTTGAAAAATAAGTCTCCCTTTCAGCAGCTCTGAGCCAGAAAGACTGTCCGCGGCACAGACAGAAGCCGAGCTCAGTGAGAGATGACTTGAGCCTCTTCCGGGAATGTCTCAAAGCAGTTTATGAAAATTAATAAATCTCCAGGGAGTGGTGAGGATGGAATAATTTTAGGATTATGGTAGCCCAGCAACTGTCTCAGAAGAGAAAGGAAAGATTATATTATTTATATTTATGTACCAAATACCTGCTTAATACCTCCTGATTTCTATCCTAGACATTAAGGGATACCCCTTCGACCTTCTTTCTCCATGCTTGGTTCATAAATTGGGTGTTTACTAACTCTGGACGGGCTTGACAGCAAAGTGGTATTGTATACTTGTAGATCCTACATTAGAAACATGCAGACATTGTCTTTTGTTCTGAGGAAGATTTACCTCTTTGCCGACACTTAAAACTCGTTCATGTGCCAGGCAGATGCTTGACATATTGAGTCATCCCAGCCATAGTGTTTCCTCCTATGTTGCAGTGGAAGCTTCCACACCAGCTCAGTGAAGGGTGGACGGGGCAAACATGAGCCCCGTCTGACTTCATTTCTATCTCAGTTTCCCCAGATAGATCTGAGAAAAGTGAGTGTGAAATTAGGAGCTGGAGGGATGGCTCAACAGGTCAAGTGCTTGCAGTGCCTCTGTGAGAACCTGAAACTGACCTTTAGCACCCACAGAATAAGCCAAGCATGTGTCTGCAACCCTAGAACTGAAGGATAAAGACAGACAGGTTCTGGAACTCACTAGGAGCCAGTGTGACCAAAGCAGCGAGCTCCAGGTTCAATGTAAGACTGAAAATCAGTGTGTCTCAAAAAATATATTAATGTAAAAAATATGATGGATGAAGATGTCAGATGTCAACCTCTGACCTCTATACACATCCACACAGGCAAGCACACAAACACACACATTATGCATGTAAATATACAATCATATACACAAACACCCATATGTATACATGTATATAGGTATACATGCATAATCACACACATGTACATATTACTACACACAAACAGACATAGATGCATGGATAGATGTGCACATGTGTATATCGCACCTACTTCACAGAATTGAAATTTAAATATATAAAATATTGAGCAAACCATAGAAAAATAAAAATCAGCCTACTTGACTTGAATCCTACACAACGAATGGAAATGGTTGTGCGCCAAGCAATGATTTAGTCGCATGACACGTATTTTATAGCTAATCCTTTAATGCAGGTTTTACATATTACCCTTCCCACTGCTAATATTGAACAATACCATAAGCTACTCAGTCCATGCCCTATATTTCAAATTGCTATTAGGAAGCCACATAAATAACAATTTTCAGCTGCTTGTTTGTACCACGGCAAAGCATTTTTTTACTATGGAGTAAAGGAACAGTGAATTTTGAAAAATGACTGTGGGGCCCATGCTGTACTACTGTAGGAGAGCCATGATGTGGATATTTTAACAGCAGTGTTGTGGGGGGAGGAGAGGCAGACAGAAGTGATAGATTGAAACATTTGGAACCCCGATCTTGCCCAGTGTTGTGTATGCGATCCAGGAAGCCGAGTCCGTGGGTGGGGCGTTTCATGGAACCTCCAGCAGGAAGTTCATTCGAAGTAGACACTGCATCATTGCCTTAAGATGAACGGATTCCAGCAATGTGTCCTACTGTTCCCAGAGCATCTGGAAGTGAGGAGCCCAGGGGTCCACAGCACAGCAGCTACATCCACCATTGGTGTCATGGTCTTCCTCCCCAGCCCTGCAGTGGCGACTGCGGGAAGCCTGTGGTGTGTTTTCTCCCAAACTGTGAAGCTCATCTGTTCTCTTCTTTTAAGAATGGAAGGAATCACCCAGCATATGAACAAATCCATGTGGATTTTGTTATTGTTATCTGGAACACTGAGGAGACAGTTTTTTTTTTTTTTTCCCTACCCCAAGGGCTAGGAGATATAGCTCAGTTGGTAGAATGCTTGTCTAGCATGCAAAAATCCTGGGTCCACCCCAGTACATGCCTGCCATCCCAGCACTCAAGAATACATTAGACCCAGTCTGAAAAGAAAAAAGTACCCCTGATCCAGTGATATTAGGAAATGGGATCTTTAGTGGGCCCGTGTATGGGTTGGTGTCCACATAAAAGGGGCTTCAAATACAAGTTCTCCCTTTCTGTCTTTGTGATATCTTTGTTTGTTTGTTTGTTTGTTTGTTTGTTTGCCACTATGATAAAAAAAAACTTCAACAAAAGCAACTGGAGGAAGAAACAGTTTATCTGGCTCACAGTTCCAGGTTGCATTCCATCACAGCAGCAGGGGTAGGGGAGGCTGGTCATGTGTATCCACAGCCAAGAGCAGGGAGCCACACATGCATGCAGCTTTCTTCCTCCACCCTTACCAGCCCTGGCTCCCCTGCAGAGGGATCATCCTGCCCACAGTTAAGATGGGTCTTTCCACATCAGATAAGGTGGTCCAGAGATAATCACCACAGACACATCCAAAAGCCAAGTGATTCTAGATTGTGTCAGGTTGACAATGGAGATGAACCATCACAGGAGACCACAGAAAGAAGATGGCCACTTTGAAACGGGAAATAATCCAAACCCCATGCTAACCCTGCTGGTGCCTTAGTCTCAGACTTTGTAGATATGGAGCTGAATGTTGTGCTTATGAGACACCCAGGTTTACAGCAATGTGTTACGGCAGGTCAGCCTCCCCTGCATGGCCATGTCTTCTATTTCAGCTTGACTGAGACAAGATCCAACTGTGATCCTCGAGGAAAGAGTCCCACAGAAGCCCCTGCCCAGGCCTCACAGAGCCCACTGGGTCATCATTGTCCCTGATGGTGAAGCCACCTCAGTGTCAGAGGCTGCCATGGAGACAGCCCTGAAGGCCGTGACCTGTCTAAGCTCCTGGAGTTGTGTAAGCCTCTCCTTCTCCACTTTCCTCATCTGAAAAATAGAGGTCATGGTCTTGTGAACCTCACGAGACCTTTCCTCCAAGTGATTCTAGATTGCGTCAAGTTGACGATTGAGATGAAACATCACAGGAGACCACAGAAAGAAGATGGTCACTTTGAAACAGGAAATAGTCCATACCAGATGCTAATCCTGCTGGTGCCTTGGTCTCAGACTTTGTAGATCCGGAAATGAATGTTGTGCTTATGACACACCAGGTTACAGCATGATATTGCAGCAGGTCAGCAAGGACCTAACAAGAAAAAGCCAAGCAAACTCTTAAGCCAGGATCTGTGCTGAGCATTTATTGCCATTCATGGGTTTACTCTTGAGTTACGTCAGATTCATGCACAGAACTATGTCTCCTCGGGAAGAAGGTCAAGGTCTAAGAAGGAAGCAATAGCCAACAAAACTGACTGAGCTGTACGGCTTCTGGGGAGGGACAGACATTTTCTTCAGTGATGTAGCCACTGGTAAGATGCCTGTGCTCCTGCAAGCAGCCATGAAGAAACCATTGGTTCACAGTCCCTCCCCCTGAGAAAGATATGAAAGGCGATAAAGTAGAATTGGGAAGAGCCAACAGACCTATGGATGAGGAAGGGAGAAAAGAAATAGTAGTGGGGTGAATATGATCAAAACACATTATGAACACCATGAAACCCTGTGTAAGGCATAGCTAGTACATGGTGAGGAAAAAGGAACTTAAAAAAAAAAAACTGTCACAGTCTGTTTGCATATTGCTGACCAAAAATCTTAAGAAAATAAGGGGTTTTCTTTCTTACAATTCTGGTTGGAGTTCCGGTCCACCTTGGCAACCAGAAGCCATACTAACCAGGAGCTGAGAGAACTGACCACATCGTATCCACAGAAGTTGCTGAACAAGCACTTTCCAGACAGCAAGACTGCCAGAATATGCCAAAATCTGCCAAGCTACTGACCTAGCTCCCTCCGTTGTATCTCCCTGCTCAGGGAGTAGTCTCGCTCACCGAGGGCTGGGTCTTTCCCACATGGATCAGACAATCTCCTGCGGCTTCGCTCAAGGGCTGGTCTTAACTAGCAACTCTTCACACCTGTGCCCAGAGCTCAGCCCTCAGCTGTCACGTTGCTACCTATATATCTAACTAGCACAGAATCCAATCATAATACACCAGTTAGTAATAAGATACCAATAAGGAAAGTATTTTTTCATAAATAGACCAACTGTGTTTCAAGTCCATCCAACAAAGATATATAGCACTTGAGGATGTTTTTTATTCCCTTCTTCTTCTAAATTTTATGCAGTCCATTTCATTGTCTAATTAATTTATATTGTTATTTTAGCCAATTGTCCCTGACGGACCATCATTAAGCAAATTTAATTGGGTAGAATTACAAGCATGAGCTCTGTAATCAGACTTCCTGGGGTTCAGATCCTTTTCAGAGGACTTAGACAAGAAGTTTAAGCTCTTCGCCTTAGCCCTTGCCCTCTATGGTCTTTATCATAGGCCTCAGTGAGGGTTTGGAAGGAGAACATACATGAAATGCATACTTAGCACTAGAAAGAGCTCAACAAATGCTCACAGCTTTAATTGCCAGAGTTGTGATTACCTTTTTCTTTCTCAATTACGTGACTCTTAAAAAGGATCTAGGCAGAGAAAACTGGCCAGAACATGTTTCATCTGATGTGAATAGCACCAAAGAGTGCATCTGGCACTAAGACTGAAATGAGCTTCCCAGGGCGGGGCCTGCCCTGTGAGAGATCCCGTGGGATCAGTGCTACCTTGACAGAGTCCAGAATCATCTGGGAGACGCGCCTGTGTCCATACCTGCAGAGGGACTATATTGATTAGTGTAATTGATGTAGGAAGACCCATCTTACTCGTGGACAGGTTCATTCCTTACCCTGGGGTTCCGGACTGAAATGTAAGGACAAAGCAAACCAAGCACCAGCATTCAGTGCTCTATGCTTTCTGGCTGTGGATGCCACGTGACCAGCCACCTGCCTTCCCTGCCATGGTGGACTATGTGCTCCAATGTGAGCCATAGTGATCCATAAAGTTACCTTTGCCATAGTATTTGGTCACAGCAACAAAAAGGAAGTAAGATATTAGCAGGGTTGCCAATACCCTTCCATCTTGGAAGAAGCAGGATCTCCAAGAGTGTCTGGGAACCAAAAGGGAAGTCAATCAGAGAGAAAACTTTGCATAGATAAAGTCTGGCTTCAGATCTCTACCTTGGCTTTGGTGTTCTTAGTTCTAACACATAACAACTTCTTACAGTTGCACAAGTTGAGGCAAGGGACTTCACACAGTGTCTCTTCTCCACAAGCAGGAGGTAATTCATTTCTTCCTAATAAATCGTACATTAAACTCCAGGGCCTGTCAGTGTGTTTTCCATTAGGCCTGAGGAAAAAAAATTCAAGTCTTTGTTTTCCTTCTAATCCGTTCAGTTGAGTGAAATCAGAAGGGAAATTTGTTTCCCAAATGTAAAAAGAAAAAAAAAAAAAAAAAAAAAACCTTCCAAAAGTCAGGACTTTTCAAAACTGAAACTTGATTAAAAAATGTAAGAAAAAAAAGCAGTGCAGATAATTTCACAAAACAGCAGGGGTAATTGCAAAGCACTTATTAAAGGACCCGTTAAAGTAATTAGCGATAAAAATGGAAATTTCAACGCACTTCTGTATCTCTTAGATCCCAGAATAGGCTGGGGCTGTGCTGACTCATTTCCTCCCTCTGATCAGATTCAGAAGGGGAGGGAGAGAAAAATAAAAAGACCAAAGGGAAACTTGGGGAAGCCGAGGGCTGTGTGAGCAAGCCCAGGTCACTGGGGGAAGGACTTTAGCAGCCCACAGATCTGACCTGCTCCACATGGAAGCACTGACCCCACATCCGGTTTCCGTTGCTCCTGAAAATATTTCTCGTGTGTGTGTATGTGTGTGTGTGTGTGTGTGTGTGTGTGTGTGTGTGTGTGTGTGTGTGTACCAGAGGTCAGTCTCAGGTACATACCTTAGATTGCACCCACCTTACTTTTTGAAACAAGAGATCCCACTGGGACTTGATGCTCACTAAGGTTAGTCTAGCTGTCCAGCAAAGCCCAGGGATCTATCTGTTCCTCTCTCATGAGCATGTGTTAATATGCCCGGTTTTTTATATGTGTACTGGGCATCGGATTCAAGTCATCGAGCACTTAGCAATAGAGACATCTCCTCCTTTGGTGGCTTGTGGATGAGAGGAGTCACTACTGTGAACACATGGAGCCATCTCTACTCATCCAGGTCACTTGCTCTCCACCATAATCTCTTCTGCATACTTGGCTTAAGAATTCTTACAATTTCCCTGCATGTCTGGACTCCCAGTGACTTGTAAGATGTGCTGATGAACTTCCTTAAGTCTCTGTAGGTTATAGGAGTCTGTACATAGTAGATGCTTCATAAATGCTTCTAATTAGAGTGGGGGAAGTCCACCTGTCTCCCCTCTCATTCATCTCCCCTCCCGGTTTCACCCTGCGGGTTTCCAAGTTCACATAACTGTGGCAACCAGAAACAGATCCAAGGTGTTTTCTCCACTCTTCTGCCTGTACTGCAGAGACCTGGGGTAAACCTCCCAGTCACCAACCCCAACGTGACTCCCTTGGGCAGCTACCAGGTAAGCAGGTTGTCATGGCAGCAGGGACTCTTGAAGAAGGGTTTGAAGCTAGCTCTGGAACAATCATTCTGAAAAGCACTTGATAACCTGGGATCTCAGAACAGGAAAAAAAGGGAATTGACGTCCTGTCATTTGCCAAGGAACCATCTGGAACCAGGCAGGATAGACTCAGGGAACCAAAAGGTTGAAACTCAAGGCAAATGGAAAGATTGGTGAGGGACTCCATCATCACACAAAGAACCATTTATGTGGCTGACAATTAGTCACAAGCATTTGAGACTCCAAAGGAGAATACCGCATGGTGGAGAGACCTTTGTGAAGTCTTTCTGGAAGAACACTGGAGAGATACTCTGCACCATCATCAGCAAGAAGGTTGCATCAGATAATGCATTTTTTTCAATCTCCATATCCCAAATTGGAAAGAATGCCATGATTAATTCAGCACCCATTCTGATCCAAAAAGATTTTATCCCAGGCTCAAATTTTTAAGAAATGACCATATAATACTCAGTTATGTAATATGGAGTTATGTAATATTCTGGTTGATAATAAATTCTTAATGGATCAGAATGAAACTGTGAAACACGAACCCAAGGGCCCGCCACCTTCCTACTTGGGATTCAGGAGGGTAGCCGAAAAAAAAAATCATATTTCTCAGAGTGTCAAAAAATGTAAGACTTGCATGGGAGGCAAAACTCTGAAATTTTGGGGGTGGAAGAAGATTGTTTGGTGAGTAAAGTCTCCATCCAGAAATCACACTCATCAGATTGAGCTATTTTGGGTAATTTTCTTGAACTTACTTTTAGCGATTCTTTCACACACCTATGAAAATTGCCCTATTACCCAACAGAAGGAACAAAGCACATTTACCCAGCCATCTCTGATTCAGAGCCATATTTCAAACAGTTCCTTCGACATATGCCACAGAATTCTGTACCCCACAGCAGAAGATGGGAAGTCACAGGAAGTCACAGAATCGCAGGAAGCAAGCAGCTTCAAAAGGTGCTCTCAGAATTTCATAAAGGTTTTCCATATCTCCCTCTGTTACAATGGCATTATAGGGCACAAAGCCCAGGCCCAGGGCGCATAGGGCTGAGTCAGAGGAACAGAAATAGAGGACCCTAGGAGCCTTCTGGAAGCTCTGAGGTTAAAGTGTCTCTCTCTCTCTGAAGAGTAGACAAGCTAATTTAAAAAATAAAATTATAGCTGAAAAAAAAGTGGTAATTTGTTCACCTAAGAAGTCAGCCCAGGATCCGCTAGATGTATGTAAGGGTCTCAATCAAGACCATGTCCACACGGGCAACAAACCAAGATGGTAGAGAACAGAAACAACAAGACAGAGAATAAGGGTAGGCGGAGAATGTTTTCCAAGACAGGGATGACCAGGGAAGCTGACAGTGCTCTTTCTTGTGGATCAGAGGCCAAAAAAGAGATAACACTGTTGAGTGGGGATCCAAGGGATCCCTTTGTTGCTAAATCTGAGCACAGAAATATGTCTTCCAGTGGAGAAAATATTATATTAGCTACCTTTCTTATTACCATGACAACCTGACCAATTTAGGGGAACTGGAGGGTGCAGTCCACCACGGTGGGAAGGCATGGTGGCAGAAGCATGAGGCAACTGGTCACGGGACATCCACAGTCAGAAGCAAAGAGAGATGAATGCTGGTGCTCAGCTCACTTTCTCCTTAAAATTCAGTCCAAGGAGCCCAGCTCATGGGATGATGCTGCCCATGCTCAGGGTGGGTCTTTCCTTCTGTATTAAACCTTTCTGGAAACATCCTTCCTGAGCCATCTGGAGTTGTGTTTCCTTGTAAGTCTAAAGGTTTTCAAATTGACAACCAAAATGAACAGTCACAAACACAGGGAGAACAGGATTCAGGGACAGATGGTGGGTAGAGCAGGGTTAGCAGGTGTTGCAGTCTCCCTGCATGGTTGCTGATAGATGACCATCATACAGCTCAAGGGAACAAGGAGTTTACTTTCTTACGACAGTCCGGTTACAGTTCTCAGTTCAGCTTGATGGGAGAGCACACACCAACACTAGGGCCGAGGGAACTGGCCACCATCACTGCATAACTGCTGAGAAATGGACAATCCTTACTTGCCAGACCAGCATGTCTGGCCAAGTGAACAGAAGGATGCCAACTCTCTCAACCAACTCTCTGAGATTTATCCAGGGCCTAAGCCCACCCACCATGGACTGGATCTTCCCCCATCAGCTAGACAACCTCCTTCAGGTTTGCTCTGGGCTTAACTCAACCATCAACTCTCTACACCTGTGCCCAGAGCTCAAACCCTCAACAGTCAAGTTGACACCTGTGCTTAACTATGACAGCAGGAGATCCATGGACATGGGCTCTTTCCATCTTGTGATTAAGAGAGGAAGTCAAACAGTCTGGGAACAGACACTATCAATTTCACCTGAGCAACCTTCTCAACAAGAGAGAGAAATCACCACTCCAATGAGTGTAAAACAGACCTGCAATTGAACTTCAGATATGGTTCCAGCCACATTAGATAATTAGGGCATTGAAACAGGTCACAAATTCAAACCATGTTTACATCTACCCTGTCATCTCCCCCTCATGTATGTGGTGCTATTTGGAAAGGCCGTAAAACCTTTGGGAGGAGGAGCCTTGCTGGAGGAAGTACTTCACTGGGGTGGACTTTGAGGTTGGATACCCCAGCCTTACTTCCTTATCACTCTGTGCTTCCTAAGTGAGGTTGCATGACAACAGATAGTCCCTGCTCCTGCTGCCACGCATTCCATGCCATCATGGACTATAGCCCGTCATGACCCACCAGCCAAATGGTAACTACTTGGTTGGCTCAGAGTTTTCCCAAAGCAACAGAAAGTTATTGGAAAAGACCTCCTTGTGGCAAACCCCAGGAGTCCATGCCAGTTGATTCCAGCAAGATGTGTACCCTGGGTAGACCCCTTGTGCAGAACACCAGGAGTCCATACTGGTGGATTCCAGCAAGAAGATGGGTGCCTGCTGACCCTTATAGCCTCTCTTTGGTGCACACATTTGTTTGTTAATGGGGGAAATAATTGCATGCATGATTATGCTATTAGATTAATTCTCTCAGTGAATCTGCAGAGAGACCAAGCATTCATGGCTGCATCATTTCTCTGGACCTTTTCTTTCCATTCCTAAAGCTGAGATAATGGCAACTGATACTCTGATGCAGAAAAAAGAAGTGACAACATCCTTTTGAAATTAGAAGTACAATAGCAAACTCACAGGCGGCTCACCAATTGTCCTGCCTTCCTTGGTTTGTCTAGCATAGTTTTCCATGTTCTCCAGACTTCTCAGATGAAGATTTGGGCTTTGGCTTCATCCTGTATGGCTAAATAAAGTTGCAATGCATTGGTAACCCCAATGATAACTGCTCTGAACTTAAGATATCACCCCGTACTAAATACAAGCCCATGACAGATTCTGCTGCACACAGTAAGCTTTGCCAAGCATTTGAGATTACAGTGTGTCAAATAAGAGGAGACATATAATGGAAAACTCCAGCCCTCCAACCAGGCTCTGGTCTCCACTCTCTCCAGCTGTCTTTAACCACAGAGCTGTAAGATCTATCCTTCTCCACTCAAGGGACTGATCACCTTGACTCCCACCAGAGAAAGAACAGCCTGTCCTCCACATTATGTGGAAGGGAACATTCCTGTCTGGCAGACACATAACCCTGCAGAACCGAATGCAGCTGCCTGCAGTTGCTCAGCACCCCTGTTTCAAGACAACACCAGCGTGTAGCTTAGCTATTGGTTGTTCTTACGTTGCTGAATCCTCTAAGCCACACTCAGAATTTTATACAGGTATGAAGTGTGTATGGATTGGAAAGGAACTGATGTGAATTGATTATGGATTGTGATGCAGTTTACTTCATCAAGAATTCTCTCTCTCTCTCTTTCACACACACACACACACACACACACACACACACACACACACACACTCCTGCATAGGACTGTAGAAAGTCAACATCATCCCCAATGAAGCAGAAATTTCTAAGAGAATTCACTTTGGTCTACCAACACAGTTTTGTATACTTGCACACAAATGTGTGTGTGTGTGTGTGTGTGTGTGTGTGCACGTGTGTGTGCATGTGCGTGCATGCGTGCGTGTGTGTGTGTTTATGCATGGCCATCTGTGTGTGGCCAAGTGTCTTTCTCAGATGAGAGTGATATCAGTCAGTTGTTCAATGTTAGTTATTACAAACAAATCCCAAGTGTCCACAAGTCAGGCTAAACAGATGTTGATTTTTCCTCATGGAAAGTTCAAAGCAGCTGTTTCTGGTCCCTGACTGACTCTCTTTCAGCTGTTAACTGAGGAATAAAAATCTCCTTCAGGGCTGGGAAGATAACTCAGGACTTAAAGCCTTTGCCTCATAAACAAAAGGACCTGAGTTCAGATCCCTAGATTCCACATACAAACACCAGGTGAAGTGGCAATGATCTGTAATTCCATCCCTCTAAAGCAGAACCAGGAGTGCATGAGGTCAGGAGACTCCATTTCTAATACTAAGTGGCGGCTCAGTGACTGAATTCCTGTAACCAATGACATAAGCCAGTGACAAACTTCTACCATGTGACCTTGTAACCCTTTACATAGAAAACAAAATGTGGCTAGATCCAGGATTCCTCTTCATTTGCAGATTAAGGCTTTGACATTTAGAATGGTCCAAGCAAGACTGTCTAGATGAACGTTAGCCACAGACATGAACAGCTAACAGGGAACAACCATGCAGTGGGTATACTGATTCAAAGGGATCTTGACATGTTGATTCACTCTGTGCTGATGACTTCTCTTAACTTTCCATTGAATTATATTCTTCCTCCTATTCACTGAGATCACAATAAACCACAAATCATAGCACCATCCCAGGTTGGAAGGTGATCGTGTATGCATATGCCCATGTATATACACCTGTCTTTGAGGAACTTTTTGCATGCATATGAGTGTGTGTGTGTGTGTGTGTGTAGTTAGGACACTTAAGTGTGTATGCCTATGAAGGCCCAAGAGTTACATTTGGAATCATCCTGGATTGCTCTACCTCCTTATTGCTTTGCTCTGGGGTTTCCCAGGCTGGAATTGTAGGTGGCGTCATTTATACCTCGCGTTTTTTACATGGAATCTGGGATTCAAAGGTTAACCCCTGAGTCATCTCTCCACCCCAGTATTTTTATTAGCTGCCCATATATGAGCAAACCACTGGTCCTTTTAGACAAGCTCTTGTCAGAAATGTAATATGACTCTCAGTGTTGTATTCCCATCACTATAGTAAATATATGATCCAGGCATTTAGGGGGAGAAGGGAATTTTTTTATCTCAACTTTCAGTTTCAGATCACAGTCCATTAAGGCAGGGGGGATGCCTGGTGGAAGATGAGGGAGCTAGCCTCACCAGCTCCCTAAGGAATTCTGGCACAGGGTATACCTTCTAGCTTGCCACTCTGCCCAAACCGTTTCTCTCTCTGCCTCATCCACCTGCCCAAGGAAGGATCCCACCCACTCCATTGGATGATCTCCGACAGGATTGCTCAGGACTTATCTTTAACTAAATCATTCTTCAGGTGTGCCTAAACTGCTCAGTTTTCACAGGTCAGGTTGGCATCTGAAACTAATATCACAGGCTTCTGAGATTTTCACAACTGTGTTAGGGAGGATTTATGAAAGAAAGATGTATACTTACCATTTCCTCACCTATAGTCTACCCCAAATGTATATTTTATTTTCCTGTCAACATTCATTTGCCTTACAAATATGTAAAGTAGACAGCCAAGGACCATGCCATGCTTTCTTAGAAATAACCTATGACCAACTCTCAATCTTAGCAATATCTTGGCCACTTCAAATTTCCAATATCCTCCCATTATCATTCTCTTTACGACAGCAATGCTTTCCATTATCTATAGTTGGACCACAGCTAATTTCTATCTTTGTGTACTATGCGTTTGCTGTAATTATATATCTAAGATCCTGTGCAAACTGTGTGAGACACGATTGGAATCCAGTATACTGACTGTCATGGTTTGAGTATGAACTGCCCCACACCAGCTCATGTGTTTGCATCCTTAGCTGCGGTGGTAACGTTTGGGAAGGTCATGGTACCTTTAGGAGATAGAACCTTGCTGGAGGAAGGCATACCACAGGGGATGGGCCTTGAAGTTTTGTGGTCCAGACCTGCTTCCTCTAAGTTTTCTTTTGCTCTCTCTGCCTCCTGATGGCTGTGGTAACTTGTACCAGCCTCCTACTTCTGTCTCCAGCCATGCCTTCCGCTGCGTGATTCCCACCATAATGGACTGTCTTCCCTCTAGAACCATTAAGTCAAATAAATCTCCCTTCTTCTTCTTCTAAAGCTGACCCTGTGAGCAGGGCACACCCATCTCCCACACTCCTTGCCTATTTCAAGGGAAGGAGTGGACAGTTGGATAAACATCAGTGAAACACAGAGCACGCTCAAGGAGGGTAGGTTTAGACATGCACATTTTCAATCAGTAAGGGAGAGGGTGACATCATTCATCTGAAAGGAAGCAGGGAGGTGCAGTCAGGAGCTGACTAAAAAGTCAGATCGCCAGTCTGAGAGGCCTATTCCCCCAGGTCACATGACACACCACTCCCAAACCTCATTTCCTGTAACTGCCTCTATGCGTGCATATTGATAAATGCATTGTTGGATCTTAAAAAATTGCAATTCATCTGGCACTCTCTCAATCTTTAAAACCAGTATACGGGTGGGCAGAATCTAAGAGCATCTTTTTTTCTTTCTAGACTGTAAAAGCATGAATTGGGTAATTGCTGGATAGAATGCACTGTGACAGGTGCTGGTATTGAAACAATAGGAGAAGTTTGATCTTTGCCCAGAGAACGGTCTGATTCCAGGGTGATGTGGAGAAAGGCATTATAAAAACTAGGGTTGGGGAAGCAACTCCTTGGATAAGGATACTTACTGAGCAAGTATGAGGACCTGAGTTTGAATTCCCAGGATCCAGGTACTGGATGCAGCTGTGTGTGTATATGTAACTCCATCACTGTGGAGAGGGGCAGAGAAAGGAGACTCGCTGGGGCTTTCTGGCTCCTCCTCCCTAGTTTTAGGTTCACAGTGAGACCAGTATCAAAGGAATAAAGTAGAAAGTGATAGAAAAAGACACCTAGTATCCTCCTCTGATCTCCACCATGCAAAAGGTTTGGAGTATGCACATGTGTACGTAACAAACACAACACAAAGATTTTCTAAAAATTGTCCAGAAGCAAATGAATGTAAACGTTCTAGTTCCCTATTGAGTCTTAGCTCTTTTGAAGAAGTTTGCCTTCGCATAGTTAGAACCAAGCAGCAAGCTCTGAAAATCCATACACACATAGACAGAGAGAAGCAGGAAAGTTAGGACACAGTAAATAGGTATCAGAAGGTCCAACGAGAAGGACAGCTAGTCTACCTTGAACAGTTCACAGCAACCGTGCTTCCGGGAGTCCCAAGTGAAGGCTAGCCAAGTTCCCATCTAACCAAGTGTGTGAGGACGCACTTAAGAGAGTCACATGGGAGACAGCATGGATTTTTGTCATCATAGCGGGACAAAGTGGCCAGCCAGGCCACCCCTGTACTCTCTGACAATCCTCATGTTCTTTAGTTAATAGATACAAAGATAGGGTTTGGTCATAATCAGCATTTGGCAAGGCCCTTCTAGGATTGGAAAGAAGTGGAGAATCTCCTTAGCCACATCCTCAGCTGAATTGATTAGATTTTTTAATGTCCAAAGTCACAAAAATTGCAATCAAGACAAACCAAGGTACAGGCACTGTTTTAAAAATGTCACCAGCCCTGAAGAAGCATGACATATAAATCATGGGCTTTATTGTATTTGCAATTAAACAAATCAAATTTACTGTCCACCGTAAAGCCTCTGCAATTAGTATGAAGATGAATTGAGTGAATGTGTCTGCTCTCGCTGGCCTCCCTGGCAAAATCAGAATCAAGAATTCAGCATATAATCGAATTTCACGTAAATATTAATCCACAAGGTCTCCACGTCCCCAGGTCCCTGGTGCAATTATGCTGTAGTCACATTAATTGTTCCTAACAGGTGATGCTAATGACTTTGAGGTAAAGCGCATCCAAGGGAAGACTTCCTAAGATGAGGACTGCTCAGAAGGAAGGCCACTTTTGTAATTATTCTCTTAGACTTTAACCATGGCTGGCCGCAATAAGATTAACCTTGTGACCATTTGTATTTTAATTTTTAATGAGAATATCAAAAGTTAATTTTAACTGCTGGTATGGAAGTATATTAAGGTACACACAATTTTCCTATGTCTTACCTTCAAACTACATTTCTGTCTGTGTGGGGGGGATAGATATGGCTTCATGTTCATGCAGAAGCACATGTGGGTACAAATTGTGTGTGTGTGTATGTGTGTGTATGTGTATATGTGTATGTGTGGGAAGGCATAGTGTGGAATGGAGTATATTATGTTCCTATGGAAGCTCATGACAGTACAGATGTGAGTGAGAGAGAGAGAGAGAGAGAGAGAGTATGTGCGTGGTATAGTGTGGAGTGAAGTGTATATATGGGCTCATATATACGTGTGAGTACACTGTGTGTATGTTGTGTATGTGTATATGTGGTACAGTGTGGAGTGAAGTATATATATGGACTCATGAGTACACATATGTGTGTTTGTGTGTGTGTGTGTGTGTTTGTAAGTCCAAAGACAACCTCAAAGATCATTCCTCAGGAGCTGTTTATCTTGTTCTTTGTGATCATGTTTCCCACTGACTTAGAGCTCTCCAAGTAGGCTAGCCTAGCTGGCCAGCAAACACCAGGGATCTGTCTGTCTCTGTCTTCCCAATGCTGCAATTACAAGCAAGACACCACACACCAAGCCTGACAATTTTTTAACCTGGGTTCAGAGGCTACACCTCAGGTCTTTATGCTTATGCAGCAAGCACTTTGTCCATTGAACATCTCCCGAAGTGTTTTCCCGAACATGTCAGCTGCAAACACATGATTACGGTTTATGTCATTTACACAAGTACAGAGCTATGCCACACTGATGTGTCAGGGTAAACTTGTCGGAGTTATGACATATTCTCCAAACTGGTAATGCCACAGTCTTTGGAGGCCTGTATGTCCCAAACAGGATTTCAAAACCAATAATTAAAGTTTACAACTTGGTTTTTACCTAGAAGCTTCACCCACAGTGTGGTAGATCTCCCAGCCGGAGATCTGCTCCCACAGCAACTCAGAGGTAAAGTCTGACAACTTTATGCACTATCGATGATAAACTGCTTGGGACTCTGCTCTGTTTCCTTAGATCATTATTTTCCTTTCGTCAAGTCCCATGTCTCAAGCAAACCAGAAGGTGCATCCCTGGGGCTTTGTGCAGCAGACAGAAGCCTCTTCCTTACCCACGTTCTCTGAGACTCAATAACATGTCCCCAACCGACAGGAAGCAGGAGTGGCACTCAACAAAAATGTCGTAAATCTGGCTTTGTCCCCAAGACACCTTTTTGGGGTATCGATTACATCTCAAACTCTCTGAAAAATGGTCAAGAGCTTTTTATTAAGTCCCGTGTCCTTATTCTTATGATATATTATGTATGAACTTTTAAAAATTCATAGACTCTGCGTTTTTTTCTTCTTCTCTGTCTCTCTAGCTGGGGTCAGAGCTTTGTGCTTATTTGGCAAAAACTTTAACCAGCATGGCTTTTAACTCTTGTGGATGTAAAAAGAGTCACTTGAAAAGAGAAACATAACAGCCATATAAATACACAATGAAAAAATGCTAGGCTTCAAAATATGACAGGAACATTTGTGGATAACTACATTTTTATTTTATTTTGCCATGTAATTTTGTCAGTTGCAAACAGGCTCTTCCCTATCAAATGTAGATATTCTCACATTAAATTGAAATGACATGTCAGTAGAATACTGTCACTTTATACATTCATAAAGATCTTGTGACCAGTCTGTACTTGGGCCTTAAGATTAGGTTTCTTGTAAATGTGTGGCCTTTATTCAAGAAACTTTTGACTTCACTCTGTCTCTCTATACATTTTCAACTAAAATTTTATTTTTATACTGCATTTTTCCTAGTAAGGCTATTAATATAAATGAATCATTCAAGGTGATAATCAAAAACACAGTGAGGAAGTTACATTTTGCATAGAACAAACAATGAATTTTGCCAGCTAAATGCCAGCTAAGTAGATAGTGCTACAGTAGAGAATAATACACACTTTCCATGGAAATGAAATGTAATAATAGTCTTCATCTACTGCCTCTCACAACTGTGCTCCCAGCTGCATGGAGTTCTTTGACTATCTGGGCCTTTTGTAGGGGTTGCGTCATGGCTAAGACTTGAGGCTATTGTATAGTTACCTGACAAAAGCAACTTCAGCATTTATTCTGGCTCACAGTTTGATGTACAATCCTTCATAGCAGGGAAGTCACAGCAGCAGGAACATGAGGCAATTGTTCACATGGCATCCACAGTCAGGAAATAGAGAGAGATGAATGCAGGTGCTCAGCTTGCTGTCTCTTTTCTGTTCATCCTGGGACATAAGCCTATGGGATGGTGTCCCCACATTCAGTATGGGTCTTCCCTATTCAACTAACCCAACTTATAAACTCCCTCATAGGTATGTCCAGAAGCTTGTTTCTTAAGAGATTACTAATCCTGTCAAGTTGACAATTTTAACCCGTCACACCCAGCTCAGTGGCCCTAGCCAAGATTTTAAAACCTTAGACTTCCCACTCAGTATATGAGGATCACAATATTTCTTTGTTGCTTCAAAGTGTTGTGCTTAAAGTTTCATGCAGTGACTCATGGAATGTATGTAATAGTGTCTGCTAACAGACTCACATGGCAGGATCTCTGCTGCTCTAGTCCTTGGTCCTGTTCTCCTTTACTGTGTGATACCAGACCCCTGCAACAGATGTGTGAACCAAGAAAGTTGTTGACTACTATGTCTCTGCAGAAGCTTCCACCAGTGTTTCTCCAGAAAATTCCATAGCATCTTTCAAGAAACTACCACCAGCAGTCTCTGAGGACAGTGTACCCACTTTGGGTTATCAGCCAGCACAGCTATCTCACCACTTATGTTCAAACCATCTGATAGTGGCAGGGCATCCACGGCTAGAAAACAGGGTCCTATGCACAGATTAAGATGTATGGTTTAGTACATGATGTGAGAGATTACGTGCCTGTGATTGTGTGCAGGGTGTGAGTCTATTCATGGTTGAGGTGTGTACATGGTCCTGAGTATATAAGTATAATAATGTGCATGAATGCAAGCATGTATATGTGCATGTCTGAGTCTGTATCTGAATATGTTCATGCATTCGTGTATGTGAGGTGTGCATATATGTAAGTGTACATGCATGTGTGTGTGACTGCGTTACTGAGTGTGTTTGTGTAAGTACATGTGTACAAGTATATGAGAATGTGTGGGTGTGTACATGAATGTGAAAAAGTATGTGTTTATAATATCAACAAAGCCTGCATGTTTTTAGCACATGCCATAGGATGTTCAGTTTGCATACAATTACCTCAACACAGCAGATGCCCTTTAGTTACTCCCATTGGCCAAGATGGAAATTTAGGCATGGGGTATTTTTCCCAAGATCTAAGAGCTACCGAGTAGAAAAATCAAGATTCAAACTTCTTAAATGGCCTCACAGCTCAAGGGTGAAACTACAGAACAATTATTCATCAGAGTAGATAAGTCCATGATCATCACATGCCAATAAAAGAACCATCAGGAAAAAAAAGAGCTCAGTTTGTACTGGTGATGCTCTCGATCTATTCTAGGTCCCTCTTTAAGTTGAAATACTAATTGCCCCAGGTCAGGCAGAACAGGAAAGAGTTTGCCATAGAGAGGCGTGCACTAGTTCTTCGTGAAGACTTACTCTCCTACGACTCCCAGGTATAATCTACTCCTTCTCCAGCTCACTGACCCATGACAAGTTCAGCTTGTCGGTCCCTGTCCCTCCCTGATACAGGCAGGCCAGAGATGATACACTATGTGTCAAGGAATCCACTTGAGAGATCACACTCTCTGGTTGCATCTTCTGGGGAGGGATACTCAGAATATGTGTTATGGACGGACAACATTGACACACCTGACACATGTTAGAAATGTTTCAGGTTCTGTCCCAGAAGGAGCAGATCAGAGTTGATCACCATGGGATTCATGTGATCATTAAAAGTCTGAAAAGCATATCTTCAGGCACCTGTCTGCTTAACCCCTGCCACATCTGAAATGGCAGTGATAGGCCTTCCTCACCTTTTGAAAGTATCCTGTGTAATATTGGTGCAGTCAAGTCCAGGAGAGAGCCAGTTCCCTGTCACACCTTCCTATCCTCTTCTTTCTAGAGTCCTGTCACTTTCGTCTAACTCTGTGTGCATGCATGAGCAATACCTGAGCAAGAGTGTTCATGCATGAAGAGGCATGAAATGGAGCTGAGTTGTACAAACAGGTGTAACTGAAGGATGGAGTGAGGATGGAGAGGTGGGCAGGACATGGAGACCACAGCCCAGCTGCTCTTCCTTGAGAGATGCAGAGCCAAGTAGGAACTTGGATGGAGTGTGGAAACTAGCAGTTTTCAGATCTGGTCACCCAGCAGGGTGCAGACACAGCCTCTCTCTGGGGAGCGGAAATGTCTCTTAGAGGAAAGGCAGGTCTATGTATTGACCACCGGTGGCCTGGCTACTCTCAACCCAACTCTGAGAAAATAGGATGGAGACACTGGAAAACATGCAAGTAGATGTAGAACCTGCATTAGTATTCTTTCTTTTTAAAAGTATCACATTTTGTATTCTTTGATGCTTTCATGTATAAATGCAATGAAATTTATGTGCTTTCACTCTTAATACCCAATTGTATTATTCTTCCTGTCCCACTTCATACTTTCTCCTTTCTAGTCAGTCTCCCTTCTACTTTCACAGCTTCTTGCATGTGTAGCCCAGTGGGTTTCATCTGGGATGTCTGTACTGGCAAGTGCCTGAGTCCTTGCTGGGATATGGATGACTTGCCAGTGGGTAAATCGTTAAGTAAGGAAGCTTCCCTTCTATTCTCTGATATTAGCCTTCAGTAGTCTCTCAGGGAGGTATAGTGTCTCTTGAGATCTTCTCTCATCCATGGCGAAATGTGGATAGGCCAGCTATAATTTATAACATAAGTCTTGTGGAAGAAACAAACGCAAGATAAAGCAGGGGTAGAGGGAATATACCTGAGAGTAGAGCACTTTAGTGCTATGAGACAACATTCAGGCTCAAGAATGTTAAGGGGAGAAAGGGAGATTTATGTGACTTATAATTACAAAAGGGAAATATAGTTCATTATGACAGAAAAGGCACAGCTGGCAAGAAGAAGAAGAAGAAGAAGAGGAGGAGAGGGAGGAGGAGGGGAAAGGGGAGAGAGAGGGAGGAGAAGGAGGAGGGAGGGGAAGGGGGAGGAGAGGGGAGAGAGAGAGAGAGAGAGAGAGCAACTTCCAAGAGCAAGACTGCTAGTGGAGGCAAAGCATGGCTACCCAATCTCAAAGACCACCTCCAACAAGACTCCAACTCCTAAAGCTGCCATGACCTTCTCAAACATTAACAGTAGCTAAGGAAGCAAACTCATGGGCTTGTGGGAAACAATTCAATCTAAATAATGACACCTAGCATTGCATGAAGCCTTGGGTTCTATCCCTAGCACCACATAAATCAGGCATGGTAGTGCCCATTTGTCATCCCAACACTCACGAGGTAGAAACAGGAGAATAAGAAATTCAAGGCCATCTTCTGCTGCACAGAGAGTTCAAGACTTCCCTGGGGTGTGTAAGGCTACGTCAGAAAAATGAAGAAGAAGAGGAAAAGGAGAAGAATGAGGAGGAGAAGAAGAAGAGAAATCAGCCATTGGCTGGTTGTAGGCCTCTTATGAAATAAATCTGCATGTCCCTCAACCAAATAGCAGCAATAATAAAGATATTTGTCAGTAGATACTTTTGAAAGTTGGATTTTCAGATAAACTTCTTGTATGATATTTAGAGGCAACTCTCAGGGGCAAGGCAGGGTGGGGAAAAGTTTCAGCATTTTCATATCAACAGAAAGAACAGCAAAAGTAAAGTTGCGGGAGTTAGGCCATGCGATGATTAGGCACCGTAGATATCACTCTGAGCAAGTCAAACACACCGAGCATGCTCACCTCGGAGTTAACATGTACAGCAGGTTGAACGCACATGGTGGCTGTTGTCCCGCTCCTAGCTGGGGCTGCACAGTCACCATCAGCTGGAGTTGAATTTGGAGAGGGGTGATAAGGACCCGGCTTCTGAGGGCAGCTGCAGGGCGTCAGCTGACTGCGCAAGTCAGAGGCTTTGCCACTCTGCTAGTGCCAGGAAGACAGATGGGTCCCCGCTGAAAGTCTGGGAGACAAAGCTCTCGATAGACAAGACAGGGGAATTAGACGGTAATAGACTCTCTTCTCCGTGGTTGGGGTGCTGAATGAATTCAGCCCATCCTGTCTGTGGAGCATCATCCATCACAGAGGGGCCAGGAAGGTGGTTGCCGCCCTTGTAGAACACAAGCAGGTTCCCTAGATTTCTAACAGCCTGGACCTTCTGCACGGGTCCAGATCTGCTGGGTGTGAGGGTTCTTAGTGTTCGCATAGCCGACTAGACATGAAAAGTCTCATTTTCTTTCACCGTGGACACTTGTGGCGCATCATGACGACTGCACAGGGCGTCTGATAAGACGGCACAAATGGGCTGAAGGTGGCAGGAGTGGGGGTGGCGGACTTAGAATAACATGGTCTACAGATGACTGCATTGAGACACCTGGAGCGCTTATCTTCCGCTTAAGATGGCATGTGTTGGGATGGCTCAACAGGTAAAGGCACTTGATGTCAATTAAGCCTGAAGACCGAAGTTTAATCCCTGGAACCTATATGGTGAAGATGAAGAGAACAAACTCTTGGAAGGTGCGCTCTAATTTCTACACGTGCCCCTCACCACACACACACGCACACGCACACGGACACGCACACGCACACGCACATGCACACTGCAGAGCCAAGACCTGAGCCTGTGTGGCCACTGTCGTATTAACACTTTTCTTGGAGAAAAGTGTCTTTTCCACTCCGGACAGAGTTCCATGATAGAGCAGAGTAACGATGGCTTCAAGGCCCATACATCGAGGCCCTGAGTACATATGTAGTTAGTATCCTGTCACATACAGGGAGGTCAGAGCCCCAGGAGGGTCCAATGACTCTCTCTTCCTCCCCCGTCTCTGGAAAAGCATCAATGGACCACAGGTATGATCTCAAAGCTCTCAGACAGACATGGTGGCTGTTGGTTTGGAGAAAAACTCCCTACTTCAACTGCTCCCTCTTGCTTACGCTGCTCCCTACTCAGCACTGTCCTGTCTTTTCAGGAATTCCAACAGAACTCAAAATCAGGAACCCCCACCTGGAAATGCCCCGGCTCGGGGGTTGTGGTACCCCGTCACCCGGGGCCCCGAAACAGCTGTAGTAGCAGCGAGCTGTCCCTGACCAGCAGCTGCAGCGAGTACTCCAGCAGCTCGTCCTGCACACGGCGCCACGGGGAGCACTTTGGGAAAAGGGTAAGGCTCCTTTCCAGGCACTTCTGCCTCAGAGCAGACCAGAAAGGAACCCTCCACTGGCAGGACCTGGTTGTGGAGGGAGGCAGAGGAGGCTGGATGGCAGGAAGCGGCTGTTTGCTGAGTGGCTGCTGCGGGCCAGGTGGGGCGCCACTAAGCGATGCTACGGGTTCGTGGCATGCAAAGCATGGTGGGCGTGGACCTTGGAAGAGCACAGGACAGGCAGAGAACATACTGGGGCAGACCACAGAGACCTGGTCTCAGTTGACAAGAGGGACCTGCTCTGCTTATGTGCAAGGAGCTCCTTCCCAGGTGTGTGAGTGTGTGTGTGTGTTTGTATGTGTGTGTGTGTGTGCGCGTGCACGCGCATGTGTGCGCATGAGAGAGGGAGAAAGAGAATGTATTTGGCATAGTGTTACATGTGCATATGTATATGGGTACATATAGAAGCCACCGATCATCCTTAGTTGTCATACCTTGGGATCCAATCAACTTAGTTTTTTTTTGTTGTTGTTAATGTTTGTTTGTTTGTTTGTTTGTTTGTTTGTTTGTTTGTTTGTTTGTTTTAAAACAGGGTCTCTCACTGGCCTAGACCTGGCCAATGCAGCTAGCCTGCTAGTTTTTGAGCCCCAGGGATCCACGTGTCTCTGCCAGAGGATGCTACCACGCCCTTTTTGATTTTGTTTTGATTTTTTGCATGTGTTTCCTGGGACTCAGACTCAGGTCCACATGCCTGAGCCATCTCCATGGCCCTGCTATCTAGATGTCTAGGTGATCACCCCCATGATGGCATCCTCATCTACACAGGAGGCTCCCTCAGCGAAGATCCCCTGTGTGCTCTGAGTGGACATCTCTGCACCCAGGTGCAGACTTTTTACTTCCTGTCATTTAAAGGTTTTTGTGTGTTTGTGCATGCACGTGTACATGCGGGTGCACGTGTGTACACTGGCACACGCATATGTGTCCATGTACGCAAGTGTGCATGCAGAGGCCAGAGAACAGCCTCAGCTGCTGCTCTTCAGAACCATCACGGTCTTTTTTCTTTCTCTTTCTTTTTTTATTTTCTGAGACACAGGTCTCACTGGCTTGGAGCTCACCCTTAGGCTAGCTGGGCACTGAGCCTCTGGTTGTGTTTGTTTCCACCTGCCAGGGCTAGGATTACAAGTTTATGTCACCATGTCTGGAGGTTAGTTGATCGCTTGCTTCTGTGGATCCTGAGGATCTAGCTGTGGTCTTCGTGCTCACACAGCTAGCACTTTACAGCTGTTTCCTGCTACCTTTGCTGCTTGCTCGCTGTCATTCTTCCTATTAAGACAGTCTTTGATGTACTAGGGACTCTGTCCTGTGAAAGAAAAAAAAGAAGGCTCTTAAGACCTTTTGAGGGTATGCATGTTGTATGTGTGTGCACCCATGCACATGTGTGTATAAACACGCACTTGCATGTGTGTGCAAATAGAAGCCAGAGTGTAGCCTCAAGAATCATTCTCCAAATTCTTTCCAACATTTTTTTAAGATGGTCTCTCACTAGCCCAGAACTCATGAACTTGGCTAAGCTGGGTGGCCAGGGAATCCCAGAGACCCTCCGGTCTCTGCCTCCCCAGCGCTGACTATAGGCAGGCCACCATACCCCCACCCTTTCTTTCTTATTTAACAGTTCCGGTGATCTCACTCAGGTCCTCATACTTGCAAGGCAGGCACTTTGCTGACTGAACTATTTTGCCAACCTTAGTCTCCCTGTATTGCTTCGAGAAGCCTAGGGTGGTGCTGGGAGATGAGTAACAGACCCAGGATCCCTTAACGAGTGCATGGCATAGCTAGGCTATTAGTTCCAGAACTTTAAACTCTTCATGGTTTTGCCATCCTGGTTGTGTTGATCGTCTCAACACACAGGAGGGTTATGTCCATTGTGGGGATAGGTTTGCTCTGTGAATGCCAGCAATATCTTTTATAAAAACAGATGAATGAATGCCAGTGAGATGGCTTCCGGGCTAAAGGCTCCTGTGAGCCAAGCTGGCAGCCCAAGTCTGATCCCCAGAGCCCATAGTAGAAGCAGACACCATTTTCTGAAAGTTTCTTGCCCCCATACATGCTTGTCCATCTCCCTCTCTCCTGACCCTCTTAAATAAATAATATGAAAAATAAGTAAATAAAATAGTCAAACTACTTAACTAGTCAAGAATGGAGAAGCCCTGACCGTATCCTTAAGCGATCCCAGCTTTATTGAATGGAAAATATGACACTTTGGGGGTCTGAAGGACTGTGGAGGAAGAGAAGATAGGGTGGGTAGGGGTGCTGCACACCTTCTGGGGGTCAAAGGGATCTGCCCCTTTCAGTCTCCTGCAGGGCACTCTTGAATGGCCTCTCTTCTCGGTTGTCTGCATGAGAATTGAAATCATGGAAATTCTTGAAAGCACAAACTGCAACTGCGGCAACTTATATTACCGACTCTCTTAAGGGATCCACTTCTGATTTCCAAGGGAGCTTTGAACACTTCCATTCCCTAAAATAAATGAACGAAAACTTCAAGGAAAAGGGATGAGGCCACCAAGTCACATCCACCCCCAGCAGCTTCAACACTGGAGAGTTTTCTCAAGAAAAGAAATAATCTGATTTTCCGAAGAATAAACACGTGTGTGCTGCTGATAGCGAGAGTGACTTTCATGGAAAGGCTTTAGATGCACACAAACATCTGCAGCTTGTTAAAAGCTCCAATTTCAGTGGAGGCTTCTAGCTCTTTTCAGTGCCTGCATTTGGTTGATATTCAAAGTCAGCAGGAGGGAAGTAGGGGGTCGCTGCTCTGGCGATCTGAAACTATCAGATTTGTGCCTGAAGTTGCCCACTGTTAGTTAGCTCACTCACTTTATACTCTGCTTCTGTAATGAATATTTGGCCCAAAAACTTTAAGGGAATAAGCGGGAGGTTAGTCCAGCTTATGATTTCAGGTTATAGTCAAGCTTGGCAGGAGCTAAGGGAATAGACCACAGTTTAGACACAGGCAGAGGTAAGAGGCCAGACCACCTTAACATACTTTCCAACCTTTCAGTCTTCCAGCTTACTCATCTGCCAAGCAGTTTTCTCTCCTTTTCATTTAAACCTGTCCAGGGAATGGCCCCACCCATTGAGTATTCCTACATCAATTAGAAACCTTCTTCAGGTTTGCTCAGAGGTGAATCTTCATAGATAGACCTAAAGGCTCAATCGTCTGTCGTCAGGTTGACAACTGAAGCTAATGACTGCTACAGCTAGCGACTCTAAAGAAGTCACTAGATCTGTTTTACTGCTTCTCACTTTTCCAGGGCGCTATGGTGGTTCTATGGGAGAAACAGAGCCAGGGAACCTACAGTTTATCATAATACCAGCTCTAAGACAGAAGAGAGAAACTAAGGTTGGCATGATGGTAGAGCGCCTAGACCAAGAGCTCACACCCACAGCTGGCTGCCCAGGCTCCTCCTGCCAGGGCCAGCCATATCTGCCTAGCATTTTTACTTCGGATCTGGGGATCTGAACTCAGGTCCTTTTGATTATGAAACAAAGGCTTTAATCCCTGAGCCATCTCTCCAGCTCATATTTATACTTCTTTTGGGTTCTGTTAATAAGCAGTTAGTTATAGCCAGTTTCTTCCACTGCAATCAGGTTTCAGAGTCCTTAAAAGCAGGCTTCTTACCTTATCTTACTGAACTACTTGCACGGAACCCGGCACGACCAGTGTCTCCTTCAGGGTTAGCATTGCACAAACTTACGTGATGTGTGACAACTCAACGCTCAGTTGCATGAATGAAGCCAGGTGGGGGTGGGCGGGAGGCTCTTTCTTTGTCGGTGACCTGCATGGTTAGGCACTTCTCAGATCTGCTTTTCTTTCTCGGCAGCCCTCACAGATCTGGGATGAGAGGCCGAGTGCGGATTCCTCGCTCCCCAGCAGCTTTGCTAACCCTGTGGATGACCGTCCTCCCACCCGGGCCAGAGAGAGCCACATCCTGGAAGGCCTGAGGCGGCTACAGAGACGGAAGACACGGCTGGAACCACCCGCAGCCATCACCAAGTGGGGTTATAAAGACTGCATGAACTCTAATGAGGGAATCTATTCCCCTGGGATCAAGAGCCACAGCCTCCAGGAGACCCCTCCCTTTGATCCAGCTGGCCCAGGGAGCCCCTGCAGGGAGCCCCAGAGGACATTCATCTATGATACAGACTCGCAGGAGGATGGCGAGGATGACCCCCCTTCCTCAGCCTGGCAGCCAGCGGTCCCCAGCCAGGGCTGCGGGCTCCACGCCAGCCAATTAACCCACAGCATCTCGGACAGTCTGTTTATCTGGGAGCCACACGGAAAGCTCTTGTGGGAAGGGACCTCGTCAGTTTACAGCAGGGAAAGGCCCGAAAGGCGGACTCACTGCGGCAGCCGCTGTCTCTTGAAGCAGCACGGCCGAAGAGTACACGTGCCTCGGAAGCACAGGGACCGGGATCCACGCGGCCACGGTGGGTACGACCACGTAGTTCTGGACATCCAGCTGTCAGACACAGATGATAACGAAGCCCTGGATGAGTTGCACATAGACAGCAGCGAGGACAGAAGCCCTTCGGACTTGTCACTGACCGCGGACCCCAATGGGTCCACAGATAACATGGACGTCCTCCTGGGATTCAGGAAGTCCGAATGTGCATCTTGTGATGAGGAGGAAGGGGTCCGGCCCACCCACATTGAGAGCGGATCACAGACATTTGGTTTCATCATGCAGCAGAGGAGGGTGAAGAGGACCTCTTCCCAGGAGCACATGAGGATGCTATTTGACGCGGAGAACGGCAAGTCCATGGAGTTCAGCTCCCACCAGTCTGGGGTGATCGCCATGGCCAGGGACGAGATCGCCATCAGTGCAGCGGACCACGCTGAGCACATCACTCAGGGAATCACTCGCCTCCAGCCAGGAGTCACCGCAAGGGACTCTCCCTTTCTGCAGAGACCAAGAGAAGAAACCCAGGAAAACACCCCCCCACATGAGGAGGATGGTGGCCCCTCAGCCTGCCTCACAGCTTTGGGAACTCGCAATGTGCCACAACCAAAACTCACCAAACCAGTACAGGGTGCCACATTCCGGGATACTTCTAGGTCTCTGGCCTCCATGAGGAACTGTCAGAAGCTGAGCATGACAAAAATACCTTCCAGAAGCCTGTCTTCACCACAGAAATCAAAACTCATGGAGCCTGGAGCCTCCTCTCCAGTCCCCTCCAGCGGCCCTGTGAGTCTTTCAAAATCCCCAGCTGTCCCTCCTGGGAAACTCCCACAGAAATGCATGAAGGTGGACAGCTCTGGGCCCCTGTGTGATGTGAGGCCAGATCCACACATCCCAAAGCACCCCACCCAAGTTCCTCACACCCCCAAGGCGACCAGTGGAAAGGACTGGGCCCAGTGCCCCAACAGTCAGACTTCCAGGATGCAGTCAAGGTCACTCGTCGGGTCTGGTGACAGCAGGGACCACCGGAAAAGGGACAAGCTATGTAGGTCTGGGTCAGAGGTAGGGGTGAGGTCACCCTCTCCTCCTCCCCCTCCGGGAAGATCAGCCTCTTTACTGGTCAGGTCGAATTATGATGCTCCACTATTGCCATCAGCAGCTAAACCCGAAATCAGAGTCCCCAAGGACCGAGGGCCGACAGTGTTCAGATCCCCACCTCTGAAAGCATCCTCCTGCTCCTGTGATCTCTCCGAGTCAGGCTACATCTGAAGTCCAGAGGAACAAGCCTTCGATTGCCTTCAAAAAGGCTGCCTGCTCCCCAGCCCTGATCACCACAGAGTTCGTAACAGATCCAAGATCCCCTCAGCCAGCCCCTTCTAGCTCGCTGGCCACGGTGCCTCCTCAAGTCTCTCCAAAGAGAAGCATTCCCCAAACCTCTGGTCACCAAACACCTGGGACTACACAGGTGGACCCAGGGTTGCTGACACCCAAGACATGTCCTCCAGCCCACGAACTACTGGACAGAGCGTCCTCTAACAGCCCATCTCTGGGAAGAAAAGGACCATTGAGCAGCAGTAGCCCGGAATCCTATAACAAAACCTTCTCAGGACCGAGCGAGTCACCATCACCTCAGGTCAGTGGTCTCTCGACCTCCTTGTCTCCATCCAACAGAAGCCAGAGCACACCACAAGGCTGTCCAAACCCTCCTGAGAAAGGGCTGAAGACTCGCCTCCCAGTGGGGCTCAGGGTTCTTATGAAGTCTCCCCAGATGCTCCGGAGAAGTCCCGCTGTGCCTGGGAAGCAAGAGAAAGACAGTTTCAATGAAGCTTCTAGAAGCTCTGGGGCAGGGAGCAAGTCTAAGTCCGAGGATGCAGCGAGCCTAGGGACCGCGGTGGAACAGAGAAATGCATCCGTGCAAAGTTTACAAGCTCCTGAAAGCCTGAGGACGGGGCTTCCAGAGACCTCAGAAAGCGCCCTCCCCAGAGGTAGTGGAAGAGACGGGATGGAAAAGAGACAGGTGGAGAGGTCCTTCTCCTCCAAGCAAGCCGCACCTGAAGCCAGCTCTAGGAATGAATGGTGCCAAAGCCCGGAGCCAGAGCTTCAGTGCCCACTCAGGAGACAAGACATCCACATCCCCTGCGGAAGGCCCAGGCAAGATCCGAACTCAGATCATCACCAACACCACTGAGAGAGGCAATTCGCTAACCAGGCAGACGGGCTCTGCTAATGGCTCTCCCAGCAAGACTCCTCCAACTTCCACATCTGATTCTCTGCTGGCTGCTGAGAAGTCCCTGGGGTCTTCCTCATCCAGACAGGAGTCCCTGGGCAGCGCAGAGAGCAGCCCAAGTCATTTGCCTTTGAGGATCCCCCCAGGATCTGAAGGGCTCCCCACCCCACTGAGAACAGAAGACCAGCAGATGTATCCCCAGGGAGGATGCCCTAACCTGAATGCACCCCAGGAAGCAAGCAGCGACCACTGCAGGTATTCGCCCACCCCCACAGACTGCGTTCCACCCCTGAAAGCCCCAGAGAGGGTGCAGCAGTCAAGCAATTTGGAAGCAAGCAGGTCATCCAAGTCGGAAACTTCTGGAAGACATCCCGATGCTTCTACCCCCGGTACTGATGCTGTGGGTCCAGAAGTCCCCCTCTCACCCTCCATTGAAGAAAAGGTCATGTTGGGAATTCAGGAAAACATGGAAAAGGACCAATTGCAGGTCAAATCGGCCTCTTCAGAGGCCAAACCCAAGGCTGGGCCCTCTTTCGCCAGCTGGTTCGGCTTTCGGAGAAGCAGACTCCCAGCCCTGAGCAGCCGGAAGACGGATGCCTGCAAAGCTAAAGCGGAAAAGAAAGAGACAAAGGTCTTAGCATTTGGGAACAAGCAGCCAAAACCAGAGAGAAAGAAAGAGAGGAAGAAACTTGAACTGCAGTATAAAATCGAAGGTGAACTCAACATGGACATCCAGTCGCCAGACAATCCCAACCACGGTCTGTCAAGCAACCATCATCCGAAAACATCACACGACATTTACAGCCAAAGGAAGTTTGAACCGAGAACTAGACCCAGCCCTGCTGTGTGCTCAGTGAAAGACGACTTTATGGAAGAACTGTTAAACAGGTAACTTGTATGTGTGTCTGGGGAGGGGGTGTCGAGGGATCCCCTGCTCCCTCCCCCTCCTAAGGAAAGCTGCTTCCTGTTCATAAATACCAGTCAAGCATGATTTCCATGCAGATAGGCTGTTTTTTATACATTTTCCAGAATTTAAACAATGAAATAAAAGTTAGCAATAAAATGATAATTTAGTTCATGTTACTTTGTTAACCAAGCCAATGGTCTTTGAAATTAAAGAATGGTTAGGTTTATCAAGGTTGATAGAAATTCAGTCTACACAGGCAGCTGTGAATGTGCCCACAATGCATGAAATGGAAGAAAATTACGCACAGGTTTGAAAACATGCCAATTTCATTGATCAGACTGAGCAAACGTATACTTAGGAACTTTCTAGAAGTAATTACTTTTCCTGACGATCTAAAGCCAGAAATGTATTTAGCAAATACCCTTCAAGGGTCTATATTTTGTCCCTCCCCAAAAGCAGTTATAAAAATAAAAATACGGGGCTTGGGAGGATGGCTCAAGGGGTAAATCTTGCCATGCAAGTACAAGTACCTGAGTTCAAGCCCAAGAACCCATGTTTTGGTTTTGTTTTATTTGTTGTTTTGTTCTTTAAAAAAAAAAAAAAAAGAACAATTGTGGTACTAAGTGTTTGTCATCCCAGTGTTATTGAAGAGGAGGCAGGAAGATCTCAATGGCTTGCTGATGGGCCAGCTTAGCCTAATTACAGAAGTTCAGGACAGTGAGAGACTCAGCCTCATAAAAGAAGGTGGGCGGTGCCTGTAATTAAGCTTCTGACCTCCACCCATGTGCATATACGCCCACATTCACACACATACCCTCACACACACACACACACAACACGAAAAATAATAAAGTGCAATTATTATCATACAACGCTGATTGACAGAGGAGTGTCATGTTTCAGGATTTGCTCAAAGCTGGCAAGCAACTCACCACTGTGCAGAGGTTACTGGGAACACGAAAGGGTCGGGGATACAGAGCGATGGAAGGCGGACCATGTAATTTATCAGAGGGATGGCTTTCCACCTGCAGGGTTGATAAGAAAGGAGCCGGGCCGACAGAAAGCGGATCAAACAGTGCTTCCTGCTGGAGCGTGTCGAAGGCCACTTCCCAGGGCTCCTGTCTCGCCAGCGGCTCTGTCAGCACTCAAGGAAACCCAAGGAAACACAAATCCCAAACCGAAATGGAAACAGCAGAAGATGCCCTGGTACGTGCTCTGCTGTCCTGGCTGGAGAATGCTTGGTTCTGGCTGAGTTTTTTTGACCTTTCCTTCACGCTTTGTGGGGTCGAGAGATGATCTAAGGATGGTCTTCCTGTGTGTGTGTGTGTGTGTGTGTGTGTGTGTGTGTGTGTGTGTGTGTGTGTGCATATTTGAGGGTACATTGAATGTATGCTCCTGTGGAAGCCTAAGAGTGATATTGGGAATCATCTTCAAAGCTTTACCTACTTACTGCTTTGCTCTGGGGTTTCCCAGGCTCTGCCTTCCAGAGTCGAAATCCAGTCCATCATTTCTACCTGGCATTTTTACGAGATCTGGGATTCAAACCCAGGTCCTTTTGCTTACAAAGCAATGGCTTTAACCCCTGAGCCATCTCTCCACCTCCCTAGAGCTAACAATTTTTTTATGATGATTCCAACATCTCCAGCAATGTTAGAGGAATAAGCATAATTTTAGAAAGAAACTGACAGAGGATTCAAGAAAACTGGGGCTATTTTCACAATTGTCTTTAAGTGTTGTGTGTTTTAAGGAAAGTTGTACATGGACAGCAATCCTACCTAGACAGAAAGTGGTAAGGTAAATAAAATGTCATTTTCATATTTCCCATGGACATGCTAGCTTCTGATAATATCTTTTAAAAGTTTTTTTAAATTGCATTACCTCTCCTTAGCAATTCATTCCACGCTGACATAATTGATTTCATGACGTTCATTGTTCCACTTAGTAAGTTTTGAAGTACTTACAGAAAGAAATTCTCATTGTAAAAGTTCTTTATTTGCAGGCTGCAGAGATGACTCTGTCTGTAAAGTCCGTAATGCCACACAAGCATTAGAATCTGAGTTCAGACCCCTAGCACTTATGTTAAAAATGAGGTGAAACAGTGTATCCTTCTAATCCCAGCACCCAGGAAGCAGACTGGAGTGTACTGGCCAGCCTGTCTAGGCAAATGAGCGAGCTCCAGGCTCCGTGAGAGACCCTGTCTTAAAGGATAAGGATGAGAGCAAAAGAAAAACAACAAATTGATGTAGACCTTGGCTTCCATGAAAAAACCAATGTAGTGACATATGCTTGTAAACCTAGATCTGGAAAAACAGAGACAGGAGGCTCCCTGGAGATCATTGGCCAGCCAATTGGTGAGCTTCAGGCCAGAGAGAGACCCCATCTCAAGGAAGATAGATGGAATGTTCCTGTAAATGATACTTGAGCTTGTCCTCTGACCTACACTCACATGCATGCACCTATACACACATATACTACATATACTATACATGCATGTATCTACTCATGTGTGCACATATTCCCACACATGTAATCACACACATACATGTATCTGCGTGCATGTGTGTATTCACACACATACAACACATATATGCGTGTGTGCATATACATAAAGTCACATGCAAGCACACACATACACCTGCATTAAAGAGAACAGTGGGCACTCTGGAAGTAACCATGATTGGTGTTATCTGTTGGTGTTTAGCTTCCTATTACATTTATTTGGTGCGTGTGTGTGCACATGCCCAAGTGTTCCACAGCATGCATATGGGGGTCAGAAGACAACTTCCAGGAGTTGCTTCGCTTCTTCCACCACAAGGTTCCGAGAACTGAACTTGGGTCATCAGGCTTCACCTCAGGCGTCTTCACCGCAGAGCCACCTCAGCAGCCCCAGATGCACACTTAACTTGCTTTCCTCAAATGGGTCCGACTGCAGATAGCGCTCAGGTCTTTCAAACTGCCATGTGCACTCCTCTGCCATCATTCTTCCTCTGGGTTCCGATGAGATCATCCCTTGTTTGAAAGCATAGATGTCCTTTGCATTCTCAAAGCTCAAGTTAGCGGCAGATCCGAGGCTGCCCTTGTGGTGTCACTGGGGGGAAAGAGGGAATGAATGTGTCCAAGTGTGCAACATGCTAGAAATTCAATCCCGCTGATGGAAAGCCCTGATAGCCCCGCCGAGCCCTTATCAGAGGCACTCCATTTAACCGTGCCTCATTTAATACATGCCTGACAGCTTGAGCCTATCTTCACCATACCGCAGCATGGAAAAAAATAAAAATAAATAAATATAAAACAAAAATCCCCCTGCCTAGCTTCTATGTACTTCTTTTTTCCATTCTTATCACTCGCTAAAGCTAAAGTAATTCACCATGCTCTTTCCTTCCTCATCTAAAGTTATTCACAGGGTGGGAAGAAGAGCACTTTGGTTTTGTCCCGTGTCTGCAAGGAACACTCTTACTATGCTTTGCAAAGATCCCCTAACCTGCCCAAGTCCTGCATCATCAGTGGGGATATGCTAATTTTTCTAGTTAGCTGTGAGAGGAGATCAGTCTTGCAGAGAAGACTTCCCACACAGAGGAATATTATTAAGCCGGATAGATGTCCGGCTAGTCATTTTGTAAAAATGTAAAATGCAAATTTATTATTTTTTGTTTTATTCCAATAACCATCTGCATAGATTGGCCTAAAATTACTAATTTCAGAAAGGACCAGGCTACTGTCTCCTTTGGGATGCTACAAAAAAAATAGCAGTGGAAACCCATTTATTACACATTATCAGCTCATATAGAAAGAAATGAGACTTGGATAGCACAGCACACGATTGTGATGCCCAAGAACCTTTTAAAATTCAGACTTTAAGAGAATTCTCCTACAGGGCTCAAGGTAAATTTGCTCTCTGCTTATTTTAAAGTGTGTTGCAAAGAATTTTTCTCCTACTAGTTATATTCATTGGAAACAATAACTATATAATACATTAAATGTCACACTTTTATTCCAAATAAAAACACTTTTCTAAAACCTTGTGACAGAGGTTGGGGAAATGTCTCAGTGGATACAAGCGTTTACTAGACAAGCTAGTGCATATATAAAAAGCCTAGTATGGCTCTATTCAGAAACCTGTAACTCCAGCTCTTAGTGCGGGTTGGGGGAAGAGATAGGAGGATGGCTGGAACTTGCTCACTGCCAGTCTAGCTCCAAGTTCAGTGAGAGACGCTTTGTCATAGGACTAAGGTGGAAAGTGATAAGAGTGGGACAGTTGATGTCGTCTTCTGGCTTCCGTATACACACATGGTGAGTGTGAGCACACACATACACACACACGTAAGTACCACAAACACATAAGCACATATGCACATACGCACATACACTACAAGCACACACACCAAATAAATATAAAAAGAAACAAAAATAAGCCTTATTCTCTAATCTGCCATTGTCCTTTATAAACTAAAACATTCAGTCACAGAGGCACAAGGCCTTTTAATTGATACAACGATAATATTGGAACGATTACTTCCACACGAATGTTTATCAAGTTCCCATTTTGTTGAAATTACCGGGGCCTGAATAGCCCTTCTTACTGTGATCAACATAACATGTATCAGAGTCCCAGGAAGGCTTTGCTGCAGTCAATCTTTCCTCTGTTTTTGGAACTCAGGTTAGAGGTTCACATCTGCCATCATGGGTAGCTGTTGAAGTCTTTGTGTAGTTTAGAAGGAGGGGCCACGTTACTTTATACTTGAAATGATTTTATGTGATTTAAATAAAGAGAAAAACAAGACATCCCTAGAGGACATTGCTTGGCATGCATGAGCAAGACATAGGCTTGTTCTGCCTGCCTTGAAGCTCCAAATTCTTCTTCCTTCCTGTGGACTCCAATGATTTTATTTTTCTGGAATGAGCAGTCTCAAAGGAAGCCCGCTGCAGACTCTTGGTTAACACCTCTGGACAAAAATAAAAATCGTTCACTGAGTTAACGAGGTCATATACTTTGATCGCGTGTGGGAGAGAGACGGCCATGTTAATATGGGCATTTTCATAAGTTATGGGGAGCCTCTGCACCTAAGGGTCTCACTGGGTCTGAAGCAAATCATGGCTGCTAATAAAAGAAATCATCAAATACACCATCCTGTTAAGGTGGTGCACTGTGATGAAAGAGCAGGAAATAGTAGGGTAATTACACAAATTGTTGTCATCTTTTTAAGCCTCGCACAATGCTACAAGCTCAAAATCCTAATTAGAATGAGTCTGTACTAAATGCTGTTTTGATGCCAATAGGCAGCATACATGCTCTCCCCCCTCTTGAAAAGTTCTGTACGTGACAAACTCTGCCAACGACAGTGCTGCTAGTCTCAGCCTCGCAGGATCGCTGGTCCCTCGCTCACTCTGACCTCTGAGGGCCACGATGGCCATTGCTACGCGCTCTCAGCTTGCCATCCTCTATCTCTTCTTGGCCGCAGATAGATTGCATACCACCGTGTTTTACTATGGGACACACAGTCCCAAAATGTAAATAATTGTTCTTATCCCATTAAGTGTGAAAAGTAGGAGATAAAAGTAGAAAGTTAAATTAGTTCAAGGGCAGTGAGCGACCAGGAGACTTTCCAGAGAACGAGTAAAGGATAAAGGCTATTTCTGGTTTTGTGTTGAGCTGGAGCTCCCAACCTGATCCCGACAGCTTCTGACCTATGTGTGGGCACATCCCACACACTGTACATACTGTACTACAGCCATGAGCTGCCTGGGTACCTGCTAGAATGTATTCTGTAAGCATTCCTGGGGACTGAGTAGATGGTTCAGGGTCAAAGCCTTTGTCTCACAAACAGAAGGACCTGAGTTTGAATCCCCAGATCCCACATGAAAACACTAGGTAAAAATGGCAGCAGTTCTATAATTCCAGCCCTGGAACAGATCCTGGGAAATTCCCATGTCATAGTTAGGTACAGGTGTCCACTTGATGGTTGAGGGTTTGAATTCTGGGCACATTTGTGGAAAGTTAGTGATTGAGTTAAGCCCACAGCAAACCTACAGGAGACTGTCTAGTTGACGGGAATGGTCCAGCCCATGGTGAATGGGACTAGTCCCCAGGCAAGTGGATAAGACAGGGAATTTATTGAAAACAAAAATCATCCTTGTGTATACTTGGCCACACATACTGGTCTGGCAAGTAAGGATCATCTTCTCCCAGCTGTTATGTGGAAATGGTGTGGCCAGTTCCCTCGGCCCTGATGTTGGTGTGAGCTCTCCTGCCAGTCTGGACTAAGAACTGTAACCAGACTATTGTAAGAGAATAAGCCCCTTAGTTCCTCTGAGTAGTTTTGTCATGATTTTATCAGCAACATGCAAATAAAAGCAATAAGGAGTTAGAGCAATCCAGGATGATTTCTGTTGTCATCCTTATACCTCCACACACACATACTCAAGTGCTCTCTTGTATACACACACACACACACACACACACACATACACACACACACACACATACACACACGCCCCTTTAGTCATCCTACCAATGACCTTGACTGTCTTAATACCTAGGAGACCAGTCAAGTTCCCAAGGTGCAGATACCTCAGGCTTGCTGGTTGGACTCTCAGCCTCTCTCCACATCTTCCCTGCTACGAGGTGGTGGGTCTTCTCATCTGTGATAGTGGTGACAGTAGTGCAGTCCACACTACCCCACCAACCTTCACAAAGCATAGCAAGGGGATTGTGGGAGCTGTGTGCTGGTATGGGCAGGCTTCACTCTGTTTGTCTTTTTGTGTGTGTTTGGAGAAGGGGGTGCAGAGCTAGAGATCAACCATGTACCACGCTGCAGTCTTTATCAGGTGGTCTCTCACTGATCCGGAGCACACAGACTGACCCAGGCTAACTGCCTGGTGGGTCTCTGAACTGGACTTATAAGCATATATAACCACACCTGGCTTCTCCCTTTTACCAGCCAAGTCAGATTCCTAGTCCAATCAGCTGGTGTTACAACTGGTATCATTAATGTCCCCTGTCCCCACAGCTGGCTTAGGAAGCTGGAGAGTTAAGATTTCCTCCCAGTTACAACTTCTTTGTGTGGACCAGTTTTAAAGAGATTCCCCGACTCTCAAGATCTCATGTGCAAAATGTTGCAACCTCATGAGATTCTCTCTGCAGACTTCCATGGAAGACTGCTGTAATCTGACACCTTAATATTGTACCAGATACAGAGAGAGATAGACAGAGCAAGTGCACGTGTATGTGTGGGTGTGATGCACATGTATGCACAGGAATGTAGATGCAGGAGGGAAACCTTGGTTGTCATTCCTCGGGGTCAGTCGTTTTCTTTTATAACATAATGTCTCTCACTGGAACTCAATGATTCAGCCGGACTGGCCAGCCAGCGAGCCTCCAGGAACCTGCCTACTCAAGACTCCCCATCCCATCTTGATTTTTTTAACATATGTTCTAGAGAGCAGACTCAGAATCTCGTGCTTGTAAAGCAAGCGCATCACAGTCGTCTCCCCAGGCAAGGGGAGTAAATTCAAGGCAGTGCCTGAAGAATGACTCACGGCTCCCCCTCGCTGAGCTCACGTCACAGTATCCTCATTTCATTATGGAAAGAACAAAAAAAAAAATCTCTTTCTTCGAGAGTTCTATTCCAGGAAAGGGTCAGGAGATCCCAGTGCAATTTAAGTACATCCTTACTCTCACTAAAATAACTCATGGCAGAATCCGGCGGCTCTGGAGGAGTTACACTTCCTCAGCCTTTAATTTTTCCTAATAGCCCCATGTGACTGATTCGATTATAAAGTTGTAAAACCAAAGCTGTTACCCTGAAGCTCTTGCATAGAATCAGGTTCCCCTGTAAGTTCTGTCTTTCAAAGCTGGAGTTTTATTTCTTGCAACAGACTCTCATAATTGAAACTTGTGATGAGACCAAATGATAAAATAATGGAAAGTGGAATGACATTCTCTCCACACACATACAAACTCAAACACACATAAACACTGAGACACCCACATGTATGCATATACATACACTCATACACATAAACAAACATTTATGTACACAGACAAACATACACATGGATGCACGTGTACACACACATATACATGCATATACAAACAAACATGCACACATTTAAATACTCACACATGTATGAATATTCAGAGTTTCACCTCATCATTTATTGAAGACTGTGCCATAATTCACGAAGTTTCTTGTAGGAGAATGATTAAGGAGTTCTGATACTTTCTTGCTGCAGGTGAAGGAAGTGAATGAGGATCCACGAGAGGATGAAGATGACTGCCATCACAGACTCTGCCTTTCAGAACCACAGCTTAGGTAATGGGCCATCTCTTGATTCATTTCTCTTTTTTGACGTGCTTTCTTGGTGCAATGCTAGAGCCTGAGATGCGTGCATGCCCTCAGTGTGAGGTTGGTAACTTTTACTTCTGAGATTTTTACATGCTGTGGTAATCACTTTTCTGTTGCTGTGACAAAATACCCTGACGACAACAACTTAAGGGAGAAGAAAAACTTACTCTAGCTCAGAGTTGGAAGATGCATCCATATTAGTGGGGAAGGCATGGTGGCAGGATAGAAAGGCAGCTGATACACTTGACATCCACAGTCAGGAAGCAGAGAGATCGAATGCTGATGCTCAGCTCGCTTTCTCCTTTGTATTCAGCCCAAGACCCCAGCCTGAGAATGGTGCCACCCACACTCAGGGGTGTTGTCCTAATTACCCTAATGAATGACCACTTACCCAGAGGCCTTTTCTCTTGTTGATTTTGCATCCTGTCAAGTGGACAGTCAGCAAGAACAGTCACAGATACTAACATAGCAAGAGGACTGGGACTGGGTATTACGGCTCAGCTGGTGCAGTGCTCGCCTGGCATGCTTGAGGGTCTGAGTTCAATCCCCAGTATCAGAGCAAACAGGTAAGCCTAGGAACGAGATGCAAGTACTGGTAAAGTAGTTAAGTGTAACTTGACAAGGAGAGAGTGCTTGTGTTCAGTGAGAAGTGACACTGGGTGCCAGTAATTGTGCCTGAGAGAAAATCATCTCTGAGTGGATCCAGTTTTGGAACTGATTCTGGAAACAGCAGATACAGAGACAGGGTTGTGGCTTTCTTACACTGGAGGATGTAAATATATTTTGCTGAAACCTCCACATTATTTTCTCTATCACTTCGTTGAGAAACCAAAATACAGATACTCCTGTCTCTGGATTCACTTGTAAATCATTTCTTTTCTTTCTTTCATTCATGTATGTATGTATGTATGTATGTATGTATGTATGTATGTGGTACATGTATGTATGTGCTTGCATGTGAGTGGATGTACATGCATGCATGTGTGTACATGAGTGTATTTGAGTGTGTGTGCCTGTGGAAGCCCAAGGATGATACCAGGACTCATCCTCTATCACTTGTCCACCTCATTGTTGTGAGCGTGGGTCTCTATTCAACCCACGGCACATCGTAAGGATCAGTCTGGCTAGCCAGCTTATTCTGGAGATTGCTTCCCAGGGCTCTAATTATCAGTTGGCCACCACACCCATCTGACATTTTATGTGAGATCCATGGATCTGAACTCAGATCTTTTTTGCTTGCAAGGCAAAGGTTCTAACCACTGAGCCATCTACTGTCATGCGTAACACCAGACAGGAGGCAGCGTAAGCTCCTAGTAAGTGGGACTCAGCTAACTGGCTTTCAGCATGGGGTGGTTGCCCTTCACCATGGAGGAATGATGGATGACCAGGATCTTTCACAGGAGATTGGAGGGGTGATAGGGTTCCAGGCCCCCCAGTGACCTAAAGCACTTGAAGAGTTTGTTGGCCTTCACGTGAGGTCAGTAAGTGAATGTGGGTGCTGCTGAGTTACTGTACATAGGACCCGGATGAAGGAGCTCTTAATCCAGCACATTCTGCCACGCCCCAGGACACACGCTCCTTGTGGAGGAGGGATCAGCTCCTGCTCAGTTCTGCCTTCCAATTGCTTTCTGTGGGATCCCCTTAACTGCCAGCTCCCACACTACCAACTCTGCATGCCTCAAGGTAGGCTCTGTGGCTGACTTTCTTGCATACCCAGCAGGCTGCTGCAAACTGTAATTTACAGTGTATCACGAGTGTTGTTCCCCCACAGCTTAATAAGACTCGCATGTAATTATTCTTCTTTTCATTTGTAATTGGGAACACAAAAGTCTTAACAAACAGCCGAACAAGTGTAGCCTGAATAAGGTTATTATTCCAAAAAGACATCCTTTCATTATGGCTGTCAATGTGAAATGCTTTAATTGGTATCAGTTCAGCGTGGTTGGCTAATATGCAAGTTAAATATTGTTTAACAGCCTTCAAGCACGATCCTATGTAAAGCCCAGCTGAATCATCATTTTTCCATAATGAGGCCTTTTTGGGCTTCGTAGGGCTCAGGGGACATATACAAGCAAGTTGAAGGGTTAGCTCAATGGGAGAGAACTTGCCTAGTATGCTCAAGGCCCCAGGTTCAATTCCCAGCACTGTGAACCACATAATAAAATCAACTTAAAAAGGGCTGGGGGAGAAGCTCAGTTGACAGAGTGCTTGCCGAGCATGCGCAAAGCCCTGAGTTTGATCCCCAGCACTAGATAAGCCGAATATGGTGGTATATGCCTGTACTCTAGAGGTGGAGGTGGCAGGAGGAGCAGAAGAAGCTTAAGGTCATCCTTGGCTACATAATGAGTTTGAGGCCATTTTGTCCCAAAAAAAAAATGGTATATATTTTTGCACATAAATATATATCTGTAGATATGTCTGTGTGTATGTGTGTCAGTGTATGGTGTATAAATATATGTGTATGTATATATGTGTGTGTTTAGGCATGTATGTATATGTGTGTGCAGGCATGAGGCATGTGTGTATGAATGTCTGGATATGTGTATAAGGTGCATATATGTGTATGATGTGGGTGTATATACGTGTGTTGTGTGTGTACGATGTATCTGTATGATATATGTGTGTATACTGTTGGTTTCTGTATATAGTGTATGTTTATGGTATATCCATGTGTGTATATATGGACAAGTATTTATGTGCATGGTATACTGTATGGTGTGTATATGATTAGTACATACGTATTGTTTATTCATGTAAATGTATGTATGGTATATGTTTGCATTCTGTGTGTATATGGTTGGTGTGTAAGTATAGTTGGTATGTGCTTATGGTAAGTCTGTATGTGTGTTTATGTGTATAGTGTGTGTATGTCTATGATGGATATGTATAGTGTGTGTATCATGTTAGATGCTGATTTTTTAATCGCAAAGTCAACAGTCTTCATGTTTTATAGGCACAACTCTTTGCAGATCCTCGATGTTTTAAATGCTTACCAGCAGCCACCTTTGGTTATTTCCACCTCAATCTCAGTATGAGATTACAGTTCAGTTTCCCACTCCACTAGCTCCATGTCCAGTAAGAATGTAGCCTCTGTAGACATCCCCTTCCTCTTGTTCTGGGGAAAAGCACAGCATTGGCACGCACGTGCTCATGGAAGTTGGCTAGGTCATCAGATCACTGAAGAGTTCTGTCTTCAAAGTCACTCAGTCAAGATGCTAAAGCCATAAGGGGACACTAATAACAAAAAACTGATAAGCCACTATTTAAATAATAAAAATTCATTTATCATCCTATTAAAGTGCTCAAAGAAAATCATGACATGTGGCAGCTCAATAGCACTGTCAAAAACCCCTTGTTCTTTTTGTCTGCCTACACCCCCAACACTATCAGGTTAGCTTCCTGTTCTCATGCTAGTTGCCTCTGGTTGAACTCTAGGCATTCCATTCCCATGGAGACAGAAAGCGTATGGATGAGCAGAAGTTCTCCAGGATTCCCCAATGAGGCTATCTGACTACCACTGACAAATGGTTCATGCAGCCCCTTCTGGCTGCAAAGGATGCTGGGAAAGTCCATAGATTCCTGTCTGGCTTCAAACCTGTGATGTAAGAAAGATAATTGGGAATGTCTCGTGGCTAGCCAATCACAGGAGCTTCTTAAAAAGATCCTCTAGGTCAAGGGTGAATAAGACTCACTGAGGTCAACTGGTCATTAATGTTATCCCATATGAATATTGCATGCTGAAAGTCCCAATGTTCTTCATTTTTGCTCAAAGCAGTGTTACCATGTATTCTGCAGTATTTGATATGAATGTATAATATTCTCAGTCACAGAACCTGATCCAATTTTAATGTGTCTCTTCCAACCAAATGTCAATTAGTATCATAAGGCAAACAGAGAAGAATCATCAAAAAAGGAGGTAGAACAATCCTGGATGATTCCTGGTCACCCCTAGGTCTACACAGACACACACACACACAGAGTGACCTCTGATACACACAAAGACACATAGAAAAATGAAAAAATTTTAAAAATACAAAAAAAGAAAACAGAAAATTGTCCTGATAAATGTCATGTAACAAACACCAAATGGTTAACCTAGTCTAGTAGAAGTACTCTGCAAATTAGTTTCTTTTCTGTTTTTCTTTTAACTATAATAGTCTTATCCTACATATTATACTAGTATCTACTGGGGCTAAACTGTCACAATGAATCCACATATCATTGTCTTGTTTTAAATATCAGCCAGCATTAAGTATTAAAACTAATTCACTAAGTGAAGACAGGATCCAGAAATTCTTATAACTCAGAAAAAGGTCTTTCAAAGATTTTGAAAAGGGATTTGTTCAGAAGCCAGTATTATAAAAACAAAAGACACATGGTAGCCTCCCATGTGGGTAAAGATGCATGTGATTTTACCTCAAATCTGAAAGACTTACAAGTCTACTTACTAACCCAGTAAGTAAATACCTCAGTGCTCCATGATTATACAGTGATGTTTGCTCAGCTGTTAAGTCACTTGCCAGACAAGGAAGAAGGACCACATTCAAGATTTCCAGATCTGCCATAAAATGCTGGGGAGGTATAGTGGACCTTGTGTAATTCTGGCTTTGGAAAGCAGAGACTAGGAATCCTTGAAATAAGCTGGCTAGGCAGAGTAACCCAGTCTCTGAGCTCTGAATTTGAATAGAGACCCTGACTCAAAAGAAGAAGGTTGAATGAGCAATCAAGTATGATCCTGATAGCAACCTTTGTAGACTCTCTGCTCATGTGCACACATATGCACACATGTGCGTACCCATATACATGTGAGCATGCATACATACATGTACATGCCACCTGCACATATCCATAAAAATGGCAAAAGAAAATCTCTCCCATTGCCTGGGTGTATTCCCAGTAGTTTCTGTGGGAGTCAGGAGTAGTGCTAGCATGGCAAGACCCTCAGCTGTACCAAGTGCCTTGTTGCTTTTCTTATCCCAGCTACTGATGTTGCCTCCAGCTGCTCCTTTCCATCTGTTACTCCTCCCTTCTTCCCCAACCTGTACCATCCTACAGAAAGTTATTCGATTCCTAAAGCGCTACTGACACCCTCACACCAGAAACCCAGGTGCTTCATGTCCCCAGGGTGTTGGATTTCCTTATCCCAGCCCTCTCCTAGATGTCAGCTGTATTAGTCAGGGTTTTCTGGAAGAATAGAATCAATAGAATGTATATAAAACTTTATTAAATCAACTCACAATAAAAGCAGTGTCCTCCAAAGTAGCCACCCACAGCTGCTTTGTTCTTGACCCGAATGTCTCACAAACCCAACGAATTTTCAGAGTCTTGAACCTCTGTCACGCTGGAGGGTTGAGGCTGGACTCCAATGTCAGGGATGGATGACAGGTGGAAGATGCTGGGCTCCAACACTGGCAATGAACAAGTGACCCACAAGACCAGGCTCCAAAGGCAGCAGGAACAGCAGGAAAGTCGAAAGGGCCAAGCACTGAGCCAGTCAATGACAGAGGCAGTAGCGGCACAGCAACAAAGAAGACAACAATGCTCAAAGAAGATAACAACCGTAGGGCTCAACACAGGATGAGGAACTTAACACAGGATGAAGAAAGAGCAAATCCCTCCTCCTTGTGCTTCCCTTTACCTGGCCCACCATTGGAAAGCACCACCCACTATGGGCTGGGTTTTCCATATCAGTTAAACAAGCACCTGCAGACCTGTTCAGGGGCCTGCTCCAACCCATTGATTCGTCACAGCTGGGCCCCCAAACAACCTGCAACTGTCAAGTTGGCACCTGAATCAGACCATCATACCAGCTAACTGAGGTGTGGCACTCTAGAAACACCCTACATTTGTCTCTCTCTACTGCAATATCTCAGGTCACCATCAACTTCAACTTCTACTTTAAAGGAATTCTCAGGAGCTGTAAGTCAGGTGCTCTCAGTGTTTTCTGGAATACATGAGTGAAGGAGAAAGGATCAAGCCTTCCACAAAGGGTGTAAATAGTGAACACTCTTAGATTTCACTTCTCCTGACAGATCAAAGCCCCTGCTCCTAATGTGGCCACACAAAGAAAGGAGACTCCATTAATGATGGTCAGCTCAGCTCTCCAGTAGCTAGACCTGTCCTTGAACCTTTAATCATCTGAGCCCATAGCCCAGTGTGTGGTTGGGTAGAGACAGAAGGTTTGAATAAAGTGTAGATGGATGTTACCAACCACTGCAGACTCAGATGAAGGGCAGCCACTGCCACATGGTATCTCCTGATGCAGTAACAGGGAAGGGCAAACCCACCCCATGCCACAGTTGACAGCCGTGGTTATGTCCTTGTTATGAGAGAAAACCGAGGCCTTGCCAGCTCCAAACAGTGATTTCACTTTCACAGAGAGTAAGAAGCAGGGCCAGGAACTGATCTCCTGCAGACCTGTGTTTTGCTAGCAAAGTCCTGACAGAATATGCTCCCCAGTAGCTTGCCTGGTACATCATCTCACTTGGGTTTTCTGAATCACATTTTGTCATAGTTGGGCACAGGTGTCAATTTGACAGTTGAGGGTTTGAGCTGTGGGCACATTTGTGGAGAATCAATAGTTGAGTTAAACTTTTTTTTTTAGTTAAGCCAGAGCAAACCTGCAGAAGACTGTCTACCTGATGAGGAAGGCCCAGCCTATGGCGGGTGGGACTAGGCCCTGGATAAATCACAGAGAGCTGGTTGAGAGGGTCGGCATCCTTCTGTTCACTTGGCCAGATGTGCTGGTCTGGCAAGTGAGAACTGTCTGTCTCTCAGCCATTATGTAGAAATCATAAGAGAGAATAAACCCCTTGTTCCCTTAAGCCATTTGATGGTCATTTATCAGCAACCATGCAGGCAAACTGCAACATACTTATTGTTAAATCCAAGACTTTATTTCCCAAGCTGTGGATACAGATGAAAGTTCAAAGTTGAATAGGACTAGAAATTTCTTTCTATGATATGGACATGTATGCTCCTGGACGTGCTTGAATGCTTGTGTGGAGACCAGGGGTCAACCTCAGCTGTTGTTTGTATGTTTGGCACCATCCACCTCAGTTATTTTTGTGTGCACATTTTTATTTATTTAACCTGGGGTAGAGGCATGCACATCTCCAGCACACATGAGGATGTCAGAAGGCAATTTACAGGATGTGGTTTCGGGAAATCAAACTCAGGTTGAAAGCCTGGGCAGCAAGCATCTTTACATGCTGTTGTAGTTTGTCTTTGTGTTATTGATAAATTCATCATCTAACAGCTTAGGGGAAAAGGTAGGTTTTATTCTTGCTCACAATTATCCATTATAGTTAATATTCAGTTTGGTAGATGTGTCTATAGCAACATTAGGAGCCGAGGAATCCAGCCACGCCATATCCGCAAGTATTACTGAGAGAGAGAGAGACCTCATTTGCTAGACAGCAAGACTGACAAAATACTGACACATGCCAAAGTACCAAACCAGCCCCCTCCCTCTGTTCTACCTCACCCTGGGAATGGTCTCACCATGGACTCGATCTTCCCAATCAGAGGATCCCTTGCAAGCTTACTCAGTGCTTGCCTTAACTATCAACTCTTTGTAAGTGTGCCCAGAGCTCAGTCTTCAGTTATCAAGTGACACCTGTGTATCCAACCAGCACAGAGACCCTCCATCTAGGAACACAGCCATATATTGAACAAAAGTTAAAGTTCTCTTAACTCTGAAAGATTGAGAAAAATGGATATCAGGTGACATCTGACGTCTCAGACACCTTATCCACAACCAAGGTTATATCTTTCAACATCAGGTATCCATGTTTATGGAACACATACACACACACACACACACACACACACACACACAAACACACAAATTCCTGACATCCAAGAAAGTCATACAAAAAAATAGATTTGGACAATTTTAGAAAGATGTTGTCAATATCAGCTTTTGTATGTATAATCTGGACCTTTACTATGCTTAGTATAAAGAGATAATTACAAGTAGTTTTGACAAACGGTATTAAACTTGGATTAATTGAGCACCTTATACTTATGATTAAGTATATAGCTGAGTCACCCACAAAGTACATAAATGTCCAAATAAACCTCTGTGAAATATAAACGCATCTAGAATTTTCCTCACGAGAGAAATAAAACCATTAACTAAGACAGCAGGACTTCTAAGGTTATAGCAACCAGCAAAAGTCCTTGACAACTATGTGTCTTATTTCAAGAATATCACTAATTTTCTCGGCTGGGAAAAGTGAAGAAAGTTCAAAAATTAAATTTGGCAAAGGGGCATTTTTATCTAAAGTGAAATTAAATCACATCTAAGAACCCTGCTCCTGGCAGCCTGCGGAGGAGAAGGCTGCATGGGCGAGGCGTCTCCTTTCAAACAATCTGTTGTTCGTGGTTCATTGTGGAGAGAAAACTGTTGGTGGTCTGCACACAGTGAAGGTCAATGCCTGTGGTCTCAGCCGAAGTTGAGTAGCTGAGGTTGTCTTGCCTGCGTGACACTGACAGCTGCTAAAAGCTGCTTAGATGGTGGAGTGTGCCTTTCCCTATGGAGATGTCACCAAACATCTGTTTATCCTACAAAGAGCCCCAGCAGCAGAGAAACGATCCCACCCATTTCTAGATTGATGACCAGTGAGTTTTTCTAGGGGTACTTATAACGGTGTGGATGACGGACTGCTTACAGGAGAATGGACGACCCGGGCAGCTGCCACACAAGGCCCATCTCAGTCTGGTTCCCTTCCGGAGAGCCACTTCCTAGAGCTCCTGGACAGCGACTGACAGGGGACTGTGCTGGCCGGTGAATCTCCTCCCCCCAGCAGTTGTTACTATACATGTTGGAAATATAGATGTCAACTTGACAATTGAAGGCTGAGCTCTGGGCACAGCTGTGAAGAATTAACAGGTGAAGCAAGCCTTGAGCTCGTCTACAGGGAAATTGATCGATGCGGAAGACCCAGCCCGTAGTGGGTGGGACCGTTCCCTGAGCAGGTGGGTGAGATGGAGGGAGCAGGTGCAGCAATTTTGGCATGCGCCAGCATATTCAGGAAGACTTTCAGTCTGACTAGAGTGGTTTACCCCTCCCTCAACAATCCTGTGGATATGGCGTGGTCAGTTCCCTCGCTACCTGGTATTGGTGTGAGTTCTCCTACCAAGCTGGACTGAGAACTAGGAGAATCATAAGCAGGAATGAAACCCCCGAGCTCCCTGAGCTTTTTGGCATTGAATTCATCAGGACCAGGAAGGCCAACTGCCACAGTGTATAACCTTGGGGGCGGGGCCTTGTGACTCTCCTAGACCTCGGGAGCTTCTTGCCTGGTGAGTTTTGTTCACTTCCTGAGCCCTGTAGGTTCTGTCTGTTTTAAAGAGCCTCTGGCAAGAGGCAAGTTTTAGTTCAGAGGCAATAGCTGCAATACAGACAATAATGAAAGTAGCAATGAGCGAAGCCAAAGACAACAAGAACAGGAGGTTCCTTTGCACCACAGACCAAAAAATGATTATGTAAATCTCCACCACCTGAAGCCTCACTGCGTACCAAGCGCTGTGCTCCAAGTCTTTCTCTGTGACTTTTTGGCTGGGCCTAGGGATCTACTATCTGTCCACTTCCTACTATGAGCATTTTCCTCTCACCTTCAGAGATAGCCACTACAGAGGTAGCTAGAGGTTTCTGTATGTGAGTCTGCTGAAGCCCCTCTACAACTTCTTGTTTTATCACTGGAGAGACGGAGCATTGTAAAGTCAGAGTGCAGAAGGAATGCAATGTCTTTCCCATCCCATAAAATATTTACTCCAGTAGATTACACCAGGAAGCTGACTTCTATTTCATTCAATAAGACTAGACTGAGCCTTTTCTAGAAACCTTGCTGTGTTTCAGATGCTGCAGATTAAAGATAAATAAGAGACAGTACTTGCCTTCCAGAGCTCAGGTTTGGCAGAAAAAAACAAAGAAGCAAATCTGTAGGTCGGGGACAGGCACAGAGCCCTCTTTGGTGGAGATAGGGGCATGGGCTTTGGTCTATAGGAAGATATAGAAAGAAGATAAACATTTGAAGCCAAGCTTCCAGATTGGCTACAAATCTGAATTCCCCAGGGAGGCTCTAAAATGCAGATGCCCATATGACAATATTGTAAGACAGTATTATAATATGTAATATGTAAATATGTAGGTCAGGCTTGCTTACTGGACTGGGAAGATGGTTCAGTGGATAAGGTGCTCACCCAAAGCAAGCGTTATGGCCAGAACTCAGATTCCCCACAGCTTGTGTGAAAGCCAGGCAGGCATGGAGGCTGCCTGTAAACCCAGCACTTGGGAAAAAGACAGGAATCCTCAGGGCAAAGCGAAACTACACTAAGCAATCTTTGAGCTCTGAGTTCAAGTGAGAGACTGTGTCAAGAAATGTAGAGTAACGCAGGAAGACACCCAGTATCTACTCCAGGACTACACAGAAATGTGAGCATGCATGCATGCATTCATATACTCTACAGGCACATCTATGGAAATGTGAGCATGTTTGCATGCAGTCACGCATTCTACAAACAAATGAAAATTGAGTTGCTGATATTTTGTATGTCTGAGAAGAAGCGGAAGCAGTCTTGGAAACAGGGGTGCTCTTGGAATAAACCCAGAGCAAGAGCTAAGTCTGAGAAAAGACGACTAAGGGACACAGAAGAAGAAACAATCTGTTATGACACAGAGCTCATGTGGGTCCTTTTGTAGACCTGGACATGTACCCAGAGATCGGTGGCTGCTTTTGAAAAGGAACCTCAAGCGCTCCAAATGGGCAGCGCCTGGGAAAATAACTCATCAGCGCCCATCCAAATTTCTTTCACCAGCCCTCTGGAGGCACAAGTATCACTTAGCCATCATCGTCTTATCACCAGCACAGTGTCTGCCCCGCTCATTTTGCACATGATCAGATAAAAGGGACACTTGCTTTATCTTTGTTTTGCCACCCGGGAGCCGCTAAAAGCTTTTCGAGAAGGCGGGGAGGTGGGGAATCAGCAGAGAGGTCCCGGGGTTATGAAGCCCCGTTGCAGCCAAGCCAGGGACTCCAAATCAGCTTCCGCGTGTTTCTTGTGGAACGGAAACTGCAGTAGCCTGGAGAGGTTATTGTTTGATGGTAAAAGCAGGAGCCACCTAAAAGGGCTGCCCACGCCACCTTGATAAACTGTCCTGCCTGAAGCGCAAGCGTGTCAGCACTCACTCTGAGGGGACCAGGTTGTTCTGGTGACTCTGTGTTCACCTGAAACAGCCCTGCATCCTGGAAGGACTCAATATGCACTCCCAAATGTGGAGTTGCCATCTGTGTGCAAACCTGCTTCCGAGTGAACATGTCATGTTTTGAAGTCCCTTGTTCTCATGGGAGCCAGTCACTCAGTTGCTTCCCTGGGGTCAAACCAGGTACGTAGGACTCTGCTTCAGAGTGTGTACATCAATCCCTATCTCCTGGACATCTGGATTTTTTTTTTATTATTTTGTTTTTCAAAGTACTTCTTGGAGCTGGCAAGATCGCTCAGTGAGTAGTGTACCTCCTCACAAACCTAATAATCTGACCTCACTGTGCACCCCACTCGAATCACAACACATCTGTGTCCCCTCTCTCTCTAGCCCCCTCTGATGAATAAATAAAATATTTTTAAAAACATTTTTTTGGGGATGGGAAGATGGCTTGGGAGTTAAAGCCTTTGCCTGGCAAGCAAAAGGAGCTGAGTTCAGATCACAGAGTCCACGTAAAAATACTGGGCAGAAAATACTGGCAAACTGCACTTCCAGACGGGGAAACCCCAGAACAAAACAGTAAGGAGCATAACAATCCAGGATGATTCCTGATGTCACCCTTGGGCCTCCACAGGCATACACACTCAGGGGCCCTCTTCTACACACACACACACACACACACACACACACATATCCTGAGCTACAACTGATTAATACTTTTGCCTGTTTCTCTCTCTCTCTCTCTCTCTCTCTCTCTCTCTCTCTCTCTCTCTCTCTCTCTCTCTCTCTCTCTGTGTGTGTTCATATGTGCATGTCCTTATATGTAGAAGTCAGATGTTAGTGTTAGGTGTCTTCCTCTATCACTTTCCATCTTGTATACATATATTTTAGGACAGAGTCTTTGATTAAACCTCAAACTTGCTTCAGCCAAGCTAGCTGTCCAGGGAGCCCCCACCATCCTCTTGTCTCTGCCTTCACAGAACTGAGATCACAGGCACATGAACCACTGTCAAGTTTTGAAATGTGTCACAGTCTCATAGTTTGAGAAGGTGGTGGCATCTTTGAGAGGTGGAGTCTTGCTGGAGGAAGATGGTCACAGGGATGGGCCTTCAAGTGAATTAGTCCCATCCTACCTCCAGGAGAAGTCTCTCTTTTTTTGCAGCAGACAATCTTGCAGCTCTCAGTCTCCAAGATGTTTGTAGTGACCTCCTCCAGCTTCTGTCCAGCCAGCCATGCCGCCTCCGCCGTGAAAGGACTGTATCTCTGTCTCCCCTCTGGAACTGTAAGCTGAATAAATCTCCCTTTCTCCCTTAAATGGTTTGACTTTGGGTGTTCTCTCATAGCAGCACACACGAATGAACATTACAGCTGTCATGCTCAGATGTTTACATCAGTGTTGGGGATCTGAACTCAGGTCCTCAGCCTTGTGTGACAAGCATTTCACTCACTGAGCCACCACCCCAAGCCCTGTCCATTTTTTAAAATTTGCATATCTACTAGTGATTCACCACTGCTACAAAACATCACAAAGCAGTAAGGGAGGAAGGTTCTATTTTGGTTTAATGTTTGAGGGTTCGGTCTGTCATGGCAGCTCAAGGGTGGCATCTGGGGCGATGCTTGCAGCTTGGTGACAACCAGGACTCAGAGAGAGGGATCCTGGGTTGTTGTTCTTTGCCTAGCTGATGCTGTGGTTCTGAGCAGCTCTCTGAGCCTCTCTTCTCTCATGCAGAGAATCATCGGGAGCATTCGATAGGAGGACCAGACACCACTTCAGGTGCTAGCAGGAGCCGAACCATTGATGCTCGTAGTGCTGCTGTTGCTAAGGGTTGTGCAGTTAGGAAGCTGCAGATTCTATCTCTGTGCCAAGAAAGGCAAAGCTTGAGGTCCTGGCATCTTACTTATATTCCACATCCATGTGGAAGACTATGCTGTCTTGAGGATGGGGGGACTCAATCATGGAAATTCTTCCCCATGAGCCTCATACATTGAGACAAGAGCCTTTGACAGCCTTCAGCTTATCCAGCCAAAGTCCGTTCCCCACAGACCACAGCTGGTATCTGATTCCTGACCACTAGTCACATATGGCATCTCCCTCAGACCCACACTGTCCTGTACCTACATCCTCTTTCCCCCACAACCCCTTGTGCCCTGCTGTTCCACCCCTTGGATGCATCACAAGGACACTAACTTCTCCCTAGAAAGGGGCAAGTCACCCTCATTTTGCAGCATCCACACCTCAAGGATCAGACAGACTGAGTTCAGTTCAATTACTAAATATTTATTAGGTGTTGATTTCACTCCACGCTTTATCACGCCCTCTGGAGATATGAGTGTGGAGCTAAGGATTTCATGAGCTTATCTGATCTGATTTCAAGTAGAGCTTTTATTTACATCTTTTTTTTTCTTAAATTGAGTGGAAGATGCTCAATCTCTTACTTCGGTATTGGATTGCACACAAAGGTCAGTCTCCATGGTTTGGATCTTAGAAGTGTTTTCTTCTGTTTTCTTAGACAATACCCAGAGTGCTTTATGCCTGTAGAGAATGTTGTCCATCATCGTAAGTGATTAAGAAGTTCCTTCCCCTTGTAGTTCCTAAGCGATACGAACTTATTCTTGACACTCTGGCAAAGACAATTTTCCTTTCAGCAGATGGCATGCTGTTTAAATATCACTCGCTACTGTTGCCCTATTTATTCCAGGAGATGTTACATGTTAGAGTCACCTGAATGCCAGGCCCATGATGCTGAAGACTTGAGGAACCCACTTGGAATAACCTAAACTAAACCCTTTCCAGGATAGGGAGACTCGGTTGAAAAAGTGCTTGCTTATCTCCCAAGAATGAGGACCTGTGTTTGATCCCCAGAACTCACGCACAACACAGAAATATACAAAGAAGGGAGACTATTTGGAAAAGAGAAAAAGAACCAATGACAAGGATTGTTTTTAAAAAATTCCAACGTGAGTGAGGGAGAGAGGAGAGGAAGCCACACTCTTGACTTCTTGAATTGCAGGAGTATTTGTTTCCAGATGCCACGACCCGGAGGCCTCATGTCTTCCCCTTTGAGATTCATTTGCCCCATTGAGGAAATGCACCTCAATGATTAGTCACACAATAGTTCACAAGATTCAAGGCTTCTGCATCAGCACCAAATCAGGAAAACAGGTTTTTCTGTTTTCATTTTCCTGTGTATGAGTGTTTGGGATATGTTCATGTGTGTATGTGTGCTTGCATGTATGTATGTGTTCACATGTGCTTGCACATGAGTGCCTGTGTATGTGCAGGTCCTATGGTAATATTAGGAATCATCCTCCATTGCTTTCCTACCTTACCATCTTTAACCTGAGTCTCTAACTAAACCCATAGCAGCCCAACAGAGCTAATCTGACTTTCTGTAGATTGCCAGACTCCACTCTCCAGGTTCCTCTAGGTTCACATCCACCCTTCACTGAACATATTATCTGGGTGTTTGAACTGTGGTCATGTTGTTTGCAGAGGAAGCCTTCTCTTCTACCCCGGGAAGATAGCTCTAAAGTGCTAATTTCATTCCTAAATAACTGAGGAGAGCAGTGTTGGCAGGTACTTTCCAATGAATAACATGCACATCAAGCTCCTCTTTTATCCATGGGCCTCTTTAGTATCAAAATCTTTTGGATCAGAAAATGTTTTCCCCTTGTGTCACCTCTTCAGTCATTCCTGCAAGCCACAGACACCTGCCCCTTGATTGCGGCAATGCCATGGAGTGCTCAGATGTTTGGCAAGACATTGGGTGTTTCTGTGAAGGTGTTTTGAACTGAGAACAGCTTTTATATGGGTGCACTTAAGAGAGTGCACTGCCCTCTTAAAGTAGGCCTTATGTAATCAGATGAAAGTCCAAATAGAATTTAAAAGGGTGGTACCCTCCACCACCTTTCTCCAAGTCAAACAGAAGTGTTCCAGCCTTCAAATTTGGACACTATATATTATGCTATATATATATTATGCTATATATATTAGCATTTAAAGTCAAAATATCAGCTTTTCCAGGCTCTTGAACCTGCTAGACAGCTAATTAGAATCATCTAGTTAGAACCTGCAGTCTGTTAGTTGTCTGTGTAATGACTTGCTGATCTCTAGCTTGCTAACTCACCCTGCAGATGACAGAACTTGTCATTTCTCATAACCATGGAAGCCAGTTTCCTAACATACATGCGCACGCACACACACACGTATGTACATGTGCAAATGTGCATGCATGCACACACATGTATGTACATGTGCAAACGTGCATGCACGCACATATGAATCTCTACAGAATCTTGATTAGCACAATTGTACACAATTAAGACCCAGTAGGTTGATTAGAAATACCAGTTAGAGGTAAGCGGCTGCCAACTGCCCATGTTTGTTTCTTCCAGGCTAAGGAAAACTGAGCTGACTTACATGCCACCTATGAAATGAGTGAGGGGAGGAGACACCCCAGATGCCAGGATTCAACCACCATCGGCATTATTCCTGTGGGAACTAGCACAGGCAGACCCCGAGACACCCTAGTGTTAAAAAGCATCTCTAGACCTGGAAATGGCTCAGTAATTAAAGCCATTGCTCATAAGCAAAGGGATCTGAGTTTGAATCCCAAGATCCCTCATAAATGCTGGCAGGTTTGGCAGCCCCCCTGCAGTTCCAGTCCTGGAAAGCAGAGCCAAGGAATCCCCAGAGCCCGCTGGCCAGCCAGATCACCCCTAATGGTTCCTCTGGGTTTAATTAGAGACCCAGGCTCACAGCAATAAGGTACAAGAGAGATGGGGTTGATTCCAATATCCTTTTCAGCCTCCATAGGCACACACACTCAAGTGCACTCATGTACAGACACAAACATACATGTACACTCACAGATGAGCAAGTATGCATGTACCACATACATACATGAAAGAAAAAGAATTTTTTAAAAAATCTCTGGTTTTGTGTGAGCAAGCAAAGGAAGGAACCGTTACTTAAACTGGATCAGAACTCACAGTTCATCTTCTGTCTACAAGATACTCAGGCCTCATAGTGACTATATGCACCTCTGCAGGGACCAGAGATGCTAGATGCTGCATCACACAGTAATGGACCCCTACTGAAGAGCATTTGTGGCTTGGAGCAAAGCTCCTTGAAGGGCCAAGTGGATCTCTGGGCTGGAGCCACTCCTGTTGGACTCCATGGGAGTTGCTTGCCATGATAAGTGCCCCAATTGCTCAGAATCATGGGAGGAGGGGTGGTGATCCCCATGGTGTGCTGAAAAGACTGGGCTGTACCAAGACGCTTCCAGCACCTAGGAAAATAGCTTCTGCCAATGAAGTGCTTGTTACACAAGCATCAGGACCTGAATTCAGCCTCCAGTCCCACCTGAAGAACCATAGTGAAGGTATGTGCCTGTAATCCCAATACCCAAGAGGCAATGACAGGCGGATCCCCGGGGCTTGCCTGCCAGTCAGCCTAGTCAAACCAGCAAGTTCCAAGTCAGTGACACACCCGCCTTTCACTAGTGGACACCTTCATGAGGAAGATGCTCTGCATTTAACTAGGGGGCCAGGCCAGACTTTAGTCTGCTTAGTCCATGTATCTATCCCTGGCCTGCACGCACATACACGCACACACACGCACACACGCACATCTCTTGTATATTTTTATTTATTTTATGTGTGACGTGTGTGTATCAAAGTGCATTGTGTGCCCCTGCGGAGGACCAAGGGTGACTTGGCTGACTTTGGGAGTGATCCTGGATTGAATGCCTCTACCTCCTCTTCACTTTGCTCTGGGAGTTCCCAAGTTCTGCTCACCAGGGCCGGAACTGTAGGCTGCCGCTGTTTCCACCTGGCGTTTTTACATGGGACCTGGGATCCTAACACACGACCTTCCGTTTGCGAGGCAGAATCTTAGCCCCTGAGCCATCTCTCCAGCCCACTTCTCACATATCCACAGTTAGTGGATCTCTCTCTCTCTCTCTCTCTCTCTCTCTCTCTCTCTCTCTCTCTGTCTCTCTCTCTCTCTCTCTCTCCTTTGTTCATAGCCCAGGGCTTTGTACCTGGGCAGATGTTGTACCCAATATCAGACCTCTGGCCATCCACCGTCCTATTAGCATTGAAGTAGGAGCAGACAAGGCTTCAAGACACACACATGGCCTCAAAATCAGCTAGTTGGTATTTACAAAGGTGTTGCTGTGCATGGATTGCAATAAACAACTGAGAGGAATTTTTCAGAGACAGACAGGTTGAGCCAAGTATTGCCGTGACGATTGTCCTTCTTCCACACAGCTGAGCAGATGAGCTGTTATAAGCATCTGAAACTCTGGCAGGACCACTGCTCAGTCTCTGAAAAGGACCAGCTCAGCCTATGCCCCGGACCACCTCATTCCAAGCCTTCTGCTCTTCCCAAATCTGCTTGTGAAACAGAGCACTGGGATCCCCAGGTGTGCTGGGACTTTACTGAGCTGGGCAGGAACATTGCCAAGGCTTTTTTTTTTTATCTTGTGTTCTTATAGTTGCCCCTTGGCTTCCTTCTCTAACCCTGACTTTCAATGATGTTACCCATCATGTTTTTCCTTTCCTCTTCCCTAGCAAGGCTATTCATGGATGCAATGGCCAAGCTTAAGTGAGGCACTTCAGCTGTGGCCCCCAGCATTGCCCTGCTGCTCAGTGCTCCCAAGCTACTCCTCTTTCTCCTCCGTAGTTCAGGGATAATCCCCTTCTGCCATCTTTCCCAGGATCTACCTTGTATCCTTACTTAGCATGCCATCCCCAAGTTATAACATATTCCTGTTCTTCACATGTAGAATCATCCTCTTTTTATTTTTCTATTTGTACTGGTGGAGAGGTATAAGCATATTTGCATGTGAGGGAGTAGTGTACACATTTTTCATGTGCACATGGGCATGCTTACATATGTGTGCATGCACATGTGCACATGGAGGTCTGAGGGTGATGTCTGGAATCATCCTTGATTACTCTTACATCTTGTTCTTTTTAAGTCAGGTTTTCTAATGGAACCCAGAGCTCACTGATGGAGCTAGTCTATCTATCTAGGGGATCTCGGTTTCTGTCTTTCCACTCAGGCATTGCAGAAGGGCTACATACCCAAAGGGCATCTTACATGGGACCTGAAGATCTGAACTCTTGTACTTTTGCTTGCATAGCAAGCGCTTTAACTACTGAGCCATCTCCCCAGCTTCAAACATCCGCTTCCATGACTTCTTGCCTCTCCATTTTTTTAATCTTTTTCTGTGGGTACGTGCAAGTGACTGTGTGCATGGAGAGGCGAGGAGGCATGCTCTGGGGTCAGTGCTTGCTTTCCTTCTTATCTAGGCAATCTCCCGCAGTTCACCGCAGGTTGTGCCAGACTAGCAGCTCACCAGATTCCTGGGTCCCCACTCTCCACTGTCCATCTGGCCTCAGGGGTGCTGAGGTTACGGATGTGCAGTGCCACATTCCAACTTTGGTGTGCAATCCGGAGATCAGTCCTCCCGCTTGCACGGAAGCACTTTACCCACTGAGCCATCTCCCACCCCTCACCGAGAGTGTTCAGAGGAGCGAAGCGTGTTCAAGATTATTCAACATGCCACAGCATTACTGTCACTGTCCTAAAAGGAAGGCCATTTGATGAGAGCAGCCGCGGATGACATCAACACATATTCTTAGTGACATCTTTCAGATTCTTCCATATTGTCCTTGGATCAAAGCAGTGCAGTTTCTCATCAGGAGTCTGTCAAGCCTTGTTTAGCTTTCCTAAACAACACAAAGGAAGGAGAATATGTGATAGTCATATTTCAAGGGCAGAATCAGAGGCGCTAAAATAATTCCCCAGCCTTCGTGTCTCCAGATACCTTCCCCGGCTTTGCAAGAATCAAAACAATATCCTAGAAACAGAATGGAACCTGCAACCAATCTGTCTTGGTTTCAGGTAGAATTCTGACCCTTATGAATGAAGGAAACTTTGCCCCAAGTTCCATGTATTTATTTTATCTGTGTGTTGGTAGTTGCAGGTGTGTATGTGTGTACGTGTAGGTGCACATGTGTGTGCATGCACTGTTCACTGTGTTTTATGAACTCACGGGGCTGGAGTTCATAAAGTAGACTAGGTGGGCTGGTCTCTCTGTAGAAACAGAGACAGGATTGCAGGTATATACCACCATGCCTGGATTTTTAAAAGTGTTTTCTGAGGACTGACCTCAGACCCTCATACTTTCAAAGAAAGCACTTTACCAACCAAGCTTTCTCCACAGCTCTCTGTATCTTTAAAGTTGCAGATACTGATTCTGCCTTCCCCAAACTACAGCACTGATTGTCGGAAAAAGCTAAGAAAGAAAAACTCACAACAGCATGCCACAGACGTGAAGATGTTCCAGAGGCCAGGAGTTAAGACTCTGCCTTGCAAGCTGAAGGACCTGAGTTCAGATCCCAGGTCCCATGCAAAAACACCAGGCAGAACGGTGGCCTAAACTTCTTGTCCTGGTAAGCAGAGCTTGGGAAATCCCGAAGCGAAGCAAAAAGGAGATAGAAACAATCCATGATGATTCCTGAACTCACCCTTGGACCTCCATATAGACACACAGTGCCTTCTGATACACATACGCACACGCACGCACATACACACACACACACACACACACACACACACACACACACACACACGCAAAAAAAATATTAAAAAAATAAAGGGAGCAGGATGGAAAGATGCTGTGTGACTGTCTAAGAGGATGTGAACAAACATCTGTTCACCCCAAATAAGGCACAAATAACAGCGCACACAGCAATCCCACTCAGGTCTGCCTAGGTGGAGAGTAGGTTTCTTGAACTGACTTACATGGCTGATTCACAAGCAGCTGAATACCCAAAAGCTACCTCCAGTACAGGTAAGGGTTCAGAAAGTTGCACCCTTGAGCTCCCAACACAGCTTACATTGAAGAATCTCTCTCCTCAATGGAGAAGTAATTTGCACAATCTTGTGAGTCTTGTAAAATTCAGGAGCTTCCTGAAACACTGAGTTTCTTTTCCTTCAAGAGTGTCAGTGAGCCCCTCCCAGGAGGGAATATTTCATCCTGGAGGCCACAACTGCACAATACACTTCTAACCTGAGAATCCAGAGGTCACAGCCCTTTCCCATTCAGCCTTTCTGAAGGAAAGAATGAACCACAGCCCAAGTAAATGAATGAATGTGTGTCAAGAGCCCAAGGGCCCAACACCATGGGTTAATAATGTGTCCTGCACACATGTGCATGTAGAAGAGGTCACCTGAGTGTGTGTGCCTATAGAGGCTCTAGGAATTAGGAGTCATCCTGGAATATTCTACCTCCTTATTGCTTTGCTCTGGGGTTTCCTAGGTTCTGCCTTCCAGGACTGGAATTAAAGGTCTCTTCCTTATCCACCAAGCATTTTTACCTGGAATATAGATCAGGACTCAGATCTTTTTGCTTGTGAGACAAAAGCTTTTAACTCTTGAGCCATCTCCTCAGACCTCTTGGCTTGAGTTTTATGAAAATGGAACCAGTCACACAAGATCTAATATGTAGGACGCTGCCTCTAGTAAGTGCACAGACGCATGTAGGTTAGGTGTATCATCAGTGGGCTTGGGGGGCATTTTTTTTTTGGCTTCCTCGCTAACTGGCATTTTACTACTGAGTAGATGTATCACAATTATCTTTCTTATACTGGCTAATAGACACTTACATGTTCTCCATTGCAGGCAACCATTATGCATGAAATTCCTATGAACATTGCAATAGTTGTCTGTGGATGTGCATATGCATGACTTCATCTTGGATGCAGAATTAACCGATACATGCATAGTTCATTTTGTATACAACTGTCAGATGGTTGCAAAGTAGTTACACCATGTTATATCCAAGCACCTAAAGGGGCTTCACTCACCCCCTTATCCTTGCCTTCATTCTGTAATACTTGTCCATTTTGGCCATTTGAGTGGTGTGTAGTATCTTACTGTGGCTTTAATTTGGTTCTCCTCCTGACCAAGGTTGGGCACCGTTTCTTCTGCTCACGGTCAGTATGTCATGTGTTAACAATTCAGAATCTCTGTTCAATGTCACATTGTTTTTCATGTTCTTTTATGACCCAGTTATTTGTTCTTTTTGTTCTGAATCAAAGTCCTCTGTTAGGTAGACTCTTTTCCTCTGAGACTGTTTCTTGCCTTTTCTGGCAAGGACTCACTGAACCTCTTGAGTGTTGGATTTTATAATTATCAATGAAATTTTCTAACATTTGTGTGGAGGACACATGCATATGTATATGCATGTTTGCATCTGTGTGGATGCCTGTGGGGGAGAGCATGCATCTACACATGTGCACATTGCATATGGAAGTCTGATACTGATATGGGGAATTATCCTCAACTGCTCTTCCACCTTATTCTGTTCTTTTATCTGCGAGAGAGGAGAAATGGGGGAGGGAAAATACACATATATGTCATGGCATATGGGCAGAAGTCAGAGCACAATTCCACAAAGTCATTTCTCTTCTTTTAGTATGTGGGCTTTCAGGAATCAAGCTTAGGTCTCTATGTTTACAAGCAAACGCTCTACCTGCTGAGCTCTCTCACTAGCCCTCCATCTTATTCTTTGAGACTAGTTCTTTAATCAAACCCAGAGTGCTCCTGTAGGGCTTATCTGACCAGCCAGCTTGCTCTGGGGAATCCCAGGGTCCTACCTTTCCTGGCTAGAATTATAGAGAGGGCTGCCACACCCATCCAGCATTATACATGGGACCTGGGAATTTGGACTTTAGTTGTTTTGCCTAAGAGGCAATAGACAATTGATTGGGCCACTGACCCTCTGCGTCGCCCTGATACATATTTTGCCATTACTTTTTCACATGAACTTTTTCTTCTCTCTTCTGTTTTCTTTCTGTGACTCCCAAGTTGCTGATGCCTTGGGTTTTTTTTTTTTTTTAATGTCTTTTTTTTTTGTCATTTCTTCTTCACATTTGGTGGTATTAATTCCTGCTGCATCCATAACTCTACTGATCCCATTCATGGAGTTTTCATGTGTATATATGCTCCTATGAATAACTTCTGTTTGGTTACTAGTATTCTTTTGGTCTGTCTTGTTTACATATAACTTTTACTTTACATTTTCATAACATCAGCAATTTCCTTATCTTTATCGTTTCTATTTCTGATTTTCACTATATTTCTTGATTTGATTTTACTTTGGATATGCGTCCTAATTTCTGCTGATTTGAATGCATGATGATTTTTTTCATTGAATGTCTATAAGAGGCATGATAGGGGGAGAGGTGGGATTCATTGTCCTTTGGTGAAGACTGTTGTTGAGCTTGGTTCTGGAACATCTTTACCATATCAGCACGTAGGTTTTACTTAGGTTTTTGCTGTAATAAATCCAGGGAGCTTCTATTCTGAGTATAATTTTACTTTGCACCTAAGGCTTGATCTGTCTCCAAATTCTATCGCAAGTTCCTTATATTGAAAGGTCTCACCTCCTTGGATGCTAGAAACTTCTATTATTTCCTGTCTGAGGAGAGCTGCAGAAATGATTCACCCTCCTGCTTCATGGTAATTGTCTCTCTGATCTCTTGATTCCCCTTGCGTGTCTATGCAGTATTGGGACAGCACTGCAGGAAACTTGTGCTGTAAGCTTCCTCTCCTGCACAGACCTAGGCTGCCCGATCCATCCCTCTTCATGTCTGTATGATCTCCTCACTCCAACAATACTGGGGGCTCTGTGTGAATTCTCTTTCCCAGAGTTTCAGTTCAGAAGCCAAATCCAGGCAATTGTTTTGAGAAATTATAGTACTTGCTTCATTTTAATTTACAAACCAAGTTCTGTGTTGCCTGTTGTCCAGTTTATGAAGACAGTGGTGGGTGTGTGTGTGTATGTATGTGTGGGGGGGGACAATATGATACCTCACGAATGGAAGAAAAATCTGTATGCACTTGTACCCATATCCATGCCTCCTGGCCCATTGGATTTAGCATTTCCACTCTTATCTGCCTACGAAGTGCATGTGTATGAATGCATGAATGTGGAGGCCCGAGAGTGATCATGGGAATCATTCTAGATAGCATTTCTACCTTACTGTTGTGAGCCTGGGTCTCTAATTAAGCCCAGAGCACGTCATTAGGGCTAACCTGGCTAGTCAGCTTTCTCTGGGGATCCCTAGGCTCCAGCTTTTAGAATTACAGCTCACTGCCATACTATGGTATTTAGAGATTTGAACCCAGTCCTTCTGCTTACCTGGTAGGCACTTTAGCTATTGATCATGTGACGGTTGTCAAAGCTCATTAGGGAAAGACAGGCCATCTCAAATCCAACCATTTCTTCACCCACTTTTCAATAACCACCATCTCCATACATGAAAAAAAAATTATGCTTGAATAGCCACCAAAAGTAGACAACCTCATTGTTATTACAATCTTCACCAAGCAAGTGAGGCATGTCAAAATGAATGTTTTTTAAAATTGTAAGTGGGTAGAGGTGTGTGCTCTCTTTCTTTTGGCATGTAATTATAAAAATAATTAATGCTTCTTAAATACAGAGACAAATGGAGAAAAACATTTTTGAACTTTAAATTTTTATCTTTCTGAAGCCCTTTATTAAATGTCTGCAATTACAGTAATGAGAGCAAACTAAAATAGTTGATCATCTTAGCATATATATATTTTTAATTTAAGAAAGTTAGGGTAATCATGCATGGAATGCCTCAGCTTCAGAGCTCTCCTGACTGGAATCAGTAGCAATTTCTTCCTTTTCAATTTTAATGTGTGTGATTATGTATTCATATGTGTACACATGTGTGCAGATGCCTGAGCACGTGTGCACCCATGTGCACACATGAGCATGTGCATCTGCATGTTTAGATGCATGAGCACTTGAATATGTTCACATGTTTGTTGCATGTGTGTGCAGATACACAGATATCTATATGAGATGTGTTTGGAGATCTGAAACCGATATTTGAAATTATCCTCAATTGTTCTTTGACCTTACTTTTTTGGAGACAGGATCTCTAATCAAGCCTAGGTCAACTTTAGGGCTGGTCTGGCTAGGGAGTCAGCACTGGGGATTCCAAGTCTCTACCTTCCAAGATTGGAATTATAGGTGGACCACCACACCCACCCTTGCATTTACCCAGGATCTGGGATCTGAATTCTGGCCCTGTTGCCCATAGGGCAAGCACTTTAACCACTGAGCCACCTCTAATCCACAGATAACACTTCCCAAAGTAGCTAAATTGATACATCTGAGCATCCACCTGTGCCCCCGTTTGTTCTTTATGTACTTCTCTCCAGATAAAGCTATTTTAAATCCCTCCCGACAGAATCCGATCACCAATTTATTTCCTTTCCCGCCTTCCCTCATATGCCTTATCAAAGCAGATGCTATCCAGACAGGCAAGATGGAGAGGAGAGGTAGCCGTCTATATAATTCAGCACGCTGAATATGGAGTAAAAGAGATGGGGAGATGGAGAATTACACATAACGACCATCAGTGTCTATCAGATAACTTTACTTTTCACTTTGTCAGGACAGTTAGAGACGGGAGAGAAAGAGGGCAGGGGATAATTGAACAGAGTCAAGGATAACCTTTAGGATAGATAATACCATAGCTTCTCCATGGGAGAATTACGTCCTGCTCAGCTGGGAACGTAATGAGTTTGTGAACCAAGAAGAATAGGTAAACATCATTTGTTTAGACCTCTAAAACACCTTGCATGACTACCAGCTCGAAAGTGGATTAAAAGAAGGAAGAGACAAGCAACAGCATTATAATCAGATGGGAGGAAGTTATAAAGAAAATGATCTGGGTATGGGCGGAGAACAGACAAGTACAACAGGCAAGGAAGGGTGGTAGGGCATCATTGCTTGTTCTGCAATTAGAACCATGCTGAATGAAGATCTGGGCTCAATCATTGTGGTTCACATTTTTACCCTTCAGTAGAAGGTTATTTTAATAGAATTAACTTTAAGGTTTATTTTTACCCCAGTTAGAAAAATGTTGAGCCAAGAATTACAAGATTTCAATTGCAGGCAGGAAAGTGGCTAAGTGGCAGCCACAGCTTTGTGAGTTACAAAAAGATCCATGCTGTAAATCTCACAAAGACTTTGAACTGGAACTGAGATTCCTAAAGTAAAAGGTCCAGGGCCTCCAGATCCAAGTCTGTTCATCAGCCAACTGACTAAATCCCACACATGCTGACCATTACATTAGGCCTTGCCTGCATGTCACAGTAAATTTTGCAGAAAAAGACAGCTATGGTTTTCTAAGACAGACATCGTGGTATAGCAAGACGTGAAGGAGCTAGGTGAAGAACTGGGCATGTTTCAGGGTGCAGTGATGGAAGTAGAAGGGTCAGCACAGTCACAGGGCTGGGGAGATGGTTCGGTCAGCAAAGTGCTTGCAGTGCAAGCATGAAAATTGGAGTTCTATCCCCAGCATCCACGTTAAAGCCAACATAGCAGCTTGGGCCTGTAATCCAAACACTGGAGAGGTGGAATCAGGACGATCCCTGGGCTCACTGGTCCGTCAGTCTGGTCCAATCAGAGAGCTTCAGATTCAGAGAGAAATCCTGTCTCAAAAAGAAAGAGATGGAGTGTAGTTAAGGATGATACCCATTGTCAACCTCCAGCACACACACACACTTACACACACACACACACATCACACACACACACACACACACACACACACACACACACAGTCACACACACACAGAAGTTTATGTAATGTGACTACTGGACCAAGAATATCCAGTTCACAGGATACTGACCCAGCCCAGGATGGTCCTCTATTTCATATTGTTCAAAATAATTAGTCCTTCATCTTTACAAAGAGATTTCATCACCCACCTTTATTTTCTCTCTACTGTTTTGTTTCCTTCTGCACTTTTTTCTCACACGCTAGTCCACGTACAGTGGCATGCTGCTGTCTGGCCCTCCTTCATGTACAAGTGTAAAGCACGGGGGACCCAAAGCAAGCGTGCACACATTTTCAGTCTCACAGAGCTGAAGTACAGATTGAATGTGGAGACTCATTTCCTTTGCATCAAGTTTAGCTGTCCAGATAGTCATGCTGATGCTACCACCCACAAAAGTCACCCAGGGATTGTGAACAAATGACTGCTTAGGGCTGAGGAGATGACCCGGCAGCATTTGCTTAAAGACAGGAATTCTGATCCCCAGAATCTAGAGAGCGTGGAAGCTGTCAGTAATTCCACCCCTTGGGTGGTAGAGACTGGGTTTCCTGGAGCAGTTAATTGGCCAGCGAGTCTAGCCAAATAGGTGACCTCTAGGTTCAAATGAGAGACTTGTCTTAATATATCAAAAGATTGGGGAAGACATAACAACATCAACCTCAGGCCTCCACATATGCACAAACCACATGCTTGTGCACCCCCACTCATACATCACCCACATACATGCAAACATACATACCTATTGCGCCCACACACATGCAAACATGCATGCACTCATGAACCCACACACATGTGAACATGCATACCCACATACACACACACACGCATACCCACATGTGCCCATACACATGCAAACATCCATATACTCTTGTACCCACACACATGCAAACACATGTACACTCATGCACCCATATGCATGTGAACATATCATATACATATTTACCTCAAAAATAAAAATCACTTTGACAAAACTATAGAGCAAACCCAAAACAGATAACCTACATTTAATCACTGTAGCATTGGCAGCCAGCTTGGGGTTTTCTTTCTTTATTTTTTTTTTTTTTTTTAGCTCATTTCAAGCAGACAGATGAAGAGAAAGATATGCAAAAAAAGAAATATGTTTCCCCATCTGTGGTTCAGGTTTCTGTTGCCAACACCACATTGGACAGCTTAAAGATTTGCAAGGATCTAGAGGTTACTCCTACCAAGACTTGTTTACACAGCAGCTTGGGTTATAGATAAGTGAGGGAAGTGTTCCAGTTAGTAAGATGGTTGAGTAAACACACCTACACAACATTCTTTCTGGCCACTGAATTGTGGCGGGGATTTATTATTTGTTTAGATCCAGTTTTTCTTTCTTTCTTTCTTTCTTTCTTTCTTTCTTTCTTTCTTTCTTTCTTTCTTTCTTTCTTTCTTTCTTTCTTTCTTTCTTTCTGTGTGTTGCATGTGGGTGAGTGTGCATATGTATATGAGTCTGATACCAGAGGGTACATGGTACATGATTGTGTGTGCCTGTAGAAGCTCAAGGGCAACTTTAGGAATCATCCTAGATTGCTCTACCACCTTATTGCTTTGTTCTGGGGTTTCCCAGGCTCTGCCTTCCAGAGCCGAAATTACTGGCCACCACCTGTGTTTTTACATGAGATCTTGGAGCTCTAAACTCAGGGTCTTTTGCTATGTAATATCTTTAACCCCTGAGTCATTCTCCCAACTCCGATCCATCTTTCATAATGACAATATAAAGTTCTCTGAGTAAAAAAAGATTAGAGTTTCAAGTTTCCTATTTTCCTGGGCTTTGCAAGGGATAAAGAAGGGAAGAAAAGGAGATGACTTGTGCAGTTAGTCTGAATCTGTGACTGCCCAGTGCACTTTGCTGACTCAGCTGTAGGTTGAATGTCCCCAGTGTCAAGCCTGAGCTGCACAGCGCTCTGAACATGCTGAAGATTGACACGTTATTCAAAGAGTTCCTGACTTCAGAACACTTCTGGGTTTAGATTTCCAGATCCAGGAGGATCAATCTGTAATGTCTATGCAAATACCCCCCATTCTGAAACACTCATGGCCCCAAGCAAGTCAGGAGAATGGAACTCCACCATGTGAGTTATCAGGACAAATGTTATCCACATCTCCAACTATAAATGTCAGTGCACTAGCCTGGGAATGTCATCTGAATAGTCCAGGTCTGTAACCAAGGCAGTAACAGTTGTTTAGCTTTTTTTTTTAAAAAAAAGTCTTATATTTGTGTATGTGTGTGTAAGAGACAGAGAACAAAGAGAGAACATGTGTGTCGTGACACATGTGGAGGTCCTAGGATGACCTCAGATATTGACCTTCCATCTTGTTTGTGGCATTATCATATGTTCACTGATGTCTATGGCTGGCTAGCAGGCCCTCAAGCTTCCAGGCATTCTTCTGTCTGTCTCCCATCGCATCACAGCAACACTTGTATTGTAGACATATACTACTGTGGTGTAATAGATACAGGTGTCAACTTGACAATTAAAGGCTCCTGCTCTGGATACATTCTTAAAGATAGTAGTTGATTTAATCCCTGAGCAAACTTGCAGGATATTGTCTAATTAATTGGGTAAGACCCAACCCATGGTGGGTGGGACTTTTCCCTGGCAGGTAAATGAGATGGGGGAAGCTGGCTTAGTAAAGTGTGAGATGTTTAGTTCCTGAAGTGAACTGGTAAGACCAGTGACTTCCATGAGCATGAGCCCATTGCCGTACGTCTTTAGCTGGTTCAGTGAGTTGCCATACCCAGACAAACATGCTATCTGGAAAGTGAGGTTTACCCCTCTCATCATTGCTGTGGATATGGTGAGACCAGTTCCCTCCCCTTTTGGTGTTGATCTCTGCTGCTGGGAGATTTGGCACTCAACAGTGGCTGTAACCACTGGCAAATGGAAATCCATGTTGTTGAGCCCATGCAAACCTCCCTGGGCTCCTGGTGTTGGTATAAGCTCTCTTGCCAAATTGGACTAACAACTGTAAATGGACAATCATAAACCAGAATAAAATCCCTCCATCTCATAAGCTATTTTGTCATGAATTTATCTGCAGCATGCAGAGTGACTGCAATACTTAGATTCTAGGGATCTGAACTCAAGCCCTCACATTTGCCTGGCAAGTGCTCTACCCACTGAGCCATTTCTCCAGCCCAGTGGATTTCTCAACAGAACCAGCTGCCTGACTTTTATTCATGAGGAGGCAGCTTGCCACCAGCTCCTGGTACTTTTTTCCATATTCATTAGTTTCTCATTAACACATATGATGAACTCATTCCCAGGAAATGGTTACAGGGAGGTAATTGCTTAAGAAACGAGCCAGTTGGTTGTTTAGTGCAGTGCAGCCAGATGCTGCTGTGTTGCCCTGGCTGTCGGACGAGAACTTGGTCTGCTTGGAAACCACAGTGGCACGTGTGCGAGGTGCCAATACGAAACTTACCGAGCACCTGTCTCATTTCAAGTATTCTGCCAGGATGATTTCCAAATGAGCTATGATTATACAAAAGCACTTGTGATTTTGTTTATTTGCTTCTTAACTCAAAATCAGCAAGAAAACAAGCAGATCTGTAAGCTCAGTCCTTTCATTTCTGATGCCCGTATTCTCCTTCTGTTCTTCTGCATGGTCAGATTCATGTGTGTGTGTGTATGTGTGTGTGTGTGTGTGTGTGTGTGTGTGTGTGTGTGTGTGATGTACACGTGTACATGTGTATATGCAGGTGTTCATGCACATGTGTGTCTGCCTACAGAGGTCAGAGATCAACCTTGAGTGTTCCCCAAGAACTCTTTTTTGGACAGGGCCTCTCACTAGCTTGGAGCTCACCAAGTAGGCTAAGTCAGCTCGGCAGGAGTCCAGGGACCAGTCTACCTGTCTTCACCTTGGGAGTACTGCAGTCACAAAAGCTCACCATCACACATGCATTCTTATATAAGTGTTGGGGACCCAAACTCAGGTCCTCATGTTTGCATGGCACTGTATGTTAAGTCTTTAAAATCCCCTCCATGTGGGGATTTTCATATTGCACATCCTCAGTTAACAGTTGAGATATCCCTGCCCACCAGGCTGCTCAGCGCCCTCTCAGATAAGGCCACTTCCTTCATTCTTGAAGCCAGATGCCAGATGAGATTCCTTGGCAGAATCATTCTTATACCTTCCGCCCCCAAAAGAGAATCTTTGTGAAAAGTTATGCACATGCTTATAAGAAACGGAAAGATACACATCCATAGGTAACGCTTTGGCCTCAGGCCCTTGGCTGAGTGACTAGTCTAGAATCAATGAACATCAGGTTGTAGAAAACACTAGCCAAAATAACCTAATGGTGCCAGGCTTCTGGGAGAAGCTGTGTTGGGAAACTGAATGACCAGATGACCAGCATTGCCCTGACCACATAGAGAGTTCTGTGCAAGCTAATAGAGATTAGATCCACACATCGTTTAGTACACACCTTAGTGACACAAGCACCCTCCACACACCCCTCAATTCTTGCACCCCTGTCTTTTGCTCCCTGCAGAGCTCAGGCTTGTGAGAGGGGGGTGTTACAGTCCTTGGATAGCTGTGACATTCCCTGGGGTCCCTTATTCCACTGCACTTCAGTGTACTGCTTCTGTGCAAGACTCCATTCTGAGATGACTGGGGTGTCACACACCCATGGCTGGCAGTGGCTCGTGTGAGCCCCGCCTGCAGAGATTGATGAAGACAAATGGAACTGTGGAAATAGGTGAGAGGCCAGTCAAGTTAGAGCTGTAATTGGAGACCTTGGAAGAAGGAAGCCAGCTGGTACAGGAAGTGACCCGACCCTTGAACTCATTAGCAAGGCCCCGTGGACTGCTGTGTTCATTGCTACCATTGCAAACTTGACACTTGTCCAGGGCAGGACCAGCCAAGCTCATCGGGGATTCCAGACAGGCTCTGCCCTGTGAACTTTGTTCTGGCTACCACCATTTAATTATTTTGTGAGTTCTTATAATTCTCTGAGAAAAATAATAACTGGTCTCAGAAGTACAGTCTCCAACAGTTCTTTTTTGGGCTGTGAGATTTTTATGAACTGAGAGGAAACAACAGCACTTTAAAGAAGCTACGCAAAGGCAGCGTCAGCGTTTTGGGGGCAGAGTGGGGTTTTCCGAGGTGTGTGAAGGCTGAAGGAGTCTGCTTCGGGGTGCAACCTGGCATCTGATTGAGGCCTGACCGTCCTCAGCTCGTTTCAGAGATTCTTGCTAATGAGCACACATTTGGAATCTGCGGGTTTTTTTGAAATAAAACGAATGCCCTTAACGAGTGCCATCTGAGCCTAATGTCCGCGCAGCGCACCGTTCTCTGAAAACCAGAGAACTCAGCGATTCCAAGAGCTGCTTTCCAGATTCCACTTAAACTACAGCATGTGCTAAAGGGAGGAAAGCTCAGGGGCAGCTGCGAGAAAATGCTGCCCTTGGAGCTCCTTGTGGAGATTCTTGGCCGCACTCGCCCGGAGCCTTTGCTAATGACCAGGCAGCATACACAGGCTAGAGGGCGGGGGGGCGGGGGGGTCACTACAAAGGAATCCAAGAATCTTCCTTTGGGGCTGGGGAGATGGCTCAGATATTAAACCTTCTTCCTAGCCAGCAGAGGGACTTGAGTTCGGATCCCCAGATTCCAAGTAAAAATGCTAGACAGATATGGCGGTGGCCGGTAACTTTCAGTCCTAGAAGACGGAGTCTGGGAAACCCCAGAGCAAAGCAATAAGGAGGTAGGACAAGTTGAGGTGATTCCCAATGTCACCTTGGACCTCCGCAGGCACACATACACACTCAGGTACCCTCTTATGCACATGCTCATACACACTCATGTATACCCACCCACATACAACTTTCTCACACGCACACATAGAAAAATAAATAATAAAAAAGAATCTCCCTTTTCTTTTCTGAATCTTCATGTAATGGGACTGGATCTAGTGTTCTCTAAACCATAAAGTATGTCGAGGGAGGGAGATCGGGGGAACCTTGTCCACAGTGGCAGTGTCTGCACCACACAAGGAGGCAAAATAAACCAAATACATAAATATCTCCCTCTTAGTTACTGTTTCCTGTTGCTATGTTAAGATACCTTGACAGAAAAGGCAATTAAGGGAGAGAGGGTTTCTTATAGCTCTCAGTTCGAAGTTACAGTTCATCGTGGCTGGAAACTTGCAAGCAGCAAGCACCTGGTCACACTGTATACAGTCACCAGGACACAGACAGAGAAGAAGACCTTGAGGCTGCCATAGTTAACCTCCTCAATCACACTCCACCTGATTCTCTGAGACCGGGTCTCTCATGGAACTTGGCACCCACCAATTTGTCTAGGCTGGCTGGCCAGTGAGCCCCAGGGCTCTCCTGTCTCTGCCACCCCAGTGCCGGGATTATAGGCACACACTTCACACCCAGCTTCTGATGAGGGTTCTGGGAATCTGATTCATACCTGAACAGAAAGTTCATGACCCACTGAGCCATCTTGCCGGCCCCTGTCTTACATCAAGTAAGCTGAAAGGCAGAGAGTGGCCCCGCCCTCTCCTCAGTAAGACTTCCAGACACACCATCCACCACAGGATGAGTGATGTTGTGATCGCCAAGGTACCCTTTTGGAATGACCTGTCCTCACTATGAAATTGAGAGGCCGGGGACTGAGTCACCTGCTGGCCTGCTGGGTGGTGATAATTCATGCAAGAGATCCGCAATTACCTTTGTCAGGACATCACTTCCATTTGTTATGCATGTTCATTGGTCATTTTTATTTCCGTTAATAAATTTCACCTAATTGAAGGCGCCCAAGTCCCAGGTTGAAATGAAGGGTAATCAAAAATAGCCCTCAGTCCCCAAGGACTGTTCCTTTTCCCTTGCCACCCTAGGGGACCATCAGGTGCATATGCGTGTATGACTGTTACTTCCCAATAATGGGCTGAACTTCTTACCCACTTCGTGGAGAAGATCATTCATGTCCAGTTAACGGTCCACTTCATGTACTTCCCGGACTTTGACAGCACTGTTTTCAAATGGGGGTCGTGCTGCTTATTAGTGCTACCATGGTTACACCTTCCTTTCAGATGATGCTCACGTGTCTGGCCAGCCCTTCTGGGAGCCTGCTGTGACTTACACTCTTTCTGTGTCTGTATGCACAGAATCAAACTGCCAGATGAGAACGCTGGACAGCGGGATTGGAACCTTCCCTCTCCCAGACTCAGGAAACCGCTCGTCAGGACGGTACACATGCCAGCCAGACCCTCCCGACGACCCTGAGGCCCTCCTGTCTCTCCAGCCAGCCCTGTCCGCAGGCTCTTCTGCCAGAGCCCAAACCCTTGAACGAGAAGTGCCTTCCTCCACGGACAGCCCACACGACTCAGAGCCCACCATTGTCCACTCCTTGTCTGACCCCGGCATGACAGCCCGAGGCACGCCAGCTCCCCAAAGCCGCCTGCCAAAGCCTGTCTCCTCAGGTAAGATGCCAGTCACTGTTCAAATGAGATTTCTCCCTCCACAATATTGCATTTACTGATGCAGTTCCCAGCATGAGCAAAACCGGGCAGTGACTGCTGCCTAATCTGTGAAAATAGCTAACTGTCCACCAAAGAGTGAAATGGCGTGCGTGAGGCATTATCAGAGCCTGGGAGGTGACTCAGTCAGTACAGGACTTGCTTTGCAAGCATGAAGACCTGGGTTCCAGTCCAAGCTTACACAAAAAAGCACTTGTGGGGGCACATGCTTGTTACCCTAGTACTGGGAGGTAAAGGAAAGAAAGTTCTAGTCAGCATAGCCTAATTGGTGAGTCCCTGGACAGTGAGAGAACCTGACTATAAAACAAGATGGACACCACTTGAGAGAAGCTGTTGAAGTTGATTTGTGGCCTCTACACAAACATGGGTGTATCTAAATGTGCTCATGTATGCACATGTACACATACACATGCACTACACGGACACACAGAGATGCATTCATATATATATATATATATATATATATGCATGCATATATATTAAACCACATACACACAAATACATGCAGACACACATATGCACACACAAATATACACATATACACACACTATACATACCCACATATATACACATACATGCACACACAAAGACACATACATACCACAAACATACATATACATACACTTTATACATATACACACAAGCAGCATGCACACACACATATATACATTATACACACATACACACATATAATACACATATACTCACAGATTCATACATATACATATACACATGCGCATTTACAGACACACACACATACATACACATGTACACACGGAAATAAACATTTCCAGGGAACATTGTCTACTCTTGCTGTTGGGCATCAAGGACTGTACAACAAAGGAAAGAACACATTGGCATGTGGTTATATGAATTGATGAAAAAAACAAAAGTCATACACATCCATGAGATTTATCAACAAAACTTAGCTCTGAACATGGAAAACTATAGGACCAATATGGAAATGTAGCTAAATGTTACCTTGGGCGCAGATGCTGTAGGTCTCACATAGGTCTGTGCTGTCCATGGACATGAGGCTAAACTAGAAAAGACTTGGTCTGTCTTGTCAACACCGTGTTCCCAACATTGTGGGAGCACGAGGTGGGAAGCATCACGCCTTCCAGCTGAGACCCCCTCGACCTCACTAAGCCCGGGCTCTAATGATTGAAGATGAACCCAGATTAAGGGCCAGAGCATTTCATTGTTCTCTTAAGATTAAAATTATTTATTATGAGCCAGGGCAGCAGTCAGTAATTTTGAACCTGTGCAGCTTGTGTTGCTCTGACAACCTGCACAGATGCCCAGCGGCCAGGACTCTGAGTGGAACGCTTCTGTTCACAGTCAGACCATTACAAAGGATCCCAAATACAGATCATATTGTAGTGGGCCTCTGAGGAATCAGACTTGTAAATGAACGTCTCCAAACGGAGGTATCTGGTGTTTGCCTTGACTGGAGTCCTTATGATGCTTCGCCATAAATTCCTGCTCATCCCAAGCCAGGGTTAAATTCTTAAAGGCCAGAGTGCCTAGTATTTTTTTAAGCAAGCACATTGTTTTAATTAATGCAACAGTCTCTGGAGATCCAGCGGCGAAATCTTAGTTATGGATTGCGTGCTGTATGCCTGAGCAGTCACACGTGTGACCTCAATTCAAGAGGGGGCCGCTGAGCAGACTCCATGATTAAACGCTGTCATTTTAACAAATTGAATGGAAGCCACGAGCCTTGAATTACTTCATGAGAAGGGGACGAGAAGGAGACTTTCTGATCTCGAGGCTAACATCCACTGTGCCTGGTTTCCAAGGTGGCATCGTAATTAAATTGCATTGAGGAGAGAAGGAGCACATGGAAGAGGGTGAGATACGTGTGCACCAGGGCACTTTGGGGGTCACCCGACCTGAAGCTGTCTGTGCAACCCATGATGTCAGTGGTCCAGGGGAAGGGCTGCTTTCCAGTGGGTCTTTCTTCTTGGTGACCACTTGCATCCTGTGAAATATTGTACTCAACGTTTGATATATAATATGTATGGATTAAAGCTTTAAAATAAATATAAAGCTCTAAAATTAAAGCTTTAAAAAATAAAGCAAATAAGGGCTGGGGAGAAGGCTTTGCCTCACAAGCAAAAGGACCTGAGTTCAGCTCCCCAGATTCCACTTAAAAATGTCAGGCAGGTGTGGAAGTCCGCTTGTGATTCTAGCCCTAGAAGATGGAACCTGGGAATCTTCATAGCAAGCTAAGTAACCAGACTGGCCCTCATGGCTGCTCTAGGTTTAATTAGAGACCCAGGCTCACAACAGTAAGGTGGTAGAGTGACTAAGGATGATTCCTCGTATTACTTATGGGTCTCCGCAAGCACACATACACAAGTATACTGGCATATATATACCTACCCACATGCACCATCTACATACAAGCATATACGCACACATGCACATACTTCATATATACATACATGACACAAAAAAATACATACATGACAGCAGAATAAAACAAGGCTTTTCTGCTCAGTGACACTTGGGGAAAGCTGGAAATCCGGATCCTCTCTGTATAAACTATCCAGGGTCCCTGGCTCAGGAAGAGATAAGAATTCTTCCACAAACATTATTCAAAGGATCAGCTCACAGTTGCCTCACTGCTCAAACAGTTGCTTGCCAAACTGTTTCTAACCTATGAAGTCTCATCCCTTTTGGAAAAGTATCAAGTTCCAGGACAGTTTGCCTGAGGGTCTCAAAAGCAGGCACCCTCTGAAGAGGTGGGTACATAATTATGTAGAGGTTTGTGTTAACACAGAGTGACAGGAACCCCAAGTTCTACTACGGACTCTGAACTGTCTCTGAGTGTCTCCCCAGTCTCCATGGAAGCCAGCTTACAGTGAATGTACAGTTCTTCATCTAGGAAAACCCAGTTTCCTAAAGCAGAATGACACAGAGGCTATACCTCAGACTCGCTCATCATGTCACTATGCCGACAACCCCACGGCAAGGGAGTCCCTTCCAGGCGGAAGGAGCGAGGACACTGTCACAAAGACCCAGGTGAAGGGGTGCTATCTGCCTATCTTTCTCCATGCAGGGGGCAAACTCCTCAAAAGCTATAATTTTAGATTAATTCTGATGCTGATGGATGGGCTGACATTAGATACTTTTCTCACCTTTGTGACAAAATGCTAGATAAAGCTTGCCTGGGTCTCAGGTAGGGAGAAGAGGTATGTTTGGGATGTTGGTTGCAAGGGATTTCAATTCACGATTATGGGGAGGGTGTGGTAGAGGGGTTCCCGTCTGAGGCTTCCTTACTTACATAGTGGCAAAGAGGCTGGAACCATGCTCGACTATATCTTCTAAGATTTGCTCCTAACAACCCACCTCTGCCACCCAAGCCCCACCTCCATCAAGACTCTTCCCAAACAATACCACCAGTGGAGGACAGACTGTCCAATGTACATGTCTATGGAGGGCATTCCGCCTTTAGTTCACAGCAGAGTGTAAACCACGATCCAAGGCTCAACCTTCTCCCAGGACTAGTTTAAAGGACATCATGGATTCTTAGAACACTTAAAATACAAATTGCTTCTTATCTCCCTGGAATTCATCACTGTGTATCCTTAAGCATGCACTCTCCCAAGCTTCAAAAGGACTTTTCAGGAAGTTTCTCTTTCCTTCATTAGCTCAGCCATTGTCTTGACCTTCACTTTGTTCCCATGATAATAGGAAGGAGGCATAATTCTCTTCCTCTTGGGGATGGATAAACTAAGGCTTGCGGTGATCAAATAACTTGTCAGACTCAGTGAAAACTGACTTCCTTCAGCCTTGTCATTTTGGCTATGGTTTAATATGAATGGGTTTGCCTGTTACTGTGACAAAATACCTAACAGACAAAAGTTAAAGGAGGATGAGTTTATGTTGGCTCACAGTTCTGGGTGTGAAGGCAGGGTAGCAGGAGCGTAATGCAGGCTGGTCACTTGGCATCCACAGTCAGGAATGAGTGAGATGCATGCTGGTACTCAGCTCGCTTTCTCCGGTTTATTTAGCCCAGGGTGGGTCTTCCCGCTTCAGTGAACACAGTGTAGAAATTCCCTCACAGACATGCCTAGAGACGAGCCTCCTTGGTGATCCTAGATCTTGTCAAGTTGGAAATTGATATGAACCATCACATTAACATCTGCGCCCAATGACACGCACACTTGGACCAGCTGACATGTGCTTGGTCTTGTGAAGAACTTATTGCTCAGATTCTTTTGTGTTCTTTCCTGGGCGCTCAGGTCATATTCTTCTCATTTCTGCTTCCAGATGGTTTTCTGACCTTCTGCAGCCCGTCCACTCTTTCTCAACTTGTCCTGGGGTGGGACCTCTCAGGGTCTTAGTAGTACCTGTCAGTGAAATGGTGGATAAATGACATGTGTTCAACTACCTGAGCTTCTCAGCCCTTCCCACTGAAGTTTTTACTAGAGTTTCTGCCCACTACATAGATGAACCCCTGGGATACACCCAGGTCTGAGGTTCCCCACACTCCCTGTGGAGAGCTTTCTCTCTCCACACAGATGAGTGGGAAGGAAATGATGTCCAGGGTTCAAGTAAAATCGCTGTGGTGGGAAACCTGGAGCCAGGTCTTCTGGGTTCCTGGCTCAGCTCTCTCCTGCAATGGCCGCTTCCACAGCAAGGGGTCTGAGGAACGAAGAGTAAACCACTTCGTTCAGTCCTCCTTTAAGTTGTACGTGGAGCTAAGGCTCCTCCCAAGCTGGTCTGTGGTGCTGCCTGTCATGCAAGGGTCATCTGCACACAGCATCTGAGACGGCATATGCGGAGTGAAGTCTAAATGATTCTAGCATGTTCCCAGAGGATGCTGGTCCCAAGGGTCCACAGAACACACTTGGCAGAGCATTGCGAAAACTGAGATCGTCACAACAGAGAGGAGAAAGCCAGTTCAGAGCTGACAGTGGGTAGTAGTGAAAAGTGACAACAGCGACTGAGAAAAGATACATCCCCTCGGTGTGACTGCCAGTCAGTCCTCAAACAGGGCTCATGTGCCTCCAGGAGCCCTGTCCTCCCTGTCCTGTAGCACCGTTCCTGCTGGGAATCCTGCCCTCCCTTGTAAGAGAACCACCATTGCTTGGAACCTGGAACCCCACTCACTGATGGCCAGGTCAGGAAGTTGGGAGAGGGCTTATTTCCCTAGTGCCTGGTTTGATTAGTTATTGCTGAAAGAAAAGATGGAGGAATGTATTTCATCTATTTCATCCTACTCAGAAAGCGTTCCTGGGACCTTGCCGTAATCTAGACACGGGGCCTTGTGGTCCATCGTGGATGTGATCCCCACTAGCTGTATGGATTCCATCCTACTAATACCTAATTACACCTCATACCCCTGAGGAGACAGACACCTGCAGGATGCTGTTGGATGGGGAGACGGACGAAGGGATAAAGGAAAAGAATGTAGCGTGAGCTGAAATGTGTTTGTGCATTTCTTAAACGAGTAACACTATTCCAGACAGACTTGAAGGACCCAGCCTTTGTCTCTGTATGTGAACTGTCCAGGATAGAGAGGATGTAAACATGAAAGGGAGTCCCCTGACTCAACGCGCAAGATTCATGATCCTGGATCCAGGGAGGTCAGGATTCCATTTATTTTCCATGAGGGAAAACCACATGACGCACATTAAGAGTAGCTGAATCAGATAAAGGCACCTGTGCACAAATCTGGTGCCATGAGTTCAATCCCCTAGGCCTACATACTAGAGGGAGGGTCCCGACTTCTGTAAGTTGTTCATTCCCTCCACACAAGCATCATGACTGCGTTCTCGTTCTCTCTCTCTTCCCCCATCACATTCTCTCTCTCTCTCTCTCTCTCTACACACACACACACACACACACACACACACATCCTCTCTTCCTCCCTCCTATAATTTTTTTAAGTTGTGGAAAAATACAAAAGCATAAATTTTACCATGTTAACTTTTTTTAACATGTGTCATTTATCATTAGTAAATACACCAACAGCAATGTTTAAAAAATAGAAAAGAAAGAAAGATTGAACAGTGTTGTCACCACACAAGTGCTATCCGGGAGGATAAGGTTGTGGGGTGTTGAGCGAGAAGGGAAACTAAATGTCCTCCCACCCCCCACTTCCTGTAGGCTGCAGACTTACATACAGTCAGTAATCTGCCTTATTTGGAGGAAACTGGAAGAAATTTATAAATGGGTCAAATATTCTTCCATTGCCAAGGTTTGTATTTCCAGTTCTAATACTTCGACCCTCACAGAGTGCAGCTAACTACTTGGAAGAGCAACTGCTAGTTGCTTGAGAAATAGAGACCCTCTGCGGGAGGCACAGAGCCCAGCGTACCTGGGGCATTCTTGGATGGAGGTCAGGCTGGACTGAGCACAGGCCCCCAGCACATATGAATGGAATAAACAGCCCCACCTTCTGGATGGGTGGGTGTAGCTGTCTCTTGCTGCCACTTAGTTGCCCATATAAGTATCCAGATGGTGCGTGTATTCTGCCAGCAGTAGTGTTGACCTTGATGGTGCCCTGGAGTATAAGTATCAAGGTCTGGGAGCTGGATAGAAGTGAGTAAAGATGGTGGGGGGAACACCAATCACTTTAAGCATCTTTCTGTATTATCCGCTGATTCCTCTTTTTCGGAGTTCAGTCTCCACCTGCTTTGATCTCACATTTTAACTGCATATCTCCCCTAAGATCTCATTTTCTGGTGCACACAGAAGATGGTTCGGAGCATCAATTTGTTTCCTGGTACAATATCATGGTATCTCCATGCAGTCTATAAGGATGTGGAGGGAGGAAGTGTATATAATATCCGTATGCATATGAATCTATAGGGACATGTGCATGTATGTGTGTATACATGCATATGTCATCCATGTGTGAGTGAATCTATATGGATGCATGTGTGCACATCTCATCCATATGCATAGAATCTATATGATGTGTGTATGTGTGTGTGCACGCGTGCCTGTGTGCACACATTTGTATGCATGTAAATCTGTAAGGGTGTGTGTGGTGTGTCTTTGAGCACTAGAGTGGGAGGTCTGAGAAAGGTCTCAAAGGGCCATTGTCTGCCCTGGTGTCTGGTGTTGGAGACTCAAAAAGCAAGATTACCGTGAGGCTGGTCAGGTCACCCGGCGCGTAGGGAGGCTCTAGTGCTGTGAACCAGGCTGAGCGTGAAGGAGGAGCCGCCGGTTTGATCAGCCTCCCCACAGCAATAGACACGCTTCTCCGTTTTCCTGTTAGGCCTGAGACACATGAGACCTTGTCAAAAGGAAAAGAGAAAAAGGAGAAGATGAAAGGAGAGGAGAGAAAGGAAGGGGAGGGGAAGGGAGAAGGGAGGGGGTGAAGGAAAGGGAGGGAACAGAGAGGAGACATTAGAGCAGTTGATAAAGAAAGTGAGTTGCCGAGATTTTCCTTTCAGCATCGTGGCTCCACCTGCCCTTGTGGCCTGTGACTGACATGAGACCAGCTGTCCTGGCTCCGGGCTCCCTCCCTAGCCAAGCGGAGTCCTGCCGCCAGCGGAATGGAATTCACGAGGTGTGATCTTCAAGTCAAGATATTGTAGCTACCCTTTCTCCCTGATCCCCTGAATACCCCAAGGGCACCAGAGAGCTCAGTAGGAGCAGTCAGTCCTTCAGAAATCAGAAATGCCTCTCCCCTGCACCCAGCTATCACCCCCACTCCTACAGAAGGAGCCTGTGCACGTCCCCTCGCCACCTCTGTCCCCCAGTAGCTAAGATATTGTCACTTTGGCACAGAGATGTCTGTGGTTCTGCATAACACAGTTCTCTGTTCTCTCTCTCCTCTCTCTTTCCCTCTCTCTCCTCTCTCTTACTCTTTCCATCTCTCCTCTCTTCTTTCTTCTATCTCCTCTTACTCTTTCTCTCTTCTCTCTCTTAGTTTCTCTCTCCTTTCCCTCTTACTCTTTCTCCCCTCTCTTCCTCTCTCTCCTCTCCTTTCTCTCTCTCTTCTCTCTTTCTTTCTCTCCTCTCTTTCTTTCTCTCCTTTACCTCTTACTCTTTCTCTCTCTCCTCTCCTCTCTTTCCTCTCTCTCCTCTCTTTTCTCTCTCTCTCTCTCTCTCTCTCTCTCTCTCTCTCTCTGTCTCTCTCTCTGTCTCTCTCTCTCTGTCTTTCTCTCTTCCCCCCTCCCCCTCATGGTAGGATGTCATGTATCCCAGGCTGGTCTCAAACTCACTATGTAGTTCAAAATGAAACTCCTTGGTCCTCCTGCCTCTACCTCCCTATGCCAGAATGGCAGGTGTGCATCCACACACCCCATTTATGCAGCGCTGGGATCAAACCCATGACCTCGTGCACACTGAACAAGTGAGCACTCTAGAGGCTGAGCCCGGCCCAGCCCACCGCATGGCTTCTTTGCATCCTGTCCAGTGTGGGTGCTCTTCAGCACACTGCCGAGGGTTTGGAAAGCACCAACATAAACACACGTGCTTTCTTTCAAGGCTGACTTCTTTAGAATGACTTTGAAATATGTTTAAAGAGCCCTTGTGGTTAACCCAGGGGCAGCAGTAGAAGCAGGATGTAGGAGCTGGGTAGGTGGTCCAGCAGGAGAGGGGGCAGGGAGAGTCATTTCTGTGACTGTTCCTGCATAGCTACCTACCCTCATTTACCAAGCAAAGCAAAACAAAGAACCCTGAACCTCCCCTACGGGCAGGCCCTTGGGCCGTGGAGAAGGCACGTTCCAACCTGTGGTAAGATATTAGCCAAGGAGGACGACAGAATTTGGGGCAGGGAAGCCCAGCCTCTAGGCACAGGAAGGGAGGGAGGGAGGAGCATCTCACTGCTGCCTGAGCCTCCTGGACCCATTGGTTCAAAGCAAAATAACAGGGTGCAGGAGATGGCTCAGTCAGCCAGGCAGTTGGTGGGCAAGCATGAGGACCTGAGTTCGATCCCCATATAGGCATGGTGGTGGGTACATGTAATCCCATGCTGGGGAGGGGGGACAGGGGGGACTAGGCACATCTCCAGGGCTCACCATCATGGCAGAGACAAACGCTGACCTCATGGCTGGGGTGTAATAGAAAGAAGAAAGGGCTCAGTATCACCGTCCCTCTACTCCAAGGGTCTGCTTGCAATGAAACCACCACTTAAAGTTCACAGTACATCCACACATCGCTCAACGGGGGACCAGGCTCTTCCACACAGGCAGTCTGACAGAAGACAGAGTCCAATCCTGGCAGCTTGGGCAAAAAACCCAAACTCTCCTCCCCTTCCTTCTTCTTTCCTTCCAGCTTTCTTCCCCTGTCCCTCCCTTCTCCCTCTCCTTTCCCTATCCTTCTCCCTCTCTCTCTTCTTCTCTCTTTACTTGCTCCATTATGGCCATCCCAAAGACTTGCTGACTCTAGACACATCTCAGATTTGCTCCTCTGTCCCTTGGCCGCTCATACAGTCCAGCTCCAGTCAGCTCCAGTCACCTCCCCTCACTGACTCATGCCCTACACTGCCGCTAAAGCGTCCTCCCTGAAAAGCGGAACCCCACAGCACTGTCCTTCTTCTTACACCCCTTCAAAGGCTGTCTGTCATTCAGGAACCCCAGTCTCCAGGGGGAGTACTTGACTTCTAGACTCACCTGTTTGCACATGTCGCATGTGTATGGATTTCAGTATGTCAGCCATACCTCAATGAAGTTTTTCTTTTGTTAATTTATTGTTGACATTTCAGTAGGTGTGTATTTCATGCTGAGCACATCTGCCATATCCCCCTGCTCTTCTTTGTCTTCTGACCCCCATACTAGTTGTCTCTATCCCCTTAAACAATGCATGTCATACATACATACCTGATCTAATGTGTGTATATGAAATATAGGACCTACAAAGTATTTCTTTTTAATACTTGTGTTTCTAAGAATAATTTCCTTCACTTAATATGGCCATTTCCAGTGGCATCCATGCATGACTCCATTCTTCTTGATAGCTGTATACAATTCCATTGCATGCATAATCCACCCACTTTCCTCATTTGTTCCTCTGCTGATGGACAGTTGGGTTTTTTCCCATGGCTCAGTTACCAAGAACAGCACTATGATAAATGTGGATGTACAGGCATCTCTGTGATGGATTGAAATATGCAGGAATGGTGCAGAAAGGAGTTATAAAGTAGATATATTTTTAGACTTTGTGTAACATCAGTCCTGACTTCTTTAGTGTCTGGACAAATTTACATTCCCAAAGTAACTTTATTAATTGATTTATTTTCTTTTTTCATGGGGGTGTATATGGAGTATGTGCATGCATGTGATGTGTGTGTGTATGTGTGTGTGTGTGGGCATGCACACATGGGTGGGTATATGTTTGTCAAGGCACTTGAGAGTTTGTGCCTGTGGAGGCCCAAAGACAGTATTGGGAACCGTCCTTCCTAAGCCCTTCCACCTTACTGTTGTGAGCCTGGGTCTCTCAACCAACCCAGAGCACTGCATTAGGGCTAGGCTGGCTAGTCAGTTTTCTCTGGGGATTCCGAGGCTCTTTCCTCCAGGGCTAGAATTACAGGCAGGTCACCCTGGCTGCTTAGCATTTTATGAGATCTGGGGATCTTTCACTTACGAGGCAAAGACTTTAACCACCGAACAGAACTGTCTCCTCACCACATTTGCATAAAAATTGCCTCACCTCAGAGGTCCATGGGACTAAATATATTTCCTCTGTTACTTTTCTGTGAAATCCGTTCTGTTTATTCCTCACTGAACTCATTTATACTCGTACTACCACGCACAATGGAGTCATTTAAATTCCAGGCTACAGAGGCCAGCACATCCACCCCAGTTGACGAGTCTACTGTGGAAGGCCGTGGCCTTTTCCTTGTATTTTTCTTGTCCATTCCTCACAAGAACATCATGAAAGAGACTTTGCTTCTTGATTTTACCGGCCAGTAAAGCGAGCACCTCTGCCTGACAGTGCCTCGTGCCAGGCTCACCAAATAGATTTCCTTGCCAGAACTAAAGGCTGAGGTTCCCATGTCTCTCCAGGAAAGGGGGGCAGTGCTGCATGTTTTGGAGACCTGATGAAATACCTGCTTCTCTAGCAAAAGTCACTGTTGCTAAATGTATGGCCGGCTCATAAGACACATCGATATAAACTTCATAATCAAGTCCAGCATCACTTCCAAAAAAGTAGTAGTGTTTGTTCAAGTTAAAATTTCGAGAGTGTCCTTTTGGAAAAGTAAGTTTAAATCTAGTCTCCTTCTCTTACAAGGCCTGCAAAGCTCACCTTTCCTTTGGCCTTCTCTAGCCTCTTTGTTTTTGTTGGTTTGGATTGGATTGGATTGGATTTTCCTGTCTACCTTTATGTACCATTAAAATTCCTGCTGTGTCCTGAACACGGGGTGCTGTTTGGGGGTATCTTTGCTCTTGCTCATGTGTTCACGCTTCTTTAGAATGACTTTTATATCAATAACACTGTTTGCCAGGCTGGTATAGTACTTGCTGTGTAAACATAATGGCCTGAGTTAGACAACCCCTCCCCCAAGAATTTATGCATAGAAAGTCAGATGTGGGATGCCCTTGTAATCTTAGCACTGGGGAGATAGAGACTGGGGGATTCCTGGGGCTTGCTGGCTAGCCTGATCTACTCAATGAGCTCCAGGGCAATGAGAGAGCCTGTTTTAAAATAGTAGAGTGGATAAGGACTGAGGAAGACACCTGAAGGCACTACTGGCCTCCAAAGCCACATGTACACATGTGTGCATGCATACACACACAGAGGAGCATGCACTCATGTATATGTATGCACACACACAGAGGAGCATGCACTCATGCTCATGCATGCACTTGTATATACACATGCACACACAGAAGACCATATGCTTCTGCATGCATGCACACACACACCCAGGAACATGCACTCACGTGTGTGTACACACATACACACCCAATTACTTCCTCAAATCCAGCTTGCTAGCATGTGCCATTCACGCTAGCACCACAGAACAGGGTAGATTTCAGAGGTCTCTCCCTCCTCTCACCTCAAACTCTCCAAATGCAGTGCTCAGGAAGAATCAGCCAAGCTTTAAACCCCAGCCTGGTTCTTGCGGTCACCTGATGATGTCTGCTCAGTGAGCCCTAGTCTCCTGAACAACAAGTATGTTTTCTGCACTTGAAGGTAATTACATCCAACAAATTACCAAGAGCAAGGGCCGTTGAGCTAAAAAACAATTGGTTTTGCAGTAATTAGGAAAACCTAAGGAAATGATGACTGTGGAACAATATTGAAAGGGACGCTGAGGGATGAGGGCCCCGGTCCCCAGCGCATTCCTCAGCCTGAATATTTAGAAGTTCACAACTAATTATGCAGAGATGATGAATTCTAAAAGCTCTGCCACCAAGCCTTCCCAGGGCCAAAGACGTGCTATTAATAGAGCAATCCCATTTTTCGATATTATAGGAATTCACATGAGGTTGCATCTATTTTAAAGTGTTCGTCTGGCACATTACTTAAAGATGACAAATCTCTGTAATATGCAGAATCAGCATTGGGTTAAACTAAAATCCAGACTCATTAAGATCCCACAAAGATTCCCCAGAGAAGTCTATTGTTTAAAAATGGACAGGACAGGTAAGTGTTGTTTGTAGTCCTTCATACGCTGTCTCTTTTAGTGTGATACAGCGTATATGTGTGTGTTTCTGTGGGGCGGGGACACGTGTCAAAGTCCACATACACATACGGTATGAGAAGGCCAGGGATCAACCTCAGATTTTGTTCCTCAAGTGCTATCCAATAATTTTTTGAGACAGAGTCTCTTACTAACTGGAGCTCACCAAGTAGTTCAGATTGAGTGGCCAACAAACCCCCCAGATTCTGCCCATCTCTGTCCTTCCAACCTTGGAATTGCAAGAGCACACCACAACACCTGGCTTTTATGATGTGAGTCCTGAGATCTGAACTGGTGTCTCGTGCTTACGCAGCAAACACTTCTGCTGACTGAGCTAACTCCCCAGCCGGGCTAGTTTTCTCTTTGACAAGCCCACCCCTGCTCCAGTTGAAACGCCTCCACCACCTAACCTGAAACTTTGGTGGATGACCGTGACAGCGACCAGCAGGATGCCCTGAGAGAGACCATCCTCAGAACCAGGGCGTCCAATCTCTCGTCAATCCTGAGGCATCTTCAGAAAACACACGACCCCCTCAGTTACCCACTCTGCATCTGTGCTAGACTGGGCTTTGGGGTTTCCAGTGGTGAGCAGTGTCTCTCACCATAAGGAAACAAACAATTTGCCCATGATGCTTTAGAAAACTACATGTTCCAAAGCTAGCCATCAAGGAGGACCCACTGGGCCGGACCACTAGACAGACTGGAGAGGGCAGCCTGCGCTGTGACCTGCATTTCATTATCCCAGCTGCCTGTGGCGAGACTTTTAAGAAAGCAAGTGCTGTGATGGACAGAATGAGTTTACCCTCCTGTCTAAAGAGCACTGTGCCGTGGCCAGGCCGTCGCTCAATTAAATTGGCCTGCGGGATATGAAGGCAATGGGAGGCCAGGCCGCAGACCTTCATGAAACATCTTGGAGGAAAGCAAGAGAGGTAGATATCTCCCCTCTGTGAATTTACCCACCTTGGCTGGGTTTCCTCAAACTCAGCTACCATCATAGCACCCCCACATTAACTTGGAACACATCCCAGTGAAGAATATATTTCAAGGGAAGCTCAAAGTAGAATTTCAAAGTACACAATCAAATCTCTGATTGATGCAGAGTAGGTGTGGCCAGCCAATTCTGGCCATGCTGAATGTTGAGCAAATGAGCTACTTTTGACTAGCAGGGCTGAAAGAAGACCAGGGCATAAGGCTCCATCTAAAGAACTAAGCAGCAAGGTGGGCTGTGGGTTTGTTTGTGACACAAGTGTGCCCCCTTAGCTTCGTGAACTGGGAACAGAACGGAGTGCATCACGTTAGGTTGCAAGGAGCGGCATCATGCCACTAGTGCCATGTTGTGTTGGAGGGTAACTCTCATGGCAGTGCTTCTTAACCCCCGTGAGACATGAAGAGCTCATGCAGGTTCATCAAGTTGGCATGACTGTGCCCCACCCCGAGAGACAACTGGCAGCATCTGGGAATATTGGGCTCAGAGGGGCCAGGCCCTGGTGTCTAGTACGTTAAACTTGGGGCTGTCTCCAAGCACAGGATGGCCCCCAGTGGCACATGGACACAAAATGTCAGAAGTGAGGAGAGAGGCCAACAGCAGATTAACCTTTGAATGTGGGAAATGTTCCTTGGGCCAGAGGAGCTGTCAAAATTCTTGAATCACAATATGACAGCCTCCGCCGTCCCCAGCGTGTCCAGGATATGCACTGAAGGCAACCCAGCTGCTGAATTCCTTGGCTGTGCTGTGCTCTCTCCAAAGGACTTTGAAGGGGAAGTCCATGCCCTTTTCTGGGCTTTGCAGACATCGTGCCGATCCCTTCCCCACTCCTCTGTCGGAAGAAGTCAGCAAGATGCCGGCTGGGCAAAGTGGTTCCGCAGAGCACAAATTAGGGGAGGCGGCTACTGGCACAGTCTCTCATTAGTATTTCAGTTCTGTCTCTCTCAAAGAGCATGTGCCCCGAGGAAGCAGACAATCTTTTACAGACTTGAAAGTTACCCGAGGACACTTAATCCTCACCCTGCTTTAGTGAGGCAGGTAAATTGCAATTAGATGGGAAAATGGAGAGAAACAAAATGTAGCAAACAGGTGTTGGAGCTTCCGTGGGGAGTGTAGACTTTCATATTTGGCTTAAAAGTACATGGTGACATTTAGAAAGAGTCCCTCGCCAGAACTACTCCTACAGAATGGGAGACGAGAAAGATTAACACCATGTAACAAAACCCCAAGGTAAATTTACAGAAGATGCTTCCTTGACAAAGCAAGGCATGTGACGGAAAAAAGAAAGGAAGGATCTTTCTAGAATTATTATCTTACAGATGAGGAAGCAACGTGAGATCCTTTGAGATGCTAGAGGAAAGGTGCATTAGTTACTTTCCTCATTGTTGGACAAAATCCCTGACAAAAGCAACTTGGGTAAGGGAGGGTTTATGTGATCCACAGCCCGAAAGTGCAGTCAGTCCATCAGGGACAGAAGCAGGAGGCAGCTGGTCACGTGACATCCACAGTGGTGAAGCAGAAACAGATGAACATTGGTGCTTAGCTCGCTTTCTCCAGGACCCCAGCCCACAGGATGGTGCTGCCCACATGCAGGGTGGGTCTCCTCACCTCAGTGAACCCCGTCTAGAGACTCCCTCCCAAGCATGCCTGCAGGCTTGTCTCCTAGTAATTTCTAGAACCTGTCCTGTTGGAATTATCTAGGAACCATCACAGAAGCAGACAGATGTAATCTCAGTCTATAAGGTACCTTGTCCTGCCTGAGACCTCAGCAGTCAGGGAAGAAACCATTTCAAGCATTCTCTCAGCCTACCACTCCTCTCTAACCCTAAACCTAGAAATACATGCTTACTACACAGCAAAGCAGATGCGTTAGGGAGCAGGTGAAGAGGAATAGAGAATTTCTTCCAAGCCAGCAACCGGAAAAATGTCAGCTGTTGTTTAGCAAGTCACACGATGGGCTCTTTCTAGGAACCTCTTGGAATTCATGGCCTCAAAGCCATCGACTGGTTTTGTTATGCATTAGAACTGTCTAGATGTGAAAGTGGGGAAGCCTGGTGTCATGGTTGACTGTGTCCCCCAGAGGCCCATGTGTTGGAATCCTAAGAGGCTTGTGTGAAAGTGTCTCACTGCAAAAGAAAGGTGACCACACGGAAATTGGCCCCGAGCACTGGGGAGCTGCTGTGAGAAAGAAGAAATAGGGAATTTGGTACTGAGAAGCGGAGTCATAGCTGCTGCTCTTGTGGAACTGTTTTGTGGAGGAAATGTGAAGGGTTGGGACTATTGTGCTTAGAGACATTCCAGTGAGAACTTGGAGAGGGCAATGCTGAGAGAGAGGGCCGCGCCCCACAGAATCGTGTGTTTGACTCCTCAGTTGCTTGTGTGACAGCACTGTCTCACAACTAAAGAAAGGTAAGGGTCACCCCTGGCTTGGAAAGGTACCAGCCCCTCCGGCTTTTGTTCCATCTGCCACACAGCACCCCCTTGCTGCCGCCTTGTGACACATTGCAGCCGGGCAGTAGATGCCACAGAGCTTTCCAGCTTCAGTGCTGGAAGGTAGACTGTGAGAAACCCCAGCAGCTATTAGGTAGGGCGGCACATCCTAGTACTCAGGAGGGGAGAGGATCAAGATCCAAACCAAACCTTGACCAAGTCAGCTAAAAGTCAGCTAAAACAGAAATTTCGAAAGGGCCAAGGCATAACTGAGGGCTTGAGTACTTACCTGCATGGTATGCTAAATGCTGGAGGGCCTGGGTTCATTTGAGGGGTGTGGGCGCAGATGTGCGAGCATATGGGTCTGTGTGGAAGCCCAAGGCTGAGATCAGGATGCATGTCCAATCCTTCTTCTACCCTTTCCTTTTTTATTATTATTATTTATTAAATTGTGAGTGTATGCATGTGTATATATTCATGTGTATGTATTTGTGTGTGTGTATGTGTGTGTGTGTGTAGAACCACGGACGAATTCGGGAACCACCATGGCCTCCACCTCCTCCTTGTTTACTCTGCCCCGGGATTCACAGGCTCCGCCCTACCAGGACCAGAAGCGCAAGCCGCCCCCACTTCCGGCTGGCGTCTATACATGGGGTGTAGGATCTGAACTCAGGACTTTCCACCTGCAACGCAGAGGCTTAACCCCTGAGCCACCTCTCCAGCCCCTACCCTTTTCTTTTGAATGTGACTTTGTAATTAAATTCAGGGCTCACTTACAGGGCCAGTATGGCCACCCAGTTTGCTCTGGAGATTCCCGATTTACCTTCAGAAGCTGGAAATACAGGCAGGACGCCACATCTGCCCAGCATCGTCTGTGGGATGTGGGGATCTGAACTCCAGTCCTATTGCTTCTGCAGCAAGCGCTGAGCCGTACCTTCCAGCTTCGGAAGTTATGGGTTCAATTCCCGGTAGCTGAAGGAACAAAAGGTGTGTGAGAGGGGGAGACAAGAGGAGGGAAAAAATTTGGAATTATTTAAGGTTTAGGATGTTAAAATAAGAGAGGGAGCATGGGGACTTTAAAATAATATGTAGGCCAAAATAATATACAGCTTAAGCCCTGAAAAGGGAAGCTTCCCTCGTAAATTAGCCAGAGCGCTACAGTTTCATTAAGGAAATATCTGTTGTTGAAATTCATTCTGAGTGGGAAAGAACTGATTTAAACTTCCCTGAAACAAGACCAGGAGCGCGCTCCTTCTTTTTTATTTACTCTCCACCATAAGTAACAATCTCCCAAACCATCACTCAGAATCGTGGTTTGTAGCCTGTGCGGGGATCCCAAACTTTGTGATGGGGGAGGGTGGGAGGAGGGGAGGGGTTCCATTTTTAATTAGAGCAGAAATCATGAGATGAGGGAATAAATCAGCTTGTTCTTTGAAGAATTTAATTAGAGAAGGAAATGACTCCCTCCTGGTATCTGGGCCAGCTCAGGGTCCCACACAGAAAAACTGGAGGCAAGTGTTTGGCCCTCCGGACCCTCAGTCAGCTCATCCCTCCTAAGCTCATCTGCTTTGGACCCGTCCCTACAACCTTCCCCTCAGCGCTCTGGAGGCATCATGCACAGTGCTTCTTCCCAGACCCTTAGCGTTTCTCCAAGTCCCTCATTCACCTTGGTTTGTTTGGTCTTTCCTCTCTCACACAGTAACAAGTCACTCTGATAATTTCATTCTGCCGGATTCCTCCAGCTACCCCCCTCCCCAGGTTGACTAGGATTCCTGAAGGCTCCAGCCTCAACCTCTGCTGGCTATGCACTGTTTCCACGGAATCTCTGCGGTGCACACGGGGATCAGGTCCCCAAACTGGACTCCGCATGTGCTGTCCTACACCACTGTGTCTTGGAGACTCGGGAACTCGCATATGTGACTGTATAGTATCTGGCGTGAAGAGCTGTCTCAGTTTGCCTGCATGTTGCCGATAAATTCATGACCAAAGAGCTTAAGGAAACAGGAGGTTTTATTCTTTCTTAGGATTCTCAGTTACAGCTCTTAGTTGGGCTCGTATGGACATCTGGAGCTGAGGAACTGGCCATACCATACTCACAGGGATCACGGAGAGAGGGATAAACCTCACTTACTAGACAGCATAGAAAAAATGCCAAATTACGAAACCAGCTTCCCCCACCTTATCCACCTGCCCAGGAAATGGTCTCATCCACTGCAGGCTGGCTCTTCCATCAATGAGACAATTCCCTACAGGTTTGTTTCGGGCTTAGGGCGTGCCTTAACTACTAACTTCACACATGTGCTCAGTCTTCAGTTGTCAAGATGACTCCTGTATATCTAACTTGCACTCACCCTTGGGGAGGAAGGTTTGACTTAGCTCGGCTTCAGAAGTTTCAGTACTTCAAGGGGGAGAGGACACAGCAGAAGGCTTACATCCTGGCAGACAGGAAGCAGAAAAGTAGAATGGTAACAAAGTACAGGATCTCGCCCCCAAAGACAGCTGTGAGGGCTCCCTTGTCCCAACAAGAACCCTCTTTCCACGGGTCCAACACTCACTCCAGTAGTCTATTCAAACCTTGAATCCATAAAGCTATCCATTAGATCTCAACTGGGGGGAACAAATCCTCTCTGTTTATACGCACACAGAGGGGTGCTCCATGAATCTTCCAGCCATATCTCTACCTAATCAGGTTGACAACCAAGATTAACCACACCAGTCACAGAGCCAAGCACTGCTGGGAATAGAAAAGAGAACGTGTGAGGTCAATGGCACGAAAGGTAAACAAGGAACCGAGAGACAGCACAAGCTTTGCTCGAGATAAAACCTGTGGAGATGGGTTCCCTGGGGTCCAGCAGAAGAACCGGAGTCGCATGAGCTGCTCACAGGCTGGGGTAGAGACAGACAGAAAGGGGAGGGAGGAAGCTGGGAAGGGTGAACGCTTCCTTCATCGGGCCTGTTGCTAGGTGCTTCTATGAGGTTGTTGGAGGGACACCGAGTGACCAATAGAAGCTCCTGATGCCTCTCACCTCGCGACCAGGCAGATGGTATGCCAAGCATGCCTCTCTAGTGGCCAGTTTCCTTACAGATCCCTGTAAGAACCCATAAGTCAGGAAGGATGAGCGAGGACAGAGAATGTTTGAAAGGGAGCAGGCAAGCCATGAAGGACAGGAGTGTGAGAAATCACACCAAGGTGAAGAAGTTTAACAAGGCATAGCTTCAGCTAATGGAAAGCGAGAAACCCAGTCCTTCCCATTCAGAGCTTACTGGTTAGTTGTAGAGGAGACCCAAAGAAAACGCCATGGTGCCCACCAGAAACATGTAAGTTGCCACTATGTGACGGAGACCCTTTGCACCCATGCATTCTACCCTCCCATAACTCCATAGTGGTCTCTGATAGGATCCTTTCCTATGTCAAGTGACATTCAGAGTTGGTCGTTGTCAAAGGCTGGCACGTGGATTGAAGTGCTTGCCTTGCATGCAAGCATGAGGACCCAAGTTCAATCCCAGAACCAAATGTGAAAGGATGGATTATTGCCACATATGACTGTCACCCCAGCACTGTAGTGGAAGAGAGAAGTGTCATCCCATGCAGCAGCCAGTGCTCTGCACAGAAGTGCGTGTGGTCTTTGAGAGTAACTTACCCTACAGTCATGTCTGTGCAGTGAGCTATTGTGCCAGTGAATGAGCAGATCTGGGCAGACAGGTCTGGATTTGCAGTAACTCATCCAGTATTTCCCCCTGAAGCTTGAATCTCTATTGCAGCAAAACTTTCTTCTCTATTTCTCTATTTCTCCCATTTTCTAATGAGTTACAGCTTATTTTCGCGTTGGTAGAGAATGCAGAGGCTCTACTTCACTTCTCACGGAGTCATAAGCTCCCGAAGGGTGGGTGCTTCTGTTTAGTGTGACAGTCTCATCATTCCTCGCACTTGATTGGTATTAATGGAAAGAATACCACAAGAATGTTACATAGGTGTATGGGTGGGTGGTGGATGATTTCATGGCTGTATTGATGAATGGACTGAGGTATGGATGGATATGCGGATGCATAGATGGTTAGATTTCATGGACAGATGCATGAATGGATGGGAACATGGATTCATACATTGATAAATACATGAAAAAATAGATGCATAGGTGGATGGATGAACGGACTGAGCAATGCACAGAAAGCTGGATGCCTGCATGGATACACGGATGTATGGATACACAGACAATGAGTGGATACATGACTTCATGCATGGATAATGCATGGATGGGTGATGTGTGGATGGTAGACACATAGGTATATGGTTGGATGAACAGATAAATAACTTATTTCTCCTCTCCTTGCTGGAGCTCAGCTTGACCTTTTCCCCTAGCAAGTAGTTAAAGCACACACCATGCTGCAAGTCAGTCTAGCCCACTGGAAAGAACTCCAGTTAAAGCATGTGTTTCTAATTAACATTTCCCTGTGGTCAGGAAAGATGAAAGGCAGGCCTACCTCCAACTCAGGATGCATGAAATTCATAGTTGGGAGAAACAGAGTATTCATGAGTTCTGGATAAATAAAACTTACACTCAGAAAACACTTAGGAGAACCCCTTCCTCTCCTTGATGTACAACTCAATATTTGCTGAGATAATGACTGAGTGAATTGGACAACCAACTAGATGCCATCATGTGACATTCCTGAAGGTCTAGGACTCTCATCTTAAGATGATGAACATGCCTACCTTCAGAGACAGAATGAGACATCCTATGTGACACACCTGCATGATTATGTTTTCAGGTTAGCAAAGTAATGGGTTTCATCACGGCAGTATCATGCATCCATATATACTTTGTTCTCATGTGTTCCCTCTTCTCTCTCCCTTTAGCTGCTTCCCTTTCCCCCACATCTAATCCTCCTCCCTCTTTCCTATGTACCCTGTTTGCACGTATCCTATTATTCTGTGTTGTTTCCCTAAAGATTTTATACTTCCCGCTCACAATCTTCATTCTAATTCTGTAACTTACACACACATATGTACATGAATGCATACACACACACACACACACACACACACACACACTCCACAAATCAGATTTCTGAGTCTGACATCACTTCTCATACTGCTTGGCAGCTGCATCCACTTTCCTGTGAGTGTCCTGATTTCATTGTTCTTTGCAGCTGTGCAAAATCCTACCTGTCTAGGTGCCATGTTGTCCTTATCCACCCTTCTGAGGATGAACATGTCAACTGGCTCCCTTTCCAGCTGCTGAGCACCATCCACCCATAGAACAGGATTGCAGTGTCCCCCTGTGCATGCGCTCTGCCTTACTCCCCACAGGGAGCCCCCAATCCCAAGGTTACAAGGAGATGTTCCGTGAGTAGTAGTTCTGGCAGGGTACAGTGGCGGGGTACCTGGAAGGAAATCAGCCGAGCCTGGAGGATGGGACCAGAGATTTGCAGAGAGAAAAGGCATGCATGTGGTACGAATCACCCGACTCGCCCTTACGGATACTGTGAATTTCATTCATAAATCACATGATTTGGAACATCTGTGTTGCCTGAGGTCTAGGTTTTATCTACCATAACTCAGAGATGTGCCTATCTGTGGTGTGACGCTTCTCCTGGGGAGATAGCACACAATCATGGTCACCCCAGACAGGGCAGATTCAATGGCAGACTAAAGTAACAACTACACCCAAGTCCAATTTGGTGAACCAGTGAATTTATTAGGTCCAGGGATGACTCAAAGGCAGCTACGTCACCAGAAAGCTGTGGGTGAGATTCACAGAAGTTGCCACCCTGGAGCTCACTGCAGTACGACTTGCTCCTAGGACAGTCTCCTCCAGACTGCAGGACTGCTCAGAGTCATCCCTAGACTTCTGTAATGCTCAGAGTCTCCTGAGTGCTGTCCTAGCCAGGGAGTCTGTTCCCCCAGAAGTGCCCCCATCCCCTTAAGTTCTGTTAATTTCAGGACTTCCCGAGAGCAATAAGCTATTTGCCTCTGAGTCCCATGAGCCTTCCTGCAGGGGTGCAATATTTCAGACTACTGTACAACGTTCTCCTTAGTTTAGACTGGGGGCAGGGTTGGCACCACCATATGCCATGAACCATGGCATGTCAGGGGCGCCTAATAAACACTTGTCTGGGGACCAAAGGCCTTGATGAACAGCCAAAATAAATAATTCCCATCATCCAATACTCGATCACATGTTCAGAGCAAGGCTCAACTGAACAAACATTCTGTTACCTTTCTCAAAAGTGAGGAAAAATATTTTTTAAAAAAATTACCATAAATGCACCTTCAGTCCTTAGAGCACAGAGTTCACACATAATACATTCAAATTACAAATGTTATTCACTATAACATAAGTTGGATCACAAGATGAGGGAAATTGAAGGCTAAAACAGCTCTTTAAGTTGCGCGTTTGTCAAAGAAGAAGAAAAGGAAAATGAGTTCAATTCCTTGGTCCCAGAACGAGGTGATATTTAACCTGTGCAGTGCTCCTGGATTTCCAGCTAACTATGTCAAATTACAGCTTTTCTTCCCCCTTCTCTGTAAGGCTGCTGAAACTTACTGTGCTGCCAAGCTCACTAATTTTTATTTTTAAAGAGAAGTTCAGTAGTGATTTTGGGGGCGGGAGAGCACTCTGACTGTCTAAAGCACATGCGTTAGGTGTGAGAACATCTGCTTTGGATGTCACCATACAAATGTGGCTGGGGTGAGGGCTAAGAATGGATCCGCACTTCCAGAAAGAAGCCTCTCCAATCAGTGCCGACCTGAAGTGCTGATTGGAGACAGTCTGCCTCGTCAACTTTCAGGTGGAGCACTCCAATATTTCTGCATTTGAAATACGATGTTTGCTGTAAGTTTTTGGGTTGGGTGGAGTTCATGGATTAACAGGTTAGTGAGACTGTCACTTAATGACCCCTCGACTATGAAATATTTATAAATCATACATCTGTGGTGGTGACTATTTAGTTTTTGCCTTTAATGTCTTTTGTGTGTGTGCATGTGTACAAGAGGCACTTGAGTGTGTGTTACCTGTAGGGAGACCTGAGGGTGACATCAGGAATCATCCTGGATTGCGATGTGTCCTTATTGCTTTGCGACAGGGTTTCCTAGGGTCTGCCTTCCAGGGCCAGAATCGCAGACCACCACCAATCAGCTCAATATATTTATATGAGAGCTGAGGATATGAACTCAAGTTCTTTTAGCTTTGCTGAAGACAAAGACTTTAGCCCCTGAACTGTCTCCTCGGCCCTGCTTTTAATGTTATTTAAATGGAAGGCTTCTGTGTATTTAAAATGGACTAACTGCACGTGTTTAGGAAAAGCAAGTGTCACCGAGAGCTCTGTAGTCTGTGCTGCGTCTGTAGTCACATGCCCTCTTTATTAATATTTATTTATCTTTTTAAAGGCTCTCTTGTTAATGTCTTGCCAACTCTGAAAGCCTTTTGTAAGAACCAGTTTTTAAATTTTTTTATTATTATTTTATTCAACTGTGCGCATGTGCGTGTATATGTGTGCGCATGTGTGTGTGCATGTGTGTTTGTAGAACCACGGACGAATTTGGGAACCATCATGGACGCCTCCACCTCCTTCAGCCCGGGATTCACAGGCTCTGCCCTACCAGGACCAGAAGCGCAGGCCGCCCCCGCTTCCGCCTGACGTCTATACATGGGATCTGGGATCCGAACTCAGGACCTTCCGCCTGCAAGGCGGAGGCTTAATCCCTGAGCCACCTCTCCAGCCCAAGAACCAGTTTTTAATTTGTGAATCAACTGGCCTCTTCGTGCTACATACAAGTTTCAGCTTAGTAACCAAAGATTAAGCTCTGGGCACATCCATAAAGATTTAGTAGTTCAAGCAAGCCCTGAGCAAGTCTGCAGGAGATTGTGTGATTGATTGGGAAGACCCAGTGTTGCAGTCCGCCTGTGTGGTTGCTGATAAATGACTATCATAGGGCTTAAGGGAACAAGGGGTTTATTCTCTCTTACAATTACTGGTTACAATTCTTAATCCAGCTTGACTGGAGAGCATGCACCAACACCAGGACCAAGGGAACTGGCCACACCATCACCACGTAGTGGTTGAGAGATGGACAATCCTTACTTGCCAGACCAGCATATCTGGCCAAGTGAACAGAAGGATGCCAACTCTCTCAACCAGCTTATAACTTTTTAAAATATCCTTAGGGAGATTCCAATGGTTTCTCATTTTTGCCTACTTGCTTTTTTCTTAGTTTAGGTATTATTATCTGTTACAGAAAACCCAGAAGAATTTATAGAAAACTTGCCAGAAGTTTCTAGAAATAATAAATCTGTTTTCCAAGATCAATATTTTTCTTTTTTTATTTTATTACATTTTTTGCCTAATCATACAAGCTCAATAGGTACCCCTTCCTTCCCTCTCCCCCTCCCTTTCCCTGTTGTCCCCCATTGCATTTTCCCCCATTTCTATCCCCCCAACCTCTCACCCCTTTTCCTTTCCTCCCATCCTCCAGATCTGTTTATGTGGGTACTGAATTTCCCTCTAAGTCTCTACACTAGTGAGGGTTCAGGACTCAGTGGTATAGCATGGGGCCCCTTTTTGGACTGCCCACTGGTATGGGAACTCGATTATGACTGTTTAACCCCTTGTCTCTAAGAATCAATATTGACAATTTCAATATACCTATGTAACTATACATACACAGGAGGTAAGCATGCATGCTATGGCATGTAGGTGGAGGTCAAAAGGCAACTTTCAGAAGTCAATTCTCCTTTCCACTATGTGGGCTTCCAGGAATTGAACTCAGGTCACCAGATTTGCAAGCAGGTGCTTCACCTACCAAGCCATGCCGTCAACCCAATGACTTAAATTTCTTTGTAACATTAAGCATGGCTTTTACAAAAATCCCTGTGACCTAAGGGAACTGGAAATATTCTCAAACTAGATACACAAAAGCATTAAGATGACTTGAAAATTCTAGGGTATTCAATGGGATACCCCAGAGAAAATTAAAAAGCCAAAATACAGATGATGCCTATAGATAAGACATATTACATGTATATTTTAATATTGTATAGAATATATAGTAGTGTTACATTAAAATAATATAAAATATATAATTATATATAAATATATCATATAATATGTAAATATAATATAGATTGAGAAGAAGAAAATAATTTACTTTTTAAAGGAAAATATAGGCTAGTGGCATGACTCGATCATTCAAGAAGCTTGCATGCAAACCCTGGTGGTTCATTCATGCTTTCTCTCTCTCTCTCTCTCTCTCTCTCTCTCTCTCTCTCTCTCTCTCATAAATACAAATGCAGGTGGGTCAAAATATATAAAGGAATATTAAAGACTAAAAAATTAATATAGGTAATTGAAGAGATACTATCTTACATTAGTAAATCTGTGAAGATAGCACTGATATAATGTTTATAACTATTTGACAAAAACCCAAAGGTCTGCTAACATCTCATGCTGAAGGGACCATGAATCACAGACTCCCTTTTGCATCTCTGGAGAGCACAGGTTGTGAGACCTCCTTGGAGCAGAGCTTGGCCATGTCTTACATAGAGGAACTCCTTCGCGCATTGGCTCCACTCTTGGGAACGGTCTGAAGGTGATCTAGCAAGCTGAAAATGTATGATAAGATTGGCGCAAGAGAACATCTGGAAGCCTAGAGCATCCGTTACTAGGGCGATGCCAAAGGAAGTGACAGTCACATGGCGGACACTGCTCTGCAGTGGACTGGACAGAGGAAGAACCACATCCACTTTGTTCTTTCTGGAATTATCTTAGTACATAACATCTGAATAAGGCAAGCCTTGGATAATGTGCACAGTATGAAACTCTTTTATAGTGGTCAGTAACAAATTAAACAGTGTATTATCTAGACAAATCTAAATTTATGATAAAGCTAAAAAAGAGAGCAGGAAATCACAACATTCAGATTTATCATTCAGACAGGGGAAGATACAGGATGAGTTCTGATGACAGAAATAAGTAGATATCAGCAATTAAAATATTCCAGCTCTTGGATTCATAAATAATCATCCATTATATGAAATAAGCAGCATTGGAGTGATGCAAACAATGTGTCATGAATATCAGATTGAAATTCATCTATTTGTGAGAGTCTGAAAGCCATGTTTTCAGAATCCATATTATATGAAAATGATTTCAAGAAGAGGTGAGCATTAAAGTAACACAGAGAGGATGAGTAAGAAGCTCAGTGGTCAGAGAGCTTGCCTGGCATTCACAAGGATGAAGCTCAGTGGTCAGAGTGCCTGGCCTTGTGTGTGCCCGGGCTTCTCAATCTCCAGCACTGGCAATCAAGCAGTGTGGTTTGAGACTTGCACTCTCTCCTGTCTTTATCCTTTTGCATCCTTCTGGGTTCCCAGGATACAGCTGTGTTACTGTAGCCAGGGTGCTAAAGATAGAAAGGAACCGGGCAAAAACCACGGGTCAAAGCCAATCAGGCCCCCCTCTCTGCAGCCAGCTAACAGGAATGAGACAGGCAGACAAAGAGCCAGCACCCAGGCATGAGGCTGCAGTAGAGAAGTTGAGAATAGAAGACAGGACTATAAGCAGCATGAGGCACCGGAGAACCTCAGCTCTGGACACTGAAGGTTGTAAGAAGTTAAGGCATCGTAAAAAGTCGATTCATTAATACCAACAAAACACCCAATATCACTTAGTGATTTAGCCAGGGTGAAACTTAAATCCTCCCCAAGCCTCACACCTTCAGACTCCTTCCACCAAAGCAGAGACAGTGAGTGATCTATCCGGACTTGAGCACTTTCTGCACCTTTTGCCTTGAAGCTGATGGAAGTTGGGCTTGATCCTAAGGGAGCCACATGGGATGCTAGGCTGTATCGGAGGAGAGAGCGGACTTGGGGAAGTGCACGTGCTCTCCTCAACATTCTGCCCATCTAGTTCAAACATTCTTTTCAAAATGAGTTCAGGACGGGGAGATGTTTGGATAAGTGCTTACTGCACACACGCAAGAACCCAAGTTTGTTTGGTTTCCCCAAACCACACACACACACACACACACACACACACACACACAGCTGAATGCAAGGATATGCATTTACACTCACAGCACTGAGCGGGGAGACTGGAGGATCCCTAAGGTTTGCTGGCTAGCCAGTCTACTTGGTGAGCTCCAAGTTCAGCAAGAGGCCTAGTTGCACGTACTGTTCTTTTTGCTTTCTGATAGTACTTAGACTCAAGTAACTTAGAGGAAAAAGGAGATTTATTTGGCTTATATGCTCCAACTCTTAAAGGTGTCACTGCATTCCCAAACATTAACACCAGCTTAGATTCAGGTACGTGAGCCTGGTGGGTATAACTCACATATAAACCATGTCGGACCCTGTTTGAAAAAACAAGCAAGTTATTGGGGGACACCTTACGTGGACCTATGACTTGTAGCCTACGCATCCACACATGTGCTATACACTTGGATACACATTTGCACACACATAAGATGTACACACAAAAACAGGTTTGCATGTATATCTCTAAAATATCTGTGCGTACATATGTATATAAATATATATGCAATTTTATAGATATACATGAATATATGATTTTCTGTCTACTTATATATATGCTTATTAAGTGTTAACTGATAACATCTATTTGCATGGACATACACATGGACAGAAAGTATTCTCTAAAAACTGGAATGAACTTTCAGGCAGGACATCTGCCTTCTAGACCCAACTCTGGTATTCTGAAACGACAGAATTTTCTTCTCTCTCTCTCAGGGCATTACTGTCCTCAGTAACAGATGAGATCATCATGCTAGAAAAACTCTAAGGTCCTCTTATCGCTCAACATTCTGTGCAGAAATGTGGCATTGTGTGTTGTAAAGGGAAGTGCTGGGTCCTCCCTTAGCATCTCTGTCTCAGATCCAGTATTTCCCCCACGAAACAGACGTTCGTCACTTCAGAACTTCAAACCCCCAGGGCTTTGCTTTGTAACTTCCATTTCAAACCTGACTAAGCTTTACAGTGTAGGTTATGACCAGGAAGGAGTTCTTGAAGCAGAGAAAAAGATGAAATCTGTCAAATGACACCGATAGGTCAAGTCTCCTAGGTACTGAGCATTAACCTTCAGAGTCGCAAAGAGGTCACCAGAGGTCTTGATAAGAGGCCCTGTCGGGAAAATGATGGAGATATCATCTTCCTAGTGCCAAGTGGCATCTGATCATAGTGCCCTCAAGAGACAGTAGAGAGTGGGGTTGAAGACATAAGTATATAAATCTTTCAAGGACTTTGTTCTTTACCATAAAGGTTATAGACAAATGAGGTCACTGGAGACTTCTTTTAGAGATGTAAGAATTGCTGCACATTGTATGCAGGTGGCATTAATCCAGTAGAGAAGGGGAAATCTGAGAGTGTAAGAAATTTGTCCAAGAGGAGGGACTGTGCTTAGGAATACAGTGTTTGTCCACAGTGACTCCAATGCAGGAGAATTCATGGGCAGATGTTTTTAGATGCTGCCTTAGTTCCAGTTCTGTGTTTGCAGTTAAATGGGGGGGGGGGGGCAGGGGAAGGGCTTATTCTGACTCACAGCTGGAGATTGCAGTCCATCATTGCAGAGGAAGCCTCAGTGGCAGGAGCTTGAAGCAGGTGGTCACACCGTAGCCACAGCTGGGAAGCAGAGAGCTTGGCCCAGTGCACGCTCAGCTTACACTGTCTAGCACGGCACCCAAGCACTGGGAAAGGCGCTACCCACTGCTATACTGGGTCTTTCCATATTAATCAATATAATCAAGACAATCCCTTGCAGGAGTGCCTGAAGGCTGAATGTAATCTAGAGACCCCCCCTTGGGCATCCCCAGAGACCTGCTTACCAAACCATCAAGTGAACTGCTAAGCCGACTATCACAACTATGTATGGGACTCGCTCCAAGTCCTCTTCTGGCTTCTTCTGTTTTCATAGGGAAATAGAAAGCATAGTCCTCAGCTGAGAAGGACCGTGTGGGGAGCAGGTGCCGTAGGTATGAAGGAACAGGAAATGGAGTAGGCCAGAGAAAGTCATCAGATCTTGCTGACTGGGGATGGCCGCATACTTACCTCCTTTCCACATTCAAAACCTCCGTGAAAAGTTGGATTTAGCCGAGTTATGTTTCATAGGGTATTACAACAGAAAAACTGTGGAGATGAGAGTGTTTGCAATGTAATGATTATTATAAATGAAATTTGGACCAAATCAGGATGTCGGGAATGAAGGTGCCTTAGAATGCTAGGAGAACCCCTGGTGTTCTGTCGAAGGTGTAGGCAGATGGCAGATTACCCCATGATGTATGAGTCTGGAGAATGCTGGGATTCAAAGTCTAGATCTGAGCCAGAGGTCATTGGATCTCTGATCTCTGAAAGTCTTTTTCCTTCTAGGTTGATTGACTTGAAGTTTGAAGTTCCTTTGTCAGTGTGTATGTAGGTGCACGCAGACGCACCTTCATGTATGTGTGTGTGTGTGTGTGTGTGTACGTCAGAGAACCTCAGTATTATTTCTCAGGAGTTCTCCACCTTTTCTTTTTCTGGAAGGGTCTCTCACTGGCCTGGAGCTCACCAGGTAGGCTAGCATGACTGGCCAGTACTCTCCCAGCTGTCTCTACCGCCCTGTTTCTGGGTTGACATGCAGGAGCTCCCATGCCTGGCTTTTGTTACGTGGGTGCTGGGGAGGGGAACGGGTGTTCTCATGCTTGTGTGGAAAGCACTTTACCCACCGAGCTTCTCTGCAGGCTGGTTTACAACCTCCTCTTACCCGTTCCCTACACCCTCTTTCCTAAGGTGAAAGGATTTCCTAAATGTATCTTCTTATCACCAATGGGGAAAGGAAAGTACCTAGAATCTCTTTTGATATCAGAGTTATTGGAATCCAAGAAGTCAGGGAGTACCCCCCAACATCACTGCCTCTCTCAAACACTTCGATGTTAACATCATGAGGGTCATGATAGCATGTGTTCCCCCACCCTATCCCGTGCTCCCCAGGGCTGGCCTGGAAACCCTGTTTAGTGAATGATCTATGCTCATCTTTTAGAAGTAAGCCCTCCCTCATTCCAGAATCAAAAGGTGCACCCTTTTATTCTCTGAAACTTTGGGATTCTTTGTGGTTTACTTCATTGGAGAACATTCGAGGCCACTGTCAGGAAGCCTGACACTGAATCACAGCACAGCACAGGACGACTGGGCCGTTGTCACCTTTCTTCGAGAGTTCCTCATTCTCTCAACTTGCAAAGTGAGAATCTAGGTGAGAATCCAGGTTGCTTCTGGGAACCAGACCTGTTCTTCTGACCTCCTGGTTTTAATCTTTGGGATGAATAGCGGGGCTTGAAGAGCAAGTCATGCATAGGGTGAGCTGTGGATAGCAGGGACATTTAGCCTATCTACTGGACTAGACCCACATTGGCTCTTCAAAAGCCCAAACTGCTCATCTTCCTCCCTTCTCCTGCATCTCGAGTCATCTCTAGTCATGTGTTTGGTGTACCTTTGGCGACTTGCTGAACAGTCATCCTACGCTACATAGACTGCCTCTGATTCCTAAGCTGTCACTCAAAGCACAGGAGAAAGACCATAGCAACACAGCTGGGGAAGGAAAGAGTGACTAATCAGCAAAGAGAGTCTGGCTGAGCAGATCTTCTCAAACTCAAGTTTTCTCCAGAAAAAGAATTGGATTAGATCAGATACTTGCAAACCTTTCTTTAACTATTGAAAACAGATGAATAGAACACTTGTAGCTTCAAGACCTAAATTTGACCCACAGAACTGATATGAAACCAGGCATGGTGGTATAATCCCAGCCCACCTATGGGGAGATGGGAGGTAGAGACAGGGAAATCCCTAGGAACTTGAAGATTGGAGGCCAACAAGCTGGTGTAACAGCAGACAGCAAGAGAGACCCTGTCTCTCTTGTGCTATATGGCATGCATGCACCTTCCCTTATATACCTGATTACACATATGTACACAGAGAAAGAGAAAGATTATTTTTAAGCAAAATGTTATAAAGAGACAAAATAATGAAACAGACTATCTTGATCCTTTCACTTCCTCACTCCCATCCCCACCCCTCCCCCACCACAGGCAGCACCTCTGGGATTTCAGTATCAGTGTTTCTCAGCCCTGTCTAGACTTTGGGATCTCTAGAGCACAGGGTTATTCTATTTATCAAATAAGAATGCAGAATGCCCACTTGTTGCACTTACTCTGCATATTGCCAACAAATTTACCACCAAATGGCTTAAGGGAACAAAGGGATTTACTCTAGCTTACAGTTGTCTGGTTACATCTCCTTGTCCAGCTTGGCAGGAGCCCTCACACCAACACCAGGGGCTGAGCCACTGGCCACACCAATCCACAGGACTGCTGAAAGAGAATCATTTTCCAGACCGCAATATGTCTGACTAAGCATACAGAAGGATGCCAACTTCCTGGACCAGTTCCCTCCATCTTATCCACCTGCCCAGAGACTAGTCCCACCAACTATGCGCCAGGGCTCCTCATCAATTAGACAATCTTACACAGGCTTGCTCGGGGCTTAACTCAACTATCAATTTCTCATAATTGTGCCCACAGCTCAGAGCCTTCAGTTGCCGAGCTGACACCTGTGTCTAATTATGACACACTCAAGGTAGAATGTTGCTGGAATAAGGCATAATTTCTAATCTGAGGATTAATGCATCCCAATTATTTGCATATTACATTTTATATACCTGTATTTTTACAGTATTTAAGGTAAGTATGTGATTTGTTTGTGCATTTAGTATTTATTCACTGACTTTTTATTTATTCAATTTGTGTGTGTGTGTGCGCGTGTGTGTGTGTGTGTGTGTTTGTGTGTGTGTGTGTGTGTGTGTGTAGAACCACAGGCAAATTCAGGAACCACCATGGACATCCTCCTTGTTTACTCTGCCCCCCAGAATCACAGGCTCTGCCCTACCAGGATCAGAAACGCAGGCCACCCCCACTTCCGCCTGGCATATATATGTGGGGTCTAAGATCCAAACTCAGGACCTTCTGCCTACAAGGCAGAGGCTTAACCCCTGAGCCACCTCTCCAGCCTCTTATTCACTGACTTTTGAGAAAGGGTTTCATGCAGCCCAGACTGGGCATGAGGCTGACCTTGAACTTCTGATCCTTTTGCTTCCATCCCCTAAGTGCCAGGATGGCATGTGTATGCCCACCACACCCAGTTTACACAGTGTTGGAGATGGAACCCTGGGTTTCATGCATGCTGGCCAAGCTCTACCAACTGAGCTACATCGCCCACCCTGACACTGTTTCAGTATTTTAAGAACAACAACAAAAAATTACAGCCGAGAGTGGTGTTTCACACCTGCAAACAGCACTCAGGAGGTTAAGACAAGAGGATTGACAGAAGTTGGAGGCCAGCCTGGGCTACATAGCGAGTTCTAGGCCAGCCAGAGCTGTGTAGCCAGAGCTATCTCAACTAAACAGCAGAATAAAACAAAACAATTAAAAGCTGAAAAGACAAAGCTGGATCCTTTTTTTTCCCACTTAGTCTTCTTGTTCCCCTTCTCGGCTATGTCTAATTTCTTTTTAAGCAGAAAGAGATGAATGGGCATCAGGGTAAGATAGGCTTCTGAACCGAGGACTCCAGCCCTCCGGTTCTTGATGGAACCATTCCCAACTGTTCGTTCACAGCTGGAGGTTTGTTTTGTCTTTGGAATTGACTGCCAGTTCGTAAAGACCTGGTCCACGGAACACATTAGCATGCTGTCGCCTGCCAAAGACTAAGGAGCCGTGAACTGTCTCAACGTGCAACTTGAAATACAGGTTCATAAAAGACACCCAGTGATGATTTTCCTCGCGAACGACTGAAGCCACTGTTCGTAGTTCCCACATTTTAACAAGCCTGCAGAGAACCAATTACACAGCCCTGATTAATCTCTTTTAAAAATGGGCAAGTTAAAGTTTGATGGATAGAAAGGGCGTTGTCCCTAACAAGTAATGTGAAAGCCAAAAAATCACCATCCTTTCTCAGGTTGGCTTGGAGACGGCCATCTCTCTTGACTTCTCGAATTCCTTCACTCTCCCCACACATTTCAACCCTTATTTAAATGAAAACTCATTTCCCAGTTTCCCGCAGTCTGGAAAGCCTCATTTCAAAGAATGAAAAATGACATTGTATATGCACTTAACTTCCTTTGGAACACAGAAGGGGGAGAAGTCAGGAAGACCCACAGAAGTTTCTAGAAAGGTCACAGAGACTCAACAGAAAGCAGTGAGTCACACACATACATACTCATCCACATGTGACCAGCAAGTGCATGTGTGTGCATGCAACCTTGCAACTGCATGGGTAACAGGTCAGCATCTGATGCCTGCCTTTGTAGGTAGTGCTGGGAATCCAAACCGGGTTACTCATGCTTTCACAGCAAGCACTTTTACCACTGAGCCATCTCCCCAGGCCCCAATTCTATTATTTATGAAAGTGAGAATCCTGTAGATTTTCACAATAGGAAAGATGATTTTATGCAACACCTCCAGGAAGGGTCCAGAACACTTAATGGCTAAATGTGATGAAGGAAGATCAGATGGTAAAATTTAGGTATTGAAATTACAAAAGTATGCACAAACTCAAATGGAATCTCTCTCTCTCTCTCTCTCTCTCTCTCTCTCTCTCTCTCTCTCTCTTTTCTCTCTCTCTCTCTTTCTTTCTCCCTCTCTCTCCCCCCCAAAGGGTACTTGAGTGTATAATGTCTGTGGAGGCCAAAGGGTGACACCAGGAATCATTCTGGACTACTCTACCTCTTTATTGCTTTGCTCTGGAATTTCCCTGAGTCTGTCTTCCAGGGCCAGCATTGCAAGCTGCCACCATTTCCACCCAGTATTTTTATATGGGATCTGGAGGTCCAAACTTGGGTCCTTTTGCTTATGAGACAAAGGCTCAAATGCCCAAGCCATCTCCCCAGCCCCTTTAAGTGGCACTTCTGATGCTCAGTTTGAACAGTGCCCCCGACTCTTCCAAAAGGACTGTTCTTTAACATGATGTTAGAGAGCCAGTCCCCTGAGCTCTCCACTGCCTGGGGATTGATTCCTCCTCTGGTCTTTCCCTGGCGAGTCCTCCCTTAGCAATGGCTGGTGTGCTCCTTCAGCAGTGAGTTTAGGAAACCTTTCCTCTCGTATCCACAGCTGCACCAGTCAACACAGGTGGTTAAGTTCTCTCCTAATGGTTCCAGAGAGGCAGCTCTGGAGCCAAGGGGAGGGCTGCTCGTTGTTTTGTTTGTGTGTTTGGGCTTTTGCGTTCTCTAGAACTTCAAGTTCCAGAGCTCTAGGATGAAGCACATGAGATAGCATCATCCTTCCCTTGCTGTGACTTTCACAAGGACCTTGGTCCACGTTCAATGGTGAAGGTTTTAAACGCGAGCCGAGACCTTTCAGAGGAGCAGCTCACTGTCATACCTGGGGAATTCACCTTTCTCTTTGTCTTTCTAGTACAGGACTCTGACTGAATGGGGTCCTTCTCATCCATTAATAGCTCGTAGTTGTATTTGCTTAATGAATTATTAAATGACTCCCATTTGATCTCTATCCTATTGCCTCAATGTGATCAGGTATTCCACAACCTCTGTGGTTTTTGTTTTTTCTTAACTTGGTCTTACACTTAAAAATAATTCATTTTATCTTTTAAAAAAAAGTCTTCCCATGGAATGCCAGGCAAAGCAGGGCATCACAAGAGTCTACCTCATCAGAGGTTCTATTCTGAATGAAGCCACATGGGATGGTCAACTTAAAAGTGTAAAGTTCTAGGACCGAGGACCGAGGACTTAGAGTGCCTGACCGAGAAGTCACAGTAGTTGTACACAGGACTCACAGTACTGAGGCTGAGAACTCACAGTTCCAGGACCAAGTTAAACCCCATCAGGGAAACACTAACCCCGTCTCCACAGAGCAAAGCACAGAGAATCATTAACTGTCGATAGCAAAATTCAGTTGGAAACATAAGCAGTTTAATGCCCTGAGAACCTTGCAACAGTTGTATTTTTTAGAAAAGAAATAGGACAAGTGGCATCATCAATGCAGACAGCTAACCCTAAATAAAGCAAGTATAATAAAATTAATTTAGGGAGGAGCTTAAAGACTTCCAGTCTTTGTTTTATCCAGGCAGAAAAAAATAAGCATTTCTCTAGTTCCTCAAGCAATATATTTTGTTGATCTTATTGTTGGTTGTTTTTCTTTGTTTGTTTCTGAATGGCTATGTAATTTCATAATTACATGCTTGATTTATCAGCCAGTTTTGATTGGTGATTATTCCATTTAGAGAATTCTTTAAAAGAATGAGTATTTGTATTAATTTTTTAACCATTTCATACATGTAGAATGCATTTTGTTCCTATATACCTCCATTACCTGCTCTTTTCCTCTACAGAGTCCTTTCTTCCCGACTGGTCTCCTTTTACCTTCTTTGACTTTTGTTTTCTGGTGGACTGAGTTTAGTTCGGGTTGCTTACAGGAGCATGGGTGAAGGGTCATCCACAGGAGAGTGAAAACTTATCAGCGGCTGCACCACAAAGAAATGTCTTCTTCTCCCAGCGAAGCCCATATCCCTGACACTCCCTGCTTGCACGTAACTTCACTTCAACGTGCCTCTCACCTCTGCATTGGCATGGGAGATGCCACGTCAGTGTTAGACACTACCCGTCACAGTGCCTCGCATTCGGTTCAATAGCAATAGTTTACGGCTGTTGGAAGAGTTCAGTTGGGAGATTCCATGGCTCCTTGGCGTGAGCTCCTGCTTATCTAAGGTTCTGGTCGCCACAAAATGAACCAGTCACCGGAGTCTCAGACTTGCCGCAGAGATGGCCCAAGCATGAAGCGGCCTCACTTGTACAACAAAGCCAGTGCCCGTGCTTGCTGAGGCCTTGCCCGTGTGAAGAGATACTCACTGCTTCAGGATAAGCATATGTTGGGGCCGGTGTGAGATGGCTCAGTGAGTAAGCACCTGCTCATCAACTTGGTGAGCTGAACTCAATCCTTGGAAAGCCCAGATAGTGGAAGGAGAGAACAGACTTTGGAAAGTTGTTCTGGACTTAATCCTTGCACTTGGTGTTCTCTCTCTCTCTCTCTCTCTCTCTCTCTCTCTCTCTCTCTCTCTCTCTCTCTCTCTTCCTCTCTCTTTTCTATTCTTTCTTTTTCTCCCTGCCTCCTTTCCTTCCTTCTTTTCTTCTTTCTCTTCCTCCTTCTGTCCTTCCTTCTCTCTTGCAAATAAATGAATCAATTTTTTTAATTAAAGACATGCACGTGCACCGTCACAGTTGTGACAAATACATTTCCTAAACACTGATTTTTTTTAAAAACAACACAAGATTTAGTTCACGAGGTCAGATCAAGCTAAACCACTCCAATGAGAGCTAACTTCCCTTGTGATGTTCTGAAATACATTTACTCTTTCCTCAGAAAGGGAAACTCCACAAAGCTAGGAAGAAAGCTGTACATCTCTGACATGAGATGTTTAGAAAGATCCTTAGAATGAAGTGAGAGTGCAGAGTGGGATGTGAAAGGTCACAGAGGTCAAGTGGAAGCTCCCAGCAGCTGGAGGCTGAAGCGGAATTACAGGTCCAAGGTCAGTCTGGGACTTTATCTTGAAATAAAAGCAAGATGAGTGAAAATGGTTGCTTAGAATGCACCAGTAAAGACCTGGGGGGGGGTCTGGCTCAGTGGGAGCACTTGCCTGGAACCCCCCAGTGAGAGCCAAGGATTTGATTCAGTGGTAGAGCTCTTACCTAGAGCCCCCCAGAGAGGGTCAGTAGGCATCATTCAGTAGATTACTTGTCTAGACTCCACCAGTAAGGGGCTAGGGGTGTGGCTTAGAAGTAAAGTTCTTTTGCCTGGAGTCCCCATTAAGGGGCTTGGGGTGTGGTCTACTGATAAAGCACTTACCCAAAATGCCTTGGGTTAGGGGGGTAGGGCAGGGCTCAACACTAAGATATGCCCAGAAACCTTCAGTGAGGGGCTAAAAGTGTAGCTCAAGAGTAGAGAGTCACCTAGCATGCATGATGGTCATAGTACTAGGGTAAGAGAAGCCATATGGAGATAGTGCAGTTGTGTGCATGCATGTATATGTATATGTGGGTAGAGATACTGGTCAAGCTGGAAGTGTTGGGAATGGCAAGAATCCTGTGCTCTGCTAAGAACAGGCATGACTGTATCTTAGAAGACCCCAAATATCTGAGGAAGCTCCTTTTCTGAATTCATTTCTGCCTTAATGTCCCAAAGATAAAAGGCCAAGCGGAATTAAGGCCAGGCCATCTCGTCCAGCATGAAGCAGTCCTTTGAGGGCTTCTCGGGAACTGACATTGATCTGGGGCTTACAGGGCCCAAAGGAGTTAGCATGGCCAGGAGTCAAAGAACAAAAGGCCTTTCTGGCTCTCTGGCATCTTGGGATCGCTGGGCTCCAGCCTCCAGGTTGTTTCCTATCCAGGAGTCAGTGTTGCTGTCTGCATACCTCCCAGAGTAGACACACTTGCTGCTCGAAGCCCTGGGCTCTTTCCCAGAAGGGTGGCTAATGGTATTTTCCTTTGGAGAAGAGACTTCTGGCGCTGTGAGCATAACCCTGGTAGATGTAAGTTCGTGACTGCAGGCTCAGTGCTCAATGTAGACACCCAAAATGTATGCATTGAGACCTGCCCTCCCTGCTATGGCGTTTGGAGGTGATTAGATCCTGATAGTGGGGTCTCATGCATGAATCAGTGCCCTTTAAAAGTACAAAAGCCCCAGTGAGATGGTTTGACAGACACTCACAAACCGAATTCAATTCCTGAAGGCCAACTTGGTGAAAGGACAGAGCTGACTTCTGAAAGCTGATCTCTAACTACCTGTGCACCATGGCATACATGTGCTCGCCCTCTCGCTCTTGCTCAGAACATATGTTATATATTTATAAAATTATGTTTATTATATATAAAATATATATTTATTAGAGAGTGAATATAAATGTATAGAGAATGTTAACTAGTGCATCCATTATGGAAAGCAACCTGCAGTTTTCCCAGAAAATTTATAAACATTTTTGCCATGTGCACCCTGAGCTTCTCCCCAGAGGACCCGTCCCACCTTAGAGACAGGGCACGTCCATGTTCATCGCTGGTCTGTTCACAGTACAGGAAATGTACTGTGGACGAGATGGCCATTCGTAACAGAAGAATGGGCCATGAAAACGCAGTGCACATACGCCATGGGATTTCATGCAAAAGAAAAATGGAATCATGAAATTTGTAGGAAAATGGATGGATCTGGAAACTATTATGTTATTACATTAAGTGACTGAGCCAGCCTCAGAAAGATAAATATATATGGCGTGTTTTCGCTCTCCCACGTGGATCCTGACTTGGTAATATGTGAGTGGCAGTGTGGATATAGGCTATGAAGATAGAAGAGGATGTGAGAGGTGTTCAGGAAGGGAGTTAGGACCCTTGTGACCCTGAAGTGGAAAGATGGCACTAGGGTGGAAGTATATTGGGGGGAGGACCAAAAAGCCGTTTTTTGTTTGAAAAATGCCATAGTCAAACCTAACAAATAACTAATATGAAATTCCCATAAAAATAAATATTGCTTTAAATCACATGCAGCAGAGCTGGGGAATGACTCTGGAGTTAAGCTTTTGTCTCACAAGCCGAAGGACTGGAGTTCAGATCCTCACGAAAATGCCTGACAGATATGGCAGCAGCATGCAAGTCCTGTGCTGGAAGATAGAGCTTGGGAAACCCCAAAGCAAAGGAGTAAGGCATGAGAGCAATCCAGGGGATTCCTTAAGTCACCCTTGGGCCTTCACACACATGTACACACATGTACACACACACACACACACACACAACACAAGTGCCCTCTTGTACACACATACATACAGACGTACTCATGAAAAAATCATATGTTTGAAACATACCCCCCTCATTCACTCCCCTATCCCCATGTGTAGACAGAGAGAGGAAATGGCATCTGTGAAGCCATAAGAGCAGTAACAAGCCACCCTATCAGGTGGTTCCTTGGTCTTGTACTTCTGAGCCTGCAGAGCCACACGAAGAATACACTGATGAAGTCTCTCCAATTAGGGGCTGGGCCAGACCTTAAGAACAGACCGAAGCAAGGTCTCTCTGAAGACCTGGGGTGGGGGTACGGAGCTCGGCCTTCACCCACATCTTCAAAGCAGCCTGACTGTTGTGGTATATATGACAGGGCCTCTACAGAGAGCTGCGTCACAGCTGACTTGAATCTAGTAAAGGCATTAAGTTAAAGCAGAGCCTCACACAGCGTGCTCGTGCCAGATGGCATGAGTTTGGCCAAGTCTGTAGCTCCCTCACTTATTTCTGTGTGATCCCAGCAAGAGCGATTCGTTAAGACATTTGTATTCACAGCCCACCAGGTGTATTCCCCAGGCATCTCGGAGGGTGGAATTCTGGCTGGCAAGAGAATCCTGGGCCTAAATCCAGCATTTTCCAATTTTTTACTAGGTAATTGAATTTGCACTTATTTCTAATGAAAAGAAAACCTAGTCGCTGAAGTCTTAAGGAGTTGTGAACTAAGTGCACATTTGCAAAGAAAAATGTTGTTTATGGTCTTTTCACTACTCATAGACTGACCAAGTGCAACTGTACCACCAGGCTATGCCCGCCAGTTTTCCCTGCACCCACAGAAAGAAACTTGTAGTTTTCTAAGTTGCTAAATATAAGTTCATCTCATTTCTGATTACTTCTCCTTTTCAAATGAAGTAATTTTTTATTCTACAGAATTAATGAAATCATAATTTCAAATAGCAGAGTTAAACAAAAGATTTTTTTTTCTAATCTTCAAGCATCCCATTTTTAGGTTTAAAGAAAAACACCAAAGGGAGAAAAAAAAAAAGCCCCCACATTTGTCTTTCTTCTTTCCATTACTTAAAACAAAAACCAGGATATAATTGTAAGTCCTGGAATTTTCATTATTCTAGAGATGACGTATTCCCATTTCCTAGGAGATACTGTAATGAACTACCAGGTGCTGGAAGTGTTAAAACAAAGAAAGGTATTCCTTCCCATTTCTGCTGCATGTCTGAAAGCAGGATGATCACAAAATAGGTTTGCTGTCCTGCTTCTGCGGGCAGTGGCCGTGCATGGTGCCCTTTGGTCTGCAGCCACACGGCTGTCATGTGCTCTCCAGCTCTCCAGGCCTCTGTGTGAGGATCTCTGGGCTAGTCTCTGGTCTTTTGTCCCCTGTCCCTTTCCTTAGTGATATCTGTAGAGCTGCACGGAGGCCTCACCCTCCTCTGTTGTGATTTATCTTTGTGTGTGTGTACAAGCATGTGTTTGCATGGAAGCTCACTTGTATGAGTGTGTACGTGTGTGTACACATTGGAGGCCAGAGGCAGCCTCAGGGGTCACTTTTCATGTGCCGTCTACCTTCAAATTTTTGTCTTGTAGTTTTGGATTTGATTTCAGCTTTGAGACACGGCCTCTCACTTTTGCTTGGAGCTGACTGACTCAGCTAACCTGACTGGCCAACAGGCCCCAGGGCCTTCCAATACCACATCCCCGGCACTGGCATTACAAGTAGACCACCGTGCCTTGCTTTTTACATGGACCCTGGGGCTCGAACTGAGGTTGTCATGCTTGCATGGCAAGCACCTTGCCCACTGAGCCATCTTCTGAGCCCTGATGTGGTCCATCTTAATTTACAGCTTAATTACATCTATAATGAGCCCGTTTCTGAGTAATGTCATGGATATTAGAAATTCAAACTTCAACATGTCTTTTTCTAAAATGTATTTTTTTATTATTCTTTCAGTGTCTCATGCATGAATTTAGTGAATTCATGGTTTTTTCACACTTTAATTTGAATCCCACCCTCCCACTCCCCGTTTTCCCACAACAACCTCTTCACTGCCAGTCTCTCTCCTACGGTCATGTCTTTTTGCATGAGTGACCCACTGAGTTTCATCGACGTTGCCTTTGGTGGCATGTGCCTGGGCACTTGGTAGAGCCTGGACCATGTATTGGTGGGTATGCCCCTGAGGAAAGCATCTAGCATTTCCTCCTCATCAGCATTAACCCTCACCAGGGAGGTATGGAGCCGATTGAGCTTTTTCCCCTTCCATTCAACATGTCTTTTTAGGAGACCCAGTTCAACTCACAAAACTACCCAGAGATGATATGATAGTAGAATTAATAAGCTTTTGACTCCAGCAACAAGAAATCACCCAGACACTTGGGTGTCTGTCATAATGCATTAGTCCTAAAACAAGTAGTGTCTGTTAATATGTGAACAGAAGAAGCGATTGGATAACTCTGGATGGCTCAGATATGTTTTTCTAACTCAAGAAATCCAAACAAACAAACCAAAAGGCTTCATCCACCAAGTATGTGGCCTGCACGGGCACGTGCAAATGTCTAGGTCGTATTTCCATACCCCCTGCAAGTGCACTACCAAAGAGGTGCCCGCAAAGGGGTGGTCTGGATGATGACAATACAGGCGAGGGGCAAGAAGGTGACCTGGTGAAAAAGAGCTTCCTACACACTTTTTGAGGATATCACACCCACGTAAAAAGTCAAGGGTGGTCTTGCGTGTCTGTAAGTCTCCTGTTCCCACCCGGGAGGATGGCTAGAGCTTGCTGGCTGCCAGCCTTGCTCCAGGGTCAGTGAGAGACCCTGTGCCAGGTTAATAAGGTAGAAGGTGACAGAACAGATCAACTGTTGTCCTCTTCTGGCCTCTGCAAACACAAGAAGAGACATCCACAGCTGCACATACATACATATGACATGCATGCTACACACACACATCACACAGTCACATAATGGACCACACATTACCATAACATTACAGACATACCACACACATTTACATACACATATATCACACACATGCATACATGCATACACACCACATTTATACAATACACATATCACACTGCGTGCATACTATACACATTCTTGTGCACATCTACATGGATACCACATACATGCATATCACACACAGACTTATACAATATACCACATTCACATACTTATATACACATATACTACATAATAATACACAGAAACTTAAGCACATGCACCACACACATGCACAGAAGAATATGCAGGAAGTAGTCAGTGAATGAGAATCATGTAATGGGGCTGCCCAGCATCGCTTTGGTTCCATTCTCAACATGCACATCGACTTAATTAGAAAGATGTTTTCATGCTTGTTCTGATGCTAACGCGCCTGCTAATTGTTTCTCTGCGCTGCTTGTTTTCACAGTGTGGTGTAAGTTTATCATTTATTATTCATTGACACAAGACTGTTTATATAGTCCATGCCATTTAATAGGCAGCATTGTGGGTTTTGCATAGAGCAGGGTCATTGTGTTTTGAAAGCATTCTAGGTTCTAACTTTCTTTTAGTGAGGATGAGAATAAACATGATGTAATAGCTCTGGCCCCCATATCTGTGAGATCTGTGGTCTTGCATCTGACCCTTCATGGAGCAAAAACATTTGGAAATACAAATTTCATTGATACTAAACACGTAAGAAAGTTTTTTTCATACCAAATATCAGCATATGTATCTCACAGTAGCTACACATTCCAACACACAAATATCCCTGTTGTGTGTGGACACACAGGCAGACAATACACATGCATACAGATGCACACAAAGACATACACCCACAGAGACACACACATGCACATACATAATACAAGGGAGTCAAGGCACTGTCATCTCAAAGGTCAAGACTATCACAGGCCAAGGTCACCCATAGGCCATGTGGAGGACTCTGAGGCTGCCCCAGGTCAGCCTGGCCATGGCATGGGAAGGGCCTGCTGCCACAAGGGCATGGGCACCTGCTGCAGCATCTGCCTAGCAACAGCCCATCACTCAGAAAACCCCACGAAGCCCCTCTCGCCTTCTTTAATGGTGACCGTCATAGCTTTTCCTGAATCCCCTATGGAAGGACAACCCCACAATTAAAAGGAATTCATGGGAAATGAGCGTTTTCATTCTTTCTTCTTCCCAGGAATCTGAATAGAACATCTCCTGGCATCAGTTCAACCAGATGCATTATTAATCTATGTGTGCTCGTGTGCCAGGGTGACACATGCACGTCCTGGATGGGTGCAAGCATGCACAGGTGTGGAGGTCAGAATTCAACTTCTGGTGCCACCCTCAGGTGCCTTCCATCTTTCAGCAGAGTCTCGCAGTGGTTCTGTGAGCTGTCCAGTGAGCTCCGGGGTACCTGCCCCACCTCCCATCTCAACATCAGTGGGGTCTCCAGCGTGCACCACCACACCTGACTTTTCACAGGGACTCTGGGACTTGAACTCAGGTCCTCTGGCCAGTCAGGTGCTTTATTTAACCGAGCCATCCTTGGCCCTCACCCAGGGTGGCCTGCCAACTCTCTGACCCTTTCATGTTTCTGTAGATTCACTAGTCAATTCCTGCCTTCAGGACAGATCTTTGAGCGCCACTCCGTTAGGAAGCTTAGGTAGAGCCAGCTGGTCACATCTGTGGTTATGACCTCATGCCCATCTAGTGATTTTCCTACATGCCCTGGAGTTATCCCTGGCTGGTAACCAGCTCCACCATCAGCCTTCACAGCAAACAGAGACATCTGGGGTATCATATACTTGGGGCAAGCCTTTGTGCTTGTTGGAATTCAGTCAAAGAGCCTCCTGGGACTTGAAGTTGAAACTCCCTTTGGAAAGCAAGTGTTGCAGTTTGCCTGCATGGTTGCCGATAAATGACCATCATATGGTTTAAGGGATCAAGGGGTTTATTGTCTCTTACGATTATCCAACTACAGTTCTCAGTCCAGCTTGACAGCAAAGCTCATGCCAACACCAAGGTCAAGGGAACTGGCCACAACATCTCTATATAATGACGGAGAGAGAGACAATCCTTACTTGCCAGACCAGCATATCTGGGCTAGTGTACAAAAGGATGCCAACTCTCTTAACCAGCTCTCTGTATTTTACTCCAGGGCCTAATCCCACCCACCATGGGCTGGATCTTCCCCATCAGCTAGACAATCTCTTACAGGTTTGCTCTGGGCTTAACTCAACCACTAATTCTCCACAAATGTGCCCAGAGCTCAAACCTTCAACCATCAAGTTGACACCTGGGCTTAACTATGACAGAAGTTTTTGAATAAAGACAAGTCATTCTTCATCTGTGTCCACACACACACATATGTGCACTTGCACATATGTACATGCACATACATATCCATGCACACATACACTCACAAACATGCACACACTCACAAACGTGCATGCACGTACACACACACACACACACACACATACACATACACACAGTGTCTCAACATGCTCTCCCAACTAGGAGCCATGGTTCTTATCTCTCTACTCAGCTTTCCCCTGATTTTTTATTGTGACAACTCTTTTAATCCCCCCAAAAAACAAGAATTTGAGGGATTATCTTTTAATATTCTGTCAGAGCCTCTAGTCTGTGGTAATTATCGGTTTAACTAATTCAGATAGCAATTTATGTGGCTATTACCTGAGAAGAAAATGTTTTACATTTTTTAATTTTTTATCTCCAGTAAAATAACAAGTTATTTTATTATTCAAATAAGACTCCCTTCCCACTGTTTTCAATACAATTTTTAATAAATATGCAAATTCAAAAAATTAATTTTCGGCATCCATTGGAAGGCAGAACTTTTGAAATAACAAAAAAAATGTGATGGATTGTAAAATTATCCCCCAAAGAACATCTGTCAGTTTGAGCAGAATGCACCCAGCTCTGGGGAACTTCCAATCTTTCCATCCTGTTTCCTTCTGTTATGGACCCACTTAAGATCAATTATAAAGTGGTGGGTTTCTTAGGCCACCAATCAGCTGAAGATTAATTAGATTTTTCCATTAATAACTCAACATGGGTGGATGGAAGCCAGGGTAATATTTTGTTTATTTATGTGAGAGAAAGGGGGGTAAGAAGGGAGAGAGAGAAAAGAGACATATATGTGCACCATGGCAATAGGTAGAAGTCAGAGGACAACTTTCAGAAGTCAGGTCTCTCCTTCTACCATGTGGGCTTCTAAGGATTGAACTCAGGTCACTGGGCTTGTGAGCAGGCACCTTACCCAACTGCACTGTCTCACTTTATCACATCTGTATTTGTGAAGCATGCATGAATATGCAAGTGTGCGGGGTCATGTGGAGAGGCCAGGGCTCAACACAGTGTGCTCCCCCCACCATCTGCACCTTATATTTTGAGACTGAGTCTCTCACAGAACCCGGAGCTTGCTTATCTCTATGCCCTCAGCTCTGGGGTCACACGCACACTGCCATATCTGGCTGTCCAACTTCCAGCTGTTCCCCTGGGTGCTGAGGAAGGGCTCCGGCCCTCAGGCCCCCTACAGGCACTTCACCCATCGAACATCTTCCAGACCCTCAACCTTGTTTCTTTTCCAGTTGGCTCCTGCGAGGCATCTTTACTGGCCCGGACCAACAGACCAAAATGCACTCAAACATTCTTGTGAGTAATGACTATTATTTATCTTTTCCTTGCTTAAAATGAAACCTTTGTAAGCTGCCCTCTAAAACCTTCTGGGAACGGGAGAGCAGCATGTCCAGGTCTAACGGCCTCCTTGATCCCAGGACCTTCCTAATAGAACCATGATTTTTATTTTTCATTATTTTTCACATTTGATTGCATGTTAATGATACATAATCATGGGTTTCATTGTGACTTTCATAATGTGTTTGATGCTTTTGGATCATGTTCATCCTGTGACTCTCTCTCATTCCCCTCCCACTCCTGAGGAGCTCCTTCCTCTTCTACTTTCTCTTTTGTCAGTATTTGATTGATTGATTGATTGACTGACTGACTGACTGACTGACTGATTGATTGATTGATTGATTGATTGATTGATGAGACAGTGATAGAGAGATATGGGATGGGGGAGAAGGTTACAGGATAACTTTCAGAAGTCATTTTTCTCCTTCCAGTATGTGGGTCCTGGAGACTGAACTCAGGCCACCCAGTTTTAGAGCACATGCCTTACTCATTGAGCCACTGAGCCATCTTGTCAGCTGCCCTCCTATGAGTGTGTGTGTTCGTTCATGCACGTGTGCATATGTGTGCACGTGTGTGCTTGTGTGCCTGTGCGAGTGTGTGGTGTGTGTGTGTGTATGTGTGTGTGTGTGCTGTGTGCCTGTGAGTATAATGAGTTTCATTAGTATTACTCACAGGAGCATGGTTGAAGGTTACTCACAGGAATACGGGCACCTTACCAGTGACTACACCACTGAAGAAAATGTCTCTCTCTCCCCCAGCAACCATGTCCTGCCTATAGAAGCCCAGACAGTGGCTGGGCTGCCTGATCCCTTCCACTTGGCCACTATGAACTCTCTGCAGGTCCTCAGGGAGGGGGAGGGTCTGGAGAGCCCCTCCCCTTCAGCTACCTGAACTGCCTACAGATCCTCAGAGAGAAGCAGGGCTAGTGAGCCCCTCCTCCAGAACCATCCCCAGCCTGCAATGTCTGGAGGGCAGGCTTCAGCAGTGCAGTCCCAACACAAACTTTGAAGGCACCTTTGCCAGTCACTTCTTTAACTTGCATTAAAGGAAAAGTTTTGTTTTCTCCCCAAGTCACCGAAGAGAGCTATGGATGTGCATGGCAGAGAATCGCAGCTAGAGAAACACCAGTCCTTTCTTACTTAGCGAGCAGAAAGCCTGTGTTCTCACAGAGTTAGAAAGAAAAATAGACATTAATTCCTTCCAGCCCCCAACTGTGCCAGTCCCCCTATGTGAGAAATCCTGCCCTTTACATGAGTCAGTTCCTGCTACCTCCAGGTTCTTTGTGGCCCCGAGGACACAGTCCAGACCCAAGGCCTCCAACTGTGTCTATGATGTCACTAGGCCTCCTGTCCTGAAGCTCGCAGGCCTCTCCACATTACCCGTTTAAGCATATCTAGTATTTGTGTGTGTGTGTGTGTATGTGTATATGTGTGTGTGTGTGTACGTGTATGATCACATGTGAGCACCTTTGAATGAAGGTCGAAAGTCAACCTCAGCTGTCACTCCTCAGTGCTGGCTAACTATATTTTGTAGACAGGCCCTTTTTCTGGCCTGCAGCTCTGGCCAGAGAGTCTAGTCTGGCTGGCCAGAGTTCCCCAGAAAGTCTGCCTGTCTCTGTCTCACCAGCACTGGGGTTGCAGGACACCCTACTACTCCCAGCTTTCCTCAGATGTGTTCTGGAGATCAGACTCAGGTCCTCATGCTTGTGGGATGAGAGACGGAACCATATCTCTGTCCCATACCCAGTGGTCCTTCAGTTTACCTCAGTCCCTGGCTTCCTTTGCATTTTAGTCAGAGTGAAAAATGGTGGCTTTTTTTTTTTTTTATTTTCTTAGGTTTGGTTTTCCTTTACATAAAGCTATTCAGATTGTTCTCACACCTCCCTGACGGTCTGTCTTCCCATTGCTATGTGGACCAAATCCTCATTTACTTTGTGCTTTTTTTCACATTTAGTGTGTGTGTGGTGTGTGTGGTATGTATGTGTGTGGGGGGGGTGGGTGGGTGTGTGTGAGCATACATGTGGCGGTCAGAGCACAGCTTTCTGGAGTCAGTTCTCTTCCTTCTACCTTGTGGTCTCCAGTCATGCAACTCTGTGAGGCCTACATGGAGGTCCACTAGTAAAGCTCACACAAAGAGAAGACTTAAGACATAGCAGTTTAGGAGCTGGAGAGGTGGCTCAGGGGTTAAGCCTCTGCCTCGCAGGCAGAAGGTCCTGAGTTCGGATCCTAGACCCCACGTATAGACACCAGACGGAAGAGGAGGGGGTGGCCTGCGTTTCTGGTCCTGGTAGGGCGGAGCCTGTGAATCCCCAGGCAGAGTAAACGAGGAGGTGGAGGCGGTCCATGGTGGTTCCCGAATTCACCCGTGGTTCTACACACATACACACACACACACAATTGAATAAATAAATAATAAAAAAAATTTTAAAAAAGACATAGCAGTTTATTAGAGCTGAGGGCCTGGTGACCAGAGGAGCCATAACATGTATGTACATGTTCATATGAGTGTGCATGTGTGTGTACTTATATGTGTACCTACATCTTTATGAATGCACATGTGTGTGGTCACATGTGCACTTACATGTATGTGTACATGTTCCTATGGATGCACATGTGTGGGGTTCTCATGTACATAACTGTCCACATGTTTATTTGGGTGTATGTACACTTGTATGTACATGTTTAGATCAGTAAATATGTACAGGAACATTATACATTTGTGTGTTTACATATTCATGTGGATGTACATGTATATACAAACACATGTGAACATAAACACAGGGGTACATGTTGTTTATGTGAGTACACATAGGTGCGTGTGTACATGTGTGCACTTTGTACATTTGTATTTACATATTCGTGTGTGTTCATGTCCATGTGGGTACCCATGTGTAGGTGCATGTATGTCGCATTTTCAAGTATGCAGGTGCTCATGTACATGTGTGTCTGCATGTTTATGTCATTACATGTATGTACAGGCCATGTGCACATGTGTGTATGTGCTTATGCATGTGCACCTACGTGTATGTGTGCAATTGCAAGTGGAGGCCAGAGAACAAACGCAGGTGTTGTTCCTCAGGGACTTCTTTGTTTTTTGCAGCGAGGCGTCCCACTGGCCTGGAGCTCACCAAGTAGTGTAGACTGCTGGCCAGCGAGCCTGGGATCCCCCTGTCTCCACTTCCCCGGCTAGGGTTGTAGATGTGAGCCACCATTCTTGGGCTTATGTGAGTTCTGGGGTCCTCCTCATGCTCATGAAGCAAACGCTTCACTGACTGAATCACCTCCTCCCCAGTCTGAGGGACAAAGGACACTTTAGAGAGGGCTGAGAACCCAGCCTGTTGCCCCCCTCAGCTGGCTAGGTAAGTAACAGACCCGCCACCCAGCTGCATGCGACTGACCTCCTCCAAGATATTATTAAACATTTGATTTCATCTGTGAATCCTTGGCTCGTTCATATCGGGATGACTTTGGAGCTTGCTCCTGGACCCCTGAACTCCTGCCCTTCACTGACTCCAGGCACTCCTGGGTAGAGACCACTGATATTCTAAGCTGGCCTAGGAAGACAGAATTTTCTTCTCTCCTCACCCTCGCTTTCCACAGAGTCTGCTTTAGCTTCTGATCGCTTTTCTAGTTCATGATGGGCAAGGATCTTTTTTCCGCCTTCTCCTGAGGTTAAGACCTGTGTCTTCAGCTGTCTATGGTCTAGGCATGACTAGAATAGAGGAGCGGACAGATACATCCCCTGCCCTGAGAAGCCAGCGCCATCCTCCCATACTAATCCCCAATGTACTTGAATCACAGGGAAGTTAGCCATTTCAGCTATGTTTTTTTTTTTTAACTACCTTGCAAATCCTGAGAGGGGAGAAGAAAGACCTTTCTTTCCTCTTTGCTGACTGGGGAAGGAGAGAGAGAGAAATCTAGTCTCTATCAGTCTTATCTCCCAGACTTTGGAAATCAGAATCCTGCTTTTATAGATGGTTGGAGGTTCCTGGGCTTTAATTACTCTTTCATGGGCTAGGGGAGGTGTCCTGCCTGCACACCACACCATTCATTTCCCCTCCCTGGGGAAGGGCCTAGGTGTCTTCCTGCAAGCCCTCAGGAGTCCTGTGGAACGGGCACAGGAACCTGGGGCTACTATTTGGTTTGGCACAGCCGCCATTACATGGTGTTCACAAACATTTTCCCAGTGTGAGTTGCTGTTTTTTCCTGTTTTGTCCCGAGGCAAGAGAAAGAGACCTTCTCATTATTTATCTTGAGCGTTTGATAGGCTTCCTTTGAGAAGGTCATTGTTGACTACCGGCAAAATAGTCACAGGATTTCTGGACAAACTGGAGAGAGAGAGAGAGAAAGAGAGACAGAGAAAAGAGAGAGAGAGAGCATATGATTCATTACCTCAAGCATTATTTTGCCTTCAGTTATTTTGCCCTGAAATGGATGGAGGCTTCTAACACCGAGAGGGAGTAAGGCTTCACTTACTATATGAAAGGTTACACTTTAAAGGAAAAAGAAGTTCAAACACTGCATTTTCAGCTCTGCTATATGACAACAAGGGCAAGGCGGGCCCTGGGTTACCCCGTGGGTCTTTGGGTAATGTTGCACATCTCCCATTGCAAGGAAGAGGCCTTCCTGCCCTCCTCTCCTCTCTTGCTGGCTAATGAGACCAGAAGTTGTTTATTTTAGGCTGCATTCAAGCAGCATTGCCTCTCCCTAGTCCCTGGGGGGTGCAGGACAGGGTAGCATATGTGTGCATCTAGAAGGACAGCTCAGTTCCTCTCTTTAGTCCCTGGAGGACGTGAGGAAGGCTGGCCGATGTGTCAATCTAGAAGGTCAGTTCTCTCCCTGGTCCCTGAGGGGTGGAGGACAGGGTGGTGCATGTGTGCATCTGAAAGGCCAGCCCAGTCCCACAGTGCCACTTCTCTGCCAGTTAGAACATAGCACCTTTACATAGGCTGACTTGGGGGGGAGGTTGATGAGGGGTGGGTAGCTGCTTAATAGATGTGAACCCTGTCACGGGATATACCAAAAAGCAGTTCCACCTGTAAACAACCATGTCGTGTATCAAGACACTTACTACTTGGAGTTATTTTTACAATCAAGTTGCCCTGGCATGAGTGCAAGCCAAATCCCCAGACTGCATCAACCCACCTGCTAATGATACAGAATTTTAAAATGAAGACAGGAGAGGCCAGGGCAGTCAGTCAATATGCCCTTGACTACTAGCAAGTTAAATAACTTATGGAAATCAGGCAAAGACCCCCGTGAACTCTCAGGCCTGACAGGAGGGCTTTAAATAATATTTTAAGAAAATCAAAAGCACATATCCCCTGCACCTTCTTTACAGATTAGATCTGAAATGAAAAACCTCGAGTAACACAATTAACTATTGATTTTGTTGATCCATATTCAATTCTCACAGCAATTGAGCTGTGTTTACACAACCATGCGGGGCGGACATACTTCACTGGGAGCAAGACGCCTCTTGCTTTTACAGTACTTTAAAAAATTAAATTGTTCTGTGCATTCGAGACAAAAAATAAAGTTTATTTTTATTTTTCACGGGTGGGCAACTCAAAGCTCATAAAGTATCATTAAGCTGGCGAGATGTCTCAGGAAGTGATCATCTTGGAGAGAAGCCAGTAGGTGGTTGGCTGACTGAATACACAGTGCCCCCCACCCAAGTGTTTCTTTCAAAATCCCTTCAGGTGCTTGCGTTGGAACACTTGGTCCCTAGCTGATGGCACTGTTTAGAAGGTTTGCTGGTACAAGTGGGTCACTGGGGGGTGGGATCTGAGGGTTGCATGACCTTCTTGTTCATTCTCTGTGGATACAATGTTTCCCTCTGACTCAAGCTTCTGCAGCCTAGTCTTCTCTGCCATGATGGACTGCACCCCTCTTACACTGTGAACCAAATCAACCCTTCCTCCCTTAAGTTGCTTCTTGACAAGTCACACAAGTGAGAAGAGTAACTAATATGCACAGCCAAGAAATTTTAAATGGAGAATTCCCCAAATACGCAATTCAATTGCAGTTTAATTGTCCACCATTATGAGTGACATGGTGAAATCTCTGTCTGCCCCCCCCCATTGGATCTACTGTTGATACACTACCTACCCACCCTTCAATTGCTTAGTCATCTCATGATCAGATCAACTGTTGTAGCATTAAAGTGGCATGCTCCGTTTTGAACCACTCATCAGTTACACCCCATGTCTGATGGGCAGGTCATTTTCTCTCTCTGTCTTGTCACAGAGTCACAGAGTGATTCTCTTAAATTGTTAATTTTTCATTGTACCTAAGTTACAAATGAAATTTTCTCACATAGAGTTCAATATGATCTGTGGTTTCAAGTATACTGGGAGGAGGTCTTGGAGAACATCCCCCACAAGAGGAAACAACTGTACTTCAGATAAGAGAGAGGAGATTGAAGTGCATCCACATGCCTGTGGTGTCAGAAGTGTGTTCTGGAACAGCTATGACTTCATCTCCCTGTAATTTCTCAAGTTGATAAGCTGGTATTACCCATAGGTATATCACTTGAATAGTCAATCACGCTGCCTCTAAGAATGTCATCAATGTAATGCTTCCATTCAAAAGCACAAAAACACACCATCACCAAAATTCCTCCCACCTGAAAAGGTTTGGTCCCTGGATTTGAGTAGCTTGTGTAGGAATGGTTTTAGGTTATTTGAGGCATTGCTTGCTGGCTGCAGGAGAGGGAGAGCTGAAGTGTGCACTGTCTACAGTGGGTCTGCTCTTTTCCATAGCTTTCTGTCCTGGGAGTTCGTTCCATTGGCTGTTGATCCCATATTTCCAGAATGCAGTGGCAGCTTTGCCCAAAACACTGGTCAAGCCACCTGGAAAAACAGGAGAAGATCTGGATGGCTCAGCGAAGAGCCACCCCAAACCATGGGGCTAGGAGAGAGAAGTCTGCCTGTCTAAAGTGTTGACAGAGGGAAAATTGCCTTTTCCAGTGAGACATCCATTCATCTAAGAGGCGCTGAGCTTCCTGATGCTGACCTACAGTCTGAGAAACTCACCACTGCTGATGTGCCCAGGGTCAGGAAAACAGCCGTTATCAATGTTAGGTGAAGGTCTGAAAGCATCCTGCCACATACATGTGTCTCTTCATCATAGACCACCAGACTTTGAAGAATATGTGGTCAAGTCCATGGACCCTAGAAAGAAATGGTATTGTAGAGACAGATGGAGTGACAACTCTATTGTCACATTCCAGATGTCAGAATATTTTTTTGTCCAATGGAGAAGAAGACCTGGAACTGAAACATGGATGATAGTAAAAGACAAGTAGCATTCACAAGAGTCAGGCAAACATCCTCACATCTACAGAACCCATTGCTGAGCCTGTAAGATATGCAGATTATGTGAACAAGAGAAGACGGTGAAATCCAGTTCGCATTGAGAGATCGGAGACTTGGACATAACAGGAAAGGAATCCTATGGTCCTGAGCCATCCACTCAGGATAAAAGGAATAATTTGTGCCTCTAGGCCAGGAATCTACAGGAGGAAAAGGCCCTATGGGCAAGCGCTCACAGACACAGACTAGCACATCGCTGGAAAGAATAATGCCGTACGTAGGCTGGGGAGATGGCTCAGTAGGTAAAGTACCTGCCACACAAGCATGAGAACCGGAGTTAATTCCTTAGTAACCATGTTTAAAAAATAAAATCCCTAGTAGGATGATATGTGCCTATAATCCCAGAACTAGGGAGGCAGAGACAGGAGGATCCTCAGAGCTCATTGGTCAGTCAACCTAACTAAATCAATGAGCTCCAGGTTCAGCAAGAGACCCTGTCTCAAAGAATAAGATGGAGGCAAAATGGAACAAGATACCCATCCCATCAATGTTTGTCTTCCACATATACATATACATGTACATGCACATGCAAAGACACGTACATACAACACACACACACGTACACACACACACATATGGACACAACGTTTAGATAAATGACACAGTATCTCCCCTGCCTGCAGCGTTCATAGACTGCCTCATTAACAAATACTTCACACTATTAGGTTGATAATAGCCACACATTGATAACACAGGGCATTTTCTTCTGGAAGACTTTCTAAGAACTGAAAAAAGAACATAATTTGTTTTTATGCTAGCCAGTTTCAATTTTTTAAAATTGTATTTTCTTTTTATCACAGTAGCAGCCAAAACCCAGCACAGCTTTGTGACATGAAGGGACACAGGCTCCCCATGTGCTGCATTTTCTTCTGGCCAAGTTTTGGACTTTTACACTACAAAGACAGGCATCTGAGCCGTACATGGTTTACTTGGTAGATAGATAGGTGCTGGGTTTAAGAGAGAAAATGATGGAAGAGCTAGTGAGAAAGAGGCTAAAAGTCTTATCGATCTTTGAAGTCAGATAAGTAGTGTGTGTGTGTGTGTGTGTGTGTGTGTGTGTGTGTGTGTGTGTGTGTGTGTACATATCACTCATGAAAGTGCCTAAAAATTAAAGATAGATGATGGCCAGCAAGATGGCTCAGCAGGGCAAAGGCACCTGCTGTCAAGCCTGGTAACCTGAATTTGGTCCCTGGAGCCCATATGATGGAAGGAGAGAACCAACTCTGACAAGCTATCCCCTGACTTCTGCACACATGCTACGGTGCGCATGTGCATATGTATGCACACACACAAAATTTTAACCATGAAAAGAAACTTTAGTAAAAGAAAACCTTGGTACCCTTAAGTGCATCAACTGCAGTCATTAGCTAGACACAAAATGAACCAACTTGAAAGTTCCTAGCTCAAGAATTATCCAATTTTCATTCTTTAAATTTTTTTCTAGTTGATACCACCATGCAGAATAAAAGAGAAAGACTCCAACAGAGAGATGTCGTTGCACTTGGCTAAGTTGCTTGCACAAGCCAGTGTTTGTGGGCTGGCTGGGCTGCCTAATTCCAGGTCACCATAAATTAATGTACATTTTGCTCTTGGAGAAAATGATCAACACCCCTTGGTCAAATCTGAGGCATCGCAAAGAGTTGAAGCTATGTCTTATCTTGTGTCCCTGGCTGCATCAACTACCAGAAGTAGGGTGGATAGATGGGCAGATCAAATGTTAGTGTTCAGGTCAGAGTTGCAGAAAGAGTTTCTCTATGTATTCATGTCAGTTTCACCCAGTTTATCATCACTGCCTCCTCTCTTCCCAGGCATCTCTCTGTTATTAGTAAAGCTTTATATTTATTCTTTGTGCTATTTTCTCTTCTCACTGGGGAGGGAGACACAGACTCCCCTTTTGCCCATTTTCATATCTGAGAATGTATCCCATGTCTTCGGAAACACACTTTCCCTTTGGTCCTGAGTTGTGTGTAAATGCCTTCATTTCTTGTTTATTTCTGGCTCGAGTTCCTTCCCTTCCCACAAGGTTTACTTTTTCCAGCAATCCCAGGCTTCTTCCTGACCTTCTCTCTTCTCTCCTTATTTTATTTGAACTCAGAAAGCAAATTCATTTCAGCTCTAGGTTCAGGGGTTCCTAGAAAAGGTTATTGAGAGCCTTTGATAATGATGAAGGACAGAAATACACTTAATACAGTCATAGAAGTGCATTCCTTCAGAAAATTACTATTTCACCTAATAAAACAAGTTTTCTCAGGAGACAATGACCAGTCCATAAGACCTTATTGAGGAAACAGGTAATGACACATAATTTTCCCCATTGACAACTCATACCTCCCCGCCTGTGGATAGATGGAGAAAGCACACTGTTAGAGTATTTCACATTAATATTTTAGAATGGCAAGCAAAGAGAAATGTGTCCACTTGAAGTAACAGAGGAATGGGACTCCAGGAGAAAGTTAGTTACTCACATTGGAATTTGAGCAGGTTAACAGTGTTAACACCAGCACTCTTGAGGGGTCCCACGTGCCCTACATAAGTCATTCTATTTTTATGTCTCATCCAGAATGTCACCCCATCACAAACACAGTATGAGAGGTGTTAGGAGGGAGATTTTTTTTTCTGCTCATACAAATGTAATAGGTACCCCTGCCCCCTCCCTCCCTCTACCCCTCCCTGAACCTCCCTGTTCCCTCTCCCCTTTTCTCCTTCCTTTCCCCCCTACCTCCCTTTCTCCCAGTGCCCCCTCCCCCCATCTCTGAAGGATCCTTTAATGTGTATATCAAATTTTCTTCTGGGCCCTCCTCTCCTCTCTGATGAGGTGTAAGGACTCAGTGACATTTCCTAGAACTCTTTCTTGTGTTCCCCTTAAGTATAGGAACACTATTGTGACTGTTAATCCCTTGCTTCTAAGGATCCTAGTGCCTTTAGTCCATGCTAGACTTTGAGGGGTCAACGATATGTTGGTCATTGCACAGATCATGCAGAGTCCTATTATAATTGCTTCGGCCCTAACTTGTGTGGAGTATCTTGCATATCATGACTCCTCCCATCCTTGAACTCTTACAATCTTACCACCCCCTCTTCCGCAAATTTCCCTGAGCTAACCAGCATCTCCAATATAAGAGACATGGCTTCAGCTGTGCCTTTCCCTTGAGCTGGCCTGTCTCCATTAAATGATACTTAGCACAGACTTGGAGATGCGCATGGCTGACTACTAAGAGACCTTGGACCAGAACAGAGTCTAAAACTCTGCCTGGAGCCTATCTTTCTGGTTCCAGGTATCTAATGGTCACCAGAGGAAGAGACTCAGTCACTTCCGATGTCAACCTGTGTTTTGTGAAATCTCACAACCCCATACACTCCCAAAGGGCTCATGTGTGCCAACCCTTGATTCCCAGCAGGTGGCGCTACTTGGCAAAATCCTGCAGCCTTTAGGAAATGGAGCCTTGCTGGGGAAGTAGGTCACTGGGTGTAGGCCTGGAGGTTTGAACACTTCGCCCCACTTCCTGTCTGCACTCTGCTCCTGACTACAGATGCCATAGGGGTTGGGACCATGCCTGCCGTGGGCTGTACTTCCTCACACTGTGTCACAGCAAACCTTCCTCTCCCAGGCTGCATCTTGTTAGGGCCCATCTCAGCAAAGGCGAGCTGCTAATATAAACCCAAAGCCCTAGGTTAGACGACTTCCTCTGTTTGACCAACTGCCTCCTGCCTTCCACATCTGCTGCGTCTCGTTCCTCCCAGCTTTACCCCTGGAGCTGTCTCCTCTACCCAATCCAACCATTGCCGTCTCTGATTCTCTGCACTGCCCTGGCCCCTGCGGATCTGTGACCATATAGCTAAACTCTGCATGGCAGAGCCAGGCGCTGTGGATACATCTATACTCCAGTGCTTGAAGGGCAGAGGAGAGTGCAGGTTCAGAGCCAGCCTGCCGTACCTAGCAAGGCCCCGTCTCATAAAACCACCACCAGCTATAAACCATCTGTACTCAATGGCACATGTTGGGAAGTGGAGGGCTGCTGCGGTGACAGATCTTCCCAGTTCAGGGTGTGTCCATCTAGTCAAAGCAGGGTGCGCAGGGCAACATATCTGTCCTGGGGACCAGGCCCCCCAGTCACTTCTCATGGAAGGGAAAGTTCAGAAAGGTGAGGCTTCAGGAACACAGTAGTGTTCTATGTGCTCCAGGATGGGAGATGTTTGCTGCACAGCCCAGAGATGTCAGCCTTTCAAGGTGGTGTATGTCTTCTCTCTCTCTCTCTCTCTCTCTCTCTCTCTCTATATATATATATATATATATATATATATATATATATATATCCATCTGCAGAGCACTAACCCATGTCTGCAGTCCCCCACCCATGTTAGTGCCCATGGCATCTTGGTCATTGCTCTATTTTTGTAGAGATATGGAAGGCAAGAGATGCATTTGGAGGCAATTGGTCAAACAAGAAGTTGTCTAACCTAAGGCTTTGGGTTTATATTAAATGCTCGCCTTTGCTAAGATGGGACCAATACCTAACAAGCAGCCTGGCAAATTATATATATATATATATATATATATATATATATATATATATATATATATATATGTGAAAGAGAGAGATTTTAGATAGATTTTTTTTCTCTCATGGGTAGGAAGGGGCAAGAGTCTCACTCCTCAGCTGCCATCCACCCTGATTTTAGAAACAGCCATTCTTGCCAGCTTAGAACTCACCAAGCACACTAGGCTAACTAGCCAGTGAATCCCAGGGATCCTCCTGTCTCCCCCCCACCCACCCCCAGCACTGACATTGCAGACACGTGCCACCACACGCAGCCTTTCACAAGATCACTAGAGATCAACTCGGGGCCCCGTGCTTGCATGTCAAGCACTTCACTAATCAGCCATCTCCCTGCCGGGATTGGTCTCTCCCACTCTACAGCTAGTATGAAGATGCTCGGTTATTTTCAGAGAGCGATGTCATTCTCTAATTGAAGCTTTCTCAGTAACACAGCCAGTGTGCTCGTCTCCTGCCAGCCTTTGTTTTTCTTTTTCAAGTCATTGAGAAGTGAGATGGAGGAGAAGGATGTTCAGGCTGGCTACTGATGCACACAGGATGCCCAATTAAGAATATTCCACAGTCCCCAGAAATTTTCAAAGGGGGAAGATTTGGAAAAAAATGCATAAAAACTTTAATGTAAAGAAACAACACATCTAGAGGTCTCGAAGCTAATCGGCCCAGGACCGGTCTTCATGCACTGGTTTCCAAACACCTGCATGGCATGTACTGACTGAGGCCACGTTCTGTAAACAGCTACAAGTCCAGACTCTCTGAAGAGTTATCCACGTGTGTGGACTCTTGTAAAGCCTCCCTTCTGTGATCCCCAGTTTGCATACTGGGATGACAAGGGTAGTCTCTTACGGGGTTGCTGGAAAGATGAATTGAGAGATCCCACACTGTGAGGTCTGGTACCTGACTTTTTAGTGTGGGTGCATGCCCGCCCCAGCATTTTCTCTACAGAGATAGAGAACTAAGCCTCACAGAGCAATGACCAAGGTGCCATGGGCACTATGTGAGTGGAGGACTGCAGATGTGGGCGAGTGCTCTGTGGAGGGGGGATGCAGGACTGGAGTCTTGCAAGAGCTCTGAGTAGCTTCCTGGCATCTCAACAGGAGGCAGCTGCCCAGCCTTCAGCACAGAATGAGGCCTTTTGCACTGTTCTGCGAATGTAACTGTCCAGTTCTCCCCTGCAGTGGACAAGGGCTTCTGACTGTCAGCATAGAATGCATGTCTCTCAGAGAGAGACACTAATAAAGACAGATTAATGGATAATAGATGGTAGAAGATAAGTAGGTGACGATAGATAGACAGACAGATAAACAGATAGATGGGTAATCTGGATAGACAAACCTGCAGGCAAAGATAATAGTTAATGATAGATGATCTAGATAAATTGATATAGTACATATATAACAGATGATAGATAATATATATTACATAGATTATATAGATTTAATACCCATATGATAGGTAGGTAGATAAGCAGATGATAAATGATAGATGGTTGGTTGGTGACTAGATGATGATAGATGATAGATAGCCAGGTGATAACTGGATAGATATTAGGTAGGTAGGTAGAGAGATGGATAGATAAGTAGGATGATAGATGATTGATGAATAGAGACATGGTATATAGATAAAATGGATAGTCCACAGATTAAAGTGATAGGTTGGAAATGGATATGAAGATATAGATATAGATATATAGGTATCTGTAGATATAAGTGCATAGATATCTTCCTTTGGGATGTTCATTCTTGCTGCATGTACCCACCCATCATACTCTAGGCAAGAGCTTCTCTCTCCTCCTAATTGATCCTCCCCAATGTTAAGGATGTTTCTTTAGACAAAGTCTCTTCCATGAATATCATTGACTATGAAAGCTTGTGGCATATCTTGGGCTAAAGAGAGGGAAAGAGAGAGAGAGGGAGAGGGAGAGGGGGGAGGGAGAGGGAGAGAGAGAGGAAGAGGTATGGAGAGGGAGACGGAAGGAGAGGGAGAAGGAGCAGAAGGAGAGGGAGAAGGAGGGGAAGGAAGAGGGAGAGGGAGAGGAAGGGAGAGGAAGAGGGAGGGGGAGGGAGAGGGAGAGGGAGGGAGAGAAACAAAAACAGAAAACAGGGAAATTTCACTGGGACCTCAAACCTGTGTGAATCACAGATCCTGTTAACATTACATAGTGTACCACTAGCTCCAACTTCCCTCATCTTCTACATTGACATAAGAGCTTGGGGAGACCACAGAAGGGAAGGTGCTGGGGAATAAAGGCTATTTCTTTCCACCTACCCACCTCTGAGCTGATACACTCCTAAGTGTTGCTGGTTTCAGAGCCCGTCTGGTGGGGGTCTGTATCGTGTTTCAAATTGGCATTGAATCTGTCCATTATAGAATTCATTAGATTTAGAACTAGACTCTCATGATATATACTGACCACAAGTGTACTGTAGAGAGCATGGTGTGCCCAGACAACAGGTGTTGTAGTTTGCCTTCACGTTGCCAATAAATTCATGACAAAATGGCTGATGAGAATAAGAGATTTTATTCTGGTTTAGGATTGTTTGGTTACAGTTCTTAGTCCAGTTTGACCGGACAGCTTACACCAATAATGGGGGCCAAGGGAACTGATCACACCACATCCAAGGACTGCTGACAGAGGGACAAACCTCACTCGCCAGAGAATATTTCTGTCTGAGTGTGCTGAAGTATACCAGCTAAAGAAGTCCTGCAGTGGGCTTATATTCATGGAGTTCACTGGTCTTACAAGCCCCCTTCAAGAGCTGAACATCCCCATAGTCCTAGTCTGGTGCTAAAGGCCAGAGGATTTCTTGAGTCAAAGAGGCTGGGCTGCAATGCAGCAAGAATGTCAGCACCAGGGACAAGAGAGAGTCTGGCTCCCCTCTTGCACTCACTCCCTTTATCTGGCGAGCTGCTAGAAGGCACTGCCCATTGTGGGCTGAGTCTTCCACGTCAATTAGATGATATCTTGCAGACTTGCTGAAGGGTTTGCCTCAACTATCAGTTCTTCACAGATGTGCCCACAGCTCAGCCTGCAGCTGTCAAATTGATACCGTATCTATCGCAGGTGCATTCCGCCTCATCTTTTGGGATGCCTCTGCCTTACTTAACTCATATCGTTCTATTTACTTCAGAAATCTGAGCAAGAGCCCCCCCCCCACATACACACACAAAGCAATCTCTGAATTTAAGACAGACACAGAGTGCATTGGTCTGTTTGAAAGACTGTTTGACGACAAGACATTAGATTAGCTGTGGTGTGATTCTCAAGAGACTCTGGAAACATATGTCACTGTCTCGCTTGGATTATCGCTAAGAATTCTACAGTTCCACCAAAGCCAGGAAAACATTGTGAGAATGGACGAAGCTATTTCAAACTCAAAATCATGTCCTCGTCTGGCCTGTCTAGCTCTGCTTTCACTCCCAAGTATAGTGAAAACCCTAATAACAAGTCTTCCATACAACTGTCGCCACCTATAGGTGGCAAACATAGTGCGTTAATTTTTTTTGTAGTCCTGATGGTCGCTCCTGAAGAAAACTACTGTGCTTTATGGAACCCACCAAGTCTCATCTTTGTTAGTGGTGTTCTTGCATATCTTTTCCCAGGCATTACCTTTAAGGGACTGTTGGCTGCTCTCTGCTTAATACTTATTCATGGTAGAGATTAAGTACTGTGATTGTGTAAGCCTCGGTCTTAGGCCAAACCCCACAGCGGTGCTAGAGTCCTCAGCCTAGAGTCTGAATTTCTTCATGGTGTATCCATGGAGATGCTGCTCCATCAGGAGACCTTAGAACCATACTCATAGAGGCCACAGGAGGCATCAGTGCCAGCATGGTGCTCCCTCCTGGAACCCCAACGTGCAAGAGGCTGAGAGGCAAGTGCTGCACTGAGTCCGAGGCCAGTCTGAACTCCACATAAGCTCGGGTGTGAGAGCCTGTCTCAAAAAAAGGGGAGCAACAGCAAAGAAACGAAAGGGGGGAAGAAAAGTTAATTAGAAAAGTGGAATCAAATCATGCCTTCCATGGGCTCAGTAGTATCTGCCCAGAACAGTGAGTCGAGCTGTCATCTCGGGGATTAACACACACAGCATCTCCATGCACACTAGCTCTAGACAAAACTGCACAGGACATATGAGCATTTGACTTCGGTTCCTCTAGTTAAATGTGAAGATGGTGTAGCTTCCACAGCTTACAACAGTTGACAAGACAGCTTCCTGGCTAGTTCTGTATGCTGACAGGCAGAAGCAGGCAAGATATGAAGTCAGCCCTGTTTCTTTAACTAGGCAGTCATACACTTGAGAAGCCCAGGCCAGCACTGGAGACTCCAAAGAAAGCTGTCACTGAGAAGTCACTGACGGTAGAGCTAATTCTTTAAGGAAAAGATGTAGTATGGAGGGCTGGGGGGAGAGATAGGACATTATCATACAATATAGAGCAGGAGGGGAGATGGCCCAGGAGGGACAAGCCATACTCACCTGCATCCCCATAGAACTGGAAGAACGTATGTGTATCAAACCTTGAAAAAGAGGTGAGGAGCTGGGAAGGAAAGGGAGAGAGAGTCACACCAAGCCATCAACTGCAAAAGATGAGGTAAAATATAGAAATACTGATCGCAAGAAACAGCCTACTATGTGCAATCCTGGATGGAAGAGGAGGGAAGCAGGGAGAATGGTCCCTCCCTGGGCTCCACTTCCTTGAACAAAAGAAGAGGAAACTCTCTGGAAGCAACCTCAGCAGAAACATAGTTGTAGGTGATGTGCTCCCCAGCTGTATAAGGCCCAAGAGACTGCTGGGGTACCCACATCCTGTAGCAGCGCCTCCAACCATCTGGAGCAATGCATCTGAAACTGCTCTGCTGGGTGAAGAGTAGTGCATGATCACATCTCCAAACGCCAGCGCGCTCCCACCCTACGCCACACGCTGAAAGCGCAGACCCGGAGAACTGCCATAACCTCAAAGACCCCCGTGTGGACTGACCTAAAGTAGAAGTCAGTAGAACACACACTCACACTGCGAACCCGACTCAGTTTGCTTCTGTGCTCAGTGCTCTCAGACAGTCAGAGTGGTATCAGCATTTGTGCTTAGTGCCATGAGCAACTAGATCAAGGAATTAGACACTGAGCTAGAGTTGAAGAATGACCCACCAGCACTGCTGCAACCTAACCCCACTTGAACGTTGCAAGAACACCCACAGATAGCATCCAGGCAATTTAAAAAATAGCTGATCTAAGTTTTACAAGATGGCCATGCAAGCAAGAGGACCAAATATTGGTTGGCTCTGTTGGTTATCTGTGATTCCAGCCTTGGAAGGCAGAGACTGGGATCCCTAGTGCAAGCTGGATTTAATTAGAGACCTCAAAATAATAACATGAAAGAGTGATTAAGAATGATTCTGAATAGGCTTCACTATGCGTATGAACAGATGTACACACACGAGAAAATGGAAAGAGAAAACTACAAACCAGAATAAGGGATCCTAGCTGGGCTAAGCTTCCTGGCCAGCAAATCCCTGGAATCAGACCAACAACCTATACCTTTCTCTCCCTTCCCATGGATTCTGGAGATCGAACTCAGGTTCTCAAGCTTTCACAGTAAGCACTTTACCCACTGAGTAAATACCCTCTGAGTAAATACCACAATTTTCTGATCATTATACATTCTGTATGTGCAGGGACAACACAGCACATTCCATGTGCATGTAAAATGACTAAATGACAGTTAAAATTAAATAAATTTTAATTAATTAAAGTGAGATGCTGAGTTGCAAGATTGTGAAAAGCCAGAGAGAGACCATGTACCTCAGGGAAACATTCTGGATAGTAACTATAATATCTCTAAGTCCCCCCCCCCACTTGTTTCCCTGTGTTGGGCGGAATCTGACTTCAAAAGATGACAGACGCATTGAGGTTAGCCCACCTCCACCCTGTCTGAACTGCTGCAACACAGGCAACACCTATTTGTGTGTAGGTTCTACCTGCAGCAATTGCTGGACATAAGCACAACTTTCTGTGAAGTCTGAGAGAGAGCTATAATGGCACCCAAGGGTGCCTTCCCCCCCCACCAGTAGATCACATGGTAGAACCTCCTAAAAGGAAGGGATTCCTAAATGTTGGGCCTGTTGCTAGGGTTCTTAAGCCTTTGAGCCTTTTGGAATCTGCAGTCACTGATTGCAAGCTCTCCTTCATGACTCTCAGCTCCTAGAAAGGGACAAAGTGCAAGTTTGACAGTGTTCATGACAAGTTTAATATGCACTTAAACGTTATGGCAATTTAAGGGATTTTTATACCTTTTTCTTTTTTACAAATGACTGTAACTTCTGGCTGCAGCTCAAATCTTATGCCTATTTTTTACAAAGTATAACTGATACTTAGTAAGAAAACAGGATTTTGAAACTTTATTAAGCAAAGGGAGGCCCCTCTACCTGAATGAATTTCAAATGGACCCATTTATAATGAAATCAAGTGGCACTTTGCAAGCTGGGGGTCTATTTATCTCAGTAACATGATTAAGGTCCTGATTTATTCCTAAAATTTGCTTTATTATCCCATTTAATTATACTAGAAGGCTGTTAAGGACTTGTAGGCTCTCCCTGTCCCTTTAAAATGTCCTTTATTCAGACAATAATTGAGTATCAGGTCGGATAAATTGATCTTCCCAAGAAATATGTTTCTAATATTTTCCTCTTCTTTCTTGCAGAAATTGAAACCAGCCGAAGAAAGAAAAGACGGTCCTGAGAATAGATCATCGAACATTCCCCTGGAGCCATTCGATAAATTTAACGGCAATGCGTGATTGCATTAGAAAAAGAGGACTCCATGAACGAGGCCGAAGGACAAAAGGAAAGACAAGGCATAAACGGAGCATCTCTGAGCAGCTCAGACAGGCCTGGCAGGGACAACCTGGAATCTCTGAGCGACTCTTTGTATGATAGCTTCTCTTCCTGTGGGAGTCAGGGTTCACATGACATATAAAGATGTATAAAGGACACCCCCCCTCCAGACACACACGCAGACTTAAAGAGAACCAGGAAGAACATACTTAGGAAAATAGGATTTCAACTCCAGAAAATTCCATAGCTGGCAACCACCAGAATTTATTTCTCTGCCAGGGTAATAAAGACCAACTCCATTTATTGTGTTCCAGTAGGATTAACAGTAAACAAGACACAGGATTCTTCATGTTGCACTTTTTAAAAAAATTGTACAGAAGTTGTAATTTTTTTTTGGAAGACAAATTATATTTGTATGGGGGGAATGATAGCAATAAATAGAAACCACACTATGCTCTTGAAAGGATGGCATAAGTCTTAGAAGTTGATAATATATATATTTTTTAAAATCCCATGTAAAGGTTTGGCATCCACAGTCCTCAAATGATTTGTGGGCGCACTGTGAAGACCTAAACTTGAGCTCCAGGAAAAGAGGGATCCTGTGTTGTCCATCTCACAATCTCATTGTGGATGGAAAGTTTAATGATAGCATAAATTCCAAACTGTTGCCAGGAAGATTCACATCATGGTCCTGTGCTCAATGCTGCTCTTACTGAAACACTCCCATCCCTCCTGGGGCATGTGACCCTTGGGTCTAATCCTATTTCCACCAGCAGACTTTCCTGAGTATTTCTCTCCACCAGCAGACTTTCCCGAGTATTTCTCTAAGATTCTCAGTATTTGTTCATTTTTATTTCTCCTCTTTTTTGAACTAAAATCTGGGGAATTTTTTTTTCAAGTATGGATATTCCATTAGCCAGGTTCCTTTACAAAAGTACAATAAATAGTTGGTGCTATGAGATTTTTTTGACTTTTTCATATCCTCTTTTCTATTCAGAACTGTTTATATGTAAGGATAAATTCTATTTTAAAGGTTATGCATATTTTTCTGGACGTGAATTATTTATAATTGCTTTTGTACAGAATTCTGTTAAGCTAGGCAGAGGAGAATATTTTTAGGATCTATCTGATTACTTTAGCATACACTTGTTCCTTAAAGAGTATTGTATGGCCAGTGTTACTTCGTTCCTTTGTGCAATTCGTTGTATCTGAATTGTGTTATCTTAAATGAAAATTCTGTAAAGCGTCCTTATTTTCCAGCTTTTGAAAAAAAAATCGTTTTGTTTCATTTCTGAATAAAAGTCCTGCCACAATGACACTCTCTGAGAGCTGAAAATTGCCCCAAGACCCGTGGGATCCTCTAGGCAGTTTACATGTTCTTCCCCACACATGCTCTGAGAATTAGTCCCTGAAGGAATAATTTTTTAAAGCTGCCCCCTTGCACTTCTCAGGGTATTTCGACCAGCTGTAGGACCAGCCAAACGAGTGATGGTCAGAGCCTCTCAGTGTCCCCAAGGAGTTAACCAGCTAGAAATGAAAGGAAGGGGAGGGGAGCGGAGGCCAAGGCAGAGCCGAGGAGCCCTAAGCAGCTGAGTAAATGTCTCTGCAGAGGGATGACAGGAAAGTCGTTTAGACTGTTCCAGACCAGCTCTACCGGCAGATTGGGGAAATACACTGAGATCCCTGGCCCGAAAAACGCTTCCCCGCCGAGGCAGCCGCAAGAAAGAGACGAAGCTTAGGAGCCTAGGTCGTCTGCGTTGGATTCTCCCAAGGGGACCCAGGGAGGAAGGGGTGGGAACCCAGGAGGCGTAGGACGAGGGGCGGGGGCACTAGCGAGCTCGGATCGGGTGAGCCGGCTCCTTTCACCACCTGCTGCAATGCTCGGAGAGGAAGACCTAGGCGGCCAGCGAATCCGCACAGGTGGGTCGCTTGGATTGACCTGTGGGAGAGTAACGGCGGGGGAGGGGGCAGCTGATGGCCAGTCTGGTGCTGGGCGTGGCGGCGCGTTCGCTAATGACCCATGGCTTGGCGGAGCAGGATGAAACTGACCAGCCTTTTAAAAGCAGATGATAGAGAGAAACCCACTCTTCCACCCTATCTGCCTTCCCCCGGAGATATACTCTTTACAGGGGTCCCTATTCCCGGGAGACTTCCTCTGGGCTAGGAAAGCGGGGCGGTGGCGAGGCGCCCTTCAGCGGTCCGCGCAGGCGATCCGGGCCAGCGCGCCAATCCGGGTGGGTACCCCCATCACAAGCCCACTCACTTCATGGGGAAGGCGAGACATGCGTTTTCTGTGATGGGATTCTCGGAGCAAGAGGCGCGGCCGCACGTACAAAGTAGCAGTCTGCTGTGCACCTACGCCAGGTATAAGGGAACACGCCCCCCAAAAAGCTGCACCTTTTTCCAGCCAGAAATCCGGCGGGGTGGTGGGTGTGACTCCAGAGCCTGGGCTGGGCAGGGGTTACGGTTACCAGTAAGAGGGAACAGAGGATCCCGAGAAGAGGAGTGCAGCGCTGCGCGCAGAGACCCAGCCTAGCACCTTGGTCCCCGAGTCTGCTCCGACCGGGTTTCCGTGGCACCTGCTGCGCTCTGGTCACCTCCGTTCTTCCCAAGCTCCGGAAACTACTCCCCAACCCCGCAGATTCCTCGTCACCCTAGGAAGGAGAGGAGGCGGTCGAAAGGGGTGGCGGAAAGCGAGCGGGTGGGGACATTGGAGAGACAGTTCCAGCCTTCCCCGCCCGCCACCCCCACCCCAGCTCGGCAGCCATCACGTGGTGCCCGGAGTGGGAGGGGTGGGGGAGCGAGACTTTTTTGGGCGCTCGGGATCGCCAGTAGTTCTTCAAGCCTCAGCAGCCAACTCCGGAGGAGGAAGCGCCGCGCTCCGTCCGCCGGGAGGAAAGCGCGAACCCGCGGAGCCGGGGAACCACCGCTGGGAGGTCCTCCGCGCGGGCGATGCGGGCGCCGCGGCCGACACCTGCGGCTTTTCTCCGTGGCGGCCGTCGCATCCTTGGCGGCAGCAGCTTGAACCTCGGCAGCCACGATCGTCCCGGCTGCGGTCGCCTCCGCTACGGTCGCGGTCACTGATGCGCCTGCCCGCTCCCGGCTCGGCGGATCCGGGAGGATGTGGGTCCTCGGCGTGGCAGCAACTTTTTGCGGATTGTTCTGGCTTCCAGGTAAGAAGACCGAGAGGTCAGATTCGCCCATGATTGTGCCCCCAGTTGGTCCCTGCTGAGCCCCCCCCACCCCCGCCCCAGTGCACCCAGCCTGGAACGGGAGCTGTGCTGGGATTTGCCCAGCGGGAGTTTGGTGGCAGCCGCTGGGACCCAGGGGTACTAGGCCGGGACTGTCTCCAAGTCCCGCGCTGCAGGAGGCTAGCGGGGAGCAGCGGATGTGCGCCAACTCCTGGATGCAACTACTGGGGCTACACCAGCCAGGGAGCTAAGCTAGGGTGTGTGTGTGTGTGTGTGTGTGTGTGTGTGTGTGTGTGTGTGTGTGTGTGAGATGGTGTGTATGGGGGGAAATCCTTGAGTGTTGCACGGACCCTCGTGAGGGAGAAATAAGACTGTACCCCAAACATCGCCAAGTTACCCACAAGAGTGGTCACCCAAAAAGTGTGGCGCCAACGATTAGTATGCGATACCCCAAGCATCTTTAGGCCGGGCCCTTCCTCCCGGCTGAGTTGGGCCGCGCTCAGCGGGGCTTCAGTGTGGGACTAGGAGGGGACCGGCTGGCGATCCTGAAGAGCGCTGGCCATTAGGCCCAAACAACGGCTCCAAACGGAAGAGAGCCACCACGCGGGTAAGGCACAACTGCAAAAACATGGCTTTCTCGTAGCCTAGCCTACCGCGGACTCTGAGACACTCGTACTCCACCACCACCTCCCCCCCCCCAAAAAAATAACAAAATCTGGTCTGGAGAGAAACAGACCACTGCAGTGTAGTGGTCCGGGGGGGGGGTGGCGCATACACACATGCAACACACAAGACCTCTCCCATCCTCCGCTGCCTTCACGGAGGGTCACGAGCAGGGACGCTGAGCCCGCGGGAGGACTTAGGGCGCCTCCACCCGGGTTCCGGGGTGGTCGTGCACTAAGCCTCCGGAGCGTCAGCCTGGGCACGCTGACTTCCAAGATTAAATAAATAAAGCCGAAAGTGCGTCGGCGAAAGCGTGGTGAATGGTGCCAAAATAGTAATTAAGTCATTTGTAACCAATTAGCAATTAGGCAGATCCTCTGGCGCAGACAGCTGAAGCTTGTTTCTGGAGCTCCTTTGCGCTCCAGGGTTTGTGCCTTACTGCCACCCCTCGCTTTGCAACTTCTTGGGGAAGGGTTCGAGGGGGGTCGTGGAAGGACTATTTTGTGGCTAGAGATGGAATTTAGAGACGTCCGGGAAGTATTCTTTATCCTAGAAACAGAGCCGCCCCCTGCCGGCTTCAGCCACTTCCAGCCTTCCAGGAGACCAGGGATCAGTTAGAAAGACTGAGGGCAGAGGAGCAAGCCCACGCCGTCTGAGGATGGAAGTGATAAGGCCGGCCAGGGTGGACTCTGTGCCCGCTGGATCTGACCCTCCGGTCGGTCTTATCCCGCAGGCTTTGCGCTACAAATCCAATGTTACCAATGTGAAGAATTTCAGCTGAATAACGACTGCTCGTCCCCCGAATTCATCGTCAATTGTACCGTGAACGTTCAAGACATGTGTCAGAAAGAAGTGATGGAACAGAGTGCGGGTAAGAGCCTGTTCTTCTCCCAAGGGCTAGTCAGTTTCAGGAAAGGGGGCTGGGCTTCATGTAATCCCACCACACACGAACTATAGCACAGATTGACTTTTACAGTGCGGGAGAAAAAAAAGATGAGTTTGGAGTTACTTTAATTTCATTACAGTTAATTACCAAGGTTTCTCCTCAAGGGTCTTGGGAAGGGTGGTGCGTGTAAATCAGTGGCTTCTCTTTTTATTTACTCCCCTAACCTTCCCTGGCTATGCGGCTGATCAGAAGGTAGAAAATATATGGAGAAACCAGCCCTTGGCTCGGGCAGGGAGACAGTAGCCTGTGAGGGATGTCAGCTCTGAAAAATAGAGCTGCTGCAAGTTCCCAGAGGTCAGAGCTTGAGAAATGAGCTTTGTCAAAGCGCCACGCCATATTTCTTTGAAGAACACTATAGGATCTTTATTTAATTTTAGAAATAATGCATCAAGTTCCAGGTACAAATTGTCAAGATCTTTCACTGGAACCGTGTTTTCCAACCCCGCCTGCTTAACCGCTTGGCTGGCTCAGTACAGACCTAGATATCATATAGCCAGGTAATAGGGTTTCATGGAATAGACTTCACTCCAGTTAAGGAGAGGGTTTTTTGTTTTTTTTGTTTTGTTTTGTTTTGTTTTTTTTTTTGCAGGCAGAAGCCCCACCCTTCAAGCCTGAGAGTTAAGCATTCATAATCTCCCCCAAATTACAACTGCAAAGTTTGAAAGACTATCCAAAGCTGTGTCTTCCACTCCAAAAATAGAGAGACTTTGCCATTTAAAGATGGAAGGTGTTCCTTCCTGGGGTGTGTGATACTGTCAGCCACAGCCTTTGTCCTACTGCATCCAGTAAGGTGCCCACAGAGTGATTAGCACTATGGATTCCTTTAACCCTGTGGCAAGCTGGTGAGAGGAAGTCAGTTTCAAAGGCAGCACTTTGGCGAAGCATTTTCCTTTCAGGTGGGGGCGGAAAGTGTCTTGTTGCTAACGTCTCAATTATTTGGGGAGCATATCCATCAGCTCCCCACAGTAGAACCTTCCACCATACAGTGCACATATTGGGGATTTTACATTTGGGGGGACACATGCTTCTCCGGGTGGATGCCTGCACACATGGAGGCCAGAGGCTCACATCGAGCTTCTCACTTGGTTTGCTCCCCACCTCCTCTGTGGAGACGCGTCTCATGCTTGAGTTCAAAGCCCACCCCTTCAGCTAGTCTAGCTAGCCAACTTGCTTTGCAGATCCCTCCACCATCCTAGAGCTGGGACTGGTAGGCAGACTGCTGTATCTGCCTAACAGTGATGTGAGTGCTAGGAATCCCACCTCTGGTCAGGTTTGCGTGACGAGTGTTTTCCACACTGAGCCTTCTCCCCAGCCCTCTGGGAAGACGATGGGAATTGCTGTCTGGGGTCACATGTACCAAGAAAAGTCCCAAGTGTTGTTTTGGCATCTGCTATTCTGGCTTTGACAAAAATTAGCGACGGTTCTGGAGCTAGCGGACACACTAATTTTGACACATGGTTTTCTTTGTGAGCCATGAATTTCACCTCAGCCAAACATATCCTGAGGTTGCCTTCCACATGCCAGGTGGGAGGCAGACGTGATAGGGGAGGGATACTGGCCACATTAGGAATTTCTTCGGCATCTTCCAGGCTGCTGCTCACCTGCGTGTCTTGTTCCATAACCTGGGATATGCTTAAAAACAGGCTGGGAACTGAGTCGGTCAGCTGCAAGGGGCATTTCTTCTGAGAAACGTTTCTCCAGATGTGGATCTGAGTATTACACACTCTGCTTTCAGGAAGCTGCTTTTCATCTGGCTTCATTCTCTCCTCCAAGCCGTGCAATCAGAAGGCAGAGCAGACCGTGTAACTCTTACTGCACTCACAGACAATTTCTAGAAAGGCCCCAAGTAAGCACCTGACCTGAAGTTGCTTGTTTTTTATTAGCAAGGTCAAGCTGTGCCTTGTCTCAAACGAGATGCCTGAGCTACAGCCTGAAAGCCAGAGAAAGACTAAGTAAAAAGCAATCTAAATTGTGTGTGTGTGTATGCATGTGTTGTATAGGATATTATGTGTACATGTGCGAGAGGGTGCATGTACTCATCCACACATATACGGAGGCCAGAAGAGGACATCCAATGTCCTCTCTGTCACTTTCCGTCTTATTCTCTTGAGGCAGCATCTGTCAGTGAACCTGACGGTGGACTAGTGGACAGCATGTCTAAGGGTCCTCCTGAGTCTGCGTTCCTCACAGCCTGGAGTTATTGGCATGTGCAGTCATGCTTAGCTTTTTATATACACATAGATACTTATATGTGTGCAAATGTGCACATGTGTATGTATAGATGTTTTTAATATGTCTATAAATGTATGTTTGTATGTATATATGTGTACATATATAGGTATTGTGTATATGTATGTATATATGTGTATATGTATGTATATATGAAGGCTAAGATTCTAACTCAGTTCCACATACTTGCACAGTAAGCACTCTTACTCACCTAACCAACTCTGTAGCCCCAATCTCAGTCTTGATGAATCCCAAATCAAAAATGATTATGGGTAGGCGCACTAGGCATAAATATAGGCATACACAGGTATTCTAGGTGTAAATCAGTAGAAACCAAGGAGAGGTTCTTTTTCCTTATATAAGAGAAAAATACCTTGGGTCTGATACAAGGCACTATGAGAAACCAGTTTGTTTTTTTGATTTTTTTTTTTTTTTTTTTTTTGCCAACAAAGATGAAGAGCAATTGTGATCATTAACCATGCCATGTAATCCTGGTAGTGTGAGCTGGCACTCACTGCGTGCAATGTATCTGGCTTGTCCCTTAGCACTGTACATGAAAAGTGATGGGCTGCTCCTGGTGACCAAGTTCCAGAACCAATCAGCCTCTAATTCTCTACCACGCCAGCTTTTCCGATTTGGAACGGGAGTGTAGTGCCTGCTGGATGATTCCACCCAGAATCAAAACCAGACTTAATTGAAGACTAGGGTTGCTCTGAGTGTCTTGGTCACTGGATCTGAGAGGGTGTGTGGGTGCCTTCTGGTAGTCATGGACCTCTCTGTTTGTCCACCTCCACCTCCCTTCAAGCGGCCCTTTTCCAAGTCCCTGTGGGCAGGGATCCACGTGTTCTCCAGGTGAATCTGGGGCACCCTGTCTGAAAGCTGTTATTTGGGACCACCCTTTCTATGTTGTAGAGAAGGAAGATCTGGATAGCCTAGATGGCTGATCCACATCCACCTGTAAGCAAGAGGTTCTTCACGACCACCCAGTCCCAGGCCCAACACAAGTCTTCTAATGCTACCCACTAGCCTCCTACAGAAAAAAAAAAAAAAAATTAGGCCACCAGTGTGCCTGAAGAAATGACTCAGGCAGAGCCCCGTGGGCTCAGACTATTTATTTATTTATTTATTTATTTATTTATTCATTCATTCATGTATTTATTTATTTATTCTGTCAAGTGATCAAGTTGACCTGACAGGCTAAGTGGATAGATCACAAAGGGATGTTAAGGATTATACGTAGGCTTTACAGCCTCAAGTGTCCTGTGCACTGGCATTTGTCATAGACAGAGAAGAAAGCAGGACTTCAAGCAGACTAAGACACTTTAATGAACTAAGCCCATCTGACATTAAGCGGTAATAAAAGGTGTTCTCTCTCCCCCACCAAAAAATACCAGCAATGCAATACACTCAAGCCTTCGGGTAGTCCTTTCTGGATTAGTCTGTGAATTTAACGTTTATGAACTTTGAAGCAGGTAGATTTCATTTTCAATGGAGAAGTACATTTCAAATTAACTCTTGCCTCTCTCCCAGAACCATGTCCCTAGGAGGATTGGAGATTTGGGTTTTTCCCACCGTTGGTCATTTTTGAACTCCAGCAATATGGCTATAGGGAAGGGAAGGGCTCCTGTCATCATAAACTGGTGTGGAGACCTTTTTGTGACTAGCAACTCCTCACTAATTCTGTGTCTCATAGGTTGCTGGCTGTACTAGCATCTTTGGTAATGACATTTTTCTCTCTTATTTATCATTAGATTCCACATACAAAAAAATATTTCAAATATTGATTTTCATTTCATAGCAGCCGCCTCTCCTCCCTCCCTCCCCTATGTTCCAGGATGAATCTCTTAAAGCAGGGTATAAAGAATGTGAATTTGCATTTGTTTGACAGGGCAGTCTTGTAATTAGAATGTTTCCTCTTGACTAGATCCAGTGAAAGGGGCATAATTTAATTTTTATAGACTAGCCAATTTCTGCCCTCCGTAAAATATAGCTCTGTCAAATGAGTAACATGTCGCAGGTTCTGCTCGCCCTTATTTAAAAGTTAAATTCAGTTGACGCAGAGCAAGTTCAGGGTCTGAATCAGTAACCCCATCGATCTCCTCGCCCTGGCCCCCACAACACATTCATCTGTTTGTCTGTTTTGCAATACAAGAGCCTCTGATTCACATGCCACAGTGCGTCTGCGTTACAGCTGGATGAGAAATGGCTATTTTCCTTTCACATTAGTTAGTTGCTCACGAAGTCAGCCAAGGATGGCTCCGGGCCTCTGAGAGGTTCATTGTATGTCTTACCTTCTCAGAAACTAAGAAGAGCTGGCCAGAAGTGTTCATGAAATAGTCATCTGCTCTCAGTGAGAATTAGAGAGATCACTGTTATTAAAAAAACAAAACAGGGGGACTGGAGAGGTGGCTCAGGGGTTAAGCCTCTGCCTTGCAGGCGGAAGGTCCTGAGTTCGGATCCTAGACCCCACGTATAGACACCGGGTGGAAGCGGGGGCAGCCTGTGTTTCTGGTCCTGGTAGGGCGGAGCCTGTGAATGCGGGGCAGAGTAAACAAGGAGGAGGTAGAAGTGGTCCATGGTGGTTCCCGAATTCATCCATAGTTCTATACACATACCCACACACACGCACAATTAAATAAATAAACAAAACAAAACACTGTTTTTCCTGACCTGGCTTAAGAAAGATTTTTGCTAGGATTTAAAATTATGGGTTCTCATTTGTCCTGGACATGACTGGAGACCCAGTTCCACTGTCAGTCTTAGATCACAGACCCTTTAGCCCTAGATTCTTTTGTTTGGTTTGGTTGGTTTGGGTTTTGGGTGTGTATGTAAACAAGAAGACATTTGAGTGTGGGTGTCTATGTCATCTCTGGGATCATAGGTACATGCACTTGACTTTGTATGTCTGTGCGTGTGTGTGTGTGTGTGTGTGTGTGTGTGTGTGTGTGTATCAGGGAGTACTGTATATGCCTGTGGAGAGACCCAAGGGTGACACTGGGGATCATTTTGGACTGTTCTACCTCCTTATCACTTTGCTCTGGGGTTTCCCAGTGTCATGGTTTGAAACATGAGTTATCTCCCACAGATTCACATGCTTGAAGCTTTAATTGTTAGGGAAAGGTCTCTTTATGGAACCTTTAGAGGTGCAACCTTGCTGGAAGAAGGCAGTCACAGGGGGTGAGCCTTGAAGTTGGTTAGCTCCACCCTGCTTGAGTTAGTAAGGCTGCTCTTGAGCTTGTAGCAGCAGCTCTTGGCCTCCATGATGTCCGCAGTGACTTAGGCCTCGTCCAGCTTCTACCGGCCAGCCATGCCTTTCTGCCATGAAGGGCTGTATCTCCCTCTGGAACAATACGCTGGATAAATCTCCATTTTCTCCCTAAGTTGGGGGAGCTTCAGTGTTGTCTCACAGCAACAGAAGAGTAACTGGTACATCCAGGCTCTCCCTTCCAGAGCTGGAAGTGCAGAATGTGGCCATTTATGCCCCGTGTTTTTATTTTTTATTCATTTTTAAAAATATTTCATTTATTTATTTTGTGTGTGTGTGTGTGTGTGTGTGTGTGTGTGTGTGTGTGTGTATCAGAGGGCACTGTATGTCCCTGTGAAGGACCAAGGGTGACTCTGGGAATCATCCTGGATTGTTTCCTTTTTGTTTCGCTCTGGGATTTCCTAGGCTCTGCCCACCAGGACTGGAAGAGCAGGCCGGTGGCATTTTTATGTGGGACCTGGGATCTAAACTCAGGACCTTTACCTGTAAGACAGAGTCTTAACCCCTGAGCCATCTCTCCAGCCCTGCCCTGTGTTTTTAATGTAAGTTCTGGGGCTAGAACTCAGGTTTCCTTGAGGCAAGTGCTTTATTGACTGAGCGGTTAGCTCAGCCCCCCACTTAATAATCCTTAGGAGAAAAATGAAAATGTCAAGTCTTCCTTAGAAGTACTCCGGCGAGGAGCAACCTGACCTGTCGTCAACACGGAGACCTTTGCCACGTTATTTTTTTGCCACAATGTCTTCGTCAGGCGTGCTGGTCATAGTTGTCTCTCTTCCTGTGTCTTTCTCCTGCCCCATGATTTCTCTCCTCTCAAGGGTCTCTGGGCTCTTCCCTCAGGACCTCCTATCACAAGTCTTACTTCCTCACCTTTACCCCCATCTCAGATGAGTTGCTATGGAAACTACAAACAAAGCAAGAAACAAAAACTTTAAAGTGACTATTGTTCACCTCTGGTGAAGAAAATTTGTCCAAATGGAAAAAAAAAAAAAAGAAAAAGAAAACTTTCAAGTAAAAAAAAAGAAAGAAAGAAAACAAAGAAGCCAAAACTCTGGTAACAATTCATTCATTGAAGGTGTTACCTTTGTAAGTATGAGGTCCTTAGCTCAGTGTGCTAGAACCGCCATTTAAAATAAGCAAATAAAAAGCCAAGTGTGGAGATGCATGTGTGACCCAGTGCTGGGGAGGCAGACAGAAGTATTCCAGGGGCTCACTGACTAGCTAGGCCAGCTGACTTGGTGAGTTCCGGTGAGAGACTCTGCCTGAAGGTCCAAGGTGGGCAGCTGAAGGTGTCCTCTGACCACAACACATGTACACACATGTGCATGTGGACCTACACACACGCACGCACACACACACACACACGCACGCACGCACGCACGATGGAGAAAGGTATCTGCCTATGACACCAGGCTGGCTAAAAAGGTCTCTGTGTCAACCTAAGTTATGAATTGCACACAAAGATGTGTTCCAAATGTGATACCTCGCCTCTTTTGTTTTGGCAACTCAGAACGCCTACCTTTCTCTTTGCAGCAAGATATTTTGCCAACCCACTTGCCTGCTTACCTTTCCAGATCCTTCCATCTCTTTCCTGTGGCAGGCAGAGCTGGCTTCTGGGCCTCCAGGTGAGGGCCAGCTCAGGTCTTCAGACTCTCCAGTAAGCCAAGCATTTGTTTATGCCGCTTCCAGCAGGCAAAGCAGCCAGGACTGAACCTCCCGTTTATGCAGAGGAAACCTTTTGAAGGTTGATCCCAGTTCTCCCTGAACACTAATTCCTTCATTGATGGTTTTTCTAATGAGTTTAAACAGACAGGCTTCAAAGCTGGGAGATTTTTTTTTTTCCCAAGTGGAAATGAAGAGAAGTATGCAAACAAAACACAACGATTCCTTTGAAGTGTAAAAAGAAACAGGCTTTCCTGATATATTCCTGAGAGAAAAAAAAAATCTCACCCTCTCTTTCTTCCTCCCTCCCTGGAGGCTTTTTTTCTTTCTCTCTCTTAAAATCAACTGGTTTAGATTATAATTCCCAAACCAGACAAAAGTTTCTTGGTGCAAGTGAATAAACGCCCCCACCTTTTTTCCCCCTCGCCTAGTAGAAAGGTATTTAGTTCCATTAGTTGACAGAGCACCCTTGTTCTGGGCTCTCTGCGCCGGGGAACCGGAGGGAAGCACTTCACGTATGAGGACCTCAGCTCTTCCCTTCCGTCGTTTGTTTTATTCTTGCTCTTCGAATGTTTTACATGCACACATTCACGTGAATATGTGTGTGTGGGCGGGTGCCTGGGCACACTCAGAAGACAGTGGTCCGTGTCAGATACCATCCTTTATCACTTTTCACCTTCGTTGCTTTGAGACAGGGTCTCTCATGAAACCCAAAGCTCAGCAGTTAGGCTGGACTGGCTGGCCAGCAAGCCCAGGGATGTAACTGCCTCTGTCTCCCAGATCTGGGATTACAAGCATGTGTCAACACACTTGGATTTTCATTTCCATGGGTTCTGGGAATCAAACTCAGGTCCTCATACTTGCAAGACATACACTTTGCCATCAACTGAGCAATCTCAACCTCTCTCCTTTGGATTTTTTTCCTTTTTTAATGTATGTGTGTTTATGGGGCTGTGTGCACATGTGTGTGCTGGCCAAGTGTTTGTACATGGATGCACTTTAGTGTGTGTGCCTATAGAGGCCCAAGGGTGATATCAGGAATCATTCTCAATCACCCTTCCACCTTATGGTTGTCAGCCTGTGTAACAGTTGCTCTTAACTATTGCTGTCAATCAATTTAAGGGACAAAGGGAGATTTATTCAGCTTATGGTTCCAGAGGGGAGATACAGTCTCTCATGGTGGAGACGGCATGGCTGGCTGGCCAAAGCTGGAGGAGGCTACATCACTTGGAGACATCTTGGAGGCTGAGAGCTGCAGACTGCTTGCTGCAAAGGCAGACTTCTCCTGGAGATAGAGTGGGACTAATCTACCTCAAGGGTCACCCCTTGTGATTGTCTTCCTCCAGCAAGGCTCCACCTCTCAAGGTGCCATGACCTTGCCAAACACTAGAGATTGTGGGGGACACATTTCAAACCATGACAGCCTGGGTTTATAATTAAACCCAGAGCACACCATTAGGGGTAGTCGGACTAACCGACTTGTTCTGGGGTTTCCCAGGTTCCACCTCCCAGGGCCACACTTGCCTAGCATTTTTACATGGGACCTGGGATTTGAACTCAGGTCACTTTCCTTGCAAGGCAAAGACTTTAACCCCTGAGCTATTCCCAGCCCCACCTCTTTTGTACTTTTAAGAACAATTTTCTTAATATATAATTCATATACCACCCTTTTAATTCACCCTTTTAAATTATATAATTCAGCAGTTTTTAGCAGTCACGAAGTTGCATAATGGCAGCCATAATCTAATTCTAAAACATTATACCCATTGCCAGTCACTCCCTGTTTTCCCCAGGAAACCATTAATCCATTCCTTTCTGATCGGATTTGTCTATTCCTGACATTTATGTCAGTGAACTCATACAGTACGTGGCTTTTTTGTGCCTGACTTATTTTGCTTATTGCAATATTCCTGTGGCTAAATCACACTATTGCCTGCTTTAAAATACATCTTTCCTCTTGGTCAGGCACATATCTGAAGAAGCATCTCAAAAAAGCATCTAGAAACTTCTAGATGGCAGATCAGAGTGGGGCAGGAAGGAACTGGGATGTGGTAGTAAGCAAAAAACACACGGTCACAAAAGCAAGCCTTTCCCACAGAGCTGTGGGCAGAAGGTTAATGTCCCTTAAACCTCTTCTCCTAGCTGAGCCTTGGGCCATCTATCCATTAGATAGGTAATCATCTGCTTCCCTTTGGGGAGATCTTGAATTGCTTTAGATTGACCATAAGAGTCCTCAAGGATATCGGTGGAAGGTTCTTGATGTCTAAAGCCCTCGTAAGGGATTCCTATTGCCCATCCGTCCTGGAACCTAAATAGTAATACTTCTCCTCCAAGGCTAAAAGGTCCCTGACCTCTAAGGGCTACCCACATCTACGGTGTAGATGGTTTGCTCTGACATCAGCAAGCTGTTCTTGTCAAGGGCTTGAACATCTCCACAGTCATTTTCTTTCTGTCAGAAGGAAGGTAGAACATGTCAAGGAAGAATACTAACAGGTTTGTCTAAGGAAAGGGGAGGAGCCTAACCTGAGCTGGTCATTTCCAATGAATGCTGGGTCTCCGCTCAAGTCTAGCCTCTCTCCCCCCAAACCAGCACGGTGTATACCTGTGTAGGTGACCAGCCCACCTACTCCCTCAGTGGTGAAATGCAACAAAAGCTTTATCCTTTCTTTTCTTATAGTTTTCTTTTTTTTTAATATTAGAAAGAGAGAATATGTCACCAGTGTGCATGTGGATATCAGAAAGTTAGTACTCACCTTCTACCACATGGACCTTCAGATTCGAACTCAGATCACCAACTTTGCACGCAGGCACCTTTACCAGTGGACCCGCTTCGCTGACCCTGTGGGTTATCATTTTAGAAGTGACTATGTTTTAGGGACCTTAGCAAGAGCAGCTGGTAGGAGGAGACAGCATGTCTTCTCACTTTGATAATCCTCAGGAGGCCATTGATATAATTGGGAAGCATCCATCAATTCTGGGGTGAAGAGAAGGCATGCAGCTCAGTGGTAGAAGGCCTGGGTTTGATCCCCAGTACCACAAATACTAGAATGTGAAGACACACCCCTGTTATCTCAGCATTCCAGAGGTGGGGACATGGGGGAGAATTAAGAGTTCAAGGTCACCCTCAGCTAGGTAGTGCGTTTGAAGCCAACCTGGGCTGCAGAAAACCCTGTCTCAAAAAGTGAAAAAGAACAGAAATTTAAGATGAGCAGCCTTTAGATATAGGTCGTTAATTCCCGCTGGATGAGGTAAACGTTGGGCCTGCAGCTACATTGTGATTCAGAGACTGTTTTCCTAGGCCAGAGCTTCAGGGCACACATGTTCTCTTATTAATAAATTGCTTCCAATCTCCCGATGGCCACCAGCACTACAGAGCCCAGCAGGACATGGACTGAATTAAGAGCTTCAGCAAAGGTGAAGCCATTGAGAGTTTATAATAAATTGCTTAAAAAAAAGATGAATTGGAAGCAGGCGATGATGACCAGAGCCATTGATTCAAAAAGGTTTATGACTTCGAAGGCCACGGGCCGATCCCCATGCAAAAGTGATAAAGTGGTGTATTATTTTAAGGAAGTCGAGATGTTCGGTCCAGTGCGTTTCATTTCTCACTGGACATGGACAATAGCTTTTTATGTTTTTCTATTTCTTGGACTTGTTCGCCACTGGAGACAGTGCCAGGGGCGGGTGGCGCCGTGGCCAGAGCTTCTTGTACACCCGATGCATACGAATGTGCAGACCCGAGTGGCCATGCCCCCTGCCGTGGTGCCTTCGAATGGCATCAGAGTATCGGGTGGATGAAATGAGGCTGGGTGGCGGGTTTTATGCATCCTTTTATGGCTTGTGTAAAATTGAGCAAACCACTCAGGTTCTCCAGTAACTTAAGAAAAACTATTCAGGAGCCACAAGGAAGCCGGCAGGAAGCCTAGTGTTATACCCAGTGAAGAGAGCAAAGCCAGAAATGAGGTCGGATTTCAGCTACAGAATGAACAGGGAGAATTTGGTCTAGTTCCTGCTCCTTCAGAAGGGATGTAAGAGATGGGATGGAGCTGCATACAGAGATGGATGAGTTTGCTAACTAACTCTGAAAGACAGAACAACTTGCCTCTCAGCCTGTCACCTGCTATGGGAAGAGAGAGGACCAAGGAGCAGGTCAGGTGCAGCCCTGTGCAAAACAGTGGATTAGGACGGAGGAGTGGGTGGTGCCTGGGGACCCTGCCTGTGTGCGTAGGGGTCCTATCGGGTACACTTCTAGCCACTGCTGAGCATGGTGACAGGTGTGGAACAGAAAAATGTCCTAAGCGAATTTTGTGTTGGCTCTGAGTCCTTTAGTCTAGTGTCAAGTCCTTTCAGTATTTTAGGGTTTGCTTTGCTAATATAGGAATGTTAGCCATTCAGAGATTTTGTTTCTATACATGGGTACCAGAGACAGTGCTATCAAGTATTCTCTTTCTTCCCCCTCTTTCCTTTCCTCTCTTCCCTTCTCCCTCCCTTTCTCTGTCTTTCCTCCTTCTTCTCTGTCCCTCCTTCCCTTCCTCTCTGTCCTTCCTTCCCGTCCTCTATCTTCTCTTCTCCTCTTCCTCTCCTCTTTTCCTCTCTGCTTCTCCTTTCTCTTCTCTCCTCCTCTATCACTCCCTTCTCCTTTCCCCTCTTTTCCTCTCTCCCTCTTCCTTCCTTCCTCTCTCCCCCTCTTTCTCACACACACTTACTGCTTTATAGACACCCAGTAAATACTTGCAGAACAAATGGACTCCGAAGCAATCCATTTCCGTGCTAAAATGATGGGTGTTGAGTCAGAGAGGAAATAACTTAAATCCTTAGCATTAGCAAAGAGAGGGAAGGCAAGGGGAATCCACCTCTGTGCTTTGTTGTTCCATTAGAAGGTGCCGACTCACGCAGGCTTGCTGTCACTTGAAGGCACCCTCTGAAATGCACAGCCCTTGAGTCCTGCAGCTCTAGTTTGCCTATCTACAAGACTGGCCTAGCCTTGTCTAGCATCTGACAGCAAACACAGGCAGCCTGCAGGTAGCCAAGGTGACCAGCTCTCCACCAGCTACTCGGACTCCTAGAATGAAACTGAGACCAGCTGCGGTGGCGGCTCCATCTGGAAGAGAGAACATCCTCTCCAAGCGGTCATACCCCTTCTAAGTGGCTGACCCAAGTCCTCTCCCACAGAGAGAATGCAGAGACCACTAAACACACCTGCCACTCAACAGCCACAGCTGAGGGAGGTCCTTGAAACTGGCCCTTGAAAGGTATCCTCTGAACAACTTAGTTCAAGCAAAGTATTTATATATTACAGGGGTAAGGGAGGAGGAACATGTTTTCATTGTCTTACTGTCTGCTTTCCCCTTAAGCCAGTTCTTCATGTGCACATGCATGTATTCATGTATGGATGGGTGTACTGCATGTGTGTAAACATGCATGTGAAGGTGAGAAGTCCACACCAGGTGTCTCCCTCAATTCTTTTTCTACCTTACTTTTTTTTTTTTTGATGATTTCAGTTGTTTTAATAACCAAGTTTACCTCAACAGTCACTTGATGAGCTTTTCTCTTTAATCTCAGCTAAAAAATATGGACCGCTTCACGAATTTGCGTGTCATCCTTGCACAGGGGCCATGCTAATCTTCTCTGTATCGTTCCAATTTTAGTATATGTGCTGCCGAAGCGAGCACTCTACCTTACTTTTTAAAGCAGTATTTCACTGGACCGAGAACCCAAATAGTCTGACTCGCTGGTGAGTCCAAGGGAGCTTGTCTCCACCTTCCCAGCACTGCATGGCAGGAGATGCTGCCAAGGCTAAGCAGTTTCTTATGAACTCCCCAGCACACCCCTCATACCAGTTCATTGGACCCTAAGAATCTGAACACTTATTCTTACCTCCTCGTGGACTATCAGTCAGGACACTTGTCTTGCTATTGGCAAACCTGCGGCCCAGCTCACCCAGGTCACAAGCAGCAACCACCATAGGAGCTTCCCCACGGCAGAGAGTGTTAGGTGTACCCCCCACAGCAGTCCACTCCTGCCGCTGCTGCTGAAGGTGACTGTCCCCTCTCTCCTCCAGACCTCCCTTCCGCTGCCTCTTCAGGATGTTTAGACTATAGCAGAGCTTAACTAGTAAGGACCCTGGTCACTTCACCTAAAGAGGTACTCCAGAGGCTTTTAAGACAGCTCGCTGAGTAAGGCACCAGCTCAAATACCTGTAATCCATCCCTGAAGTCCACACGGTGGAAGGACAAAACTGGCTCTTGAAAGGTGTCCTCTGACCTTGTGCCATGTGCCATAGCATGCCTGCACCTTCTCTTTCCCTCCCTCTCTCTTGTCTCTCCCTCCCTCCCTCTGTCTCTCTCTCCCCTCCTATTTCACTCTATTTGTCTTTCCCTGTCTCTTTCTCCCTCTACTTCTGTCTCCCTCTCTCCCTCCCTTTCTCTCTCTGATAGATAATTGATAGATGATTGATACATACATTAACCTATAACGAAAAGCAGACAATCTGCCAGTGGGTGGTCTTGGGATTGCTCCCACAGTCCCAGGACACCTTGCCAGGTCAGGCTTTCCATGCCTTCCTCTGGCTTCCAGAGCAAGCTGGCATCTCCATCATCTTACAGCAAACCTTCAACTTTTAAAGGTGCCACCACCCTCCCAAACATTGCCCCCCTCTCCTGTGCGCGCGCGCGCGCGCACACACACACACACACACACACACACACACACACACACACACATGAGCCTATGGTCAGCCACTTACATTCACAACCAGAAGATTCTTGCAAAAGGGTAATCCAAGCTTCTATAGAATGATCTAGCATATTCCTGTTTCAAGGGAAAAGAATGCACTCTTGGTCCTTTGGGATTCACATCTGCTCTGGGACATGTGACTGCTTTAACAATCTCTATCGTTATCTCTAACGGTTAATGTAGCCACTAAGAGTTATTCTCAACTTCTGGTTCCTTCTTGTTGGGCAGAAATGGACAGATTGAACAGGATCCGTGTGGACAGGCAGTGTAGGGCTGGATTTTCTTAAATTTCTTGAGAGAGAATATGTGGATGTGGAAATGTGAGAAGTGCAGACATTGGGGAGGAAGGGAAAGGGGTGTCTGTCCTTCCTTCCATCTTGTAGGATCCTGGGATCAAACTCAGGGTCTCAAGCTCATGTGTACAAGAGCTTTTACCTATGGGATCATCTCACTGCCCCAAGGACTTGGCTTTTCTAAAAGATGTTGTTAGGTTCTTATTTGATTCCTGTGGCCGGCCATCTGTCACTCAAATGTGGGGGTGAGGTTGAACTCTCAGTTTTTTGAGGCAAGGAAAAGTCTGTAAAGAGCCAGTGCGCCAAATGGTTCCTTCCCTGTCTTTTTTGCACTGAAGACAGACCTCCTCTTCCGGTGCTGTTTCCATTAAGATGCAGAAAAAGTCAAAAATTCCTCACATTTTTTAAACAAGAAAAAAGATGCATTCTTGAGAACAGATCGAAGATCTTTCTTCCGCCTTTTCTTTCCAACCTGGCTGAATGTGCACATAGTTCATCCCAATTACTCGTTTCCAAGCATTTTTCTTTGTGGAGCGGTCCCTGTTCTGCACAGAATATTTATCGCAATTCAGTCATAACCACAGTGCGGTAAGTGCTGGTTGTTTCTTAAGTGGAGAGAGATCAGTTCTCCCTCGCAGACAGGCATCCAAGGGAGGTAGCCATTCACCATCGACTTGGGCTTGGAGCAGAGTTGCAGATGGAGGAAAAGAAATAGACTCTTTCAAGGATCTGTTTGGAGATTCTCCATCTTTCCTGCCAACAGGGAAAGCAGAGGCAATGTCAGCTATGCACGAGGGCCTGAAAGTGGATGGTCACCAGGCTTCTGCGCTTCTTGTTTAATTAGCTGTTGGAACAGAAGATAGAGTGAAGAGACTAAGAAAATAATGTGTGCTTGTGTGCAGGCTCCTGCATGTACAGAGGTGTGCATGCATGTGTCTGCAAGTGTTTGTGTGTAGAGCTGCACACTCGCAAGTATGTATGTGTATGAGTGCAAATGCACATGCATATGTATGTATGTCTATTTCTTCTCCTCCATCTGCAACTCTGCTTTAAGCCCAAGTCGATGGTGAATGGCTACCTCCCTTGGATGCAGGTGCACATGCGTGGGCATGTGTATATGTGCATGCAACATGTGTATATGTGTGTAGATACACGTTGCAGTTACTTTGCATTGTTGCTGATAAAATCATGACAAAACAACCTAAAAGAACAACGGGTTTAGTCTCTTTTACAATAGTCCAGTTACATTTCTTTTTCCAGCTTGTCAGGAAATCCACATCAACACTAAAAGCCAAAGGAACTGGCCATACCATATCCACATAATGGCTGAGAGAGGGACAATCCTTACTTGCCAGACCAGCATGTAGGATGCCCTCTTTTCAAACAGTTCCCTCCATTTTACTTACCTACACAGGGACTGGTCCTACCCATTATGAACTGGACCTTCCCCATCAACTAGACAATTTCCTGCAGGTTTGCTCTAGGCGTAACTTAACTACTAATTCTTTGTAAATATTCCCAGAACACAAACCCTCAACAATCAAATTGACATCTATATTCTATGACAGTGTGTATGCGTGCATGCAGGCGTGCGTGCGTGTGTTTGTGTATATGTGTCTGTTGGTCAGAGTCAACTTCAGTTACTGTTCCAGTTTCTCATCATGTTGATGATAAATTCATGACCAAACAGCTTAAGGGAACAAGGGCTTTATGTCAGTTTACTGTTCTGGCTACAGTTCACAGTCCAACTGGCAACAAAATTTATACCAACAGGAGCTAAGGGACAGCTGGCCATGCTATATCCATGGAAAACTGAGAGAAGGACAAACTTTCTCACTTACCTGAATGCCTGATGGCAACATGTCAAAACCTACCAAACTACTAACCAGCTCTCTAAATCGTGTCCACCCACCCAGGGAATGGTCCCACCCACCATGGGCTTCCCACATCAACTAGATCATCTCCCTCAGGCTTGCTTAGGGCTTGCCTTGACTACTGATTCTTCACAGATGTGCCCAAAGCCTCAGTCTCAATTGTCAAATTTGCATCTTTATCCAACTGGTACCGTCAGTCATCTTCTCTCTTTCTCCATATGATATTTCAATACAGAGTCATTCACTGAAGCAGAAGCTCACTGATTCAACAAGACAGGCTGGCCAGTGAGTCGCCAGGAACCTCCTGTCTTTGCCTCCTCAACACTGGGATTGTAAGCAAATGCCACCAACCCTCACTTTTTCTCATGTTTCTCATGAAACTCAAGACCTCGTACTTCCATGACAAACACTTTATTGATTGAGCCACCTCAACCAAGTGAATAACTTTTACGAATATATCTCATTCCACCTGTGTTGGAGAAGAGGATATATCTCGTTCCTCCTGTGTAGGAGGCCAGGAATTACACTAATGAAGTCCCCTTCATTTGGAAGGAAACATGCAAAGTACAAAAGTTTTCCCCAGTGAACTTGCTGAACACATGATCTGTGCAAAGCCTCCCAGCCCTTTGAGGCAAGGATGCAGCAGTTCAAGATCACGTCTGTACCATGCACAGACACAAACACTCAGCATGAACGCAGCATGGTAATGGGTGTTAACACAGAGCATTAGTCTTGTCTCTCACCCACACTGATGTCTTAAAAAAAAAACTTTCTATTTGGAAAAACTTTCAGACTTCCAGAAAAAAAACTGCAGAAAAGTGATAATTTCAAAATAGCCCTTGCCAGACCTTGCTTATGCTAATAATCAACCCCACATCTTCCTGATCCCATCATCCTTCCTTCCTGTCTACTCATGTATGTATACCTTCACTGCACATGTAGACCCATCCACATGCAGACATACACAGGCACGTGCATATACCACATATACATATACATACATGGAAAAAAAAGCAAATACCGTATTTCTCCTCAAAACTTTGCCTGGCAATTTTGGGTGTTAATTACTACCATGGTGATCATTCTTTTTTTCCCATTTGTCATGTGCGTGTGTGTGTGTGTGAGTGTTCATAGGGACACCCTTGTATGCATGTGTGCACGCAAATGTGAGTGTGCATACAGAGGCCTGAGGCTGGTGTTGACAAACATCCTACTTCACTCTTCTACCTTGTTCCTTGAAATAGGTTCTCTCAATCAAACCCGGAGCTCACAGATACAGCTAGTCTTGCTAGTGAGCTTCTCTGGAGCTGGAATTGGAGATAAACCACCATGCCCAGCTGGCATTTACATGGGTTCAAGGGATCTGAACTCTGATCCTCACACTCGTGTAGCAAGCACATCCACTGCTCTGGTTTTCTAATCTTAATTTCCACTTATATCTCATTTCTTTTACATTTATACATGAAATATAAAAATATATAAATACACAGTGAAGGTGTGTGTGTACATGTGGTCATTTATATAGTTTGTGCATAATCATGCAGATACATGTACATGCAAGTATGTTCATTTGCACACTATCTGTGCCTATTCATATGGGTGTGTGCACATACATAATGTGTGTGTGTGTGTGTAGGCCAAAGGTCAGTATCAGAAGTGTTTTCCCAAATTTCTCTCCACCTCGCTCACTTATTCTTTGAGACAAGTTCTCTTACTGGACCTGGAGCTTAGCAATTTCACTAGCCCGACAGGCTTTGCTTACTGAGTTCCCCGCCCCCAAGTCCCTCTTCCTGTCTATGTCAATTGAGATGAGGAAGTACGGTCTCCTGTCCTCTAAGTAGCTACATTTTTGGTTATTTTCTTACATCGGTATGAATGCGTACGTCACCATACCTTGAGTGCTATCATCCTGTACCACTGTTTATTTTTGACTGGTCTCGTGGCAACTTTGTGCACTAGCTGGAAGGTCAGCTCCTGCGATCTCACTAAAGGGCCTGGCATGTCCACACACTGTGTATTTTGATAATTCTTTACTTGGAGAAAGACAAGTTCATCTGGTCCCTTGTTGGACCAATTTGTAACTCTCCCCAGTAAATGATTTTTGTGTGTGTGCATGTGTACATGTGTATTGTGTGTGTACCAGAAAGCACTTGAGTGTGTGTGCCTATGGAGGCTCAAGGACTACATCAAAAAATCATCCTAGATTGCTCTACCTCCTTATAACTTTCTTCTGGAGTTTCCCAGGCTTCACCTTCCGGGGCCTGAATTACAGACCACTGCCATATGCCCCTGGCACTTTTACGTGAGAGCTGGGATCTGAACTCTCATCCTTTTGTTTGTGAGGCAAAGGCTTTAACTCCTGAGCCATCTTCTCTGTCCTAAATGCTTCTTTTTTTTTTTAAACATTTTTTATTATTATTTCCGCTCATACAAACTTAATAGGTACACCACCGGTTCCCTCCCTCCCTCCTCCTCCCCTCACCCCCCTACTCCCCCTCCACAAGCAAAGGACCCAACTTCAAGTCCAGGAGCTAAGGTTTCTCACTACACTGTTGATGGCACAGGCAGAAGTAGTTTCCAACCAGACATCTTAAGAGATATTTTTTAACATGTCCTTTTCTCACTTTTGATTCTTTAAAAATATTTTTTTTATTGTGTGTGTGTGTGTGTGTGTGTGTGTGTGTGTGTGTGTGTGTGTGTATCAGAGGGCACTGTGTGTCCCTGTGGAGGATCAAGGGTGACTTTGGGAATCAACCTGCATTGTTTCTACCTCCTTCTTGCTTTGCAGGGGTTAAGACTCTGTCTCTCAAGCAGAAGGTCCTGAGTTCAGATCCCAGGTCCCATGTAAAAAATACCAGGCAGAAAAGGCAGTGGCCTGCACTTCCAGCTGTGGTGGGCCGAGCCTGGGAAATCACTTTCGATTTTTATTAAATTTGAGCATATCCCCCTACTTCGGTCCCCTCTACTACACCCCATACCCCATGGTATCAGTCTCTTTTATTTCCTGCAACAGTTTGTTCTTCCTTGTTATCTTCATGTACAGGATTTTATCAGTCTATAAATACTAGGATGTATACATGCGAAGACATGTGATATTTTTCTTTTTTTTCTAAGACTGACTTTAATTCAATGAATGTGATGATTGCCAGGTGTATCCATTTCCTACCAATGACATAACTTCTTTCTTCTTCATATCCACATACAATTCCATTGTGTGTATAAACCTTATTTACCTCATTCATTCCTTGACCAGGACACCTGTGTTGGCTCCATAGTTCAGCTACTGTGAACAGCGCCATGATAAGCATTGATGCACCAGCATCTCTGTGACACTGTAGACTTGGAGTACTTTGGGGGAAACACCCAGGAGTTGTGTGTCTGAATCACATGGTGGATCTATTGTTAATTTGTTTGAGAAACCTCCACACTGACTCCTTAGTGGCTGGACTCTTTTACAATCCCCAGAAGTCGAAGGAAGAAGTTTATGGAAACTGCTCCTCCTCTGGCCTCACTATAATGTGTTTTTGCACTCTGACTCTGTCAGTAATTTTTTCTGGGTGTTTTCATTAACAATACTCTCAGACACTCCATTTTATCACTGAAACGCCCATTACATACCTCATGAACAATTGTCACTGCACACAAGGCTTTCCAGCTACTACCAGTGGGATTTTTAAACAATTTTTTTTTTAGATTCTTAAAATCCCACCGTCCTCTTCTTCTGTGAGGTTCCCAAGGCCTTAGGATGGGGAGAGATTAGCTTGGCCTGATTCTGGGTGAGCCTTGCTGAGTCGATGGCACTCTGCATTATGGCTGGACTGTTGCTGTCCACTTCACTGCTCTTCTACTGCCTAGGCTGCATCTTCTCAGGGTGTTGAGATCCTCTATCTCTGTTGTAGCAGAAGACTTCTAGGTTGAGTGTTAAGTGTTCTTCAAATCTATGGGTATAATAGCAGCTATTTACAGAGCAGTTTGGTATACTGTCTTCCTATCTATAGGTTCATTGGCAGTTTTTCCCTATTGATCTAGTTTTCTTCCCTTTTTTAGGTTTTTATTTTAGCTAACAGTAATAGGAATGTGCTTCATTCTGGCAAGCAGTTCTTGAGTCCAATCAGAAAGCTGTTGGTTGTCTCCTTGATATAATGCCACTATTACACTGGTGGTCACCTGTTGCCATGGTGATTGTTATTGTGACTTGCAGATCTTACAAGTACACTGTTTTCTTAAGAAGACTCAGGAAGCTTTAAGATTCAGAAAAACACATCTACAACATTCCATTCAAGCCCAGAGGGGCAGAAGGTACCTTGTGAACTGTCATGCTGCAGTTTGGAAGCCTCCTTCTTCTCCCCCAACCACCCCCATATCCCCCCGGCAGTCCGCTGCAGGGGTGTAGAGAACACGAGAGCCCAGTCCTGCATCTCCAACATGGCAAAAGCGACTTAGAGGTTGGCGTGCAGCTCAGTGCACAGAGCATTAGCAGAGCACGCTCGAAGCCCTGGGCTCCATCTGCAGCATTGGTACACAAGGCAGGCAAGGTGGTGCACACCCATCAATCATCCCAGCACTTGGAGGCAGAGGCAGGATATCGGAGTTAGATACAGCTGTCAACTTGGCAATTGAAGGCTTGAGCTCTGGGCAAAGTAGTAAAGAATTGGTACTTGAGTTGAACCCTGGGCAAGCCTACAGGAGATTGTCTGATTGATGGGGAAGGCTCAGTCTATAGTGGGTGGGACCAATCTCTGGATGGGTGGATAAGATGGAGCTGGTTAAGGAAGTTGGTTGGCATTCTTATATGTACTTGACTAGATATGCCGGCCTGGCAAGTGAGGTATGCCTCTCTCTCAGCAATTCTTGTAGATATGATGCTTCCAGTTCCCTCAGCCCTTGGTGTTGGTGTGAGCTCTCCTGCCAAGTTGGACAAGGAACTGTAACGAAGAATCATAAGCCAGAATGAAACCCCTTGTTCCCTGAAGCCATTTTCTGCAAGGAGGTTCAGGAGTTGACGATCAGGCTGAGCTTCTCAAGACGCTATCTTAAAAAGAAAACAGCAAAGGAGGCCATTCAGGAGACAAAGCCTGCTGTAGCTTGAGTGTGACAGGTCTTCTTACCAAAATGACATGGCTGCTGGCTTATGCAGGGGAAGCTGACCGGAGGACAAAACAGGAGGTCAGAGTAGAAGAGACAGGTGTGTAGACAGGCGGTGCCAGGGAGCAGAGAGCTGGGCAGAGACCAGCCCAGGGTCTCCCTGCAGAGCTCTGGCTTTAAGCAGAACAGCACTGCAACATGATAGTTTCACTCAGCAGACTGGCTCTCTGTCTGCATTGGGGACACTTGCTGGAAGTGGGGGGACCAATGCCTTGCCTTTTTCCCACCTTCTTTACCCTTCTTCAAATTCTATGCCCATAGCTGGGTTTGGATGGGCCTAGAAAGCAGGTTTTCCACAGGGACAGTTCAGTGGGAGAAAGCATTTAAAAATATATCAAGACAGTTCCACAAATCCTGTAAAATAAGCCAAGGCCCTTTGATACAGTAGCCTTTAAATCCACATATCAGGACCCCCAGAGAGACCCTTTTTGATATTCTTCCAAAAGCACATTTGGAACAGTTGGTGGTGTCTCTCCTCTAACTGTGGAAGAAGGTTTGGCGTGAAGCAATGGTCTTAAAGGTGATGGGATTTTGATGGAACAGAACAGAAGTTTGCAAGCTGCAGTTTCCAAGGCCAAAATCGGACCTCTCTGTCTGTTTTGAACTGAGTTCCTGTTCTCCTTTGAATTCCTGACTTGTGACCTTGGTCTTCAATTTAGTGATATTTGGAAAAGGGACCTTCATAAAGTTAATACCGTAGATAGACCACCAGTTCAGAAGGCTAGGTCCCTAATTAAAGAGGATTCGTGCCTTTCTGAAAGAGGACATATAGAGAAGTGATCCCATGAGAGTATACCTCTGTATAGCCACAAAGAAAGCCTTTCCACGGTAATGAATTACCCAACATGTTGATCTTAGACAGGGAGAATACACCTTTCTGCTATTTCAGCCACATAGCCAGACAGTGATGCTGTATTACCCAAACCTGCTTTCTTTGTTTTATTGCAACACCCCAAACCCCAGTCATGCACAGATTATGTAAGGAAGGCTGCTTCCATGATGTAGGCTTGAGTGGCTGTGATAGATTTCTGTTTGTTGTTTGTTTTGCTATCTAGCCCTTTTCAGAAAAACATATCAGTCTCAGGAGAGCTTAATGGTGGGATATTACAGGACTAGTGAGAAGTGGTCAAACTAGCTTCAGTCTGGTCAGCCCCAGGGATGACCCATGCCCCTGCCTGGCCACCTCCCCTGTGAGCTGCAGGATGTGTAGAGTTTGTGTTCTCAGCAGTTAAGGGTCCTTGAAGGGCAGGTGTGGAGGGGGGTTGTCCTCCAGTGAAACTGCAGGGCAGACCATTGTAACAACAGCACAGAAGGGAGATGAATGGGATTAAGTATGAAGAAGGAATCCTGTTACCTTCCTTCCTAGCTGTGGCTCCGGGGTGTTGGGGGTGTCGGGGGCTTTCCCTAGTCCCTGCCACAGAGCAGTCAGAGTGATGAATTGTTGAAGAGACTGCTCCATGGATGAATTAAAATCTGCATTTGTAGTCCGCCTGCTGCTCTTCCTTCTCATGGCAACCATTTGGACATTGAGACCACCTGTGTGGGCTCGCCTGGGGAGGTTCTGGAAATCTACACATTTGAAGACGGCCAAGGTGATTGTCCACACATCTGGCTGAGAATCAGCTCCCCTGAGTCTTTCCCCAGGTGGAGACTTGTGGCAGCTCTCACTTGCAGAGGGGGTGGGCCTTCTGGCCAGGCCTCTTGCAAGAGCAGGCACACGTTTATTTTCCATGACATTGTGACATGATACTGTCGTTAACAAACTTCATTCTCAGGAATTGTGAAACCCAGTAACCAAAAAAAAAAAAAAACCTTCAGAAATGTTTTAAGTTTATGATTTTGAGTTGAGCTACCTTCATGACAATCCTAGGGTTCACATGTCCCTCGAGCCCAGCTTGGACACTCCTGCCAGCTAATGGCTAGTGAAGCACTTTAGAAGAAAGCAAGATTTGGGTCGAAGTTGTACAGCCCGTCCACGACAACTCCTTTCTGCCTGCTGCCCATCAGGCCAACCTGTCGGGGACTGCCAGCCTGGGAGCAGAGATCCAGCCCTTAGTGATGCTACCAAGCCAGACCTGTGTCCAGCAGAGTGGTCGTAGGTGCTTTTGACCTTGTCCACTCAAACCATGGTAACCCAGCTGTGTCAGCTGCCAGCAGAAAAGAGCTGGACTCCAATACAGAGAACAACCCCCTACCCCGCAGTAATCAATAACTCAGCCCTGTGAAGCCCGATGTCTGAGCCAGGGCTCGCTGGAAAGGAGACAGAGCCAGCCAGCATCTACCCAGACTTGTAAAACTCCTTGCTCTCTCCTTCCTTCTGCACACCCCGGACTCGCCCTTCATCTCCTCCCAGTGCAGAACTAATGCACTCAAGGTAATCCAAGAGCTGCTGGAGGGAAAGAGGAGATAATCACAAATGTCAAACAGATCAATTAGTGGTAATTGAGGCTACTGTCCCTTCTGAGTTAAGCACTGTATGTAAAAATGCCAGTGCTCCTTTTTTCATTTTTATTTTTTTCTGGTGGGCGTGTGTGGGATGTGTGAGTATGCGGGCGTGTGCACTGACATGCACATGACACAGGACACTGGGTGTCCTCCTTGACTGTTTATTTTCTCTGCCCGGTCTCCTGAGACGGTGTCTGTCATTGAATTAGAAGCTCACCATCTCTGTCAGGCAGGTCAGCCAGTGATATCTCAGGAGCTGCCTGTCTTCACCCCTTCTTCCCCTAGTGCTGGGACTACAGGCATGCATAGTCATGCCCAGCATTTTACGTGGGTGCTGGGGGTTTGAACTCAGTTCTTCACGCAAGCAGAGCAAGCACTTTTAACCCACTGAGTCATAACCCCAGCCCCAAATATAGATACGTCTATGCTTTGAGGGGATAGATCAGAAAATACCCTGAGGACAGAGCGATAGTAATACATTGAGCAGCAAGCAAGCTCGTGTGTGTGTGTGTGTGTGTGTGTGTGTGTGTGTGTGTGTGTGTGTGTACACAGGTGCACATATACCTAGTATTTGTGGAGAGTACAGAGAAACCCTGGGTATTGTTCAGAGGTGCTATCTATCTTTCCCTTGATACAAGGTCTCTCCCTGACTTGGAACTCACCAAGTAGTATAGACTAGTTGGCTAATGAGCCCTAGATACCAACTGGTACTCACCAGCATCGAATCCACCATCACACCCTACTTTTGACTTGGGTTCTGGGGATCAAACTTGGGTCCACATGTTTACCAGGAAAGCTTCTCCAAGTAGTTTTTAGTACCTTCTAAATATTAGTTCATTTAACTAAGATGGATCATTTCTTTTGCCAGAAAAACAGAGGAGCTGCCCAGCAGTGTAAAAATCTCTTTGTGCCATCTGTTTCAATGAGTTTCAGCCCAGATACGTGTTTATTTCAGTGTATATAGGGTACAAAGGGTCCATTTGCTTTTTCTTCCATTCTAATTCCTGTGAGCATCAGTCCCTCCAATAATCTGACTTCATGTACCCCAGGGGACGAGGACGCTATAGCTGAATGACTACCCTTGGAATGAGTGACAGTATGTGACAGACCCTTTCCTTCATTCACAACCTAAATAAGACAAGTTAGTAAAAATGAGTTCCCCCTCCAAAATTTGTAAAGCAACCAGGCCTTGTCACCTATCTATAGCCTGGAAGCCTAGGAGGGCATCGTCTCTCTACAGATTCACATGCTTGGGTGTCTTGATTAATGTAACGACAGTGGATGGTACTTTCTGCTAATTAAACTCAGACTTGAGAGAAGCTACATGAAATTCCCAGGATAGCTCTCTGGGTCTATGGGGGGGGCGAGGTGGACGTGGGGGAACACAGGAGCAGAACCAAGTTGGGATCAGCCCAGTCATGTTTGATTGATGACCCTTCATCCACTAGCAGAGCACGTGAGTTGTGGGCCCCACTTCCCCCACCATCAGTGTCGCCCAGCTCTGCTAATGTCAACCAAGGTCTTGAGATTTGTTTCAGCTTTCTATCATCCCGGCTGCTGGGTCTCATAGATCTAGAGATAAAATGTTAGTTGCAGCTTCTCAGGAAAGCACTCACTCTTACAGTAAGACTCCCCTTTATAAACCCTTCACAATATTCTCTTTCTAACCTCTTTCCCTGTCTTTATTCATTCATTCATTCCTCTGTGTGTGTGTGTGTGTGTGTGTGTGTGTGTGTGTGTGTGTGTGTCTAGGTCAGAGGTCAACCTTAGGCATCATTTCTCAGGTATTGGTCTATCTTTTTCTTTAAGACAGGGTCTCCCACTTCCTTGGAATTTGATGAGCAGGCTAAGCTGGCTGGTTAGTGAGCCCCAAGGATCTTTCTGTCTTATCCCCTTAACTCCTCACCTCACCACTGGGATTACAGTAAAGGACCCCCAGATCTAGCTTTTATTTCTCCTCTAATGTGGGTTCTGGCAACCAAACCCAGGTTCTCATACTTACATGGCAAGCACTCCATTGACTGAGCCAGCCCCCGGCTATTTTATCAAATGTGTGCCAGGCACTGTGCTAATAGCCGGGGCTTGGGTTTTATCAATGGAAGTATATTAGTGAAATGTGTTGTGTAGGAGCAGAACTGTGCCTGGGAGGGGCGTGGGTACAGGAAGCACGTGTCTCCTCTCCACCATCCCCTGCTTCTGCCCTAACCCACAGTAGCGGATCCTGTCAAGGAATCCCACCCATGTCTGGCTGCAACCCAGCCATCCTTCCTGCTCACAATGCTGCAAAGTAATGCCAAGCCACAGCACCACACCAACCCATCCACTGATGTGGGAAAGGCCACCCCATTAAGCTAAGCCGTGTGCTGCCTTCTCTGGTGTGGGCCACTCTGGCACATGGTACGGCACACACCAAGACCGCGGAAAAGCAACTGCTGCTCCCTTACATTTGTCAGTTGTATGAATCTGTAACTTACAGGTGCAATCCGTCTATGAATGCATCCCCACCATAAAACATGTATGTATCACCAAGAGGTCTGAGGAGACAACTCAGCCTGTCATGCGCTCGCTGTGTAAGCCTGTTACCCCAAGACCAGGGAGGCGGAGACAGCAGGATCCCTGGGGCCCACTGGCCAGTCAGCCTAGCTCTGGTAAGCTCCAGGTTCAGTAAGAGACCTTGTCTCAAAACTAAGTGGAGAGCAATAGAGGAAGATGCCCAACCTTGATATCTGTGCATATGCACAGAAACAAGACAGATAGATGATTGATAGATGTAGAGAAGCAGATATAGTACAGATACATAGATGATAGATAGGTAATAGATGTAGATAGATATTGATAGATAGGCATAGATGGTGGATAGATGATATAGATGGAGACAAATGCAGATAGTTATAAAAACATGTAGATAGATATGGATAGAGGGATAAATAGATGTATATAGACAGATATAGATAGATCATTACAAATAAATGAAAGGTGTTCACGTAAAGCTTGCTATATCTCTTGCCCTGATTTTATGTAGGAAAATAAACTCACACATTCAAATGTAGAGGGGTAGAGAGAAGCCTAGGAGGGCATCGTCTCTCTACAGATTTACATGCTTGGGTGTCTTGATTAATTTAACGACAGTGGATGGTGCTTTCTGCTAACTAAACTCAGGAGCAGAACCAAGTTGGGATCAGCCCAGCCATGTTTGATTGATGACCCTTCATCCACTAGCAAACATGCCCTTACAGACAGGGTCAGGCACACAATGTATTGTGTTTGTGTTTCTTTCTGAATTGTCATTGTGGTGACTTCATTGTCCCCCTTACTGGAACATTCCAGATCTTCTAACTACTGTTTCCCATCCCACAGGATCCTCACGCCTTTTTCTTATTAAGGATGCAAAGATGAATTCTGTTTCCAAGTACAGTGGTTGAGGAACACAAATACTGAGTTGTGCATTTTCAATTATTATAGGGTTGGGGGTTTAGCTCAGGGGCAGAATATGGCATGCTTAGCATGTGCTTATCATGTGCTTAGCATGTCCAAAGTCTCCAGAACCATACACAAAATACATTCACATATTACAAATCTTTCTGCTCTCAGGCTGGTTTATGCTCCAACTATCTATAAGAAGGCTATTTCTGGTCTTAACAGCCCCTTCCTCCCTCAGACTCAGACCTGAGCTCACAAGTTCTGGGTTAAAAGACAGACAAGCATCCACTGCCATGTGATCCTGAGACCCAGGTTTTGGGGGACTTATCGTGGCTGCCTCTTGCCTCTCTCTCTCTTTGAGAGAGTGTTCATTCCTAAGAGCCTCTAGAAGACACAGCAAGGTAGACCCCTGAGCTATACTGGAAAAGAGGAGCTATTTAATAAAAATGGTTCATTGAGGATGTTATTTTGAAAGGTCATCTTTAAAAGGTACTTCATTCTCTTGGTTCTAATTTTAGATGATTTTTTAAAATAAAAAAGGTCTGTTTTTTGTGGCACTTTTTTTTCCTATTTCTGTCCCTTCCTCAGGGACAACCAATATCATTTCTTTGCCAGGTTCACTCCCTGAGAGATTTCGTACATGCAAAATGTATGCATGTAACTTCCACTGTCTGCATGTATAGAGAGCTTTGATCATAGCAGGCTGTGAGAAAGAGTAGTTAAGTACCTCTAAAATGGTCTCCTGCATTCGAATCTCCATGATACCTGTGTGACCTGAGGCTAATTACTTAATTGGATCCTGCCTCAGTTTCCTCATATCTTCGAAAATTCTGCCGGAGTTATAAAGATTAAACTAGTTCATACGTGTAAAGCTCTTCCAACTAATATGGGGCATAGAAAGAAGCATGAATTTGTTGAATCGTAAAAGAGGAAAAGAGACGATAGGGTGGGAGCAAGGAGCTGTGTGTGTGTGCTCATTTGTGCATGGGTATATGCCGGAGCACACTTGTGTGCACACGCGTATGGAGCCAGAGGCCAGTGCTCGATGCCTTGCCTCAAGAGCAGTCCACCTTGTTTTCTGGAAGACTCTCACCTGTCTGGAACTTACCAAGGAGGCTAGACCAGCTTGCTAGTGAGACCCACTATGTCTGCGAGCCTGGTCAAGGTTACAAGCATGCACTGCCACACTTGGCTTTTTCTTTAGGTGGGTTCTGGGGGTCAACTTTAGGTCTTCATGCTTGTGTGGCGATCAGCATACTGATGGGCTTGTCTGCACCTTCCCCCTCCCCCACCCATGTTTTTAGTATGGTTGCCTGCTGTTGACAAAATATCTCAGTTATTTCCTTGTTCAGTTTTTTAATTTAAAAAAAATTTTATTTGTATATTTTTGCATGTGTACATGCTTGTGCGTGCATGCATGTGTGCCTGTGGTGTGTATGTATGTAGGCTGTGCATTTGTACCAGAAGGCACTTAAAAGTGTATGTGTCTGTAGACAAGGGTGACTTCAGGGATCATTCTGGATTGGCTCTGCTTTTTCTGGGGTTTTTCAGGCTCCACCTTTCAGGGCCAGAAGTGCCATTTTCACCCAGCATTTTTATAGGGGATCTGAGATCAGAATTTAAAAGGTCCCTTTTCTGGGGACACAAAGGCTTTAATCCCTGAGCCGTCTCCCCAGACCCCTTGTTCTTGGATAGAGGGGAGAAATTCCATTTTGCAGCTAGAGGATACTGGCTGTCTACCACCTTCCTGGGAGAGATAGCGCAATGTCCACCTGCGCCACTAAAACTAGTCCTTTTTTGCTGAATAAACAACCCTGTGTATGGCTGGGGTGGGGGTGGAAGTGTCAGGTAAGCCACTTAGAGCAGATAGGCTGGGTGGGGGAGTGATTGTGAAGGGAGTCGCTGCTCCTGGAATTTACACCTGTCCACCCTCTACACTGTATGGTGGGAAACGGCTCACTTCTGAGGACAGAATGTGAATGTGATGCTAATTAGCGTACTGATCTTTGGCCCAGTAAGAAACAGGAAGTGTACCTCCAGGAAGCTTCAATTCACACATGCTGGTCTTTCTGCCTGGGGATGGCGGCTTTCCTTTCCTGTGTTCTCAGACCTGCCCTCCTGCTGTCTCCTTGTTCAGATGGGGTTGGTTTCTATACTGTCAGGGCCGTTGTGTATACACCCTAAGGAAGCTTGCCCATTGCTTTATTATTGTTAGTAATTTGGTTTTCTGAGGCAAGGTCTCAAGTATCCCAGACTTGCTTTGAACTCCCTATGCAGCCAAGGATGACCTTGAACTTCTGATCTTCCTGCCTCTACTTCCCCAGGGGTGGGATGGCCTGGATGCATCTCCAGGCCAGCTGTTCCTTGTGGCTGGACAGTCATTTTCCAAATATTTCACTGGTCTTTTCACCTTTTTTAGAGGGACTGACTTAAGCATACATTGTGTGTGTGTGTGTGCACGTATGCAGTCATGTATGTGCATACATGTCGTGTATATGTCTGTGGTGTTGTGGCGTGTGTGTACCAGTACATATGGAGTCCGGAGATCATCCTTGGTTGCCATTCAGGCACCATCCACTGTAGTGTTCAAGACAAGGACTCGCACTGACCTGGAGTTCCTCGAATAGCCAAGGCTGGCTAGGCAGCGAACTTTGGGGATCCTCCCATGTCCACCTTCCCAGCACTGAGGTTACACATGTTGACCCCCCACACCCAGTGTTTTGGTGTGGGCACTGGGATAGAATTCAGGGCCTCATACTTGCACAGTGAGCACTTTACCAACAACAGCTATCTCCTTGACTCCTAGACAAAAATTGTAAGGTACTCTTTGTAATCTAATTAGTTATTCTGTAATATTTGAGGAGTTGTGTCATGAACTATCCAATAATCTTCACTGCCAATAGAAGAAATTACCTAGTATCTTTTATCACTTTGATATGACTTTTTTCAAAACCTAGTCTTAATTCTTCTTGGAATTCATTCTGAGAAGCATGATGGGGCCCGGTATAGTTAAGAGGGGCACTTTGTGTGTCTGTGGCGACCCAGAGGGCGACATCAGGAATCATCCTGGATTTCTCTACCTGCTTAGTTCTTTGTTCTGGGGTTTCCCAGGTACCACCAATAGTCTAGGTGGTTCCCATATTTGTCCCATTTTTTTTTTTTATGTGGGACCTGGGATACGAAATCAAGTCCCTTTGTTAGCTAGGCAAAATCTGTAACCCCTGAGCCATCTTCCCAGCCCCTCTTCTTCGCTTCTTGCTCCCTTTCCCCTGGACTCTCTCTGCATGTCTCCACCCTGAATTGCTTCAGACCCAGCTTCTCCTCCAGTTCCATTCCATGTTTCTCAAAGGCACCAAGATGCCTTGAGTCAAACACATTACTGTTTTCTGGATACATGGTGTGTGCACATATAAAGGTCACATGTCAGTCTTGGGTGCCATTCCTTAGGACACTATACACCTTGCTTTTTTTGATACGGTGTCTTACTATGCTAGTTAAATGTAGGGATCCATTTGACGATTGAGGGATGAGCCTCCAGGCACAGTTGTAAAGAATCAGTAGTGAGGGCAAGCCCACAGGAGATTGTCTAATTGATATGGGAAGATGCAAACCATAGCGAATGGGACTGATCCCTGGGCAGGTGGATTAGGTGGAGGAGATGGTTCAATTGTTTGGCATATTGGAATGCAGACAGTCTAGCCGTGTGTGTGTGTGTGTGTGTGTGTGTGTGTGTGTGTGTGTGTGTGTACGTTTGTGTGCCTATGAAGCCCAAGGATGACATCAGGAATCATCCTGGATTGCTCTACTCTGAAATTTCCAGCTCTGCCCCCGCCCCAGGAGTGGAAATGCAGACTGCTGCCGTATCTGTCCATCATCTTTACATGGGATCTGGGGAATCTGAACTCGGGTCCTTTTGCTTTCAAAACAAAGGCTTTTAACCCCTGAGCCATTTCCCTAGCCCCAATGTGTGGGAACGTTTTTGAAAACTCACCTGAAAGGACAATGTTCATTGTGATTGAATTGCCAGATGACAGTATTTTCAAAATGCAAGGTTGAAGAGATCCTGAGCAAAACTTTTCTAAACAGGAGGAATGGGTGGAAAATTGAGCATATTCTTGAGAAATGAGATGCCTCCTCTACTCTCTTACCCCCGTCGTCCTCCCCCATTCACCACACACACACACACCCTCTCTACATGGGCTTTCTGTTACCAGATCTTTTACCAGTGTTACAAAAGCCATTCCTACAAGCATCCGGCTACAGAAAAGAAAATGACATGTTTCAAGGTGAACCTAAAGTACTACTTTAGCTCCCACACGAAGTACAGACAATTTAAACAGATTCTTTCTGAACACACCCACGTGGGCCATGCTGGAGAAGCCTGGGTAAGAGTCTGAGCCACAGCTGCCAGCTATTACTGGGTGAGTTGTAACCTCTCAGCTGGGAAATTAAACAAGCACCCCGAGACTGTTTCAGACTGTTCACTCTGGAGCCCAATATTATTCTTCCAGCTGCGGTGTCCAAAATCAAAGTCATTTGTTGATATAAAATGGTACCACACACACACACACCAAAGGACAAAGCATTCTGTCCCATCGCCTCAGTTAGGGGCCTTGGCTTGGGTTGCTTTTCTTGTTTGCTGACAAGGACTGTGGAAGAAAGGAAAGGGAGGGAGGTTTTATCTTGGCTCACACATGGGAGTGTCTGATGTGGTCACGTTGAGTCTCATTGACGGCTAACCCCGGGATCCACGTGGCCTACAGGTGACGGATACGGTCCGTCATGGCAGGGAAGGCAGGAGGGCGAGGCCTCAGATAGCATCGTGTTTGCAGTCAGGAAGGAGAGAGCTGAGTCTGTCTTATGGGGAAGGCCATGAGAACTTTGCATCACTTTCAATGAAATGCTTAAGATGATCAGGTGAGCAAGATGCAGACTTTCAATCCCAGAGCTGATGAGGTAGAGACAGGAGAATTCTTAGGGCTCGCTGGCCAATCAGTGTAGCCAATCGGTGAGCTCCAAGTTCCATGAGAGACCCTGTCATTGAAGACAAGTAAGGACTTTGATGCTTAGCTCAAATCAATCAAAAGATAGGGCGCTTGCTCTCTCTCTCTCTCTCTCTCTCTCTCTCTGTCTTTCTCTCTCTCTTCCAGCCTCTATGCTTATGCAGAACTGACTCCATCAACTCTTTATTTATGGGCATCAGTCACTAAAACAGCTGTTGGAACAGTCTTGTAAAATAGTGCAGTGGTGACCAACCGTCGCAACAGATCCTGGCCCTTTGGGGACCTTCACACCACCTCCCCAGCAGTCTGGGCCGCTGTGGGTGTGGATTCCGACCCCTGCTTGCTAACCCAGCTCCTTCTCTTCTGTGTGGCAGGGATCATGTACCGGAAGTCGTGCGCGTCATCGGCCGCCTGTCTCATTGCCTCTGCCGGGTACCAGTCCTTCTGCTCTCCGGGGAAACTGAACTCGGTGTGTATCAGCTGCTGTAACACACCTCTCTGTAACGGGCCGAGACCCAAGAAAAGAGGCAGCTCCGCCTCTGCCATCCGGCCAGCGCTTCCCACAGTCATCCTGCTCTTCAAAGCCGCGATCTTCCTGGCACACTGCTGAATGCAGAGGAGATGCCATCCCCATTCCTGCCTTGTTGTTTGGCTGACCCTTTGCTCCTCCAACTTCCCAAGGCTCTCCTGGTGGGTAGACAAGAGTTGTCTTTTTCTTCCTTTGCAAATCATGAAAGAGGGGCCACTTTTGTAAGCTCTCAGCCTGACTTGCCTGTGCAGACTTGAAGAAAAGTTATCGAGTGTCCGTGGTCAGCCCATGACCACTGTCAAGGTCAGTCTGGGAGTCCTTAAAGCCATTGAGAGAAGAACGTGCCCTTCCAAAGCCTCCAGTTTCCATTGTGTCCTGGGCAGTGGCTACAGTTGGTGTGGTGACAGCTGGTGAAGGTAGCACGTGGGCGTGGGCATAGGTGTGGTGCATGCATGACGGGCCGTGTTGCTGCTCCAGGCTTTGGAAACTGACATTCACACTTCGTGCTCCTGAAACCCATTCTCTGCCAGGGAATCGGCTGGCTTGGTGTCCCCATCAGTTTGTGGTGAATCCAGACTTGCGGGCTGGGGCTGCGGCTCGGGTTTCGCCTCGCTCTGGAAAGTGCTGAAGAAAATCTTCTTAGTTCTCCTGGCAGAGGACCCCCGGCGGGAAGAGAGGAAGATAAGCGGGCTGCGGGCTGAGCGGGCACTGTGCGTGGGGGTGTAGCTGGCTTGGGCCCGCAGGTGCTTCTCCTGGTTGGCATGTTGAAGGGTCAGGCGACACCGTAGCACCTGGCAGAACACCCTGCGGAACTGCTGGGAGGACACGTTGTAGAGCAGAGGGTTGACCACCGAGCTGAGGTAGAAGAAGGTGTCAGAGAACGGCAGCAGGATCATGTACGCCTTGAAGTACGACTGCGTCCAGTCGGGCTTGGGATTGGCCGCGGCCATCATCCTCCGAATCTGGTTGGGCATCCAGCACACGGCCAATGTCACCACGATCAGTCCTGAGCAGGAGAGAGACCCACAGCAGCTTGAGAATACAGATAAATAAGAACCCATAAAATACTCAGCCCCACGCTTCTGCCCTTCCTGGCCAGGAAAAAAGGTACCAGCCAGCCCAACTCCGTGCCGCAATGGAGAATGCAACACTGTCTCTGGCTGGGGAGCTGGGGAGGGGGTGTGGTAACTCTGTGAGAAACCATTAAATGCTTTCCCACAGTGTGTTTGGGCCTGTTGATGGCTGTGAATTTTCAAAAACATTTTCACTGTCACTTGCATACCAAGAAAATCTTTTATGTTGGTCATATATATCCTTGGTTATGCATATATATATTTTTTAAAAAGAGCTGGAGTATAGATATATCTGTACTCTATACACTCAAAGTCTATCTAACCATATATCAGATGAAACACTATTTATGTTTTACATTTTATTTGACCAAAAAGGTATGTATGTGATTGGTGTACATGCATATGTGTCAATGCGTTTACATATGGGTAGAGACCCAAGAAAGATGCTGGAATCATCCCCCATCACTCTTCCACCTTACTCTTTTGAAGCTAGGTCTCTAATGAAACCCAGAAGTCACCCACGGGGCTAACTTGATTAGTCAACTTGTCTGTGGATATACAGTCTCCACTTTTCAGGGCTAGAATTACACGTAGCCCACCCAGCATTTTACGTGAGATCAGGGGATCCTAACTGGTCCTGTTCCTTGTGGGACAAGTGCTGTTACCCTCTGAGCCACCTCCCCAGCAAGAATTTATCATTTCAGAAATGAGAAAAACCCAATGACTCTTTTTTAAGCCAAAAGGAAGACAAGTAGTATTTGGTTAAAAAAACACTAAACACTTTTCATTCAATTCAGCAATCAAAGATAGACTGTTACTGAGCGTGCTGTGAGGATATGTATGCGCTCAAGGCATGTTCACCTCTAACTGGGGCATTCCTGTCTACAGTTACATTTCAGATGCTTTTCAAATGCTTTCAGGAGCATTGTCTTCTCCACCTTCATGTGAAAAAACAAAGCAAAACAAAAATCTAAAATGCATATCAGTGCAGTCAGAGACAGACTTGTCTTTATGGCAGGATAAACGATCAAGCCCTAGAGGAAGGTACCATGGAGCATTCGTCTGTGTGGATGAGATGTTGCCGGGACAGTTGGCTGCACATCCCTGTGCTTGCATTGTGACTGATGTATCATGGTAGTGTCTGCAGTTTTGACAGAGATGCCATGCAAACAGCTGCATTCAGAATTAGGATGAGACTTCACAGAGAAAATAAGAAAAAAGACCAGACTCTCTCTCTCTCTCTCTCTTTCTCTCCCTTTCTCTCTCTCTCTCTCTCTCTCTCCCCTTCCTCTCCTTCTCCCTTTCCCTCCCTCTTTCTCTCTCTCACCCCCCATAATATAAAGTCCAAGTGGAGGGCTGAAATATTAAGGTAGGATTTGCATTTTCAAGAATGCTTCCTCCTTCCCTAAACTTGTAAATAGGTTTTCCTTATTACACTGCATTTTCAAATCTTCCAATTTTCTAGGAAACCACAGAGATGTGATAGCTGGGAGGAGCTGCTTCCTTCTTGTGGTTGACAACAAACATTTCATTAATAAATGCTGGTGGGCAAGTGTGATTGCTGTGCTAGCATGAGGACCTGCGTTTTAGTCATCAGCACTTATGTAAAAACTCAGGCATAGATGTTTTTTGCTTGTAACCACAGCATTGGGGAAGTAGGCAGAAATAGGTTTATCTGGAGAGCTCACTGGCCCAATCGGTCTCCCCTAAACAGCGGCATTGGGTTCACTCAGAGACCCTGTCTCAAGACAATTAAGGTGGACACTGATAGAGGAAAACATGATCCTGTGTAAACACACTTGAGTGCATGCACCACCCACACACACACATCCACACATACATATCACAACTCAACATACATACTACACCCACAAAATAAAAGCTCCAGGAGGAATAGCCATATCCATGCAGCCAGAGTTCCCCATCTTGAATATTCTGCCCCAAGGAGCCCCTGCATGATGGGGAGGGAACCCTTGGTACATATTTAACTCAGCTCCCCCAAAGGCAAACCCACCTCAGAGCCCACACAACAGCAAAGAAAGCCTTTCAAACTCTGAGCTTTGGTGAATTTCTGAGAACATTTTCTGTTGGACCTCAGTCTGGGCTTTGAAATACAAACCAATTTACTTGTGTCTTCCCTTCGGGTTTGCTAGCCCGAGAAGAGACAGTAAATCTAGTAAGATAGGTAATATATAATATATAACATATATAATTATATAGTGTTTCAAGTCAAAAGCAGATTCTGAGCCAACTACTAGGTACGAACATAAAAACGTGCATTTTTCTGATTTAAGACACACACACACACACACACACACACACACACACACGCTCCAGAAGCAGCAGCCATGTCTATGCAAAAGCAATCAGGGATTCTTGCGGCTGCTTTTAGGAACACGGGTGCTGCACCCCGCCTCTGGAGTATTGCAAACACATTCCCCTCAGCAAGATCCCCATAGTTGAGCATCGCAGCATTCCTATGAAGGAAGTGGGAAACCCACCCTTCCTAGAGGAACTATGTGTTTTCATTGAGATATCTGTCTCCCTCCCTCCTCCTTGCCTTTCTCCCTCTTCCCTTCTGTCCACCCCCCTCCCTCCGCAGTCACCGAGTTTCACAGAACCATCATCTTCATTAGGGAACAGGTCTCTCAGAACATGAGAATTCAGTGCAAGTTTCAGCTGTGAGCTGTACTACACCGTGGGAGGCTGTTCTCCGAGAATCTAGAAAGCTGATGAGATGTTGCACCTAGCGGAACAGGTAGAGCCTTGAAGGCCAACAGACAGAGGCAGAGAGAAGAGCAGACAGAATGTGGGAAAGCTGTAGAAGTCAGAGTTCCTTTCCTCCTGCCTGAGACTGGCCACCCGCTCTCTCAATCTTCTGCTTACCACACCTTGGTCCTTTACGTGCAGTTGCTGGGCTCAGTTTTCCTGCAATAATCATCCTCTCAAAAGCAGCAAATATGTGGAAGCTGGAGAGATGTCTCAATGGGTGATTCAAGGACCTGTGTTCAAATCCCTAGCATCCACATAAAAAGTCAGAATGTCTGGGTATATCTGTAACCCCAGTGCTACTGGACAGGCAGATCTAAGGAGCTCACTGGCAAGGTAGTTTAGCAAATCAGTGAGTCCTAAGTACAGGGAGAGAGAACCCTCATTTCAAAAAATTAATAATAAAAAATTAAAAATAAGCATGGGACAGTAGACAAGATATATAATAGTTGGTCTCCACACACGTGCACACACACACACACACACACCACCAGGCTTGCTAAGAAACAAGACCCAGCATCAAGGGCGGGGGCAGCTGAGGCTCTGAGCTTGCTATGTCATCTGAGACAGGATGAAATCTTTGTTCTGACATGGAAGCAACTTCATAGACAGGAGGTGGCTCAGTATGAACGGGTAGCAGAAACTAGGAAACCAGATCAGAATTCCTCCACGACGAAGAAGAGAGGGGGAAGTCGGGCTTTCTGGCCATGGAAATTGCCAGGTAGGGCCTTAAACAGGTAGAGCCTCAAGCATAAACAGCTGAGTTAGAAACAGACCTGAACTTTGCAAGTAGTAACTCAGCAACTCATATTATTGATTGACACTTTCATATATAAATGCACTGAACCGATGAGTTTTCACCCCTTACCACCTAGTCTCATCCCCTTCTTCCATCCCACTTCGTGCTTTCTCCTTTCCAGCCAGTCTCCCTCCAACTGTCTTTTTGCATGTGTGACAGACACACTGGGTTTCATCCGGGATGACTGTACTAGCAGGTGCCTGAGGACTTGCTAGGGCATGAATGGCCTATTAGTTGGGTAAGTCATTGAGAAAAGAAGTTTCCCTTCTGTCTCTTCTCATTCTCAACTGCCTCTTTCCCAAACCAAGGAAACCCCCCAAGACACCCCCCTCACTTCACTTTTATTTGCCATGTTACAATGCAACTGCCATGGCTGAATGAATGCAGGTCTAATATCTACGTCACACGACAGAACACATGTGACTAGCTTCCCACAGATGGGCCCCCCAGCATATGCAAAAAGGACACAGGTATATTCTGTATCTCTCGCTTTAAACTCTGCCTATTTAGAATCACCAGATCTTGCCAACTGCTTGCAGAACCCTTGGAATCCACTTCCCCAGTTTCAATCAGATAGGGAGAAACACGCTTTTCTCTGCCTTTGTTTTGAAAAATGATTTCGTTCCAGGAAAACTGCGGTGGGCACACAGGTGTGACCAGTGAGACATGGAAGGTCTGTGTCTGTGAGAGGCGTAAAGAAAGCCACACTAGGCTCTTCTGTGGAAAAATCTGTTGTGGAACAATGAGGGGAGATGAACGATTTCAGTGTTACATTGCAAAAAAAAAAAAGTTGATCCATGCTTAAGAGTAAGTAACCATGTGCAGCGGTAACTTCCTGTCCTAGCTGCTTGCAACTGGGTCAAAACCCCAGCCCTGCTATCTTGTGGCTCAAAGCTTTAAAGTCTTAACTTGAGGCTTAATGGACTACATTAAAGATTTAAGTAAATTTGTTTGGTTGCAATCAATCTAGACTTGGTTTCACACATGGAAGGGGGATCTCTCATGCTCTGGCTGGTGCACTGCAATATGTAGGCCACAGCTAAATGACGTAAGTGCAAATTTGTAGGAAGATCAGCCAACAGAGCCCACGCGTGACCTGGAGTAACACTCATTGGGATGGGCCTCCTCCACCTTTGTGTATATTCATATTTCCCTCCCTGAGGACCACACACGTGACAAGGAGCCAGGAGATGATGAGCATCTCAGACTCATCCTGGGCAGAGACGGTTCAAACAAGCAAAAAAGTTGGGGGAGGAGAGTGGACTAGGGAGATGACTTAGGGGTTATAAACCTTTTCTAAGCAAAAAAAAAAAAAAAAAAAAAAAAAAAAAAAAAAAAAAAACCGGTTCAGTCCCCCAGGTCCCATATAAAAATGCCAGGCAGAAATGGCAGAAACCTGTAATTTTAGCCCTGGAAGGCAGAGCCTGGGAAACCCCAGAGCAAAGCAATAAGGAGCTAGAGCAATCCACGATGATTCCTGATGTCACCCTTAGACCTCCATGGACACAAACACCCAAGTATCCTCTGGTACACACACACACACACAAATTAAATAAATAAATAAATCAATCAATAAATCAATAAATAAATAAGCAAGCGAGCAAGCCAGGACTGTGGGGACAATGGAGCTGGGAAAAGCACTTGCTGAACAAGTGCGAAGACCTGAGTTTGAATATTTGGAACCTATGCTGCCTGGGGTAGAGATGTTTGTAATGCCAGTGCTCCCACAGTGAGATGGGAGGCAGAGACAGAAGAAGCCCTGGAACCTCAAAAACCAGACTGCCTAGTGTACACAGCAATCACCAACAAAAAATGCTGCCTCAGAGGGCAAGGTGAGGATCGACACCCAAGTTTGTTATTTGACATCCACATGTGGGCACTGGCATGCATGTGTCCGCACATGAACATGTACAGACACATCACACACACACACACACAGTTTCAAAACATTCATACTGGAAAATAAAATTGGAGGCAATGCAGATGTTCAATCTCTCCCCCACTGTCCCCAAATACATACACCACACCTGACATTTTGAGAATCCAAGGAGGCCGCTTGGTTTATTTCCCCAAGGATGCATGTTCCCGCAGTCTGAGGCAGGGCGGCACAGATACATCCAACTTCTCTCTGGCCTTCAGAGTCAAGTCACTACTGTGTGAACCTCAGAGTGCGTCAAAGAGTCAGAGGCTGGAACAGCAAGAGAACATCTCTGATTCTAAAAATGAGGAAACTAAGACCCAGTGGCTTATTCAACATCTCCTCCCGTGCTCGCAGCGCTGGAATGATGAACCTTAAATTGTTCAGTGGGGCTCTAATGTCATTGTGATTTGAAGAGAAACCAGCTTCAGCATCAGGTGCTGAACCCTCGACATTCCATTTTAGGTAAGATTCCACAAACAGACACCCCCGAAATTATGTAATTCCCACCCAGAGAAAGGTACAACTCCAGCTGAAGTGTATTGAGAAAATAAAATATGACTTTAGGGCATGTCGTGACAACCTGGCCCACAAGGTCTGTCCAGTTGGCATCCATTCATCATCTGTCACCTGTCTGTCCCTCTGTCCATAAATCTACCCATTCATCTATCATCTGTCCACTCTTATATCCTCTCTCTCCCATCTGTTATCTATCTATCATCTCTTTATCTATCATCTGTCAACAAATTCAGCAAGCATCTCTTTATCTATCACCTATCTCTCATTTGTCATTCTTCTATCTGTCCATCCATTCACCTATCCATCACTTATCAACCATCCAATTTATCCATTCACCTCCCATCTATCTGTCGTCTAGCTAGTTAGCTGTAAGTTATTACTTACTTATATTTATCTATCTACCCACCCATTCATGCCACTTAGAAATACTAAAATGTGATATTAAGCCTGACATAATAGAATGTGCCTGTAGTCCCAGCACTGAAGAGGCAGACATAGATCCTGGGGTTTGCTGGCCAGCCTCGCCCACATAGCCAGCCCCAGGCCAGTGAGAGACCCCCATCTCAACAAGGAAAGTGGACAACACGTGAGAATCACTGCCCGAGGTCGTCCTCTGGCCTCCATGTGCATGCACACACACATGCATGTGCACCTGCACACACGGACACACGTGCACATACAGATACACAGTATTACTTAGCACTAAGACCTAGAAATGAACACTCTACTTCAACAAAGGTAGTTTGTGTGATTCAAAGAAATCTCAAAGATTTCCTTGTCCAGCTGGTATGAGAATCTTATTTGCTAAACATCGAAGCCTTGAGGGTATGGTAGGAACCTTGAGGGGCATTCTGAGTTTGTTCCTGCCTCGACCTCTTCCATTCTAACACTGGCCTCGGTCTGCACAGGAATCAGACCCATCGCTGCTCCTTTCAGGACCAGAATTCCTCAACCTATACTTGATTGACAGCAGACTGTCCTAAATGGTAGGAAAGACAGGCAGGAGGCTGGCTGGTGTTCCCACAAAGCCAGAAACAACCAAACAAAAGAAAAACAAACAAGGTGCTGGGGTGATGGTTCGGCAGGTAAAGGGCTTTGCTGTGCAAACGTGAGGACCTGAGTTTGATCCCAGCAACCATGCAAAAAGCTGGGTGTGATCCCTGCACAAGGGAAGCAGAGACAAGAGGACGCCCGGGACTTGCTGGGTGGTCAGCCTCGCAATATCGGTGAGCTCCAGGCCAGCGAGACCCTGACACAAAATATGAAGTAGGGAGCTATTGAAGAAGACAACTGATGTTGACCCCAACTTCCACATACAGACACATATACACATGTACACACACATGAACATCTACGCATACATGCCATGCCACACGCACATACATGCACAGGAACACCTACCTACATACGTACCACACCACATGGACACATACATACACAAACACCTACATACACATATACTATACCACATGCACACATGAACATCTATATACATACACATACCACACACATGTATACACCCATGAACTCCTATATACATATATACCAACCACACACACTTGAATACCTATACCACCTACACACATATATACACTTATGAAAACCTACATGTATCACACACATACCATATACCATAACACACACATATGAACACCTGTACACACATATACCACATACCCTACATAGCACACACACATGAACACCTACACACATGTATTGCACACCACACCACACACACATGAACACACACACATACATTCAGAGAGTACAAGTTGTCTGGAAGAAGGGAGCCCAGGCAAACCCCTGGGGTCTGATGATGTCTGCAAGGCTCAGCAGGGCTGCGTGCATGGTGGCTAAGACATCAGGAGCCAGCGCAAAGGGAGCACTCTATCAGCCTCAGCGGGGCTCGAGCCCTCCATCAGCCACCGAGCACCATAAATTGACTAGCAGAGAGTCGGGTGAGGCAACATCTGCTGCCGACTGAAGTTAAACACCAATCGCCAGTGGAGATAAACATATGGTTAGCTGGATGGAGAGCAAGAAAGAGACAAACACGTCCCATAAAAGGTTTTAGCGCTTTCTCAATTTATGCCTGTGTGTTTGCCAATCTGCCTCCGTGCGCAGGCACAAACCTTTCTCTCGTTCCCCAATTGTGTCTGACCCAAGAAGCCCAATTCAGCACCAACTTTGGTTTAGTTCTAATCCTCAAGGCGGTGGTTCTCACTGAAGGGTCACAGCAGCAGCTTTCGGTAGGTGCTGGGAATGTGCTAAAAACGCAGATTCTCAGGGCCAGGCAGGCAGCCCGCTCGATATAGCTGGCTTGGGAAAATGAAGACCAGCACCAGCGTCGATAAGCAGGCATTGTGGACGGTACCCGTGATCTCTGCACTGGGGGAACACAGGCAGGAGGGTCCCCGAGGCTCACTGGCCCTCAGCCTAACTTACTTAGTGAACCCCAGGATGAAAGACGCTGTCTCAAACATACGTGAAATGTGGCTGGGGAGATGGCTCAATTTGCAAAGCACTTGCCGCTCAAGCATGAAGACCTGAGGTCAGATCCCCAGATCCCCTGTAAGGTGGTGTGGAGTGACACAGGCCTCCATCCACAGGGCAGCTATGAGGACATGAGTGGCACAGAACTGAGCATCTCCATAAGCTTGTGGGTGCCACACAGGCTACTGCAGCGGGGTGAAGAGAACTGATCTCAGGCAAGGTGGGGAGGTGAGGAAGGACCCCTAAAAGTTGTCATCATACACAACCTCTACACATGGGCTATGCCACACGTGTCTCCCCCTCACACATGAACCATGGACTATGCCACGTGTGTACCACCTCACACATGAACCATGGGCTATGCCACATGTGTCCTGCCTTACACATATACCATGGGCTATGCTACATGTACCTGCCTCACAGATGCACTGTGGGCTATGCTACACATACCCCATCCCACACATACTACAACTTATCACACAAACCCCAAAGGAGTATGAGGTGGACATCTGAGGCACACACCTGAGGCTGTCCTCTGGCTTCCACATGCATGAGCACCTGCACATATACACACATGCGCACATGCATGCACACACACAGGTTCAGGTATGCATGCACACATACACACATACTATAAAGCAACCACATCTTTCTCCTCCCTGCTTCTCTCTTCCTCCTCTTTTCCTCTCTTTCCTCTTTTCCAAGAACTCTGAATTCAAACCACATGTAAGCTGGCCAGCACACACCTCTCCTCAATATCTTCTGAGAAGGTCTTCAGAAAGCCACAGAGTCAGCTATGGGAGCTCCTTCCAAGCTAACCTGTGGCTGGCAGGGAGGATGATCACCAAATGTTCTTGTCAAATAAGCCAAAGGAAAGTAGAGACCCTTTAGAGATACATGCATGGGGTACAAATAGTCGTAGAGGCATGGCACCCCCTCCTGACAGGCAGCTCCTCTGACCCTGCAAGGACCTACTTAGGTTCCCTCTAGTACCCCCCTAAGCTTGGTGACCTCTGTTTAAACAAATCCACCTCCTCACCCTCCTTCATGGTGAGACATTTTCTTCAGAAGACAGAAGAGCTTTGGCGGTTTGTTTGTGGAGAAGAGCATAGACCACAGCTCTGAAATGATACAAACGCTACAGACGACTGCTTCTGTCCATGAAGACAAATAGGGAGGAGTGATGTCCCCTCCGTGCCCCAGCAATTTGATGGAGCCCTGAAAAACTCTCTCCCTGTGGTGACTTAATCTACCAAGTGAATGTCAGAGACCTCAGAAACGGGGCACACAAGCAGATTCAAACAGCCTGTAGCTCGCTAGGCCTCACATTCATCTCATTCTCTTCTATGAGATTTGGCACGACACACAAACTATAAATTGCTGCAATAGCAAATATATATCTCTAATAGGAGCCCTCTTGCCTGGGCATTGTGAGGCAACCACTTGAACTCGGATACAACAGCATGGTTGTTGATGTGGGTCAGCTCCTGATTCCTTTCTGAAGAATGGGAAATGAACAACCAGCATCCGTTGCATCGATACGATACTTTATTCCATGGCTCTCAGCCATATGTGCAAACGTCTGCTCTGCAGGCATTGGCAGGCAAATTCTCCCACGTGGTATAGTGACACAAGTCCACAGTGATTTTTTTAGCATGGTGGGTAAAGCAGCTTCTGCCCCAGTAAGTGTAGAGTGGGTGGCAAGAAAGTGCAGAGTGGGTGGCAAGAACCTGGGCACCATACCCCCCCCCGGGGCCTGCTGGGGAAGCTGTGGAAGAAAAGCTCACAGCTGGCGCATCTGCCAGGTTGGATCCACCCTGACCACCTGGTACAGTGTGCCAAGCTACTACTGATGAATCGCTGAACACCTGTAACTGTTTTCTTCTTTGTCTTTAATTTTTACTGCCACATATCACTTCTCCATAACAGGCTTCATTCTGGCATTTTTATACACGGATCTAATGTATTTTGAGTTTATTGTCTCACACACACACACACACACACACACACACACACACAGAGTCTTGTGCAGTTGTGGAAGATTCATCAGCATCTGCAGGAAGTTCATGCTTACAGGGGGAGGGAGAGACATTTTCTCCAATGGTATAGATACTGGTAAGGTGCCCGTGTTCCTATGAGTAGCCCCTGTTCACTGAACTCACTGAATCTAAGAAGAAGAAAAAAGACTGCACCTTTTTTTAACTTGTGTGTGTGTGTGTGTGTGTGTGTGTGTGTGTGTGTAGGTAGGTAGGTATAGGAGCAGCTATATACGTGGGAGAAGGAGCGGTGTAGGTGTGTTTATGTGTGCCAAAGAGCACTCGAGTATATGTGCCTGTGGAGACCCAAGGGTAACATTTGGAAATGATCCAGGATTGCTCTACTTTCTTACTACTTCATTCTGGGGTTTCCCAGGATCTGCCTTACAGGAATTTTTACATGGAATCTGGGATGTGAACTCAGATCTTTTTGTTTGTGAGGCAAAGGCTTTAACTCTTGAGCCATCTCTCCGGTCCCATTTACTTGTCTTATACACTGTGTATGTGTGCTGTGGCTGGGAGGACACTTGCAGGACAACTTGCAGGAATCATTTCTCTTCCTCCTCCCTATAGGTTCTGAGGATAAAGCTCAGGTCATCAGGCTTAGCAGCAAGCAACTTTACCGTCCAATCAATTCTCGCCAGCCCAGTTCCTTCTAACAGAAGTCAATTCCTTATACATCGTGAAGAATCACACCATAGGAGGCCGGTGCCCAAAAAGCAGAGATTGCCCTGTTGGTGAGCCTGAAGAACCCCCAGAGCAGTGAGGTAAGGCACCCCATTCCTGCAGCCCAGCAAACCTCCTTTCCCGGCTGGATGGCGTGTGCATTCTTGAGAGCAAGCTCATGCTGTAGCCGTGAGGGGACACGGGCCAACATGGCTGTGTGAGGCTCCCTCCCTCTCTCCTTCTCCCCCAGATTCTGCAGGGGCAGAGGATCAACCTGTCCTTTCCAGAAAGGTGAAGATACTACCTCTCTGGAGGGTTCCAGAGCAGGGGGGATTCCTCTTTGACTATTTTGGCCTAGAGAAGAGCCTCTGAAAAACTGGGTGCTAGAATCATCGGAAGCCTATGGTATGTAAATAGTCAGGTCAGACTCTATCTAGTGCTTCCTGTTTCTGCCGTGGAATCAGCAGATCAAAGGTTTAACAACACAAGGATGTGCCTTTCCTGGTATAAATACGAAATGTTGTAGGCAAATTCCCACAGCCATGGCAAGGAACCACCCAATGGAGAGAGGGGTGCTGTGTGTGTGTGTGTGTGTGTGTGTGTGTGTGTGTGTGTGTGTGTGTGTGTGTTTTGGATGCACATGCATGCATATGCACGTGGAGGCCAGAAGACAACCTTGGGTGTTGTTCCTAAGCACCATCTACCATTTTTATTGAGACAGGGTTTCTTACTATGCTAAAACTCACCAAGCAGTCTAGGCTGGTTGGCCAGCAAGTCCCAGAGATTCACCTATCTCTGCTTTCCCAGAACTGGGATCGCAGGCACACCACCACATCTAGCTTTTTCTATATGAGTTCTGAGGATTGAACTCAGGTCCTTATGCTTGCAAGACATGCACTGAAACACAGAGACATCTCCCCAGCCCTGTGTCTGCTTATGTAAACCTTGCCAGAGACCCCATGAGCTGCCCACTACATTCCATTTTACCATGTCATGACAAAGAAAGCTGCAGTATGGATGGGTTAAATGGCCTGCTAAGGCCACAGCTGGCAAGTAGCAAAGTCAGAGCTTGACCCTCAGCAACCAGTCCAAGATCTGTGCCCTTAAGCCTACAGCCCTCAGTGGATATAAGATGAAGTGAGTCCCAAGTCTGTTAGCCACAGCCAAGCCATGTGTTAAATACCTCCATCATGTTGAAGATAACAGTTCTTGAAACCAGCCACACTGATTTATGATAGCCATTCTCAAACTACGGAAACTTGTCTTCCTAGATCCCTGCCGGCTCAGCCCTGTGGACCCGAATAGTGGAGGACCTTGAGAGATGAGGAGGTGAGATGACTTTTTCCCTGATATTCTCTCACTCTCCTATACCCTCTGGATTCTATGGCTTTGAGAAACTTTTCTGAAGGCTTTGGATCCACCCCTGCCATACCCCTGTCTACTGCAGATACTCTGCATAGTTGTGATAAACTCACAACCAAATGGCTTAAGGGACCAAAGAGGTTTATTTCAGCTTTACAATTGTCTGGTTACAATCCCTTGTCCAGCTTGGCAGGAGAATTCACACCAACACCAAGAGCCAAGGGAACTGACCGTGCCAAATCCACAGGACTACTGCTGAGGAGGGGACAGTCCTCACTTGCCAGACCAGCATGCCTGACCATGCACACAAAAGGATGCCAACTTTGTTGACCAGTTCCCTCTATCCTATTCATCTTTCCAGGAACTAGCCCCATCCAACATGGGCTGGGTCTCTCCATCAACTAGATAATCTCCGACAGGTTTACCTTGGTGATTAACTCAACTACTAATTTCTCGTAACTGCTCCCAGAGCCCAGAGCTGCCAAGTCAACACCTGTATCTAATTCTGACATGGTCCGTGATGATTTTGTCTCTCATTCTCCCTCTGTAAGCCATCTCTCTTTCTCTATGCTCCCCTACCTTACACAGTGGCCCACTGTTCTAATGAAACTCATGTCTCTCAAGGTTCTCTCTCATGTTGGCTTCCTTTTATCAATGACCCTCCCATATGTTTTTACAGAGTTTCCACTGTAAATCCATTTCAAAATGGCCACAAGTTCAAAAATTAGACTTTTTCCTGAGTATGTCATGGCCAGGAGCAAAGAAACTCAGCTATCAGGAAATAAAGATGCTTCTAGTATATCTCAGGGATGACGAAAAGTATTATCATGAACGAGCCACAATGAACTCAGGAAAATGCCCTGCATTTGGCAGAGAAGCTGCTGGAATTCAAAGAAGCAAATTAGCCATGAATGGCCGCAGCAGAGTGTCTGCTTGACTGGATTTATTTCATAGTGAGAAACAGTCTCTACCCCACCCCACCACCCCGTGGCTGAAATGTTCCCTGGGAAAGCAACTTTCCTATGATAATTCGCTTATTCCCAAGTGGAAGGAATTTCCTCATCATCCTGGGCTGATTTCTGGCTCCCTATACGTACCATCTAGGACTCATCTCAAAGTCACTTAGAAGATGAACCCTGCTTCCTGCTATCTGCCCATCTCGTGGAAGTTAGTGATGCAATTCTTGTAGCAGAATAAAATTTTGAAAAGAAAAGTCTCCAATCAGATGATGGGAGAGATGCTCAAAGAGGCACAGGCAGGAGCTGGGCTCCTGCTGGGTTGGATTTCTAGTTGTGGGGCCCCTAATGGACTCGGTAAAACCCCCAGGAAGGTGAAGGAAATGGAGCCAAGCTTCCGACACAGGGTTTTGTAACGAGAACCATTGGATGACACTGCCGTTCTATTAGCAATTCGAAAATGAAACGGTGGCACGGTAGGAACAAATCCCTCCTGGTGGGTTCTTCTTTTTAATAAGGGCAGAAAAATCTTAGAGGAAAGAGTCTCACGGATTTGGGCACATTAAGCATCATTTCTCCCCCCCAAGGCAGCCAAAAGTGCTGGAGACGCATGTTATGACTTGCAGTAAGTAGAGCTCAGCACCACGCAACAGTAATAAAGCCCCGGTTGGGTTTTTAAAGCTATTTCTCATTCGTGCACTCAATCCTCTCCTCACTGGAGCATGGAGCGGTGGAGTGAGTGCGGGTGTGGTCCTCAGCTCCCTCCTCCTCCTCTCATTCCCTCCTGAAGGACTCCTCCTCATCACTCCAGCTTGAGATGTCATCTCTAGGGGGACACAGCTCCCGGGCTAACGTCACAGGACACCTGCAGCCACCTCCTCCCAGAGTTGTGTTGACTTCTTTTCCTTTGCTGTAATGAAACATCCTGACAACTACCACTTTGAGGGATAAGGATCTTTTTGGCTTACAGTTCCAGGTGATGGTCCGTCGTGACAGAGAAACCCCCACGGCTGAAGAAGCCTGAGGGAGCTGGTCACATCACATTCACAGTCAGGAGACAAGGACATCAAATGCATGCACGTGTGTGCTAGAAACACTCAGCTAGTTTTCTCTGCTTTTATGAAGTCTTGGATCTCCTGTCCAGGGAAGGGTCCCGCCCACAAGTAAGATGGAAGTCCTGCACCAATGAAGGTCATCAAGACAACCCCCCATAGGCATGTCTGAGGGTCCTTGTTTCACTGATTCTAGATTATGTCCACTTGACAAGTTCCTTGAACGGTCATGGAGTCACCGAGCAACCTCCCAGGAAGGCCACTTCCTGGTCTGCCATAGGTAATGAGTGGGAGTCTCCCTGCTCCCGCCGGTGACCACACACAGTCACATGACGACCTACAAGCTCCCTTGAGTTGAATGAGACAAAAATAACATGTGGAATTTTCTGCCAAATCTGGGAGATACAGTGTCATGATCGGTCCCACAGGCTCACGTGTCTGCCTCCCTAACTGGTGTCGGTTGATGTTTGGGAAGGTTGTGGCATCTTTAGGAGGTGGCGTCTTGCCAGAGGAAGGCACGTCATGGGGGCAGAGCTTGAGGTTTAATAACTTGGCCTTGCTTCCCCTTAGTTTGTTCTTGCTCTCTTGCTTTCCTGCTGGCTGCGGTGGCCTGAGTCGGCTTCCTGCTTCTGCCTCCAGCCACGCCTTCTGCTGTGTGATTCCTGCTATCAAGGACTGTGTCCCCTCTGGAAGCGTAAGCCAAGTAAATCTCTCTTAAGTTGCCTGAGTCTTTGAGAATTGTTTCACAGTAACCGCAATGCATGGGGAAAGATGCAGGAGAACAAACATTTCCTTGCAATAAATGAACCCAGCCCAGGAAAGGCAAGACTGAGGTCCAGAGGTGGGAGAAACCCGTGGGCATCAGAACCTGGGACGCCTGTGAGAGCCAGCGTTTCCCAGAGCAGGACTGTGCGAGAGGTTGGCACGAACGGGACTTGGCCTCTACATCCCAGTTCTCAAGGGAAAACACACACAGTGCCACGAGAACAGTAGGTCTAGGGACCAGTCAGACCTGGCACACGCTAGAGCTGGGCGCTGTCGGAAAGCCCAGAGGGTAGGGCTGGGGAGGTGGCTTGATAGGCCAAGCACTTGCGAGCTAAGTGTGGAGAACCGAGTTCGAATCCCCAGAACTTACACAAAGTCGGTCGCAGTGGTGTGTGTCTGTAATCACAGATCTCCTACAGTAAGAGAAATGCAGAAAAAGGAGAAGCCCTGAAACTTGCAAACCGGCTGCCTGGCAGACACTGCAGCAAAGAAAGAGACTCCGTTTCAAGTGAGGTAGATGGTAAGGACGGGCATCCAGGTGCATGACGTCCAGGTGCACGCCATGACACACATGCCTCCACACTCACACATGTGAGAGGGAGGAGGAGGAGGGAGAGAGAAGAAGCAACCTCGAGGGTAACACAGAGCCATCTCACAATGCCTTGTGTCTGCCTTATGTGTACAAAAGCTTGATCACCAGCACTGGCCTTGGCTGGGCAGAGATTTGCCCAACCCTACCACGTTACAGTTGGGGACGAAGAAACCAAGCAAAGGAGAAAGACTTCCCCAAGGTCACCTGCTTACACAGCGCCAGAACAGACAATAGGACACAGGCTGCACCTTCCACCTTCCCAATAACCAGAGCTGTGTTCTTTTGATTAACATCGCTAAAAGGCCAGTAGGAGAACTCAGTGGGTAAGATGCTGCTCATAAGCCTGGAGACCTGAGTTCAAGCCCCAGAAGCCCACAAGGTAGAAGGACAGAACTGACTTCTGAAAGTTATCCTCCTGACCATGCATGCATATTCATTCTCTCTCTCTCCTTTCTCTCTCCTTTCTCTCTCTCTCTCTCTCTCTTTGTGTGTGTGTGTCTCTCTCTCTTAAATGAATAAATACTAAAAAATAATACTACTCCCAACACTGAAAACCCACTTTTGAAGGCAGACACTAAGCAGCAAAGATGGGGGGAGGACTTCAGAGTCAAATGTGTCCCCTCATTGACTAGCAAGTGACCCTGAGGAATGAATTATTGACTCTCTTGTCCTTCCATCCATTGATTAGGAAACTGGGCAATTATTATCTTCCTTACTGGGTGAGTGGAAGGAATATTAGATGAGATTTATGTCGATTGTTGGTATATTGATACCTGATAAATCTTACTTCCTTTTGGCTTCTTCAATCCTTTGCTTTGAAGGAAAAGACAAAATGGAGTTTCTGGGGCCATGCAGCCTCATACATCGATTTCTGCTCATTGCCAGGTCTGGATGGTGAGGTAGACATCAGTTTTCTTATCTTTTCTTATCTGTCTAGAATTAATTCTCCCCTCCTGTGCTGAGTGTGTGTGTGTGTGTGTGTGTGTGTGTGTGTGTGTGTGTGTGTGTGTCAATGTGTGTATTTTTTGAGACAGGGTCTCTCATTAAACACAGAGCTCACTCATTTTTGGCTATGGTGGCTAGGCAGAGAACTGGGGAATCTCCTACCTTTGACACTCTATTGTGGTCACAGACATGTAGACACACCTTGACTTTTTTCTATAAGTATTGAGTATATGAACTCAAGTCCTTTGTTTGGGCAGCAAGTACTTTTATCCACTGAGCCACCTACCCAATCCCAGTTGAACCCGGCTTACTTTTACTTTCACCCATCTACTGAGATGACTTTGTGTAGTGATAGGATAATGGATTCTTCAGTGGGGAAGAGGATACCATCTAAATGAGTGGGTATAAACTGATCCACTTCCCTCCACCCCTCTGCTATTAAAAACATGTGCTTTTGCCCATTTGGAGGGACAGAAATAGACAGACAGACACACAGACAGACATATAGAGCTGGATGCTTTCTGTCACATCATGGAGCCTTTCTCCTCTCTCTTTATTGACAGAAGAAATGGATCCTTTCCTTTCGTGGGAAATCAATACTTATTTACTTGTTTCTTGCTACAAATACTGGTTCTCTTCTCTCATTCACACATTCATAAGACATTGTTGGGTGCAAAACTCAGGTCTAAAAAGGAAGTTGGAGCTCCACTAGGGCCACATTGCTTGACTAGGGAGAAAACAGAGGTGAATGTGACATCCTCACCATCAGGTCCTCTATTCCTCTGCCCCCCCATCTCAACAGCTTCAGTACCTTTCTGGGACTGGGACAGGTGCACACCAGGGGGGCACATGTACACAAGGTATTTATCACGGGTCAGTTTAATGTCAGACACTTATCGAAGAGCCTTTGGAGAAAGCATGGAGGCCCGACTCCTACTCCAGGACTGTGTCCTCATCGGCTGTGGGACCTTGGTGATGTCATTGAGCCATTCAGGGTTTGCTGTTTATCATTAAAATTAGAGTGTCATGAGCTGAAAGATAGCTCAGGGGTTAAGATTTTGCCTCGCAAACAGATGATCCTGAGTTCGGATCTGGATTCCAGGTACCACATAAAAATACCAGGCAGCAATGGTGGAGGCCTGTGTGTCCAGCCCTGGTGGGCAGAGCCTGGAAAATCCCAAAGCAAAACATAAAGGAGGTAGAAGCAATACAGGACTCCCAAAGTCACCCTTGGTCTTCCACAAGGACACACAGTGCCCTCTGAAAACATACACACACACATCATCATCATCATAACATAAAAATTAGGGGGTTGGATGAAAAGGACCATAAAATGTATAAGTTTAGTGAAGCCAAAACACATAACAAGAAAGAAGGAAGGGAGGGGAAAGGAAGGGTAGAGGAAGACAGAAAAGGAAAAGGAGACTGGAAGGAGGGAGACAGACAGAGGGAGAGAGAAAGAGAATGAGAGAGAGAGAGAGAGAGAGAGAGAGAGCCATCCCCTTCTACGGGGTCCCTGACATGTGCCCTGAATCCTGCTTTTCAGGTTTGAGTCCTTTGCTCTCTGGTTAAACTCCGTAAGTGTTCCAGCGCCCACAGAGAGAGGACTCTTGGCACATGTAGAACAAAGCAAAAAAGAGGCAGGTAAACCAGCGGGCGCAGGGCTGAGAGCCGAGGACATGCTCAGTGGTTACAGCGCTCACTGCGCAGGCAAAAGGGCCTGCGTCTGCATCCCCTGATGTCGCGTAAGATGCTCAGCTTGCCTGGCAGTCTGCCTGTAGCCCCAACCCTGGAAAGCAGAGCCTGGGGATCCTCAGAGCAAGGTGCGTAACCAGACTAGCCCTATAGGTGAGCTCTGGGTTTGGAGACCCAGAGTGAGGGAGTGAGGGAGACCAATATTCAAGAATGGCACCCTCGGATTTCCACATGCACCAGCACACACACACTTGTACTCACTCACATGCAAACACACATATACAGATACACATACCTCATACTCATAAAATGGGGGGCCGAGGAGATGGCTCAGTGGGTAAAGCACCAGCTGTGCAAGCAGGAGGATCTCCATGAGTTTGGATCCCTAAAACTGGAGAGCATGTCAGAGTTTGGCCAGTGAGGTAGCTCAGTGGGTGAGGCACCTGCTCAGAAACTCAGAAGCCTGAATTTGATCCCTGGTAATCCATGAGGTAGAAGGAGAGAACTGACTTCTGAAAGTTGTCCTCCACCTGCTCACAAAGCTGGAGACCTGAGTTCAATCCCAGGAAACCCCAATGATGAAATAAAGCAATTTACTTCTGAAAGTTGTCCTCTGACCTCTACCCATGCACCATGACATCCCCCCCTTGCATAAATAAATACAATTTTTAAAAATTTAATTTACTGGGGCTGGAGAGGTGGCTCAGGGGTTAAGCCTCTGCCTTGCAGGCAGAAGGTCCTGAGTTCGGATCCTAGACCCCACGTATAGACGCCAGGCGGAAGCAGGGACGGCCTGCGTTTCTGGTCCTGGTAGGGCGGAGCATGTGAATCCTGGGGCAGAGTAAACAAGGAGGAGGTGGAGGCGGTCCACGTAGTTCCCGAATTCATCCATGGTTCTACACACACACATATACATACGCAAACATATACACACACATGCACACACACATACACACACAATTGAATAGATAATAATTTAAAATTTTTTAAATAATTCAATTTAGTGCTGGAGAGATGGCTCAGGGGTTATGATTCTGCCTCACAAGTAGAAGGTTCTGAGTTCAGATCCTAGGTCCCACATAAAAACACCAGGTAGAAACTGCAGTGACCTAGTGGGTGGAGTCTGGGAAATCCCAGAGCGAAATAAAAAGGAGGTAGAATCAATCCAAGATGATTTCTGAAGTCACCCTTGGCCCTGCACAGGGACACATGTGCTCTCTGATACACACACACACACACACACACACACACACACACACACACAAATAGATCAATGAAGTATCACAAAAAGAGTTAGGTGGAATGTGGCCTTTCAGTACAGACCCAGCATCCTCACAGAACCCAGTTCTATGACCTCAGGATCCGCCCCATACTCCCGCATCCTCAATAGGACTAGAAGCGCTTGTCACTTCAAATAAGAAAAATCAAAAAGCTGCAATGAATGGATTTACTTGTACAAGGGCGCTCTTCGGGTTTTATAGTTCTAATCCACCTTAGAAGGTGGGTGTTCAATCCACTTAACATGGGAAACAGAGATGGGCCCAAAGTCACCAGCCAGCCAGGTAGGAGCCTTGATTTCTTTCTGTCTCTGCCTCCATTGCCATTTATACCTTCCCACATCTGCCAACTTGCCAGCCCAAATGACAGGTTTTAGCATGATGGCCTTGTGCCCAAGAGACACTCCCGCCTGTGGTGCCTGCTGTCCTACACAGACCTAGCTGGCAGAAGAAAGAAATGTCTTCACCCTAATGAGTCAAAGAGAAAGGAGTTAGCAGCAGCCAAACTGCACGAACGCACTCCGTGTGGTCCACGCGGACCGTGGGCGCTGACAGTTATAGGCAGTAGACACAGGGACCCGATAGCTGGGAGTCACAGTCACCCCCAACTATGCTGGTGACAGTTTTAGCGTGAACCTTTGAGAGACACTTCAGTAATGAGCTAAGGGAATTCACCTGAGCTCAAAGGCCTGCTTTTAGCATGACCAGCCTTGCACAGGAGACAGGAATTTGGAAATCTTCCATCACAGCCAGGAGATGGGCTTGGAGGTGGTCGCCAAGGCCAGGAAGCAGCTGGGGCCGAAGGAAACCCACCCAAGCAAGACAGCGAGTGGAGCTTTCCAGATTTCCCTGGAGAGTGGATACATCCAGAAGATCCTGGCTGGAGCTTGATGAGTTAAACAGAAGTTAAAAAAAAATAGAAGTAGAAGGGAAATGAGAGGGGCGAAGAGGAGCATTCAGGGAAACTGAGCCCCAAGAGATGCCAGGATGACAGGGCCATTGCTCTACACACGACGACCCTCATTCAGGACATTCTTGACTCTGAAGCCCACCTGGTCCACTGAGCATGGGACAGTGAAAGATTGAGCCTTGATCACCAGCTTGAGAGAATCTAGAGTCACTTAGGGGGCAAACCTCTGGGCGTGTCTATGAGGGGGCTTCTAGACCCACCCTGAACATTTGCTGCGCCATTCTATGAGTTGAATCGAAAGGAGCAAGTGAACGGAGCACCAGCATTGTCTCCCTCCATCCTGACTATGGATGCCACGTGGCCTGCTGCTTCACACGGAGGCTTCGTGGGCCCACATGAGACCAGGTGCTGCTGCACATCTGTTATCCCAGAGCCAGGTGAAGCAGAAACAGAAAGATCTCTGGAGTTCATTGGCTACCCAGCTTAGCCCAGTTTTGGTGAGAGACCCTGTCTCAAAAAACACTGGAATGTGGCTGAGAAAATTCCCCAGCATTGACCTTTGGGCCCCGCATACATGTACAAAAACACATGCACACACACCCACATGCATATGCACACACAGGACTATGTGCATGTATAGCTGCATGTGCACATATATATAACACACCCACATATACAACACACACACACGCACACACACACACACATACACACACACACACACACACACACACACACACAGAAAATTTCAGTTCCTATCTCTGCTCACTGACCTTTGCAGAGACAGGCATAACAGCTTCCTCCATAACTGCTTCCTTGGGAGAAGTCTGCCATCCACCTGCCCATGGGAGCAGCCTGCCATTTACCCACCCGAGTAAAGTCTGCCAGCCTCCTGCCCACAACAACACTACACAATCCAGCAGAAGGGTTTGACACCAGAACCTTCTCTGCCTGATCCCTCCACCTCTCTGTGCTGACTTATAGATCATTCTAGCTCTTGCCTGCAGCAAGGAGTCTGTCTTGGGAGAGGCTGGAATAAGGAAGTAAGTTCCTTCTCCCTGCTTGGATGGTACTACAGCCCTGGAGGTGGGACCCAATAGCTTCAGCTGCAGGGACAGGGAGGGGACACCTCTTGCAGAACCTCTTAGCAGGCCAACAAATCTCACACTGGATGTCTCAGCCAGCCCCACCAGGCACCTGAGGTTGCTACGACCACAGCTGGCTGCAGGGGATAACCAGGGCCCCAACCCACCACAGACTCCTCCCCAGCTCAACAAAGCTAAGCATCAGTGTGTGCTGGATCGACCTTAGGAGAGAAGACGTGCTTAGACTAATGGAGACAGTCCATTGGAGGCTGCGTGGTGGGGACTGAGGAACCAGAGCTGCTGAGCACCGCTGAGTCCCTCTCTGCCCACCGCCTGGTTGCTGCTGGTCCGGGCCACAGCACCTGCAGGTGCCCAGGAGCTTTGGGGGATATCCTGGCAAATCTCTGACCCACACCAAAGAGCAGATGGCTTGGCTCCTGCGTGCTAGTCGAAGGACTATCTTTGTATTTGGTCCCAGGTTTCCCGGGAGCTTCCACACCAGTGGACATGGCATGTTGTTAAGAACTGGTGAATATTAGGTACTTTGATGGGGGGCTCTCAGGACAAAGGGTGGGATGGGAGATGTTAAGAAAGCATCCGCTTTCTCTCTCCCTCCCCAAGTTTTCTGCGCATGCACAAAAAGGAATCCACAGGTCGTTGTACAAACACAAAGCAGCTCCTACCCACCCAGCCCACTCCAGCCTCGATTTCAGTTTCTCTAGATTTCTTGATGCCCACACAAGAAATGGCTGTGGATTTACCCACGTCCCTAACTCTCTGTCCCCACTTAGTCATAATAGAAATCATGTTCGCCCACTGTCACGGCACGGATGGAGAAAGTCCTAATTCCCTGCAATGATCTTAAGTGGCAATTCAAGGCTGAATGTACGTTAATGTTTTGTAATGCTTCTGAAAAAAAAAAAAACATCTTGAAATTATACTACAGCCCCCTGAAATTACAAGTCAGTGAAAGAGGGAACAAGCAATTTAGAATTGAAATGAAAATCTAGCAAATTGAGAGGGTGCTAAAATGATAAGGTGCAGTGAGGTTCAGGGGGCATAACAGGGAGGATGCTGGGGTGAACTCTGTCAATTGACCAGATGGGCAGGCCCATGGAACAGCCATTTATCTGGAGGTGAGGGTGGGGGGGAAGGGGGAAAGAGTCAGTCCCATCTGCCTTGTGAATTAAAAACGACCAGTGAGAGCGTCTCTCTTGGGCTTTCTTGGGGTGGGGAAGGTTGAATTGCAGGGGAGCTACCCTGCAGATAGGAAAAGTGGGGGTGTGGCAGGCATTGTTCCAAGACTATTAGGGGAGTTGGACATGCACTGGACCCAAGGAAGTCCTTTTCCTGTAGCAAGGGGCTGTGTGTCCAGCCTGTCAATTTTAGTTAATCGCCTTATTAAGTGTTGTTTTATTTCCCCCAAGCATTGCCCCCTAAGCATCTGGGGAACGCCCCAAGGGCCAAAGGGAGCTGCCAGGAAAAGAACGAATTGTGTTCTGGGCTTGAATTCAAGTCTAAGCTCAATGCTGATGCCTTTTGTCTAGTGGAGGTTTTGTTGTTGTTGTTTGGGTTTTAGGGGAGTTTTTGTTTTTGTTTTTTCTGCTTGTTTATTTGTTGTTGTTGTTGCTATTTTTATGTAGTCTATAAGTTGGTACTAATACATTCTCATATTATCACAAAGGCAATTAAGAGGAAGAAGCTTCCATTTCATATTTCAGTCATCTGAACACAAACAGAACTATACATTTTTAAAAAACCTTTCATTTGGATAACAAAAAAGACAAGTAAAATAACAAATTCTTTTTCTTTATAGAGGTGGATATTGAAGTGGACTAATTCAGTTTTCTTTTTAAAAGACTCCAAAGACAAAAAGCAGCTTAAAATCTAAGATGAAGAAAAAGTTTATACTTATTACTTGTCTGTTTTCCTACGTTTTGGTGCAGATTTATCTCTGTCTCCTTCTCTTGTTCTCTTCATTGGTCCAGCTGTACCATGTTCATCGTCACTATCAAATCTTGTTTTCCTTCCCAGAAACTGTACTCTTCCTTTACCAGATTCAGAATGGCCACCTCTATCTCCCTTTCCTTTTCCTTTACATTTTTGACCTTTTTTGATTTCCATTTGTTTAGGGATTCTTATTGATTTTCTATGATTTTTTACTTCTTAATTGTAGGTTTCCATTATTTACATTTCTGGCTTTATCCAGTGCTTTCTTCTACTTGTTTATTTTTTTTGAGACGGGGCCTTCTGTAGCCCTGCAGAATCGAGAACTCCTTTGGGAGTCCAGGTTGGCCTTGAACTTGGGAAGGTCTTCCTGATTCTGCCTCCTACATACTGAGATGGTGGACATGCACTGCCACACCTGACTCTTCAGTCTGAATTCTGAAAAAGTGCATGTGTGCATGTATGTCTGTGTGTGTATGTGCATGAGCAAGTACGCATGCGGTGTGCGAGATATGTAGGTGTGTGGTTGCATGCAGCCATGCAGGCAAGTGTGGAGGCCAGAGGCCCTCTCTGCTGCCGTTGCTTTGTTTGAGACAAGGTTTCTCAATGGATTTAGGGTTTGCTGGTTCTGCTAGACTGACTGACTAGGGAACCCCCATGATTCTCCTATCTCTGCCCGTGAGCATGAGGTTACAGGCATGTGTCACAACACAGGACTTTTTTACAGGGGTGCTGGGGATCCCATGTCCTAACACATGCACAGAAAGAACTTGACCCCCTGAGCTCTTCATCTTCCCAATCCCCCACCAAAAGTATTTAAAAATAAAAAGACCTTTGTAATAACAACAATAATTTAAGGAACAAATGGAAAAATAAACTGTAGAAAATTTACTTCCTATACAAACAGCTGATAAATGCCGAATGTACTCAATATCAAAAGAGCAGAAAGAAATCAATAGAAAGGAACTAATACCCTTCCATAGGCAGAGGGCATAAACAGGCAATACTAATGGCTATGGACATGTAAAAAGTGAACCTTGCTAACTTGCAAGAACAGAAAGCAAGACAATTAAATCTCATCTGAACTATATCATTGCAAATAATTTTACAAACTCTTGACCAATAAAGCAAATAATAATGAGGTTAGGGATAGAGTGGGAGAAGGGTGTTCCCAATTCAACATTTAGAGAAAAAACCTGCACAGTCTCCTAGAGAATGCTCCATGTAGATTCCCACTGAGGGGAATCTCTAAATAAAACACTCTGGTCAATTTCAATCCTGTATATGTACGTGTGGTCGTGTATATGCAAACACTGAGTATGTGTATACATGTGTTTGTGCATCTGTGTGAGTGGATGTAGGTATATGTGTGTGTACATGACTGTGCATTGTGCATATATAGCTGCATGTGTCTCTGTGTATGTAAGTGTATCCATTTTGTGTACATGTGTGTACATGCATTTCTGTGTATGTGTGTGCATGCACAAGCACTTGCACAGAGACCAGAAGTCAACTTCAAATGTCATTCCTCAGGATTGCATCCACCTTGTTTTGAAGACAGGGTCTCTCAGGACTCACCCACGGCTTGGAACTCACTCACCCAGCCAGGCTGGCCAGCTAATCCTATGGATCCCCCTGTCTCCACCTCCCCAGCAGTGGGATTACAAACAAATGCTCCCACACCAAGCTTTTTACCTGGATTCCAGGAGTTGAACTCAAGCCTTCATGCTTGTGTAGCAAGCACTTCACTGGCTGAGCCATCTCCCAGCTCCCGATTTCAATCATTTTATCACATAATTTGAATCCCAGGTGCTAAGCAGATAAGTCTCTGAGTATCCTCTGGGAAGAGAGGCATTATCATCCAAAGCTCTTGGAGGCCAAGCTTTGTCATGTCCTGGAAGAAGCTCCTGGGTTTGTTTGTTTTTTAACATTTTTTATTATTATTTCCGCTCATACAAACTTAATAGGTACACCGGTTCCCTCCCTCCCTCCTCCTCCCCCGAACCCCCTGCTCACCCCTCCCCATCCCCCAGTGCCTCCTGCCCCAATTCCCAAAGAGTCCTTTAATATGCATCCCTGACTCTCCTCTGGGTCCTCCTCTCCGATGACGTACAAGGACCCAGTGGCATTTCCCTGAACCCTTTCCCGTGTTCCCCTTAAGCACAGGAACACTACTGTGGCTGTCATTCCCTTGCCTCCAAGGATCTTGGTGCCTTTAGCAGATGCTAGACTTTGTGAGGTCAATAGTGTGTTGGACATTGCGCAGGGCATGCAAAGTCCAATTATGATTGAAGAAGCTCCTGTTTTGCAAATAGATTATTAGGTCTCTGGAGAAAACTGATCCACATGGGTTAAATGGAGAAGAGTGCAGGGAGATATGCAAGTCTCTGAAATATTCTGGGGTTTGCTGACTTCCCACCTGGGCCTTTTCCTGCTCTGTCCCTTGGAAATGAAAACCAAGCCCAGCAGTAGAGGGCTTCTGGAGGGGCTGAGAGAGCACAGACAATACAAAGCAACATCAAAGTAGAGACAGGAGGATGCTTAGAACAAAGCTATCAAAGAAAGTTGTGCCTCTCCGAAGGCCGAAAGGGCTACCCTCCCTCCTGCTTCCTGCAGGACTTATTTAGAGCATGTCAGAGGAAGAATGGAGGACAGTGAGCAGAGTGCTGGGGTGGGGGTTGTGGGTGGGGGGCACATAGGGCCTCTGACCAGGGATGGGAAGAGGAAGCAACTAGATTCAGGAGAAACTCTATGCTCCCCAGCAACTGTCTCTGAAGTGCCCCCTGCTGGAGGGAGGCTGCAGGGGCCACCCACATCCTCTTGAAAGCTGACTCCAGGAATTGTAGATATTCTTCAGCTGGGCCCGGGCTCAGCTGGTAGAGTCTCACGACATGCCTAGGTTCCACAACCAGGAATGCACTAACTGAATGTGGAGGTGTGCCTGTCTCCCAGAGGACCATCAGAAGTTCAAGGTCACCTCCTGTTATACAGTCCACCAGTCTGTGCTGTCTGAGACCCTGTCTCAAAAAAACAAAACAAAAACAAAAACAAAAAACTCATTTATATAGAGCCTTTTGTCGTGGTGTCCCATTGAAAAATCCAGCACTATGGAGGTTGAGGCAGGACACCAGCCTGGGCTACATAGGAAGACGCTCAAAAACCAAAACAAAACAAAGAACATGATCAGTGAACTACACAGCATATATTAAGACACAGTAAGTGCTCAAGAAATAGCGGTTCTTGGGGGTCCACCAAGATGGCTCAGTGGATGCGGCATCTGTGTGCAAACCTAGGACCTGAGTTTGATTCCTGGAAGTCCTCATGGTACAAGTGAACTCTGAAGGTTGTCTTCTGACTTCCAACCATGCACACGGCAGGTATGTTAGTGTTCTCTCTCTCATTTTTCTCTACCCTTTCTCTTCCCTCCCTCTCTCTTTTTTCTCTCCTCCCTATCTCCCTCCCTTCCTGTCCCTCCCTTTCTCCCTTCCTCTCTCCCTTATCTCTCTCAGCATTCTGACTAAGACTGAGGAAGGTGACTGGCCCATTATGTGTATGGAGGGGTGGGGGGGGGCACCACAGGCAAGGCAGACAAATAAACCTTGCCCGCCCCCACTCCTGGCACCTGGCACAGTCACATATCTGAGCTGTGTGGGGGTGCCGGGGCTGCCTCTTCCCGTCACCTGCTCAGCGCCTTCCCCAGGCTGAGTTCCAAATCAAATGTCCTTTCCAATAACACAGGCAGGTCATGTTCTGCACCCGAAGCTGTCCTCTCTCACTAAATGTGCAGCAAGGCCCTTGGCCTCTGTTTATTTGTTTACCTGTCTCTTCCTTTCTTTGAATCCAGGTCCATTGGGCCTCGGGATGCTGGTGAGAGATCAATGTGCAAGGCTACCTGATGCCAGGAAAATGCCATTTCTCAGGCTCACTGATGTCGCCCCCCCCACCTGCTCTGAGCCCAGCAACACAGCGGAGGATGTAATCACCGCTTCGAGATAGTTGACCTCAAATGCTCCCGCAGCCCCAGCAGGAACCCCAGAGCAGCAGAAACGAATGTGCCCCATGTCTGCGGGGCTCTGCCAGCAGCTCTAACGCAGGTGGCTGCTTTTTATGTTCCTCAGGGTTCCAAGGACAAGCGGCGGGCATGGGTACCTGCTCAGAGATGGCCAGCCAGCGTGCAGGCTTGCCAGCCTGCGACAGGGCCCACTCAGCAGGCCAGCATTTGAATTGTAAACAGCCATTTGACAGATGACAAGGTTTTCTAGGGCTGAGTCACAGAAAAAAACAGTTGAGACGGAGACTCACCAGAGGAAAGATCCTCACGGCATGGAGCAGACAAAATTGGCACTGGAAATGACAGAAAGCAGGGGCGGGGGGTAGTGTGTTCCAAAGATGCATGCGTGGGGCTTCTCTTTATGACAAGTGACAACTGCACACACGCTGGGTTGGCACAACTTTCCCCGTCCTGCAACAGACCCGCCTCCTCTGCCCACCGGCTTGCAAATGGATTTCTGGGACCGGCTGTTCTATTCCTTCCATTGGTTACGGTCCTAGAGTTAGTTGCAGAAAGACACTAAGTCTCGGGAAGCAAGATGGACAAGTGGGGATCGTTGTCAGCAAGTAACTTAGAATGATGGCTGGATTCTTTCTGCCTTTATTCACTTGCTAAAAAGGTTCTCAGCAGCCGATTCAGCGGTGGAGAGGAGAGACCTGTGTGCAAAACAGGACCCCTACCACCTTCTCTCTTCGTGAGTGGCCCCAAACCAGAGGCAGGCGCTGCTTCTGCTTCTTGCCTTCTCTTCCAGTTATTTCCGGGTTTTAATAATTATTCATTAATTGTGTGCTATGATAAGACCCTCACTGTTTTTGAAATGTTCTCCCTCTGGCTTCCAGACTATTAAAGACCCTGATTGCCTGCCAAGAGTGCAAAATTAAAAGTCAAAGCGCTACCTCTGAAAGCTTTAAGACACGCGCCCAGCCATGCCACCGCACCAAGCAGCTAGCTGTGGGTTGAATTGTTCTCTTTGGAAGCATAAGTCAACAGGACCTGCTCCTGCAGAATTTTTCCTTCACAGCTCTTATGGCCATTGCATGAATAACTCATCTCCTGCCCACCTCCAGATAATATCTGCCTTTCCCCGATGTCAGGCTTTAAGGATAACATCAGATTGCGTGAGGAATCTCCCTCAAGGTCCCCTAAATAACAGACAAACATCAGCTTAAGACAGGTTGAACCCCACCCAGACAAGCCCTGAAGACCATTAGAAATAGAATCTCATGGGCTGGGGGAGATGGCTCAGCAGTTAAGCACTTGCTGAATGAGCAAGAGGACCAGAGATCGGATCCCCTGATCCCATGTAAAATAACAGATTGTTGGATATGGAAGCCCATTTGCAATTCCAGCTTCAGACACTGGGGATTCCCGGAGCAAGCTAGCTAACTAGACTGGTTCTGCCTAGTCAGCTCTGGATTTGATTAGAGACCCTGTCTCCAAAAGAAGAAGGTGGAAGATCAACTGAGGACGAATTCTGATGTTAACCTTGGATTTCCACATGCACACGCATATGCATTTATATGCATATATGCACCCACACACATACAAACACACATATATTCACGCGAGCACTTTCCACATATAGCCACATGAAAAAAAAATCGACAAATTGGGGAGGAATAGAAATACAGTCTCAGAGATGTTCTTGCAAAGCCTATAGCTACCCACTTCTTCAGGGAAGAAAGAACAGGAATCTAGTGTGATAAACTTTCTACAGGAGGTCGCTGAAGGCAGGGTGGAGGAATCAATGAGTCCATGGGGTGAATAAATACAAAGGCTGAACCAAGGACAGGAAAAGGACAAGCTACATTCCTGAACAAAACAGATCAAGACAAACACAACGAACATCTTGCAAATTTTGCAATTACTGTCACCCGCTGAAAAAATACAGCTAGGAGCAAGCTAATACTTGAGATACGCAATAATACCCAAATTATCTTTTCATGTGGCTGCTTCCTGCATCCTCATGGATGCCTTCTGACTCACACCACCCCCCACACTTATAATAAGGTCTTCAGACTAAAGCATCATCAGGGAAAGCCAACACAAAAGGCCTGAGCTAAGTGGAAATGAACTGTCTTTCCCAGGAAATGAACAACAAGGTCCTCTGCCCTTGGACACCTGCCTTGTATTTACTGGCACCCATTGATGATAGAAGATTCCAGAAAGGAAGTTGAGACTCTGATTGGGAAGGTGGCTCAGCAGGATGCTGAGCAAGACTAATGACTGGAGTTCTGATCCCCAGATGCCACATAAAACCAGACACAATGGTCTAAGTGTCTGCAATCCTAGCATGTCTCTAGGAAATGGGAGGCAGACACCCAGGAATTTCCAGATCTCTGGAATTCTGTCCCACAGTCTCCCAACGTTCCCAGGGCCCTGGAGCTGAGGGCTGAGGACAGTCCAGCAAGGTCCTGAAATATTAGCCAAGCAAAGGAAAGCATGAATTGGACAGGACCCAGGTTGCCTGGGTTGGGACTCCCACAGGAGTGCATTCTGAGGGGACCAGATAAGGGTGAGGAGCAGGACAGCTGAGAAGCCTCAGCTTGTGAGTGAATGGGAGAGAAAAGTGTTCACCTCCTCTGCAGCAGAGAGGCCCTCTGCTGGCTCCATCACTATGGGGTGCGCTGACTTTCATTTGCTCTCTGCTAACTAGAAAGTCCCACTGAGGCAAGCCAACCAGACTGCCCAGCACAAAGCTGAGATGTCCTGACTGCCACTTTCTTGTACAATGCCAAAGCCAGTCCTTGTACAATGGCTAAGGACTGAAGGCACTCACTGTGTGGGCCTGATAATCTGAGTTCAAACTCTGGAACCCATACAAAGTAGATGGAGACTGCTGAGTCCACGCAGTTGTCCTCTGACCTCCAAATGCATACTGTGGCATATATGTACACACGCATGCGCACACACACATACACACGCACACACTGGATTTACAATCACCATAGAAATGCATCTATGGGTATGTCCATGATGGTGTGTCCAGAAAGATTTAACACAAGTGGGCAGCACCATCCCCTGGGCTGGGGTCCTAAACTGAATCAAAGGAGAAGCGAGCTGAGCACCAGCATCCGTCTCTCTCTGCTTCCTGACTGTGGATGTCACGTGACCAGCTGCCTCACGCTCCTACTGCCACGCCTTCCCCGACATGGTGGACTGAACTCTCTCCCTGATGTTACTTTTATGAGGTGCTAATATTTTTCTACAAATACTCAGTGCTTCCTTAGCTTTCCCTGTTTACATAGGTACAGCTTGCGTCGATGAGATGAGCTTCCCCCCTCACCTTGTATGACGAGGACATTTCCTACCCTGTAGCACTGTGTTAACCATCTGGACTTTGCAGCTTCTCAACCAATCACAGAGAGAAGCCAGTAGAAGTGACCTGCTGCAGACCATACCCCTTGTCATGGCTTGAACCTGAGTTGTCCCCCACAGGCTGACGTGTTCGAATTCTTGGTTGATATTAGTGTCTGAGAAGGTCGTGTGCTTTTGGGAGGTGGAGGAAGGTGCATCACATGACACATGCTCTGAGGTTGCTCCCCACACACACCTGTTTCCACTATCGATCTGTCTAGAAGCCTGCTGCTTGCTCTTTCAGTCTCCATGTCTGCAGTGACCCGAGCCTCCAGTTTCTGCTACCTGCCATACCTTACCCACCATAACAGACTGCAGCTCCTCTCGGGAACTGTAAGCCAAATAAATTTCCCTTTCTCCCTTAAGCTGGTTATATGAGTAACTAAGACATCCCCCTTCTGGCCAATTCTCCCCCTCTTCCCCCACTACACACATACACACACACACACACACACACACACACACACACACACACACACACACACACACACACACACACACACCTTGCCCAACTCCCAGCTGCTCAGAGGTAAGACTTGGCATTCCCAGACCTGGAGGACACAGCTGGGCCATGCTGCTATGGCTTCAGATGGCAAATCCACTAAGTGAAAGTGACAGCCAAGTCCACAAATATATCGGGGAAAGGACCACTCAGGGTCTCAATTTCACTGCAAAGAATTCAATTTCACTCAAGGAAGGAACTCCCTTTGGCCTCTGCTGCACTGTCCTGATGCCTCTCTTATTTAAATGTGTGTGACTGGAACCTTCCATCTCTCAGCTGATTAAACTTCCCCTGGGGAGGATTTCCTAAGGCAGAGCCAGACACTCCTGACTAGATTCCATGACTGAATGGCAATCACCCCATTGCAGTCCGCCTGTATGGTTGCTGATAAATGACCATCAAATGGCTTAAGGGAACAAGGAGTTTACTTTCTTACGACAGTCCAGTTCCAGTCTGTCCAGCTTGATGGGAGAGCATGCACCAACATCAGAGCTAAGGGAACTGGCCACACCATCTCTACATAACAGCTGAGAGAGGGAGGATCCTTACTTGCCAAACCAGCATGTCTGGTCAAGTGTACACAAGGATGCCGATTCTTTCAACCAGCTCTCTGCATTTTTTCCAGGGCCTAATCCCACCTACCTGGGCCTTCCCTATCAGCCAGACAATCTCCTACAGGTTTGCTCTAGGCTTAACCCAACCTCTAATTCTCCACAAATGTGCCCAGAGCTCAAACCCTCAACTGTCAAGTTGACACCTGTGCCTAACTGTGACACTCCTTCACCTATGAATGGTTTGAGAGAAGTGGGTGCATGTGTGTGTGTACGTGTGTGTGCGTGTGTGCGTGTGTGTATGTGTGTGTGTGTGTGTGTGTGTGTGTGTGTGTGTGTGTGTGTGTAAGAGCTCACTTGAGTGTGTGTACCTATGCTATGGAGACCCAAGGGTAACTTCAGGAATCATCCTGGATTGCTCTACTGCCTTTTGGCTCTGCTCTGGGATTTCCTAGGCTCTACTTTCCAGGGCTGGAAATGCAGGCTGCTGCCATTTCCACCTGACTTTTTTTTTTAAATGTGTGATCTGGGGATCTGAACTCACTCAGATCCTTTTGCTGGTGAAGCAAAGGCTTTAACCCTTCAGCCATCTCCCTAGTCCAGCAGAAGATGTATTTTAAAAGCCACACAGAACAAAGTTCCCAGGGGCAATTGTCCCTAGGACTTCCCCCAGGCCCCCAAGAACAGGAAGGGACCAGGGAACCAGTAAGTGATTCTCAGTTCCCTGAACCTTTGCGATGAGAGGAAGTATTTCTGGGACAGTCACTGGGCCAACTGTCTGGGCTGGGCTATGCAGACCCACACCACCATCCAGAGCACGAGGCCACAATCCCCAGAACCTTCTTACTCCCACACTGATGGCTTTCCCAAGGTATCTCTCTTTGTCTGCAATGTCTTCTTGCTCCTTCTTAGCCTGCCACAGCTTTATTGCTCCTGTGTTTCCCATATTCTCCTCTCCCTGAAGTCATGTCCACTTGGATCTGGTCACCTACCAAGCACTCACTCACACAGGACACAAAGGTGGAGACAAAATCTGCCATCGGGACTCTGAGGAACTACATCCCAGGTCCGTCCATCATTAATTGTGTGATCTTTGAAGTTTCTTCAGGACTGACTTACTGTACTTCAGTGTCCCCAAGAGTAAAATGAGGCATTGTACTGGTTAAGTGTACTCAGCTGTGACCACAAGAGTAACATAAAGCAACTTAAGAGAAGAAAGATTTTGGCACATGGTCTCAGAAGACATGATGGTGATTTATACTGTCAACTTGTCAGGATTTAGAATCACCATGGACATGTGGGTGGTCCTGGATATAGGGGGGGTTCTAGATTAGGTTAATAAAAATGAGAAGAAACGAGAAGACCAACCATAAAACAAAAATTCAAAGTACCATCCCATGGGCTGTGGTCTTGAACTGCATGGAAAGGAGAAAACGAGCTGAGCACCAGCATCCATCTCTCTGCTTCCTGACTGTGGGTGTCACGTGACCAGCTGCCTCACGCTCCTGTCACCATGCCTTCCCCACCATGATGGATCATATCCTCTTCAAACTGTGGGCCAGAATAAACCTTCCTTAGGTTGCTTTGACTAGATACTTAGTTGCAGGAACGAAGACTGAGATTTCATCCCATTAAAATGGAACAACTGTTCACATCACAGTGAACCAGGAGACAGAGAACAAAGAGAAACAGCCAGTTCTATGATGCCCCTGCAGACCCACCCCAGTGTCCTACTTCCTCCAGCTATTCCCCACCTTCCAAAGGTTCCAGAATGTTCCAAAACAGCACCACCAGCTGGGCGACCAGATATCCCAAAACATGAACCTATGGAGACATGTCAGAACCAAGCCACTGATCACTCTGTATGCTTCAACGATCACACCAGTAGCACAAAAAGTGTCGGCATAGGCAGCCAACATGGTTAGCCGCAACATCAAGAATTGTTAATAGTTGCAATCTGACTGCATTTCTAGTTCTGCGCATCTAACCTCTTCTACTTCGTAACCCTTCTTCCTGCTTTCCAAAGCCTCTTCGTATGGGCCTTTCTTTTATATTCTTTCTGTATGCTGCTGCTAAACTCCTATCCACCTGCAGAGTTCCTATCCTGTTCCTTACCCGCCCCTCAGGCCTTCCTGAAGCATCCCAGAGAGAAGGACTTGTTCTCTTCTGCATGTAGTCATAACGCTCCACGCATGGCCCTGTATACGAGAGGATCTTCCTCTCCTTCTGCTTTGTGGTGAATAGTTCCAAAGATTCTCTCTGCCCTTGAGCGCCATCCTCTCCAGAGATGAGACAAATTCATCTCGTGTCTCCAGAGCCAAGCTCAGAGCCGAGCACTGGTTTAATTGGATCCTCCTGTGTTGGGGCCACATTCTCTCCCCAGGACTGTTAGCTCAGCGTTTTGTGCTGTCAAGACCAGCGTCTTTTATGTCTACGTCGTTCAGCACGGGAAAGCTTTTCTGAGTGTTAATGAACACCCACCACAGCTTCTCCTGGGCAGTTCTTAAGAGCTGCGATGATTGAACAATGGAATCACCTTTTTCTTCTTCTCATTTTTTTAAAAAAGGCATTCTAGCAAGGACTAAGGGAACATCTATGTGCCTGTATGGAGTAGGGGGAGAGAAGCAAGGAACAAGCTACATAGTGATGGGGGGGGGGCATAGACAGAACTGACAGCCATGAAACAGAGCCCTGGCTAGACCTTATCACATGGTAATGTCATATCACATGTACCCAAACCACAATGTGCCTGGGGGGAGGGGGTCCCAGAACAAAACCACACACACTACAAAGTTGAAAAAGAGGATATATAAGAATCCATACAATGGCTTGGCTAGAAGTTTCCAGAAGGTTGAGCAGGTCCTAGCTAGAGTTAGAGGTAGAATGATATAACTCTTTAAAAAACCAGGTTTGTGCTCAGCTGTGGATGATGCCACACGCTAGTTTAGCATGCTCAAAGCCACGGGGTCCATCCCCAGAAACACTATACAGGAGCATGGTGACCCATGCCTGTCACTCCAGCACTCCAGAATGCAGAAGTAGCAGGAGACTTGGTAGTTCAAAGTCATCCTCAGTTACATAGAGGCCAATTTGGGCTTTGTGTGACTCTGACTCAAACACAAATAAATGTGTCAGTATGAAATGCCACGGTATCTTTTCTTTTTCTTAACAACTGTGAAGTGCAGTAGGTGATTCTGTGGTAGAATTCTTACCTGGTACCTTAACAGCCTTGGCTCCTAGAAAACAGAGAATCACACACACACACACACACACACACACACACACACACACACAACACACATACACAAAGTTTATTTGGGGGCTTGGAGAGATGGCTCAGAGGTTAAGAGCTTTTACCTCACAACAAAAGAACCTGAGTTCCAATTCTCAGATCCCAAGTAAAAATGCCAAATCAATATAGTGTTGGCCTGAAATTTCATTTCTGGAAGACAGAGCCTGGGAAACCCAGAGCAAAGCAATATGGAGATAGAGCAATCCAGGATGATTCTTGATGTAATTGTTTACAGATACACACACACACACACACACACACACACACACACACACACACACACACATTCACACAGAAAAAAAAGTGATCTTGGGTTAGAGAGGTGGCTTAGTCAATGCAATGCCTGAAGCACAAGCATGAAGACCTAAGTTCAGATCCTACCACCCACACAAAACTGGACGTTGCAAAACACACCTATAATCCCCAGAACTGGAGAGATGGAGACAACAGGACTCCTGAGGTTCCCTGGCCACCCAGCCTAGCCAATCAGCAAGCTCCAGATTAAGAGAGAGAGATCCCGTCTCAAAACATAGCATGGGGCGTGACTGAAGAAGATGCTCAACATCAACCTCTGGCCTCTATGCACACACACCTGCACTCAAACATGCATGTATCCACACACATGTGTGGAGGCAACACACACACACACTCGTGTGATTCACATGTCACCTCTTTGAGCAGATCACCTTCTCCAGGACAAGCCCACCTGGGCAAGGAAAGCAAAAGATGAATTCCAGCCGGAGCTGTCCCTTCTCACAGGACTCGTGGGTGGGGCCACCCTTCATATGACAATCATGTCACCCACGGACCAAGGCTTGCGCTGACTAGTGCCTGTCCTCCACACTTTGCTTCCAAGTCTGTTCCACTGCAGGCCACAGTCCCTGACTTTTATTCCTCATTCATAAATCAAATCACTTGCCTATCACTGACAAAACTTCGGAGCTGAGAGGAACTGCAGCAGACATCTCTGGCACTCACATCCCCATTCTGCATCTCCACACCCTTTCCTGTGCACTGCATGCCTTGCTTCCAAATAAAGACACCAAAATTTTCAAGGAATAAAGGGATTTTCCCACATTTAATTGATGCTTGCATTAGCTGTTTTTCTATTGCTTGACAAAATACCTGATAAAAGCAACTTCAGGAACCAACAGCCTATTCTGGATCATGGTCTGAGGATGCAGTCTTTCCTGGCGGAGAAGGCATGGCGGCAGGAGTGGGAGGCAGCTGGTCACGTGACATCCACAGTCAGGAAGCACAGAGAGATGAATGCTGGTGCTCAGCTCGCTTTATCCTTTGGATTCAGTCCAGGACCCCAGTCCATGGGGTTCAGGGTGGGTCTTCCCACCACAAGGAACATGATCTAGACCTTCTCCCAGAACTGTGGAGAGATTTGTCTCCCAGGTGATTTTAGACGCTGCCCATGCAACTATCAAAGTTGAACATCACAGAACACTAAGACAAGAATCCAGTCAGCCAGTAACACGGCATTTTCCCCACAGACAAATCCTTCCCCTGGCTCCAGCTGCTACCTCTAGCCAGTGTCAACTGCCCCAATAACTGCTGCTAATGCCACAACACGGCCGTCCTCCCTCCAGAGAGACACATCAAAACAAACATCGAGCCACTTCCTTCTGATTAGGAGTCAGCAAAAGCATCCCGGCATGAGAAGGCAAACAGATCTTTTTCAAAAGTTTTATTTCTAAAGTCCTATGGGGAAATAAATCCACAGCCTCCCTTGGAAGCCTATTAAAAATCCGTTTCACTCAGACCTGGCCCAGCCACCCCAGCGGGAGCATCTTCCGGTTATAGCTCAGGCCTGCGGAGCTGGGCAGAACAAAGTGCGCACGCGTCCTCCACGTGTGCCATCTCAGGCGGCCATGAACATGGTCAGCTTGGAAACTGTGTCTCAGCCTCCCCACCTCCCTATAACCCAGTCTTGATGTTTCTTTTTCTTTCACATCTGTTCAATTCTCCTTTGCCTTCTCACACCCGATGTTATCAGGAGCTCAGCCTGGGCCAACCATATTCCCAGTCCTCAGAGAGCAGTGTATGTGTGTGTTTACTGCAAGGTATTTGTGCATGGGCATGTGAGTATACATGTATTGGTGTGTGTACATGTGTGTGGTATGTGTGGTACATGTATATGAATGTATGTGAATATGTGTCCATGCACTTGCATGTGTATGAATGCATTTGTGCTTGTGTTGTGCATTTGTGTGTATGCATGTATGAATGTGTGTGTGTGTGCATGCATGCATGAATGTGTGTGCTTTCAAACCCTTCACGAGCTGGCACAAAGGCTGGGGAGATGCTCAATGGAAGAAGCCCCAGCCCTGCAAGCACAAGTATTGGAGCCTGGATTCCCCAGAACCCAGGTGCAAACTGGGCAGGTTTGGAGGTCACCTGTAAAACCAGCACTCAAAAGGTATTGGTAAGGGATCCCCTGTCAAGCTGCTAGGTACCAATTAAATAGCAAGATCTGGGTTCAATTGAGAAACCTTGCCTTCACAATAAAAGGAGAGAGCTTTAGAAGCAGACATATGAGGTCAACTTAGAATTTACACACACATACAAATATACACAGAGACACACGAATGCATACACACACATACACACAAATATACACGGGCACATGCAAACATAGACACATATACATAAACACATACATTCAATGACACACAAATGCACCCGCAGACCCAGAGGGATACACATATGCACACACACACACACACACACACACACACACACACACACACACAGAGTAAAAGGAGTTGGCCCAAAGGAAATATATTCGCCCCAAAGCAAGCAGACTGCACAGGAGCTCCTAGACTCTCTAGCTGGAAGGATCTGCCATTCACACTTGAACGTCTCCACCAAAACCCACGTTGAAGTTTAAACCCTATTTTGAAGTACTGAGAAGTTAGAGGGGATGAGAGGGAGGTGTTTAAGTTGGTGAGTACTGGGTGATCCTCAGAAACCATGCTTACAAAAACAAAAACAACGACAACAACAAAAGCTAAGCATAGCAGGTGCATCTTCAGCCCTTCACAGGGGTGCAGAGACAGGTGCATCCTGGGAGCCCAAGGGCCAGCTAGCCCGTCTAGTCAAAATGAAAAGCTTCAGTGAGAAACCCTGTTCTAAAGCACAGGGTAGAAGGGAGATCAAAAAAGACAATCCGGTGTCAGCCCCTGACCTCCATGTGTATTCAGACAAGCACACATGCATACGCACATGTATGCAAGCACACACATACACAGGCATGCACACACACAAACATACATATCCAAACCCACATACAGAAACATACACATGTACAAGTAAGTGTGTGTGTGTGTGTGTGTGTGTGTGTGTGTAAAGAAAGAGAGATACAGAGAGAGAGAGAAAATGCTTTAAAAAGTACCATAGACCAATTAAGTTGGAAACTTCAGATGTAGGATCTGGGCACTGTTACAATGTTTAAAAAATATATGCCCAGGATGTCTTTAAAGTCAAGACTGAGGACTTGTCCAGACCAAACTCAGTTACGATTGGCCAAATAACTGTGAATAAATGTCTTTAATAATTGAGGCATTAGCCCATCTGCATGCATCAGTCAGCACCTAGATACTAACTGAAGATTAGCTCCGCGCTCTGCAAAAATGGATTCTCAGGTCTGGAGGCTGCTAGGTATGCCTCCCACCCCGTCTGTCCTGACTTGCTACTGGTCATTCCCACACCTCGAAGTGATAGATACACTCACTGCACCCAGTCTGACCACGGACTCCGCACACCCGGCATAGAGGCCCCAAGCTGCAGGCACCCAAGCAGTTCCCTGGGCTCTGCCTGGGTGATTGGCTTCACACACGGGGTTGTAACCCATTAGGGAACAGCCACGTTCTGTCTCCAGGAATTTGGAGCAGAGGCTGTTTCTTCCTTGTGGAACCACAGTGTCTTAGAGGTGTCCATCCCTGTAAACTCACAAAGATCTTCGCGTGATCATTTTTATGCCACCTCATTATAGCAGACATCCTTAACAGAGACTGTCCGGAGACTGGTAAGTGGTTCATGCACATAAGGAGAAAGTAGTTGAGGTTGAGAAGGGCATGCAGGCGGGGTACTAATAGAATAGTTTCTACTGGATAGTTATTGCAATTAGGGATTTCTAGTCCAATGGGAATCACATCCACCAGTCTTTACTATGTCACTTCCCTAGTAACTCTGGACCCAAGACTACAAAGGATGAAGGCTTAACCTATCCCTACCCTTCGTCCCCTTGCTCTCCTGCCATGCTGTCATGTCATGGTGGCTCTCTCTCCCCCCATTCTCTCTGTCTTTAAGCTGTCTCCTCTGCTCTAGTGTTCTCCCACCTTAAGGCTATGGCTATCTCTCTGCCTTCTTGAACTGACTGTCTCAGAGTTTCTTCCTTTTCTTCTCCTTTTCAATAAAATCCTCACTTTAACCTTTTCCATGTCTTCTGGTTTCAATCTTTGACTCCAGGGCACAAGAACCCCTAAAGAAGTTTGGTTTCGGGCTGGAGAGGTGGCTCAGGGGTTAAACCTCTGCCTTGCAGGCAGAAGGTCCTGAGTTCGGATCCTAGACCCCATGTATAGATGCCGGGCGGAAGCGGGGGCAGCCTGCGTTTCCGGTCCTGGTAGGGCGGAGCCTGAGAATCCCGGGGCAGAGTAAACAAGGAGGAGGTGGAGGCATCTATGGTGGTTCCCAAATTCGCCCATGGTTCTATACACGCGCACACACACACACACACGCACACACACACACACACGCACACACACACACACACACACACACACATACATACACACATACACGCACACACACAATTGAATAAACAATAATAATAAAAAAATTTAAAAAAAAAGTAGTTTGGTTTCAGTGCAAAACAGCCAAGCCAGCTTGGTAAAAAGGAAGACAGTCTGGGAAATACACAAAGCTGGTGTCAACAGGCTGTGGGCAGCTCCCAGGAAGTCTCTTCCCAGGGAGGACCCTTAAGTACCACCACCCTCTCCCTTAATAAACTTCTCTACTTGATGGGTGTAACAGTTACTCTTAACCGTTGGTGAGAGAGAGCACCAAAGTCAAAAACAGACTTTCATGGTGGAAGTCCCATGGCTGGCTGACGGCAGCTGGAGACAGGCTGTGTCACACCCATCCAAGAGTCCAGTAGACTTCCTGGAGTCTCTCTTCTCCTTCCCAGACTTCTGTTCTGTGGCTCCTTTTATCTGGTCCACTATTGGGAGGTTCCAATGGGATCTATGGAGGCTCCAATGGAATCTAGGGCTGTATTCATATTATCCAGAAAATCCCTTCAGGTAGTCTCAGCTGATCTTGCCAGTTGTGTCTCAGCTGATCTTTGTTTATGCCAGGTGTGTCAAGTTGATACCCAGGATTAAATATCACAATGGGTAATCACTCCTTTATATGTACTTCTGCATTAAATACAAGAATAACTGTAACCGACTGAATAAGGACAGTTTCTATGAAAGACTTGACCTGTTCAGGATAGAGACCATCCGAGACTAAGATGGGGAAGGAACTAGGCAGAGACATTTAGGAGGTGATCCTCTGAGCTCTGTCTACTCTTACCCCAGGGGCATACCTGCATGGCCCCTTTCTTGTCTGCTAAGGGCAACTTTGGCCGCTTGCTCTATCTGTGCACACATATGCACTATTCTCTCTCGGAGGCATGAGAACAGAAATGGTGGGTCACTGGGATCAAAAAGAATTCAGGAGGAAGGAAATCTGTAACAAAACATACGCCATAGGAAACCTGCACTCCAGGCTCCTGCCCCTTTACAGTGTCTAGCTCTGCCTACACACTATCAGTCCTTCAGTCAGGGTGTCCAGCAGTCTGTCTCAATCTGTACAGAAGGCTCCTGTTGACAGGTGCTTGGGATTTCAGAATCCACTGTGCAAGTTTCTCATCTGGGATTTGCCTGCTTGAAGTGACATAAATCCCTTCACTTTCTGGCCCTTTGGGACTGACCGGAAATAACCAGTCACCCCTGGATCATCATCACACACCCAACAAAAGAGAATGAGGGGCGGGTAAGGTCCACAGCTAGGGAGAGACTCTGGAGAAAGACTCACAGAGGTGAGGTGTGGCAGACTGAGCTGTTCCCACTGCCCCGAGGAGAGAAGTTGTGTTAGGCCAAATGTTTTACATCAGTAAACTTATCCCTTCCCACATACCATCTGATCCCAGCCCAAGCCAACCTTTCCTTCAAACACTAGAGACTCAGATGCACAACTGGACCTTTTTGGTCTCTGAATGTAGCATTAAGAAAGGCCAAGAATTCATTACCTCATGCTCAGAGATGGTGCACTGGTAAAGGACTTGCTGTCAAGCATTGGGAGCTGAGTTCAAATCCCCAGAAGCCATGCAAAAAGTAACATGATATGGCTCATAACTGCAATCCCAAAGTTACTATAGGGCAATATAGGAGGCAGAGACAAGAGAAGTTTCTAGGCCAAGTAGCCTGGCCTAGGCCTTGGGGAACAATACAAGAGGCATCTCTTTAGACAAGGCAGAAGGTGAGGACTGATACCCAAGGTGGTCCTCTGACCTCCAGACATGCATGTGGTATGCACACACCCCACACTCACACACATGAACATACATGTACAATATGATCATACGCATGCAGTGCAAACTAAATAATAAATGAATATGAAAAAAAGATACCCTCAGATGTCATCCCTATTTTGGTTTAATCAAAGTCTGGTCTGTCCGGAGCTCTTGATGACCTTGAAGAACTGTCACAAGGGTATCTGCCTTCTGCCCAAAGCCAGACCAAAACCCGACAGCTAGAGATAGTGTTCACAGGCTGTGGGAACATAGCACCGACTCTCCACTTGTTTGCACTCATCAGGCAGGATCATGGTTCTCAACCTAGTCCATGCATGGAATGCCAACAGGAGCCTTCAAGAAAGAAGTTACACTTGAGTTCCATTCCAGGGCTCAGGCGGCATATTAACATGCTTTGAAAGCTTCTCTGGTAATAAAATGTTCCCAGTCAAGGCGGAGAAATCTGGTGACAAAGAGATGTGGAGAACACAGGTAGAGGCCAGAAGAAAGAAGGGGATTAAAACAAAGATGTGCAGGGGAAAGAGAATTATTTGGGGGATTGAAGTGAGAGCCTGGGGACAGTGCAGGATACATAGTAGGAAGGCAGGCAGGGGGAGAAGGGCCCAGGGCAAGGGTGGGCCATGCTAATGGTTGGGAGTAGAGGAAGGGCATGAGAGTAGAAAGGAAGACAAAGTGGGCTGAGGGGATGGCTCAGGGGTTAAAGCCTTTGTCTTGCAAGTAGAAGGACCTGAGTTTGGATCCCCAGACTCCACTTAAAAATACTGGGCAGATATTGTGGCAGTCTGTAAATCCAGGTTTGGAAGGCAGAACCTGGGAAACCCCAGAGCAAAGCAATATGGAAGTAGAGCAATCCAGGATGGTCCCCAATGTCACTTTCAGGTTTCTATAGGCACGCGTATTCCATAGGCACACAAGCACATACATGTTCACATGTGTGTGCACAAGCATGAAAAAAAGAAAAAAGAAAGCCAGTGTAACCCAGGAAAAGCCAGAGGCAGAGACGGGAAAAGAATGGTATTTATTGAGAGCTTGCTACAAGCCAAGCCCACTGCCTGGGAAGCTTTTGCAAACGGTGGGATGGAGGAGAAAGCAAGAAAGCAGCGAGACTGTCCGGATCCAAAAGGTTCCCCCTCCACCTTCTACACCTTATGTTAAAGGTTTGCCCCCAACATGGGTACTGGTGGTGGTGGTGGAGTCCTTGGGAGGTGAGATCCAACAGTGGAAGGAATTAAGTCACTGGGGAATGCCTTCTCATGTGATCATAGGTCTCTTACTGATACCTGGTCATAAATTGAGAAGTCTTCTGTCCCCCCTCCCCCCGGGCTCCTCCCAGACATCGAAGGCCCACAGCAATGAAGCTGTCCATACAGACTAAAACTCCCATACTGAGAACCCATATAAACCTTTTGTTTTACAACTGCATTATCTCCTGTCTTATGTTATAGCCACAGAGCGTTGACTAACCCAAGGAGAAAGGAGAAATAAGCCCAGAGGCAGAAGCAAGTGAGAAAAAAAGAAAAGGAAGGGAAATATCACAGCAAACATTAGCCCAGACTACAGCTTTTGTAGCCAATTTCAATAAAGCCTGAATGAGAGCAATCCACCCAGGTTTTTCATTAAGTACAAGTTGGTCTTTTCCCCTCTGCAAGCGATTAGTCTCCAGCACTCAGAAAGATGTTCGTTTGCACTGCCCTGGGAAACGGACTAGCCTGGAGAGCGAGAGGATCCCCAAAACCAAGAGGAGCTGCTTCACCTGGAGGTAGGGCACAGTTGAAAAAGCCCTGAGTTTTCTGGGGCTCTCCAAAAACAAGTCTTCCCAGTGGCTCTGGGTTCTAAATTCTTCTTCCCGGAAATATTCTGAAGACTCATTACAGTTTTCTCATTAGGAGACATTCAAGAACTTCATGCCTCAGCGGGAAACCAGAGCGGCTGGGTTGCTGCTCACAGCCCACGGTCTGGAGGGGGGGGGGACCTTCAAGAAACTGTCTCTGCTCACAACAGCACTCCACATAGGGTTGTGATGGGGGCACATGCTTCTGGGTCCAGGCTGGTCCCCACTTATGTGTGAGCCAATCCCATAAGTCCCTTTTGCATATCTATTCATTCTATGGTTCTGTTCCTCTGGAAAGCGCTGACCCCTCACCTGCTTCCCTCCCTCCAGAGAAAAACTCAAGATAGACCATTACATGGATGATTCAGGGCCTAGAATACCAGGAGCCTTGGATTAAAGTGGTTTTCGTTTGGAAGGGAGGCAGGGGACAGATTTCAGTGATCCAAACAACTATTTCAATTCACTACTATTAAATATTTAGTGGTCATTTACTCTGTGCTAATTTCTATGCCTGATGGGACAGGAAAGAAATACTACAGGGGCCAAACAAAACAAGTCCCCACGCTGCTCTATGGCCCCCTAGATATTCCTGCATCCCATCATGAAGATCTGCCATTTAGTTATAAGGCAACACCCACACATTACACATGAGCATGAACACACAGACACACTCTAAGTCTCTCTCTCTCTCTCTCTGTCTTTCTCAGTCCTTTTCAAACTTCCAATAGTCTTAATGAAAAGAGATCTGCACTCTCCTTAAATCCAATCTGACGCCCCCATTTATAAACTGCATCAGTACTTAGAGGAATGACTAGAAAGCATCGCCTGACCCTTGCTCCAGCCCTTGGTTTCCTAAGAGTCTTTCCAATAAACCGTCAGTCCTATGGATGACCACAGAAAACCCCCAAGTTGAGAGTCAGCGTTTGGGAGGCCCTGGTGACCTCTGGATTTGCAGCTGGAGCAGAGGACCACACATGTTCTACCTGTTAAGGTTAACCCAGATCTAGGTCCCTCACTGTAATTTTTCCTGCTATTGAGATGAGGGTCTCTAGTGGCCCAGGTGGGAGCAGAAGTCTCTTGCTCCCCACCTCTGGAGGGCTGGGATTACAAGCCTGTATGCTAACACCTCGGTTTAAGTGGGTTCAAACCCAGGACCTGTGAGATATAAGGCTGGTACTCTACACACTGAGCTATGGTCCCAATACTCCCTGCATTCATCTCAGGAATCTATCAGGAAAATCTGTTGGTTCTAACTATGCCTGGAGCTTTAGTGCGGGGTCACTTAGAACCATCTCCCCTGATTCTGTCCTGGTTCAGGCTACACACGCAAGACCTAGAGTCTCACAAAGTGCCAATCAGATCAAGTCCTGTTGCTCCAACACACACAACCTCCATTGAGAAAATAAAATTAAGGTCCCTCCAGCTCTAAAAGAAGCATGACATCATTGCTCTGGCCCCTGCAAGATCTGGTGGCCCACCACCACTAGTACCTTAATTTAACTCTAAACCCCTTTCTTACACTGCCTCCTCCCTAACTCCCCTCCACACACAACTAGCCCCCTGCACCAGGGCTTTTGCCGCCCCTGTACCTTCTGTCTGGAATGTTCTTTCCCTAGGTGGCCACGCTCTGCTCTCTGTGTCAGTCTTTATGCAAATGTCTCTCTCTGGATGGATTCCCATTGACCGCCCTCTTTATAATTTATCTCCCAAGCTTAACTTGTCTCTTTAGCGCTAATTGTCAATTGGCATTCTATACATATCGGGTTTGTTCTTTTTCCTGTCCCCCTTCCCACTACAATTAGGCGATAAACTCCATGACGATGGAGATGCTTATTTTGCCCTCAGTGTGCAGAACCTCGCTTGGCATCGGATGAACTCTAAACAAATGATTATTGCATAAATAAATCGAATGAGTTCCTGTTAACCAAGTATACTTATGAGCACGATTAAGGCCCTCATCTAGTGCTGGTGGGAAGTAAAAGGAGTATGTCTGACCACTTTGGAAGACAGTTGGATTCTCAGTTTAATGACCTGTGTCTCAGACTGCCCAGAAACCCCACGGGAAGCCACTTACCCAAATGAATTGGAAAGTCCTAAGCAGGTCCTAGTGCTGAAAGGCAAGCTGGAATGCTGTCTCCTCAAGCACATAGATTAAAGATGGGGAGTCTTCAAAAGGACAAAGGTCGTGCACAGTGGCTGGAGAGATGGCTCAGGGGATAAGACTCTGCCTCACAAGCAGAAGGTCCTGAGTTCAGATCCCAGGTCCTACATAAAAGAACACCAGGCAGAAATAGCAGCTGCCTGCACTCCTGGCCCTGGTGCCCCAGTGCAAAGCAAGGAGGTAGAAGCAATGCAGGATGATTTCCAAAGTCACCCTGGCTTCTCCACAGGCACACAGTGCCCTCTGGCACACCTCACACACACACACACACACACACACACACACACACACACACACACTTAAATAATTAATGAAATAATGGAATGTGGCTCTTTAAAAAGAAAAAAGGTCCTGCACGGCACCCATTCCATCCGAACCTGTGGGGCAGGGCCAGATGTTTGGCTTCCATCCTGCAGCAAACAAGTGGCATTCTGGGATAGAATCTGATGGAGCTCAAAGAAACATAGGTACCATCTGGGAGTGTGTGCACACATATGTACATACATGTCTGTATGGATGAGTGAGCACATGTGTGTACAGGTTGTGTTCTATGTATGCCATGTATCTATGTATGCATGTATGCATATAGGTGTGTGAGATGTATGTTATGCATGTCTATATATGTATGCATGTGTGTACCTATATGCGTGTCTGTGTTTGTGTGTATATAGGTGTGCGTGTGTGTATCCATGTATGCATGTGTGCACATGTGTCTGTATCTACATGTATCCACATTGCATGTATGCATGTACATATGTACGTGTGTGCACTCATGTGTGTGCATGTGTATGTATCTGTGTGTGTCTACATATGTTTACATGTACATGTGCGTTCATATGTGTGCATGTGCATACGTGCATATGTGTGCATGTGTTTATATGTGCATATGTGTATATGTGTGCACAGATTTGTATGTGCATGTGTTCATGTATATGTGTGTGTCTGTGTATACTCATATGCATACACATATATACCTTGGACCTCTTGCCTGTCTCCTTCCTCCCTTCTTGCTCAGCTCTCCTCTCAGTCTTCTGAGAGAACACAGCAGCAAAACCCTAACACTGGCCAATGAGCAGTCACCTTAGGAACTGTGGCTCAGGGCCTTCTGCAACTCCATAGCTTCACGTTTAGCCAAACTCTGCACCAATTCATACTGAGCACAAGCATGTGGCTAGTTCTATAGTGAGATAAAAAAAAAAAAAAACAGAAAGAGGAGACAGGAGCTTAGTTCCTACAAGTTCAAATTCATTTTAAACCAAGCTAGCACTAGTCACGCGATCTGGGTAAACAAAATGAAGGTCCATCTGTCTCTTCCTCCCACATGCTAAATTCCAGTACCTTCCCACTATCTTAATAAAACAAACACCCAGGCTCCTTCCTGAGACTGAATTGTCTGTGTCCAGTGGTAGCAGGAGAGAAGGAAGTGTGGTTGTACAGATTAGTAAAAGATAATTGCTTGTCCACATCACTGGGTTAAGAAAAAAATAAGGTGATATAGGAGCCACATTGTCTAGGGTCTCCATGAAGGCATTTCTGGAGTCAATTATCTAAGGAGAGAGGATTCACCTTGAATGAGGGTGGCATTATCCCCTGGGCTGGGCCCTGGACCAAACAGAAAGGGGAAAGGGAACTGAGCGCCCGCAAGCCATCTCTCTCAGCCTCCTGACCGCAGATGCGTTTTGGGATCAGGTCTCTTCCCTGCTGCTTAGTAAGAGCCAGGCTGGCTCCTGGGCTCCAGATTTCCAGGTCTCCACCCCTCGTTTCCTGTAAGCCCGTGGAGGGATTATAGATTCACACACTGCTGCGTGCTGTTTGACATGGGGCCTGGGGATCCGATACCAGCCACAGGCTTGAAGGGCAAGTGCTTTCCTCACGGAGCCCTGTTCCCAGTCCCAGGATGCTTGAGAAAAACTGACCACTTGAACTGACAAATTACAAAAAACAAAACAGGAATTCAGTAGCACTTCTTAAGTATAAAAGCCAGAGTCCATACCACTCTGAGGAGTTTCATTTGAAAAGGGCCCTACACAGCTTAGGACTAATTCTGCACATAGCCCTGCTTCTGTGATATGCCACGTCTGCAGGAGATCTCAGGATAACACATCCAAGTTGGAATTCAAAGCAGAGCTAGGCACCTATTAGTTCAAATGAAATTGGCTTAAAGAATATGAAAATTTTATCAGATAGACAAAATTAATTGAAACTGCATCTCTGCCTAGAAGATAGAGGAGTACAGGGGTGGGGGGAGATTTGCTACAATGTGACAATTAAAATCTCATTATCCAGCCTGTCCCCAGTGATCCCTGAGACAGAAGGGGGGTGGGAAGGGAGGCTGTGCCTCTAGCTCAGTAGTTAGGAGGAAACATGGTTGCCAGGTAACTGCTTAGCAACCAAGGAGGCAGAGGGACAGTCCAAAATAGAAAGGTCACTCCAGGCTTCTGGGATAGACACTAGGCCCGGACGGTATCTAGACCTACTGCTAACGGTCCCTGGAAAATAACAACAGGATGTGGAAAGAGGGTTTAGGGGCTAATGCCTTTGCCTCAAAAGCAAAAGAAATTGCATTCAGATCCCCGGATCCCATATAAATATGCTGGGACATTTAGCAGTGACCTGCAATTCTGGCCCTGGAAGGCAGAGCCTGGGAGAACCCAGAGCAAAGCAATAAGGAGATAGAGCAACATAGGATGATTCCTAATGTCACACCTGGGTGATACACACAGGCACACACACTCAAGTACCCTCTGTTAGACATACTCATATGTACACACACACACACACACACACACACACACACACACACATACACTAAACAGCTATGTGTTTTTGACTCATACAACCTCAAATCACTCATCTGATAGATTTAAAATTCTATCACTTATGAATTTATATATTATGTGTGGGAGAGAGAGAAAAGAAAGCAAAAGACAGAGACAGAAAAGAAAGCGGTCAGTCGTACTACACATGTGGAAGACACAGGATCTGAAGCTCATCAAGCAGTGGAGGTTACTGACCAGCAAGCCCCAAGGATCTGTCAGTCTCTACCTCCCCAGTGCTGGGATTGCAAGTGTATCCCACCCACCCAGTTTTAATTTATGTAGGTTCTGGGGATCAAACTCGGGTTTTCATCTCATAAGACAAGCACACTAGTGATTGAGCCATCTCCCTGGGTTCCCACTACCCACAGTTTGGGGCACTAAATCACCTATCACGATGATCCTCAAAACCACGTCCCCTGCTTTCTACTTCCACTTCTCTCTAGTTCTGACACCGGCAATTTCATGCTAAGATCCTGCACCCCATGAGCTATACTCAAATCCCTGGACAAGACACCCCTGAACCCCAACAGCAGGAATCAAATGTGGCAGCAGCATGTAACATTTCAAGAGTTCCTCAAGACAGGAAAGCATAGAGATTCTCTTTCTGTTTCAAATGTTTTGCTATTACTCAAAGCCAAATACTACATACAAAAAAAAAAAAATAGACCTTTGAACAGACCTTAGCTCTAACCCTAATCCCAACTTAGACAAACAGCAACAAAAATATTATTATTATTTTATATGATAGAAAAATCTATGTGATTTGAAAATCTATGTGATCCTTATTCCTGGTCTGATCTGATAGCTGGAAATAAATGAAGAAATAGCTAAAGAACCACACTTTGCCAGAAGTACTATAGAACCAAGCACTTGTACTTTTTAGACAGAAATACTATTTATGTATTTTACTCATTCCCCCCACTCTTAGGCATATGGCTGAGGTAAAGCTCATGCTTCTTTTTTTATATACATTTTTTATTATTTCCACTCATACAAACTTAATAGGTAGACCAGTTCCCTCCCTCCCTCCTCCTCCCCCTGAACCCCCTGCTCTCCCTTCCCTCCCTCCCCATCCCCTAGTGCCTCCCCCCCAATTCCCAGAGAGTCCTTTATTGTGTATGCCTGACTCTCCTCTGGGCCCTCCTCTCCGATGACGTACAAGGACCCAGTGGCGTTTCCCTGAACCCTTTCCCGTGTTTCCCTTAAGCATAGGAACACTACTGTGGCTGTCAATCCCTTGCCTCCAAGGATCTTGGTGCCTTTAGCCAATGCTAGACTTTGTGAGGTCAATAGTGTGTTGGACTTTGCGCAGGGGCCCAAGATGATCTTAAATTTCTACACTCTGCCTCCACAATGATTACAAGTGTGAATTAACACATCCAGCCTTATTGGTTGCTGAGGACAGAACCCAGATGCTCTGCTGTTTGAGCCACACTTCCAGCTCTGAACTCCAAGTCTGTAATGTGCATCTTCCTTCCTGACCTTCTTGTTTCTATTGTTCTGTTGGGGTACCTTTAGCTGGGGGGAACATCTTTAGCCTCTCATTAGCGCTCACCAGAAATGCAGATCCAACATCCGAGCTTTCTTTTAGCACACAAATTTAGGCATCTTCTTCCTGGGATAACCAAGATAATCATGCCTTCTTTAGACAGTGTGTTAGTTGGATACATAGGTGTCAACTTGACAGTTGAGGGTTAAGCTCTGGGCACATTGGTGAAGAATTAGTAGTTAGGGCAAGCATTGAACAAGCCTGCAGGAGATTGTCTGTTAACTTAAGATGACCCTCCCCAGAGTGGGTGGTACCATTCCCTGGGCAGGTGGATAAGATGAGGGAAACTGGCTCAGCAAGTTGGCATATTTCGGCATACTTTGGCAGTGTTGCAATCTGGTAAGTGAGGCTTGCCTCTCTCAGCAGTCCTGGAGACATGGCGTGGCCAGTGCCCTCAGCTCCTGGTGTTGGTATGAGCTCTCCTGCCAAGCTGGACTAACATCTGTAACTGAGAATCATAAGCTCTTTGATTGCAAATTTACCAACATGGAGGCAAAGTGCAACAGGCATCAACTACTCTGTCCTATAGACTCAGAATTATTGTCAAAAACCATGTGACGTCAGGTAGAGGCAGACACGAGTCTAGAATCCTAGAGAGTGGGTTTGGAGCTACCGCTCTGGACAGAAAGAACCACATTCATTCTAAGTTTCAGCACTAGGCTCCCCAGACAGTGGTGTCGATTAACACCACACTTCTGAGCTCAAGGTTATCACCCTGAAACAACCGTTCCACAGCTAAAGAATTGCTTCAACCACAAATTGAAATACAGGCTTCAATGCTTTCTCACCAGGCTGACTCCTGAAACTAGCGGCTTTGCGAGGGCAACAATCACTAAATTCCTTAACGCCAAACCACACAGGATAGCCAAGGCTATCCCTAGGGTAAACTCAGCAGAATACATTCTATTCTCCAGGGCGCCACGAAGCCCAAGAGACAGTACTCTGGAACCTTCCCAAGGAAGAAGCTGAGACGAGCTGAGGAGAGGCTTGGGTTAGCCAGCAAGTCTGTCAAACCTCAGAGCTCCCACGTGCCTGCCAGCAGATGGTTTCGTAATGGACTCGCTGAATAATGAAGGGGTGGAGTCTGCTGTGCCTTACAGCCTGCGGGATCACCATCCTGGTCTCAGCTATAAATACCGCTGCAAATGTTGTGAGTGGACAGCTTTATATTTTTTGTTGCTCCCTCTTATTTTTTTAAGTGTGCGCAGATATTTAATGCCGGTCTGTGAAGAGTACCAAATGCTCCAACAGGGTGTTATTAACATATGCAGCGAGCTGAGCTGATTTGCTCTCTCCGTGGTGGCTCCCACTTTCCCACGGGCTCCAGCAGCTGTGAATCAGAACACGCTAATGCGTGTGCTAATGAACTTTGCTGCAGCAGCAGCAGAACCGGGTCGCCCCTGCAGGGACATTTAAAGAGCCCATTGCAGAGATCAATGACCTGGGGTTCATCCGTCCTCTCCTCGGGTCCCCTTGCCCGATTAAAATAAAAGCAATGAAATGCCAAACTAGGAGACCCCCACCTGCATGGGTGCAGGCTTTCAGAAAGGTAGAAGAAGCATGCCAAAAAGTCAGGAAATATGCTTCTTTCCAAGCAGTAGAGGGAAGTCACTTGGAAAGCCAGCAGGGATGGGGCACTGGCAAAGTGCTTGTCTTACATGCAGGCAGTTCCGGGTTCCATACCAGCTCTTCATCCACCAGGTATAGTAGTGCCAGTCATCTCTGAACTTGGGAAGTGGAGGCAGACGGTCAGAAGCTTAAGGTCACGCTATTGGCTACAAAGCAAGTACAGGACCCATTCCTGTCTCAAAAAACAAGCCCCATGTACCATGCACAGTGTCATATATACTGTTCCAGTCGACCCAGACTGGGCTAGGCTCACATGTGCCTGTAATGTGTTCATGGACCTGTCAGGAGGAAGGGGAGGGAAGGATGGGAGATGGCTCATTGGTTAAAGCCTTTACTTCAGATGAAGAAGGACCTGAGTTCAGATCCTTAGACTATTTAAAAATGCCAGGTAAGTATGGTCTCCTGCCTCTAGACTAGCCAGACTAGCTGGGATGACCCTCTCTAGGTTCAATTGGAGAACCAAGATCACAGCCATAAGATGCAATAGTGCTGGAAAGTGATTCTCAGCATCTCCTGCAGATCTCCACAGGGCACACACTTTCAACTGCACTTGTGTATACAGACCTGCACATGCACGTGTACACACAAGCAAATGCATACATGAAAGAAATAAAAAGGAAGGGGAAGGAAAAGGCAGTCCTCGCTGCAACCTGTAGAACCCACTAGAGCACAGGAACGTGTCTATGCTGGGCATCCTCATAGCCAAGACATCTCTGCACTCAGGGTGGGACCAGGAAAGATGCTTTGGAGAGAGCAGTGGAAACAAGGCACAACTGCACTGCCCATCGGTCCCAGGGGAGGCTGGCATCTGGTAATTGGAGGGACAGGACCCCAGCAAGCAGAAATGACCCCCATCCAAAGGTCCTAAGAAAGTCCAAACACTCCGTAAGATGGGGGGTGGAATAGGGAGGACAAGGAAATGCCACAGTCAACTCGGCTATGCCACATGCAGGCGATAGAGCACTGTACCAAACCCTTAAGGAGCCCAAAATTGCAGGTACGGACACACAGAGACACATACAAACACATCTATGCACTCGCACACATTGGGAAAAAAAACAAAGCCTGCCTAAAATGCAAGGCAAAAACACTCCATTATTACATTTCTCAAGCTCTTCCCTATGTTATAAGTGAAGGTCACAGCCTTGGTACTGCGACACTTCCACAGACACTTCCACAGGTCCCAGGGTACCATTCTAGCTATAATCTCCAACATAGCCTCTTACCTCATGTGCCTCCTCCCTGCAAGCAGTCCCTGGCAATCGCATAATTACTGACAGTCAAAGCTGCCCTTCCTTCTTCCCAAGTCATCTGTAGCTTTGACTTATAACCAAGACATGACCACCTGCAGATGGCTATAAGAGGCCCTGTGGATAAATAGACAGACAGACAGACGGCCGGCTGCGTCCCCAGCACACCTGTCACTTAATCAATGACTCAGACGTCTGCCAGGCAGCTCTGATGGCAACAGAGAAAGCCTGTAAGTAATTTGTCTCTCAACCACTGAGCCATCTGCCTGCATGAGGTAGAATCCTTTCATTTTCTCCAAGCAGCTGCGGTAATCAATGGCCCCAGTCATATTAAAAGCCAGTGGGGGGGGATGGGAGCTTGTGGAGATGGCTCAGGGGTTAAAGCCTTTGCCTTGCAAGCAAAAGGACCTGAGTTCACATCCCCAAATCGTTAAAAATGCAGAGTTGATAAAGTGCCCTGCAATTTGGGTCCTGGAAGGCAAAGTCTGGGAAACCCCAGAGCAAAGCAACAAGGAGGTAAAGCAATCTAGGCTGATTCCTAATGTCACCCTTGGCCTCCACAGACACACACTCTGCAAGTTCTTATACACACACCTGCACATACATGTACATCCACCCACATACCAAAGACACATATGTACACACTCCATACACACATCTCTGAAAAGAAAAAGAGCATCTGAACTACTTTGCCATCTAAGCTACTTCCCCAGCTGATAATGTTTCGACATGGTGAGGGTCCCGTCTGTGAAGAAGGAAGCTGTGACACAAGCCTTGCTTCTCACCACCACCACCTCACCCCCTGGTTTGCATGAGAGTCCATCTGTCTGGCCTGTGGAGCCCAGTGCCTCACTCCTTGTCGAGTCATTGTATTTCCTGTATTTCCTTGGGGATTTTAGGTGCCTGGTACTGGAGACTCAGGATTTGGCATGTGTCACACTTTCAAACTTCAGCGTTTTTAATATGGAAAGCCACTGAGAGACATAGAGATACAGTCATCAGAAAATGAAAATTCTCCACATTTTCCAAATATGATTCTTCCCAACATTTAACTTTTTTTTGCAGGGGAAGGGATGTCAGACAGCCTAGGCTGTCCTCCAACTCACTAATAGCCAAGGATGACCTTGAATGTCGCACCTGGTTCATGCAGTACTGGGGAGAGAACCAAGGCTTTTAGTCCCAACTGCACTAAATAGCTGCCCTTAAGACACCCACATTACTGTAGGCAACCCCTCATTTACGCTTCTACAAGCTACTCAACCAATCTCTCTGGCCCTTTGCTAGAGTTGGGTGGGGTTGTTTCTTTGATCCGTGGTTGGTGTCTAATCTAAAAGAACGGGTGCTTGTTCAGGTCTCCAGGAAAGGGTATTTTAAAGAAGTCAGTTTTGCAGTTAATTTCCAAAGTGCATCAACAGGAGCATTGGTTGCAGAACTGACAGTGAACACCTCTGGTGCTGTGACTGGTTCTACACAGTTCCGGCCATGGCCAACCCCTCTGTGACTAAGGTGTATGACTATTCCCCCCCCTCAAGAGCCAGCAAGCATGACTAAGAATGTAAACACAAGGTGTCTTCCTGAGCACGTATTCCAGCCCTGAAGGCAACATCCATGATACCCAGTCAGAAACACATACGGACAATCTCCACTGATCCACTCTGGGCCACCTGCACTATCTAATGTCCCCAGGACTGACAGAATGCATTTGTACCAAACGATGGAAAAAGAGCCAATCATCAATGTCCCTGGACCTGAGAGCAAAGCCAATCCTATTCCTCTAAGTGTCTCCATCTCTCCAAGGGACACAGCAGCAAACACTCAGTGGTTACCAGGCCCCAGAGAGGCTTCCAGCCCTTTAGCACAATCCTTGGAGGTTTCACTCCATAGGTGAAGAAACTATTAGAGATATTCCACGACTAGTATAAAGTAATGTCAGTTATGAGTGTAACTAAGACTCAGAGCCCAAAATTGGCCTTAAAAGTCCACATTCCTTATTATTTTGTCTAAGTCCACATTCCTCATCATTTTGTTTATGCCCACTTGTAGAGCGTAGTGTTATATGTGAATTTCCAAATGCTGTGAGTTTTAATGAACTACTTTTCTTTAAAAAATGAGATACAGTCTCGCTGTGTAGCTAGTCTGGACTCAAACTCCCCCCTGTGTAGCCAAGGATGACCTAGAACTGGGATCACCCCACTTTTTTCTCCCTAGTGCCAGGATGATAGTCATGTGCCGCCACACTGGCTTTCATGGTGTTAGGGACAGAACCCAGGGCTCTCTGCACACTAGGCAAGTGCTCTACAACTCTAGCCTAGATTTTTCTTTTTAACCTAAAACGAATGAGGCCTATATTCAGTAGTAAACTCAATTTTAGCTGCTAATATTTTATGACCATTTCCCCCAACACCTTCAGCTCCTCCAGCCTCTTCACAAAGGACTGGATACTTCTCGAAGCATTGCATTTATTTTAAGATAAATCAGAGAAAAAAATTATGTGATTTCTTAATGTATTCTTCTGCTCTCTCTCCCCCCCCAAAAAAATGCTTGCTCAGAAATGAACAAAAGAGTCAATATTTAGTCACCTGAATCAGGCAAAAGCTCCTTTTCATATGATTAAAGTATCTGCCCAAGAACAACAACCTAAAGGTGTGACGCAAAACCTAGATAGACCTGAGAGGAAAATAAGATGACTCCATAGTCCTCACTAGGAAGTCCCCTCCACCACCCCTGTCTGGGAAAACACAACTCCCACACCAGGCTGCGAGAACAAAAGGAACTGAACGCCACTGGCAGGCAAGTTCACACAGCATCAGGAGCTATATTCACAGGAATTGCTGCGAGATGGACATGACTGCCAAATGCTAAGCCAGCTCCCTCCATCTTATCCATTTACTGAGAGAAGGGATCCTCCCACCGAGTCTTCCAATATCAATTAGATCATCTCCCTCAGACTTGCTCGAGGTTTGTCTAAACCAAATATTCTTCACAGGTGAGCCTAAAGGTTCAGTTCTTGATTGCAAAGTTGACATTTAAAATGAACTGCAAAAAAGGCCTAATCAAAATATACAGAATGTTCTACCTAACCACAACAAAATATATGTTTTTTTTTTCCTTCAACTTCCTACAAAAAATATGCCAGAGCAGTCAATCTCATGGCCAAGAACCAACCCTTGACAAATGTAAAATAGCCGAAATTACATAAAAACATTTCTCTGAGGTCCATGGAATCGATAAGAAAAAAGAAGAAGGACTCTCCAAATACTTAGAACCCAGCCAATACGCTTTTTAACAGTCCACAGATCAAAGAGGATGTCTCAAGAGGAATTTAAAAAATAGAATGATTGAGCTGAATGAGGCTGAGGGCTCCATGCATCAGTACTGAAGAGACAGAACAGGGCTTTTCAAGCACAAATGGAGAGGGGAGAGCCCTTGAAGTGCTCTTTTCAGGAATGTCATCAGGGATGGGGAGATGACTTGGTGGTTAAAGCTTTTTGCCTCCAAAGCAAAAGGATTTGAGTTTGGATCCCCAGATTCCATGTTAAAAAAAAAAAAATGCCTGGCAGGTATGGTGGCTGACTTGTAATTACAACCCTGATAAGCAAAGCCTGGGAATCCCCAGAGCAAGCTGACTAGCCAGACTTAATAGTATGCCCTGAGCTTAATTAGAGACCCAGGCTTAAAACAGTAAGGTATAAGAGTGATCATATGATTCCAGATATCACCCTTGCTTCCACAGGCAAAAGCTAGCACTCTAATGTACATGCGCCCTCCACACATACACCACATACCCACATGCAAATACACACATACTTGTATATACCCCATGCACACATACATCTGAAATATAAACAAAAAAATAATCTAATCAAAGTAAATTACAACTAAACTAAACAGAAACATAAGGAGGCATGACATAGGGCAAAAATGCATACAACCTAAAAAAGAGAGAGAAAAATGAACAAAAGAGGTTTCTTGAAAAGAGCATTGAATTTGGGGGCTGGAGAGGTGGCTCAGGGATTAAGCCTCTGCCTTGCAGGCGGAAGGTCCTGAGTTTAGATTCTAGACCCCACGTATAGACACCAGGCAGAAGCCAAGACGGCCTGCGTTTCTGGTCTTGGTAGGGCAGAGCCTGTGAATTCCCGGGCAGAGTAAACAAGAAGGAGGTGGAGGCGTCCATGGTGGTTCCTGAATTCGCCCGTGGTTCTACACACACACACACACACACACACACACACACACACACACACACACATGCACATATGCACAATTGAATAAAAAACAAAGAGCATTGAATTTGAAAGAGTAAAGGAATAACAGAAGGGAAAAGAGGTGGCTGGTAATCACCACTGGCACTGGCCCAGCAAAATGAGTAAGGAAATTTAAATTTAAATTAGATACCATGACCTTTCCAAAAAAATCTACAAGCCAGAGGTCATCCTGGAAAAATCCACTATATCTTTAATCAAGAATTAACAGCAGTTCTACATGATCCTCTTCCAGGAAAGAGAACAGGGGACATTTCCCAACTTTTCTTGTGTTAGTAGAGACATCCCAATGACGTAATCAAAGATAGTGCCAAAGATAATAGAGAAAATTAAAATTAAAAAAAGATTAAAGGGATTTGATGTGTATAAAGCTATAAATATCCTCAAATATTAGCAAATGGAATTTAAAATGATACATTCAAAGAATTATGCACCATGACAAGGTATAAGGTTTATTCCCAGAATGCAACGCTGGTGTAACAGTAATCAATCAACTTAATGTGTCACATGCATAAGAAAAAGGAAAACATCAAGGCTGTATCCAATAGACTGAGATAAAACGTGATAAAATAAAAGTGTAGGGGAGTTCACTGAATCTCTGGAAGAGTGTCAATAATGAGCCTCATCTTCATGGAGAAAGACTTAATTCTTTCTATTTCAGAACAGGAACAAAGCGAGAATACTTTCATCCCTCACCACAGTGCTGGGAATTTGAGAGAATGAAATGCAAACGCACAGATGGAACATAAGGTTGGCCCAGTCTGCAGATGACATAATGACTGATCTCAAAACCCGAAGCAGTTGATCCAGGGAAAGAAATATAGAATTAATTGTTAGGTCGGCAGGGGGTTGGGAGGAGGAATCAAGGGACTTCACAGCAATATATGTGGAGGTCCATTATAAAGAGAAGCTAACATGAGGGAGAGAATTAAGAAATACAAGCTTCAGGTTTAGGCCTGGTGGCCAAGGGAAGCTTTAAGGAGGAGAGCATTGGAACAGAAGAGAGAGCTTAATGTCAGAGAGGACAGAGAGAGCCGCCATGGACAGCATGTGTGTGTGGAGGGGAGTCTGCATCCAGCCCTGGCAGTGGGTGAAGAGAACCCCCCCCCAAAAAGAGTGTTTATCTTTAATGGCCGTGATATGTTGCTAAGGAGTTGCTACAGAAATCAGGCAGTGCAGGGTCCAGACTTGAAAGAATGTCAGGCAAAAAAAGATGGTCCTGTCCCAAAACCATTTGGGCTTTGGGCGGGGAGGTAAAGGATTCAGGGCGTGTGTGGTAAGTCCAGGGGAATGGACACCTTCCAGCCAGGATGGAGGTTTTATAAACAGACACAGATAAGACTGACATTAATGAGTTCAATCAAAGTCACAGGATACAGGGTCAGTGCATAAAAATCTACTACTGGGAATTCACATAGTCATAAAGAGTATGTAGAAATTAAATGAAGAAGATCTCCCTTATCACTTAAAGAAATTAGGAGCTACAGAGATGGCTCAAGAATTAAAGTCTTTGCCACAAAGGGACCTGAGTTTGGATCTGCAGATTCAATGATGAGTCCATATGGAAGCCTGCTTGCATTTCCCGGAAGGCAGAGCCTGGGAAACCACAAAGCAAAGCAATAGGGAGATAGAACAATCCTAGGATGATTCCCAAAGTCACCCTAGGGCTTTCATAGGCAGACATTGCCTGCGCGCATGGGTGTGCGAGCACACACACACACACACACACACACACACGAATATATTAAAATTAAAAAAGGAAAGTAAGAATGACTAGCATGACAAGGACATGACTCTGTGGAAGAAGCACTGGGGATTACGAGCATGATTCTTCTGCCTCATACAGGAAAGCAATGACAGACCAAAGTAACAATCGCCCTACATCTAAGGTGGAGAGAATCCCTGAATGCCCAGAGTTACTTAGAGGCCACTTCACCGCCAGGGAATCTTGTCAAAGCACGGATGACAGGCTCCCCATGCTGTAGAGATATAGTCTCCTCTTCAGTTCACCTGCCCCATCCTGCGTACCTCCTGATTCATAGAGGTCACACCAAGTGCAGGGAGGGCAGAATTAGACACCAAAGTCTTAGAGATTGCCATATGGTGCTTTCCACCAGAGAACAGCTACTATCTTTGTCTGAGACCATCAAGATACACCTGTTGGTGGCTGACTCAAAGACAGAGGGGTGGGAGAGTCACTGGACCCTCATCTGGGCTGCTGTTTTGCTCAAAGGACTGAGTTCTACAACAATGTCGCTCATAGAGCCTGGTTTTTTTTAAACATGGATTCCAGGGATCAAACTCAGCTCCTCACATTTCTACTGCAAGCACTTTACTGACTGAGCACCTCCCCAGGCCTGCGGTATCTTTAATATACTAGAGTTCTTGTTAATCATCAAGAAAATGTGCCAAAAGTTTGGAGATTATTTCCACAAGGTGACGTGGTAAATAGTAACAATTAACAAACATGAAAAATTGTATTAATTCTGGCAAATAGTCAAAGACATGCAAGTTAAAGAGAAATCATCTTGCTCATCAAATTAGCAACAGATTTTAAAAATTAATATTCAGTCTTGATCAGAATTAGCAGACGTGGCTCTACACTGCCTCTAAAATGTTGGTTCAAACAACAAACAAAAATCAAAACACCAAAAAGAACCAACGAGATAGGTCAGTGGATAAGGTGCTTGGGCAAACCTGGAGACCTGTGTTTGACCTCCAGAGTCCTACATGGTAGATGGAGAGAACTGACTTCCAAATGTTATCTTCTGACCGCCATACATGCATGATGCACATGTATGTCTATACTCTCTCTTTCTCTCCCTCAAATAATATAAAAATATTTCTTAAAAAGAGAAATATTTAAATATAATATGGTATATCATTGCCTGGGAATATTATATAGCGGCAACTGTGATGATTTTGAAAAATAGCACTGGTTTACATTATTCACAGTGGAGTAGTATTACCAAACTGCAAATGTAAAATTATGGCTGTTGGAACTGTATAGCTGTCACGTTTTTGACTTGCTGATATGCAGAGAAGCAGAAATTTTTGAAAAAAATCATTAAAATCTGGTATTTTGATAGTTTTTCTCTCAACCCAGAGAAGTTTCTTTGCTAAAAGTAGCTTTTCTCCTCCCATTACCTCCATAGACAGCAACTGAGATTCACATTCAGTTACTCTCAAAGCATTTTCTAATGGGACTCACAGACTGCTCCTTGCCCATTGAGCATGTCAATCACTCCATCCAGTGGGAGGGACTCAGGAGGATAGCTTTCAGAGTTAAAGGAAGACCAGAACACAATTTACCTTCAGGGAATTGCTTGCACTCTGGCCTTCCCACATCTGCTCGGGAAAGTGGCAAGTGACTCTGATTACCTCCCTGTCACTGTAGAAGGGGGGGATGTCTCACCAGCCAGGCCGAAAGGGGAAATGCTGTCCTGTGCCACTGCTCTGCTTGGAAATACCTGCCTCCCTCACCTCTTTCCACATCACTCTGAGACCTTCCAGATTGCTTCTCCTATTTGATACTCCAAGACAAGATGCTGCTCAACAACATGCGAAGCAAGCAATGAACCAGGCAATTTCTAAAGCATCCCCGGTCGGAGACAGTCACATGAGACAGTGCAGCAGACCGAAGAGGGTGTATCTGTTACTTTTCTTGTTGCTCTAACAAATATCCAACAAAAAAGCAACTCAAAGGAAGAGTTGATTTAGGCAGCACCATCCCCTGGGCTGGAGTTCTGGACTGAATCAAAAGGATAAAGCGAGCTGAGCACCAGCATCCATCTCTCTCTGCTTCCTGACTGTGGATGACACGTAACCAGCTGCCTCGTGCTCCTGCCACCACACCTTCCCCGCCTTGAGGGACTGCCCTAGAACTGTGAGCCAGAATCAACCCTTCCTGCCTGAAGTTGTTCTTGTCATCCATGTTGTCCCAGTGAGCAGAGACGTAACTAGCATGACAGAATCATCCTCATACCTGGAAGACCCCATACCTACCTGGCTAGCCAGCTACATCTCCTCACCAAAGAGCAGGTGTGAGCTACGTGCTAGATCACCAGCCTTGGCACCACCTACAGTAAGCCTGGGGTGGGCTCCACACTGCCACCAGCTGGCTTGAGCAGGGACAGGGAGCTCCGTCTGTCACCCCAGGCCACTGTGGTGTGATTTGGCGAGTCATGCCCCGGTCAACTGGTCAGCTTCCAAGCAGACCTTAAGAATTATTAAGACACCAGTCGGTCCTGTGAAAACTCACCATCTCTCTTCTCATTCTTTTCATTATTTCACCCTCGGTCAATGCACACAGCAAGAGGCGAGAAAATACATTTTTAAAAAATGGTATTAGTTACTTTCTTCTTTGCTATGACAAAAATACTTGACACAAGCAACTTCAGGCAGGAAGGGTTTATGCTGGCTCACAGTACGAGGGTGCATCCTGGTGGGGAAGGCATGGTGGCAGAAGCGGGAGGCAGCTGGTCACGTGGCATCCACAGTCAGGAAGCAGAGAGATGGATGCTGGTGCTCAGCTCGCTTTCTCCTTTTGATTCAGTCCCAGACCCCTTACCCCTCCATGATGCTGCCACATTCAAGTGGCTCTTTCCACCTCCATTAATCTACAAACTCCTTCATAGACATTCCCAATACTAAGAACTTATAGCCTGCCAATTGCTGAGATAGTACATTAAAGGGAGTCACAGAGACCTACTTTACAGATGATAAAGCAAGGTGCGTGGAGCTCAAGGCATGAAACCTACCAAGTATAAGCCCTGCAAGCTGTCCACTGTCTGATTCACCGTATCCAGTGCCAGGCAGCAGGTAAGTTCTATGCAACAGAGACCAGGGACCACCACGCTCAGCAGAAGGTGCCTCACATGTCCTCGAACACCTCTCTGGAAACCTCCAGCATAGGATTGTTTTTCTTTCTCCATTTTTACGTGTATGAGAATGGAGAAAATGTGTGTGAGTGTGTGTGTGTGTGTGTGTGTGTGTGTGTGTGTGTGTGTGTGTGCACTTTTTGTTAAAGACAGGCCTTTAGTCAAACTCAGGGCTAGTCCAGCTAGCCAGCTTGCTCTGGGGATTCCCAGTCTCTGCCTTCCAACACCATCATGCCTACCTGACACTTTACAAGGGATCTGAGGATCCAGCTCTGGTCCTTTGGCTTGTCAGCAAGCCCTTTAACTACTGGGTCATGTCCTTAACCCCACCTGGGATTTTTTTGATACAGTGCTGTGGGTTTTACCATGAGGCCAGGTAGCCCTTTGGGGGAGGGTCCAGGCTTCCTTCGTTGCCTGACTGAGCAGCACAATCATGTTGAGGAAAACCTGGCATTTTTATGTTGTACTCTGCAGTCTTTGGTAAGCACATCTGCCCATGGTCGAAAGGTAGCTGCAGTGGCTCTGAGCATCGCATCCGTCCTCCTCAACTGTAAACACTATGAAGGACAAAGAGGCAGCATCCATTACCAGCAGTGAAAACTTTCCAACATCTTCCCACTCCCATTCCTCCTTGTCCTATCTCATTGGTCAAAATGGCAACCTATGCCCAATCCTAAATCAACTACTGACAAAGGAAATTAAATTTTCCTCAGCCCCCTGACCCTGGGTTCACATTGCAGTAAGTGCATTTTAATAATTATTTATTTATGCTTCCTTGCTTGTTTGTGTGTTCAAAATAGAGTCGCAATTGGTCCAGCCCAGCCCTAATCTCAACCTCAATTTCATGATGTAGCTGAGGATGACCTTGAATTTTTGACCTTCCTATTTCTAGCTCTCAAGTGGTGAGATTATAGACTTATATCACTATGCCCAATTATATGCAGTGGGGGTGGGGCAGGCTAAGCCAGCACCCGATCCTTTGAGCTACAGTCCAGCACTCAGAATCTGGGCTTATAAAATTCTGGTGTGCCATCAGGATCAGACTCTGTCCCCTGTTTGGGACAATCACGGTTTGCCACCTGACTCTGGCCAGATGGCTAGAGAAACAACAGGTTTCTCTGGCAGCAAGGTTAGGTGAGGATCAGCGTCAGTATGTGACAAGTGTGGCTGCCACAGTTGCTTCACCAATAAGATTCTGGAGATGTGGTTCCCGGGACCAGAGCATGTTCAGGGACAGGAAAGGGCATTGATGGTGTTCCAATTTCATAGCTTCTGCTGCTGCTGCTGCTGCTGCTACTGCTATGAATTACTACTGCTAAGATACTTAGAGGAAGAAGCGGCTTTATTTCGCTCCCAATGCCAGACTGCAGTCCACCATGGTAGAAAAGTCACAGCATTGGGAGCGGAGAGAACAAACATCACATCCACAGCCAGTGTGCAGAGGCCAATGCTGTGCCATTGCTTGCCTGCCTGCCAGCCACTTGGCTGTCCTCTCCATCTCTACCCATCTGCCCAGGGAACTGTCCCACCCACTGTGAGCTGGGTTTTCCCACATCAGCTGTGCAATCAACACACATTCCTATAGTCCTGCTCAGAGGCCTGCTGCAACTAAGTAATTCCACATAAGCATACCCCAAGGCCCTCCTCTTAGGATCATGTTGATATTCACAAGTAACCTTCACAGACAGAGACCACCACAACTTGAGCAGTAACCAGAGCCTTTTCCCAGGCTCCTCGGTGCCTGGTACATCCCAAGATGCTTGTGTCCCACCCACTCCTCAGGCCCATCCACAGCATAGAAGTGTGTCTTCTCCTACAGCCACGGCACCAAATGACATCAAGGAGGATGGCTGGATTATACGGGAGGGAAGAGTGTCACGGGGATGTCACATGGATGACGTCTGAATGGTCCCCATAGTCCAGAATCTTTTAGGGTCAGCTAATATTTTCATATTAACACACTTGAGTCAGCAAATAAGAAGCACATACATTAGGGGACAGCACGCCTGCAATGTGTACAGATCTTAATAGGGTGATTGTCCTGTCCACCACCTCGGACATATATCATGATCTTGAACTGCAAACATTATTAGACACCAGGAATATTTAGTTTGTTAGAAAAAAATGATGCCCACAATCATGGGCATCTTTATTAGAGTAGAGAGCTGGGGGTTTGGGGGTTATGGCTTGACCTAAAGGTGGGAGAGAGCCCAGACAGGAAGGAAAGCTTAAAGCAGGGAGGGGTGACTACCATGGCCACAGGCACCAGTGTTGGGGGGAGGGGAAATCTCCGCCGAAGGCCCACAGGAGAAAGATCTAACCACACAGCCTTTCTAGAGTGAAGGAAGTTTCACATCACGTGAGGCAGATACATAGATACATGCTTGCCGTTAGGTAGATACTGACTTGGGCAGTGGAGGAAGGAGGCTTCCAGAAGCCCCAGAATGGTGGGACCTGATTTCCAGGAGACGCAGCTACAGGGACTTTGATCTAACACCATTAACTATCACTGGCAGCATCCTACTGTGCTAAAGAACTTTAGAAGTGATTCCTCTTTCCACTTGCATCCCTTGCCCCCCAACAAACATCCTCTCTGCCATCTCTTCCTCCCCTCTAGAACCTCCCCAGGTCCTGGACACCACTATCCTCTATTTCTTTAAGACAGACCACATGGCTTCCACGTGTGAGAGTAAACAGTATTTGTCTGTGCAGTTGAGCAGGTATGTGTGCATGCTTGTGTGTGTTTGTGTATGTGCGTGCGTGCATGCATGTGGTCTGTATGTCTACTTATGTGTGCATGTCGAGCATAGGTACACTCAGGTGAACGTGTGTGGAGACCAGAAGTCAAACGTGTCATTCCTCAGGTTCCATCTTCCTTATTTATTGAGACATGGTCTCTCACTAGCCTGGAACTTGCTGATTTGGCCCGGTGAGCTCAGAGATCCACCTGTCTGCACCACCCCAGTGCTATGATAGTATGTATGTATGTATCTATCATTACACCTGACCTTTTTTTAAGGGTCAGCTCCTCATGCTTGCACAGCAAGCATTTGACCAAAGGAGACATTTCTACATTCTGACATCAGCAGCGAAGGCTCCCAGCAGGTAGTGAAGCTAAAAACCACTCTCCCATGCTCAAGATATTAGCAAACCCCAGGGCATCTATATTATAGAGTCATGTGTTTATACGCATATCAGTCAGTGGACAGTGTCCCTTCGTGCATGAGATCTGTGGATCCGATGGAGACAGATGTCAAATGCATCTTGGCTTTGCTTTTCTGTCTGTGTGCTCGTGTATGCACAGCGCATGTGTGAAAGTCAGAGAACAATTTTCAGTAGTCAGCTCTCTCCTCCCACCACATGAGTCCTGGGGATGGAACTCAAGTCATCAGGCTTGGCAAGAAAATGCCTTTATCTAACTGAACCCTCTCACTGGCTCACACAGGCAACCTTTTATCAAGACAATGCTGGTATCTACCAACCCAACACAGCTACAGCAAAGAGACAGATACAGGCTGGGGGGGGTCTGAGAAAGAGTCTCCTCTCCTCCCCACCCACCAGGGTGGAAGATCAACGTAGGTTGAATGTCTGTTAATAGGAAAATACAAAGAGGAAAATTATTATGCGCACTGGATAAAGAAGATGGGAAAGAAATGCCATTAGCAGTGACCCAGAGACATACAGTAATTGTGTTCATAAGTCACAGCCAGTTATTCTTTGTAATGTTGCTCTGTGTGTTTCCAAAAAGCGTTGACCGGGGCTGGAGAGGTGGCTCAGGGGTTAAGCCTCTGCCTTGCAGGTGGAAGGTCCTGAGTTCAGATCCTAGACCCCATGTATAGATGCCGGGCGGAAGAGGGGGCGGCCTGTGTTTCCAGTCCTGGTAGGACGGAGCCTGTGAATCCGGGGGCAGAGTAAACAAGGAGGAGGTGGAGGCGTCCATGGTGGTTCCCGAATTCGTCCGTGGTTCTACACACACATATACGCACACACACACACACACATACACGCGAGCAATTAAATAAAAAAAAAGTGTTGACCACCTGTCCAGGGCCACTGGGCCCCAGGCAGCTGGACTACTCAAAGCTTTAGCTGATATGTCTGCAATGCAGAGTTGGTGACTCTTGGTGACATTTGATCTGTAATCCTATTCTGCCATGCTCCCTCCTGAAGACTGACTTCAGGAGACAGCCCACATTCACCACTCGCTTACACCAGTTCACTCAGAAAGCTTCAAGAGACAGGTGAGGTTTCTTATCTGTTCATGAAAATGTATTTTTTCCAATATAAACTAAGAACCCCATGGGAGGATTGCTGGGGTTGAAATCCTGACCCCATGGCTACACACCCCAGTCCCCAGGGAACTGGCATACATCTCTGGGGACTGGCACACATCTTGATGTGGATGCCCAGTCACTTCCTGCAGGGATTACGAACCTGACAGAGAAATGGCAGGCGTGGATCACATGATATGGTGAAGCCCTTCAGGTCCCTGCCTGCCAAGTGTGGGAGCCAGGCAACTGAGGGAGTGATCCCCCAGCCCAGCTATCTTTCAGTTGTCTACCTTTTAAAAAAAAATACCATCGGAAGGGGGCTTGTGAGATGGCTCAGTGGGTAAAGCACTTGTTATGCAAGCATGAGGATCTGGGTTCAATCCCCGTAATGCACACGAAAAGTCAGGAGTGGTGCACAGGACAGGAATCCCAGCACTGTGGAGGCAGACACAGGATGATACCTGCAACTGATTGGCTAGTCAGCCCAAGCTTAATCAGGACTTCCAGACCAGTGAGAGACCCTGTCTCCAAGTAGAAATTCTGTTAGAAGTCAATTTGATGTCGACCTCCACATACAGGTGCTAACACATGCACAAGCATGCCCCCCTCCCCTAACATGCACCAACATGTCAGGGCTAGGGCACCCTATCCAGGTGTTCTCCTCTAACCATCTCCTGCCACTCATCCTCACAGGATGGGGAGAGGCACAGGCTGGCTCTGAGGCATGGTCCCTGAGTCCCTGATAACACACGCCTAGAACTTCTGCAAACTAGATGCTGAGGAAGCACAAGCTTTGGAAAAAAAAAAAAATACTGGAAGACTGGAGTAAAGAAGCCACTGTAAACCAAATCTCTGCCTGTAAACCTCTGGTGAGTTTGAGAACTCCACATTCTAAACAGGGAAGGTTTGCTGTGCCTGTCTGGTGTCCTGTGGCCCGGATGTGAGGTCACCATGCCTTTTAAGATGAGCAGTCTTGTCCCAACTTGCCTCATGCTTGTTTAAGGTAAATACTCCATCACTAATCTCCCTCCCCCACCACACACACACACACACACACACACACATCAGTCTGAGTGTGTCATGCGGAGAAATGTTCTTACAGCATATACTTTGGGTTTGGTCTTCTGCCTCAAAAGTTCAGTAAACTTGGAAATACCCCTTTATTTGGCTGCATGAACTAATTACCAAGTTAGAAATGGAAAAAGATGAGGTTCATTCATTTGTTCATTCATGTATTCATTGATTCTGCATAAAGTTAGTGCCTGGCATATACTGAGGTGGGGAGACTGACTGGCTTCCTTTTACAGGGTGCATAGGGAAGGGATGTCTCACACAGCCTAACTGCTTTCTAGAAATAAAAACATCTGAATAAGAACAGGGCCAGTCACCCTAGCAAGAGGTGACCATCAGTGCAATAGCGGCATGAACATCAAGGGGGCAACAAACAGCTTTCTGATTGGATTTAAGGTCCGCCTTTCAGCCGGGATCACATCCCAGATACTATAAACCAGCGCAAGAACCTATGTAAGGGGACGACATAGGCCCCAGGGGGAGTGAAAGTTATGAAGGTTTAGCTATAAAGACACTATATCAAACTGCCTTTCGAGTATTTGTCATTATACACATAGACTGGAGGACCACTCAAATAGCTTCCTTTTGCAATGGAAGGTGTTTGCTACAGAAAACCACAACTGACCAAAGTGCAGAAAATAAGTGAATGTGGACTGTTCCATCCTAAACAAGACATCTAAACCACTCCCACTCCCACCCCAAGGCTCATAGAACATGAGGAATAGAGGGCGGTAAGATTATAAGAGCCCAAAGAAGGGTAGGGGTACAGCCAGACATTATCTTCTGGACATGACAGAGCTGTTACACCCATCAACATTTCACCATGGACAGGGAAAGATCTCAAGGGATCCCACATCTCTCTGCGAGACTGATGAGCGTTAATCCTGACATGGGGGAGGGAAGATGCTTTCCTCAGTAGTCTACCCACTGATCCATGCTCTAGCCAGTGTTCAGGCACACGGCCACCAAAGGCAACCCAGATGAAACTCCATGGACCACACATGAGAACAGACATAAAAATAGGAGGGACACTGGCAGGGAAGAATTCTAATGAGAAAAAGAGGGAGGGATGGGATTGGAGATGAAGGCGTGAAAATATCATAAATTCACTTTATGCACACATGAAACTCTAAAAGAATTTTTTAAAGTATTGAATCTAACAACAACAACAACAACAAAAAGGCAGCCAGGCATGGAATGGGAAAGATTAATCTCTATAAGTGCAGGAAGATGCAATTCAGAACAACCGAAGTCCGGGGCCCCCAAAGGACCCATGGCAGATAGGGCCAGAGAACGAGGCAGGGCCCGCCCTGAAAGACCTGGAATAGCACTCAAGGCTGATATAACCTGCTGAATTGTGGGGGGGTTTCGTGCCACAGCAATGGGAGTTATGGAAGGATTTCAGCAGGAGATCAGACGCAATCCAATTTGAGCTGTAGCGACATCACTTTAATGGCTCTGTGAAGGACGGATTTGAGGGAGAAGAGATTAGTGCAGCTGCTCTGGACCTCGGATGGGAATGAACTGCACAGCTTTCTACCACCCAGCAAGTGCCTGAGTCCCTATCCCCATTGCTGGAATTCCAATGTAACTGCTAGTTACATTGCAGTGTGTCCTAGGCATAGGGAATGTGACCAGATCGGATTTGAGGTTGTCTGGGGGTGTTTTGGGTGAGACAAAGTTGGAATCTGTAGATTAAGGAAGCAGGTCATAGTTTACCTCTCCCCTGTGCACCAGAGCCAAGAACAGAACAGGAGGGAACTCGCGTGCCTCACGATTCAAACTAGAGCATTAGTTTGTTCTGGTCTTTGGAAAACATCATTAGCTCTCCATGGGTCTGAGGTCTACTGGCTTTCAGACTGTAACTCATAGGCACACCCATGTACACACACATACATGTGTAACTCAAATCCCTGAAAAGAAGTTGCACTGACTGACTAACCTGATCCACTAACTAGACTTTCAGTGGCTGCAAAGAAGATTGGAATGTTGTAGGTTCAGAGCCTAAATATAACTTATTGTGGGTAATCTTCATATACGCCTTAGTAGCCACTCCTTGCCCTTCCTCTATGTCTGATTTAACATCCTGTGATTAACAGGTAAACCCTTTTGAAATGTATTAATTTAGCAGACCAACTAGCCTCCACCAACCAAAAAGCTAAGCATGTCCTCAGATAGCATCTAAGGCCTATAACAGAAATCTCCAGGTTCGGTTATAACCCACCTGCCTGATTGTTTTCACTAATGCATTTAATAAGTATCTTGACTTACAGTTTTCTTTTTATGTGGTAATAAAACCTCAAGAAGGTGTTACCACAGTAGAATACATGGAATTTGGGGCAACCTGAATCTGTGTTCCTGGACCACTCCTATTTAGCTCCAGAATAAATGACCTCTTATCCCTTTGAGGTGAGAGTTCTGTTTGTTTTTTCTGTCAATACACATACATACACAGATGCACATATATGCACATTCACAAGAACACACATCGACACACATATCACATATGAAGACATTCTTTCTACATATATACACAGTAACATAAACACACACACAGATGGACAGACAGACGACAAGTGCACACACACACACACACACACACACACACACTTCCCACTGCTTCTGCCTCTCCTGGGCCCCTGAGATTCCACAGTGATCCCTAACGCACAGCCAGGTTGAAAGTTTCAGCTGTTTGCAGAGGGCCAGAGTGGGTGTTGGCAGCACAGCCTGTCCTCCGACCGGCTGAATCGGGCCATCTGGGAACTGAAAATACCTGGGGAAAATAGGAGAATATGAGGCTGGGGAGATGGTCTGAGGTCAAGGGGATAGTGACATTTGCCGGCTGCTGAGGACGGGGAGTCGCTATCTTCAGGGTTGTGGCTGCTGAGTTGCCTGTGGTCCTGTGGGTGGCTCCACACGCATGGACAGGCAGGAGGCAGTAATAGACTCAGTTATTTAAAAACCAAGCAAGGACTGGGGCTATGACTCAGGGGTTGAAGTCTTTGCCACAGAAGCAAAAAAACTTGAGTTCAGAGCCCACGTAAAAATGCCAGACAGATACGGAGGCAGCTTTACAATTCTAGCCCTAGAAGACAGCACCGGGGAAATCCCAAAGCAAAGTAATTAGGAGATAGAGCAATCCAGGATGATTCAGGATATCACCCTTGGGCTTCCACAGGCACATACACTCAAGTGCCCTCTTACACACACACACACACACACACACACACACACACACACACACACACACACATAAATAAATAGGATATGAAAGGGGGAGAGATGAGGGGAAGGGGGAGAAGTGGGAACGGAATATGATCAAGACATATTGTATACAAGTATGAAATTGTCAATGAATGAAACTATTTTTAATAAAAAGAAAGAAAAGGAGAATAGAGAAGGGCTGATCATCAGCATGCAAGTCGCCGGCACATAGGGTGCAGTCTACTCTCAGGAACAGGAGATTACACCCCAAAAGAAGATGGTTGGGGTTAAAAGAGCTCTGAGCCCAGAGCTCAGGAGAGTATTAGCTGGTAAGAGATAAACAGTGGCGAGAAGCCAGGGAAAACATGCTAGAGAGCCACATAGTAGGTGGACCTTCCTCTTTTGAAGTCAGCCTGAGTGTGGTTTGCATCATGAGGTAGCCAGGAGCCTATGGGGCCAGGGGTGGAATGTCACGGTTTGACTATGAGTTGTCCCTCACAGAGTCATGTGTTCGAATCCTCAGCTGATGTTAATGTTTGGGAAGGCCGTGGCACCTTTAGGAGTTGGAGTTTTGCTATAGGAAGAGAGCACCCACTGTGCGCTGGATCTTCCATCTATCTATTAGACGATCTCCTGCAGGCTTGCTCAAGAACTTGCTTCAACTATTGATTCTTCAGAGCTGTGCCTGAGCTCAGTCCACACTTGTCAAGTTGACATCTGTGTGCCTAACTCTCACACACAGAAGAAGGGGTCTCACTACCAACACCACGGCATGCTGGGAAGGTCAAGAAGACCTCCGCTAACCTCATGTGACCTATTTCAGTGGAGTTGGGACAGCAGAGGTTAGACGGCAGGGAGGTTGCCTCAAACAGATGCAGCAAGACTGGGACCCCTCTTGAAGCAGCACCAGGAAGAGGCTAGAGGGGAGTGCAGAGTCCAAACCAGTGGCTGGGGCGGCGGAGGAGGGAGGGCTGTGAAGACAGGAGGGCACTGAACTGGTTTGTAGAGGGCGGGTCTGGAGCATGCTTAGCCCAAGAAAGTGATCAGTGCCTTGTGGCCAAGGAGGCCTCCAGGGTTCAAGTACCCCTTTCCAGAGCTGTCCAAGTTCACCTGCCGTGTTACTGAAAAAGCCATGACAAAACCACTTAAGAGAAAAGAGAGCCCACCCACATCAACACCAAGGGCTGAGGGAACTGACCACACCATAGCTAGATGACATCTGAGAAAGAACAATCCTCACTTGCCAGACCAGCATATCTGACCAAGTATACAGAAGGATGCCTCTTTCTCAGACAGCTCCCTTCATTTTATTCACAGGCTTGGAGACTAGTCCCACCCACCATAGACTACTATGACAACTAGACCATCTCCTTCAGTTCTCCCTGGGCTTAGCTGAACTATTAATTCTCCACAAAAGCGCCCAGAGTCCGAACCCTTGACTGTCCAGTTAGACACAGTGGTGCACCTGTGTGTAACTATGACAAGAGCACACCAGGTTGAGGCTCTGCTGAAAGGAAGATGACCGTGGTGGAAGAAGGTGTGTGGGAGGCTAGAGGAAGGCTGTAGACACTTGGCATCACTGCTAAGGAGACCAGGAGAGAAGGAGCTGGCTGAGGGCCGCACATGGCTCTTTGAGGCCTGAAGTGACGGTAACTGATCAGATGCTATCACCCCCAACCAAGCGGGGACAATTGAAACATACCAGGCTACTGTGACGAACCCGAGTGACAGGGGCTGACTCTCACCACCCACCTGCCTCCATCTCACACCCATTTTTACTGCTGATGCAAAGCTGCTCTCCACAGAAGATACCAGCTGAATTTCTGTAGGGACTAGTTAGAATTGCATGATCTCAAATCTCAGGCAGCCCCCTGCCTCAGTATGGCAGGGTGGCTCTGTGAGTGGAATGCAGACACACTTGGCGATCCAGTGCCCACCACAACACTGTTGTTGACTTCTGTCTAATCCATGCACATTCATTATGCATGTATGTGTATGCTGTTCAGCTTCATGGACACTCATCTTTCCTTTCTGGCCAGTCTACACTTCTTTTAAAACTGTTCCCCACCATGGAAGAGAGGGTATAAGTATGTAAGAGCCAGAGGGTGGGGAGGAGGGTGCCACCAAATAATGTCTTCTAGACACAACAGGGCTGCTGCACCCATGAACTCACTGCAGCTGTGTGCACCTCGACAAGACCCTGACCGTCAGCAGTTTATCATAGATGAGGGACCACCTCATGAGGCCTCACCCTACCTTGGGGGCTGTGAAGGGTCAATCCTGGCTATGGAAAGGGGAGTTACTTTCCTCAATGGTGTGCCCGCTGCTGTATCATCCGATGCTATGTTTGGGGTAGACGATGCCCCTGTGGTTAAAGCTCTTGCTGAGTAAGCTGAAGGACCAAGGTTTGGGTCCTCAGATCCCATGTAAAATGGTGGGTGGGTGTGGCAGAGCCTGGGACTCCTCTGAGCAAATTGACTAGCCAGCCTCTAGGTAAGATTTGGGATTGATTACAGACCCAGCCTCAGAACAGTAAGGTGGAAAAGAAGTCAAAGATGATTCCCAGTATCAGCATCAGGCCTCTGTGGTACCCACACACACATAAACACGTGCATGTGCTTGCCCACATGCCAACAAAAGCATATATATGCACGCTCTCCTTACATTACACATGAAAATGGCAAAAAAAAAGAAGAAAATAAAAGGCTATTGTAATAGTTACTCTTAACTGTTGCTATGAGAGAACATTCTAAGTCAAGCAACTTAAGGGAAAAAGGGAGATGTATTCAGCTTATAGTTCCAGAGGGGATAAATAGTCTTTCACGGCAGAGGCGACATGGCTGGAGGCTGAAGCTGGAGGCAGCTAAGTCACTGCAGGCATTCTGGAGGCTCAGAGCTGCTTCAGAGAGTCTCTCTTCAAAGTCTTCTGTTTTATGGCTCCTTTTCTCTGGTCTGCTATTGGGAGGTTCCAGTCAGATCTAGGGCTGGTCTTTGTATTGTAAATGTATTGATTTGGATCATCTCTTCGGGTAGTCTGACAGTTGATTTTGGTTAATTCCAGATGTGGTCACATTGACACCCAGGATTAACTATCACAGCTATGCTTCAGAAAGAAGAAAATAAAAGGCTATGCTTCGCAGTTTGACAGTTGGACATTCAGCCCTAGGAGCAAGGTTCTTTGCCAAGGGACAGCAGGGTCTCTGAGTACTGCAGTATGGCCCCCAAGGATGGCCTGGGCCAGCACCAGCATTGTCACACAAGCCATCACACTCTGCTCTGCAGTTCCTGACTCGGGAAGGCTGGGAAGAGGCCCAGCGGTTCAGAGGTTAACAAGCCCCCCAGGCCTCTCTGGTGCACATGCTAATTCCCAACAGTGGTCTATTGTAATGATGGCTTGTTTCTAAAGTGCAGAGCGAAGGACTCCTGCCATTTGCCATTGCTGCATTGTGTGTCTTCGGTGGTGTGAACTCATCTGCTATAGTTATCAGGTGCTCACAAGCCCCCTGTGCCTCAGCTCTGTCAACCCGCCTGGAAGCGACCTTTACGGGTAAAACCTGGGGACCTTCCCTTCCCTGTATCACTTCCCACATTGCCTTGTGGTATTCTGTGCGACCCACAGGGCACTCGGAAAGACCGTCAGTGATGCCAACCTACTCATGAAAGGCACTACCAACTCCACTGGTCCCTTGGGACACTTGCTCTGGGTGACAAGGTGGCTGCGGAGAAGATGATGTGTTTAGAACAGAGGCACAGAGAGGTGGCTACCACCAAGTGAGGTGCCATCCTGGAAGCAACCTTCAGCCCCAATGGAGCCTTCAAGTGAGGACAGCACGGTTTGACTTGTGTATATGAGTGTGTGCTCATCCGTGTATGTGTGTGCACGCATTGTACATCCATGAGCATGATATTTAGTAAGTATGTGCACTGTACCTGTGCATATTTGTGTGCACACACATGCAGGCGTATTTTTTTGTGTGTTTCTACCTCTCAATAGATAAGTAGATAGATGGGAAAATAGGTAAATAGATGATTGACAGATAGACACTAGATGATAGAATAGCAATAGAAGAGAGATGATAGAGGACTGACACATGGTAGATAGATGATAGATTATTGATACATGATAGATGATTGATATATTATAGACAGATAGGTGTGTTTATGTGTGTATATCTATGCATGTGTGACAGTGTGTGATAGAATATGTGTGTGCTGCTGTGTGTGTGTGTGCCCTGTTATGTGGGTGCTGCTGTGTATTATAAGTGCAAGCTGCTGTGTGTGTGTGTCTGTGTGTACTGCTCTGTATGGGTGTGTGTGTGTGCATGCTGACATGTGTGTGCACTGCTGTATGTTCATGTGCATGTTGTTTCAATGAGTCATAGAAAGTCTGGCCTGCTCTGTGTATCATCAGGCTCCCTGGGGAATGCTTGCAGGGACTGGGGTGTACTGGCAGTCAGGGCACTGAGAGATGCCAACACAGGACATGGGTCACGCGCACTAGCAGTGGTAGCAAGAAGTTGTCCGCCCTAGGGACTTCCTGCATGTGCTAAGTGTCATGCGCACCTGGCTTGCCCTGCTTTGCAGGCGAGGAAATCGAGGCTGAGTGACAATCACAACAGAAGCCACAGAGCTGGTAAACTGAGAGCTGACCTGTCTCTGCAGACAAGGCCTTCGCAGGAAGCATCAAGTCGGCTGGTTCCCTTCACAAGCCCGGCCTCTGGCCATTTACAGATTCATATTTACTCCCTCTGTCTGTCCATTAAACATCTCACACAGGGCGCTACTCTAGCTCCAAGAAGATGGTCTAAACGCCAGGGCAGATGGACCTTTCACTGAATTGATAGCCAATTAGTGCTGAGTGTTTCCACAGCTTCCTCCGGGGGCAGGTTGTGCTATAGTGTTCCATCCAAATATTATGTAACAGCAAGACCTCCAGTGGAATATTCCAGAAGACCTTCAGCAATTGTGCATGGCCTGATTATTTAAACGAAAAACAATACCGTGAAAAATTGCACTTGAGCACCAGTTATACCAACTGTGATTGGCTGACCAGAGAAGGCCAGATGGTTTGAACATTTCCCAGAGTGTCATATTCTCAAAGAGCTGGTGTGCTGAGGAGAGAGGTGGGGAAGAGCAGAGGAGAATTTAGGGTGTTTCATTTAACAACCAGGACCACAAGATTAAATTACTTGGGGAGAGGGTGAGGTAAGGAGCAACATTATGCAAAATGCAGGAAGCTTCTGGAAAAGGAAGGAAAAGAGGGCCTGGTTGCCTGGTTGTAAAAAGAAAAAAAAAAATCCAGCCCAGCAAAGCAGACAAAACCATCCATCATTAAACTCATTTACAGGCAAACTTGACAAATTGCTGAGAAAAGAGATGATGGACGACCGCTCCCAAAGGGTTTTAAGAATGGACAAGAAGTCTTTTCTGTTGGTAATTTGGACAAAAATAAAAACACTTTTTCAAGACTTACTATTCTCAGGTTGACGAAAAAGCCTCCCTCCTTTCACATATTAATGAATGGTTTTGTTTTCTTTTTTATTCATGTGTGTGGTTTGTGTATAGGTGTGTGTTCTGTAGTAAATGGGAGTGACATATGTATGCAGAGGCTGGAGGCTAACCTGTGGTGTCATCTCCAGGCAATAAAACCTTGTGTTTTGAGCCTGCCTGGATGGCTAGCGTAAGCTCCACCCTTGTCTCTCTTTCCTCCTTGGAACTGGGATTATAAGAGTAGGGTACCATGCCTAGCTGGAAGCAGGTTCTGGCGGTCAAACTCAGGTCCTTGTGTTTGCACAGCAGGTGCATGACCTAATGAGGTTCCTCCCCAGCTTTCCTGCTTCTAATTCAGAATGATTACCGATAAACAACTCATTTTTTATTATTTTACATTGTGCATGTGTGTTTGCATGTGGGGTGTGTGTGTGTGTGTGTGTGTGTGTGTACGCACATTCAGGCACAATCGTAGCACTAATAAAAACTTCAACTGTGGAAAAGGGCCAGCACTACACTTTCTAAATGTCTATTACCTGAACTATCATATTCATCCAGAGCTGACTTCTTGATCCCACATATAATTTCCACTCAAGCTGCAAAGATGTTAAATTGCACAAGGCGGCTGAAAGATGACAGAGCAATTTCAAGACGAAGACGCACACAATCTAAACAGTCTCGGACTTCTCAGGACACTAGGACAACCCAAAGTACACCTGCGGGAGGAGATGAGAGGGAGTGGAAGATGGCTCCGTGGATGTAGAGGAACCAGCAGCAACCCTGGAGACTTGAGTTTGATTCCTGGAACCCACATAGTAGAAGGAGAGAACTGACTTCCTGCTGTAGTCCTCTGACTGTCACATGTGAGCCTTAGTTAGCATGCACACCCTCCCACCTTCCCTCTCTCTCTAACACACCTCTTCCAGGTCTTCCACCTCCGCAGTCACCTCCTGCTAAGATTTTTCTGGAGTGTACCAAGTTCTTTGAGTCCCATGAGGAGAATTAACGTCTGTGCGTTGCTGCCCCCTGCTGGGATTTTGAGGTAAGGCTACACACATTTCTGTCGGGTCCAAGAAAATGTCATTTGCCAATTTCAATTACCTTTCAATTCCCTTGCTTTTATCTATCTGACAGCGCCTCCCACCCCTGGGACTCAGTCAGAAGACAATTCCATTGGAACTAATGGACCAGCATTCTGGGTAATGCAATTAGAGAGCTTCCTCTTAGGGTGACCCCAAGGACCCTCCCTGGGGAGGTTGGCCAGACACAGAGAAACACAAAACCCACCATCTTTCTGTTCCACGGACTGCTTTAGGAAAACACGCTGCTGTATTTACATTAATGGACACATGAGAGAATTCTCTTCCTTTGGGGGTCAGGGGCAGCCGGCCTGTCAACCAAGTCGCCCACACTCTCCCCTGAAGCAGATGAAGAAGGAAGGATCTACTCACCTCAGCATACCCACACTCCAGAGCCACCTTTGAAACTGATATTGATTCCTGAGGAGGAGCAGTCCCCGTGAAGGGGTGGGGTGGAGAGATTACTGCAAGTGTTTATTTGATAGACAGACTTTGGGATGTGGCATGCATCTGAAAGGGGCAGCGAAAGAAGGAAGTAATAGCTTTAATAATACACTTATCTATTTCAGAGAGAGAGAGAGAATGTACATGCATGCCATGGTACACAGGTCAGTTTTCTTGGAGGCTGGACAGATGACTCAGGGGTTACAGCCTTTGTCTCACAAGCAAAAAGACCTGAGTTCAGATCCCACATAGAAATGCCAGACAAAAATGGTGACCACCTGCACTTCTGGCCCTGAAATCATCTTGGACCTCCACAGGCACACACTCACACATTAAAAAAAAAAGTCAGAAGGCATCTTACCTACTGTGCTATCTCACCAACCCCAGAAGGAAGTAATCTTAACTGTGATGGCCAAGTCTCCAGGGACCAGTGTGGCCAGAGAGTGGGGTAGGGTACACAAAGACCCTAAGATTAACATAGAAAGAATCTGCCAGTGGTAGAAAGACGGTAAGTCCTTCCCCTCCAAGGCTATGCACAACCCAGAGCATGCCAGGAGATATTCTCCTGGAGTGCCAACTGCAGGAGTAACCTATGAAGGGTCAGGAGGGCCCTGAATGTGAGCGCTGTGGAGGCCTCCCAGTCTCACCCCACTCTCCCCACTTCCACCTCTTTCTCTATCTACAATCTGCCTCCATGGCTACCGCGTACACTATTGCATGTGTCCTGGTCCAACTCTTTTGCTCCAGGGCAGGAGAACCTGGGAATCTCTGCAGGTGCTCCTAGATTGAGATCCACGCTTACCACCAACCACGTCGGAAGAATCCAGCAGGGCTGAGTCCCAGGTCACTTGAGGCAGCTCACAACCCAGCCTCAGCCCTTACCATCATCCACACCAGCTGTGCCAGACCAAGAAGCACTCTCACTCTATAAGCCCGCCAGGCCAGGGTGTGTCTGTCTGAGGGGGGTTTCTCTTCCTCCTCCCACCCCATCGACCCATTCCTCGGCTCACCACAGCAGAACTCTCACTACCCACATGCCCTGCTGCGTATCACACAGCGAAGCAATGGAAAGATGTTCTTAAGCATCGCCAGGTGAATTGTGCTTAAGGCACCCTGGCAGTGACTGGCAAGTGAATCTACACAGTGTCCCCCTCGCCTGTGCCATTTTGCCTCCACTTGTCCCTCTGTAAATGGTGACAGTAACAGGAACAACAACCAAGTTTCCTGTGTCCCAGGTACTTCAGTGTGTCTGCATGTCGCTGATAAAAGCACGACCAATATTTTAGGGGAGCAGGGGGTTCATCCTTGCTTACAACTCTGTTTACAGTTCATAGTTCACCTTGGCAGGAGAGTTCACACCAGTACTAGTTGCCAAGGGAACTGGCTACAACATAGGCACAGAGATTGCCGAGAGAGGGGCAAACCTCACTTGCTAGACTGTGAGTCTGCCAAAGTACTGAACCTCAATCCATCTTATCCACCTGCCCAGAATATGGTCCTGCCCACCATTGACTGGGTCTTCCTTCATCAATTACATGCTCTCCCACACCTGCATGGTTGCTGATAAAATCACCATCAAATGGGTGGAAAGGGAACTTCTGCAGCTGTCTCTGTCCTCTGCAAGGGTGGTCATGGGAATCAGTGAGATAGAAAGTCCCCAACTCTCTGCCCACATCTCCCCTCAAGTCACGCTCCCCCATGACTTCTGTCTTTTCTTTAGGGGGTCATGAACATGCCCAGGTGTCCAGGAGCAGAGAACTGGCTGACGCGTGCCATTCTCTTCCATCGTTCATTTGTCAGTGAGAGAGGACAGACGCGGCGGTGTGGATAAGAGAGAACCCAGGGATGCCTGTGAGTCTGTCACAGATCCCAACTTGGCACGAGGCCGAGGCTCTGAGCACATCGGTGAAAGCGTAGGGCAAGCTCTGAGTGAGAGACTATCTAACTGATATGGGAAGACCCAGTTCACAGTGGGTGGGACCACCTCCCTGGACAGGTGGGGAAGGAGGGAGCATCAGGGATGGTTGACAGATGACTGATAAGCTAGAAGGTGTGCTCCTCTCTCAGCAATGCTTGTGAATACAGTGTGCCCAGTTCCCTGGACTCCTTCGCCATCACCGAAGCCCACGGGTGGCATGCGTGGAAGGTCCACCAGCCAGGCGGAAGCCCCGGTTTTATACCCATCCGTATCCTGTGACTAGACAGCTGACATGGAGGGGGACATGTCCCATATCAATTTCGGTCTCACACTATACTCCATGAGCATGAGGAGGGGCGTGGTCTGGTCTGTGGCCAGCCGCCACACAAGCAGTGCTCAGCAGGCAGGCCTTCCCCAGCAGGGGCGGCAAAATAGCCTTTCATAGCGCACTTAACACTGACGGGCAGCAGTGGAGGTGGAATGCTAAGCCCACAAGCCCAGGGTCAGGAGAGGGCCATTTTAACACCTCGAAATCAAAACGCTCCTTGGCAGACCCCCACCGTTCTATCCTGGCTCCCTCCGGCCAAGAAGGCCCTGCTTGCGTTCAGTGACGCATAACGCAGAGGCCAGCGAGAGGGCCCCCGCAGGTAAAGGGCCCGCGCACCAACCTGGTGACCCAAGTTCAATTCCTGGAACCCACAAGGCGAGAACTGACTTGTGACAGTTGTCCTCAGACCTACGCACGTGCACCTATTTCACCTAATGGAATAGGATAAAATATTAATAAAACCCTATACTATAGAAAGCCTGTCTTAGCCCTCTACTACTTCCCCTACTTCCACTGACTGAGACCAAGATAAGAGGTTGTCGTAAGAAAGCTCACAAAGGATACAAATCCAAGACTTCCGCCCTTGCCAAAGCTCAGTTCTTCTGGCATCTGATCACCTCAGTACGCATTCCTGCGTCCCTTCCTTAGCAAACAGAGTAGATAGCCATCTAGGGGATTGTCACATTCCTTAGGTGGATCATTGACAAAGCAGGGCTCTCTCGTCTACTTCAGCAAGATGTGTATAGAATGTCCGTAAGCCATCTTTTGGGGCTTCTTGCTCATTGCTGGTTTTTGAAGAGTGAACTGGAGTCCTCCATCCAGAGTAATAAATTGGCTTTTTGATTGGTATTTGCATCTGGCGTTTCATTTCTGGCAGGCAATAAGTCCATAACACTACAGCACAGAATACCTCTCTCCCTCTCTGCTTCTCTCTCTCTCCTTCTCTCTCTTTCTCTCTGTCTCTCTCTCTGTCTCTCTCTCTCTGTCTCTCTCTCTCTCTCTTCCTCTCCCTCTTAAGTAAATATATATTTTAAAAATACCTGAAAATCCATAGTAGATAGGGCTCATTAGGAATCAGGCGATGGCAGTTCTAGAAAGGGCCAAGCTAGGAAAACTGTCAAGACACTCAGGCACAGCAGTGGTCCTTGGGACCTCTGAGTGACAAGCAGCTGGGCCTCCTTCCTCATCCTCCTCTAACAACCCCTCACACACATACACATACCTGGACTCCAGGCCCAGGCTCCCTCCACAGAGCCCTGCTCTGGATCTTAGTGGCCTATGGATGAAAGCCACACGTTTTAGATTCTGCAGTGGTGGATTTTTTGCAAACACAAGGTGTTCTCGATTCCCAAGGATGGTGACAAAAGGCTTGGAGGACAGAGGAGAGAGGTTTTAAGGATCAGGAGACAAGGATTCTGGGAGACATGGATAAAGAGGCCATTTGGTTGGTGTGATAGTTGCATTCAGATGTGCACTCTGGGGACAGCTGTGAAGAATTAACGGTTAAGGCGAGCCTTGAGGAAACCCACAGGAGAGTGTCTAATGTGGAAAGACCCAGTCCATTGGTGGGTGGGACCACTCCCTGGGCAGGTGGGTAAAGTAGAGAGAGCTGGTTCATTAAGTGGGGTTTTTCAACATACATGGACAGTTTCAGTCTGACAAGTGAGGACTGTCCCTCTTTCAACAATGGATACAGTATGGCCAGTTCCCCCGGCTCCTGGTGTTGGCATGAACTCTCCTACCAAGGTAGATTAGGAAAATATAACTGGAGATGATAAACCAGAATAAAATCCCGTGTTCCCCTAAACTGTTTTGGTTACGAATTTATTGGCAATATGCAGAACAACTGAGGCAGGTAGTGTGGGTAGTGGAGCCAGCCTAGGAGTTGGCAAACAGGAAATAAATGGCCCGAGAACATGGGTCCTCTTGATGGCACCCAAGTACATCAGTGGTAATGGTGGAACCACCTAGTAAGGCCCAGAGGATGCTGGCCAAACCACCTTCCTGTGAGCCAGTAGCTCTGGGTCTAGCAATAAGAAATGCTGCGGGTTGAAGGAAGGATCCTGCGGACCCAGACTACACCAGAACTCAGCTCACCCATCGGAAGTGCACCCATCGGAAGTGCACCCATCGGAAGTGTATCCATCGGAAGTACACCCATCGGAAGTACACCTATCGGAAGTGCACCTATCAGAGAATCTGGCCTTCCCCTGTCCTGGAGATTCACTTGCCCAAGGAGCTTACAGGGATAAAACTTAGCAGGAATCCAGGTGTGGAAGAGATCCTTCCCTCCTGTAGTGCTGATGAGCCAAGAGCCCAGGTCAAAACCCCAGGCAAGGGCAGCACTTGCAATCCCAGCACTGTGGAGGTAGGAAGACACCTGAGGCTGGCTGCCCACTAGGCTGCTTGGTAAATTCCAGGCCAGTGACAGACCCTGTCTCAAAACAAACAAAAAACTTGGCATATGGTTCCCAAGGAAACAATACCCAAATTGACTCTCCGACCTTGTGACAGTTAATCTTGGTTGTCAAGACGGGATTAATTTACAGTTTAGTTGTCAGAGCACCTGAAGAAATTATCTGGATCAATATATTTGCAATACAAAGTCCAACCCTGAATTCAGATGGAACCTCCCAGTAGCAGACCAGATAAAAGGAATCATGAGGCAGAAGAGTTCTGAGACTCCTACCCTGTTGTCTCCAGAACCCAGCTTCTTCCACCCTCCAATGCGACTGAAGTCCAGAGACTCTCTGAGAACCCTCCTGCCTTCAGCACAGACTGGGACTGCTGAGATATTCAGCTCCTGACCTGAGCAGCTTCGGGCAACCATTGCTGGACCACCTAGATCTTATCTTGAAAGCCAATCTGATAAATTCCCTTTTTATATATTCATTCTGTTGGTTCTATTCCTCTAGAGAACCCTGACCAATACACGGTGCTTGCTCTCACACACACACACACACACACACACACACACACACACACACACAAACACCCTGAAGCAAAACAAATGATTTAATGGGATGAATCCCATAGTACCTTCCCATCAGGTGGCCGCAGGTTTTCCTCCCAAGTACATTTTTCAGAGCGTTTTTGGGTCTGGGTTGGCAGATCTGTTTTGCTCATAGTCGGTCAGTTTTCTCAGCAAGGCTATTTTGTCAAGATATCACTGAAAAGACTTTTGCTAGCCAGAGGCTAGACGTCCCACTTTCTGGGATCATTTATCCCAGGGGTCCCCACAGGGAGAAACTCCTCCCCTCAGCACTCCATGGGCTTTCTCCACCCAGCTGCTGTTCAGGTAATGAGTCAACAGCAGGAGGGAGGGAACATGTGTTTGCCGCCACGTGCATGTCCCAAGGCTTTGGGAGCTGGTATGAGCTTCTAACACAGGAGTTATCTCCATGAGAAGGGAAGTGATGAGGGGAAGGGATGAAAGCCTTTGAGAGGCACAGGGGAAGAAAACCCAGGGGGTTCCAAGGAAGGGGTGCCATTGAACTGGCACTTGAGACAAGGAGAATGTGTGCATGCGTGCACGTGTGTGTATGTGCATGTGTATATGCAGATGCACAGATGTTTGTGCAGGTGCATGTTGTATGTATGAGTGTAGTATGCATGTGCGTGCTTCCTGCTCTACTAGGTGTGTGAAAGCTGTCCTCACTTTCTGTGTCCTCACAGAATCACGCTGACATGTCAGGAGACAGTGTTTCATTATCTTAACTATCTGAACTTCATTTAATAGACTGTTTGTGCTTTTTCAAGATTGTCCCATTTACATTTTAGAGCGAGTTAACATGCTTTTATGTAATGATGATGGTAAAAAATGGTATTTTGCTCTTTCCCTTTTTAAATTTTATAATTGGAAAAGTAAGTAGTTGAAGAGTGAATTGCAACTCTCTCTCTCTCTCTCTCTCTCTCTCTCTCTCTCTCTCTCTCTCTCTCTCATTCTGGGTGGCATACTGACCTTCCTCCAGCAACTTGACTGTTTTCCATCTGACCCAGCTGAGGAAGACTCGGGAACTTGTCATTTGCATGGATGACGGGACAGACCATGGCTGCAGAGACTCCGGGGAGCATTATGTATAGGGGGAGCACTATGTGTAGGGGGAGCACTTGACTCCAGGAGGACTCCTTCATGAGATGCTGCTGGCTGCAGTCTCAAACATCACTTCAGCTTCCTGCCACTTGTGTTCCCTTCTCAGGTGGTTGCTGGTCTTTCTGCATGGCATTCATTCCTCCATCAGACACACAGAGCTCTGTTTATGGCCCCTGTGTATTCTAAAAATAAAATGGTGGCAACTACAGAGCAGGGATCCTGATATTACTACCTTGCAGTACCAGCAGCAGGATTCTGACACCACACCGCCCAGTACTAAAGCCGGCATTCCTGCATGCTGGCTACACATTCTGAAGCCAGTCTGGGTGCTTGGCATCTCTCCCTGGCTTAGCTCGATTTGCCAGTGAATCAGAATTACGTGCCTGCTTCATCCAGCAGCTGTAATGACAGAATTGTGGGGGGGGGGGAGTCCATGGGGGTGTGTATGTGCTCACGGGAGGCTGCTGGATGTCCGTCTCTATTCCCTTCCTAGTATTCCCTGAAACAGGGTCTCAAGGCTGGACTGCTTGGCCAGTGAGTCCTGGCCATCCTCTGCTCTCCACACACTACAGCACCGCAGTGCTGGAGTTACAGGTGCATGCACTGCATGGACAGCTGTTCGTGACTATGATGGTGGGGATCTGAATTCAGCAATTACCCGCTATTCCATCTCCCAGCTCTAAATGGCTTCATGCACGTGAAGCAACTAAAAGCTATGTCTGTCATATAAAATACATTTGGGTGTTGCTATTCACGTGGACGTTGGCTACTCATGAAGTCCATGTTCTAGCTCTGCACAACCACCCATTGATACCCACCATTCTCCCTAGGGAGCTCCAGGGAGATGGATCTGGATGGACGGAATAATCCTCCTTTCTGGAACTACCAGCAAGCAGCAGGGAAAGCATGAGAAGCCTCGTGGCAGCAGGAGCTGTATTTCCAGAAGCACAGATAGGTTGATGTGGAAGTCAGAGTTGAACTTCCCAGAAAAATGGATGTGTGAGCTCTCTGCCAACATCTGAGACTGGTGAGGGACAGGAATTCTAAATCCCTCATTTGTAGGGGCCATGGTCAAGGCTAAATCTTATATGGTTCTTTTAGGGTCATATTTATACCATTATTATTGACTTATAACAAAAGGCGGGGGGGGCTGTGAGGATTTAGACCTTGAATTACAAGCTAACTGGATAATTTTGATAGTTGTTCAATGTTTGTAATTACTTCAGGGGATGGGAGAGAATCTTTTGCTCCATTAGAGGCATGGACAGGAAAGGAGAACCCCACCCCCATCAAATAAATGAGGACACAGTACATTAAGAACGTAAATTAAGAACCGAAGAACAAAACAATGGAATACCGCTCTTTTTTATTGCTATACAAATTGGTAATCAATGCTGTCATGTTAGCTAATTTGTTTGGCAGGAAGGAAGGAAGGAAGGAAGGAAGGAAGGAAGGAAGGAAGGAAGGAAGGAAGGAAGGAAGGAAGGAAGGAAGGAAGGAAGGAAGGAAGGAAGGAAGGAAGGAAGGAAGGAAGGAAGGAGAAAGAAAGGAGAGAGAGACAGAGAGAGAGAAATCGATCCCAGAGATGGAAGGAAAGCAATGTGGCCAAATCAACTGCACACAACTGCCTTTTTTGCATGTGAAGGTGCGAGTGTGTACGTGTGTGCATATGTGTATGTAAAAGAGGGTAACGTGTATGCCTGTGGAGACCCAAGGGTGACTTCGAGAATCACCCTAGACTGTTCTGCCTCTTTTTTGCTTTGCTCTGGAGTTTCCCAGGCTCGGCTTTCCAGGGTGAAAAGTGCTGGCAGATGCCATTTCTGTCTGACATTTTTACATGAGATCTGGGATCTGAACTCAGGTCCTTTTGCTTGTGAGGCAAAGGATTAACTCCTGAGTCATCTCTCCAGCCCTGGCTGTTTATTTCTTACTATTTCTTTGGGAGATGCTGGAAATTTTTTTTCTGAGACCGCGCAGGCTGACCTCCAACTCCCTTTGTAGACAAGGGTGACCTCAAGCTTCTGACCTCTAGATGTGAGAACGACAGGTGTGGGAGGGAGTCAGAGAGAGCAAGATCAGTTGTCCACCTGTGACGGCTCATCTCTACTATCAACTTGACTGGATTTATAACCACTGTGGAAACACTTCTCTGGGCATGTCTGTGAGGGAGTCACTAGATTGGGGCTCCATGACAGAAACCCCAGAGCTCTGGGCTCCCCCATGAACTCCAGGCTCACAGAACTCTGGGTTCACAGAACTCCACACACACATTAAACATCTTCCAGTTGGCAGTAATCAAGTCTAATGACAAATGGAGCCCTTCCCATATGCCCTGGAATTCTTATTAAACTTTTATTAAACAATTAAAATATTGACCTAGATTTAAGCATGTGCTTTCTCAAGGAGTACTGCCCAGGAGATAAAGGATTCAGCATTCCAATCTCCCAAATGGAAATTTGACAAGACACTTCATGCTCCATTTGATATGGAAGCAACTTGTATCTGATAGAAGACAGGGCTTGAAAAATAAAAACAACAAAAATTAAAGTGTGCTTTTCATGGCAGTAAATAGTCGTGAAAACAGTGTACAACCTTCTCTTTTATGAGGCCACAGTGGAAGCATCCAGCTCTGAGAATGAGGAAACTGGGTGTCTACCAGACTGCATAAGGAAGGGATGACCCGCGAGGAGATGGGAGCGGGTCACAGAGATGGTGAACTTGCCCATGAATCACCAAACAGGGAAAACTGAAATGTATGTTTTACAGGTGTCTCTGGTCACCAAACTATCCCAAACATGAACATCTATTCTCAATCTCCAAAACTCAGAACAGGAAAGAAGAGTTTTACTGTAAATAAAATATTGAGTCTGTTCCATGAGTCTGCTGGCAACCACATGTGGCCTTCCACCACTGAGACTGAGACTGCAAGGAACTGAGAGGTGCAAGAAATACAAAACACATGCTAGATTTGGATGGCTGTGCTGGAGAGAGAGAGAGAGAGAGAGAGAGAGAGAGAGAGAGAGAGAGAGGAGGAAGGAGGAAGGAGGGAAGGAGGGAAGGAGGGAAGGAGGGAAGGAGGGAAGGAAGGAAAAGAAGGGAGGGAAGGAGGGAGGGAGGGAAAGAGGGAGGGAGGGAGGGAGGGAGAAAGGAGGGAGGAAGGGAGGGAGGGAGGGAGGGAGGGAGGGAGGGAGAAAACTTAATCACATTCTTATTCTCCCATTGTTTAAACATTGAAGTAATTACATTTTGGTATGTTGAATTAAATAAATGGCATGGAAGTCAATGTCACCTGGGCCTGGGGAGACAGTGACTCAGTCAACGATAGGAGAGCCTGAGTTTGATCCCAGAAGTCACAATGAACAGCAGGGCGTGGGGCCAGTGAGACAGTTCAGCAGGTAAAGCACCTGCTCACAAACTCGTGATTGAGTTCAGTTCCCCAGAAGCCCCATGACGGAAGGAGAGACTTGACTTCTGAATGTTATTCTCTGATCTCCACCAGTGTGTGCAAGTGTTCTCTCTCTCTGCCTCTCTCAGTCTCTCTGTCTCTGTCTCTGTCTCTCTCTGCCTCTCTCAGTCTCTCTGTCTCTGTCTCTGTCTCTCTCTGTCTCTCTCTGCCTCTCTCGATCTCTCTGTCTAATAAATAATAAAAAAGATAAAAAGCAGAGTGTGGAAGCTTGTAATCCCAGCACTGGCGGCGGGGGGGGGGGGGGAACAGAAGGACCCCTGAGGCTTGCTGATGGGCTCTCAGTGAAAGAGCCTGTCTCAAACAATAAGGTGGAGAGTGATTATGGAAAACACCCAAAGTCAACCTCTGGTCCCTACACACATGTGCACACACAGCACATACCCAGAGAGGCACAGGCACAGGCGTGCATTCGCACAGGCGTGCATTCACACACGCGCGCGCGCGCACACACACACACACACACACACATTATTGTCATCTGCTTTTAAAAAGCATCTACTAGAATTTTTTTCAACCTCCATTATGTTTATAGCAGCCATCTCGACCCCCAGACTCCAGACAGACAGCACCCATCCGGACCAGCAAGTGGGAGGCACCGTCTTCAAGGACTTTAAGTGACCCGTCGGATGCCAGCCCACCAGAGGACACAGCTGTCACGGAGCCCAGGGACAGGGCGGGTGAGGCAACTCAAGGTCTCTCACCACCAGACCTCAAACATGCTCAGCTGGCATGGGGCGGAGGCTCATGAAGTGCAAGGAAATAAAAACCCAATAACAATTTTTATAGTGAGCTGAGTTTACCGCTTCTCATTAGCGGCCAGGAGCTAAATTAATTTGAGCCTGATTGTCCCCTAATTGGAGAGAGACATAAATCCGGCTGAAAGTGCTATTACGGACGGCACCTTGATCCGGTACCATCTCACCCATCTGCGTGTATAGCACTCTGCCACAGAGGGACAATGTTGGCTTTTAGTAATTACCTGAAAATTAGGAGTGTTGACCAAGGATGTGTTAATAAATGGTATAACAGGTGAGGTGGGAACACATTTCCTTGGTAAAGACACAGGTTAAGCCTTTACCAAGTTAATATGTTAAAGCCTCATATTACCATGAAGAAATTACTGATTATCATGAAAGGGGAAGCAGAGACCACTTAGGACGCAGGTATAGTTATATTGTGGTGCTGCTATAACAATTTACTATGCCACTCAAAAGCTCAAGGAATAAGTACTCACAGATGTGTTATGGTTTCCACATACCCTTATGTCTCCATGTGGACAAATTGTTACCTGTAATTCCTGTTAGGCAGATGTTGCTCAGAGATAAAAGGAGAAGACAGAGTCAGGAAAGATGGACAGATTGGTAAGGTGCTCATTTCATAAGTACAAGGACCTGAGTTCCACCCCAGAAGTCACGTTAAAATAGCTGGGTATGGGGGGGGCAGGTGCCTGCTTCTAAGTCCATCCAACACTGGGAAGGAGGAAACAGGAGGATTCCCCGGAGCCCACTGGCTGGTCAGCTGACTCAATCAGTGAGATCCAGGCCAGTGAGAGACCCTGCCTCAGAAAACATGGTGGATGGTGCCTGAGGAACAAAGGCCTAGGGTGACCTCTCACCTCCACATGCATGCATATTACATACTACACAGACACATGCATATCATACATGCTCATGCACATGTGTGCATATATGTGTGCACATGCATACATGCCACACACAGGCATGCTACACATGCTCATGAGCATGCACTCACACACATGCCATTCACAAGCATGCCACACACATGCATGCACACACATATATATTCATACATCTGTACCATACCCATATATGCACATGCATACATAACACATGGACATGCTCACATGTAGATACCACAGGCATATAACACAAGTGCATAACATATACACATGCATATCACACATACACATGCATATCAGACATGTGCATACATATATACCACCATACACGCATACCATGCACTTGCACACTCACATACATGCACACACATACATATCCCACACATGCATACTACACACATATGGCAATGAGACACACACTCATTTCTGACTTGATATCTTGCACAAAATTTGGCAATACCTCCTATCCTTGAAAGCTATCGATTATCTCAATAGTTAAAAGCACTTATTTGCAAAAAGTGAGCACTTTCAAAGATATAAACTGCCCACAAATTTGGAGATCAAAACTGGCCCAACAGAGAAGCCGAGGTTGTGGGATGCTCTAGTGCGCCCTTCTGGCATCGCTGTTTGTCAGCCTCTCATGTAACAGAAGGGGGTGATGTGGGCGAGAAAGAGCTTGCTGGCATGGGCTGGTACGAAATCCTGTGTGTCCTGACCAAGGATGGGAAACAGCCCGAGTCTCACATTGCTCTCGGCAGCAAATAACCAAAGGCATCCAGAACATTCCTTGACTTCCAGGACTTAAAAAGAGAACTTCTGGATAGACATACATTCCCAAAAACAAAAGTTTTTTTTCTCTCTCCCCCCCTCCTTTCATTTCTCCTTCCCTTACTTTGATCTCCCCTTCCTCCCTTCCTTCCTCCTTTCTCCTTCCTTTTCATCCTTCCTCCTTTACTCCTTCCCTTTTCCTGCTCCCTCTCGCCCTTCCCTTTTCTGCATCCACCAACTGATTCAATCACTGCATGAATTCTCCCGCAGTGTCTATCTGTGCCAGGAGCTGCTGCAGTGAGCTTGAAGTCTGCATGGTGTGGGGCCATCACAAACCCATGGACGAGGAAGGACTATGAGAGCTTGAAGCCCTGAGCCAACGCCCACAACCCAGTCTGGCTAAAGACAGGTCCTGAGGAGGAGGAGCTTGCAGGAGATCATCAGTGTGACCAACCAAACCTCTCTGACCCAGAAGCATTCCACACTCTTGAGATTCGGAACCAGGGACGTCAGCCATCGGTCGGCACACACCTCAGCACATGCCCGTTTCTTCAGGTGCCTCCCCACTGTTTTTAGGTAGCTCCTTGGCCCATATTGGGCAACTACCAACCTGGGGCAGCATTCCATATGCTGGACCATTCTGGGCATCTGGCTACCAAGATCTAAGGAGAGTTTTTGCCCTTTGTTCCCTAGAGACCTTGTGTGTGCTGGAAAGTCCTCCAGAAATACGCCCCCCTCCTTGGAGATGCAAGAAGCAGTCTCCACGGAGACCTGGAAAGGTCCCTGTGAAGCTAAATATCCACTCCCCCGAAGCCCTGCTCAGTAGAGACTGAAACGGACAGATGATTATCTGGGAGCTGAAGAACCCAGGAGCAACATAGAAAACCAGTGAAGAGTACACGAGGACATGTTTTCTACCCCAAAGTTCACATCCCACACAGACATATTGAAAAGGGAAGGGGGTGTGAAATGGCTCAGGGGTTAAGCTTCTGCCTCTCAAGCAAAAAGACCTGAGTTCAGATCCCCAGATGCAATGTAAAAAACACCGGGCAGAAATGGAAGTGGCCTGCACTTCTGGCCTTGGAAGGCAGAGCCTGGGAAATTCTACAGTAAAGCAAAATTGGAGGTAGAACAACTCAAGATGATTCCTGAAGTCACCCTTGGGCCTCTATAGGCACATGCAGTGCCCTCTGATGCGTGGCGTGCATACACATGCGCGCACGCGCGCGCGCGCACACACACACACACACACACTGCATAAATACAAAATAAAGAAAAAGAGAGTGAGAGAGAGAAAGGAGGGTCTGCAAGATGGCTCAGTATCTGCTCAGAAACCCGGCAGCCTGAGTTAGATTCCAGGAAGCCCACATGGTGGAAGAGGAAAACTGACTTTTTAAAGTGATCCTCGGGCCTCCGTCCCACGCACCACGGCATGCACCCCTCCTTCCTCTCCACCTCCCGCTTCTCCCCTGCTCTCAAACATAAAGTATTTCTTTAAAGAGAGAAGGAATACGCATTTATTCCACAAGGGTTTTATGGGACACAGAAGTCTTTGCAAGTGGAAATTCATCTTCTCCAGGACAATGGCCTTCTGTGGACACTGATGCAGAAGCAAGAATGGAAGGCATAAGAGTGTCGCTAGAGAGACGAGAACAAGCAGGGGGGCTTGGCAGGCCCAGATTGTTTAGATTCTCCTTGACCTCTCTCTGAGTGCCATCTCTGCTTTTGGGCATAAGGGAGGCATGTGTCATGGTAATGGTTTCAGGGGAGAAGAGAGGGCAATCAGAGACAGACTCCTAAGTTTTATGAGCTGCAGAAAGGTAGGGGGGGGGAGTATGGCTCCTCCGGCTTGCCTCAGAGACGGCAAAGAGAAGCTCAGAAACACCACTGCTGTGGTCCTTTCATTTGCCCTCCGCTTGCCATGCCACGGTCACTTACTCTTGGAATATCAAGTTTGAGTCTGTGTGTGTGTGTGTGTGTGTGTGTCTGTGTGTGTACAAGTATCTGTGTGTATCAGAGGGCACTGTGTATGCCTTAGGAGGACCAAGGGTAACTTCTAGATTCATCCTGGATTACTTCTACCTCCTTTTTTTGCTTCACTCTAGGGTTTCCTAAGTCTCTTTCAGAGCCAGAAGTGCAGGCTGCCACCATTTCCACCTGGTGGGTTTTTTTGAGGTAAGTTATGGGATCTGAGCTCAGGTCCTCCCATCTGTGAGGCAGAGGCTTAACCCCTAAGCTAGTTCTCAAGCTCTAATAGCCACGCGTGGAACAGGTGCCTGGGGAGGGCCAGGGAGAGAGTTGATGGTCATGCAATGTCCACAAATGTTTATGGTGGACCTCTCTGCTCAGATGCATCGATAATATGACAAAAGACCCATCCTCAGGAGCTTCCTTTCTGGCTGGAGAGGTGGTCTGTGAATAAATATGGAAGAGGTCTACAGGTGCCGGGAGGCTGTTGCTAACACTGATACTTCACTGTCCACATGTGCCTTAATATCTCTTCAGTTGCTGATACAAACACATGACCAAATTTTGGAGGAACTGAAGGATTTTGTTCCAGCTTATAGTCCACTATGATGACAGGAGAGTTTGTGCCACCTTCAGGATCTGAACTGAGGTCCTCATGCCAGCTCCCTGGTCTGAATGTAGCTCTCTGGATGGCCAATCCACAAGCAGCCACAAGAGATCACAACCATGCCACAAGAATCTACACCCATGTCATGAAGAGTCAATAATCATGCCACAACAGTTCTGTGATCTGTCAATGTGACATTTTAAGTATTAAAAACAAAAACAGCTTGACCAACAATGCTTATCACATGGTAAGCGCTAAGCGTTTGCTATTTGTTGAGACAGTCAATGGCTCCAACCCTACTTCAGGAAATAGCATTTGTGGTCTTCATGATGTCATTTTCATAGACATATGTTATGCACTCCAATCATATTAACCCCTTGTTACCTCCTCACCCTCCTTGCTGCCCACTGGTTCTACTCTCTCTGCGAACAGTCCTCTTTCTACTTTCAAGTCTTCCATTGCTGTTGTTGACCCAGTGTGTTTCATTAGGTTTCCTCGCAGCAACACGGGTGATGGATTACAAACAGCAGCATCTTGCTAGTGACTACACCACTGAGGAAAACCAGCATGACATTTTTAGACCCATAAACCTGTAACTGAGACCAGAGACTACTGAGGCTTTGACATATCTGTTTCCCACTTTTGTTTAGCATATTCTGCGGACACCTGACCTGACAACTTAGTGTAGTTTATTTGGACCAGTACAGCATTAGAAAGTGAATCGTAATTATTTTTCTCAGTTGTATTTAATAGTACTTATAATATACAGTTAAAATTTTTCTTATTTCCATTTACCAACTGATGTACCCAGTTTAACTGACTCCAGATTAATTACAGAAGAAAAATGTCCTTTGTTGACAGCAAATTCCAGAATGTTACAATGTTTCAAGTCTGGTTGGAAAAGGGAATAGATAAGAAAGTGCAGATTGAAGTTTGATGTGCTGTTACATCTGACCAGACAGACCTTCTCGCAGAATACCAGCCTGGGAATTCCTGCAAAGTATGCTTTCATAGAAAATTCATTCATTTTCATAATTCTATTGTTTTCCTGCTACATGATGAGATAAAAGATTTATGTTTAGACCCCCTCCCTTTATGGTATTTCTGTGCAGATCAGAAATTCAGAGAAAAGAGACTCATTTTTCTGAACCAATGATAAGCCAAATTGAAAATGCTCATCATTCCAAGGTCTCTTCAGAACCAGGGCTTTGGGGCAATGGTAACTACTAGATGTTGTCATGTGCACATGGGAGAAGTATACACACAGCAACTTCTGGTCCAGCTGAGATCCATGTCTTCAGACCACCATGGAGCAAGTAAAGAGGGCTTCTCAAACCTTTCTGCACCCACAGAATAGACTGTGGGTACACTTACCAGACATTTTCTAGATCTCATCCCATGGTAGTGCCAGCAAGATGAGGACCGAGACCTGTGAGATGGCTAACTTAAGAAGGTCTGTGTTGGTGTCGAGAGATGGTTCAATGGTTAAAGCACTTGCTGCTCAATTCAAAGGACCAGAGTTCAGATCCCCAAGTCCCATGTAAAATGCCAGGTGGATATGGAATCCACCTGTAATTCCAGTCTCAGAAGGTGGAGGCTGGGAATCCCCATAGCAAGCTGGCTAACCAGACTAGCCCTATATATGAGCTCTGGATTTAATTAGAGACCTTGTCGAAAAAGAATAAGGCAGAAGAATGATCAAGGATGATTCCCAATATTAATCTTGGGACTATATGCCCATATATCTACCCTCTCACGTGCAAGCATGTATAAACACACTCCACACAGATACATATAAAGATAGGAAAAGAAAATAAATAAATAAAAAGAAACATTCGTGTTTAAACATGGCAGGAGACATGGGGTTCTTAATTTCTCTTCTGCTTGTGCATGTGGCCTTTCCCATTCTTTCATGTTCAACCTAAAAATGGGTCAATGAGGGTGAGGGAGAAAGGGAAGGCCTCTAGGGAAGGCCAGGAGATGACCACATCCGGAACTTCCTATTGGTTATTTGGCATCATATGAAAATGAACACTGACTCTCTAGTTGGCTGAGTTGCCATCCCCTTCCCATGTTCAGGACCACACATCTGCCCGACCGGGGATGTGACCCTCTGGAAAAATCTCAGCAAGCATAAAAAGCAGTTTCAATGATGGAGAGATGGCTCAGCTGGTAAAATGCTCAGTTTGCAAGCATGAGAATCTGAGTTCCATCTCTAGGACGCATGAGAAAAACTAGTGAGGAGCACACACAGGCTCATAATCCCAGCGATGGTGTGATGGAGGGGAAGATGGGCGGCTCCCTGGAGCTCAAGGGCTGGCTGGTCTACCCTTAGTCAGTGAAGCTCCAGGCCAGTAAGAGACTCTGCCTCAAATAAACCATGAACGGTGCTCTAGAAGCACTGCCAGTTAGAAATGGGTGCCAACTTGACAAATGAAGGCTGAGCTCTGGGCACGTCTGTGAAGAATTAGTAGTTAAGACAGCCCTGAGCAAGCCTGCAGGAGACTGTCAAATCAATGAAGGACACCCGGGCCCAAGGTGGGTGAGACCATTTCCTGGGCAGGGAGATAAGATGGAAGGAGCTGGTTCAATAGTTTGACATGCTTTGCAATATTTCACAGACCAGCAAATGAGAGGATTTGTTCTCTCTCAGCAATCCCTGTGCACACAGTGTGGTCAGTTATCCTCGGCTACTGGTGTTGGAATGAACTCTCCTGCAAGCTGGACTATGATGTAACCAGAATCCTAAGGAAGAATGAAATCTTTTATTCTAACTCTTGGCATGAATCTTTGGAGATCACTGACATTTCAAGGTGTTCTCTGCCTCTCAGCACACATACATGAGTCTAGGAGATGATATTCCCTAATTCTTGGTCTAATTATGCAACTGAACAACATTCAAGGTTGTTCTCTGACCTCCTCATGCACACATACAGGTGCACCCATGCGCATGCGCACACACACACACACGCACACACACGCACGCACGCACACACGTACGCACGCACACACACACGCACGCACACACGCACGCACACACGCACGCACACACGCACGCACGCACGCACACACACACACGCACACAATTTGGGAGAGACCAGCAGTAATCAAACAGCTATTTAAAAAGGAAGGAAGGAAGGAAGGAAGGAAGGAAGGAAGGAAGGAAGGAAGGAAGGAAGGAAGGAAGGAAGGAAGGAAGGAAGGAAGGAAGGAAGGAAGGAAGGAAGGAAGGAAGGAAGGAAGGAAAGCCATGAAAGGAGGACTGTTCCCCCTCCTGCTTGGGCACTGTCTCGTGGACCCCTGACACATGCACCCTGTGAGGTCTGTAGGGCTCTTGTTTCTTAATCTCATTTGTCAAGGTTACTAACAGCTCCTGGCAAGGGTATGTGGACCATATTGTCACAATTCAGGAGGTCAGATGCCCAGTGACACAGGGTCAAGCCAGGCTGATGACAGCTCAATTTGCATGGATTTGCCCAGCTTGTCAGAGATGCTTCCAGAGCCCCCAAAATGCATGAGAAAGCAAAGATGTTGAGAGAAGGGGTGATGGGATTTGGCCAAAAAAAGAATAAATTCTTTTCTTCAAATGACATTTATACTTTTATTTGACATTTTGGCAATCAATAGTAATATAGATGATAGATCGACAGATGGTAGGTAAAGATAGATAGATACATGATAGGATAGACAGACAGACAGACAGACAGACAGACAGACAGACAGACAGATAGATAGATAGATAGATAGATAGATAGATGATAAATAGATATAGATAAATGATAGATAGCATACAGGTAGATGACAAATAAATAGAGAGATGTAGAGAGATGATAGAGATAAAAAGAGATGACAGAGACAAATAGATAATAGAATATAGATAGATTGATAGTAGATGATAGATAGTAGGTATATAAGTAGGTAGATAATGATGATAGAGACAGATAGGCAGAATGATTGGCAGACAGACAGACATAAATTGAGACATAAATTGTCATCTGCTTATTTTCCTATCTGCTGCTTTTGTTGTAAGGGGATGGATCAGTTTTTAAGATTTACTTATCATTAGTTTTTAAAATTATTCCACAGCTTACAAAGCAGCAGGTTTCCTTATGGTGTCTTCATACATACCTAACTTGGGTTAATACTCCCCTTTACCTTGTTTCCTCCATCATCTGTTTATTTCTGTTTATTTCTGTTTATTTCTGTTTATTTCTGTATTTTGTGGGTGTTCTACCACCCTCCCCACTTATCTCCCTTCTTCTTGGGGATGAGTACATGGCTCAGTGGGTATAAAACACTTGCTGTATAAGCATGAGGACTTGAGTTCAAATCCCCACCACTCGCACTCCAGCAGAGAGGCACACACCTGTAATCCAAGTGCTGGGGAGGCAGAGATGGGGAGACCCACTGGTCAGTTAGTCTAGCTAAATTGATGGACTGCAGGTCCTGTCTCAAAAAAATAAGGTGGAAAGTAAAAGAGGAAGACATCCGATGTTAATTTCTGGTCCCCACACAGGCACACCCACCAAGTGCACCTACACACATGTGCATATATGCACAGACATGTAGACACACACACGTTGAAAAAAGAAAAGGAGTTGCTGCCTTCTCCTTCTTTTCTAGTTGTCTGGCCTCTACCCACAGTCCCTCTCTCGCAGGCATCCAGATAAAAATTAGAAGCTAGGATTTCTGTTCATTTATTTTTATCACTGTTGTTCCTTCGGCAGCTCTGACGAACTCGTTCTACTGGAGGTCCACCCGGTCCTCACCAGCCGGTGTCTGTAAGTAACTGGAGCTTCCGCAGAGGACACTGATGATGTCGCAACGTGACATGGGCCGTGCAGGAGGGGAGGCTGTAAACAAGCTGACTAGGACTGACCCTCGTGTCCCGAACGCAGGGAGGCGAGCCAGAAGGTTCCCGCGAGAGGGACGCAGGAGGCGCCAGAACAGCACGGGCCTCCGCAAACCATCTGCGCTTTCAGAGATCACTAATGGGGACTAATGCCAGCGCTCTTGAAGGCCCGTAGTCCTGAGACTCTGGAAGCCAGGCTGGCTTCCCAGGCTTCCCTGAGGCTGTCGTTTGGCAGGACTGAAAATTGCAAGTTGGGCGCTCATTAAAAGTGCCTCAGAAAAGAGGGATGATCTTTGAATCTTAAAAACAGTCCCGAACAGTTTGGAAAGTGGTGTAGAGAAAAATCTCCCCTTGTTCCGAAATAAATTACCAGGGTTGGGGCCCACGAGGACCAAAGAGTTCAAGGGAAGACTCAGGTGAGGAGAGGGAGAGGGAGAAGAGGAAACACTCCTCTAGCCAGATACTGATCAAGCTTCTCCGAGACTGCTTCTCCACAGAGCATCTCACCAGCTGCTCCCTGGCAAGAAGCGTGAAACTGTCAAGAAACTTCATTTACTGCCAGTGACGAGAGGGCGCGGATGGGATGCTCTGGGTGCCGTTAAGTGGAATCCAACCCAACCCTGGTGTTGCACTGCCAAGGTCGGCAGAGAGGGTCCATTCAGCTGGAGCAGTAACGAATGCCACTGTCCAAAGAGCTTGCCCAGGAAAGGCAGGTCAAGCTAGAAAAAAAATGGATCCTGTCCTAGTTGGACCTTGGCAGAGACCCCCCTACCCCCGGACATCTATGCTGAGGTCCCCAGCAGCCCACGGTGCTCCTGATTCCGGCCAGGGGACTCCTTCCCAGCAAGGGTTGGCTGAGATGTCTGGCCACCCGCCCAGCTGCCCCTGCCCTCCTCCATCCTGGCATGTTAGCCTCGCCCATTCTATCTAGATGCTATTTATTTTCCAGGCTATAGTCATTTCAGGTCTTCAGCCTTCTAGAACATTCTAGCATATACAGTGATCTCTCCCTTTGGATACACTACACATCCACAATTGGATGTTCACACGGACAGCAGTTCCTAAGAGCACTGCTGCGCTATTCTCTGCTTTAGGTGGATCTACCTCCAAGGAGGCTGAAAACGGGAAGGCACCAGAGAACTAAAGCTCCCATCTCCATCTCCCCCATCCACTCAGGGATCTGTGACATCAGCTTCTTCCCCAGCATCACTTCCCTTGAGCCTCCAATCCAGTTCCAGCCAGCTTCTCACTACCATCCCATCTTTCCTAGGACCAATGTACAATTCTGCTTTGCACCGAAAAATACATGAGGAACTGGGGAAATACCTCAATAGTTAAAGTTCTTGCCACACAAACACCAGAGTCAGAGTTTGGATCCCCAGATAATAACATAAAATGATAGGGTGGCCGCCCACCTGTAATTCCAGCCTTAGAAGGCAAAGCCTGGGAATTCCCAGAGTAAGCTAGCTATACTAGCCCTATCGGTAAGCTCTGGGTTTGAATAGAGAGCCTATCTCAAAACAATAAGGTAGAAGAGTGAGGATGATTTTCGACTTCGGGCTTCCTTAAGCACACTCTCACACATGCCCACACATGAAAAACTCATATGTGTACACTCCCAACACACACCACATACGCATGAAAACTACATGAGGAAAAACTATTTGAGAATTGAAAAACTGCATTCAGGTTGAGAAAAATAAATATAAGAAAATGTAGAGATTGAGGGAAACAGGAAAACCAATATGGATAGAAAAATGGGAGTCAGGGACTTGCAGAAGGAATTCACACTAAGACACGGGTCTCAGTGTCCCATAGAAATGGAACACAAAGGCAAGAATATCTCTAGTGACCAGAACATTCTAGGTCTAGAGGCGTAAGAAGAAGAAAAACAGGACCAGGGGGCACCTTAAAATCAAGTTTAGAGGGCTGGGGCGAGGCTCAGTCAGCCAAGCATGAGGACCTGACTTTATTCCTAGAGCCCATATTCCTAGGCATGGCCACGTGTGCTTGCAATCCCAGCACTGGTGGGAACAGACCAAGCCATAGGGCTCTCTGACCCGCCAGCCTTGCCTCCTTGGCAAATTCCAGGCCAGGGAGAGATGCTGTCTCAGAAGACGAGGTGGACAGAGAATGAGGAACAAACTGTTGAGGAAGACCTCTGACCTCCACACACATGTACACACATGCACCTGTGCACACATGGACATGTAGGTGCGCACGCACACACACACACACACACACACACACACTCATACTCACGCATTAAGTGTGGAATACATAGCAAGGGAAATTTACAAAAGAAAAGTTAAGCTTAATAATTAAGCCCAAGACTTCTCAACTGGGGGGGAGGGGTCCTGAAGTTTAGTTTTGGAGAGGAAGACATGGAACATATGCAGAATTGTCTCTCTGGAAAGATTTCCCTCTCGTAACCCCATCCCAAGCCAAGAACTCATGAATGATCCACTCAATCTCAATCTATTTTGAAAGATAGTTTAACATTCCTGTATTGTTCTAGTTCAATATTTGGAGAAAATGAACAGTTTTGGTTCTGATTCAAACCAACTTCCTAGGTGCTGCTATTATGAACAGAGAGAGAGAGAGAGAGAGAGAGAGAGAGAGAGAGAAAGGGACGCAGGGAGAGAGGGAGAGAGAGAGGGAAGGAGGGAGGAAGGGAGGAAAGGAGGTGAGGGAGGGAGGGAGGGAAGGAAGGAGGGAGGGAGGAAAGAGAAAAGAAAAGAATAGAAAAGAATGGAAAAGAAAAGAGAAGAAGAAGAACATCTTTGGTTTGGCTTTTGCATATTAGAGCATTTGCTCCCATGTGTGGTTCCTGCTTGAGCTGGTCGCCCAGCTAGGAACTCAGCTCTTGGGTCTGGTTTGTGCAGGCCTGGACCTCTGCAGGCCTGGCCCTCCACTGTGCCCATGCAGACCCCTGGGCACACACGGTTCTCTCTCCCTCTGTTAGCCCTAGGCAGATTTTGCATATGGCACTGCCTGCAGGACTGCCAGTTGCTACGGGTTCTCAGAGGTCCCAAAGGTCAAGGGAGCCGCTTCCAGTCTCAGAAGACAACGAGAAACAACCAGCCAACCAGCTCACTCCCTTGGGACCTCGAGCCTTCTCCTCCTGAGGGCCTCACCTCCAAGACCTTCCACCGCCAGCCACTTAAAGTGGCTACCTCTTCTTGTCTCTTTTCCTTGCTTAATTTTTTCTTTTTAATCCCCCTCCTGCTTTCTTTGAATCAGGGCTTCATGCAGCCCAAGCTGCTCTCTAACTGACTAAGTAGCCAAGGATGACATTGAACTGTGGACCCTTCCACTGCCACCTCCCCAGTGTTGGGATCACACGTGTGAGTTGCTACGCCCACTTATTTCTTTATGCTACTCAAAGCTTTGACAGCAACCAGCCTCTCTGCACACCTCTGCCATTACCCCTCAGACTGCCAGCAATGTGGGGTCGAGGTTATTTGTTCACCTTTTTATCTGGTATACTACCCCACCATCTAGAACAACATCTGGATGTCATGGCTGAAATTTGAGTTGCCCCCCACGGGCTCATGTGTTAGGAGGGGTGCCTTGCTGGAAGAAGGCAGTCACAAGGGATGGGCCTTGAGGTTGGTTAATCCCACCCAGCTTGAGTGAGTGAGTCTGCTCTTGAACCTGCAGCAGCTCTCAGCCTCCTGGATGTCTGCAGTGATTTAAGCCTTCTCCAACTTCTGCTGCCAGCCATGCCATGCCTTTTCTACCATAATGGACTATATTTCCTGTCTGGAACTCTAAGCTGAATCAATATCCCTTTTCTCCTTTAAGTTGTTTGACTTTGAGTATTGTCTCACAGCAACAGAGAAGAGTAACTAATACACTGGAATATAGTTCAAGTTCATTAAACATACACACATATACATGTACATATATATACCTATATGTGTATAGGTATAAACACATATATATATACATATACACATATTATGACAGCAAACATTTCATCAGAGTGATAGAAAACTAACATACCTATATACTGTGTTAATTTTATCACAGTGATAGAAAACACACAGATACATACTGTGTTAATTGATACAAATTCGTTAAGAATGGAAAGCTCACTAGCACAGGATTAAAATGTATATATAATATACTGTACTTATATATATAATGTTAGTATGAAGATATATATGTGTGGATTTGTATATATATATATATATATATATATATATATATACATACATATGTGTATATGTTCATATATTACTTGGGGCTAGAGAGATTAAGGGTTAAGACTCTGCCTTGCAAGCAGAAGGACCTGAGTTCAGATCCCAAATCCCATGTAAAAATGCCAAATAGAAGCAGAGCAGTTTGTACCTCCAGCACTGGAAGGCAAAGCCTGGGAAACCCCAAAGCAAACCAAAAAAGAGGTAGAGCAATCCAGGATGATTCCTGAAGTCATCCTTGGGCTTCACAGGCATACAGAGTGCCCTCTGATATACTCACACACATACAGACATATGCTGTGTGTGTGTGTGTGTGTATATATATATATATATATATGTATATAAAATTTATTTGATAGACAAATTGAGAAAGAAGAGACAGGAGGAGAGGGAGGGAAGATATATATTTGCTTCGTTAGTCAGCTTTCCATTATAATCACAAACAATGCCTGGTATGATCATCTTATAAGGAGGAAAGATTTGTTGTTGGTATGTAGTTTCAGAGGTTTCAGCCTTCTCATAGTGGCTGTATGCAACACTGAGGCAAGAACATTAAGGAGAACCAAAGACTTGTCCAGGGCTATGAGACAGGATTCTGTCTCAAAAGCTAAGTCAACTTCCTGCTGTGATATCCGCCTCCCGAACATTCAGATGCTTCCCCACAGTCCCACAGGCCTGGCCACCAAGCCTTCTGCACCTGAGCCTTCCAGAGACATTTAAGATCCCAACGGCAGTACTCACTCAGTGGTCTACATCAACAATTGAAGGATAGCTAGATTCAACCTAAAATTTTATTTCTCTGCATTTTTAAGGATATACAACTGTTTATGTTTCCATCGCTCCTTGTTTCCAAACACAAGTGTGGAGGAGAGAAAGCTGCTGAGCCTCCGTGGGCTGCTCCAGTCCCTCTTCTCATTCCATTTGCCTCTCCACCCCAGTCTCTCATCTCCACCCTTCCTCATTAGAGATGAATTCCTTTGGCTCTGTTAGGGAGGAGGAAAAGCCTCTGTGCCTTCAGCAAGCCGGGCTCCTGGCTGTGCGCCTCTCACACCGACACAGGGGACAGAAGGGACATTGGGAAGGGAAGCAGCTTGCCACATACACTCAGAAGGCCTCGCCAGGACTGGCCCTGGGCCTGCGCGCCGCCGCTTGGCTGTGTCCAGGGGGAATCTGTCTGGGCCTCTTCCCTGCTCCGAAGTAGCTTTTCCATGGCCAGTTAGAGCTTACATTTGCATTTGTATCAACAAATGATGGAGGGCATAGGTCTCCCAATGTGGCAACTTTGAGAAATGCAGTGCAATAAAGAAGAAAAAGACAGAGAAAGAAATAGAATGAGGGTTGGATACACCAAATATCGATACTGCTGTTTATTTCCACAAACATGACTCTCGCTCCCCTCCCTGGTCCATGGCTGGACACCGGTGTCCTGTTATTTGTCTTCCTCGGTCCTCAGGGCCATAGGGGTCACCACAGCCGTGCCAACGGAGGTTTCGAAGAGGATCATAAAAAGGCCAGCAAGGTAGCAGGGAAGATGCTTGCTCCCAAACCTGGTGACATGAGTTCAACTCCCAAAAGCCCATAGGGTGGAAGAAGAGAACTGACTTTAAAAACGTATTCTCTGACTTCTACCTGTGTGCCATGGCGTGAATGTACATTTCTTCTCCCTCCTTCAGTCCCTCCCTCATTCCCTCCCCCTTCTCTCCCTTCATCCTTTCCTCCCACCTTTTCTTCCTTCCTTTCTTCACTCCTCTTACTCTCAATTTGTTTGTCAAATAAATGTTAAATTTTTTTAGAAATAAAAGTAGTAAAAGACTCATCAGAAAGTTCTCTAGCGAAGAGGGCTGAGGAGACGGGTAAATCAGCATAATACGTTCCACGCAAGCTTCAGAGTCCACGGGAAAAGCTGGATGTGATGGTTTGTGCTTCCAACCTCAACACAAGCCTAGATGTGACGGCAAGCATTTGCAGTCTCACACAAGCTAGTGGAGACAGCAGAATCTCTGGGCTAACCGGCCACCAGTTTAGCTTAGGTGGAAGGTTCCAGGCCAGTGAGGGAATCTGACTCAAGACAAGGTAGAACTTTCCCCTGCATATGCTCAGCACCAAGGTTTGCACTTCTTTCTCTTCCCTCGCAGGCCTCTTGTTCCTTCCTGGAGCACCTGCATCAGAACAGCCATGCCCTGGTAGACTCCCCTCCTTCACTAAGAGAGAAGGGGAGGAGGAAGGGAGGGAGAGAGGGAAGGAGGGAGGGAGAGAGGGGGGAGGGAGGGAGGGGACGGAGGGAGGAAGGAAGAGGAGGGAGGGAGGGAGGGGACGGGGGAGGGAGGGGGAGAGAGAAAAGGAGAGAGAGAGAGAGAGAGAGAGAAAGAAGGAAGGAAGGAAGGAAGGAAGGAAGGAAGGAAGGAAGGAAGGAAGGAAGGAAGGAAGGAAGGAAGGAAGGAAAAAAGAAAGAAAAAGAAAATATAGGTGGCAGTCATGTGCCACAGGAGCCAAAGTTGGCAAGCATCCAACTCCCAACAGAGGATCCAGAGAACACCAACATTCAACACACTGTGGCTGCATCACCTAACTATAAAACAAGTGCCCTATTTGCTTTTTACTATAGATATCTCCTCCAAGCTGTTGTTATAACTTGGTAACTGTAAGCCGTCATCACCTTAATAACCTCTGAAACCTGGAGACACACAGTAAACCTTAACTCCCCACTCCTGACCATTTTATCCTCAAGCCAGATCTCACCCACAAACCTAAAGATTAAATAACTTTTCCTGCTTGTTGACAATAGCTATTGAATAGAACAATCAGTCAATCCTGATTCATTCTTGACTTTGCATAGAAATAATTTATTCTTAGGATGTGGATTGAAAAACTTTCCTACCAAACTTTCTAAGGTGCGTTTGACAGCTCAGCTAATCCCAAATCCTAATTTTATTGACTAATATCAGATCATAGACTTCTTTTCTTCCATATCAGCAAAAAACTGGCCCCACACACTCCAGGTGCTCCACAGCCACGACATCCACAAAACAGTACCCTGTGACCTTAGATTGACTTCAAACAGCAATGATCATCTTAACCCAGGGAAATGGTTTCAACAACTACCTGAGACAGGCAACCCCATCTGATGTAACCCAATCAGAAACGCCTTCCAAAAAAAGCAAAGACCTCACTCAATATGCCTAAATCGCATCATAAAAACACAAATCACAGCAACAACAACAACAACAAAACAGGAAAATGTGTCCCCTCTAAAAATCAACAGTTCAATAACACCCAATGAGAATATCTTCTTGCATAATAGTTGAGAAAAAAAAAACCAACAAGATAGTGAATTTCAAAGATCAAATAAATATGATCAAGGAATTCTGAGAGGAACTTCATGAAAAACTCCGAGTTGATGAATGAATGCATGAACGAATGTGTACAACAGTAAGCAGCTAAACGGAATGAGGGCAATAGATAGAGTGAAAGCAGACATAGAGTTGCTGAAAAACACTGAAATGAAGCATGACGTTAAAACCACAATAAGCACAACCCAAAACTCAGCAGAAAATTTTACTACTTGAACAGACCAAGTGGAAGGTAGAATAGGAGAGCCTGAAGATTAGATGACAGAAGTGGATCAGTCAGTCAAAAAGCTGATAAATTAAAAAATACATAAAAGAAATTGAAGTCACACTTACAGATCCAAGGAACACCAGTGGAAGAAACTTAAGAAAAAAAGTGCTGAGTTTATTGTCTATGACATTATAACTGAGAATTTTCCACACCTAAAGAAAAAGATGCCCACCCAAGTACAAGAAACTACACAACACCAAATATACAAGACCAGAACAGAAACACCTCATGAACCATAATAACAAAAACACAACAGGGGCAGACCAAAGACAAAATCTTAAGAACTGCAAAAGAGAAAAAACAAAGTCACATATCAAAATAACAACTGACTTATCAACAGAAATAGTAAAGGCCAGAAGAGCTTGGAGAGCCATACTTCAGATTCTGAATGAACACAAATGCCAGCCCAGACTATTATATCCAGCAAAACTATCAGTCATAATTGAAGGAGAAATTAAAATTTCCATGATAAAAGCAGACTGAAGGCCTACATGACTACAAATCAGGTCTATACAAGAACACTCAAAACTGAAGAAAAGGATGAATACACACAAGTGAATCCAGGAGAAAATAAGCCAAGGATAATTACTAAGCAAAGGACCAAAACTATTAAAATTGTAAATTGACAAAATGGCAGGAATCAATAAACTTTTCTGACTCATAACCTTAAACTTCAAAGGGCTCAATAAAGCATGGAATTTTAAAAAAGCACAACCCCTCAATTTGCTACCTTTAAGAAATGTACCTCACCATGAAAGATAGGCAGTAACTTAGGTTGGTGTGAAAGAATGGTCAAAGATACTCAAAGCAAATGGAACTGAGAAACAATCATGAGTTGCCACTCCAACATCTGACAAAATATGCTTCAAATCATAAGAGTAAAAGAAAAACATTATACACCACTTAAGGAATAATTCATCAAGAAGACTTTACAATTATGAACATATGTGTACCAATGCAGGCTCACCAAAATTCATTAAACAAACACTATGGGATGCAAGCCACAAATCAGCCCAAACATGGTAATAGAGGGAAATTAAATATCCCACTCTCACCAACAAACAGGCCAACAGACACAGGAATTAAATAACACCATAAACCAAATGGACCTATCTACAGAGCTTTCCATCCAAAACCCAGAAAATACACATTCCTTTCAGCAGTTGCCACATATTAGGACACAAAATAAATCTTCACAGATACAGGAACCTTTGGAACTGTGTCCTGCATTCTATCTGACCACCATGGAATAAAGCTAAATATCTATAGCAAAGGAAACAACAGAAAGCACACAAATTTTTAGAAACTAAACAACATGTTATTGAACAAGGAATGGGCCATGGAAAAAAATCAAAAAGCTAATGAGAAGGAAAATACAACACACTAAGCTCTATGGCACACAAGAAGGCTGTCCTAAAAGGAAAGTTTATAATGTTCATTATCTACATCAAGAATATAGAAACCTTACAAATAAATAGCAATACCACTTAAAGCCATGGAGAAACAAGAACAAACCAATCCTCAAGGTAGTAAAGAGGCAAAAATAAATAAGAAACGAAGTGCTCTCCATGCCATCCATACCAGACTACTCCCTGGGCAGGTGAATAGGATGGGGGATCTGGGCAGTAGTTTGGCACACTCTGGCATATTGGTATGCAGGCATTCTGTCAAGTGAAGTTTGCCTTCTCCCAGCAATCCCCATAGATAATACATGGCCACTTTTCTCAGCTCCTCATATTAGTATGAACTCTCCAGCCAAGCTGGACTATGAAATATAAACAGAATCATGATAAAGAATAAAATCCCTTGTTTCCCTAATTTGTTTGACTGCATGTTTATCAGTAACGCGAAGAGAGGCTGCAATACCTACTCAAGACTTGCCCTCTTGAGATGTTATATGTTTCCTCAATCCACTTTACGTCACTCATTTGGGTAAAGTCTTGGTCATTCTCTCTATATATATAGTCACTTGCTTCTCAATAGTTTCTTTTGACTCCTCCTAAAATTCCCATCAGATATCTGTAGACCTCTTCACTCTGCCCTTAACCTCACCTTTATTTGCACCTCTTGGGATTGTATGTGAGCACTTTCCTTACATTCATTCTAATTCGCCGACCTTCTCTTTCACAGTGTCTAACCGGCTGCTGAATCTGTTAACTATAATAGTCACATTCTGTTTTAATTTTCCTTTCCAAAATAAAATTTTTTTATTTTGTTCTGTCATTGTTTGAATGTAAGCTGCCCTACCCCAGGCTCATGTGTTTGCATCCTTAGACCATAGTAATGTTTTGAAAGACCGTGGCACCTTTAAGAGGTGGAGTCTTGCTGGAGAAAGGCATATCAGAGGGGGCGGGTCTTGAGGTTTGGTAGCCAAGCCCTGCTTCCTCTCAGTTTGTTCTTGCTCTATCTACCTCCTGATGACTGTAGTGATCTGAACCAGCCTCCTGTTTCTGTCTCCAGCCAGGCCTTCTGCTGTGCAATTCCCACCATAATCAACTCTATCCCCTCTGGAACTGTAATCCAAATAAATCTCCCTTTTTCTCCTAAGTTATTTGTATTAGAATGTTTCACAGCAAAAAAAAACAAAACAAAACAAAACATGTAACTGCAACATTTCTCTTCAGTTTTTAAATACGATAAGCTTAGTTGCTTTGTAATCTGAATTCTAATGTGAACATCTGGAATTGTTGGCTGCTGTTTTTCAAGCTCTGGCTCTCAGTGTTTTGATTTCCTGTGTGATCTGTAATACTCTCCTAAAGTGAAAACTCAATTCCACCCCCAGCCTTTAAGTCTTATCTGGGCAATTCCTTGACATTTGTGTCACAGGCAAGCTCCTCATGAGACTAATGTCCGTTTCTCTGGTGACTCAGGCACCAGGCGCTCAATGTTCCACCTTGACATCTCAGATCTTCCATACGTGCCAGCTCAGGCTGCAAACAAGATACAGGTATGGGACATCTTTCTCTTTCTTTAAGACAGGGTCTCATGCAGACCAGCCTGGCTTGAGTTCATTATGCTGAGGATGACTTTGAACTCCCGATCCTCCTGCTTCCACCCCCTGCGTTCTGGAATGACAGACGTGCACCCTCACCTGGTTTATGTGATGCCGGGCATGGAGCCCAGGGCTTCCTATGTGCTATGTGTCTTAGTCAACCCTTCCTGTTGCTGTAATGAATACATAACCCAAGGGAACAAAGGGACTTTTATTCATGTTTGTGATTCTAGGTTACAGTTGATTATCACGGGAGAAGAGTTACCGTATGGGCCAAGAGAACCAATTACACTGCAGCCATAGGAATTGCTGAGTCAGAAGCGTACTTTCTAACTTGTCACTTTGCCAGAGTCAATCACCTCTCTCTCCATCTTATCCACACCTTATGGGCTGAGTCTTCCCACATCCATTACGTAATTTCCTACAGGCCTGTTCAGAGGCTTGTCTTAACTCAATAATTCTTCACTTAAAGGCTCAGTTCTCAGTGTTAAGTTGATGCCTGCATCTAACTGCCACACTGAGCAAACGCTCTACCTACATAGTGGCGTGTAACCCAAGTGTGTGAAATCTTACAGGAGTCTTGATTCCATTCTGCATCAATGGATGAGACAGGACGTTATCCTTAACCAGCCTCTGGGACTTACTCCATGAAGATGTAAGTACTTGGGTCCCACATTGTGGGGAGCGATTGTGGGAGTCTCAGATTAGACTTCCCATTGCAGACAGACCAGTCATACTTGCTTCCCTTCCGGGTCATGTCCATCTGTCTCTCACAGCTGTACACACCAGTGATCAATCCACCTAACCTGTTAAGTGCCCAGGACATCTCTCAGTTGGCTACTTTCCCTCAGCTGGGAATCTCTAAGGTTCTTTATCTTTTTGCTAATACATGGATTTGGCCTTTTGCAATCTTTTTAGATGGCTTAGCCAGCGTATTTTACCTCTTTAAGACACTAAAGTTGTTATCAGGGTTTCTAGCCTGCAAAGCAAGTGATACAAAACAAGAATTTGCCTCACCATGCAGCCCTGGGGATATGTTTAAAATCATGAAACTGACTGGAGGCGTGGTCACTGGAACCCTGGCCAGATGACTCTGGCAGAGTGACAAGTTAGAAAGTACGCTTCTGTCTCAGCAATTCTTGTGGCTGCAGTGTAATTGGTTCTCTTGGCCCATACTGGTAACTCTTCTCCCATGATAATCAACTGTAACCTATGTAGGCCACACCCCCGTGGCCAGCACACCCCATCAGCAACAATGAGTGAAGCTAGAAATATGCTGAAAACTAAACTCTTCACTGGAGAAACGCTTAGATGGGTCATTAACCTGGGCAGGAGGCAGGACCTGGGTTGTGCAATCAGCCCCATGGGGTCAGCAGGTGCATGCACTGAACAGAGACATTCCCACTAGTGTCAATCAACTCCTGCATGCCGATCTCCCACGGACAGAATTTGATGACTGGACTAGCCTATTCCCAGCCACCTTCAATCAGAGTTTGCAGTAGCTGAATCCAAAACACTTGAGAAGGCTGTGACTTTTTTTAACTAGAAAGCAGCTCCCAAGACAGGAGAGACATTCTCAGGCCTTGTGCCTTGCATTCTGGGTGAGAATGGAGGGCAGGCACTCTTGGGACAACTCTAGGTATAGTTTGGAGCCTTGGGTGATATGTGTAGAGGGAAGAGACTTAAGAAACAGCTGTGTCCTCTGCATAAGCTTGGTACTGGTCTCTCCAAAATGCTAAAAGATGGGTGTCAGTCAGTCCTGTCACTAGCAGAACTTCAGCCAGAGCCCACTTGTGAAGAGAAGGGAAAATATCCCTGAGCTTCCCACAGTCGCCAACACTGGTACCAAAGCCCAAGAAGGAAGTGCATGAGATCGAATAGACCAAGCAGAGGTGTCAGATCCCAGGGGACCCACCTATGCCAAGTGACCTCCTGAACGAGCAGAGGTGTGGGTCAGACCCCAAGGGATCCATCTATGCCGGCTGACCTTGTGCTTGACCTTGCACAGCCCCACTCCCACCTGCCCTAAGTGTCCAGGATGTTCTGCATCAAAGCAACTGCAACGCTACATTTCGCTCGCCTTTCTGGCACAGCTTTGAGTCTCCGTTACAACCTTACATGGTGACATTGTTGCTCTTCCGCTTTGTGCAGAAGACTGAGACCCAAGGAGTTTTTTTCTTTTTGGTCTTCACAGCCACGTGTCTGGCAGGAATATGTTGAGTGCGCCAGAGAGGAGCACAGGAATGTGCACTGACATGGTATCTATAGAGCGGGTAGGCAGGGCTCAGGAGATGGCTCGGTGGGTAAAGTGCCTGCCTGGCAAGCACAAGGATCTGAGTTCTAGTTCCAGGGCCTATGTTTATAGGGGATTGAGGATGACAAGACAGCTCGTCAGGTAAGACACCTACTTGCAAACCTGGGGAGCTGAGCCCAACAAGGAGGAAGGAAAATTGTCCCCTGACTTTTACCCATGTTCCATGGCATAGTACATGTTCTCCTCCTCTTCCTCTTCCTTCTCTTCCTTTCTCCTCCTTTCCCTCCTCCCCAGCCCTTTCTCATAGGCAAAATAATAGAAGCAAATAAAAAAGATGGCTTGTCCCAGCCTAGGTTCTGTAACGGCAATTTTACCAGGCAGGGAAGCACTTCTCACAAGGTCAGGGACTGCCAGAGGGCCAGGGGAAGGAGGTGGCTGTGAGCGTCTTCTCATCCAAGGTGAAGGGAGTCAAGTGTGAGCTGTCCCCTAAGAGAACTTAACTTCCACGTGAGCACTTCCCGGCAACCCTGCACCCGCTCCAGGGTCCCATTCCAACCACTATCTGTGCATTGCAACCTAGCAGTTCTTTTTTAACAAAATATCGGATAATGATGGCCGTGGAGGGATAATGATCCACCAGAGATACCCCACTGAGATGCCTCGAGACCAAGGAAAGTCATATCACTCTTTGCACTTATCCCTGCTACAATCAGCAGATATTTTCATCGAAACCCTGAAGACACCTTTTCAAGCTGCTGTTACATGCGTGTCTAATAAACGCTGGCTGGTGACATGTCTAAATGACCCTCGTTCTAAGGACATCTGCTCCGTCTGCCTGGCTGTCCTTTTCTGATGTTCCGATTCTCAAAGGAGGGAGAGATATGGATTTGTCCTTTAACAGGTGAAAAAAAACTGAACTATTCAATAGAAAGATGCAAAGAAGAAATCTGTGCCCGCCGCTCTCCTCCCCATCAGCTCTGCCTCTTCCTTGTACCGAAGAATTAACACATTTGCTGTATGTTGAGCAGACTAAAGGTGTGAGGGTTGACTGCCAACTGGGCAAGGTTTAGAATCACCTAGGAGATAAGTCCCTGGGCACACCTGTAGGGACTATCTAGATTAAGGTAACCCCTGGACATATCTGTGAGGGAGTTTCTAGATGGGGGTCACTGACATGGAACGATGGACCCTGAATGTGGGAGGCACCATTCCATGCACTGGAGTCCTGGATTGAATCAAAAGGCAAAAGCGAGCTGAGCACCAGATTTCATCTCTCTCTGTTCCTTGACTGTGGATGCCACGTGACCGGCTGCCTTATCCATGATAGAATTCATGCAAATGAGTATGGGATGGTATATCCATAGGATTTTGAATTTGAATTCTGCTAACTTGTGAGGTCGACGATTCCCCACACACACCCCTCCTTACTCCTAACCCCACTCCCCACCCCACCCCACCCCCCTCCCTGTCTCTGCTGAAACCCTTTCTCTGCTCAGAGCTTGCCTGGTAAAATCCATGGGGCTCTGCAACCACATCTTTCGCACAAGCAGATTCCACACATTTTCGACACCGACTCAGGAAAATACTTCATCCTCCTTCAAATCGATCCTCTGCCTTCTTTTCTTTGTCCTGCAAATATTGACAGCTCAAATAGCATCTCCCGGAAGAGCAGTGCTGTGCTTTCTCGGTCAGAAGCCAGTGGGACTCGAGCATCCACACTGGCCTTTGTGCCACAGGCCACATTTCCCTTCCTACACCAATTCACACTTGGTCTCATCACTGTCACAGAGAAACCTCCTTTGGGCCAAGATCTCTCCCTGTACAGTCCTGTATTCCCCCATGGGGCCTGGGACACCACTGGCCTTCAATAAATAGTGCTTGGATAAAGGTGTGATCAGCTTCTTGGGACCATCCAAGTATCTGTCACTCCAATCCAACACTACTGCTTTTGGATTGGGGGTGGAAGGAAGCTGTTTGGTTTACTGGCTTTTTTAAAAAATCTCCCTGACTCATCTGAAGTCTCTTGATCACATTATTTAACTTCTAACCTAAAAAAAAAGCATAGTGGGACTAAAGAGATAGTTCAGTTGGGAAAGGTGGTTCTAAACATGAGGTATTGCGTTCAATCTCCAGAAGCCACATGAATGAACCAAGCACAGTGGCTCATGCTTATGTCCCAGCGCTAGGGAGGTGAAGACAGACAGATCCCCAGACTCACTGGCAGCCAACCTAGCAGAATTGGCAGGATTCAGAGACCCTGACTCACAGCAAGAACACAGTGGGACCTGGTAAGATGGCTGGGCAGGTAGAGGCACTTTCTTGCTACCTAGCTTAGTTACCTGAGTTAAATACCCAAATGAACATATTTGAAATGGTACAATGACTCCTGCTAGTTTTCCTTTGAACCCCATAAACATGCTGTGGTATGCATGCACACTTACATGCATGCGCACACCACACAAATATGCATCATGTGCATGTACACACACAAAATCAATTATAAACATGTGAAAAATAAAAAATACCCAAGGTTGACCAGTAGTCTTTACGTGTACATGTATACGTATGTGCACAATAGCTAAATAAATGTGAAAACAAAAAAGGTTGGCAGTATCTTGAGCAACAATAGAGCTCAAGGATGATCACTGGTCTCCATGCATACATATATGCACCCCTATGTACCCATAAACACATAAACACGTGTGTGTGTGCATACACACAGTGACTGCCAATAGAGCCCACCTCTGGTCATTAAACAGCCAGCTACTGTATATGTCCTCCCTGCAGACATCAGCTAACAATGACATATTCCTCTCTCCTCTGCAAATATTCCCTGCATGCAGACAATCCCTTGACAGAGCGTTCTGGAAGAACACCTACTCATCCATCTTTGTGGTCTCACTCAGAGTTAACTTCTCTTCCAAGTTCAATTAACCCACTTGTAATTAGAATTCACTGGAAGGCATTCCGTTTAGATTTGCTGGAAGATGTCAGGCCCAAGTTAATTGCCCTTGAAGTAGCATGGTCAGGAAGTCCCAAGGACGGAACTGTCCATCTTTGACACGTAGCCATTCTCATTAGATGGCAGGGATTGGACAGCTCGTACATTGTGAGGGTCAGCCAATGGCTGGCTAATACTCTGACTAACACACCTGATGGAGGTTCTGAATAACTTGTGTGCACCCCACAGACAGCAATGGTTTGTGTCTGACACACTCTCTGTTCCAGGGTCTGAAGCATCTCATTCATTAGAAGCTTCTGCCAGATGACTCAATTAACCTTTTCCAAGAATCTCCTCCCCATGCCAGATGCTATTTTCAACACTTCACTCATCCAGTAAGTTCTTACTAGTCTCCACTTTGTGTCAGGTATTTAGCAAAGGCTTGGGAGATCAGCTTCTGCCCCTGAGAAATCTAGGGGATATTTCAGATTCCTGCAGGGAAGCAGATTCAGCAGTGTGTGGTCTTCTAAAAGATACTACAACTCTGAGCTCCAATTAATTCCAATTTCTCAAGACTAGATTCCAAATAGTTGGTCTTATACCCAATTAGGTGCAAGGCGGTGTGTCAATTATTAATATGGTGAGCATGAAAGGGAAAGAATAAACTGCCTCGAATTCTGTGTGGCTTGTAGTCTTACTTTCAAATAATGAATTTGCCAGAGTTAACTTTGGTAAATCATGTTGACACTTTCCAGATAGTGTATTCCTCAAGAAGGGAAGTAAGGGGCCAGAGAGATAGCTCAGGCAATAAACAAACACAAGGAATGTAATTCCAGCCCCAGAATCCACATTAAAAAAAAAAAGACATGACTGCATGAGCTACGGAGGAATAGATAGCAGTCTTTGGGGATCACTGGTCAGCTAGCCCAGCCTAGCAAGCAAATTCCAGGAAACGCCCTGTCTCAAAAACTATAGGAGACAGTGCCTGAGGAGGGTGACACCGCAGGGTACCCTCTGGTTTCCACACGTATACGCCTGAATACATGAACAAGCACACATGTGTAGGCACGTGCATTAATGTTCGCACGCACACATGCACATACACACAAAGAAAAAAGGAGATACACATCAATTATCCATGCCAAGTTACATTAAGCATTCTCTCTTATGCCAGGGGAATCTGTAAAACCAGATAGTGAATAGTTTTGGCTTTCCCAATTATATACCATCTGTGTGGCAGAGATGTAAAGCGGACCAGAGAGGACACTTCGTAAATAGGTGTGGTTGCATTCTGAGAAACTTTAGGAAGAGGTGGAGGTCAGGGTGGCACCCAGCCCTTCAATCTCTGCTACGTCCCCTTGCCTCTACTCACGTTCCTTGATTTCCTGATCCTGGGAGTGTTCCTGGACCTTGTGCATGATGGGCAGATGCTGTACCACTAGTTACGTCCCCACCCCACCCCTTGGGTCTTCCGTGCTGGTTCTGAACTCGCTCTGGAGTCCAGGCAGATCTTAAACATGGACTGGGGAGGCAGACCCATGTCATTGAGCCTGGCTCCTGCTCAGTTCTTAACTGGGTACCCAAGAGGCCCTGCCCTGTGCAGGCAACCTCAGATCGTTGGCCCATTCCTCAAAGTCCTATTTGACTCCCTCCTCCTTCCCCTTCTGATTCATGATCAGGAAGTTTCCACATGAATAACAACTAGCCTTTCTACAGCACGAAGCATTCTTCAAGACTGTTTCTCTCTGGCAACGATCTTTTTGAACAAACCGTGGAACTTTCTAGCAACGGCTGGCATCGCTAGCTGGGAGGATGGACCGTGAAAGCCTCTGTCAGGCTTTTCGAAACACCTGAGACGTACCGACTGATGTGGAGAACAAACTTGTTTATGCTGATGGCGGCCAGGGAGCAGAACGAGAGAAGGGCTCAATCCCAGCATTGCCTTTGGAAACACGCCCTGCCCCTCACGCCCAGTGATCTAACTTCCTTCAGCCTGACCCCGCTTCCCCATAGGCTCCACCTCTTCTCAACCACACCAGAGGCCTTTAGCACATGTGCCTTCGAAGACACATCGAAGAGGCAAAGCATAGCCTCAGCCTCTGTGGAGAGAAAACCCTTCTTCCTTCTTTCTCCCAGAACTACCTGGCTCTGGCATGACTGCCTGTCGCTGCCAGCTGGGAAACAGGCCCCTCCGCACCGTTGGGGACTCTAGGCAGTGACCTTTCCCTCCGGGCTCCCTTTCCTTCCTTCTTTCCTTCCTTCCGCGTGCCTTGCATCCCGCTGGGGGGAGGACATAAGTTCCACTTCAAGGTTTTGCTTGAGAATTTAAAAACTCGGAGCCAAGACCGGCCCCCAATCTAAACCTTGGTGGAACAATAGATTCCCCAAAGAGGTCAAGGGGCAGGAGGTCGGCAAATCTGAGACAGGTTGGGGACTGACAACCATCTTAGACGTGAGTGACAGATCATGGTGGTCCAAGATGCACCGTAGGGTTGCTGAGCAGAGTATCGCTTGGTGTGTACAGTGGACACACACACGTGCGTGCATGCACACACACTCGCACACACATACAGGACCTGCTGATCAGAAGGCTCCTGTCAACCTGAGAGCAGGCACGGTTGCCTCAATGAGTCCCACCTGTTGATTTTACCCCCACATCCAGAACGGTGGACAAGGCTGCTGCCTTCTTCCTGCAGGCATCGGGCATCATAAAGCAGGGCTGGCCTCCAGAGGAAGGCAAGACCCCCCTCCTCCCGGGAGCCAGTGATGGCCTCGCCACTGGATTCACCCACTCCTGGCCATGGGAGGACAGAAGCACACATTTTCTGGGGTAGAGAAATCAGAATCACCACAAGAGGTTGTTCCCCTCTCTGCTCCCTCTGCCTCGCCCACACGACTCCAGGGTCATTTACACACACACCCCTCCATCTCATCTCTCCACCTGCTTTGAAAACGCATTATTTGCACTTCGATTTCTCATGGCCCGCAGAGGCAGAAAGGGCAAAGGGAATTACCCGGCAATGCATTCTAGAACCCTCCCCACACGCCCACACTCCCGAGAATAACAATTTGCCAATATAACCTTTAATTAAATGAGCAGTCTTCTCACAGGCCCCGTGGTGTCGGAAAGCACTAAATAGAAGGAGATTATGTATGAGTTGCCCCCCAGCCTCTCATTTCAGCTCGAATGGGATCTGTCGGCAGGAGCTTGAAAATGCTCTGAGATAAAAACAGGAGGCAGCTCCTTCCCCTTCACCAGCCCTGTGAATGCAGGGCCCTGACCTCACTCACTGGGTGAGAGGAGGCGCCCCCTAGAGGAAGCTCCTAGCAAGGCTGGGGAAGGAAATGATTGGTTGAGTAAAGTGTTTGTGACACACGTGGGAGGACGTTCAATCCCCGGGAATTCGTGCGAAAATCCCAGGATGTCAGTGTGCACCTGTAATATTAGCAATGGGGAAGTGCAGACAGGAGGATCCTAGGGCTCAATGGCCACCCAGTCTAGACAGATGGGTAAGCTACGGGTTCCGTGAGAGACTCTGTTTCAAAAAATAAGGTGGCTCAGGGTTAAAGCCTTTGCGTTGCAAGCAAAAGCACCTGAGTTCAGATCCTCTCCCCTCTTTATCTTTCTTTCTTGGAAATGGGGTTTCATGTATATCAGGACGGTTGGTCTCACTTTTCTGTTTTATTCTTTATTCTCTTTCTCATTCTTTCTCTCTGTGTGTCTTTCCCACCAATACCCACAGGGTATCAATACCCAACTGTGCATGTGACTATATGCTCCATATCTGACTGGAGACTGAATCAAGGTCTCAAGGAGTCCAGGCTAGATCAGGAGTTGCTTTGAGCCACTCAGAGTTCCACCACATGTAGCCAAGAACGACCTTGAACTTCTGATCCTCCTGCCTCTACCTCCTGAGTGCTGGGATGGCAGCCATGCACCACCACACCTAGTGTACGCAGTGCTGGGTATTGAACCCAGGGCTTTGTGCATTTGCGGCAAGCACCCTATCCACTGAGCTGCAAGTCCAGCCCCATTCCTTCTTACGGCTTCTCTCCGACTGTTCATTTTTCCCTCCTGGCCTACAGTGAGGTTTTGAGGACCAGAATCAATTCCACTACACCTGATGACACATACTTCTCTGACAGATCCCAGGTACTTGAGGAATGTTGGTTATGTGAAGTTAATAGAGGATGGTTTATGTTTGTGACACTCAGGTTTTACCTTTGCAACATTATATCACGTTGGGAACAACACTTGGCTCTGTGTGTGTGTGTGTGTGTGTGTGTGTGTGTATGTGTATGTGTGTGTATTGCATCTGTGTGGAGCATGCACGCATGTGTGTGCAGGTGCCTGTGTCTGTGCCAAAGCATGCAGAGGTCAGAGGAGGACATCAGATGTCACTCTACCTTATTCCCTTGAGACAGGGTCTCTCACTGAACCTGGAGCTAGGCTGGTAGCCCCAAACCCCTGGAATCCTCCTACCTCTGCTCCCTCAACCAGCACTGAGGTGACAGGCATGACAAACATGCCCAGACTTTTACATGGGTGCTGGGGAATCCAAATTCAGGTCTTTATGCTTACACAGCAAGCACTCTTTCCAGCTCTGGGAACGGGGCTTTTAAGGAGACATCATCAAGAGCTGAAGTTTCAATCACCGGGAGTTACACTACATGCTACTAGGGGGATAGCCAGGAAAGCCGTGGAATTTTAACGGCTGGATTTTATTAACTCGGGGCTCCTGGATGCATCATAATTTCTCTAGAGAAACTCTTTGAGGCTGAGAGAGAAACCAAGAAGCTCTGAAAGGGTGAGAGGAGTCGGTCAGTGTAGCCCCCGAGTCCCAGCCTCGGTTTGGATTCCTTCTGCCTGCTGGGGCCGCTGTGCTCCCTGCTGGGGATGTCAGTGCCACACAGCCCAACTCCAAGATCCTAGTCACCTTCACTGCTATGACAGCTGCATGAACAAGGACTGTGGTGAACCAAGAAAAGTTACGGCTGAAACCTCCATCGTCCCAGCTGTGCACACAGCCATATGTTCAATCCTACTTAGAGACTGAATACCTAACACACTCCTAGACACACAGGGTTCAACCGAGAGAATTGGCTTGATGCTGCATGTGGTGTTGCCTGTGGATAAACCCAAAGTCCTTCAGTTCTCAATAGCAAGAAATGGGGTTTTTGTGATAATTTACCATCAACTCATGGCTGGATTTGCAGTGGACTCGAATCTTCTTTTGACCCATGTATAATATTCTAGAAGTAGCCTCCTCAGAGCTCCAGGATTCAGCACTAAAGAGCTTCTTCCATTTCTCTCTTCACTGTCTTGGAATGCTGCCCTAAGGTCTCCCTTCTGGAGAATTCTGAAGTCACGATCGCAAGTCTATGCCAACTTCCAGATACACAGGGAAACCAGCAAGGACCAAGGACTATTGCCTGCCTTGCCAATGAATGGATGAAGACAAGCAAAGCCAACAGAGGGCTGCAGAGCCACCCAGAGGTTGTGAGGAATAGTAAGCACCTCTTCGTGTGACAGCTCTACAGTGCTTCCTTACATAGTGGTAGAAGCCATAAGCAACAGTGAGCAAGGCTTGCTTCTCTCACGCAGTCTCAGAACACCTGGGAAGCTTCTTCGTGACCTCTCTGCTCCCACTCTTCTTCATCTCCTTTCCTGAGTCTAGACCAAAACCCATACAAGAACCAGATTAACAAGACAAGGCTCTCATTGGGAGTGAAGAAGAGAAATAATGAAAGGATGGATGGGTAAGTGAATGAAAGGATGGGTGCATGTAAGTATGGATGAATGCACAGGTGGAGGATAGATGGACACATGGATGGATGCGTGAGGAGATGGACAGATGGCTGCATGAATGGATGGATGCATGGGTGGATGGCTGCATGGATAGATGAGTGGATGGATGGATGGATGGTTGGATGGATGGATGGATGGATGGATGGATGCATGGATGCATGGATATATAGGTAGGTGGGTGGATGGATGGAAAGATGCATGGGTGGATGGATGCATGGATAGATGGGTGGATGGATATATGGGTAGGTGGGTGGATGGATGGATAGGTGGGTAAGTGGATAGATGAATGGATAGATTAATAAATGGATGCATGTATGAATGGATGTATGGGTAGACAGACACATGAAAAATGCATGGATGGATGACTAGGTAAATGAATGTATGAACAGGCATAGGATGCTTTCTATAAATGAGTCTATGGTAACTCCAGTCTAGAAGAAAGGGAGTGGGAAGAAAGGGTGAAAAATAACAGGATTATTGCAAACTTACAGGTCAATGATACTTGCTTGAACAGCATGCACGAGGCACTATCCTGACACATTACACATATTCAAGCTCCACTCCTTACAAAGCCCTAAGGGGAGGAAACCAGAGCAGGGAGTGGGGTGGGGAGTGAAGCTAGTGCCTGGCTAAGCCTGGCCTAACCCCCGACAGCTGGCTTCACAGCCCACGCTCTTGGCCTTCATACTGCACAGTTTCTGGAAGGTCAGTCGGCAAATACCAGGAAACTATTTGAAAAGTAAAGGGAAGAAGGACAGACCATCTGCCTCACTGTTCTGGAAACACTGAAATTAAAGTTCACTCTATCAGGATTGGATTGAAATCTGGTAAAATCTGGAAGGCTTGCCGACTAGTTACCTGGACCCTGCTACCCTGGGGTTTTCTGACTAGTTATCCCAACTCTTGCCATCCTGCAGCTTGCTGACTAGCAATCCTCACCGTTGATGCCCCTGGGATTGCTGACTGGTTAACTCTACTCCTGCTCCCCTACTCCAGCAGACACACAGACAACAGATATGCCTCCTCATCGAGGGAACCAGGCACAGCTCCTGCATGCCTGAGTAGTGGACTTCTATTCTAGATCATTCTAGTAAGCCAGCCACACCCTCCAGCAAACATCAGCACGTCCACCTCCTCATGGTACTGCAGACACCCCCCCAAAAAAATCTCTGGCCCACCTCCCTCCACCTGCCCCCACAGTGCCCACTCCCCCTGTGCTAGGTCCATAAGGCACTGCAGTTTGGCTGGTATACTATCTTCTAGGATGGATGAGTCACTGTTAAGCTCTGATATCCAGTGTATCTCTGTAACTACCAGACAGGAATTTTGTCACACAGAGTGATCAGGAAGTGATTAAAGTAGCTATAGGGATGACTTAGAAGAAGGCAGGAAATGAAGTTGGAAGAATCTTGCCTCTTTGGCCTGTGGTGGTCCTAACCAGTCCGAGCAAGGTTTATGTCATCAAGTGACGCACTGTCATGCAAAGGGCAAGGCACAGCCATACCTACCCATAACCCCAAAGTCATACCTACCTGCAATCCCAATGTTTAGGAAGCTGAAGCAGGAAAGCAGAAAATTTTAAGGGAAAGATCCCTTCCCCCTCTTCAAAAAAAAAATCTAGGCCCCCACCAATTTATGTGGGGGCCCCGCTATTAGGGCTTTGAATATTCTATATCAAAGCAGCAATCACCAGGACAAGGGTAGCCCGGAGAGCCTGGCATCAGAGCACCTAGCAGACACTTGGGGAATCGCTACAATAAATTAATACCATGGTTAGTAAACGTGCCAAGATTAAGCTCTTTGCAAATATCCTACTGTTACTAAAGTAGGTATCAGGGAGATTACTTATGACAAAACGCCACATGAACACAGCGAGGAACAAAATTGTGTGTGCAATATGGTTCTCGCTTGATTTTTCAGAAAGTTAAATGAAGGAGGAAAACAACCCAAAAGCTGCAAGACGAAAATTATTTCAACACTTGTGTGGTGTCCCAAGATGGTTTGAAATGTGCTTTCGTCTTGTTATTTTTTTCCCAGTTTTTCTGGGATGTGGTACGATATGCTCAGACTCAAAAACACACTCAATCATGTTTTAAATGAAGTTCCTCTTTAGTTGAAATTAGTGTTGTGACCATATTTTGCAAGCACTGCCTCTTACAAGATGTAAGACACCTCTTCCCCAGCGAGCACTAAGAAATACATAGTAGAGGCTAGGGAGACAACTCAGCTGTCAAAGTGCTTGCCTTGCCAATTCAGGGACCTGAGTTCAGATCCCCAGAACCCACATAAAATAAATTTGGTATGGTGGCATGCCCTTGTAATCCCAGCACTGAGTAGCAGAAATAAGTGGATCCCTGGGGCTCAATGCCCTATTAGTCTAGCCTACTTGGCCCAGGCTAGGGAAAGACCCTGTCTCAAAAAAAAAAAGGTAGAACTGGGAAAGTGCTTGCTGTGTAAGTGTGATGCCTGGAGTTTGGAAACGCAACACCGCGTGAACACTGGTTGGCACAGCAGGGACTGGTAATCTCAGCACTCAGACCACAGAGACAGGGTATCCCTAAAACAAGCTAGTTAGTTAGATCAGCCACATCAGTGAGCTCTGGGATCAACTGACAGACCTGGTTCCAATGAGTAAGGTGGAGAATGATTAAGGAAGACTTTTGGTATCAACCTAGGACCTCCACATGCAACACACACACATGCATGTGCATACATATGTACTCACAAATATGCATATACAAACACACACATACTACATGCCCATATTTGTGTGAAAAAAAAACAAGGTGATACTGTGGAGATGGCTCAGTGGTTAACGCATTTGCCTTACAAGCAAAAGGACATGGATTCAGATCCCCAGATCCCATGTAAAATGCCAGGCAGAAATGGTAATGACCTGTCATTCTGGCCCTGGGCAGAACCTGGGAAATCTCAAAGTAAAGCAATACAGAGGTAGAGTGATCCAGGGTGATTCCCGATGTCATCCTTAGACCTCCACAGGCACAAACACTCAAGCACCCTTTGGTACACACACACACACACACACACACACACACACACACACACACACACACACAGGTACCACTGGTGGCCAAGAGCACTCCAATCTTCCACTCAGGCATACCTACAGAGAAACCTGTGAGGCAGGAGGAGCGCTGGAGGCAAGGCCGACCCCAGGCAGGAGCCTCTCTTGTAATTGCAGACAAGCAAATTCATCCATCAGTATCTTATTTTCCTCATCTGCAAAGCAAGGATGCTACCCATGGGTCTTGCATCATTATTCTGGGCAACAATCATCGGTGCAGCCAGATGGCTCTGGAATGTTCTTGGCAGGATCAGCACACACTTTCTGCTTCTGTTGCACCCCAGTTCCCCCCTCACAAAACTCAGCCCAGGCCCAGCTGCTCAGCTGCTTCCAACCCACTCCCCTGTCCACTTCCTGAACCAGGACATTACATCCTGGCCCGCTCAGACCATGCCTAAGAATTCCAGATTATTCTTGAGAGCCTGTTTTCAGGTTTGCTGATTCTAAAACAGAAAGTCCCTACCCAAGTTGGTGTACTGTCTCCCATCTGGGGTTATGATATAGATGTCCTTGAGAATGGGATAGACAGCAAACTGATACTAAATGAAGCTAAAAGACTAATACTAGGGCTGGAAGATGACTCAGAAGTTAAAGTCTTTGTCCTCCAAGAAAAAGAACCTGAGTTTGGATCCCCAAATCCCACAGAAAAATGCTGGACAGATATGGTGGTAATTATAATTCTGGCCCTGGAAGGTGAGCTGAAAAACCTCAGAACAAAGCAAAAAGAAGGTAGAGAAATCCAGGATTATTCCCAATCCCACCCTTCGACCTCCACATCCCTTCACATTCAAGTGCTCTTATACACACACACACACACACACACACACACACACACACACACACACACACACACATACACACACACACACACAGACATGTGCACAGGCACGCCCACACATGCAAAAGACTAGTACCAAATGTTGGTAAGGATGCAGACATAATAGGACCTATATACACTACTGGTGGGAATGTAAACAGGCCATAGAAATCAGTATGAAGATTTCGTAGAAAAGCAAAAACTATAGTGTGACCCAGAGATACCACTTTCTGTATTTCCCCAAAGGACTCCAAGTCAGCATGTCAAGGCCTACAGATCCTTGTCTACCACAGCACCATCCACCAAAGCTAAGATGAGAAACAAACCTAGATGTCCATCCACAGAGGAACAGATAAGGAAAACGGGATCTGTACACACAACGACGATGTATACAGCCATCAAAAAGAACGGAGTAACATTATTCACAGGAAAAATGGATGAAAGTAGATTGTCATTAATTAAAGTCAGTCTCAGAAAAACAAAGAAAGTATGTCCTCTATCACGTGTGGCTCCTAGATTTTTGTATAAATTTATTAACATCAAATGCATACAGATGAAATAAAAGTGAAAGCAAAGTTAGGGATCAAAGGAGACTACCTGGAGGGGGGGGTCAGAAAAGGGGAAAGAAGGTCATGTGGAGCGTATCCTCATATACATTATATTGCATACATGGAGTGACCGGATGCAACTCCGCATAATAATTTTTTTAAAACTGCACCTTTTGGCATCAGAGAAGTTCAAGTTACAGGGGGAAAAGACTGAGAAATTGTTGGTAGAATCTCTGCTGTCAGTTCAGCAGGCTAACATGGGAGAGGGAAGACACGTGCCGCCCACATTGAAAGCCTTCTCGTCTGTTCTCCAGTGATGCTTCATTTGACATCTATTTCCTGGGCACCTACCAGCACCCAACCACCTGGTTGGGGCCTCAGAACTTAGGAGTGGATGGATGAAGGGGGGCTGGGAAGGAGCCTGGCGGGGTGCCAGGTCCAGACTTCACAAGTCTCCTGGCAGACTTTCTCAAATCCCAGATGCAGGTGCCAATAATCCTGCCAACGAGAACATGGATACTCAGAAAGCTAATGGCATCGAAAGCACAGGCCAGGGCAGGAAGATGGCTCAGTCAGCAGGTGCCTGCCACACGAGTGTGAGGCCCTGAGTGTGAACCTGAGGCCCGTGTAGAGGCCGATGTGGTGGAGTATGTCTACACCCCAGAGCTTGGGGCGTAGGGACCAGCAGATCCCAGAGCTTGCTGCTCAGTCGGTCCAGCCGATCACTAAGCTCCATGATCCTGAGAGACTAAGAGCAATCGAAGAGGACACCTGATGTTGACCTCTGGCCTCCACACATGTGTACACATGGCGCATCCCCTCACAGTGCATGCGCTCCCAACAAATGTATAGACCAGCAAGCAAAAGATAATAGATAACTGCCCCTAGAGCCACTGCACACGTGGCTTCTGTGTCCCATGTGCGTCAGATGGTGGCAGAGAGGACAGGAGATGAGATTATTTCTACATTCAGTGTTCTGACCTGTGGACGGCTGAACGATTAATAGCCTGACATACCACACTGCCAAAATCCTGAATTCCCTGTCTGTGTACTCACAACATGAACTTGGTCTTATAGAAGACAGACAAAACTGCTATTCTTCAGCTTTATCACGTTCTTAACCATGTGGAACTGGGAGTCAATCATAACTATCTACATCCTTACTGTGTTTTCTTTATTGCTTACATATTATCTTATATTGTCCAATTTTAAAAATTAGGACATAAAGGCAGGAAATAGACATGCTAAGGAAATGTCCAGGAGAAGCAGGAGGGAGAAAGGGGTAACTTTGATCAAAACCCATTGTTACATGTATGAGATTATAACAGAGTAAAAATAAAAACAAAATCAATTTAAAAAATGTAAATCCACTTTATTTTAATGGAGCTATCTTGGTAATGTGTCAGTGATTTTGGTTCTGTTTAGGGAATTCAAAGTTTCCATGACTTGATTTGAGCTTTCTTTATTTCACATGCTATAACCATTTTAACCATTTAGCTAAATAAAATATTTCCTTTCTCAAAAAGAAAGATAACAAATGAGCAAATAAGGAAAAACATGCATAGGCCTCATACCCGGGCTCCAACTGAGGCAGGCTGGGAAGACAGAAAAACCTGCGACAGATGGTAAAATGTTCCTGATATAGGAAATGGCATATGGATTCCATGAGCGTCCTCCAAGAGAGTCCGAAGCACAAGGACCATCTCAGGACTCTGCGCCTTGCATCGGGTCCCTGCTGACCAAGGCAGCGACTTGGCCAACGCAGCTACAACTAAGTACACAGGAGCACCTGCCAGCACCCACCTGCCTGTAAGCTTTGAGTGCAGTGTGCTCACGTGCACCTCAGCTGTCACAGACGGTGTCACAGCTGTGTCTCTTTCCCCACAGCCGTCGTGAGCAGAGGACATTCGTACTGACAAGGGACTACAGCAGGCCCCAAAGCTTCTTGCCACATAGGCACCCACAGCCACAACCGGCACACCAAATCCCACCATCAGTCTCTGTGCCTGGGTAGCCTTCAGTTTCCAAAGGACGGGACTTGGTCTGGCTGCTTTTGCCCTGAAGATGGCCTTATAGATCATTACATATTGGGTCGGGAAGCTGGATAGCCCAGTCATTAGAGCATTCAACTTGCCAGCATGAAGACCTGGATCCCATCCCCCTGCTCACATAAAAAACACTTGGCATAGTGGTATGCACTTGGGGAGGGCAGACAGGTGGACAGAGGGGTGTACTGGTCAGCCAGCCTGTTGGCAAGTGTCAAACACTGTGTGAGAGACACTGTCTCAAAGACAGTGGACAATATTTCTAAGGATGATACCACAGGCTGTTTTGCAGCCTCCACATATACATACACACAAGTGCCTGAGTGCCATACACACACGTGAACGTGTACACATGCATCCATGTGAACATACACACATACATCCATGTACATACACGTATACGCAAAAGATTTTATTGGATGTCACTAAAACACTGAGAGGAAGACAAAGACAAGGAACTGACCCTGCATTGGGCCTGAAGGAGAAGATGAAGAAAGCACGCGCGTGCGTGCGCGCGCGCACACAACACACACACACACACATACACACACACACCGTTCCACTGCAGAATATGAAGGATGAGAACCCAGGCCCGTGTGCTTTCGGAAAAGTAAAAATCACACACAGAGAAAAGACTGGTGAGCAATGCTCAAATCCAATAGCACAAAGAAAAATTCCACAGCACCAGAAAGAAGCTGAGGAGTCTGGGGAGGGCAAGCGATCAGCAGACACCTTGCTAAGTTTTGATGGGGGTGTCAGTTCCCACCACAGCAGACGCTAACCGGCTGTTAGGAGTCAACTGCTTATTGGACCATCTCCTGGCTCCACCTCAGGCAGGCACAGAGGGTTTAATTCCATGTGCCCTGTTATTTGTAAAGCTGCAGTTTTCCTGTTGTGAGTTCACAGAGAGCTAGCTGGTTGGGTAAGGCTAAATCACTTTTCTCTCAACACCCCAGCACACCAAACAAGGGGCTGACCCTCATTCTCACCCACGCCCATAAAGGTACTGAGGGCTTCCTTTTCAGGCAGAGGAAGACAAATCGATCTCAGAATCCTGAGATAATATTTTGTTCTGTGATTAAAGACAAGAGTCCTTTTTGTGATGCATTTAGAGGTGAGTCAGTGGCAACTGACAGGAAACAGAAGATGCGTGCTTTCTGCCCCCATGAAGATACTGAGCATGCAGAGTTGTCAGACCACGCTGTCCAGTGGGTCTCTATGTGAGTGAGCATAGCCTACATGGACACGTGTCAAAGCATGGACCACAGCACCCAGGAAGCCTGAGATCTACTGCACCACTGACTGACAGCAAAGATGGGGTCAACTCTGAGTAAAGACTTTAAAAAAGCAGGTTCACCTTATAAACACTGCGGCCACTACCCACCACTTCCGTGTCATAATGAGATGTATTTACCATCTGAGCAACTTCTCTAAGTGAAAATGAGACTCCTCAGCAGAACGTTGAAGAAAGTTACTTCCTGCTGGACTCTGAAGGAAGAACCCAAAGTTTAACAGACTTGTACATTCATATGTGACATTTTTTTCAGCTGAAGTCTAATGTAGACCAGGCTGACCTTGAACCTGCTATGTAGATGAGGATGACCTTGAACTCCTGACCCTTCTGCCTCCCCTTCCAAGTGCTGGGATTGAAGGTACACCACCATACTTAGTATCAGTGGTTTGAATGTGAGTAGCTTCCCATAGGCTCATATGTTCGTATCCTTAGCTGATGTTGATACTTGGGAAGATTGTGGTACCTATAAGAGTTAGAGCCATGAGGACTGGAGAGATGGCTCAGGGGTTAAGACTGTCTCACAAGCAGAAGGTCCTGAGTTCAGATCCCAGGTCCCACATAAAAACACCAAGTGGAAAAGGCACTTCTGGCCCTGGTGGGTGGAGCCTGCAAAATCCCAGAGCCAAGCAAGGAGATAGAAGCAATCCATAATGATTCCCGAAGTCACTCTTGGGCCTCCACAGGGACACACAGTGCCCTCTGACACACACACACACACGCACGCACGCACGCACGCACGCACGCACGCACACGCACACACACACACACAATAAATTTTTTTTTAAAAAAAGAGCACCATAATAAAAAGGAAGGCATATCACAGGAAACTAAACTTGAGCTTTGGTGACCTGGCCCCAACTCTTACTATAACTGACTATATCCCCTCTGGAACTGTAAGCCAAGTAAATCTTTTCTTCCTGAAATTGTGTGAGACTATCTCACAGCCAAAGCAGGGTCACTGTAGCACCTGGTTTATGCAACTCTGAGAACAGAGCCCAGGGTCTCATGATGCTAGGCAAGTACACTACCATCTGAACTGTGACCCTTGCCCTTGGTTGCTCTTGATGACTTCTTGAGGGACCATTCAACACTTCTACATCCCTTGATGGACAAGGTGTACCCTAAAACTTTTATTACTCCTTGCTTTGTTGACTTCATAAATTCTAAGTTGCTGTATGATGTCCCTTACCCCTCAGAGTCAAGTTCCTCTCTCCCTAGGAAAGTGCTAAGTCTTCCTTAAACCAAACTCCCAGTTCTCAACAAATTTCAGCAGTGCCTCCCTGATTCTAAAGTACCACAAAAGCCATCGAGGCAGCATTCGCCCGAGCGCAACCAATAGTAATCCCAGCTTTTTCCTATCAACAAGTTGTGTTGAATGATAATTGGAAAGGAGGCACTAGGCCAAAGTTTTATTCAAAAAAGAAGAAGACATGCTCTAGATTTCCAAAGAATTTTTCTCACTAAATCAACGAATTCTTTAATTAATCCAGTAACATTCTGTGTTATGTGTATGTGTGCATGTAAGACTTTTTATTCAGTCAGATGACTGAATTGATAAACACTAAGGCCAACTCCATAACTTGGCTATTAGAAATGTAAACTCCTTCTTGTGATGATAACAACAGAATCTAGTTTGAAATATGTGTTCTCCAGAAATAGAAAAATAATCTTCAAATTCTTAATGAAATACAAAAGGCCCCCAACAACCAAAGAAATCCTAAGCAGAAAGAATACTGCATCACAGTTCTTGTTCTCAAACCATACAACAGGGCCATAGTAACAAGACCACACAGCACTGGCTGGAGACAGAGGAATAGAGTAAAGGACCCAGAATGAAACCCACACAGCTAAAGCCAGCTAAGTTCTGACACAGATGTCAAGGATGTACTTTAGGAGAAAACACAGTCTCTTCAACAAATGGCACTAGAGAAACTAGACATGTGCCTGGAAAAGAATGACACTAGATCCATATGTTTCACCTTATGCAGAAATAATTGCTTCAAAGGGTATTAAAGATATGAACATAGGACCTGAAATTCTGAAACTTCTAGAACTACGTGTAGGTAAAATATGTCCCGATAAAGGCATACGAAAGGACTTTGTGGAAAAGACTCCAATCGCAGAGGAAATAATCCCAAGAAATGACAGATGAGATTGTGGGAAACTGAAGCCCTTCTACATAGAAAGAGAAGAGTCACCAGAGAGAGCAGACAACCTGCAGAACAGAGAAGGGGGGCTCCAGGAACAGGTGCTCATGAAGTCCAGGCAGGGAGGTTGAGGCAGGAGGATCTCGAATGGAAGTCTGGCCTGAAGACTCCATGGCCATTGTTTTGTTCATAGTTTTATAAAGACTTTAAATTGTCTCGAGAGATTTATTATTTTGTCTTTGCATTTATGACAAATTGTTGGCTTGTACTTGTGATTTACTTTTCACTAATTTGTTTTTGGAGAACAACCTTGAAGTGAAACTCTCCTATATAATAACACTGTCTCTACCTGCAAAGTCTAAGCAAAGAGTGCAACTCCACCCCTGGATTCCCTAGAATTCCAATCCTGAGGGAGACATGGGGAGAGACTTGATGCTGTAACAGATATGAAGCTCCAAATAAGCAGAAAACAGCTGAAAAGAGCTTGTGAAGACGGAAAGAGGATGGATGTCAGGAGAGAAAGCCAGGATCTGAGATGTGGATACCAGATTATCATGTAAAACCTCAAGCAAGGTTGACAGCTACTGTGTAACTGGACTCTCTGCTGCGACAAAATACCTGACACAAGCTACTTAAGGCAGGAAGGGTTCATTCAGGCTCACAGTTGGAGGGCACAGCCCATCATGGTGGGGAAGACATGGCAGCAGGAGCCTGAGGCATCCACAGTCAGGAAGCAGAGAGATGAATGCTGGTGCTCAGCTCACTTTCTCCTTTCGATTCAGTTCAAGACCTCAGCCCATGGGTTGATGCTGCCAACATTCAGGGTGGGTCTTCCCACCTCCTTAAATTCAATCTAGACACTCCCTCATAAATGTGCCCAGAGGTGTGTCTTCTAGGTCATTCTAGATCCCGTCAAGTTGACAGTCAATACTAACCATCACATGGGTTACCCCAGGTTATCCTTGCATCCCCCAGAGGCTCCCTGGAACCAGAGGTCTCATTTCTCCTTCACACAAGGTCCCGCTCCTGACTGGTACCAACTGCAAATGCTGGCAGTGACTCTTCTCTTACCCTGATAAGTTTCTAGAACTCTGATCATCTTTTCCCCCAGAGAGACAGTGTTATTATATAGGAGAGTTTCACTTCAAGGTTGTTCTCCAAAAACAAATTAGTGAAAAGTAAATCACAAGTACAAGCCAACAATTTGTCATAAATGCAAAGACAAAACAATAAATCTCTCGAGACAATTTAAAGTCCTTATAAAACTATGAAAGAAAAGACCTAAAAAAAAAAGGTGTAAATATCTTATGCCTATCAATTACAAGGGATTCCATCGGCCAACCTTGGGTCTATTACAACACAAAATTTGGCCTAAAATAAATAAGCTAATATGTGTGTGGAACAAGTAAATTTTTGATGAATGGGTCACATTGTTTGCCTTGTTGAAGTCAGCAGGGTTTTTAGAGTTGATCTCAATACCAGAGACTAATAAAAACTTGAAGCTCTCAAACACATATACACCCCCTCTTGTGTTTTCAAATTTCTGGATAACAACAAAGACAATTAAAAGCATTCTGTTCCAGCACTCAGATTCTAAAAATGAAAGTTAGGAGGACACTAGGAAATATGTAGGGCTGGGGAGATGGATCAGTAATAAAATGCTCGTTTCTCAAGCAAAAGGACCAGAGTTCAAATCTCCAGATCCTATATAAGATGCCAGGTGGGCATGGCAGCTCACCTGTAGTTCTAACCTTAGCAGGTAGAACTTGGGAATCCCCAGAGCACGTTAACTGGCTAAACAGACTGGCCTTAATGGCATGCTCTGGGTTTAATAAGAGAGTGAGGCTCACAAAATAAGTGGAAGAGTGATTGAAGATAATTCTCAATATTGCCCTTGGGCACTCACATGCACACACATGCAAAACACACATACACATATATACATGTGTCCCATATATTCATGCATATGAAAAAACATGTAAAAAGAATAACCAGAAGCTAATTTATGCAAGCTGATTGGAAATACATAATTATATGCATGTATATAATAATGCTTGTTACTGATAAATTACCACCAAACAGCTTAAGGGAACAAGGGGTTTATTCTCTTATAATAGTCTGGTTACAGTTCTTAGACCAGCTTGGCAGGAGAGCCCACCGCAACACAAAGGACCAAGGAAACTGATCATATAACATAACAACTGAGAGAGGGATGATCATTATTTGCCAGACCAGCATGTCTGGCCAAGTCTATACAAGGATGCCAACTTCCTCAACCAGCTCTCTGTATCTTATCTATCTGTCCAGGGTCTAGTTCCACTACCATGGGCTGGGTCCTCCCTATCTACTAGACAATTTCCTGAAGGTTCACTCTGGGCTTAACTGAATTACTAACTCTCTACAAATGTGCCCTGAGCTTGAACCCTCAACCATCAAGTTGACCCCTATATCTATGAGATTGCTATTGTTTAAAGATGGCTTTTTTCCTTCAAAACTTATAATGAGGCTTGTTTTCCAATATAAGAGAGACAAGCTATCAGGAGCTTTAAGAAGGAATTCTGTCAGTAAGGGAAATTGATTTTTTCTCCTTTCCTTTTTTTTTCCCTGTGTGTGTATATTGTATGCATGTGTGTGTGTGTGTGTGTGTGTGCGCGCGCGCGCGCGTGTGCAAGGGAGGACATGCACATGCTTGTGGAGGTCAAGGACAGCCTCAGGTGTCATTCCTCAGAAGCCAACCACCTTGTCTTTTCAAGACAGTGTCTCACTGAACCTTGAACTCACTGATTAGCCATAGAGACTGGACAGTGAATTCCAGAGATCTTCCTGTCTGCTTGCCCCAGGGCTGGAATTGTAAGTACAACTATTCGATAAGGGTTCTAGAAATTACTATCACTGACAGAGTTGCCCTCTTAGAACTGACCCTGTGTGTCAGCATCGTGAGCTTATGCTAGCCTGAAGTAGGCACTGACTTCCTCAGCGAAGCTGAAGTGAAGAACGTTTAAGATAGACACCAAGTCATTGTCTCTGTCTCGCTTTTGATTGATAGCTCCAGGCGCTTGATCAACCAATGGCGAACTTTGAAACATATAATAAGGCCATTAGTCCAAAGTTTTCAAAGGCAGCGGGAAAACATCCTCTAAATTCCGCAGGAAGAACTCAGTCTCCAGCACACTGATAAGGTCAGAAACCCTCTCAGAAAACTACATCTTCACTACATAGACAAATCACTTATGGACTCCACTATTGGCTGGTGAGATGAGGGGACAGTTTGACAAGACACCTGGACTCAGTACAAGAATATACAGGGCCTACAGGAGTATTAAGAAATTACAAAATACAGTGAATTGTCCAATGCAATGGGCTTTATCTTCTTAGCCCAGAAGTGCTGACAAACATTCAAAACATGCTTAGGGCTGAGGGTACAACAGAGGGAATGTATATCTATATACATTCATGTATACATACATGTATACATGCATGTGTTCGCATGTACACATATACGTGCACTCATATGTGCATGCATACACGTATACATACAGGTCTGATTTGATTCATATAGAACTGAAAGTTGCTAACAAAAATTTCTCAATCATGTCTAGCAACTGTGTTAACTGTGTTAACAAGTTGACTAATTATGTTATTTATACCTTTTCTGAGATTTCTTTTCCTTGCCTTAATTCAACAAAACTATTAATGAATGTTATTAAAATCAAATCATTTTTTCCGCTTGTGTAGGTATAGGTGAGAGTGTGTGTGTGTGCATATGCAGATGTAACTGTACAGATGCATCTGTGTGCTCAAGATCATATGTACAGGTTATATATTCAGGCATATGAGAGTATGCAGGTGTGTATAGGTATATGAGTGTGCACAGGTATGTGCATGTGTAAGAACATGTGTTACAGGCCTATGTGTGTGAAAGCATGTGGGAGCAGGTTATGTGCATGGACAGCTCATGTGTGTGCAAGTGTGTGTAAAAGTAATGGATGTGTGGAGTGCATGTTTGTGTGGAGGGATGAGTATGAAGATTTATGTGTTAGACTGTATATATGTGTACAGCTACACATGTGTATGTGCATGCATGCATGTGCAGGTGCATGCTGGAGGTCAAAGGTCAACCTCCGAGGTGTTCACCCACCTTTTTTGACCTTTTACTTACCCAGGCAGTCCCAGGTTTCTGCCTGACTCCACTTCCCTAGAGTTGGGGCTACAAACATGCTGGTTTTGTTTTTTGTTTTTTTTCAAATGAGTTCTGGGGGTCAAACTAAGTAAGGTCCTCGTGCACAGTTTACCAACTGACATAAATCCCCAGCCCAAAGTTTTAATATTATTTATGTTCTATTGACCAAAGGTCTTTTTAAGCTATTAAAAGAACCAACTACACACTCAGTATAAACAATTTTGAAGTGGATAAAAGAGCTTGCCATGCAATCCTAAAGACATTTCTATCTCCAAAACTCATGTAAAAATGCCACTTACATCCATAATCTCAACACTCCTAATGAAGGTGGGAGGCAGAGATGGAAAAGCCAGCCAGGATCAGCACAGCAGCAGAAGTAACAAGAGAGACCCGATTCAAAAACAAGGCTGAAGGATGGAACTGACTCTTGAATAGCTGTCCTCTGACCCCGTGCAATGCTCTGTGACATACACATATGCATACATAAAATAAATTCCCAATTTTAAAAGACTATTTCTTTAGCTCGGTGGGTAAGATCCCTGCTTGCAAACCTGGTGACCTTAGATTCCCCAGGTCACATAGCAGGAGGAAACTGATTTCTAAAAGTTGTCCTCTGACCTCCACCCATGCAACAGCATGCATGTGCTTGTTTGCTCGCGCTCTCCCTGTCTTACAACAAATAAAATATAAAAAGACTGCTCCAAACTGCAGTAGTCAATGCCTAATGTAGTTTAGTTGCTAACATACAGAATCACAATGGCCTAACATGAAATTTTCAGTACTGAAAACTGCTCCTTAGTTGCCACAGGCAACTGTTGAGAATCCACCAGAATTCCAGAAGCACCAATCAACATGAAGTAGAAGCAAGAACATGGGCAGCCTGTGATTCTGGAGGATCATGCTTGCTCACCCAAGAATCTGTTCTGTCTGCATATCTGAGAGGAAGCTGACCAAACCGCCCACGGCTGGGCCTCTTCCCCAGGCACAACTGCCACCCTAAGGATAACTCTCTGAAGCCAGACACGGTGACTCTGCTGTGGGCGGCCACCCAAGACAAAGCCTGTGGGTGATCTTTCCTGGTGGGAGAGGTGAACAAACATCTGCTCACCCCAGATAGGCCATCCCTTCCAGAATGAAGACACCATTCCACCCAAGCTAAGCTTTGCGGACCAATGGCTATTAGGGTTACTAATAGGAGCCAGGTGAAGAGTTAATGAACCTCAGCACAGCTGACTCAAAGCAACTACAGCACCAAAGAAACGCTCAAGATAGCTCATCCCTGTGTTCGAGTGTGGTCAGCGTCCCAGACAGCTTTGTTCCTGCTTGCATAATCGGGGTGGGGGTTGGGAAGACCTTGGGACTCTTATAACTTCCTGAGCTTCCTGTGCCTGGTAAGTCTCATGAGTTTCTGGGTCCTATCAGTTACATGAGCCTTGTAAGTCTCTAGAGCGTTCTGAAACTCTTGGGGCTCCCCCTCAACACAGAAAGGAATGATGCAATTCAGAGGAACTGGACACAACCAGAGGTGTGGGGAGCATTTCCCTGGAAACAGTGCAGTGCTGCTGCAGGAGCCAGCCCAAGGCACAGATCTATGAACTTGTATAAGTGTATGTGTATGTGTATGATGTGTATGTATGTACGTGTGTATGTGCAAGAGAGTGCATGTGTGTGTTATATTTTTATTTTGCACATTATGCATATTTACTTGTGTATGTGGGTGCATGTGTGTGAGTGTATGTACATGTGTTTTGCGTGTATGTGTATGTGTATGTGTATGTATCTATGTACTTGTATTATGTATTTATATGTACATGTGTAAGAATTGTGAGTATATATGTGTATGTATATATTCATGTGTGTGCACGATTATGCATTTATATATGTGTGTACTTATATGTATATGTGTGAGCATTTATGTGTTTGAATAGTTCTGTGCATATTTATATGCCTATGTTCATGTATATTTGTGTTCATGTACTTGTATATGTATTTGTGCATACATGTGTAAATGTGTATATATGTGTATGAGTATGTGTGTGCATGTATGTGTGTTTTCATATGCTCATGGATATATTTGTGTGCAAATATGTATGTATGTATGTATATGTGTGTATAAGCATATATGAATGTATGTATTATGTGTATCTGTGGGTATGCATGTGTATATGTATGTATATATGAGAGTATGTGTGGGTCCAAGTGTATGTGCACATGTATATATTATGTGTGGGTATATGTGTGGATATGAGTGTATTTGCATGTGTATGCTTACATGTGTCTATGTATATGTATGTTGGTATGTGTGTGAGTGTGTGAGTATGAAGTGTATATATGCATTCTAAAGTTTAGGACTATCCTCCTACCTCTACATAAAACCCCAACAGCAGAGGCCTGTGTCACTCTAGCGGATGGAATCATTCTGATTCCATTGTGAATCTGATGGAATTCACGATTCTGTCAGTGGCTCTATGCAGCCACCACGGGCTTCTACGATGGGAATCAGTCACCACCCTGAAAGCGACTATAACATCTCGAGGGCTCCAGGCCAAGGTTTCTGAAGGCACTTCAGGAGCAGCTGTGACTCAGCAGGCCACTAGCTTTAGAGCTTTGTCTCTAGATAAGAAACAAACTCACGGTAAGGGAACAGGCGTCACGGGAATACTCTAAGATAAGCGATGAACTCCACCACAAGTAGCGGGCACAGGAAATTGAAGAAAAATCATCTCGGGCACCAAGTGACACGCATGGACCAGGTCAGAGGTCTGCAAGCTATGAAGCGCCCTCTTCCAGCCCAGCCCTGGCAAGTCGGAACCTTGGATCACTGCCAGAAGACATCTGTGACGACCCCTTCACTAGCTCTTTGCAAGTGTAATCTAGCAGTTTGAACAATTTGTCTTCCCTGTCCCAACAGCAAGAGGGCTTTAAGAAAAGGAGCATGGGAAGAAAAAGAAGGAACTCATTTAGTTCCATCCGTCACTCCCGTCCTTAGGGGCATGCCCTGGGGTCCTTCCACAGCCATTTTCAATGTCTAGCATCAACCCAAGCATTTAATCAAACTGTGGTAGGGCCTTGGAAGCCCTAACAAGCCAGGCTCAGCCATGGTCCTCAACAGGCCAATTACACAGACAATAGTGAAAAACAGAGAAAAGATTTATCAGTATGGCCACACTGGGAAGAGGATCAAAGCAGTCCCAATCACTATTTGAACTCCAGTGTCTCCTGCATGGTGGGCTGAGGAGCTGTCAGCGCTGTGGGGAATCTCTTCCTGGAGACAAGCTCCTCCTCTGGCTGGTGCCAGGCTCCAGCCTTTACTTTCTCCAGCATGAGAATCTAGTGGCTCAGAAAGCTCTGTCTCAATAGTCTGATAGTCAGGTTACCAAATCAGTCTGTCAAGGGTAAGTCCCCCTGACTTGAAGACCATTTGACCTTTGAATGACCACCAGAGACCAAGTCTCTGCTTAGTCTAGGTTCCTATCGCGGTATGTGTTAAGTAAATAGCTGCCATCTGTTATCTGAGAAATGGCATGCATGTGCAGGAAAAAATTCTGGAAGGAGAATCCAGTCTCCACACCAAACATTTATAAATTCACTTTTGGAATGCAACATTTTTGTAAGTAGAGAACTGTCTGTCCTGCCCAGGCAACTTCCTAAGGTTTGTGTCCAAGCTGCTTGGATAACATCACATTTCCTGTTCTGGAAGCTTTCAGGGAGCACCCAGGAGGGGCACATATCCCTGTGGATATGGTGTGGCCAGTTCGCTCAGCTCCTGGTGTTAGTATGAGGTCTCCTGCCAAGCTGTTGAACCGTCACCAAGAATCAAAAGCAAGAATAAGTTGTTTGGTCCTGTATTTGTCCACAACGGGAAGACAAAGCTAATACACATGCTTATCGGACAGTGATGTAAGAAAGGCTAAAAAATAGTGTTTGGGGGAGGAAAAGAAGAGTTGGGATGAAGAGGCTGCTACCCACAAGCCACTCCATAGCCAGGTGCCTTGATTCAGAAGAGGTGGCAGCCCAGCACAAGATGGGGGAAAGCTGAGCTGCAGCTGCTTAAACCAGGGGTGTCTGCGGGCGCTAAAGGATGATGTCACCAAAATCTTCTGGGGTCTTAACATCAATCCTAATTTCTATTGGCTGAAACCTTGGTTTGAGAGTGACTGTGAGATGGCTCAGTGGGCTCATGTGTGTGAGCAGTTGGTCCTCAACTGGTTGCTCTGACATGGAAGGTTGTGGAACCTTTAGGAGATAGGGCCTCACTGAAGGAAGTGGGTCACCTCACTAGGTTTCACCCCTTGCTTCCTGGGTCTAGATGTGACATGAGCCACCAGCCTCCTCCTGCTGCCATATCTTCCCTGCCATGATAGATTCTACTCATGAACCATAAACTGAAATAAACCTATTCTTCTTTAAGTTGTTTCGGGGCAGGTATGTGTCATAGCAAAAGGGAAACTGTAAGTCATACAACACAGAGAGACTAACAGGAGAGAAGACAGCATGCTCACAGGACAGGGAGAGCAGGCCGGCTGGAATGCAAGTCTGAAGTGCTCGGGTCTCCTGTTTGCTGAAAAGTCTGACTCTGGACAGACATGCTTGGCGCTCACAGCCTTCCTGGAGCCCTATGTAAATGAGCAACGTTATGCAAATGAGTCTTGTTATTCAAATGAGGCATATTTTCCCTTTTTTGGTTCATTTTTGCAGACACTCCCGCCTCCACTCAACCTCACTCTATCTATCCCCCCAACACTCCACCACCCCATCCATTCATACTGAACCTTCGATGACTTCCTTGCTCTGCAATGGCCCTGGGGTCAGGGGTGATACAGATGGTTACCCAGCAGCCCTCATTCCCATTCACAACAGCTTCACTCTTCCAGGTATGTGTGCTCCGCTCACTCCTGCAGTGTCCAAGCATGTCCATGAGGCTGCGGCTCATGTCACATGCATGTCCAAAGCATGTCTGGTGAGTCATTCTCCCCTTCCCTAAACATGCCCCTTCCCTGTCTCAACTAGCATCCCTTGAGGAAGTGGAAGAGGAGGACTAAAACTCAAGACCACCTCCAGGCTTGCTCTTAGTTCACAGACCCTTGGCAGTGGTCAAGCTGAGACAACCAGAGCCGCATGTCCCTGTGGGGCAAGCAAAGGGGATTTCTCAAACCTTTCTGTGCCCACAGAACGTTATGTGGTAGTGCCAGTAAGATGGGGGCCCAGCCCTGAGCAGAAGACTGGGTCTGTGACCCGCCCTCAGCACAGGGGCTTTCCGGTGTTTCTCTAGCAGTAGGGCTGCTTCAGGGACTGTCCATTTATCTCTGTGACAGTTGTTCTGTGGGCCCCTAGAGACAAAGTGGGACACATGGGTGCTGGTATTGATGTAACCCGCACACTCTGAACACGAACCTGGACTCAGATCTTTGGAAAGAAGCAGGTGAAGCAGCCTTGTACAGCAGGAGCTATGTAAGACATCATCTTTACAAAAACCAGCAAGGGGCTAGACAGCTAGCTCAAGGGTTAAGCCTCTGCCTCACAAGCAGAAGGACCTGGGTCCAGATTCCAGACCCCACCTAAAAACATAGAGCAGAAATGGTAGCAGCCTGTACTTTTGGCCCTGGAGGGCGGAGCCTGGGAAATCTCAGAGCAAAGCAATAAAGAGGTAGAGCAGCCCAGGGTGCTTACAGACTGTTACCCTTTTGCTCCATACCCAGCTGACACAGACCAGGCATGGCAGTGCGTGTCTTACATTTCAGCCCTCAGGAGGTGGAGGCAGGAGGAAATTCAAGGCCAGTCTGGGCTACATGAGACCCGGCCACACAGACAAAACTGTTCCTGGCCACCATTTTCAGGCCCCTGAGCGGTCATGCCGGGAAACCTGGTTGTTTACTCAGAAAGCATACATTCCAGATTCTATTACAATTTTGTTTAAAAAACAAAACAGAACACCTCTCTTCAGAGTCGTGTAAACGATCATCAGGATGGAGCAGACCCTGCAGAGCCATCAGGAGCTACTGGAAGTGTCTCCCACAGACCCGCTTCTTTCTAGAAGGTGTTCTATCAGAACGGTCCTGGCTTTCTGCTTTCTAAGAGACCACTTTTATCTGCGCCCAGAGGAAATGGAACCATCTCTGGTGTCTCCAGCTCATCTTCTGGTGATAGAAGTCCACCTTGTGAGGCACAAGTTCACCCGGGCACCTGCCAAGGGCGAGTCCTCCTTTTCAGCACAGCTGTTGGAAGCTCTCAGTCCTTCATGTCCGTTCACCAAGATCCACCTGGCACACTGCCTGAGAGACACCTGAAAGGCTATTTTCCTGCCCACGATACCTTCTCCACATTTACCAGGTCACCGAGCTACCATGACTGCAAAGAATTTTAAAACACCGCCACTCACATTTTGGGTTTCTTTCTTGATCTTTAAAGGGCTTAACTACACTGTCATTTCTCATACGTAACAGCTTTATTTAGATCAAATGCTAGGCCGTGTGCTTGTGACAAATAGCCACATGGATGGAGTTGAAGAGAAATCACTCTGGGTACATGGCCGTCTGGGTAATTTATACTGGACAAATGGAGAACCGCATTGCGAAGAATATTCTAGTGAGGGTGATTATAAATGGCATCGGGGCCGTAGCCTAGCGTTTTGACATCCGGCACTAATCACAGACGCACCACGTGTCAAAAGAATTAAACACGTACACACCAAGCGGGACATATTCATCCGTAGCTGGAGCCAAGCAGGGGGAGGTGCTGAGTGCAGATGGCAGGTACGTGAGCAAAGAGCCGACTGTCCCCTTCCCAGTGAGGAGGTCCATGTGTCACCAGAGAGAGGGACAGGACGTGGAGTGATTGGAAGGGGAGGCTCAGAATTACTCAAAGCCTTTGCTATAAACTGTGTTCCAGCTCTTACAATAACTTTTCCCTTTGCTTCGAGACAACACTCAGACTCAAGCAGTGTAAGGAAGTGTCAGTTAGGCACAGGAGTCAAGTTGAGGGTTTGAGCTCTGGACCCATTTGTAGACAATTAATAGTTGAGTTAAGCCCAGAGCAAACCTGCAGGAGACTGTCTAGCTGATGGGGAAGGCCCAGTCCATGGTGGATTAGACCCTGTAATAAAATACTGAGAGCTCCTTGAGAAAGTTGGCATCCTTGTGTACACTTGGCCAGAGACGCTGGTCTGGAAAGTAAGGATTGTCCCTCTCTCAGCTGTTATGTAGAGATGGTGTGGCCAGTTCCCTCAGCCCTGGTGTTGGTATAAGCTCTCCTGTCGAGCTGGAGTGAGAACTGTCACCAGAAAATAAGAGACAATTAGTCCCTTGTTCCCTTAAGCAGTTTGATGGTGATTTTATCAGCAACCATGCAGGTGAACTGCAGCAGGGAGAAAGGGAGATTTATTTGGCTTATGGTTCAAGAGGGGATACGGACCATTATGGTGGGAATCAAATTGGAAAGCACGGCTGGAGGCAGAAGCAAGAGGCTGGTTCGGGTCACTACAGCGATCAGGAGACAGGAAGAACAAGAAAGCAAGAGGAAGTAGGGCTGGGCTACTAAACCTCAAGGCCTGTCGCCTACAATGTGCCTTCCTCCAGCAAGACTCTCCCTTCTCAAAGTGCCACAAGCTTTCCGTACAGCATGTAGATACATGAGTCTATGAGGAGTTGCGGGGGTTTGAGGGACACTCGAGTTCAAACCATGACATATCTTGGGAAACAATGATTTCTTTCAAGCTGGAAGAATTTCAGTACCTTGGGCTTCCCAGGACCATGTAGTCCTATCACAGCCACAAATGGGTTTTCTTTTTCTAACACTATGAAAGCCTTTTCTAAAAAGATTGTTTTTACTTCGGGTGCTCATGGGTGTGTTCACACACAAAGTGTATGTGCACAAATGTATGTATGCATGCATGCATGTGCCTGTAGGGGTCCACATATGTGTGTTGATGCCAGAGGACATCATCTACTCTGTTTTCTGAGACAGGGTCTCTCGCCAGCCTCAAGCTCATCATTCAGCGAAGCTGGTTGGCCACAGGGTCCCCAGGGATCCTCCTGTCTCTGCCTCCCAGTGCTACAGTTACAAGCATGCACTGCCATACTTTCTTTTACTCATGTGGGTTCTGGCGATTCAAACTCAGGTCTTCATGCTTGTGCAGCAAGCACTTTACCAAATAAACCATCTTATCAGACCTAAAAGCCATTCTTTATTTTTATTCTTTGAGGGTTTCATAAATGAATGCAATGAGTTAATGTAATTTTTACCTCTTACCGGATCCCCCTCCCCTTCCCGTACATTTCCTACTACAAACCTTCTTGCCTCCCAGTCTCCCTTTTCAGGGTCCCCTCTCACATGTTCCCCATTACTGTGCAAGGCAATTGAGAGGGTTGTGCCCATCTCGCCCGCAGTTACCAGACCCTGAACAGTCACCCCAGGAGGGGAATTCATGGAAGCCGAGCTGGGCCCAAGCTTCACACTCCAGAGTCCCCTCTTCTCACATGTCCCCACACTCAGACCCCGCCCACCTCCCTCATCTCCCACAAAGCATCCCCAAGAGAAACCAAGGAGGGGAAGGGCACAGCAAAAGCTTCTCAAACTGTAGCTCAAGATCAGCACTCTTGGGCTGGAAAGATGGCTCAGAGGTTAAGACTCTGCCTCAAAAGCTGAAGGTTCCAAGTTCAGATCCTAAGACTCATGTTAAAAATGCCAAGCTCAAATGACAGCAGCCTGCACTTCGGCCCTGGTGGGCAGAGTGTGAGAAATCCCAGGGGGAAGCAAGTAGAAACAATCCAGGATGATTCCCGAAGCCACTCTTGGTCCTCACAGAGACATATAGTGCCCTCTAATACACACTCACACACACACACACACACACACACACACACACACACACACACACATACTTGCACTCACATGTACACACACACACACATGCGAAAAAATAAATAAAATTTAAAAAACAAAGATCAGTACTCTCGCTAATAAAAAGCAGCAAAAGGCATGTTTTAATGTGAAGATGGGCAAACAATGCTCAGCAAAACTGTTTTAAAGTGTTTTACAGCATTGATATGTAATAGTGGGCTTCATTATGACATTTTCATCCATGATATATCATGATCATGTTTGCCCCTATTTCCCTCTCTTGTCCACCTCTCATTTCCACTGACCCTCTTTTTCCAACTATTTCCTTATGTCCGTCAAGTCTTTTGTTCTACAGATTATACAAAGAGTTCTATTAGTGTTCTTACAGGAACATGGTGAAGGGTCACTACGGGAGCACGGTGAGGGTCACTACAGGAGCATGATGAGGGGTCACTACAGGAGTAGGATGAGGGTCACTACAGGAGCATGGTGAGGGTCACTACAGGAGCATGGTGAGGGTCACTACAGGAGCATGGTGAGGGTCACTACAGGAGCATGGTGGGGGTCACTACAGGAGCATGGTGGGGGTCACTACAGGAGCATGGTGAGGGTCACTACAGGAGCATGGTGAGGGGTCACTACAGGAGCATTTGAGGGGTCACTACAGGAGCATGGTGGGGGTCACTACAGGAGCATGGTGAGGGGTCACTACAGGAGCATGGTGAGGGTCACTACAGGAGCATGGTGAGGGTCACTGCAGGAGCATGGTGAGGGTCACTCCAGGAGCATGGTGGGGGTCACTACAGGAGCATGGTGGGGGGTCACTACAGGAGCATGGTGAGGGGTCACTACAGGAGCATGGTGAGGGTCACTACAGGAGCATGGTGAGGGTCACTGCAGGAGCATGGTGAGGGTCACTCCAGGAGCATGGTGAGGGTCACTACAGGAGCATGGTGGGGGTCACTACAGGAGCATGGTGAGGGGTCACTACAGGAGCATGGTGAGGGGTCACTACAGGAGCATGGTAAGGGGTCACTACAGGAGCATGATGAGGGGTCACTACAGGATCATGGTGAGGGGTCACTACAGGAGCATGGTGAGGGGTCACTACAGGAGCATGGTGAGGGTCACTACAGGAGCATGGTGAGGGGTCACTACAGGAGCATGATGAGAGGTCACTACAGGAGCATGGTGGGGGTCACTACAGGAGCATGGTGAGGGGTCACTCACTACAGGTGCACAGGCACCTTACAGTGGCTACACCACTGAAGAAAATGTCTCTCCTTCCCCCAGCAATCTTTAAACTGCCTATGGATCCTCAGGGAGGGGTGGGACCCAGTGAGTCCCCCTTAGCTACCTAGTACTCTCTGCAGACCTTCAGGAAGGGGTTGGGGGACAGGGTTTCACTGTCTCCCCCCCCCCCAGCTAGTATTTTCCTTAGTTCTGCATGCATATATGAATGTTTGGGGTTACAAAATAAGATTTTTTTGTGAAAATTCATTGAACAAATACACTAACATCTGTCACACAATACATACTAAAACCCATTAGCCCATCTGAGAAACACAGTCATCTATCTGCATAATTACCACTGCCAGGCAAGGAGAATCACCATGGCAGTGGAAACTGAGGCAGAGGGAGGGAAGGGAGGCAGACAGAAGAGCCAACATGGCACCCACAGCTTCCAGACTCTTCTCTGCCCACAAGGCAGCATAAGCCCTATCAAAGGCACCTCTTCTAGCCCACGAGGCTCTTGACTAAACTGATTATAATTACAAATATCACCTGCAACCAACATGTCGCAGCTGCATGCAGAAAATTGACGAGACACTATACAAAGCGCTTAAAGCAGCTTGTGGCGAGCAGTATCAATCCTGCGTGTCATTTTCCAGTTTTTGTTATTATCTTTGAAATTGGGCAAAATAGGGAGAACAGGATTGAGGCGCCTGGAGTTTTACTGTGCGTGGGAAACGTGGATCCTGGGAACCAATTGTCTTGCACAGTGCTTCTATCTCCCATAAGTGATGTCTACGCCATAACTGTTTATTTCTGGTTGAAAGTCATCTTTTGCTCCTGGGGCCGAGATTTTTGTGCTTTTGAAAATAAAGCTCACTTTGATGACAGTCTTCTGAAAATTTATTTTGATATATCGACTGCCGTAGCCAATGATGACTTGGTCTCACTGGTATGTGAAGAGAACGTCAGTGTGTCCATTTATCAAAGGCTCCTGCCCAGACTTGGAAGCAGTGGCCTGCAGCTGCCTTTGCCTTCTAGTAAGTTCTCACAGAATAAAAAGGTCAAAGGCAAATATTTCAGAACTGTGAGACCTGAGGGAGACTCTGGGCCTAAACCTCCCCTGCTCACAGCAGAGCACCTAAGAACATGGCAGAGGTTCCTCCATGGTATATGATACATGTATGATATGTGTATGCCTCTGTCAGTGCACACTTATGCAGGCATGTGGAAATCAAGTAAATGTCAGATGACTTCCTTTGTCACCTTATTTTCTTGAAACAGGGCGTTTCAGTGAACCTTGAGCTCAGGCTGGCTGACCAGGGAGTTCCAGGAATCCCCGTTTCTGCCTCCCCCGCCCTGGAATTACACTGTCATGCCTGGCTTTTTACCATGGACACCAGGGATCTGAACTCAAGTCCTCATGCTAGTGCAGCAAGTTCTTTACCAACTGAGCCATCTCTCAGGCCCCTGGGGCTCCTCAAAGCCACCCTACGACGCCTTTCTTGGGGTGTGTGGAACGTATGTATGTTCTGGAAAGAAAATTTAAACACCTTTACAGAATGCCCACACCATCTCATGATATCAAAATGGCACAAATGCCCACTTATGCGATGGCTAAATCTAGAACCCGAATTGCCTCAGAGTTATGTTGCAGTTGCTCTTCTTTGCTGCTGAGAGACAACGACTCACACTCACGCAACTTAAGGAGAAAATGAGGACGTTTATTTGGTTACGGTTCCAGAGGGGAGATAGTCTACTATGATTGAAAAGGCAAAAGCTTCGGGAGGATTAGATTATCGCAGACATGATTATGGAGGCCAACGGCAGCAGATTTAGGGTGCTAGAGGAAGCAGGGTGAGGCTAATCAATCTCAAGACTGTCCCTGTGACATTCCTTCCCCAACAAGGCTTCACCTCCTAAATGTGACACAACCTTCCCAAATAAGGATTCCCAGCTAAGGATGCAAACACACAAGCCTGAGGGGGGCAGCTCACCTTCAAACCACGACAAGTTACTTTTACAGAGACTTTTCAGACAAACCACAGGGGGAGGCACGTGATTTGCTCAAGACCATAAAGGCCAGTGGCCCAGAAAGTACTGGAACTGAGCTCTCCTGGGTGGTTAGGCAGGATTCTTTCTGTCATGTCCTGAGGTCACTGTGGAGCCTCGCCTTTATAGAGGTGTTCCTCCAGCTACCCTGCAGGTCTCCATGGACCTGCCACTGATGTCAAAGTAGTCTCTGCTGTGTCTAATGCCAAGAGTGAAGCCACGGATGTGGACTGAGTGGTAATTGGCCCTGAGTTGAACACGCTGGTGGGAGGTGGAGAGGGGCACTGAACGCATGTGTCTTTGGTCCTGTTCCATCATGTGTCCTTGTAGGTGACAAGACACTGCTCAGATACATACTCCATTTCTACTCTCCAGTACTCCTTTGCTACCTGTAATAATAAAAAAAAAAAAAATCCCCAAGGGCTGGAGATATAGCTTGCCTAGCATACTCAAAGCTCTGGGTTTGATTTTCCCAGTACTACCAAGTGCTGTAGTGCATGCCTGGAACCCCGAAATTCAGGAAGCAAAGGCAAGAGGATCAGGAGTTCAAGGTCACTGGCTACATATTAAGTTTGACGACAACCCGGGCTACATAAGACTGTGAGTGTGAGTGAGTGTGTGTGTGTGTGTGTGTGTGTGTGTGTGTGTGTGTATACATTCCACCAGAGATATCCTTATCAGAAGAAACCAGAGGGAACTTGCTACAACTATATCTGAACCCTATGATAGAACCCTCATCACCCATTTGATGGCCTCATCTGTCATCTATGAGTTGTTCCTAGATCTTGATGGCTGAACCTATGAATGAGTCTCTTTTCTGTGACCGTTATAAAATGTCAGAGCCTGGATAATTAAGTAAAAAAAGTTTCCCTAACTGAGTTCTGGAATCAAATCAGTTGTCCACAAGCAAGTGGCCCTCTCTGGTTGCTGGTCAAGGGTCATGTGATGCCAGGTCACAGGAGGAGGGGACATGGCCAAAGGGAGAGATCACAAGTCAAAGCAAAGGGACAAGAAGGGGCTGACCTTGGTCTTTGTAGAACACCCCACTCCTGAGGGAACTGGGTCGCTCTGAAATAGCATGAACCGCTGGAGACTAAGGGCTCCTTCAAAAGCTCTGCTGTTCACATTGCCACACTGAGGACTGAACTTCTAGGACAGGAGCCCTTGGGAAACACTTAACGCATTCTTTGACCATAGTGGGACTCAGGTAGGAGAGGCAGGCCCTTATGAAGGAAGCCCAAGAGAGGGTTGTCTTGCTTCCCCCCTCAGATGAGACCCGCATTATTACTGCTCTTAGTGCCATGACAAAATACCTAGCAAAAGAAATTTCAGGAAAGTGGGTATATTTTGGCTCATGGTTACAGGGCACAGTCCATCATGGTGAGGAAGGCATGGTGGCAGGAGCGTGAGGCAGCTGGTCACGTGACATCCACAGTCAGGAAGCGGAGAGAGATGAATGCTGGTGCTGAGCTCGCTTTCTCCTTTTGATCCAGCCCACCTCACTGAACGCAATCTAGAAACCTCCTCATAGACATATCCAGAGGGTGGTTCTAGATCCTGCCAAGTCAACAATGAAACTTGACACTTTTTTCTTTCTTATGTAACTTTTTGGATTTCTAGCAGGCAACAAATGCACCTCACTTATTTCATATATGTATATATAGAAAAAATATATGCACATTTGCATATATATGTAGATGTATATAAAATACATGTATGCATATAAAATGTCTGTCTATACATAAAATGTTTGTGTGTTTATATAATATGTACATGTATAGATGTACATGATGTATGTGTATATATGTACATGAAATGCATGTTTATGTGTGTGTGTATATATATATATATATATATATATATATATATATAACACACACACACACAAAATATATATATATATTTTCTTGAGACAGGATCTCATGTCTCCCAGCAACCTCCAACTCACTATTCTGATCCTCCTGCCTCCACTTCCAGAATATTGGGATTATATTCATGCACCTACGTGCTCCATTTAGACAGTGCTAGATATGGAGTCCAGGACTTTATACATGCCAGGCAAGGCAGTCCAGGACTTTATATGTGCCAGTCAAGGCATTATACTCGCTGAGCTACATCCCCGATCTCTCTTCCCTGCTTTCTGTGATCAGTATTCTTGGCATCAAAAATGGCATGTCACTTTCTCATTATTTATATATTTATTTATTTATTATTTTCAGGTGCTGGAGATCAAACCCAGGGCCTAGTGTGTGCCAGGCAAGTGCTCTACCACAAAGCCACACCTCCATCCGGGAATTTTACCACAGAGTCCTGGCTGAAGACCCATGTCCTGTGAGGACGCAGCTGGGAAATCCCTGAGATTGGGCTGCAGGCACACCCGAGTGAGCAGATTCCTGACCCTTGATTTCTAGGTCAACGTTCAAACTGATTCTGCAGTCATGAGAAACCACAATCTGACCCCACCTCAGCCACCAGGCAGGAAACACAGGGCCTGCGCATCTGATGTTAACCAACTCCTGGCAGAAGCTGGTACTCTGCCTCCCACTGGGGCCCTCCTGTGCCCCTCTGTCTTGAACCTGGGGAAAGTTACCCAGGACTCAGCAAACAATAAAGGTCAGTACAAACAGACACCTACCTCTACACTAACTATGGCCTAAAGCTGCCTCCATATGCCTCAGGGGTGCCCTATGGGAGGGAGGACTTGACCTGTTCACAGCCAGTGATTTCCACACAAGAGGCTGAGCTGCAACCAAGCACAATGGCCAAGCTGTGCCAAATCCCCTAGGTTGGAACAAGGCAAATGCCAGCCTTCAACAATGAAGTTCTCTCTGTACTTCACTTCTGTTTCTTGTATACTTCCATTTCCTGACATGTTGCAGCAGAATATTCCATGTGTGTGTGTGTGTGTGTGTGTGTGTGTGTGTGTGTGTGTGTGCGTGTGCGTGTGTGTGTGTGCAGGTGAACGTGGAGGTCAGAAGTCAACCTCGGGTGTTGTTCCTCTGACACTGTCCACCTTGGGCATTTTAAAAACGTTTTAATTGTTGCATACGTGAATGCAGTGAATTATATTTTCACCCCCTTATTCCACCTTGGTTTTTGAGACAGGGTCCCTCATTGGCTTGGAACTTGACAATTAAGCAAGCCTGCTGGCCAGCAAACCCCGGGACCCTCCTGTCTGCCTAGCACTGGGATTACAAGTTCTTGCCACCATACCTGCCCTTGGGTTCTGGGAATCTAACTCAGGTCCTAATGCCTACAGGGCAAACACTACTGACCGGGCTACTCCCTAACCTCATAAGCAAAGTATTCTGAGATCCATAGATACTTTCTCAATTATTTTTATATCACCACATGGGCCCAGGGACTGACCTGCTTGTGATCCATGCTACTGTCTGATTGCAGAATCACAAACAAAGCCGGCTTGAATGACCACAAGACTTCGTGGTCATTTCTCTTCTAACCACATAGAGCAGAGAAGAAGCAGGAGGGTGCTCCCTGTCATGACGAGTTCTTGGCAGTCTGTGATTTGTCTGGCCACAGACCTTTCCTTGCATGCAACCTCAAGGGCGTTGCTCATCGCTGACTCTAATCTCAGTCTTGCTGCGGCTAGATGAGCAACCAAGCCAGCCCAGGTACTCAGCTAGAGGGGTGTGACACCAAAGAGACCACACAGAGGGCAAAGGCGGCTTTCCTTGATGATGGACCCTGAACCTAAATTCTTTCCTTCAAGAAGAGCATGCATGAGCTTCCCACCCCATAAGATGGTCGTACACAATACAGTCATATGGGTCTTTCTTTCTGCACTCCTTCCTGCCATCCTCATTCCAGAAGCCTTCCATAGCTCCCTACTGCCTCCAATATACACCCGGTTCCTCCAGCCTAGCCACCCACTGTCCAGTCGACACATGGCCCACTCTCTTCTCCATCACAAGCTCGTCTCTCACTACGCCCTTCTGGAACATTCCAGACTCATCTAGAGCCCATGTTCTGGATGTGCACAGTACGTCATGCAAATGACTAAGTCCATTCTAGTTTCAACAGGAAATGAGACTATTCCATCTACATCCCGTAATCCCTAAGAGGCTGGGAGATCTGGTTCACGGCCAGGACTTGCATCAGGTTCTCCCATCAGGCTGCACCCGAGCAGGCTGCCCTCCCGTGTCCCCCATCTCTGCTCTCTCCAACCTGTCACACACGCCGACCCCACGGGAAGGGGGGAGGGGAGGGGGCTCTTTCTCCTCATTCACTTCTAAATGAGAATCTTATATCTATTGGCATGATTGGCCCAGCCAAGAGCACATGGTAGAGCCTGCCCGCAAAGGATATCGGAACGACAAGTTTGTCGATTCCCTCCTAGGAAAGGAGAATTCAAAACAAGGGACTCCCTCTTGAATAAGAAACTACTGATAGCAGAGTAGGCTTGGAGGCTAAAATGCTTACCACACAAGTGTGCAGACCAGAATATGGATCCCCATACCCATGTATATGTGGATGGGCAGGGTGACCCGCCTGTAATGTCTGCGCTCAGGAAGGAAAGCTGGGGATCCTCGGGGCAACCTGGCTAGTTAGACCATCAGATCTGTGAGCTCGGAGCTCAGGAGAGAGATCCTGCATCATAGCTTCAGACGGAGAGTGATCAAGGAAGACATGCAAAGTCAGTCTCTGACTATCACACAGTCATGTGCAGGCAACACCCACATATATACACATGCACACACATGAACATGTATACACATACACACATGCACACCACACAGAGACACATGTGGAGAGAAAAGAAAGTTCTTTTCAACAGCTCCTGCTAAGAGGCCCAAAGGCAAGACATGGCCATGGGATCAGCTCTGATGTCACCGCCTGTCCACCGTCGCCGCCTGACCGTGTGAAGCTCCCCGCCCAGAGCACCATCACTTCTGTTCAGGACCAGCTCTCTGCTCAGACAAAGAATGTGGGCATGGAACAGTGGGTCAGGTCTCCATTCAAATTCCAGCAGTAGAGGGCCTTGGGCAGATCTACAAAGCAGGGGACACCTCAAGGTGCAGAGGTCAGGGTGAACTGTGGTGACAAAACAAACAAACAAACAAACAAAAAAGCCAGACTGGGCCCCTTGACTGGCCAATCCTGTGCTCTGGCCAGCCTCAGCCACAGACCCACAGAGCTGAGGGAGAAACAGAAAGCAATTTGAGCAAACAACCCAGTGCCTGGTTTTCAGGGTAACTAAGGAACCTCTTGAATTTTGATGTAAGAAGAAGAAGGCCTGCCTTCCCCCCCCCCCCCACACAAATGGTATATGTCAGATCTGCACTCACATACTCTGTGGGAGACTTTTTTTCTCTTGCCACTGAAATTGTAATTCACACTACCTTTTAAATGGGAATCTTGGAGCTTGACTGCTGTGTTTAAAACAGAAGCAATAGAAAACACTTTGCACCTAAGCATGGCACCTAAGAAAGATCCCAGGTGTTGGAAGTACAAGCCCAGCAGGCAACCTGGGGTGAGTTTGGTGGTTCCCACTTCATCCTTTTCTAGTCTTTCTGTTTTAAAGGATCCTCTCCACCTGGTGTAGGTCTTCAGTCCTCATCCTTCAATACTAAGACAGTGGCCCTATATGGATCTGCTCAGAATACATATTTGAATTCAATTTCATAATTCCCCAGGTGTGGCTAATACCATTGCCCCTTCCCCCCCTAACATCAAGGTCATGGGTAATACCTCTGGGACACAGTCCAAAGAGCCACTCCAGTTGCTGAAAATTCTAGAGCCATGAACTAGCACTTCGTCAACAGTCACTCTCCCCCTTCTGCCCTCCTTCCAGGGCTATTTCTAGGCTTCCAGAAGGCTCCATCTCCATATTCTGATGCATTCATCAAAGAAATGTTAAGATCCTTATGGAGCAAAGAAATGGGAAAGCCAACCTCTTCTCTCTCTGCAGCCCAAAGGGTATTCTGCATGTTGCAAGTGTTGTCCATACTTGCTGCATGAATCTCAGTGAGAGAGGAAGATCTTTAGGGGAGCAGAGAGTATGGTAAAGCCACTCCTGGCAGACTCCCTGGAGAAAGGGAACTCAGAGGTCATTGGAAAATGAGGATCCCTAAGAAAGTGCAGAGCTGGCAGCTCCTGACGCCCCCTTCTCCTGCAGACAGCGACCTTCAGTCGCCAGGGAAGCTCACTTGTCCCCCCGTCAAGACACACTTGAACTTGAGGAGCAGCGACAGCCCATGGGCTGTCCTTTAAGCAGAGAAAATACACGGCTGTCATTTGGACGCAATATTTAGTTTCTTTTTCAGAATGGCAGCATATACAAAGGAGACTCATAAATCCCCATAAAATTGTGTTTCTGCTGAGTGGAACACGTCTCCTGAAGAATTATATAAAGCCAAATAAGACATGAAGCCAGATGACTTCTGCCCCACTCAAATGCTGTGTGGACGGCTTTATTTGTAAGGCACAGGGGACTTTTCCCCCTTCGGTGCAGTAAGAAAATGGCTTTTTCTCGTGCGCACGTGTGCGTGCGTGTGTGCATGTGTGTGTGTGTGCACGTGTACAGGTGATCTGTATGTGTGTAAGTGCACATGGAAGTATGTAAGCAAGCATGTATTCTAGACAGCACTAAAGTATGTGTGCCTGTGGAGTTCCAAGGGTGACATCGGGAATCATTCTGGATTGTTCTTACCCCCTTATTTCTCTGCTCTGGGGTTTCCCAGGTTCCATGGCCAGAATTACAGGCTGCTTCCATATCGGCTTGGCATTTTTACATAGGATATGACCATCTGAACTCAGGTCCTTTAGCTTGTGAGGCAAAGGCTTTAACGCCTGAGCCATTTCCCCAGTCCCACCTTGGTCTTGTGAGACAGCGTCTCTCACTGAACCTGGAACTCACCCAACAGGTTAGGCTGACTGGCCGCTGAGCCCCAGGAATCTTTGGATCTCCACCTCCCCAGTGCGGGGATCTCAGGTATACACCCACCACACCCAGCTTTTTATGTGGGTTCTGGGAATTGAACTCAGGTCTTCAGAGTGGTCAGGCAAGCAGCTTAGCAGATGAACCATCTCCCCAGCTCCATGAAGGTGGCTTTTCTTTAAGAGTTCAAGGAGCTTCGTGTCATTTTAACGGGACCCAACTCTCACTTCTGCACGCCTCTGGTCTCGTAGCCCATGAAACATTCAACGGGTAGAGCTGCCAACTTAATGCACACTTGTCTGTTAGATTCAAGCAACACCTCTATTCTCTAGCACCACGGGCCACCCCGGAGATGTGTAAAACATGGAAGGGAGTTTGTCTGCAAAGCCTTCTGCCTGCCAGCCTGGCTCTGCATGTGGCAGGTGCGAATGGGAAAACTCATGCGGTTTCTGAATTGGCAGGAGTCCTGACTTTGGTCAGAAAATGGTCACGTTTGCCAGCCCACGGCATCTCTCTTCCTTCAGATAGGTGTTTGGGATAGCAGGCGACTGCTCCGCCCCACCCCTTTTCCCATGGAAAGATCAATGATGCCAAGCAGCAAAGGTGTCCTGACAGCAGCAGATTAATTCAGCATCTACTGACATCAATGGGTCCATGGAGCATTTATTCAGCACCCACAAATGTCACCACTCTGGCAGGAATGAAAATCTAGAGAGACATCTGTGATCCACACCCTCAGGCCCTCTGTAAACCTGAATCTCATGTCAGGACCCTGAAGGTGGACTTATGGGTCAGACCTTTGTGTTTCTCTTCCCAATATGGCGGCCACTAAGCCTTGTCTCTTTCAATGGCCCGTGGAGGACAGGTGACCAAATCTAAGTTGTCAGAGGTTGCTGAGGTCCAGGTTTGACCCAAGTAAGAGAAAAGATGGTGCCACCAGTATTGACCATTACAGGGTCAGAATGGCATCATTCCTTAGTAACCAGAATCTTTAAGATACTAAAGAGTCCAGCTGCTGAGACTCAGGCCCACACACTGGGACTTCCCAGAGCATGAGTCTAACAGTCCAGGGAAATTCCACCTGTGCCCTGCATATGGCAGCCTTCCTGACCATTAAGCACTGGGCAGGCCATCGGTACACAGTGCATGATGGTGAATAGCCAGCCCCAGGGCACAGTTCTGGGAAGGAGAGGCCTTTCAAAGGAGCTTCCAGGCATGTAAGGAAAACAGGAGGTGTGCTTATTTGAAAGTTGCTTAATTGGGGTCTAGGGGATTTTAACTTGTTCCTGAAAAAATATATATGTGTGTGTGTGTGTGTGTGTGTGTGTGTGTGTGTTTATATAAATTAGGGCACAGAGTGCCCTATTCAAGCCCAGGCCTAGCTGAGCCCATTCTCAGAGGACCCCTGAGCTCACATGGGTCCCTTTTTCCTGACTGTTTCCCTGTCCCTAAGCGCTGCCTGTGTCCTTTGGTCTTGTAACAAATCAGCCCATTCTTCCTTCTCAAATGTTCCTTCCTTGCTCTGAGCCTCTGGCTCTAGACAACCCGTTCCCCTCCCCTGTCTCTGATCTCCAGACCCAGATTACACGAGTTACATGATCCATTAAACCCACACAGAAAAACCTGGCTATTTCAGGGTCAAACAGGTTGGGACTTTACTTCTGCATTTCGAGGTTAACAGATTTGGGACTTTGATTCACTTCTGCAAACCCTGTCTTGGCCATGCCTTGGCTTGTGTTTAAATGAACAAGTGTGATGAGGTACATGTACCCCCCAGGGACCAAGAATCTGGAGGTCTGGGACATCTCGGAATTGTGCCTACTGCAGGTGGCACCGAAGGAAGTCCCTGGGGATCAGTTGGGACCACCTCCTCCATCCTAGGAGTAGAAGTCACTGTCAGGGACCAACAGTCGACCCACCTTCGGAGAAGTACAATGATTAAGCTAAGTGGGTAAAGTGCTTGCTGCATAAGCATAAGGCCATGAGTTCAGATCCCTGGCAGACACATAAAAATGTGGGTGTGGAGGTATGTGCATGTAATCCCAGCCTGAGAGAGGCAGGAGGAGGAGGATTGGGAGTTCAAGATTATAAATCCTTTGTAGATTATAAATCTATTATATAGTGAGTCCAAAACCAACTAGCCTACTCAAGACCCTACCTTAGAAAGACATTCTTGGGCTAGAGAGATGGTTCAGTAGTTAAGACGCTGCTTCGAAAGCAAAAGCTCCTGAGTTCAGATCCCAGGTTCTACATAAAAATAGTAGTGGCCTGCACTTCAGCCTTGATGGACAGAGCCTGGGAAATCCCAGAAGCAAAAAGGAGGTAGAAGCAATCCAGGATGATTCCCAGAGTCACTCTTGGCCCTCTACAGGGACACACAGTGCCTTCTGACACACATACATGCACACACACACACACACACACACACACACACACACACACAGAGAAAGAGAAGGAAGAAAAGGGAAAAAATGAAGAGTAGGAAGTGGAGGCAAGGATGATGATGAAGAGGCAGCATTATCCTGACAGTGGATATGTGGGGAATGTCTCCCAGTATGGTGGAAGGGGGGTTCCAATTCTATATGAATCTCATGTGCGGTCTCAACTCACCAATGGCCCTTACTCCACAACTGTTGTGGCATTCATAAGCTGAACACTTTCCTCTATCTGGGCCTCTGCTCCCGATCATACCCTGGGAGCTTCCATGAGGCGCCCAACTAAGACAGATGAACAGGCGCGCTAATGAATGCTGCTTGGATTCCAGAGTTCCCTTCCTCCAACACGGTTCTGTCTCCAGCAGGGAAATGAAATCTCAGAGACGGCCTGATTATACAAATACAGCAGTGTTATTATAACCGTCTGCCAGGCTGGTCGCAGGACATTTGCAACTCATGACAGATTTCACAAACAGAAAACTAAAGACGAGATACCATTTATTAGAGCTGCATCCCCATCGATAAAAGGAAAAAGAGAACAGAGACAAAACCGGAACATTGGAAGCAAAACAAAAATTGCTTTGATATATTCAAGCCCTTGAATCAAAACACCGTCTTATACTACAAAACTCTTTCAATTTAATTTTGATGATATTCTCTGAAAAAACTAGGTTGATGAATCATTTTACTCAGTAGAAAATGTCTTCATTCAGAAAATTAATGGTGAAAAGTGGCTATAAAACCAATATGTAAACTGATCAAAAAATATTCTTGTAGTGGGCTAGAGATATAGTTCAGTGGGTAGAGTGACAGAGAGAGAGAGAGAGAGAGAGAGAGAGAGAGAGAAAGAGAGAGAGACTGACTCTGCCTCCCAATATAAGGTGGGGGCTGGCAAAATGGCTCAATGAGTAAAGGTGTCTGCACACACGCATGGGGACCTGAGTTTGACCTCCAGCACCCACATGGTAGGAGAGAACTGGCCTCTGAAAGTTGTTCTTTGACTTCTGCTGTGATATTCATGTACTTATGTTCTCTCTCCTTCTCTCTCTCTGTCTCTGCACACACACACACACACACACACACACACACACACATACACACACACACACACACACACACGGCATCCATACACTCAAGAATCACTTTTTCATAAGTATATTTGGAAGTTAGTCACTGCCCCAAGATGCTGAGGAGGAAGCTCTGACCATGTCCCCATCTTCTCATGCTCTCGGAAGTTACACATTAAAATTTGATGCTGCTTAAAACACATGTTCATCATACGATACAGATAAAAACACCAACTGGAATTGTTTTGGAAACTTCCTTCTTGCTGGACAGCTTTCATAGTGCCAGAAAACACTATGCAAGCTGCTGGTGGGGAAAAATAGTCATCAATCTGTGAAACCCGCAAGCTCCATTAAGAAGAAGCGACTGTCAGTGCAACAGTATGATGAAAGTCAAGGATGTAGCCAATGGCTTTCTGATTGGGTTTAAGGCCCACTTTGAAGCAGGGATCACATTCCTGGTACTATAAGCCAGAACATGACCATGGAGGGGAGAGGGAGGAAGAGGGGAGATATAAGCTATGAAGGTTTAGCCATAAAGACGCTACATCAAACCTCCTTTTGAACATTATATCTATAGACTGCAGAACCACTCAGCACTAGCATAGACGCTTTCTTTTGCAATGAACAGTGCTTGTCACAGAAAATCACAACTTTCTGAAGCGCAGAAAACAAGTGACTATGAACTGTTCAGCCCCAAATAGGACATCTAAGCCACCACTAATGCCAAGGCGAAGGGAACATTGTGGAAAAGGAAGTGATAACATTGTAAGAGCCTGGAGGGGGAAAGGTGCAGCCAGACATTATCTTCTGGACATGCTAGGATGCTGCATCCATGAACACACTACAGCTATGTATACAAGACCTGCACAGGATGTTGTACCACAACATGCCATGATGGAAGGGAAAAGATCTACAAGAGCTCCATGCCTCCCCGAGAGACTAATGAAGGTTAATGGTGATGGATGAGCAAGGAAGATGTTTTCATTCATGGTTATACCACTGACGTATATGATCCATGCTCCAGGCAAGGGCTCAGACACATGCCATCAAAGGCAACCCAGATGAAACTCAGTGGGCTACACATGTGAAAACAAGCATAAGAATAGGAGTTAGGCTAGCAGAAGAGAAGAGTTGCAATGGGAAAAGGAAGAGGGACAGAACTAGGGATTAAGATGTGGAAAATACCATAAATTCACTATTTTCATGCATAAAGCACTAAAAATATGTGTTTTTTAAGTTTTTAAAAATGTGCTTGTTTTAAGCACTACTGTCGCTCTACAGTGAGCAGGTGACATTTGGTAACATTCCCTGGCTTCCCTCCCCCCTTCCCCAGGCAACTCTGGCTCCTTCCATAGCAGCTTAGTGAGCTAGTTACAGAAGCAGAGACTATAATCATATAGAAGCAAAAGAAAAACACTTTACCCAAAGCTAGCTGCTTCAATAATGGCTCAGGAAGATTACAGAGAACACACGCACACACCATCAAGAGTTTTGCTTGAAAAGAATCCTCCTTTTGCACATCTTCAATCTCCAAGTGACATAGAGCGGGGACTTTGTCTAAAAAAAGGCAGACAATAAGAAGAACTACTTTCCTCTGGATGTTGGACAAGCTGTCCTGTGGCTACCTCACCCATGATCTTGAAGGGCAGCAACGTCTAGATCTGATTGCTAACTGGACTGAGCAGACACGTTCGTGTCTCCTGGCGTATCCATTTGTACATTATTGCACATTCTCCTGCAAATGGCCAGACAGACACCTGGCTGGACCCACGGCACTTTTTCCAGTCCCAGTATTCCTAGTTTTGTTTCCATTACTCACCAGCCCGGCATCTCTGTAGGACCAACACGCAATGGTGAGAAGCAGTGCAGAAATGAGAATTAATCATTTCTACACGGGTTTCCTCATCTTGGCTAGATTTATGAATTTTGCCTCTGTTATGCAGAAGTTAGAGTTTTTAAACAATGAGGAGAGGAAGTCTTAATTGTTTTTATATTGCCTCAAGAGCTCTGAAGATGTCTAGTCCTGTGTTACCGCTTACATCTCACATTAAACTCCGAGTTTGCTTGAAATGGGCAAATATTTATTTTAATTTCATCCATCTGTTAGACGAAATGCTAAAAAGACAGCTGAATCGCTATATTAAATTCAGCGACTTGTAAACAATTTAGATGTTCATTTGTTCTGGGTTAAAAATGCCCCAAAGCACAAGTTTTATGAAACCCACCAAGTAAATTGCATCGTATTAATCTGATGGATGCAAGCCTTGGTTTCTTTTTTTCGTTCCATTAATTTATTCCCTAACTTGAGTTAATTAGTAAGGTTCCTGGTTTTTGTTTTTGTTTTTTAAGCTCTGTGAAATGCATTAGCAAGAGGGGGAACTTTGGCAAAACTGCTTTGGAAACCTACGGCTTGTAAATTTCCCTCACGACATTATCACGCATTGAGTACCTGGGTACCATTCAGCAAACTCTATGCTGGGAGCAGCAGGGATGATTAATATATAGCTGTGGTGAGGAGGAGGGAAGTATCTAGAAGGAAAGTAGGAGCAAAGGGAGAAAGCAAACTAATGTTGGGCAGTTGACTACACCCGTGAGATACCTGTTATGCCCAATCATTCTCTAAATAAACATTTGGGGCATTATGATTTTATACACCAAATACACCCTGATTTCCATCTCAACACCCACCAACGTTGGAACCAGCTTCCAAAGAGAGACACAGAGATTGGTCAAACAGAGTAAAGGGGCATTGATTACTTTCCCTGTGGACAAAGCAACATTCATTTCTATGTTCGAGAAACAGTTGAACATGCCCTAATTCTTTGTGTGGTGTGTCCATGAAAGAGATAAAGAGACGGGGGGAGAGGGGAGGGTAAATACATAAGTACATGTTCCTTCATGCACACACATAGATACCAGACCTTAACATCAAGTGTCTTCCTCCATTCTCCATTTTATCTCTAAGTCCAGGTCTCCCAATGAAGCTCAGAGCTCGGCCAGAGAGATGGCTCAGGGATTAAACCTCTACCTCGCAAGCAGAAGGTCCTGAGTTCAGATCCCCGATCCCAGGTAAAAATGCCAGGAGGAAATGCAAGCAGCCTGTACTTCTGATCCTGGAAGGCGGAGCCTGGGAAACTCCAGAGCAAAGCAAAAAGGAGATAGAGCAATCCAGAGTGATTCACAAAATCACCCCCTGGGCCTCCACAGACAAATATAGTGTCCTCTGATATGCATAGACACACACACAATAAAATGGAGGGAAAAAAAAAAACCCTCGCGCTCACTTGCACGGCTAGTCTCCTTACCCAGTCTGCTCTGAGGATTCCCTGTCCCTGCCTCCCAGGGCCTGGAATGACAAGCAGGATGCCATGCCCACTAGTGGGCATTTGGGTGCATTCTAGGGGTCCAAACTCAGAGGTCTTTTGACCTCTGAGCCATCTTCCTAGCCTTCCACCCCCAATCTACGTGTTAGGCTCAACTGTCTCCTCTATTAACTGGAAACAAACAACCCAGCACAACTGTGGCCACAGAGTAAGGCAGCCAGACTGGCAACAAGAGAGCATATTTTAAAAGACTCAAAGGACAGAAAGACAGACTAGAACCCCCCCCACACCAAAGGCTGCACTTGAGGAGCAGAGATGTCTGGTATACACCTGGTAGACCAGGCAGCCCCATGTGACCCACTCCAAAGGGTCACGACTCCCGCGACCACTTAACTTCTAACCCTCTTTCTTTTCCGTCTCGCTGACCCACTTCCTTGCTCAGAAGTTCCCTCTTTTTTACTAAGCTGCCCCTCTTTCCACCACTATCCACGTGACCTTGGTCTATTCCCTCATCCCCCAAAAAAACAAAGACCTGCAAATCCCAGCAGGTACCCTCCAGAACCCCAATCATACCAGTAATGCAGCCCTCCATGCTAGAAGAAGCCTTCAAAACATGCGAGCTCCCACATCCCCTTCTGTACAGACTTGGCCTCAAATCAAGTTCATTGCTGACCCACCCTTAGCCAAAGGCAAGGCTGACCCAAGACGCATGAGCTTCCCCGTGACCGCCCCTGCCAAAATCCTGGCAGGGGACCAGACACTCAGGTTTTTGACACCAAACAGAACCATGCTTGGCCTGCCTCTGGGTACTACACTGGAAATGGGAGGGTTGTAGAGGGGAGAGAGAGATTTACAATCTCGTTCCCATCCCAGCTCATACTCCATACCCCAATGTCTCCTTTTCCTACTTCTGAATATGAATATATATCCCTTGTTCACACATACTTCAAGTATCTCAGTGAAGCCCTGACTCCCAAAGAATAGTAGCGAAGACCCTCATCTCCTCTTTCCTTTTTTTTTTTTTTTTTTTTTTTTGAGTGTCTCCTGGAACCTAGGCTGACCTTAAATTTCCTATGTAGTCAAGGCAGACCTCAAAGGATCTGATCCACACTGTCATCCCAACGGTGGGAATAGAACTCAGGCTTCACACACGCAAAACAAGCACTGTATTAAGTATGTCGCTTCCAAAGTTTTTCAAAGCTCTTCCAAAGGCTCTGGGACCTTCCAAGCCTTTTAAAACCGCTACCTGAAGTCCAGAGAAGGTCTCAATTTGAAATATTTGTGTCACCATAAGGTTTGTGCACAGAACAGGGTCTATTAAGAGATTCCAAATGGGCCATCTGCAGAGCTATTGTCTGCATCATATGAGCAAACGGTCCAGCCAGGCTCCTCGGCCCCAGGAAGCAAGTGACCCTCTGCAGTGCAAAGCCAAGTCAGGAGTCTCTCGGCAGCATCTCAGAAGCTGAAATGGCTTAAGACCTGCAGTCAGCACGGAGAGCAGGTGATCCTGACAGCCTGGTCTCTCCCAGGGAGAAAACTGGGAACCAAATCCCAGAGCCTGAGGAAGTCTTTCCAAAATAAGGACAGGGCACAATTAACCCCCCCACCACCACCTCTCTCTCCAAAGGATTCTCATCTGCCCTTCAAGACCTAATATGTCCCTCCTGTCTGCCTGAATCTTCAGTCAAGATATTTTCTGACTTGTTCAAGGTCACCGACATGGTGTTCCCAAGCTTGTTGAGATATAGTTACCAACCACAAACCTCCACACAGAGAGACATGAAGACCCTGGAACCCACATCAAGGCCCCCATTCTGCTAGACTTTGCAACCCCGATGAACTTTGTTTTATACTCCAAGTGGCTCTGTGAAGCATCGGGAAGAGGTCAGGCAAGACTCCGAGTCACACCCACACACCTGCACCCCAACTCACTCAGGAAGATGATGGTCTGTCTCCTCGCAGTCCGGCTCTCCTGGCTCTCCGACTTCCTGAGCTGTAGCTGAGGTCCACCTGCCAGCGTGCCCTGCCTGCTTCCCATCAACACCTTCATCATGTTCCAACACATGAAAGCCACCAACACCAGGACCAAGAGGTAGACGATGAAGGCCCCAAAGATGCTGGCCTGGAACACCTCCCAGCGATTGGAGAGGTTGGTACAGATAGACATGTTGGAGTTCTGGGGCTGCTCGTGGTGGTGGGTGCGAGAGCGGTTGCAAGTCGGTCCCCGGCGAGTGGGTACATTCACCAGGGGGTACTCGATACCCATGGCAAAGAGCAAGGGCAACGCCACCAGAGCGGAGGTGACCCAGACAAACGCAATCAGCAGTTTCACCTGACACGGTCCGGACACGGCCTTATACTTGAAGGGGTGGCAGATAGCCACATAGCGTTCAAAACTGAGGGTCAGCACGTGCAGCAGCGTTGCGTAGCTGCAAGTCTCGAAGAGGAACGCATGCAGCTTACAGGACAGCGGGTAGCTGGGCGTGGTCAGGGGGTTCCAGATGATGCTATAGAATTCCATAGGCATGCCAATCAAAAAGACCAAGATATCAGAGCAAGCTAAGCTCACCATGTGGTCTGTAACCTCCTTCTGCAGGTAACCCTTTTTCTGCAATATCTGCGTCACCCGAATGGTGACGCTGTTGCCCACGATGCCCACCACGAAGATGAAGACGTACACAAAACTGAGGGTGATCTTGATCCAGGTAGCCACCTCGAACTGCGGGATGTGGCTGTCATCGATGACCCGGGAACAGTCCCTGCCAGAGCTACTGGATGAAGCCATGAAGACAGCCCGGAGCGAGGCCACCAGCCGTGGCCCCCCTCCCCCTCCAGCAGTTCCTCTGCCCGAGCTTACTCGGCGCCAGGCAGAGCCCAAACTCACCCGGTTGTGGTGAGCGCAGTATACTGGGGAACTTTCTCTCCGGCTCTGCTGGAAACTTCCTGGATTCAGTTGAGGCTGGAGACGCGGAGGTTGGGGGGGGGGGTTGGCGATGGCTGTGCAGGGCTGAGACCAGAGAAGTTGGGGGGGCGGGGCACTCGCCACCCTGCACAAAGTGAGACCCACAGCACTTGGCGGGGCGGTCAGTTCCCTGCTCCCTTCCAGGGTCCTGGCACAGGCTGCCCCAGGCCCGCCCTGCCTGTGCGCCCTCGCAGCTCTCTACAGCTCTGGGAAACAGGACCGCCTTCCTGTGATCAATCATTAACCACAGCTGATTGCGTTTGCTGGCCTTGGTTTGCAGGACCAGCCCATCAGTCTGACTCAACCCTGAGGTATTGTCACCCCGGAAGATGGGTGGCCGCACCTCCTCCAGCGCCCCCGCGCCCACGCGTCCTGTTGGCGGCCAAGCCAGCCTCTGGGATCGACTGGGTCATGCTCCCCAGCCAGGTCAGCTCCTGGGAAGCTGGGGTCACTTCTAGGATTGGAGACAGAATCACTTCCTGGTTGCCCGCCTGGCCCCCATTCCCTGGGTGTCCTTGGTCCCTTGGACATGCTACCCAGTAGGAGCAGTGTGGTGATGGCTGGCCCTGAAGAAAGCTAGAAGCCCGTGAGATCCAGGACTTTGGAGTACCTCGGTGTTTGCAGTGAATGCCAGTCCTCCCCAGGTTAAAAGGGAGGTCCACTCTCAAGCATCCCACTGGGCTGCTGAAGCCTCCAGGATTTGATACACCGGGCTGCTTCGCCTTCCAAGCCCCGGAAGCTCAGAGTAGTACCTCCTTTCCGTGGACTCGGCATCAGGGGTTAGACTTTTATTGAAATTATGCATGAGTACAAGGGGCGAGGCTCACTCAGCTGGGATGCCCAGATGTCCAACAAACGCCTGCTGGCAAAAACCTAGGGTGGCCACAGGAAGCTGTCCGGTTGTCTGACAGGACCCCTGTGTAAAAATAATATTAAAAAATAATAAAGAAGCATGATATTTGCTCAGTCTGAAAGGAAATAGGGGCACTCCTAATAGACCCATATTCATCTTCTAATTTGTCAGTGGTGGAGAGGATGGCTGCGGTACAGGGAGAGAGAGACGTGCTGTGCCTTGTGGGACATTCAAAACCAATAGTCGAATCGTCTCCAGAGAGTGCTAAACAAAGGGGGGGGACCCTAAGTCAAGCACCCTCTGCTGCATTGGAGGAGAAATACTTGGTTTCTGAGTTGAGCCTGATCTGAAGACATCTTTTCTGTTGCCACTCAGGGTCAACATCTTTTTTTCTCCCATATTTTTTTTTTCCTAATCATACAAGCTCAATAGGTACCCCAGTCCTCTCTCCCTCCCTCCTCCCCTCCCCAGTCATCCCCTCTTGCATTCTCCCCCCTTCCTTTTACCCCCTCCTTCCCTCCCTCCCCTTCTTCTAATGCATCCCCCTTCCTCCTTCCCATCCCCTGAAAGTTAGGGCTGCAGCAGCCAGAATTGGACTTTGCCTGATGTGCACAATGGCTGACATGTCAACGTCCCCCCAAAGTCTAGTATGGATCACAGGGGAGAAGGCTCCAGGCAGTAGGATCCTTAGAGGCAAGGGATTAACAGTCCTAATAGAGTTCCCATACTAATGGGGAGCCCAAGAAGCGCTCCTGGCTATACCATTGAGTCCTTACCCTTCACTAGGGTAGAGGACTCAAAGGGAGGTTTGGCATTCACACCACAGGATGCTCCAGAGGTCAATGGTTTAAAGACAAAGAACTGTTTTGTCCAGAGGATAGGCCAATCTATAAAGTGAGTCAAGCAGGAAAGATCTCAGATGTGCCACCTTTTCTTTCCAAGATAGGGTGATTGGGGTGGTGGAGGTAACAGGGGTCATTTGTCTGTCATCCATCGAAGTTTCAGTTAAGAGCTTATTCCATGAGTTTAGAACTGAGAACGCCTCAGGGCCCAGTCAAATATGCATAGCCACAGGGTGTGGCTGGTGAGAGAGGAACCGGGAATCTGTAAACAGCAGTGGAGCGGGCAACACTAGGCTCCCACCAGTTGGCCAAACCTTGCATTTCTTCCAGGAGGAAAGGAAACTTCCCATCTTTTATGATCTCCCAACGGAACACTATAATGCAGCCATGCTGCCCAGAAAGAGCCAGAGTCTACCTTCAGGAACTGCAAGCACCAGCCCCCAGACTTCCCAGTTTCTGAGGTGTCCCAGAGCCCAAAGGCAAGTCCTCATTTTTCACATGTGCTTTGTGGATTAGGTGGGAAAAAAAAATATCCCTTGTGAGATGATCTGAATTGGCACAGCAGAATCTAGTGGCAAAAAGTAATTAGTGTCAAATCTTGCCTCTGGTGCTAATGAGGAGCTGCTGTCATGATGAAAGTCAAAGGTCAGGTTCCCATGACAGGCTCTTGCTAAGGCCAGCAGCATCTGAAAGCTTGTTCAAATCAAGAGCTAAAAGAATAAACCGCTGTAGCACTCGGCTTAGTAGCTGACTACCAGGCAGGAAGGAGCTTGCCCGCTTCCTCTCAACTTGTTCTCTCTGCAGGTACAGGAGGCATGGTATAGCGTCTGCTCTTTACACTATACATCAGTGGGTAAAGGCACCTGCGGCTAAACCTGGTGACCTGAGTTCGATCCCCAGAAGCCCACCAGATGGAAGACGACCTTTTGCACAACTTGCAGGCAGCTCAGCTGGTCAGGCAGTCTCCTCTTTCCCCAGTGATTGTTAGTGATTAGACAACCTTGGGGAGGAGTTACCACCACACCCCGCTGGCGTGTGATTAAGTGCCCTCTCTTTGCTAGGTGTCTCGATTCTTTTACAAGAATCTTCCCTTTCTTGTTTACTCTTGCAAATTCCTGTCCACGGTATTCTGCTTCCTAGCTCTAAGCCCCCTGATCTCTGCTGTATTTAGCATTGAACTCAACCTCTTTCCCCTGGTGCAATGACACTGACCAGCCTCACAATAAAATTGATTGGTCTCAGATAAAGTCTTGCCATTTTACCCAGGGCCTTGTTTTTCCTTCTGTAGCAATTCCTATACGGTATCTTTTTTCTCCTGAGAGTGTTCCTTCTTTAAATATACATATATTCATTTGGGCTCAAGAGTTCAGATCCTGATTAAAAACAATGGGTGGTTGAACTGGAAAGATGGCTCAGGGGTTAAGACTCTACCTCACAAGCAGAAGGTCCTCAATTCGGATCCCAGGTCCTAAAAAAACGCCAGGCAGCAACGGGGGCAGTCTGCACTTCCAACCCTGGTGGGCGGAGTCTGGGAAATCCCAGAGTAAAGCAAGAAGGAGGTAAGAAGCAATCCAATATGATTTTCCAAAGTCACACTTGGCCCTCCACAGGGATCTATAGTACCCTCTGATACACACACACACACACACACACACACACAAACATTATATATATTCATTTTAGAGAGAAGGGTGGGGGAAGAAAGCACACAAGCATTCCATGCTGTGTGTGGAGGTAGAAGACAACTTTCAGAAGTCAATTCTCTCCTCCCACTGTGTGGGCTCTGAGGTTGGAACTCGAGCTACCCTGCCAGCCCAAGTGTTCCTCCTTTAAACATGGCCCTCTAGTCTCTTTGTCTTCCCTTGAAATAGTGTAATGGGGCCGGGAAAATGACTAAGTTAGTAGGCGCTTGTCTCACACTCATGAGAAGCTGAGGTTGGTCCCAAGCACCCACATAAAAGTCCAGGTGTGGTGGAGGGCACTTTCGATCCCTATAACGGGGAGCTGGGAGGCAGAGACAGTTTAACCCCTGGAAGTTCACTGAACAGCCAGCTTATCCTGTTGGCAAAGTCCAAAAGAAGTAAGAAAAGTAGAAGTGACCTGAGAAAAGACACTGAGGTCTGTCCTGAGATCTTCACATGGACACATGTGCCCACCCCCGCACATGCACAAACACACACATACACACACACACACACACACACACACACACACACACACACACACACAAATACACGAGTCTGCTGACCACCATACTCCATACAGCCCTTTCTCCACTCACAGTTTCAAGCCAGTCTCTTCTCCTTGAGGAATGAATGGACTTCCTAGTCTGTGGGAATAACAGCCACTGCCCCAAGAATTTCATTTAGAAGTTAAGAGCAAAGCCAACTGTGCATTATGAATCTGAAAGCACCTTCCTCGGGATGCCCGGGAATGGATTTATCAAAGCCTTGCTTAATTAATTTGCTACAGGAGTCTACTGTGTGGCACTGTAGGGATAATGCCTGGGGACTGAGCATCTCTGTTTGAGTGCTTAAAATCCCAGATTTCATAGTCGGAGAAGGCCCCCCCCACACACACACCTCATCCTGTTACCTGGCAATGGAAAAATGGGCTCCATGCAGGTGGAAGGAGAAAAGAAGGCCCAGGATGAACCTTCCTTCCAAGTTCTCATAGCCCGTCAATGAGACTGTTGCGGGCACACAGACAGTGGCTTTGTCAGCTGCTAAAGGAGATGATGATCAGGAAACTCTTGAATACATAAAATGGAGGGAACCAGAAAATGTGAAAGCTTCATATGCTTGAGGTTGCCAGATCCATTCTTTCTTAAAGTGATGTTATTTCCTCCTAGCAGAAAGCCGAGGGATTGAGCTTCTAGTACTTCCCCCAAGCACACTGCACAGACAGCCCCCATCTGGGAGAGCGGAAGGCAGTGGGCAGGGCAGAGCCCACAAACCATAGCAATGGGGCCACTGTTCTTTAGAGACACTTGAGGGCCCACAACATGCTCAAGGTCAAGGCACTTGCTGCAAAAGCCTGATGACCTGGGTTTGATCCCTAGAACCCACATAAAGGCAGGAGAATGGATTCCACAAAGCTGTTCTAGGACTTCCACATGCATACTATGTGGCCGTGCACACACACACACACAGACACAAAGTAATAATAAAAAATTATTTTATGTATGTTTGCATATAGGTGAGTGTACATATATGCATAGGCATGTGTGCAAGAGGGCACTTGAGTGTGTGTGCCTGTGGAAGCCCAAGGATGACATTAGGAATCAACCTGGATTGCTCTACCTCCTTATTTTTTTGCTCTGGGGTTTCCCAGGTTTTACCTTCCAGGACTGGAATTATTAGGCCATTATATCTATCTTCCCAGCATTATTTATGTGGGACCTGGAGATCTGAACTCAGGTCCTTCTGCTTGCAAGACAAGAGTTTAACCCCTGCACTATCTCCCCAGACTGTGAACTGATTATTTTTGAGGAACACCAGACACAGAAGTCTGAATACAGATTAGGAACAGCCCTTGCATAAGAAACACTGAATCTGCTGGAACTCCCCATTTGCAAAAAGCCTTTTGCTGAAGGAGGGTGGAGGGTGGGGGGGGGGAGAGGGACCCTAGAAATCACCCAGGGACCTGAGCAGAGGTACTCGTGTAAAATTTATTTTTCCTAGGGAGATGCCACACAACCACATTCCCACCCCAGATAGGAGTTCCACAGCAGACCAAAATGAAGACAAACCAATGCGTTTACTGGAGTAACTGACAGGAGCAGGGGTGAGGTGACTGACAGGAGCAGGGGTGAGGATGACTGACAGGAGCAGGGGTGAGGGTGACTGACAGGAGCAGGGGTGAGGATGACTGACAGGAGCAGGGGTGAGGGTGACTGATAGAGCAGGAACGATTCCCAGGCAGCTCCACACAGCACGGCTTACTGACAGCTTCCCTATGACTGCCTAGCTGGATCTCTCTCTCTCTTTCTCTCTCTCTCCTTGACTGCTCTGGGATCTTCTAACTGAACTACTTGACTGTTCAGGAGTCCCTTTAAGGACTCTTCACTGTTGTGAGGGGGAGAGGAAGCGGAGGAGATCTCCTATCAGCCTGCCTCTCACTGGTGATGAGCAGTTCCCTTTCAATCGGCTTGGCTGGCAGAAGAGGCTCTCCTCCCACCCCCCAAGCCCTTATTTTTATCCTGGATGAAGCCCCTCCCCTCCGAAGCTTGTCAGTTTCAGGAACCTCCTGGGGCTTCAGAAGTTGTTTACTGGTTGAGTCTTGGACAAAGGTCAAAATGTTCAGAGGAAAAAAGCCACACAACAGAACCTTTCTGCGCAGCAAGCTGCTTGCAGACCTACACAACACCCACACCCTCCCTTCTGTTTCAGGGGACAGCTGTATTTAAGCCTAATTCCCTGAGACCTCTCCGGAGGGGCACTTGACTAACAAAGGAGGCTGGGAGTGGGGGGACTGGACTGGAGGGAGCCACCCCTTTGAGTCTTCCCTCAGTATCCTCTGGTTCTAGACTCGGATTTCTTTGATCCAGTGGTTTCTATTTCTACCGCGGCATTGAGTACTGTCCTGTGTGTTTTACATCATCCCAAGATGGCTTAGATCCATAATGTGTTGCAAAGGTATGCAAATATGTATGCGATATCTGCTCTCGTGATGGGTTTGTCTTGGTCATCAACTTGCCGGAATCAACGGAGAGACATGCTTCTGGGCAGGTGTTCCAGGACATCTCCAAAATGGATTAACAGAGAGGGAAAGACCCTTCCCAAGAGGGTGGTACCCCTGACAGTGACCCAGATATAAATACCTCTGAAGGAATAGTTGTGGCATATACACCAGGCTAACCCGTGTCACGTGACCCACAACTTCCCAGCACTCTGGGAAAGCTTTAATAGCAGCCCCCTTTGTCCTGGTTGTGGGAAGGGTGGTCTACAGATCCTAAGGCTTTGAAGAAGCTTCTCTGGGAGCTTCAGATTCACATCCTCCCTCCTTGCTATCCATGGCAGGTCTCCCCTTTTCTGTCCCCCCTGTTCCAATGCGCTCCCACCTTAAGGCCAAAACCATGGCTGCCAGGGCCACAGGTTCTGTGTTCTAATACAGCTCATGATTTCAAGGCACTCCCTCATGTCTGCTGCATCAGTGAACCATCCAGGAACCCTCTGGGTCTTCAGCACCAGGTTAGGGGGGCATCCAATCTGTGGACTACAGGGCCCTCTGCCTCTCCAGTGCACAGAATTGGGTCGACCCAATTCACATCGTGTTAGTCAATCAAAAAAGCCCCTTTGTGATATTACATAGTCATTTATCAGTTCTGTGCGTCTGGAGAAACTTACAAACACAGTTCACGTTCAGAACTGATTCATTTATTTTCCCACTGCATATTTCCCAGCCGAGGATGGCTGAATTCACAGAAGCAGAACTCACAGAGCCGAGACGCACCGAACCTCAATCCTTGTTTCTCCAGGTGTCTGCCTGATGTGCTGAGAGATACAAGTGAGTAAACATCTGTCTCTCGTCCTCTTGTTGTATCTCTTTTGATTTTGGCAATATGTCTAAGAACTCAGACCCATTGAAGAAAAATGATCCCATACCTTTCCAACCCACTGAGCCAGTCTGAGAGTTTTCAAGCCTTTTCCTATATTTTAGACTTTGGAGTCCTGGAGGCAAAAAATTGAGGAAATTATGTAGGTACTCAGATACCAATTTAAAAGTGTGACCATTGGCAATGGGAGAAGTCATTCTTAATGGATGGAGAGAGATCCAAACAGAGATAGAGTACATGAGTAGAGAGCAGAGGCAACTTTCAGAAGTCAGTTATCTCCTTCCACGATGTGGGCTTCTGGGGGTCAAAGTCCAGGCCACAGGTTTACAAACAGGCGCCTTACCCACGGAGCTATCTCACTAACCCCTCTGTCATAGTCAGGCACAGGTGTCAACTTGACAATTGAGGGTTTGAGCTCTGGGCACAGTTGGAGAGAAACAGTGGTTGAATTGAGCCCAGAGCAAACCTGCAGGAGATTGTTAGCTGATGGGGAAGACCCAGCTCATTGTGGACTAGACCCTGGAATAAAATACAGAGAAAGTTGGCATCCTTATGTACACTTGGCCAGACATGCTGGTCTGGAAAGTAAGGATTGTCCCTCTCTCAGCCATTATGTGGTGATGATGGCCAGTTCCCTCAGCCCTATTGTTGGTGTGAGCTCTCCTGCCGAGCTGGATTAAGAACTGTAACCGGACAATCATAAGAGAAAAATAAACCCCTTGTTCCCTTAAGCTGTTTGATGGTGATTTATCAGCAACCATGCAGGTGAACTGCTATACCCTCCATCTTATTTTTTAAGACAGGGTCTCATGCTGAACTGGAGCTTGCTTGTTCTGCTGAGTGGCTGCCCAGGGAGCCCAGGGATCCTGCCATCCCTGCTCCCCAGCACTGGGATTGACAAGTTCTCGCTACTGAGTGTGGCTTTCACGGTTGTACAGGCGATGAAATGCAGCTCACTGTGAGTGAGTGGCAAGACTGTAGTCGCTGGGCCAGCTGCTCAGCCCAAGTACACCTGCTTTCTTTTTTATTATTACTTAATTTGTCTGAGAGAAAGAGAAAGGGAGCGAGGAATGAATGAGTGCATGCCATTGTGCCATGGTAGAGGGCTCTAAGATTCAAACTTAGGTCGCCAAGTTTGTGAGCAGCCACCTTACCTGCTGGGCTAGCTTGCCACCCAGGATGTTAAATCTTATGTCAGGTATCTTTTAAAACTTCAGAACAGGGCTGGAGAGATAACTCAGGGGTTAAGCCTCTGCCCCAAAAGCAGAAGGACCTGTGTTCTTATCCCATGTAAAAACACCAAGTGGAAACAGCAGTAGCCTATACTTCAGACCCTGGAAAGTAGAATCTAGGAACCTCCAGAGCAAAGTAAAAAGGGGGTCTATCAATTCAAGGTGAAATAACCCTTGGACCTTCACAGGCACACACAGTGCCATCTGATATACATGGATGCGCACGCGTGCGCGCACACACACACAGACGTGTACCAGAAAATTTATTCTAAAACTTCTAAAGAGCAAACAACATTTTTTAGAAAGAAAAGACTAAGTAAGTGGCCATTTTTGATTGTAATCTTTCAACACCTGCTCTACCTCCACTATGTAACTGGACAACATAGGGGATTCTAAAGCACACTGAGAACCCGGACTTTCCCCAGGACTCTCACCTCCTCTCTCTCACCAGCTCCTCCTCTTTCCCCTTCCAGCCACACAGTTCCCGCCAACAAGTGACCCACCATGTCAAGGATCATGCTGATGCTAAGGGCTGGCTAGAGCCCAGCACCCAGCTGGGACATCACATGCTTTGACATCCTCAAGACCACCTGTCAGTCTTCCAGCCTGGCACTGGGAGGAAGTGACCCTTTGCAGATAGCTCAGTTTGCCTGGGTTCTGCATTAGGAACTTTAAGTGACTGTTTTTTCCTTCCTGACTCTTCCCACAAGGCCCTGGGCTCAGCCTATGTTCTGGATTCCTGGTGGGTCTGTGTCCAAGTGGCAGCTCTATTAATCATTTCCTGTGGGAACTTGTGTTCCTGTGTGTATGTATGTGTGAAGTGTATGTATGATATGCATGCAGGTGTGTATGTATATGTGGTGTATAAATGATGTATATATGTGTGATACATGTGTGTGTATGATGTGCATATATTTATGACAATATGCATGCACGAAAATGTCACAACAAAACCCGTTTCTTTGCATAAGATTTGCAAAAGAATATTTTAAGAAATTCTGTTCTTAACCTTGAACTTTTTTGGTGATCATTTTTTTTGAGCGTGTGATGGCCAGTCTCAGTCGTCAATTGTGTGAGATCCAGAATCCTCCAGGAGACAAGTCTCTGACACATCTGTGAGGGAGGGCATATCTAGATAAGGTTCGCTGAGGGTGAAAGACCCATCCTGAATGTGGGCAGCACCATCCGGTAGGCTGGGGCTCTTCACACCTACAAAGAGGAAATAGGGAAGGGAGGAAGAGAGGAGAGGAAAAAAAGGAAGAGACGGAGGGAGGGAAGGAGGGAAGAAAAGCATCTATGGACTTAATTCTTTGCCTCCTCTGACCTGCATAGAAATAAAGACCCAATTTGCAGACCTTGTGACTTAGAACCATGACTTGCTTTCTCTTCTGCCTCCAGAGCAGCAGAGAAAGGGGGCATAAGGAGATGCCAAACCGACAGGCTGCCGACTCCTCCGAGGCGCCTGCAGAAGGGTCGTGCCCAGATGGCTCTGGCTGGCTGTGCACATTGGAAGGAGCTGCGCAGAGGCCCGGGGATTGCCACGCGCAGCTTCCCTCCCAAGCTGGCAGCCAGAACCACTTAGCTCCCCATCATCAGGCCACCAATCACAAACTTGGAAAACCTTCGCAGTGCTGGGGTTTATTATCAAGTCTTAATGAGAATATATGAGATTCACAGGATGCTCTGAAAGCTACAGAGTGTCTGCGCCGGGAGTGAGGAGGTGTCTGATGAAGCAAGCAACTGTCTGATTACAGCCTGGGGCAGAGCGAGGAAAGAGGCTGCAGGTCACACAAGTGACACGTGGACACCAGTGCTCCAGGGGATTGGAGGAGCTGCTCCTCACCAAGGCTTTTTGCTCAATTGCATGAATTAACCTTGGTGTTTGTCATAGTTAGGCACAGGTATCAACTTGATGGTTGAGGGTTTGAGCTCTGGGCACATCCGTGGAGAATTAGTGGTTGAGCTGGCCCAGAGCAAGCCTGCAGGAGATTGTCTAGCTGATGGGGAAGGCCCAGCCTATGGTGGGTGGGATTAGGCCCTGGAATAAATCACAGAGAGCTGGTTGAGAGAGTTAGCATCCTTCTGTTCATTTGGCCAGACATGCTGGTCTGGCAAGTAAGGATTGTCCGTCTCTCAGCTGTTATGTGGTGATGGTGTGGCCAGTTCCCTCGGCCCTGGTGTTGGTACATGCTCTCCTGTCAAGCTGGCTGAGAACTATAACCAGACTGTTGTAAGGAAATAAACCCCTTGTTCCCTTAAGCCATGTGATGGTCATTTATCAGCAACCATGCAAGCGAACTGCAATAGCATTGTAGATGGCTCTGTGTGAAAGTGCCTGCAGTGCATCATGAGGCCCTGAGTTCAAATCCCAAGCACCTGTGGAAAAGTCACTCATGGTGGCATATGTCTGTAACCCCACTCCTGGAAGGTGAAGATAAGAAGACCCCAGGAACTAGATGGCTGGCCTTGCACTGAAATGGCAAGTTCTGTGTTCAATGAGAGGCCCTGCCTTAATTCAATTTTTGCAAACAGTATGCAGTGAAAGCAAAAATACATGTTAGGGGCTAGAGAGATGGCTCAGGGATTAAGCCTCTGCCTCACAAGAAGAAGGTCCTGAGTTAGATCCCAGGTCCCACGCAGAAAACACTAGGCAGAAACTGCTGCAGCCTGTGTTTCTGATCCTGGTGGGCAGAGCCTAGGAAATCCCAGAGCGAAGCTAAAAGGAGGTAAGAGCAATCCAGAATGATTCCTGAAGTTGCACTTGGGCCTCCACAGGAACACACAGTGCCCGCTGACACACAAATACACCAATGCACACACACGCATGCACACACATACAAAGAATAAATAAGTAAAGTTTAAAAATACATGTTAGGTAGAGGCATGGAGGTAGATTCCAAAAGGAATAAGTGAAATCAAGGAAAAGCAATGAAGGATGCCCCGATGCTGGCATTATTTGTAATCATTCTTGTGGACTAACTGACTTCACACATTTATACTTAAATAAAATTTAAACCAAATTAAAAAAATGGACGAGACCAGTCAATAAATTGCTTATAAGGAACTTTCTAGATTATGTTCAATGATGTGGGAATGGCACCCTTCCATTGGCTGGAGTCCTGAATCAAATGAAAAGATAAAAGAGTGAAAGCGAGCTGAGCACCAGCATTCTTCTCTCTCTATTTCCCAACTGTGGATGTCACGTGACCAGCTGCCTCACACTCCTGCCGCCTTGCCTTCCCCACCATGATGGGCTGTGCCTTTGAACTATGAGCCAGAATAAAACCTTTCTTCCTGAAGTTGCTTTTGTCAGGTATTTTGTCACTGCAATGAGAAAAGTCACTAAATGAAGTTGCAAACACAAAACCCAGTATCTAACCTTGACTGTTTGAAATGTCACTCTCTGGAGAAATACAATAAGCAGAACTACTTCCTGTTTATAAAAACAGCCAGGACAGAGAAATGTCAGTGATTAAAATACCGACCTTGGGGCTGGGGGGGAGGGGGCTCAGGGATTAAAGCTTTTGCCTCACAAGCAGAAGGACCTGCGTTCCCACATAAAAATGCCAGATGGATGTGGCAGCAGCCTACAATTCCAGCCCTTGATGTCCTCCAGAGAAACCCCGGAGCAATGAGGTGGTAGAGCAGTCCAATATGATTTCTAATGTTACCCTTGGGCCTCCACAGTCATACACAGTGCCTTCTTATAGACATATACAAACCATACAAACACACACACATCACACACACACATATACACATGCACTCACCCACAAAGAATAAAACCACAGATCCCTGGAAGTCTGGGAAAATTCAGCCATCAAGAATCAACTTCTAATCTCTCCCCATCCTGAAGCTCAGGGAAATTTGCAGAAGAGGGGGGCAGTAAGAGTGTAAGAGCACAATGATGGAAGGAGCAATGATATGCAAGATACTCCACACAAGTTAGGGCCGAAGCAAATCATAATAGGACTTTGCATGACCTGCACTATGTCCAACACATTATTAACCCCACAAAGTCTAGCATGGACTAAAGGCACTAGGATCCTTGGAGGCTAGGAATTGACAGCCACAGTAGTGTTCCTAAGCTTAAGGGGAACACAGGAAAGGGTTCTGGGAAAGGTCGCTGGGTCCTTGCACATCATCGGAGAGGAGGATCCAGAGGAGAGTTTGGCATGCACATTAAAGGATGCTCCGGGGGGGGGCACTGGGGGATGGGGAGGGAGGGGGAGCGGAAGGGGGAGTAAGGGTGGGGGGAGGGAAGGAGGGGACTGGTGTACCTGTTAAGTTTGTATGAGCGGAAATAAAAATTTAAAAAAAAAAGAATCAACCTCTGCTCCACCATATTTGTATTTACAAAGGCAGGTCCCTAGACACAAACACTTTGGGAATAATTTTTAACAACAAACAATTGGAATAATGTCAGCAGGATTAGGCTGTCTCTAAAACATGTACCTGACTCTGGAGATTAGCACTTAGGAACGAACAATAGCACCCCACCCCTTCATTCAGACAGCAGGAGAGGAGAATCTTGGATTCTCAGAAGCTTCAGGGACGCAACTGAATCTGGGACTGTTCACACGTCGAAATAAAAAGAAGGTAATTGCCCAAATAATTTCACCTTTCTTCTCCCCGCCCTCAAACCCTTCAACTGAAATAACTAGATGATTACAAGGGACTTGTTTTGTATTCCAGGCAGGTTTCTGGTCATGTCAGAATTCATCATGTGGATTCTACTGTTCATTTCCACTTTCCGCCGTGGAGCACCTCCAAGATGAAAGAGAGGGTGTGCTGGTGACGGTGCTTGGCTCTGGACCAGTGTTAGGAGAAAACGTGGGCCAACTGGACGGCCAGCTATGTCTTCACGTAAAGACCCGGCAGACGATGTGTTTTTCTGGGCCCCAGTAGGGGGACGCTGCTTTTAGAGCTGGATGGAGATCTCCCAGGGATTCTGTGGGATTGCTACAGCCCAGTGCACTCGGCAGTACGCCGGGCAGCACGCAGGACAGTAATTACATTCAGTTATAGCCCAGCATGTGGCTTCTGGTGCATAAAATCTCCCCGCAGTCAAGCAATCTTGACACAAGAAGACAGTGTGGTCACCCTCTCACCCTCCTTAGTGGTACTGGATCCCCTATCCCTAACCGAGACTCCAGAAGACCTTGGACATCCCAGATCTGCTGCCCACCACCATGAAACACCATCATAAGGGATAGCAGAGACATCTCCAGGGAACATGGAAGCCCAACCAGATTCGCAGATGAATGAAGGATGCTTACTGCCCAACACACGAGATGAGTGGGAAAAGACATGAGAAGTGAAGCTCAGAGGCCGCCCCACGGGACACCTCCTACGCTTGAGGAGAACATGTGCTGAAAGGTATCCGCCCAGCCTGCTTGCTTGCTTGCCCCTTGTTGCCTCCACTCGCCCACCAGCTGTTTCCAAAGAATAAGAGGGGCCGTCGAGATGGCTCAGGGGTAAAGGGAGCGGCCGTCGAGATGGCTCAGGGGTAAAGGGAGCGGCGGACAAACCTGACTGTAGAGTGCCTACTAGTGCCGCATGGAGTATACAGGCTGCTGCCGGCAGAAGAAATCGCATTCCTTGACAGAAGGCCTGGAGGCTGGATAGACAGTTAATCAGGGCTTTCCACAGAAAACAGAAATACAGACGCCTTAGACTAATCCACTGGTGTTTTCTGGAGCCCTTAAGAATTAAAGCCATAGCCTGAGATATTAAGGTTTCTGTTTATATTGGAGACATCTCATATGCAGATTGTCTCTCTCTGGCTGACCTTATGTATCAGGGATATTGATTCTCTGACTCTCAGGCTAGTTCCAAACATGCGTTGGAAGCAGGAGACCTCATTTCCCCGTCTCTCCAACCAACAAATCAGAGGTCCCACACTGGAATCTGCTTACCAATTACCAGCCCCCCTGATTCTCCCTTGTGTAAAAATAAAATCTAGCAGGCCTGGGTGGTAGATTTTTACCATTTCTCCTTCAGGGGTGGGAATGGGAGTGGGGGGCAGTGACTCTGCTACCTGCTTCAGCCCCATTTTTCCCTCTATGTCCATCTGTGTGTGTCTTTCTTTTCCGCCTTTTTCACATTTCCCAGCCCCAGGACAGCTTCATGGGGCACTATGCTTGGACCTAGTATGCAGAAAGAAGTTTTTTAAAGGGATAACAGCCAAGAGAGAGCCCATTCTCCAAACCTAATGACCTGAATCCAATCTCTGGAGCCCACATGGTGGAAAGAAAGAACACACTTTTGAAAGTCATCTATGGCATGCATGTTCCTTCTCTCTCTCTCTCTCTCTCTCTCTCTCTCTCTCTCTCTCTGCCTCCGTTCCTCCCTCTTTCTTCTCCCCCTTCTTTCTAATGAATAAGTAAAACAAATAAAATTTTAAAAAGAACAAGTGAAGTCAGGCAAAACCAAAGAATCCCACGTGGAGACTCAAGGTGTGGGTTACCTCCAGGTGTTTTCCAGGTAACCCCAACCTTCCACCAGATTGTGATCTGGGCGGATGGGATGCAGCACCAAGACTGCCAGAATCCTTCTGTTTTGTGACCCTGAGTTTGTCCCAGAAGCACTGGGTTTTTGTTGTTTTCGTTTCTTGGATTCCATTATTTAAAATATATTCATGTCCATGTGCTACGAGGACTCCAGTTTGGATTGCCCAAGAGCCTCACCTCGGCGCCAGTCAGCAAGATGCAGCTGAATCTGGTGTGGAGGGCAGGAAAGGTGAGGACACTGTGCTGGCTCAGAAACTGAATTCAAAGAAATTACAGATTCAACCATCAATATACAATGAGGTAATCATCAGTGTCTATGACATTAAAAGAACAAAAAATTATGTGCCTGTCTCTATAAAATGGGCACAATTAAAGTAGCACATTGATTTTCCATCAGACCCCAAATTTCTATAAAATCTTATACTGCACCTATTAATAATGACCCTATGATAAATGTCATATAAAGTTGATATGCCCATTTTAAGCATCAAATATTTTATAGGCAGAAATAAGCAGCAGTTGGAGAACCAATTTAGATGGCTCAAGCTCAGAAGAGAAGATGTTACCTTGGAGTAACTAAAACATGCCTCTGTTCTCCCAAACACACATTTTAAGTAATCCCAGTAACTGGTGAACACTTTATAAAGCATGTCCTGCAGTTCTTCATCTTGCCACTAGGGGGGCCTGCACTTGATGGCTGTTTCTGAAAGCAAGCTGCAGATTCAAAGCAATTTCCATGAATGTTCCAATGATGTTATTCACAGAGCTAGAAAAGTCATCCCAAAATTCATATGAAAGCCCAAAAAGTTCTCCCAAAATAAACAAACTTCAGTAGAAAAAACAATATTGGGGACAACATGATACTTGATCTCAAACTATACCACAAAGACAAGAACGGTATGACCACAAAACCAGGCAAGAAGATAAGGGAAATCCAACAGCAGACACAGAAACAAATCCCCACAGCTATAGATTCCCGAGTTTTGACAAAGCTTCCACAAACACATTGGAGAAAAGACAATCTTTTTAACAGAGGGTGTAAGAAAAACGGGATGAAGATGAATGCTACTAGATCCATATCTCTCACCTTGCACAACAACCTATGCAAAATGGATCAGAGGCTTTATTGGAATACTTGAACACCTGAAACTGCTAGAGGAAAACATAGATAAAAACTTTCAAGATAGGCATGCAGGCAAGGGTTTTTCTTTTAGTATGTCAGGGAATCCACCATGAAGTGAAAAATAGCATGACATCAAATTAAAAGACTTCTGCAGTCCGCCGGTCGGGACGCGTACGCGAGATCCAGCCGGGCTCTCACCGCGCGCTCTAGGACCCCAGGTCAGCCCACAGGGACCCGGCTCCGACTCCCGCCATCCAGCCGGAGCCGCGCGGGGGCCGAGGGACGAGGAGGACCTCCCCCTGCGCCCGGGCCCCGCCCCAGCTGCCCTCGGGTTAAATAGCTCCACGCCGACGCGCCCATCCTCCCTTTTCACCCCACCCCGCTCCGCCGGTCGGGACACGCGCGCGCGGTCCACCCGGGCCTCACCCCACGCCCTAGGTGAGTCCCCGTTCGGGCCCCGCCCACCAGTACCCCAGGCCAAATAATTCAGTTTAGTGAAATTGAGAGATCTTAAGAGTTAAAATGACAATGCCAAAGTCAAAGTGCAAATCTATGAGAAGCAACACTCAAGTAAACAAATTTCCCACTGAAGAAATTAATCCCATAATGTTAGATTCCAACAAGAACAAACCCACGGAAAAAGGCCAAGAAAGCCTGACCCAGGATAACGACTTTCAAAATATGATCATTACCATGTTCAATACTATGAAAGAGGAAATCCGGGAGGAATTACATAATCGAATCAATCGCTTTGAAGAGGAACACAACAGACATCTGGAGGAGTTGAGAAAAACAGTGCAAGAAACAAAAAGTGGCATAGAGCAGTTAAAACAAACTCAAGCAGAGTTTAAAACTGAGCTAAAAGACAAGTTATCTTCAACCCAGAACGCCACAGAGAGTCTTATCAACAGAACTAAAGAAGCAGAAAACAGAATTTCAGACCTTGAAGATAAAGTGGGAGTACTAACCAGCTCAATGGAAGAGGTTGTTAAAGCCAAAAAGATACTTGAGAGAAATATCCAAGAGATATGGGACACCCTGAAGAAGCCTAACATGCGTATTCATGGAATACCGGAGCAAGAATCTCAAAATACCACCCCTGAGGAAATTTTTCAAACGATCATCAAGGAAAACTTTCCTCATCTAAAAAAAGAGAGGCCCATTCATATACAAGAGGCATTCCGCACCCCAAACAGATACGACCAAAATAGAAGCACACCCCGGCAAATAATAGTTAAAACACTCCACATTCAAGATAAAGAACTGGTGCTGAGAGCTTCAAGGGAGAAAAAACAAGTCACTTTTAAAGGCAAACCTATTAAAATAACAAATGACTTCTCAGTCGAAACAGTAAAAGCAAGAAGAGCTTGGAGAGACATACTTCAAGTATTGAATGAGCAAAAATGTCAACCCAGGCTGATTTACCCTGCAAAACTATCAGTCATGATCCAGGGAGAAAGAAAAATTTTCCAGCACAAAGACAACTTTAAGGGATACATGGCCACCAAACCAGGCCTTCAAAAACTGCTAGAAATGATACTCAAGCGTGAAGAAAAAAACAGGCATATCCAGGAGAACAGAAGGCAAATATAACACCAGTAAAAGCGAAGCAATATACTCATAAAAGCTACTAAACATAATAAATGTCTGGAATTAACAATAGTTTCTCCATTATAACACTAAATGTTAATGGACTTAATTCACCGATCAAGAGACACAGATTACAAACTTGGATTAAAAATCACAATCCATCAATCTGTTGCCTGCAGGAAACACATCTCACCACAAAAGATAGGCACGCTCTAAAAATAAAAGGCTGGTCAACAATTCTACAAGCAAATGGAAGCAGAAAACAGGCAGGGGTAGCCATTATGCTATCAGACAAAGTGGATTTCAAACCAAAAAAAATTATAAGAGACACGGATGGATACTACATTTTAGTCACAGGTACAATTCACCAGGAAGATTTCACAATACTGAACATATATGCACCCAATACGGGCCCCTCCACATTCATTAAGAAAACCCTACAGCGTCTAAAGCATGAAATCAACCCCCCAAACGATAATTCTTGGGGACTTCAACACCGCCCTCTCTACATGGGATAGATCAACAGGTCAAAAGCTTAACAGAGACACTTTGGAACTTAATCAAACCCTGAAAGAAATGGACCTCACAGATCTCTATCGAACTTTTCACCCACGCACCAAAGAATACACATTTTTCTCAGCAGCACACGGAACTTTCTCCAAAATAGATCACATACTGGGCCACAAAATGAATCTACACATATACAAGAAAGTTGAAATTCTAACCTGTGCCCTATCAGACCACCACGGCCTAAAGCTGGACATCCACAACACATCAACAAGAGAAAATACACTAACTCCTGGAAACTTAACACTATGATGCTGAATGAGAACTGGATTCAGGAAGAAATTAAAAAGGAAATTCAAGATTTCCTGAAAGTGAATGATAACGAAAATACAACTTACCAAAATCTCTGGGACACAATGAAAGCTGTTCTAAGAGGTAAGTTCATAGCTCTTAATGCCCACGTCAAAAAAATGGAAATATCAGAAATAAACAACTTAACAATGCAGCTTAAAGCTTTAGAGAAACTAGAGCAATCTGATCCCAAAAGCAGTAGAAGAGAAGAGATTAGCAAAATAAGGGGAGAAATATCTGAAATTGAGACTAAGAAAACGATAGAAAAAATCAACCAATCAAAAAGCTGGTTCTTTGAAAAAATCAACAAGATTGATACACCCCTAGCTAAACTAACCAAAAGCAAGAGAGAGAAAACCCAAATTAACAAAATTAGAAATGAACATGGAGTTATCACTACTGATACCCAAGAAATCCAGAGAATTATAACATCATATTTCAAAAACTTATACTCTGTGAAGTTTGACAACACAAAAGAGATGGATGAATTTCTAAGTAAACACAACTTACCTAAATTGAATCAGGAAGTTGTGAATTATTTAAATAGTCCTATAACATATAAGGAAATTGAGGAAGTAATCTCGAATCTTCCCACCAAAAAATGTCCTGGACCAGATGGATTCAGCACAGAGTTCTACCAGACATTTAAGGAGTTAATAACACCAATACTCCTTAAACTGTTCCATCAAATAGCAAAGGAAGGAACACTACCAAATTCCTTCTATGAAGCTAATATCGTTTTAATCCCAAAACCTAATAAAGATTCACTTAAAAAAGAAAACTATAGGCCGATCTCCCTGATGAACACAGACGCAAAGATTCTCAACAAAGTCTTAGCAAATCGGATTCAAAAACATATTAAAAAGATCATTCATGGGGACCAAGTAGGCTTCATCCCTGGCACACAAGGTTGGTTCAACATACGCAAATCAATAAATGTAATTCATCATGTAAACCAGTCCAAAGTCCAAGACCACATGATACTCTCGATAGATGCAGAAAAAGCTTTTGACAAGATCCAACAGCCTTTTATGATCAAAACGCTAGAGACAGTAGGAATGGAAGGAACCTTTATCAATATAATAAAAGCTGTATACAACAAGCCCACAGCAAGGATTATGCTCAATGGGGAACAATTGGAAGCATTCCCACTTCGATCAGGAACTAGACAAGGCTGTCCACTCTCACCACTTCTATTCAATATTGTACTTGAAGTCTTAGCTGAAGCCATAAGACAAGAAAGGGACATAAGAGGGATTCAAATCGGCAAGGAAGAAGTCAAGCTATCCCTATTTGCAGATGACATGATCTTATACCTGAGTGATCCCAAAAACTCCACCAGGAAGCTCCTGGAACTAATTGAGAAGTTCAGCAGGGTGGCAGGATACAAAATAAATGTGCAAAAATCAGAGGCCTTCCTATATGCCCAGAATGAAAGAAGTGAAAAAGCCTTGAGAGAAACAATACCATTTACTATAGCCCCTAAAAAAATGAAATACCTTGGTATAAACCTAACTAAGGAGGTAAAAGACCTTTACAATGAAAACTTTAAAACCCTAAAGAAAGAAATTGCAGAAGACACCAGAAGGTGGAAAGACCTCCCTTGTTCCTGGATTGGCAGAATCAACATTGTAAAAATGACCATCCTACCAAAGGCAATATACAGATTCAATGCTATACCAATCAAAATCCCAAAGCAATTCTTCAAAGAAGTTGACCAAATAATCTCAAAGTTCATATGGAGACACAAAAGACCCAGGATAGCAAAAACAATCCTGAGTAACAAAAACACAGCTGGAGGTATTACCATACCAAACCTAAGTCTATACTACAAATCCATAGTTATAAAGACAGCCTGGTACTGGCTCCAAAATAGACACACAGATCAATGGATAAGGATTGAAGACCCAGATATAAGCCCACAAAGTTACAGCCATTTGGTCTTTGACAAAGGGGCCCAAAGAATCCAATGGAAAAAGAACAGCATCTTCAACAAATGGTGCTGGCAAAACTGGATCTCCACATGCAGAAGATTAAAGCTGGACCCGTACTTGTCACCATGTACAAGACTTAATTCCAAATGGATCAAGGACCTTGATATCAGGCCAGAGACTTTAAAAACCATAGTTGAAAGGATAGGGAACTCCCTCGAGCTGATTGGGCTAGGCCAACACTTCCTAAACAGACATCCAATGGCACAATCACTGCTACCAACTCTCAACAGTTGGGATCTTGTGAAATTAAAGAGCTTCTGTTCAGATAAAGAGATTGTCACACGAGCTCAAAGGCAACCCACAGAATGGGAGAAAATCTTCACTAACCACATATCTGACAGAGCTCTACTGTCCAGAGTGCACAAAGAACTTAGAAAATTAAACTCCAAGGAAAACACTGGCCCAATTAAAAAATGGGCCCTGGAACTTCAAAGAAACTTTACCAGGGATGAAATTAAAATGTCTAACAATTATCTTAAAAAATGCTCCACTTCCTTCGCCATCAGGGAAATGCAAATCAAAACTTCCCTGAGATATCATCTCACCCCGGTCAGGATGGCAAAAATCCACAATACAAACAACGACAAATGCTGGAGAGGATGTGGAGAGAGGGGAACTCTCCTACATTGTTGGTGGGAATGCAGGCTCATACAGCCACTCTGGCGAGCCGTCTGGAGATTCTTAAAGAAATTAAAGATTGAAATGCCATATGACCCTGCTATCCCACTTTTGGGAATAACCCCCCATGCAGCAGAGGTTCGCCTCGATAGCACAAGCTCGACCATGTTCATAGCAGCACTGTTTACAATAGCAAAGTCATGGAATCAACCTAAATGTCCAACAGTTGACGAGTGGATAAGGAAACTGTGGTACATCTATACAATGGAGTACTACTCAGCCATCAAAAATGATGAATTACTGGAATTTGCTGGGAAATGGATGTCATTAGAAACAATTATATTAAGTGAAGTATCCCAAACCCAGAAAATTAAGCGCCGTATGTACTCCCTAATAGGTGGCTCCTAGTACTAAACTCACCCAGCCCACATTGAGACACTCAAAAGTAAACCTATGAAACACAGTAATTGCAAGGATTATGAACAAGAGAGATGGGTTAAGAGGGCCACACCAGAAACAAGGAGAGAGGAGACCATGTTACAGCAGAGAAAATAGGCCTCCATCAAGGTCTGCAAGTAAGTAATGAGAAACCTGGTTAAGTTCACAGACGTTCTTTCCTGATCTCACCAGAAGGGGAGGGCATATAGTCTAGCAGATAAAAAGTAATCATTTTGCAAATGGGTGATGGACCCCTCCCTCAGTGAGGTTTCCTACTCTTATTACATCTACCCTTGAATGTGCTATTACAACAAGACTCCAGTTTAACAGCTTTTTGTCTCTGGCCAGGGGGTGACATACAGTGCCCAGCAGAATGGAGTGAAGGGAATTGCAGGAGCAGCAAAACTGCAAAAGAAAATCAACAAACCACAATCCAGAACTTCAGAGACTCTATATCAATCACATAGAACTAGGACAGCCTAATCTCTCCCCATCCTGGAGCTCAGGGACATTTGCGGAAGAGGGGGGCGGTAAGATTGTAAGAGCAAAAGGATGGGAGGAGCAACGATTTGCAAGATTCTCAACAATAGTTGGGGCCAAAGCAATCGTAATGGGACTTTGCATGCCCTGCGCAATGTCCAGCGCACTGTTGCCCTCATAAAGTCTAGCATCTGTTAAGGACACCGAGACCCCTGGAGGCAAGGGATTGACAGCCATAGTAGTGATCTTATGCTTAAGGGGAACAAGAGAAAGGGCTTATGGAAATGCCACTGGGTCTTTATATGTCATCGGAGAGGAGGACCCAATGGAGAGTTAGGCGTACACAATAAAGGACTCTCTGGGAATTGGGGGGGAGGCACTGGGGGAAGGGGAGGGGGAGGAGGGGGGAGGGAGGGAACTGGTAAAAAATTTTAAAATGTATAATTAAATTTTTAATAAAAAAAAAAAGAGAAGAAATCAAAAAAAAAAAAAAAAGACTTCTGCATACCACGGGAAATAACCATCGGGGTGAAAAGACAGTGAAAGAATGTCCTTGCCAACTACATATCAGATAAAGGAGTGATATCCAGTATATACAGAGAACTGAAAAGATTAAGCACATACAGAAAGACATATCTCCTACAAACACCGCACACGTATACACACACACACACACACACACACACACACACATCAATAAATGGACAATGAGCCAGATAGCTTTACAACAGCCAATAAATACTTCCAAAATGTATTCAATATCCTTAGCTATGGGGGAAATGCAAATTAAAATTGCTTTGAGATTCTGTCTCGCATCAGTTAGAATGGCAAATATGGGGCCGAGGAGATAACTCTGAAGGTAAAGGCACTTGCCACCAAGCCTAATAACTGGAGTTCAATCCCTAGAACCCACAAGGTAGAAGGAGAGAACTGATTCCTGCTAGTTGTCCTCTGACCTCCACACACATGCTGCACATTCACACACATACATGACAAATGTTAAAAAAAAAGATAAAATTTGAAGAAAAAAAGAAAACCAGCACTGGTTAGGATGTGGCGAAAGGATGTTTATTCATTGATGGTGGGATGATAAACATGGAAATACTGAAAACAACCCAGCTCTACCACCCCTGGGCATGTGCCCGAAGGACTCCAAGTCCACAGAGCACAGCAACACCAGTGTATCCATGTGTATAGCTGAGCTGGTCGCCATAGCCAGGAACTACAACCAGCCTGAGGGGCATCGACGGATGGATAGTGAAGATGTGCTGCATATTCGGAGTGGAATTTTCTGTAGGCACAAAGAGAAAGGAAATCATGACCTTTTCAGGAAAAGGGAAGCCATGGAGACCATCATTTCAAGTGAAATAAGCCAGATGCAGAAAGACAAATGCTCCATGGGACTGCTCATATGCAAAGCCTACATTAAAATGCGGGGGGAGCTAATCAAACAAGCCCCCAAAATTTAGAATCTCCCGAGGAGTTTCATGCTGAAGAAGGAACAGGCTGAGCCTGACACCAGCCAGAGGAGGAGCTTGCCTCCAGGAAGAGATTCCACACAGCGCTGACACCTCCTCAGCCCACCTTGCAGGAGCGACTGGAGCCCAGTGATGGGTCAGGGATGGGCGGGGCCACAGCTTGATCAGGACTGCTGAGCTGGGCAGATCTCTGGCCCTCTGTGCAAACCTGAACTGCATGTCAGGACCCTGAAGGTGGGCTTGGGGGGGTCACTAGATCTTTGGGTTCCTCCTCCTGATATACAGACATTGAAAAAATCTCTTCTCTGCTTGTCGCTATTAATTTGTTTCTTTGACCTATTTAGAATAGGTGGCCAGGACTCAGTTGATAGGGCTGCCAGGGTTGAAGCTCTGTGTGTGTGCTATGTGTAGTGCGTGTGATGTGTGTGGGCATATGTATGTGTGTGGTTTGGTTTGTATGGGGTGGATAGTGGCCTGTGATATTTGTATGTGAATGGTGTTCGTATGTGTGTGTGCATGCACGTGTGTGTGTGTGTGTGTGTGTGTGTGTGATGCTTGTGTGGTATATGTGTGCACCTGATGTCTGGGAGAGGGAATGTATGTGTGCCCATTGTGTACATACAGGTATGCAATTGTATTTGTACCTGTTGTGTATACATGTGTGTGTGGTGTTTTATGTGTATGTGGTGTATAATGTGTATTTTGTGTGTGTTTTGTGTGCATGTGTGTGTGTGTGTGTGTGTGTGTGTGTGTGTGTGGTATATGTGTTCCTGGTGTGTAGGGGGGGTATGTGATAGCATGCATGTATTGTGGGAGTGTGTAAGATAATGTATGTGCGTGTGTGTGTGTGTGCTATGTGTTTTGTGTGATGTACATGGTATGTGATATGTGTTGTTCCTGCATGTATGTGTGTGCATGTGTGTATGTGGTGTGTGATGTGTATGATGTGGTGTATGTGGTGTAAATGTGGTATGTGTTGTGCCTGTATGTGTACATGTGTGTGATGTGTAATGTGTGTGATGCGCATGGTGTGTGTAGTGCGAGTGTGATATGTGTTGTGCCTGAATGTGTGCACGTGTGTGGTGTGTGTGATGTGCATGGTGTGAGTGTGGTATGTCTTGTGCCTGCATGTGCGCATGTGTGCACGTGTGCATGTGTGTGGGCCACGAAACCGGAGAGAGGGCTGAGATGGAGGAAGGCATCTTCGGGGAAGTATGAACAGGGGAATGATAGAAGTTGTGAGACAGGAAAGCAGAAAGGGCGGCTGAGTGGAGAAGGAAGGGACAGTTGTCCAAGAGAGGAGAGAACAAGAACGAGGTAGACGTTGGAGCGAGAGCAGGGCCTGAAATAGCAGCAGTGAGATGGACATAGGTGAAGCTGACACAGGACAGACAGGACCCCCCACACACACACACACCGCCTTGGCTGCATGCAACAAACAGCACACACAAGAAAACCCACAGCACACGAGAGGGGGACGTTATGCCTCGGAACTACAGGGGGGCTGAGGCTGGTGGGCAACTCTCCCATTCTTGGGGTATAAACTGGCTCCATTTCTGCTTTAAATATACTTTTGAAAGAGAAAGAAACGCATGCCTGCCATCGGCCTCAGGTGGAGGTCAGAAAACAACTTTCAGAAGTCAGTTCTCTCCTTCTACCATGCGGGCTTCTGGGGATCAAACTCAGATTGGCAAGTAGATGCCTGACTCACCGAGCTATCTCATGGGCCCAGCTGTCTCAATTTCTATGTCACTCATGTGTCCCTGGTCAAATTCTTTGTCCTTAGACACAAGAAAATACAGACACACACACACACACACACACATACACACACAATCCCTTATAATTCCAGTAATTCTTGGTAATTTTTGCACGATCTTCCTCAGACTTTTCTCTCCTGCAAGTCAGGTAGTTTTACATCGTTAAGGAACAATTACACGCACGTTTTCACTTGCCCTTTTACACACGCGCATCCTCCTGTCATTAAATATTCTTATTTCAAAAATTATGCATTTCCAAAGGGAACACGTACCCCTGAGGGGGTCAGCCATGTCTTTAAGAAGGCTGGTGGTTATTATAATTTAAAATGTGGGTGCACAGAAAGGAGGTGACACGAGATCACCCTTTGGACAAGCTTCATTAGGAGATGGGGCTGGGAGGGGGGGATCTGGCCTTCGGGGCTTCCTCAAAAGACGTGGCTGCTACATGCAGCATGGAGGGGGCCGCGAAGACAGGGACAGCAGAGACACATCGTGGGCGCAGGGAGCCACAGACAGCCTTCCCTTTGTGAATGGAAGTTTCTGGACAGAAGCTGGTAACCCTGCCCAGATGGCTGACTGATGGGAGGCTCAACGATGTGGAGGGGTTGGAATGCTGCAAGTCCAGAGCCAGATTGTCCCGGGCCGTCTTTAGCCCCCTCGATCGCCATCTGTGGCCCTCCTCTGTGTGTGATCCAACGCCCTGGTGACTATTAGGTACATTCTTTGGAATGTCCAACCACAACCCTAGTTTCTACCAACCAGAACATTCTCAGACAGCATCTAAGGCTCGTCCCCACTTTGCTGAAACCTGCCTGCCTGATGTTTCCACCAATGTATTTGAGAAGCGTCTTGATTGAGGATTTCTTCTGTTGTGTGATTATGAAATCTCAAGAAACTGTTACCACAGTGGACTGTGGAATCTGGGGCAGCCTGACTCTGTGTTCCTGCCATGGACACTCACAATTGGCTCCAGAAGGAACTCTCTTTTCACCCTTTAAGGTAAAAGCTGTGCTTCTTGCATTAACACCTTCCAATCCTCAAACACTAGGACAGGTATAAAGATGTTCAGGGGGAGTCTCAAAGGCGGGGAGAAAGAGAGAGAAAAATCTATTTTGGAGAGAAAGAGAGAGAAACAGAGAAGAGAGAGAACGAGAGAGGAGAGAGAGAAGGAAGAGAGAAAAGAAAGAGAAACAGAAAGAGGAGGAGGGATCTAACCCTATTACTAAGATCACTTCAACCCCAAGGGAACCCAAATATGAAGCTCTTCTCTCCCCAGTCCCTCCTGCCCACGAAGTCACTCTCTCACCTGGCTTGAATGAATTAACAGCTTCCCCATCCCAGCCACCCGCAGGCAGCTGCCCTATCCCCAGGGTGTTAATTCCCACCTGGGAAGAAGGGGGTTGTGAGGGGCTTACCACTGCTGCAGACCTTTTACATTTCAGTAAAGTTTCTTGGCATGGTTGAGAAGTGAATTAGGGTCTTCCCTGCAGGGGGCTTTCCCTGGCTGGGCTGTTCAATGTTTTGCTACCAAGCACTTCTGGAAGTCTCAGGGTACTTGTGGTCTAAGTGTCCCCAGCACTGGATGAGCACAAGTGTTGGGCACAGGACATGTTCCTCTGGACAGTCTAGGCAGAGAGACTCATGCTGTGAGTGGCAGGTCCTTCCCAGGAGCCCATAGCTCTGAACACCCCCTACTACCCGCAGCGGCTGCAGCTGTCAGCGATGGGCCCTGAGATGGGCACGCGCACATAGACATATACACAGACACATAGACATACATGCACACACACACACACACAGACACATAGACATATACACACACAGACACATAGACATATACACACACACAGACATGCACACACACATACACAGAGACACACAGAGACACAGACACACACAGACATAGACACAAACACAGACACAGAGACACACATACAGAGACACAGACACACACACAGACACAGACACACACAGATACACAGAGAGACACACACAGACACACACAGACACAGACACATGCACACACAGACACATATACATATACACACAGACATACACAGAATACAGACACACAAAAAGACACACAGACACACAAAAAGACACACACACAAACATATACATACACACAAGCAGACATACAGACATGCACAGACTGACGCAGAGGCATACATACACACACACATACACACACACACATACATACAGTAATCAACTATTTGTGTCTCTGGCACTCAGGCAAACTAGCATATGCCAAGCACCCACAGATTCCTCACCAGACCCTCTTTCTCTTTCTCTGACCAGGAAAAGGAGCTTGGCTCCCACTAGGAATGTTCCCTAGGGATTAGCAGACTGGAGGAGAAACCTTACCTCCAGTTTCCCAGGCAACACTAGAATTCTTCGAGTTCTCCAACACACCTACTTCAAACTCCTCCCTGAAATTCATCCTCTTGAGCCTCCTGTCAATCACCTGGCCAGGGTCCCAGACCCCTGGAAATCTGATCCACCTGGAGGATTGCTAAAGAGCTGGGAGAAAGGTGGGGAGATGACTTAGGGGTTAAAGACTTTGCCTTACAAGCAACAGGACCTGAGCTCAGATCCACATAAAAATGCCAGTCAGATATGGTGGTGACCTGTAATTCCAGCTCTAGACCTGGGAAAAACCCAGAGGAAAGCATGAAGGAGGTAGAGCAATCCAGGATGACTCCTGGGGTCACCCTGGGGCCTCCACAAGCATGCACATTCCGAGTTGCTCTGCCACCTTACTGCTTTGCTTCAGGGTTTTCCAGACTCTATATCCAGAGCTGGAATTACAGGGCACTGTTATTTTTCCACTTGGCATTTTTATGTGGGATCTGAGGATCTGAACTCAGTTCCTTTTGCTTGTGAGGCAAAAGCTCTGACCCCTGAGCCATCTCTCCAGTGCACTGATCACTTTTTAAATAAATATTCTATATCATTGTGAAGCACGCCAAGACAGTCAGAAAAGAGAAATGTTCATCTTAGTTCATTTTGCAAAATGTCAGGTTGGGAAGACAAGAGACTGGAGAAAACATATCAAGTTAATGTATGAAAGGAAAAAAAAAACAGTTGACATAGGTGCTATGTAAATGAAGATGAAGAGCCCAGAGTTGCTTGCGTCTGTGCCTCCCCCAGTCTTCTTCCCTATTCTCAGGGTGTCTCTCTCTCTCTCTCTCTCTCTCTCTCTCTTTCTTTGTCTCTCTCTCTCTTTCTAAACAGCCTCTCTTTCTACTTCTAACTATGAGTCCGTGATGCAAGAAGCCAAAGGGTGGAATACACACATTCATAGAATCAACATGGTCCAAATTCAGACACAACACAGTCGGGGGGACAGTCTAAGCATTAGTCATTTCTCGACCATTTCCCACAACTTAACCTCCTCTTTTTTGGACGGTCTCCCTTCCTGGTTTGATGCGTGGATAAGATGCATTTTGCTCTGGGGTTTCAAATGTCATTGACTCCGTCTGCTGCATCAACAAACATAAACAACCTTCTCATGGAACTATTTCACACACAAACACACTGAGGCTGGGTATGGCCCAATCAACTAATCCAACGTTGTTTAGAAATCTGTCCATCTGAGAAGTAGCGCTAGATCCCTATCTCTCAAGCTATATACAAAATGAAAGCCCCAAGAGCTCAAGCAATTTAAGCATAGAAAGAACGCTGTGGAGACAAGACAGCACGTCCTCTCGCATGTGAACAGTGTATGTAAGGCTAGACCCACGAAAGCATCAGGGATACTGGCTAGGATACTGAGTGGGAGGGGGCGTGGGTAATATGGGGTGAAAATGACTTGAATCCGTTGCATTCTTGCCTGAAACTGACAAAGGAATTCAAAAGGAGATTGACAACACATTCTTGGACTGCCAATCAGCCAGAAGCAAACAATGATCTAAAAAGTTTGGATTCATGGAAATCGATTTGAAATTCACATAAGGATAGTAGAGGGTAGGTCGGTGGTGCAGGGGGTAGAGTGTGTACCTGGCACACCGAGGCCCTGAGCTCCATGCCCAGGACGGCACAGACCAGGTGTGGTGACACAAGCCTGTCATCCCAGCACCTGGAAGCAGGAAGACCAGCTGAAGGTTATCCTCGGCTACAGAGGCCATCGGAGGCTAGCCCGGCTACGTGAGACCCTGTCCCAACAAAAGACCAGAGATTCTGAGATCTCTTGCCCAGGGGAGCTCTGATCTCACGCCCCAGGTCACTTGGAAAGGCAGCAGGTTGCATAGGATTGGTGAGAGAGTCACCAGCTGCTGGAACAAACTTCAAAAACCTTCACTGTGAGTGTTTTTTTGGTTAAAAGAGCAGTTCTTACAAAAAAGATTGGGGGAAACAGGACACTGCACCAACCTAAAGACATGACCCTGTTTGGGGTGTGACAGTAGCCACCAGTCAGAAAACGACAGAAAGATGCTGGAAAGGACTTTTGCAGGTCCCCACACATCCCCGGCTGTCTACAGAGACCATTCAGAAAGAAGCCATGGCCCTGAGCAATCGCACAGCACTATGCATCCCTCACTCCACACCAAGCCACCGACAGAGCCAGGCCGGGTGCACAGACTCTAGTATCTGAACACAACCTTCATGCTGTCTAACTACTTCACTGTCTGACCACTATCTGACCAAGGTGCCACAATCAGGAAGGAAGTCAGACTAGAAAAATGAACATGAGTGTAAAAATTCTGAGAAGAGAGACTGCTGCCATGTTCTGCAAAAGAGATAGTCTACTGGTTTCCTTCCTTCCTTCCTTCCTTCCTTCCTTCCTTCCTTCCTTCCTTCCTTCCTTCCTTCCTTCCTTCCTTCCTTCTTCCTTCCTTCTCCTTCCTTTCTTTCTTCCTTTCTTCCTCTCTTTCTCTTTCTCTCTGTCATAGTTAAGCACAGGTATCAACTTGACTATTGAGGGTTTGAACTCTGGGCACAGTTGTAGAGAGTCGATGGTTGCATTAAGCCCAAAGCAAACCTGAAGGAGACTGTCTAGCTGATGGGGAAGGCCCAGCCCATGGTGGGTGGGATTAGGCCCTGAAATAAATCATAGAGAGCTGATTGAGAGAGTTGGCATCCTTCTGTTCACTTGGCCAGACATGCTAGTCTGACAAGTAAGGACTGTCTGTCTCTCAGCTGTTATGCGATGGTGTGGCCAGTTCCCTCAGTGCTGGTATTGGTGCGTGCTCTCCCATCAACTGGACTAAGAACTGTAGCCAGGAATTGTAAGAGAGAATAAACCCTTGTTCCCTTAAACCATTTGATGGTCATTTATCAGGAACCATGCAGGCGAACTGCAACAGAATTTAGTACCCAGGAAGTGAGGTGTTGCTGATAAATCTGATTATGTGGACTCTGTGGCTTTTGAACGGTTTCGCTGGACAAAGTTTGAAATGTTTGAAGATTTTGACTTTGTGGATTACCAATACCATTCTGCAGAGTTTGGTAGGCCATTTGGAAAATTGCAATGCTGAGAGAGTAATGAATTGTTTGGGCCCAGTTTCTGAGGAGGGGAACAAGGACTTTGAACACGATGGACTGGTTTGCTTGATAGTGGAGAGCTATGTTGGTGGCCGTGAACCTCTGGATGTGCAAAGGGCAGGCAGCAGAATATCTGCTGCTGTTGGAGAAATGAGTATCAGTGAAGGAAAATCTAGTGACTTTGCACTGGGACGGTGGAAGACATGAAAACAGCCGTAAGGCGAGTTCGTGATATGAAAACCCATATTTCTTTAGGGGCTGAAAGCCCAAGTTGAGGCTATTTCTTGCCCTTTGAAAGTTTCAGCTACCTAGAAAAAGGCTTTTCCAGAGTCAGCAAACTAAAGTTGGTACAGCTGTAGCTCCAGTGGACCAAGCTGCATTTCAGCCTCACTGTGGACTCTGCTGGCGTCCCTCAGGTGGTACTGGTTTTGGTGTACGATTACAGGGTTAGTGGAGAGCAGCAAAGCTTGGCACCAAGGGGCAGGTGTAGTAGAGTTCCTGCAAAGAAAGGTGAAGCTTATAGTTATAGAGGAACCCAGAGTACTGTTGGAGATGCCAGAATCGTGGGATGTATGCTGAGGATGACTGTGAATGGAGATTCAGCCTGGTTCAGAGAAGCTCTGCTTTTACAACTTTAAGCTGCAAACAGGGACTGGGAATGCCTAGAATCTTTGAGCCGCCTTGACTACATGATGAGCAACAGAAGATTGACACTGAAGTAAAGGATGCAGTAGTCGATTTACTGGACTTTGATCTTTTTAATGTTTTCTTATTGTTTTAAGATCCTTCTGTTTTAATGTTTTTTTTTATTTTTTTATTTATTCAATTGTGCGTGTATGTGTGTGTGTGTGTGTGTGTGTGTGTAGAACCACGGGCGAATTCAGGAACCACCATGGACCGCCTCCACTTCCTTCTTGTTTAATCTGCCCCGGGATTCACAGGGGGGTGCAGGCCGCCCCCGCTTCCGCCCGACGTCTAGGATCTGGGGTCTAGGATCCGAACTCAGGACCTTCCACCTGCAAGGCAGAGGCTCAACCCCTGAGCCACCTGTCCAGCCCCTGTTTTAATGTTTTATCTGATTTAATTTATTCTGATTTAAGAGTTTTAAGGTTAAACTTTGAACTTTTTAAATGTTGGAACTGAAGTTTTAATGAGAGAACATTTTAAAGTTGTCCATGAAATGTATTTATATTTTTAAGATAACTTTTAACATCTGTGGGGACAAGAAAAGGTTACAGTTTAAAAGTGCTATGTCTTTGTGTCAAGTTGACAAGGAGTGGAGTGTCATAGTTAAGCACAGGTGTCAACTTGACTGTTGAAGGTTTGAGCTCTGGGCACATTTGTGGAGAATTAGTAGTTGAGTTTAGCCCAGAGCGAACCTGCAGGATATTGTCTAGTTGATGGGGACGGTCCAGCCTATGGTGGGTGGGATTAGGCCCTGGAATAAATCACGGAAAGCTGGTTGAGAAAGTCGGCATCCTTTTGTTCACTTGGCCAGACATGCTGGTCTGGCAAGTAAGGATTGTCCATCTCTCAGCTGTTATGGGGTGACGGTGGCCAGTTCCCTCGGCCCTGGTGTTGGTGTGTGCTCTCCCTTCAAGCTGGACTGAGAACTGTAACCAGACTGTTGTAAGAAAGTAAACTCCTTGTTCCCTTAAGCTATGTGATGGTCATTTATCAGCAACTATGCAGGCGGACTGCAACACTCTCTCTCTCTTCTTTTTCTTTCTTTTTTTCTTTCTTTCTTTCTCTTTCTTTCCTTTCTTCCTTCCTTCCTTTTTCTTTCCTTCGTTCCTTCCTTCTTTCCTTCCTTCCTTCTCTCTCTCTCTCTTTCTTTCTCTCTTTCTTTTTCTTTCTTTCTTCCTTTTTTGTTGTGTGTGTGTGTTCATGTGTGTGTCATGTATGTGTGTATGTTCATGTGAGGTGTGTGCCTATTCATATGTGTGAATAGCTCCTGGGAAGTAGCTGATGAAGTTGTCCTTTGGCATCACACACACACACTCACTCACACTCACCCTCACACACACACCTCAGCTCTTCCTGTGGGTGTGACCAGTTCCTTGGCTCCTAATATTGGCATAACTCCTTCTGATCCATGCTGATAAACTGGAATCAAGAATCACAAACAAAAATAAAATGGCTTTGTTTCTTCAAGTTGTTTTGGTCCTGTAGTTAGATCAGCAACAGGAAGCATAACTGTAATAATGTCTTGATGAAACATGTCGCCAATAAAAATGTCATTTAAAAAATAAAGAAATAAGGATGATCTAAGTAGCTAAAACTGCAAGACTTCTTTGAAAACAGGAAAAAAATCTCTGTGGCTTTCAGTCAGGTAAACAGTTATTAGGTTTGACACCAAAAGTATAAACTAGAAGATAAACTATGAATAAATTACTTGAAGAAAATTTATGTGTTTTTTTTACTCTTTGACAGATAATATTAAAAGAAAAAGATGATGAGACGATGAGACTCTATTTCAAAAAAAGAAAGGAGGAAAAAGATAAGCCACATACTTGGAGACAATATTTGCAAATCTTATGTTTGATCAAGGATTTGTATCTGGATCATGCAAAGAATTCTTATATCTCAGTAATTAGAAGGTACTTTAAAAACATGTCACAGATTTTAATAGATGTGTCACCCAAGAAGGTAGATGAATAGCTGAGAAGGACATGAAAAGACACTCAACATCTTTTTAATCATAAGAGAAATGCAAATTAAAAATACAATAAGAAATCTCTCACTGCACACACACGCGCACACACACACACACACACACACACACACACAGCAACACCTAGAACTAGGTGACTGACATCCCCAAGTTATGGTAAGAATGTGCTTGTGAGTTTCAGGACAGTGCAGACACTTTGGGAAAGACCCTTGGGGCTCACTGGCCAGATCAGACTAATTGGTAAGCTCTGGGTTCGGTATGAGACTCTGACTCAAAAAAGAAAAAAGAAAAAGTCAGAAAGGTAGGCAGTGTCTGAGGAGCCACACCCAAGGGTGTCCCCCCATCTCTATGCACAAGTACATGCACATGTGCATGCTCCCCCATGTGTAAATACATGACACATACCCCCACATACAGAGAGAAAAACAAAATCAGGTAAAATAAATAGGGAGCACTAGAAAGCAGAGAGTTCAAACTATTTCTTCTATTCCCAATCAGAGTGCTGGGTTTGGATTGTATTGTGCTGCCCTTCAAGTTTATGCAGTTGTAGTTAGAATATTGATTATTCTGATCAGGTTGTGGCTTCACAGCCTGTACTTTCCCGTGGTCTGTCAGGAATACCTGGACATGTAACTAAGTATGTTGTGATGTGAATCTTGTGAAACTTGCCTGAATCTGGAATCAACCAACAAGCAAGCGCATTGGGCACAGCTGTGAGAGATTTCCTTTACCAATTTAACTGAGTTGGGAAGACCTTCCCCCCACCAAATGTGGGGTCCACCCTCGGGGTGGTGGCCCAGATAAGAGAGCCCGAGAGGGAGAAAGTTTGTCCTAACCTGCAGATCGGTTACCTCAGAGTACCTCTGCCCTGTCTGGCCAGTGGGTTATCTGTGGTCAACCATGATCTGAAAACACCAGAAAATTATTATTTATTTGTGAGGGAGAGAGAAACAGAGAGGAAAGGAGAAAGAAAGAGAGAGAGAAAGCATGTATATCATAGCACACCGGTGGAGGTCAGAGGACAACTTCAGAAGTGTGTTCTTTCCTTCCATCGTGTGGGCTTATGGGCTCCAACACAGGTCTCCAGGATTGTGAGTGGGTGGCTTACTAACTGAGCCATCTCTCTGGCCACTTCTCTGAGGACTGAAGTTCCTCATGGCATCCTTCTTGGGGAGTAGACATTTGGGGTTACCTAGGAGGAGGGAGAATACCTATGTCTTCACACAAACCTTCTCCGTGTTTTGCACGTGTGACCCCTGTTCCTGGAATATCAACTGCCTTCCCATCACACATCAGAATGGAACTGAACATACACTTCTGGAACATTGGGCCCTGAGATTAAATGTTCCTAAGACAGGGCTGAGCAGATGGATCAGCAGGTAAAGCACTTGCTGCAAAGCATGAGGACCAGAATTCGAATCCCCAGCGCCCACAAAAACGCAGGGTAGGCATAACAGTCTTCCTTCAGCCCCAGTGCTTGGGATTTGGAGACAGGCATACCCAGAACAAGTTGGCTGGGTAGAGTAGCTCAACTGGTAAGCTCTGTGCTCACAAGAGACCCTCTTCCTCCATGCATACGATGGAGAGCGATAGCAGGAGACACCCAAAATCAACCTCTGGCATCCACATCTCTCTCTCTCTCTCTCTCTCTCACACACACACACACACATCCCTATGCTCCCACACCGGTATATGTATGTCCACATATGCATACCACACATATACATATGCAAAAAAGAGGCTCCCCTGATGACCCCTGGGGTCCGTTCATTGTAGGGCTCAGTGTTCACATTGTTCTACCATGCTGAAGAAAGAAAAATCACAGGTGTTTGGAGAATTTTCCATTCAAGAGAAAAGCACCCCATCAGGCAACAGCCCCACTCCTGATCCTCCCTCCCCTTCAAGCCCTCAGCTCAGAGGTGGGTGGGGTCACCCTCCAGGACTTCACCTGGCTGTCTACTAGTCACACTCCTCCCTCTCAGGACACAGAACACACGTCCAGTGCTTCAAGCCACTCCAAGCACCAGTGACCAGAAAGGAGACTGACAGCAGATTGCATCAGAAATCTCACTAATTATGAGTCTTTCGACAGTGGCCTTATTACTCTATTGAACTTTTTTCTTTTGTCTTCATTCTCTTTGGGTCTTTTTTGAGCTACCAAATTCTTCATGGTTGTAATGGATAATAAAAGGATTTCCCCTTGAGAATGTCATTGTGAAGGCTCAGAATTAGGTTCCACTTAATAAGGGAGAACATGCGAAGTCTGGCTTTGTGTGCTTGGGACACTTCACTCACTATTATTTCCTCCAGTTTCCACAGAACCAAAGGATGGGAATAGGAGGAAGTAGACTGGACCCACGTAGGAAAAGTGTGGAGGGTGGGATGAGATGAGAACAGAAGGGAAGGGAGGGAGGAAGGGAGGAGAGAACAAGGGAAGCAAGGAGCAAACATATATATATATATATATATATATATGTAAATTTAATACATTTATTTTTAAAAAAATAGAAGGGCCAAGGAAAGAAACTTCAAAGCAACTTCGGAAAGGTTTAAAGACAAGGCCCTCCCTCCTTCCCCCTTCCTCTCCCTTTCCCAAATAGTGAAGAGTTAATCACCTGTAATGAAGTTCTCCTCATTATGCGACTCCTCCCAGCTACAAGGCAGGTCTGAAATCAGTTCTGGAGGGCAGGGTTTGCAAGGCAACAGCTGCCTGGGGAAGGTCAGGAGTTCTGCACCATGAGCTATGAACCGGCTCAAGTGGTCTTCTTCGAGTGAGAGGGCTTCTAGAACATTCTCTCCCCTCAGACTCCAGGCTTCCTGAGTGTTGATGCTCATTACTGGGTGAATGAGGTCAGGGTCGTCACTTGGGCTTCCTGGGGACCCGTTTGTGGCTCTGCTCTGTGGCCGCAGCCCAGAGCTCTTGCCTCAGCTGCTCTGCTGGGACCATTTAGCAGCCCAGAAGAAGCAGGTAATGAAGTGTGGAGTCAGAGGGAACAGGTAAGCTCTCTCCTGGCTGCTCCCCTTCTCTGCCTCTTACTTTTCTGTAGATGGTTCTTTTTACCTCCCCCTTCCCCCCTCCCTCTCCCTCTCCTCCTCTTTCCCTCTCTCTCACTCACTCTTGCTCTGCGTGTGTTGTATACATGTATGTGTATACATACATGTACGCCCACACAGTATGACACATCCAGAGACCAGAGAAAGACATTCAGGTATCCTGCTGTATCATTCTCCACCTTATTCCCTTGAGACAGGGTCTGTCCCTGGCCTAGAGCTAGGCTGGCGACCAGCAAGCCCCAGGCATCTTCCTGTCTCTGCTCCCCCCACACTGGGAATATAGGGACTGTGTGTGTGTGTGTGTGTGTGTGTGTGTGTGTGTGTGTGTGTGTGTGTGTTTACGTAGGAGGTGTGAATGCATGCCTACGTGTGCATGTGAGTTCACACAAGCATGGAGGCCAGAGGTCAACCTTAGATGTCCTCCTCAGTCTCTGCCTTCCTCACTGGAGACAGGGTTGCTCAGTTTGACCTGGGGCTCCACACTCAAACTGAAATGAGAACCAGGGGGATCCGATCCAGAGAGTCCCAGGGATGGGCCTGTCTCTGTGCCCCTCGGGCTGGCATTCCGAGGATCATCACACCCAGCTTTTTCTAACAGGTTTGGGGACTAAACACAGGCCCTGATGCTTGTGTGGAGGCACTTTTGCCAGCTGAGCCAGGCCCTCAGCCCTAGGCCCTGAATCACTTTAGCAGACCTGACTCCTGTGGACAAGTCCAGGAAAAAGCTAATGACACCCACCAACAGACGTCCGGAAAATGCAAATAGAAAGTACGAAACCCATGTCACAGGACACACACATGGATTAAGGGCCAAATAGGAAACTTTTTTGTTCATATGTGATTGCATGGAGCCTGGGCTGACCCCAAACCCTCTATGTAGCTGAGGATGACCTTAAGCTTCCAATCCTCCACCTCCCAGAGGCTAGAATGGCAGGCATGGCCACCACATCTGGTTTCATCCAGCATAGGGGAGGACTTCGTTAAGGACTTACTTGTGTATGCTAGGCTCTACCAACTGAGCTACATCCCCAGGTCCCTTTACATAGAATTTTGGCAAGAAAAGTGTTTATCCTTCTATGTGTGTGTGTGTGTGTGAGAGAGAGAGAGAGAGGGAGGAGGCGGAGATGACTCCAGATATCCCAATATCCAGTCCAAATGGTAACTGCTGAAAAGTTTGCCTACAGAGGGGCTGGCTAGAGGTGTGGAAGAAGATGCAGGAGAGAGATATCTTTCTGGAAGGTCACTGGGCAGCACTTAGCAACAGAAGGGTGGCTGCTCAGGGGTCATAGCCCCACACACTCTCCTTTCCCCTGGATCTGTTCTCTCTGTTCCAATTTCAACCTGGTGGTGCCTTGGGGATACACAATAAAGGGGGGATCATCCCCTTGAAGTCTCAGAAATGAATTCCTTCACTATAGGAACTGGCACTCAAAAAAAAAAAAAAAAAAAAAAACCTGGATGCCTTAATAATTAAAGAGAAACCTTAAAAGTTCCTTCAATGAAGGTTCATGGCTATAAAAGTAATAAATGAAGCGCTTCAACTGCCAGGCTGTGGGTCAAGTTAATAATCCAATCCAGGCAGAGCAAAGGGCCGCAGTCACGTTGCCACGGCGCCCCCTGCTGTCCGGAAGACACGAGGCGTGTAGCCAACCAAGGTTTCTGCTTTGCACAGGGGACTTGCCTTCCAGCTTAGTAAAGCCTGGCTTTCCCTTGCCAGGCAGGCTGGCCTCCTGCTTCTCCGGAAGGATCAGGTGTCCTGGTGTTCTTTGTCTGGACTCCAGGGACCTGTTCCTTTATTCCAGGACTTGGTCATTTTACCCTATGTTTTAGTCAGATTGTCTAGAGATGCAGAATTGACACAATGAATATATATACATGGAATGTATTAAGTTGGCTTACAGTATGGCCAAGGTAGTCCAACAATTGCTGCTAGTAGCTGAGGTAGTCCAACGATGGCTGCCAGCAGCCAAGGTAGTTCAACGATGGCTGCCAGTAGCTGCTCAGTTCAGTAGTCAAGTGGATGATGGCTGAACGCTGGAGAATTCCTAGAATCTTCAGTCTAGCCAACGACTAGGAGGGTGGGAAGGCTAGAGGGTCGAAGAAACCGTGCGGCCGTAAGGAAGAGTGATTTCTAGCACAGCTGCAAGAGGGCATCTGTTCTCTTTGGTTGCTCCTTTTTATATGATGCAGCACTGGGAGGATCCTATGAGAGCTTTGGAGGGTCTGATAAGATCTAGGGTGGGTACAATCCTATCAAGTAGTCTCAGTTGATCCTTTCCAGAGGTGGTCTCAGCCCATCTTAGTTAATACCAGATGTGTCAAGTTGACACCCAGACTTAATTATCACATCCTGGCTTACCTTCTTCAATAATTTCAGTGTGGACTGCCTTTTCCAATCCCCCTCTCTCTTCCAGTCTCTCTCTCTCTCCTTCAGCTGGCCACTTACCCTGTGCCCACAGTACACCTTGGTTTGCACCCTTACAAACAACCTGCCATTCCCGGGGTCTCTGCCCACCCTCTTCCCCAACCCTGGCTTAGTCCTCCCCAATTCTACTACCCACCTGGGTGCTTGCTCAAATTCAAGATTCCTGGGACCTCTGAATGAGACCTGCTGGGATTCTAGATCCTACATTTAAAAGAAGTCCCCAGGGCTGGAGAGATAACTCAGGAGTTAAGATTCTGCCTTGCAAGCAGACGTCCCAGATTCAGATACCTGTCTAAAAACACCAGGCAGAAATGGTGGCTACCTGTATTTTCAGCCCTGATGGACATAGCCTGGGAAATCTCAGAGCAAAGCAAAAAAAAAAAAAAAAAAAAAAAAAGGTAAAGGCAACCCAGGATGATTCCCAAAGTTACCCTTGGGCCTCTACAGGGACATATAGTGCCTTCTGATATACACACATACACACACAAAATAAATAAATAAATTTTAAACATAAATAGATAAACAAGTCTCCCAAGACAATTCTGGCATGCACACACAGTCTGTTTGTCTATCTTCCATCATCTACCTATTCATCTATCTAGTATCATCATATCATCTATCCAGCTATTATCTATCATCTTTCTGTCATCTATATATCATCTATCTACACCATCTCTTTATATGTATCATATATCTATAGCATCTCTCTATAATCTATCATCTATTATCTATATGTCTACCATTTAGTTTATCATCTACCTATTATTTATCAATCATCTATCATCAACCTATCTGTATCATCTCTCTATCACTATCATCTGTCATCTCTCTACCTATCATCTGTCTATCATCTATCAATCCATCACAACTTTAAATTTTTTTTTAGTTTTACCAATTCACATGACCTTGAGCAGAAATCACTATGCCATAATCATGTAAGTACAAGCTTAAGACTTTGGATAGATTGTTGACATATTTGGCATTTTCTCTCCACTGAAGGCAGGTGCCATGTGTCTATCTCTACCCAATGAGACATGCACAGCAGTGACTTAGACCATACCCTTCAAGATACTGGGGGAGTCTGGCATTCTCTTCTCCCTCTCCCAGTACCAGCAGCATCCAATGTAGAAGGTCCTTCTCCAGCCTGGCTCAGGGATGGAGTTTTTGACTGACCACAGGGGAATGACGTACACACACAGGCAGCTGTGACATCGAGAGCCATAGTTACCACAACCCAGCTTAACTTTGCCTGGGTTGACTGACACAGGTTTCATCACTTGCTATTCAACCTCACATCCATGACTCCTTGTAATGGTTAGTCTAAGTCGTCAACCTGACTTCAGAGCTGAGTCTCTGGCGCACCTATGAAGAATGATTTCAAAGGCAACTTTTGAGCAAGATCTAATCACATGCTTGATGTGGGAAGACCCAGACCACACCCAGACCACAGTGGTTGGGACCATTCCCTGGGCAGGTGGGCAGGAAGGAGACACTGGTTCAGTATCTGGCAAGCATCGGTCCTGGCCCCTCCACGATAGCTAGGATGAACTGTTTATAACCTGAGATCGTCGCAAGCTGGGCTGGGTGTTCACGGCAGCATCAGAACTATTAGCCAAGACACTTCTCCCAATTCCAAATGGAGCCTCTGGTTTCATCCCGGACACGACACTACAACACTCTCTGCCTTCTGCTCCTGTCCACAAATGGCTCTTGAAAACACACCCTCACCCTCAAAGTCCATTTCGAAATCACTTTCTGAGCAAAGCCTTCCCTTTGATGGGCTGGAATGTCCTAGAATGTCTCCTCCTTCCAACCATCCAGCTAGATGACTGGGCAGCCTGCTCGCTTTTATTTTTTTTATATTTTTTAACATTTTTTATTATTATTTCTGCTCATACAAACTTAATAGGTACACCAGTTCCCTCCCTCCCTCCCCCCCCCGGCCCCCTGCTCCCCCTCCCCTCACCCCTCCCTCCCCATCCCCCAGTGCCTCCCCCCCCCCAATTCCCAGAGAGTCCTTTAATGTGCATGCCAAACTCTCCTCTGGGCCCTCCTCTCCGATGATGTACAAGGACCCAGTGGCCTTTCCCTGAACCCTTTCCCGTGTTCCCCTTAAGCATAGGAACACTACTGTGGCTGCCAATCCCTTGCCTCCAAGGATCTTGGTGCCTTTAGTAGATGCTAGACTTTGTGAGGTCAATAGTGTGTTGGACATTGCGCAGGGCGTGCAAAGTCCAATTATGATTGCTTCGGCCCTAACTTGTGTAGAGTATCTTGCAAATCATTGCTCCTCCCATCCTTTTGCTCTTACAATCTCACCGCCCCCTCTTCCGCAAATTTCCCTGAGCTTCAGGATAGGGAGAGATTAGTCTGGCCTAGTTCTAGGTGGTTGATATAGAGTCTCTGAAGTTCTGGATTTTGGTTTGTTGATTTTCTTTTGCAGTTTTGCTGCTCCTGCAATGCCCTTCACTCCATCCTGATGGGCACTGTATGTCACCCCCTGGCCAGAGACAAAAAGCTGTTAAACTAGAGTCTTGTTATAAGAGCACATTCAAGGGTAGATGTAATAAAAGTAGGAAACCTCAGTGAGGGAGGGGTCAATCACCCATCGCTTTTATTTTTTTATGAAACCCCCAAAGGTCATAAATTCCTTGAGTCTGATGTCTCCATTCCCCAAGATCTTGTGCATAGTTGATCTCTAAGCAAAGAGTTCTTGAATTCAATTAGTATTGTCAAATGCTACTTGATATATGTATGATGTTAACAAAGGTAGATTTGAAAGAATATGCAACCTGCTCATGAAGAAGCCAAATGAGATGTGGAAAGTCGTTTTAAAAAATTTGTATATGTGTAAATATGTATTTGTGTATGTGTTCAAAAGGCCACTTGAGTGTGTGCCTGTGGAGGCCCAAGGATAATCCTTCGCCTCCTTTTTGCTTTGCTCTGCATTTCCCAGGCTCCTTTCAGAACCGGAATTGCAGGCTGCTGCCATTTCCACCCAGCATTTTTACATGGTATCTGGGATCCAAACTCAGATCCTTTTGCTTACGAGGCAGAGGCTTTAACCCCTGAGCCATCTCTCCAACCTAGCGTCATTTATGATAGCAAAGATTCCTAGTGAATTAAATACAACTCAAATTTTAGTCTCTTCTCTTTTCTTCTTTCCTCTCTCCCCTCTCTTTCTGCCTCTTTCTCCACATGCGCGTGTAAAATCATCTACAAAAGCTAAGCAACACTTCCCTTTTACTCCTCTTCTTCCTTGATCAGCCCAAATTTTGCGATCATTTTATTTTGTCCTTGGGGTGATCATGTACATGCAGTTAGGTGGATCCCTCCCCCACTCCTCCACCAGCTCTGAAATCTCACCAAAGACAATCATGATCCCGCACATATTCTGGGTTATTGGTTCTGTTGTTACCTGTCTATATGCTAGGGATGATGATATCTGTGACCTGGTCGTCTGACACATGCCTTAAATGTAGGAAACTGGGCTTCCTCATTAGGGTCCAGGTTCAACTGCAGGGGCCAGGGGCCGCCCTGCAGATGGGGACCTCCTCCGTGATGAGTAGCCAGGTCTCTTTCTATTCCCTCCAGCTTCTGTTAACCTCAGGAGCCATCTTGTCTGTCACTGTAAGAACTGCTCAGCGTCCTTCAGAATTGACTTTGAAAAGGAAAAAGTGATATTTTTTCATTGTGCTTGAAAGTCTCCTTGGAGCTCAAGAAAAGGCATCCTTGTGCCTACTGGGGACACGGAGTCGCTGGCAGGGCACTTCAGATCTGCCATCTGTGCAGAGGGAGCACTGTCTTTGGGGCCCCAGTTCCCCAGTGCAGGGGGAGGTCCTATGGAAGTCTCAAAGTGACACACAAATACAGGAGATACAGTATTTCCACAGAGCTCAGAAGCATCTGTGTGTGCACAGACGGCACAAAACAAGGACTTTAAAGCAGTATTTTATTAATTTGAGAGAGAGAGAGACAGAGAGACAGAGACAGAGAATACAAGACAACTTTCTCCTTTCATCGTGTGAGTTTGCGGGGATGGAACTCAGGTTTTCTGGTTTGCCGGAAGGCCCTTTAACTGCTGAGCCATCTTGCCAGCCTCCAAAGTAAAGACTCAACGATGAAATATACCTGCTGTCACGTTCTGCCTGCATGTTGTCAAAAAATTCACAACCAAATCCCTATGGGAAAACAAGGGGTTTTATTCTCTCTTACAATTGTCCAGTTATAGTTCCTTGTCCAATTTGGCAGGAAAGCCCACACCAACGTCAAGGGGCCAAGAGAATGGGCCACACTGTATCCATATATCCACAGAACTGCTGAGAGAGGGATAATTCTTACTTGCCAGACCAGCATGTCTGGCCAAATATACCAAAGGATAACCAACTTTCTCAGTTAGTTTCCTTCTTTTTATTCACCTGCCTAGAGAATGGTCACACCCACCACGGGCTGGACCGCTCCATCGGTCAGACAACCCTGCGTACTTGCTCAGGGTTCACCTTGACTGCCAATCCTTCACAACTGCGCCTGGAACTCCAGCCTTCAAATGCCAAGTTGACAAAGATATCTATGACATCTGGAGAAAAGCAGAAATCAGCCCCCCGCCCCACCCCTCATCATCTTCAAACATATCTTCATCGTGGTTACAGGATCGGAAGCATTCCATGAGAGGATGGAAGGAACCAGGAGCAAATCTATCTGACAATTTCATGGTGAATCAGTTTGTTGAACTCTCGTGCCACAGCCTGAATGTGACCCCCCCCTCCCAGGTTCATGCATTTACATCCTTAGCTGGTGTTGTTTGGGAGGATCCTGGCATCTTTAGGAGGTGGAGTCTTGCTAGAGGAAGGCACGTCACATCCCTACTTGCAATTTTCCCTTGCTCTCTCTGTCTCCCAGATGGCTACAGTGACCTGAACTGCTCTAGCTTCTGCTGCCCGTCAGGCATTTTCTGCCATAATGGGCCATATCTCCTGTGGGACTGTAAGTCAAATAAATCTTCCTTTCTCCCCTTGCGTATGAGTTTTGCCTCACAGCAGCAACACCTCGCTAACCTTAATCAGGTGGGATGTCAACCCAGGCAGGAGTTCAAGCGAGAAGTTAATTCATGTGGGCAAGCTTGAAGCATCCTCACCTAAAGTGAGTTATTATGGGAATAAATAATTATGTGAACTGAAAATTCAGGTTGGAGGATGTACTTGTATATACAAAAATGGGTGGTTTACTAAACATTATCCAAGAATGTAGTCACATAATGTGCGCGCTATGCATGGGTGTGTATTATGCATGTGTGTCCATGCATGTGTTATGCATGGATGTGTGTTATGCATGCATCTATGCAATGCATGGATGAATGTATTATACATGGTGTGCATCATACATGGTGTGTCATGCATGGTGTGTATGTGTATGTCGTGCATGGGTGTTATATATGGCACATGCGTGTTATTGTTGTGTCACGCATGGGTATATGTGCTTATGTGTCGTGCGTGGTACATGTCATTCATGGGCATATGTGCTTGTGTGTTATTCATGGTGTGTGTATGTGCATGTGTGTGTGAGAGGTGTTGAAATCATGAGCTCTCAGTGGAAAAACAGCAAGAAGTACAGCATGGTAAGCTGGCTCGCTGGCACCTTCTGGAGCCCCTCAAGGAATAAGGCCATAGCTTGAAACCTGTTTATACCAGAAATGTCTCCTATGTAGATTCTGTGTTCCATGTTGGATATTAGGAATTATACACGATTTTTATTTTTATATATCATATATTTATATATTATATATATATAACTTTTAGTGTTGCATATATGAATATAATGAATCTGGTATTTTCGCCCCTTAATCCCCAATCCCATTTCCCTTATGCCCTTTATCTCCCTGCTAGACCCCCCCCTGCTTTCAAGGGTTTTCACTTGGCAGCCCACTGTGTTTCATCTAGTTTGCCTGATACCAGGAATGTTGATTCTCGGGCTGAAGCTGGGAGAGCTCTCAGAGGTCACACACCAGGATTCGCATACAGATTTCCAGCCCCTGATTATCATCCCTGTGTAGCAATACAATCTGGCAGGACTGGGCAGCAGATTTTCACAGTGACTTTCCCATCTGTTTCGGCCCCACTTTTCTATTTCCGTCTCTGTATGTTTCTTTCCCCTTTCCATCTTTTTAAATATTTCTCAGTCCCAAGACAGTTTCATGCCTCACCATGCTTGGACGTGATATACTTAGAGAAGCTTTAAGAAGGTCCACCAAGACAGTCCCCCCCCCCAAAAAAAATACCCTGAAACCTGAAGATTCCACAACCTTCCCAAACAGCACCACCTGCTGGGGCCAAGTGTTCCCCACCCGTGAGCCCCATGCAAACTAAAATACACATCATTAAAAAGTCCATTCAGGGATGAAGAATAACTCCTAATAATGATTTTCTAAAAACCTAGTGATTCAGTGTTGTCCAGCTGCTTTTATGTGGCTGCAGAAGCCTAATGTATGGGGAGTCGAGTCAGAAAATGTGAATTTGGTGTGGGTGCAATCATCAGGTTGCACACTAGGACGGTCATGTGGCTCACAGGCTAGCTTGTGCCACTCTGGAAGTGAAGGGGGCACCACTGGTGGAGGGAACAGCGGGGGCCGCCTGGGACTATCTCAGCAAAGTGCCACAGATGGTGGAGACAGACATTATAGAGGGCTCTGCCACTAAGCAGCACAGCCACCTGTGACCAGCGAACACGCCTCATTTTTACCTTTAAATCCTCATAGTCAGGGCTGCCAAATGACTAAGTGTGAACTGGTAATTAGTGGCTCCAGAAGTTTCAAGCGTTAAGAAAGAGAATGTTCTTTGAGACTTTGTCTCAAGACTGTTTTCATCCTTGCCTCGGTCTCTCTGAAGCTGTTCTTACCGTTCTGACACTTCCCGGTGTGAACATCATTCCAAATGACACTCATCTTTTCATACATAGGGCACACTTCACTGTTCTGTATTCATTTGGTTGTAGAGAGGCAACACGGACCCTCTTGTGTCCTTCCGGCTTCCCTCCTTCCTTCCTCCCTCCCTCCAGTCCCACTCTCCATCCTTTCTGACATACGGCTCCTGGGTTCAAAAGTTCCTCCTCCTTCTGTCCCTCCCTCCGTCCCACTCTCCGTCCTTCCTGGCATAAGGCTCCTGGGTTCGAAAACTCCTTCCTCCATCTCCCTAGTAACACAAGCATGGGTGCAACATAGCATCCAACTTTCAGAGTTTTTCTTTTTGAGATGAGCTCCAAACCCAGGGCCAGGTATGGTGGTGCACACCTGCGATCCCAGCATTTAGAGGTACGGGCGAGGGGAACAGTAGCTCTGAGCAACATGAGGTGGTCTCAGCACCCCAAAACACCAACAGAAAACAAAAAACACCTTAATGTGTGATGGTCGACCTGCTCCCCCATGACTACCATATTGACAATCACCCAGAGAAATGAAACTGGAAAGACAGAAGGTGGGTGAGAAGAACACTAGTAACTCACCCTCCATTAACCAAAGTCCTGGGGCCGGCGAGATGGCTCAGGGGAAAAGGAGGAAAACTGGAGCCCCGAGTTGGATCGCTGAGACCCGCATGGTAGAAGGAGAGAAGTGACTTCTGAAAGTTGTCCTCTGACCTCGGCGCACACATGGCGCTCACATATCTATACTCTCTAAATAAGTAAAAATTAAGAAAAATGTAGTTGCTCCTTTCGAAAGTACCCTGGAGACCCATTTAGCAGGTCAAGGAAGACTTACTGATCATTCCTGGAATCCCAAGTGGCAATATCTCCTCTATGTGGTGTGAACACGAGAGACCAAAAACCAACCCGTGCTCCTTCTTCTGCAGCACTTCCAGAAGCATCTCCAATTCACCCCAAGACTTGGAAGAGAGTGGATTGTGATGTGTCCAAAACCAGGGGCTCCCGGAGATGTGAGCCACTCACCCATGGGTGAAAGGAGCCCACCTGGGTGAGATGGAAGGAGTTATAACTAGAAATATTGTAAATGTAATTTAACCTCAACAGAGGAAAACTCTAACTGTAATCTATCCATCAATATGCGTGTGATGCACACACACAAGTGTGTGTTGTGCACATATACAGAAGCCAGACAAGAACACTGGGTGTCCCATTCTGTCACGCTCTGACTTGTTCCCTTGAGATAGTCTCTCACTGGACCTAGAGCTAGGCTGCAGCCAGAGAGCCCCAGTCTGCCTCAGCCCTCAATGCCACCAAGGTCACACACACACATAGCCACACTTTTTATCACACACACACGTAGCCACACTTTTTATGGGTGCTGAGGATTTGAACTTGTACCCTCATGCTTGCACGGCAAGCACTTACCTGCTGAGCCACTTCCCCGACTCCTCACATGTAACTTTAAATATTTTTTATTCAATTGTGCATGTGTGTGTGTGTGTGTGTGTGTGTGTGTGCGTGCGTGCGTGCGTGTGTGTGTGTGTGTGTGTGTGTGTCTGTGTGTTTAGAACCACGGGCGAATTCGGGAATCACCATGGACGCCTCCACCTCCTCCTTGTTTACTTTGCCCCGGGATTCACAGGCTCTGCCCTACCAGGACCAGAAATGCAGGCCACCCCCGCTTCCACCTGATGTCTGCATGTGGGGTCTAGGATCCGAACTCAGGACCTTCCACCTGCAAGGCAGAGGCTTAACCCCTGAGCCACCTCTCCAGCCCCACATGTAACTTTTAAAAGTAGAATCTGTCCTTGCTTTTCTTTTTCTGATACTTTGACCTTTGAACTTTACTGAGGAAAATCAGCATCACTGCAAGCGGCAGTACTCAGTCTTAGAGTGATATGGCATATTTATATATGAAAAAGTAAAAATTGACTTGCTACACCTTGAATACACAAATACATATACAAACATTTTATTTTAATAACACTCTTCATCACTTCAATTTAAATCATTCCATTATGAAAATTTCTGAATTGAAGAGAGAATATTTCCTGAAAACTCTAAATTAAACAGAGCTTTATCCATGAAATTTACAGCAACATGGTCTTCAGAAATCGTGATTTTGTTTTCATTTGACAACCCTTCCCCGTGAAGACCTCACCATGGTTTGTCACATTTTGAAGATACAAGGCACCTAATGCTATGAGAGGGTCACACGGTGTACGCAGATGTAGACCAGATCTTCCCTCAGATGTTGATGCTCTGATGGCACAGGTGCCACACGTGTCACACAGACAACGCTTCTGCGTTGATATGATGCTGAACTGATGAACAGCGCCAACTGTCCATGACACTCACAGCGATGATCCTGAGCACGCGCACCCGCTGAAGGCCACATCTGTGACATCGGACCTGCCAGCAACGGCAATCTGCCTTCTCTAAGGACCTCTTGGAATCATAACCCCGCCCAGCATCTAATGAGTATGTGGACAGGGGCTTCTGCGCCGAACTAGTCGGTGATGAGTCCTGTGATCACGCCTGCTGGATCCCTCGAGGTGTATAAGGCAGTGGGTCCTTCTGATCGGCTGCATGGGAACCCCGTCATGGCAGTGAGGCGTGCACACAGCTACAGGGACACGTGTCATTAGGAGAAATGAAGACCACAGACACGAAAAGCAGAGTCTGCAGCTTCACAGACAGACCGTTACTTCTAGACTAGGCACTGACGCCCCCACGAGGATGCCCCACCATGAGCTCCCACCATGTATATCCATCAAGCTGCAAGGAAAGGAACCCACAGCAGATCAGTTGCACCTTCAGTGATGGTCCCAGCCTGCAAGTGAGGTAGGTCACGCTGAAGGACCGAGTGCACATAGCACGCATGCTTAGCGACCCCTGACTGCAGGTGAGCGTCAGGAACTCAGCACCAGGGAATTCCACTAGCAAGCGGAAACTGACGCCAATGTCACTAAAACATGGTACACTGGTGGCATGAGTATCAAAGAGACAAGCAACAGCTTTCTGATCAGATTTAAGGCCCACTTGTCAGATGAAGCACATTTCTGCTATTGTAAACTAGAACAAGAACCTAGAACGAGAAAACAGCTCCCAGAGGAAAAGCAGACTAAGAATGTTTAGCTAGAAGACAGTACACCAAACTGCTTTGTAAGTACCTGTTTTTACACTCATAGATTGGAAGAACACCCAGCACTCAATCTAGAAGCCTTCTTCTACAACAGAAGGTGTTTATTACTGAAAAGCACTACTTGCCAAAACACAGAAAATAAGTGTCTATGAACTCTTGTCCCTAAACAGGACATATAAACCTCGCCCACCCCTACCTAAGGCTCAGAGAACATTTCAGAAGAGGGGGCAGCAAGATTTTAAGAGTCTAAAATGGAAAGGTGATGGGCCAAACATTATCTCATTATTCCGTGGACATGATGGGGTCGTGATATACAAGATTTCATGGCAGATATGTACATTAACATAAGAATTGCATGGGAACTGTCTTATCAACATCTCACCATGAAATGAGAAAGATTTCAAGAAGCTCCGCACCTCTCTGAGAGACTGATGAGGACTAATGCTGGTGGGGAAGTAAAGAGGATGCTTTCCTCAGTGGTATATTCCACGATCTATGACACTTGTTGAAGCATGAAGCATGTCAGGCATATGTCATCAAAAAAACTAAATGAAACATAGTGGACTGCACAAGCAAAAAGGTTTGAAAATAGGAGGTAGTCTGGTAGGGGAGATGAAGGGTCGTTAAGGAGAAAAGGAGGATAAAATTGGGAACTAAGGGGTGAAAATATAAATTCACTATATTCATGTATGCAACACTAAAAAAAGAGAATAATAAAAAAATATACTAGTCCTCATAACTATGAGGAGAAAGGTTTCTTTCAGGGTAGTAGCAGGAACTTTCCAGTTCCTTGCCTAGATTTTGAGCTGTGAATGGAATGTCCTGATTCCTTCACATTCTTTGAAGTCACTCACAAATCTAATAATCTACTCCTTCCCACTCCATTCTATGGCGGCACTCACCTCATATGCCAACACTTGCCTTTATGGCACTTTGTAGCAAGGAGTACCAATGCCTTGTTTACCAATGAGATCAATCATAAATCCCTTGAAGTTTTCTATCTCTGAAATCACTTCTACAACAATCACTGGATCAGTCATCTAGGGATGGAAACCCATTATGAATGGTGTTGAATTAAAAAAAAATAGATTCAATACAGAATTGAACCTTATAAACATGAAAGGATCTACAGAAATGAAGGTCTGGAAGAGGACTTCAAAGGACTAGAAAAAATAGTAATCAACCTGTCTGCCCAAAGCAAGAATGTGAATGGAAATGCTTGGGCTTGAATAAAAACCTTTCCCCCAGAAACTGAATGCTTTCAGTTACAAATGCAGCACTGGTAAGGGAAAGTACCGTTCCTGCCTTCATGGACCTGCCTTCACCGGGGGGTGCAAGCCATGATAATTGAAGTTATGTAAAATAATTATTAAAAATATCAGAAAAACCCAGAAGTGGTGATAAACACTTGTAATCCCAGTGCTCAGGAGATGGAAGTAGGAAGACCGTGAGCTCAAGGACAGCCTAGGGTACACAGCAAGTTTGAGGCTACCCTGGACTCCATGAGAACCTGTCTCAAAAAAAAAAAATCAATAAAAACATAAATGTATAGCCAAAAAAAAAAAACAACATGTTAAACTGGCTGGGTCCCTGAATACTTTGCAGTACGCTGTCCTGATCACAAGCTGTGCCCAGCCTGCTCTTGGTGGGCACCACCTCCCTCCCTGTAGTCCATCACTGCCGGAGACAGGGTCAGCAGGTGTGAATTGGGCTGGGAAATCAGGCCACAGCCCTACCATGGAAACAAGATGCATACATGATCACGAAAGTGAGCGTGTTTGTGATGGTTGTTCTGAGTTAATCATGGAGTCCTTCTCCCCAACATGGATCCTAACATAATGACCATATGTGAACCAAGGCTGTGAGATGGGTATAGACTGTGGGACCGGACAGGAGAGGGAAGCAAGAGGTGCTGGCAAAGGGGGAAGAGGCGGAGAATGGGCCATGATAGTAGGAAGGAGGCTGCCGGAGGAGAGAAGAGAAGAGAGTTGGCAGGTGAGGGGAGCAAACACAAGCAGGGAAAGGAAGTGCTATAAGAGGGAAAATGCTCCTGAAACATGAAGAAAAAGTAGAGCGAAAAAGCTCATGTTACATGTCCCAATTATATAAAGCACACACAGGCATGCATGCACACAACACAGACACACATATATATATGCAGATACATACATATATACACATACACACATACAAAAAAAAATAGAGGCAAGAGAGGTGTTTGCACAGAGGAAGCTGGAGAATGGAAGCCAGTAGCTAGCGGGACAATTATAAGAGTAAGAAACCCAATGCCATGTCTCATACAAACCTTCTCTAAGGACAACAGCAGCTAACTGGCTCCATCCTCCTGGGCAGTGCCATGCATAGGGATGAGACTCTCCCACTGCTCCCCATCTTCTGCAGCTCTAAAGAGAAATACAGCATTGAGTGATTGAGGATGACTCCCAATTATCACTCTTGGGCCTCCACAGGCACACATATTCAAGTGCACTTGAGTACATACACCTACACATGTATATCCATCCATATTCAAGCACACACACATGCATGCATGCACGCACATGTACATGCGCGTGTGCACCCTGTATACACACATACACACCCCTGACATATACTAGCTGCTACAGTCTGAACCAGGACCAGAAATGGTCCCACGATCTGCTCACGGTAACATGGAAAGAGCTTCCTCTCTCCAAGAGCAGGAAGCCTAAAGAGGGATGCTTAAACCAATGCCAGCACATTCTATTTTGAACTATGCTTAAGCAAACAGAAGATTTCCACATTTAAATTCTATAGACAGTATAAGTAAGCACTCTGCTTTGACCTGCAGACCACGACATTCTCTTCTAAAAAGTAGCAAGACATCATTTCAGCACCCAGTTATCCCAAACACATTATTTCATCTATTTTTTCTCAGACAATACAAATTATAACTTACCCAAAATCCCTAGAAGCTATGCCAAACCAGTACGAGTCTCAGTTTAGGTAGCAAACTTGTTTATTGTGGTCTTGTTTTTTGTTGAGACAGTCTTAGGGCAGCCTAAGATGGCCCAGAACTCAGATTCCCCAGCCTTCACGGTTGAGATCATAGGAGGGCACAACACACCCAGATGCAGTGTGAGTGTTGCACACTCATGTATACCCATGAATGTTTGTGCATTATGTGCTTGTGTGTGCATGTGCACATGCATTTCACACCTGTGTGCATGTGTATTGCACGCTATGTGCACATGCTCACATGCTCACATGTATGCATATTAATACTCTCATGTGCATGTATGTGTTACACATTCTCAAGTGCATGTGCTTGTATGTGCATGTACTGTTGCTCATGTGTGCATGTGCATATGCATGCATGCATGTGCACTACATACTCATATGTGCTGTATGCTCTCACGTGCATGTGCTCATGCATGAATGTGTGTGCATGTGCTATGTGCTTACATGTGCATGTGTGTGCAAATGTCTCGCATGTGAACCTGTGTGCTGCATGCTCATGTACATATGGATGCTTCATGATCACATATGTATGTGTGTGTGTGTGTACATCCATCATATATGGAGACAGAGGTTAATGCCAGGATGTCATCCTCAATCATTTCTTTACCTTAAGAAAGGGTCTCCAGCCAAGCTGGAAGTTTGCCATCTGCTGGCTAACATAGACTGGCTGGCTAGTGAACACTTACTGAAGACTCTCCTGCCTCTGCCTCCCAACTCTGGGTTACATGTGCATACTTCTTTACCCAACTTATGTGGGTCTGCGGATCCAAACTCAGGTCCTCATGTTCGCATAGCAAGGATTGTACCTAGTAAGTCACCTCCCTTGGCCTTCCAAACATTATGTTTAGAAATCTGCGTGAGACAGGAGTGCTTGTGCATGCCTATAATCCTAGCTCTCAGGACTTGGGGCAGAAGGCCCAGGTGTTTGGGGCCAGCCTTCAGGAGTCACCTCTCTCCTTCTACCATGTGGTTCCGGGATCAAACTCAGGCTGGCAGCAAGCACCTTTATCAGCTGAGTCATTTCGCTGGCTCAGTGAGACAGTATTAAAAACAAAAACAGAACGAAGCTTTAACATCCGTATGGAACAAAACCTACCTCTGAATACGATGTTTTCTGCATATAAAGGCAAAAATTCTCCTGATTCCAACCATGACAGGGTCCCAGTTATTGTAATGGCATAAGAGGGTTGCAATAAAAAAGGAAAGGAACACAGGCACAGCGCCTGCAAAAAACATCCAAGAAAACTGCACCTGAAATAAAAGATGAAAAGTTCCAGGTTATTATCAGTGCAATGCTCCCGCTAGTGGAACTTTGCCATGAATACCAGTGAGGACCTCGCAAACACCAAGAAGACGGACACTGAGCATCTCCTAGGAAGCAGATGGTCAGACTTGAGACACCGCCTTACAAATCCTCTGTCTAAACTACCAGCAGAGAGTTGGAGCCAAAGAGTGTGCCAAAGAGAAGCCTAGAAGCTGGTCACATAAGCTGAGGGCAGCACCATCTACAGATGAAACCAGGGCCTTGCATGTGACATGGCTCATTTCTTTGATGGTCACCATCTGTGTGTGGTGGGTTACTCCTCTTTAGCTTCTGCAGTCATCTTCAAAAATCCTCATTTTAAGAAGTTACATTATGGTGGTACCACACTACAGCTCTTGGCACTAATGAAACCCCTAAATACAACTTCAAAAAATATTTTATTTTAGTGTATGTGTGTGTGTGTGTGTGTGTGTGTGTGTGTGTGTGTGTGTGTGATGGCCTAAGAATAGAGGTCAGAGAACAACTTCTAAAGTCACTTCTTTCCTTCCACTATGTGGGTTTCTGGGGATCAAACTCAGGTCACTAGGTTTGAAAGCAGACACCCTACTCCCTAAGCTATCATGCCTAAGTACATTTTCAAGCCTTTTATTAACACTTGCAACAAATTCTAATGATGACAGTCTAGACTAATTCTTCTGGAAATGGATGAAGCACCTGCAAAATTAACTTATAAGCAAGTGAACCAAAGAGCAGACAGGCAGCGAGCATGCTTCAACAGGGAGAAGACCTGGATGCCCCAGGTGTGGTCTACTCCTCAGCCATTTAGCAAGACCCTTGAGAAAACTAAAAACAGTGAGATGCCACAAAGCTGGAAACACATCATTCTCTCTTTCACCACCAGTTTGCCTTGGCCTCAAGTAAGAATCCAAACCATTGTTCAGAGAAGCCAGGCCTGAGTCACTGTCAAGGCAGTGAAGTGGAAGAGAATCCGGGGTGATTCCACCATCACCTCATGCCTGTACATACATGTGCACATGCACACACACATACATCCAGCCACATGCATACACACATGCATACCACATATACACAGTTATAGTCTAAATATGAGTTGCTCCCACAGGCTCATGTGTTTGCATCCTTAGCTGGTGTTAATGTTTGGGAAAGTTGTGACACCTTTATGAAGTGGATCTTTGCTGGAGGAAGGCATGTCATAGAGGTCGGGTCTTGAGGTTTAGTGGCCCAGCCCTGCTTCCTCTCACTCTCTTGCTCTCTCTGCTTCCTGATGGCTGTAGTGACCTGGGCCAGCCTCCTGCTTCTGCCTCCAGCTCTGAGATTCCTGCCAAATAAATCTTCCTTCTCCCCTAAGCTCATTGTGTGAGAGGTTTGTCTCACAGCAAAAACCAGAAAGGTCATTCTGACAGTATTTACAATGCAGCCTGACTACGTGGCGCATACGTACATGCCAAGTGGATCACAGACAACACTGACTTGGTTACTCAGAGAATCTAAAGAACCTACACTTCTCAAAGTATTGACATATCACTACATTTCTTTGAATAGTTACCAGAATATCTAATTCCTTGAAATATAAGCACAGAATTGTTTCTTTAAGAAAATACACATTACTGAGAGCATTCTGCCTTTCTACTCTAATCTGCATAAAGACAGAGAAACGGCATGGAAATAAGATCATCGTGTGTACATGTCTTCTTCTCCAAATGGTCCTAACCTATCACACACACACAACTTTATGACTTTGGTGTTAAAAGCTTTCAGGTACTGCTCACATGGGACTATGGCTGGCTTCTCCTCAGCATTAGGCAGGTCCCTCTCCCTCCCTCTAGGAGCACAGAAGAAGCTTCCAAGAGGCAGGCAGAGACACCCCACATTCTCTTTTCTGTCACATTCCCACACCCAGGCCACAACTTGACACAAGAGGGCAGGGACGAGAGGGCATCTAAAGAGATGAACACTCAGGGGAAACATTAATGAGGTGCTGCTCACCCCCACTGCAGCACTAGCACAGGGCTGAGGGACTGCGGAGTGGATCTTCCTCCTGGTGTAAGCAGGGGCTTCTCCTAACCCTCCCATGCCACACCAGAGACGATCAGCACACAGTCAACTCCACAAGTAGGGAACTACCTGTTTAACCCTACGTTCAAGAAAAACTGTAAAATCTCAAAATGCATCTCTGTGTCTACACCGCAGGGCACATGGATAGGGACCAAGGGCTCAGCACAGGCCTCACATTTGCGTTCCCTGTCACTTAACCACCCCCGACTTGCAGGAGGTCCATTTCACCACTATTCCTAAAATGCCTCACCTTCTGCAGACACATGTCGGCGATGATGGAGAGCGGTATTGTAAGGCTGAGTGCCAGCGTGCCTATCAGTGACGAGGTAAGAAAGCAGCCCCTGAAACAGACAGGAAACAGATGCCTCCATGTAAGAAATGCTAAGCCCATGACACATTTGGTTTCTTTATCCTATATTTCTTTAATTTATTACTTATTCAATTGTGCATGCGTGTGTATGTGCGTGTGTGTGTGTGTGTGTGTGTGTGTGTGTGTGTGTGCATGTAGAACCACGGGCAAATTCGGGAACCACCATGGACCGCCTCCACCTCCTCCTTGTTTACTCTGCCCCGGGATTCACAGGCTCCGCCCTACCAGGACCAGAAATGCAGGCCGCCCCTACTTCCGCCCGGCGTCTATATGTGGGGTCTAGGATCCGAACTCAGGACCTTTTGCCTGCAAGGCAGAGGCTTAACCCCTGAGCCACCTCTCCAGCCCCCAGTTTCTTTATCCTATAATGCAGACTGGAGAGCCAAGGTGTTTGGGACCAGCTGCGGTACTGAATGAAGATGCCGAAGCGGCCCTCGGGCGTCAGGAGCATCACTGACACCCGCGAGCAAGCAGGCAAGCACGTCCTCAAGTGCTTCACCACTGCTGAGCACTGTTCACGCCCCTGTCCACTCTGGAGGGACACTTCGTTGCTTTCTTATTCTTCTTCTGTCTCATACATGATATAGTGGATATAGGACATCACAGTTCATTAATTTAAAAAAAATGACAGAATCTTACAGTATTGTAATACCTGGATAACAAAACAGCCTTAGCGAAATTAAAATCGCACACACTACTAGAAGCATAAGCCTGGGCCTCACACATTACGAAGGGTGTGGTAAGCCTGGGCCATGAGGTCTCGATCTTCCAGTTTGTATTGGGTAGAAACCATTCTAAGCACAAGACTGCACTAGACATTCTCGTGAACGCCACTCATGATATTGTGCACAAACTCACCTTAACACTCGTGTCTCTTGTCCGTGTCACAACATAATGCAATATGCTAACGTCTCAAAATGATCAGCTTAGGCTGACATGGCTCATTCACTGAAAAAGTCCTTAGTGTAAATGAAATAACACAAAAGTCTGCAAGCAAAGGGAAACTCCAAAGTCCGTAAGTGCAGACTTGTCACTAAGAATTCCCAAATTCACATGTGGCATTCACTTCTTGTAAGGGTGGATGGCCATCAGACAGTGGCTACTTGGAGCTGGAGGCTCTACACACTAAGAATACTTTACAAGCCTAAAACACTTTTATCCATGAATGTATTTGCTAACATTCACACATTCACCAGAATCTGAAGGTGGTAAGGGCCACAGCCAGATGGTACCTTCCAGATATGCCCAGGCCTTTGCAGTCATGAACGCACTGCAGCTGGGTCTACTTCCACAAGACCACTAGATGTGTGGCCTGTCTACTTTACATAACACCATGGAAGGAGCTTCCACACGTCCATCACAGACTAACAAGGGTTAAGGTTGGGTGAGCGAGAAGGGAGGCAACTCTCCCCAGAGGTATGCCCATCTACGCTGTTCTCACTTCAGCTGGAGCCCAGACGCATGTCACTAACAGGAACATAGACAGGATATAGTAAGCCACACATGCCTCCCAAGTCCTGACGACCCCTTCCATGTGCCAGGTGATCCCCTGGAAATGGGCACACAACAGCTAAACTCAAAGTCCCTGCTCTGCAAGACATAGTATGTTCAGTTTCAAGAATCTGTTGACAGGAAGGGGCCTAGGAGGGGCCTTAGGGAGCCACAGAAACACACAAATTAGACCAATCGACTGGTAACTGATCAGTTGCATCAGAATAACAGCACCTACCACAGCCACAGAAACTCGGAGAGAACTGTTCCGATGAGGCCATTGATGACGATGCACATCAGTATGACTTTGTTAGGAAACTCGAAGTCCTCGAACCCAGTGTAGTGGAGCAGGAAGAAGCCCGGCCATAGCAGCAGCACATTAAACAGGCCCACAAAACCTGGACATGGGTGGAGCAAGTCAGCAATGAGGCTTGTTTCAAGATTTTATTATTAGAACTTTGTGTTCTGTACTGGGGATTGACTGTAGGTTCTTTTTCTTTCTTTTTTTAAATTGTATTTATTTACTTGAGAGAGAGGTAGAGCACTAGAGAGGGCGCACATAGATGCCGTGGAGCATAGGTAGAAGTGAGAGGACAACTTTAGAAGTCAATTCTCTCCTTCCACTATGTGAGATTCCAGGAACCGAAATCCAGTCACCGGTTTGCAAGCAGGCACCTGACCCAGCAAGCCATCTCTCTGTCCCACAAACAAAATTTTTAAGAGGTCACATAGAGCAGGAAAAAGTTCTGCCTATTCTCTCCAGAAAGCAGAACGGAAGAGGCCTGAGACAGGCAAGTAAGTAGCCTACAGTTAGGACTTCTTACCAAAGAACATTGGGATATCGAGTTTGTCTTCTCGGTCCACCTTCCTCTTGATCATCACAATATAGACGGCGTAAAGCACGGCGCCAGCAAGGGACCACATGGAACCTGAGAAATCAACAGAACAATCCACAATAGCCACTCAGTACAGGACTTGAAATCCCATCAAGTGCCACATATTGAGTTCATAAGCGAGTATATAAAAAATGAGGGTACAGAGTCACTCAGCCTGCTCAGATCCAAATACAAGGGTGTTCCTTCAGCGATCTACCCAAAGGCTCACACACAGCAAGCGGACTTGGATAAGCAGCATTGTGGCCTGACTTGAGATGATGGACTGGCCCCTCTCACTGCACTGTGACCCTCGACGCTAGCCAACTGAACAGACATGCCTTTCCAGCTCTGAGCTGCTGCTTGATCCTGCTTCTCCCACCCCACACACCAGCTTTGTGAGATGCCCCAGGACCACCACCTTCCCAGTTGTGATGAAGCCCCCCTTTCCATGAAGCAACCTCCCTACTGTGCTGAATTTCCCAGCTATCTGTGCTCTGTTTTGGATGAAGGGATACTTAATCGGCTTTGTTCTGTAAGCCTCACATTTTGTTTCAACTCAAGAACAAACTCATAACTTATAACTGGTCTAAACATTCAATATCATTTGTCCTATATGAACAATCAAAACTGATTCCTTATTAATTTTTCTGTCAAAGCACTCATGCAAGCCTTCAAGAACTAAGTGACATTACTTGGCCCAAGGACCACACTCAGCACTTCAATCCATTATTCAAAGGGCCATTTCTTATTAAATCTACTTATTGCACTCAAAATTCTTTTAGAAGCAAAAAGAAAACCAACAAAATCTTGCCCTCGAAAGCAAATACACACTGTGTTTTATGTACATAAAGCTACTCTGGGTGGGAAAGACGTGAGGTAGGTCAGGTACAGGTGACTGGGCAGGAGACAGGAACAGTTTGGGAACGTCAAATATCGTAAGAAATTGGCTGGGTCCCGTGAGATGGCTCCGCAGGTAAGGCCTGCTCCAAAGCCTGGTGACCTGAGTTCAATCTCCAGAAGCCCACACAGTGGAAGGAAAGAACTGCTCTCCATCCGTGTGTCATGGTGTGCATGTGTTTCTCTCTTTCCTCTCGCCCTCTCTTTCTCACTCTCTCCCTTAAATAAATGAATAAATAGGAATCGGCTAAGCTGGTTGATTGCCTTGTTTTGTTAAATCTGGACACTGGATCTTAGCTAAGCAGCCTTTATGAAACAGTAGCTGCTTTAGGCAAGAAACAGGCCTAGAGGAGCGCAGACCAGGATGCATGGGTGGTCTCCCAGCATCTCCCACAGACACTCACTGCTCAAAGCCATGGCTTGGCTGCACAGCAACTCTCATGTCTTGTAACCAAACTGTCTTATTTTCATGTTTCCTTGCTGTAATAAATACATGACTGAACAATTTGGAGAAACAAGGGATTTATCATAGTTAGATACAGGTGTCAACTTGACCTTGGAAGGTTCAAGCTCTTGGCACATTCATAAAGAATCAGTGGTTGATTTAAGTAAACCCCAAGCAAGGCTGCAGGAGATTGTCTGATTGATAAGAAGGCCCAATCCATGGTGGGTGTAGCTAGTCCCTGAGCAGGAGAATAAAACAGGAAGGAGTTGGGTGAGGAACTGGGCATCCTTTGGTACTTGGCCAGACATGTTGTCTGGTAAGTAAGGACTGTCCTCAGCAGTCCTATGCATGCATGGATATGGTGTGGCCAGTTCCCTCAGTCCCCTGGTGTTGGTGTACACTCTCCTGCCAAACTGGACAAGGAACTGTAACCGGGAATCGTAGGCCAGAATTAAACCGCTTGTTCCCATAGCCTTCTGGTAGTGACTGTCAGCAACATGCAGAGTAACTGGACAGGGTTCACTCCAGCCTATGATTGATTCTAGGTTACAGACCATTATGGCAGGACAGTTACTAGCAGAAGCCAAAGGTCATGTCATAGCTACAGAAAGAGCAGAGATAGGCCAAGACACAAAGCAAAGCCTCTACTTGCCCTTCTGCCAGTTTCCAGCCAATTTCCAACAGGTCCTCTCTAGCTTATCCACCTGCCTAAGGAAAAGGTCCCACCCACTTTGGGCTGGGTCTTCCCACATCAATCAGACAATCTCCTGCAGACTTGCTCAGGACTTGCTTTAACCAAATAACTCCTCACTGTGTCCACAGACTCGCCTCTTCAAGTGTCAAGGTGACCTGACACCAACTGCCAGATCGCCCTGGAGGAAGCATCTTAAAACTCTATATCACCATCACTAGCAAAAGGTTTAGTGAATACTATGCAGAGTCAGAAAAAATAGACCGACCACATTAGAAGGCTTATTCTTGGAATTCACATTTGTGTTCCTGTTCTAACATGAAGAACTGTTTGGTAGTGACTAAAAAGAACTTGCACACAAGTTCAACCCAAGTGAAAGGGGCTTGAACAGAGCACTTGGCCGCAGCCTTCCTGTCCACCAATCCCATGTCAGAAGAGAGCCATGGGGCTTCATTAAGATGGGTCCTGTTGAAGCACACTCAGTGTCAGTTCTTGAAATTTTAACAGCTGGAAAAACTGAGAACTAACAATCAACCATAATTCAGAACACCAAGAGACCCTACATTAATCACCTGAAACCAGACCAGCCAAATCTCTCCCCATCTTAAAGCTCAGAGAAATTTGCAGGAAGAGGGGGCAGCAAGATTGTAAGAGCCTAAAGATGGGGAGGACCAATGATATGCAAGATACTCCACACAAGTTAGGGCCGCAGCAGCCAGGATTGGACTTTGCATGACCTGCCTCTAAGGACCCCACTGCCTGTGATCTATGCCATGTCAACAACCCTTCAGGGTCTAGCATGGATCACAGGCAGTGGGGTCCTTAGAGGCAAGGGATTAACAGTCATGGTGGTGTTCCCATGCTGGCGAGGAGCCCAGGAACGGGCTCTGGATTATGCCACTGAGTCCTTACACCTCACTAGGATGGAGGACTCAGAGAGAGGTTTGGCATTCACACAAGGGGATAATCCAGGGGATATGGGAAGGGGGAGGTAGTGGGAGAGGGAAAGGGAGGGGGTGAGGAAAGGGGAAGGGGAGAAGAATACAGGAGGGATGGGAGAGGAGGGAGGGGGAGGACCAGGGTACCTATTGAGCTTGCATGATTGGGGGAAAAAATTAAATAAATAAATAAATAAAATTTAATGTCCAAAAAAAAAAAAAAAAAAGAAATTTTAACAGCTGGAGAATCTCCATGAAGATCTCATAAGAATTCTATTAACGGATTTCTTTTTGGTTCTTCAAAAAGGAAAAGTTAAAAAAATTAAAGACCTGTTAGTGCCTACCCTTCATGAGCATGTGAGTCTGCTGAGTACAAGCTTGCTTGTGCAGCTTGGCAGAGGACCCATGCAGGAGCTTACCTATCATATCTCTTCCAGCAGATTTCTCAGATCCTGACAGGTTCACCAGCACCACGCCGCCAATGCTGTAAGAATGAAGGTTGTTAGTGACAAGTGAAGTAACAAACTCCTAAGACTGGTCATCAGGGTGATGTTCAGTTATGAGGGGTCAGGAAGGCCATCCCAAACACCCCAGTTTCCTTGGTAACAGCAGGTGCATCACTACCCCAGGGCAGCACTGAGATAGCAATGAGCAGCTGACCCTCACTAAACTCACCACAGTAACCTATGACAAAGACACTGCTACTGCCACCCCACTGGATATGAGAAAATCCAGGTAGCAAGAGATGAAGCGACCTGACCAGGGCCATGGGACAGGGACATGGACAGCAGTAACTCGGCCCCAGAGTCTAAAACACTCACAAGTTCTTTTTAATTACAGAGATGTTAGCTCTTGCCAACCCTGCCTGTCCTAGGTAAAATCCCTTGAACTAACAATCTAACAATAACATTCTCTTACTGGTAAAAACTAAAATAATGGCAAAGCAATTCTTACTTAACTAGCTCCATCAATCCCATGATTTTAATAGATGGAAAAATATTGGATTAAGGATGCTGAGAGGGGCTAGAGAAATAGCTCAGGCACTAAAGCCTTTGCCTTGAAAGCAGAAGGACCAGAGTTCGGATCCTAGATCCCAGTTAAAACCAACAGGCAGAAATGATGGCAGCCTGAACTTCTAATCCTTGAAGGTGGAGCCTGGGAAACCTGGAAAACAATCCAGGATGATTCCTGAAGTCACCCTTCACAGGCACAAATAGGGCTCTCTTCTATATACACACAAAAACACACACCTACATACATCCACACCTACGCACACACAAAAGAAAGGATGCTGAGAGGACAGAGATAGCTCAGCAGGTAAGGCACTTGCTGGTAAACCTGTGGACTTGAGTTCAATCTCTACAAGCACACGTAGTGAGATGAGAGAACTAACTTCCAGAAGCTGTCCTCTGACCTCCACCAGTGTGCCATGTCATGCTTGTGCTCTCTCTCTCTCAAATAAATAAATAGAAAAATAAGTTAGAGGTCACCCATTCATCCAACCATCACTGAGCAGCTAGTTATGGGCCAATGTGCTACACTGGTGAACAAGGCAGGTGTGCTCCTTGTCTTCAAAGAGTTTTTGTGGCCCTTCTACTTCTGTACATCTTGTTAAGTTGTATAGATTTTTTTCAAGTGAATACAAGAAAGCCCTCTGCTGAGCCTGTGAGTACCAAGTATGGATGAAGCTTCTGCTCAACCTGTGGGTACTGATAGCGAGTGAAGCCTTTGACCTGTAAGCTGAGTGTGGGCAGTGAGCCCTGAGTGTGCGAAGTGAGCCCTGAGTGTGGGAAGGACCCTCAGCTGGCCTGTGAGCACTGAGAGTGGGCAGTGAGTACTGAAGGCAGGTGAAGTCCTCTGCCAGGCTTGTGGGTGCTGAGTCTGCAAGGAGCCTCTACTGGCCTATGGCAGCACAGGAAGTACGAAGGAGGGTTTGGGACATGAGAAGTGTGCAGCCCAGGGGAAGACAAGGAAAGCACCCACAGAGTTACACAAGCCAGACTGAAGCAATTGATTAATTGTTGGCAAGGCTGTGGGCAGATGCATCACAGGAAGCAAGTGATGACTCCAGCAGGCAAGGCATGTGCAGGAAGCTGACTCCATGTGTGGAGACCCACTCAGCAGGCCGGAGGCTGATGCTACATCTCTGGAAAACAATCCAGGATGATTCCTGAAATCTACCCCAATCCCCGGCAAAAGGGAACTGTCTTAGGAAAAGGAGCTAGATGCTTTGGAATTGATGAGGAAGTTAAGGTGAACGTCAGCTCAACACTCGGTAATTCTGTGGTCACAGTTTTGAGACCACAGCAGCCCTGGCCTCTTTTTCTTCACAAGAGGGAGCAGGAAATGGCTCCCAAAGGTGATTCAGGGCTGAATGACTTCACTTAAAGCTTCTTTGGCCTGGGGAGGCGGCTTACCTTGCTACAGAAGCCTGAGGACCATATTTAGATGGTCCTCACATAGAGGACCCACATAGAAGCCAGATGGAAGTGCAGCCTGTCTGTAAGCCACACTAACCAGGTCAGCAAGCTCTGTTCAGGGAGAGACCCTGCCTCACTGCATAGGGTGAACAGTGATCAGGGAAGAAACTTGACATCACCCTGAGCTGCATGAATGCACACACACACATACACACACACACACACGCATATGTAAACACCACCCACATGCATGCACACCACATACGCAAAAATTTGTAAATAACTACATTTTTTAAAGCCTTCTTTCTTTGCCAATGCATTATCACATAACATCGACTCCATGTGTCAGGACCAGAAGTCTTTTCCACACCAGGCTTCTGAGCACAGGCCATGCTGTATTCTTACCTTAAGATGACAGCTAATAGTTTCGAGAGGGTGAATCTGTCTCCACTGTTACTTGGAAACACAGCTGCGAGGATTAAGGTAAAAAGGCCTGGGGGAAGGGAGGAGGAAACAAGAAGGTCATGGGTGTAAGTACATCATAAACCTAATGTTTAAACCATCTTTTTGTCATTTCAAATAACCAAGACTTACAGCTGCATTGACGTAAGCTGAGATGTTCAGAGGTCAGACTAAGAACAGTCTGCACACTAGATCAAGTTTATTTCCACAGTGCAGATCAAAGAGAATCCTGTTTATTTTCAAACTCCTAAGAATTCAGTTGTGCCTTCGGAATAAAGCCATGACCTCATCAGTCAAGCTTAGGTTCTAAAGTTACTTTTATAGCTTTGAAGATACTTCCTTTACTTCCTAGATTTGGAAGGTGGTTCAATCTTAAAAATAAAATACCTACCATAAGGCAAATTATAGTTGTGAAATAAGCAACTACATTTAGCCAAAGACTATAAAAGAGATCCCAGAATGGATATGTACAAGGTAAAACAACAGAATTATAGAGCTGCTAGCATACATAACCTGAGTTCACTACGGTATAAAACACAAAGGGGACCAATGAGATGGTTCAGCAGGTAAAGGTGCCTGCATACAAACGTGGAGACCTTAGTTCCATTCCTGAAGCCCACATGGCAAAAGGAGATAATTAGAGATTAAGTCAACTTCCAAAAGATTTACTCTGACTGCCACACTTCTTTCAAAAATAAGCAAATAAAACACTTAAAGGACACACGTGTACATGCACGTGCACGCGCGCGCACACACACACACACACACACATACAGAGCAACCAAAGTAACTATGAAGCACTTGTAGGATTGTGAACAGCACCAAGTGCAGGTAGTGAACTATCACCCCAAGAGTCAGGTGCAGCAAGAATGATACATACACCATCCAGGGCTCAGAGAGGGGCACAGGCAGGGGGACTGTCCAAGTCAACATCCTTGTCTACATGATGAAGCAGCTGGGACTACTAGAACAAAGAACTTACAAGACAGAATTATGTACACACACACACACACACACACACACACACCAAACCCACTAATCATATTGATTTTAAAGACAAATATCATACCAGAGGTCGAAGACAAGATGTTCACTATGGCGACCTGTGTGTCTGAAAGAGCTTCTTGATATGACAGGTTTGCCAAAAACCACTGAGGAGAAATAGACAAAGAGCTTGAGACCAAGGCATTCTCGCTGTGTCTCTTGTTTTCAATAAACTTATAGGCCCCAAAACAGATGACCCTAACATCTTGCTATCTGTTTTCCGTTAGGAAACGAACAAGGCAGGGCCCCATGATGCACGGTGTGATGGGTGTGATGTCAGCGTTGGGTGGAGGAAGATCAGAGCTTCCACAGTTCTAGACCTGCCAGTTTTGCAGTGGGACTCTGTCTCAAAAGAACTAATTAATAAAAACATTAAACATCGTTCAACTATTAAGATTTTTTAAAATCAATAATTATTAACATTTATTCTAAGTGAAACAATAAAGCTAGTGTTCATCTAGTACAGCTGAGATTGGGATTCAATCCTAACACCACCACCACCAACAACAAAAAACTAACAAGAAAGTAGGTTAAAAATCAGCATTTGGGTTTTTATGCACAAGTAAAATGAGATATCAAATCAACTTTGAACTTTGCTGCACCCGAGCACTGTCTACACCCGACAAAGCCCATCTGAACTGCTGACAAGTCTGGGGACACCCTTTAGCGGGGGAAACCCCCACAGACAAGCAGCCCATGGGAACTGTTACACCAGGTGATGTCCTCATTGAACCCACCAGACAGATGGATCGCTGCAGGCATGTTGCCGCACACTCGCAATCCCAGAAGTCTGCAGGATGTTGCTCAGGGATCACAAGTTCAAGGCCAGTCTGAGCTCGTAGTGTGGCTCTGCCTCAAAACATCACCTCTTCCCCCCCCCCAAAAAAAAGGCTACATTCCCTTGGGAACCTTAGAAAGGGCTTAGGTACACTGTGACCCTCCTGGCCAGCTGTGACTCATCGGAAGTACAACCTGGAGTCCTAGAACTCTGCATATAATGAAGGATGCTTTCAAGCTATGAGGGTCTTTGTCCTTTTTTCTCTTCTGTTCCTTACATAAGGACATTCTGAGATTCCCAACCATGTGCCCACATAAATTGAGGAGCAAAAAATAAGACCTTTTGGGGTACTTTGGAGAGTTCAGCATGTATGCAGCATGTGTCTAAAGCTACTTTGCTTTCGTTGATAAGTTATACATTTTTTATGAATGAGCACTATTTTTTACATTTCAAATAATGTGGCTATGAACATTCTAGAACATCCACCTGGTACGCAGATGCACGGATGTCACTAATGGATAGTCTGTTTTCAGGTCAACAACTAGAATAGCTGCTAGACTGGAGGCTATTCCTGGGAAGGGCTGATTCCATTCAAAGAACATAGTACATGCCACAGGTGTCAAAGATGAGCAACAGTGTCTGCACTGGATCCACTCTATGGAGCAGCCTATGCCGACTAGAGCCAGAGCGAGGCTGTGCAGCGTGCTTCTTGCAGCTGTCCTCTGACTCCCTGGCCTTTTTTTTTTTTTTTTTTTTGTCTGCTAGAGTAAGAAAATGTAAAATATAGCACAAGTGGCCACAGAAGCACCATCTGCTGGTGCTGAATTACTAGAAAAGAGGTCAATTCGGCTTTAGTTATCTTTTGCTTTTCTGCAAGAACAGAGAAGGCTCACTAGTGAGAATTAAGATTTCCTGACCCGTTTTGCTTATGACTTTGATACCTCAAGATCCTGCTCTTTCCACAGACAGCATCACTGGTCTGCTAATGCCAAGTAGAGAAATAAAAACAGACCACTGATGTTGAAGGTACTCAAAGATCTTGGGAATCCTTTGCTGACTGTAGACTCTTCCAGAAAAGTCTTACCAGTCTCTGCCTCTGAAATCAAGGCATCTCACCATGAAAGAAAGCCTATCTCTACCAGGTCATAGAAATCACCCATATGATGTCTTCCTCCACTCTTCCAGAGTTAAAGATTCATCTGACGAATAATCACAGTGAATAATGTTTATAACATTCCATCATTTCACAAGCAACAGCTCATCTTTCAATTACTTTTAAAGATCATAACTGTCATTGAATGGCTGCTTTATAATAACCAAAACACTGCACAATAATCTAACTCTTTTTAGACATTCAACTAACAAAAATCAAATATTCAAAGTACAAACTATGATGATTTGATGTACGTTTATATTGCCCACTGAACAAAATCAGAAAATTAGGACATTTGTCACAACACATAGTTAGCACTGTGGGGATGGGACACTGATATCTGCTCCTACCCTAATTCAGAGTATTGTCACCTGCAGTTACCTGACTATGATAGTCCCAGAATTTAATCTGTTCACCACTGAACTGACTACCATCTGTCTCCCTCGTTCCCTATCTTCCAGCCACTGGGAACCACCATTCAAACTTCTCCTTTGAGAGTTCCACACGTGTAGAGTCCCCAGAGAAGGGAGGCCACATGACCCTCTGTGTCTACCGAGTCCTCCGGGCTGGTCAGGGCACGGTGTCATTTTTTTTCAATGGCTGAATTATGCTATGTGTGTGAACGCTTGTGTAGCACAGTCTCTGTCTTCTTCCCTCAGCAGGCATCTGGGTGGATTCCATGTTTTGGCTGTCGGGGCCACTGTGTGGTTAACGAGGAGGTGCACACCTCTTTGAGATGCTGATCTCACTTCTTCTGTAATAAATTTCTTTTCTCATATTCTGGGATATGCACATATGTGTATGTGTGTTTGCATGTGTGTAGGCTCACGTGGGGGTGCATATGCATGTAGACACCTCAGGGTAAAGTCAGGAATCATCCTCTATCACTCTTACACCTTACTCTTTTGAGACAAAGTCTCTCATCAAACCCAGAGCAGGTATTAGAACTAGTCTGGCTATATAACTTGCTCTGGGGCTTCGCAGACTCTGCATTCCAGTACTGGAGTTACAAGCAAGCTGTCATATCCACGGGGCATTTCATATGGGATCTGGAGAGTTTGAACTCAGGTCCTTTTGCTTGTGTGGCAAGTGCTTCTACAGCCGAGCCACCTCCCCAGTCCCTATGTAATACACATTCTTAATAAAGTCAATACCCTTTAAGTAGCTTATGCAAAAAAAGAAAAAATGGCATCAGTCCTAAGAAAACAGGAGACGTTTCAACAGGAGCACCACACCCAGTCTTGATAACTTCTGACATGCTTTATCCAACATGTTAGACATCAGTAACACATTGTTTCCGAGCACCCTACACAAGGTAGTCTGAGCTGAAGTACATTTGATGTCAACTGCTAAGGATTTTTAACTGTAGTATTAAATAAACTTGAATCAATGCCTAGAGATTGTGCCCTGGGAATCTGTCACAGGATATGGTAACTCTATTCATCATCTAACCCTGAGCAATAATAAGTTCATGACTTTCCTAACCATGTGTCCATGAACAGATGTATTTGTGTATTTTTGCACACGCACAGAGGTACATATATGTGAGGGTGCACATACATGGAGAAGCCAGAGACAGTAACCTCAGCTGTCCTTCTTTTTTTTTTTTTTTTTTTTTTTTAAAAGACAGTCTCTCTCTGGCCAGCAAGCTCCTGTTTCTGCCTCCCCAGCACTGGGAATACAAACACCATGATGCCTGGCTCTTCTTACCTGGGTCCTGGGGATGGACCTCAGGTCCTTGTGCTTACAAGGGAAGTGTTTTACCCACTACGTAATCTCCCTGATTCCAGGCTCTTGAAAAAAGGGCAAGCATTCACTAATGGTGAGGTCCCAGACAGCAGATTCCAGACAAAACCAAGTGTTTGCAACTGTCAACACTGCTGGTGGATACACTGCCCTGAACACTCCAGTTGCAGAGAGAACACAGAAAAGTACCTACCACAAAGCAAAAGAAGAAGCTGATTTTGGCGACTTGGGTGGCAGTCAGTTTCCCCACGGTTCTCAGGATGGATTCTTGTTCCCTCACACTCGGGTAAGACATTCGAGACAGCTTTGCTTCCAGTGCGTGGCTCGAGGGAAGCTGTCGAATTTCCATGATGTTGCTGAACCTCACTCGGGACTTTTTGGGAGCTGGAAGGGAAAAGGCAACAAGCGTCATCAGCTGGACCCTCCATCCACAGTCACAGGGTTTAGTTTAGTGAGAAATGCAGACGATTCCATTCATTTGTAACTCAAGAAAACCAGATGTGACTGCCTGGGGCAGCTTTGCACATCAAAGAGCTAACAGGAAACATGGTTTCATCTATAAAATCTATAAGTGTTTTAAAGAATTTGAAATAATACCGATATTCAAACCAAAGTCTGCAATTGTGTGCCTGCATCCACAATCACCGATTCAGGGTTTTGGTATTATTATTCTGGAATTTTTGTAAAACATTATAGTTCTTATTCTTCATGGACACCCAATTTATGAAAATTATTTTTCTGGACAGACACACAGTATATTTCTCTGTAGGCTTAAGTCCTATAAAGGAAACCATAGTTCACATTCTTCAGGAAATTCATAGAGCTAGAGTATTTTTATTTGGGTCTTTGAAGGAAAATTTATGAGAATATTGCTCATTTTATATATATTTTGTATATGCACACACACGTGCACACACGGAAGTAGCTCAGTGGGTAGCGTGCTTGCCTAGAGTGCAAGAAGCCCTGGATGCCATCCCCAGCACTGGGCTGGTGGTGCCCACCTGGAGTGGAAGGTCACCCTCACCTACATTGCCAGTCTGAGGCCAGCTTGCCTGGTTACATCAGATCCTATCTCAAAGAGAAAAAGGGACCTGAAGATGCCTCAAGGGTAAAGGCACCTGTGCTTCAACCTGGAGACCTGAGTTTGATCTCTGTGATAGATCTCTGTGATGATCTGTGATGGAAGGAGTGTACGATTTCTGAGAGTTGTCCTCTGCCTTCCATATGTGCACCATGTCTGTCTCTCTCTCTCTTTTTCTCTCTCTCTCATTCTCTCAAATAATCTTGTAAAGAGTAAATATATAATTTTAAGGTAAAAATTATATATGTATATTTATATAATATGATGAAACCATAGAGATTCCTGGTACTTGAAAGTTATTTCCGCTGAATTAATACTGAAATTCAGATTAATATTGAATAAACAAGTTCACAATCCAGTCAACCATCCAGCAGACTGAAGGCCAAGTCAACTTGTGTGGAACACAGCAAGCCTATGATCCTGGCCAGCCCACAGAATTGCTAAATTCCAGGGGTGTCCACAAAGCTGAAATCCCCACTCGCTTTCCACTCACTTTTCTCAGGAACAATATTTGTGCTCTCAGGTTTTTCACTTGGCAGATCATGAAACTTCACAGGAACATACAGAGGTTCACTCTAGAACATGACAGAAAAAAACAAGAGCAACACCATGAAAAGCCAGAATGTTGGACAGAAGTTAAATCTAGGCATGAAGTCATAGACGCCTGAGTGTCAAGTCAGACAGCATCATGTTCCCAAAAATAAAGGCACAGGCTGAGAAAGGAAACCCACGGGGCCAGTGATCCAGGGACAGAGACCCAAGAGAGGCGTTTCCAGTTCAGAAGTGTATAGACAGCAGCTGTGGCATATCATGACTGCTACTTAAATGTCTGCAAAACTCTCTCTCTCAGCTAATAGCTTACTTTCTGCTCCTTTTCATTTGTTCATTTAAAAGATAAATACAGAGGGCAGGATATAGTGATGCTCAAATAAAGTCCCCAAAACTAGGAAGAGGGAGGAAAGGAGATGCTTGAGACCAGGAGTGGGGGCCAGCCTGTGCAGCACAGTAAGTCTTGTGTCTCCCGAAACAAAACTTGTAATCAAGAACTGCTCTGGATCCTGAGAGGAGGGGGGTAAATACCAAGTCTCACTCCGTGACTATACAGACTAACAGGAAAGGTGGACAATGAACAGATAATCAAGTATGTATTATATACTTGTGTTTACCAAATTTCTTTAGTACATTGTAGCTAACCAAAACAGCAATTCTGTATGTATGTGTACGTGCGTGTGCGTGTGTGTGCGCGTGCGTGAGCATATGTGGGGGGGGGCGCATGCACGTGCAGGTGTATGACTGGAGGTCAAGATGGTTGAGAAGGTTAACGGTGCTTGCCACGCAAACCTGATGACCTTTGTTCAATCCCTGGAACCTGAGTGAAGGTGAAGACACACAGTTGTCCTCCTTCCTCCACACTATCACCAAGGCATGTGTGTCCCCACCCCCCCACACACACAGAATAAAGACTTCTTTGAAAACTTAGCAGAAACCAAGGGCTGAGCTTTATTTCCACCCTGTGACCAGCCTCCTTTCTCTCTCTCCAGAAGAGTTGAATTGGCTACCAAGAAGGCAGGGCTCCTGCCATGGTCTGAATGCGACTTGTCCCCCACAGTCTCATGTGCTTGCGTCCTTAGTTGGTGTTAAAGTTTGGGAAGGTTATGGCACCTTTAGAAGGCAGAGTTTCACTGAAAGAAGGCAGGGCCCAGGGGTAGGTAAAGCCCTGTACTGCTTCTGCTTGTAGTCTGCTCTAGTAGTCAACTGCTTGCTCTCCTGGCCTCCATGATGACATCTTCAGTAGCCTAAACCTCCTCCAGCTTCCTTAAGCCAGTTGTATAATGTTGCTTCACAGCAGAAGAAAGAGTAACCAAGACAGCTCCCTACGGAAAGGAGGTACTAGACTGCAATTCTCACAGCAGCACCCAATATTGCACAATGGCTTCAACAGAACCACTGGACATCAAAGCTGTGGTACGTTCTTCCTGCCACGACCAAAGCGGGGAAACAACACTTACCAAGGAACTATTCACGGCCGAGTCAGTGGTGCAAGCAGCAAAGTACCCTTCCGCATCTGCAAACTGAACACAGACAAGACCTCAAGCTCAACTACAGGTATGTTGCAGAATTAGCCAGGCAGCTCAGCTGAACAGAACCAAAGCCCCAGAAGCAACCTAGAAAGGTCCCATCATCGGGACAGCGGTAGTCGAGGCCAGTGAGCCCACCAAACAGGGCATTTATTATTGTGCTTTTACTGAGGAAGAAACCAAAGCTGGGCAAGCTGAACCAAATGCTAAAACCTCAACCACCTAATGCTGCAGCTGATGCTCTCTTCAGAGCTGTATAGTGTTTCAGACGTGCAGAGAAAAGATGGGTGAGTCAGGGGAAAAGGATGGTTACATGTTCCTGAGATATGATCTAATGGACCTCAGGAACTGGACCACCCTCTGGGAGCCATTGAACAGTGTGATTTCATTTCCTAGCCAAGGTCCCTCCCTTTCAAACCACATAAAAGAAAAAGATTAACAGAAACAGAAAAACAGATGAAGGTGAATAGAGCTTGGAAACATCAGGGCCTCGGGATTCTTGTTTAGTGTATACAGAATTTCTGTTGAGAAAATAGAAAGTTCTAGAGAGGGAGTGCAATGATGAGTACACACCGAAATGAATGCAGTAACGTCCCCAAACTGAAGGCTTTAAAGTGGTCAAAGTAGTACATGTTACACACAACATGTATCTACAACAATAATAAAAAGAAAGGGAGAAAAGGTTAAAATGGCAACCTAACATTACATATATTAACTGGGTCAGGAGAGAGTTTTTTTAAAGGATTAATATAAAGTGGTCATTTTATATGCCCCTTTTGAAAAAGTGTCCACTTTTACAAGAAAGATACATCATTATATAAAACACCATTTCTTTCAACATCATGAATAAGCACGTTGCATTACATAAACCAAAGAAGATAGTTTCATTAACCAAATATCTGACAGATGTACTGAAATATGGTATTTTCACTTGAATATAGAAAACTGAATTATTGTGCATGACATTCAACATAACACGCTGACTAGATGTCATTCATCCAACATGAACGTGACCAGTGATCCCAGATAATCTTCCTGCTTACTCTCTTTGGCCTTTCCAATGAGTCTTGAGTTATTTCAACTAGTTTTAAGAACCTAAAAGATGTCAAGGGATAAAGGGGCAGAAAGTGACTACATGCTTTTGATTCCTCACAAGATCTCCTGCCATTGAGTGGACTAGAATAATACACTTAAATTTTTGAACAAAAATAGATACATGAGTTGGTAACTTGACAGTGAGGAAGTTAAACCGGGGCTCACTATGAGGGCTTCAATACATGATGCCTGGTCTCTAGTCGTGTCTGTGGGGTCTGTCCTGGCTGGAGTAAGTGATAAGGGAAGGCCCATCCTAGAAGTGGGCAGCACTCTTCCCTGGGCTGACTGAATAAAAGGAGAAAGCAAGCCAAGCACATGCATCCAATCTCTCTACTTTCTAACTATGGATGTCATGAGACCAGCTGCTTCAGGCTCCTGCTGCCTTACTTCCCCACCATGATGGACAGTACCTTCAATTGTGAGTCAGAATAAATCCTCCCTGCCTCAGGTTGCCTTTGTTGGGGTGTTTTACACAGCCACACAAGAGAAACTAAGACATGAAGTTTTTCTTATGTGCCATCATTACTTAAATGATAATTTCAAGTGTTAGATTGTCCTTTGAAGAAACAAGCACATCCTTAAACTTTGGCCAAAACAAATCCTACCCTTCCCAACAAATGAAATTGGAGACTTACGAAAGCGGCGGGCTTCCCTCGGAACCCTCTGGTGCACTGCTGTCTCCAGGGCTTCCACACGACGAAGCCCAGCAAGTAGAGGGCGAACATGGATGTTTTCGCGAAGGTGCTGAAGAACGGTTTGTTGTACTGAGTGAAGACGTACTGCAGAGAAGAGCCACATGGACAGTGAGTGATAAGGCATCTCCAGGGAAAGACAGACCTTCTGCCATTTTTTTTCTTAAACATCTGTGTGTGTGTAGGTGTGGGTATCTGCGTGTGTGTAGAAGAGGGTACTGTATGTACCTATGGAGGCCCAAGAAGGACACTGGGAATCATCTTGTTTTGCTCTATTTTCTTACTGCTCTGCACTGGGGTTTCTCAGGCTCTGCCTTCCTCTCTGGGATCTACACTCAGGTCCTTTTGCTTGCAAGGCAAAAGCTTTAACCACTGAGCCATCTCTCCAGCCCACATTCTGACATTTTAACCCTCGTTCTTTCAGATGGGAAAGGTCAAAAAGGATAAAGAAATATTTCAAATGCCATTTCACCATGGAAGGGGAAGATCTCAAAAAGTCCCATACCTCCCTTAGAGACTATTGAGGGGTTCATGCTGGATGACATGCAGGGTGGGGGGGCAGAGGGGACCTGCTTTCCTTAGTGATATATCCACTGCTATGCCATCCCTACTCCAGCCAGTGCTCAGGAACATGCCAGCAAAGACACCTCTGATGAAACGCATTGGACCACATACAGAAAGATGTGAAGTTAGAAGAGACACATGGCTGCAGAGATAGTTCAGGGGTTAAGATTTTGTTTTCCAAGTAGAAAGTCCTGAGTTCAGATCACAAATCCCACAAAAGATGCCAGGTGGAGACTGGTGGCCTGCACTTCAGGCCCTGGTGGGCCCTGGTAGGAAATCCCAAAGCAAAGCAAGAAGGAGGCAGAAGCAATCCAGGATGATTCTTGAAGTCATCTTTGGGCCTCCACAGGAACATACAGTACCTTCTGATACACACACACACACATACACACACACACAATAAAATAAAAAAATAAAATAAAATAAGAAGAGATATTGGTAGGGAAGGTTTGCAGTAGGAAAAGGAGGAAGGACAGGATTGGGTAGTGATGAAAGTAACATAAATTCCTGTATTGATGTATGAAACTCTAAAAGAATAAAAATAAATTTTAAAAAAATTAAAGAGCTATTTCCTTTATTCAAAAAGACAAGGACTTTTTTTAAAAAAAAGTCCACTGGGGGCTGGAGAGGTGGCTCAGGCGTTAAGCCTCTGCCTTGCAGGCGGAAGGTCCTGAGTTTGGATCCTACACCCCATGTATAGACGCCGGGCGGAAGCGGGGGCGGCCTGCGCTTCTGGTCCTGGTAGGGCGGAGCCTGTGAATCTCGGGGTACAGTAAACAAGGAGGAAGTGGAGGTGGTCCATGGTGGTTCCCGAATTCGTCCGTGGTTTCTACACATACACATGCACACACACATATACCCACAATTGAATAAATAATAAAAAAAAATTAAAAAAAAAAAGTCCACTGAAAACCCAGTATGCTAAAGTGCTCGAGTTGGGGGCTAAAAAAAAACAAAACAGGTTGTGTTGCTCCTGAAATCTGACAGTCTACCAGAAGAGCTATGTATGAAGTGTGCTCAGTGCACAGAGGGCTTAGGGAGTATGAAGTGTGCTCAGTACACAGAGGGTTTATGGGGTATGAAGTGTGCTCAACATATGGAAGTCTCATGGTGCCACAGAAGCATCTAAGGGCAGAAAAGAATAAGTGAATGTTATAGAGTTTCCCAAGAGGCTATTTTTTATTCTTGTTCATTTATTTGCTTTGTGTGTTATAGGTACACGTGTGCATGCAGGTGTGTGAACAGCGCACGTGCCCTTGTGTGTGCATGCATGTGGGGGAAACCAGAGGTCAAGCTTGGATGTGGCTCCCCAGGCACCTTTCCCTTGTTTTTTTGAGGCAGGATCCCCCATTAGAGTTTGCCCCTAGGATCTTCCTGCCTCTGCCTGACCAGTGCTGGGACTACAAGGACTAAAGCCACCACTCCCAGCTTCGAGGGGCTGCTTTTCAGCCGGGTGAAGGGCAGAAGAATAGCCAGGCCATAACCAGACACAGCACGAAGAACAGCAACAGAGCCAAAGGCTGTGTCTTGTCGCAAGAAATGAAGAAAACTACATTATCAATCATTAAATTATTAGGAAATTATTTTTTAAAAGAAAAAAACATAGTTTTCTTTTAAATTTTGTGCAAATTTACTATTTATTTCATTTCCCAGAAAATAATAGCGGTAATTAAAAAACCTAGTTACATCCACTGAAAAGGTCCAGAAAAGAAGACAAGCCAGATGACAGGCCCTGTCAGCCCCTCTGGGATCCCTGGGGCAGACTGCAATGACCAAACCCAGGGATAGAGCAGGAAATGTAGCAGAGAAGCTGGAGTACCATGTGCCTGAAAGTCTACAGGCTTATTAGACAACTACATCTGGGTCCCAGCAAAAGGACCCCAGAGCCCATCTGAAGGCATTCCATGAATGGAAGTCAGGACAGTTTAAGCCTTAAAAGAAATAATTGCAATGGTTTGAAACATAAACCAAACTCATAAAACACATAAAACTCCATGAATTTATAATGATACTAAAAATAAAGCCTGTCAGGGGTTACCACTGGAAGTAACTGCTCACCAGACCAAAACTCCTCTGACTGTCCACTATATTTTTAATTAAAAAATTAACAATTTATCACAGCATTTTGTTAAGTATACCACTCCACAGCTATGACAGGATTTCTCCATGAAAAGATGTGCTTGCTTTCTGAGGTACATGACTCATTAAACAAATAAGGCAGTTTAAAAGCATAAAAGGGAGGGAAAAAATCAGCATTGTGCCAACCCTCTGCATATGACCCCTGCTTCAGGATAACCAAATAGCAGGCATGTCCTGTATGGCATTTTCCTCAGATCAAAACAGCCACCATCTTTATCAGCTGTAACTATTTACAGAAGATTATCAGACTTGATCTGGTGACATTCCCTCAGAGAAAGAGGAACATGGGGAAGGTCACTGGGCCCTCACTTAGGATTCTGCCCTGGTTGTGCCCTCAAGCCTTGAGGTGTCTGGAAGGAGTAGAGTATGTGGGCTGAAGAAGGTTAACTGAATGGAAGACTCCATCTATGCAGCCATTAGGAAGCCGTATTCCATGCTGGGGATGAAACTTCCCAGTGTGACTGCTTTGGGGTCACCGAGGCTCCTTAGGTAAAGCTCACCCCCACTCCAGTAAGTAACTCTAACACACTCTTAATTTGACCAAGTTTAGACTTTGGTCTGTCATGAGAACTCTTTCTGGGATGAATAGACATTTGTGTGGTTTCCCCAGAAAGTTTCATACAACAGTGTGGAAAAGTTCTCACTAGGGAATTCCAGCTAGAACTGAGAAGATGGCCCAGTGAGTGAGCTTGCTCGGCCAGTGTATGGATGGACCTGAGTTTGAATCTCCAGCACCCATGAAGAAAGCTGTGCGTGAAACCCTAGCATTTGAGATGAGGTAGGGAGTGGTGGGAAGAGTAGAAAGAGGAAAATCTAGAGAACTAACCAGTCAGTCCATAGCCAGTCTGCTCAGCTAAAATGGTGAATTCAGTCTCATCTCAAAGCAGCAAGAGCGGATAGTCAAGGAAGACACCTGCAGTGCTCTGGCCTCTACATGGGTGTATGGGTATATATGCACACTTGCACCCATGCACGTGCATACAGACCCCCACACACACACGCACACAGATTCTTGAAGGAATTGTGATTCCTGATGAAATTATTCCATGAGACGATCATCACAGAAGTGACCAAATGTCATCTAAAAGCCAGTGAGGAAGTTTATAGCCTTAAAGTGGCATCACCCAACAGAACCTGCGGCCATTCTTGGCTCAGCTGACTCATACTGTGATGCAGGACATACTCAGGACTACGAAGACACTCTTTCCTAAACTCAACCAGAACCAAACCTGTCTACTGAGCTACCACTTCCCAGGAAGAGAAAGAGAAAGTTACATCCCAGGAAGAGTGGCTGGATATGTGTGACAGGAGAAGCCACCTAGTTTCTTCACTAAACAAACGAACAAAGGAGGAGCACACAGGTAACTAACAGTGACCTCCAGACAGAACAAAGCCACCTGTGATCTTTACTATGTCCTTACAAAGAAGGGGGGGTGTCCTTGCCCACCTGAGGAAACTGAATATGAACTGCTTGTGAGCGCTGGTGATCTTAAGGAATATATGAGATATGTCCAGTGGCACAGTCATTGCGCTTTTATAACATTTTTTCAAGTATTTTTTATTTATTCAATTGTGCCGTGTGTGTGTGCCGTGTGTGTGTGCCGTGTGTGTGTGCCGTGTGTGTGTGTGTGTGTGTGTGTGTGTGTGTGTGTGTGTAATGAAGGGTGAATTTGGGAACCACCATGGACCGCCTCCACCTCTTCGTTTACTCTGCCCCGAGATTCACAGGCTCCGCCCTACCAGGACCAGAAACACAGGCCACCCCGCTTCCTATATGTGGGGTCTAGAATCCGAACTCAGGACCTTCCGCCTGCAAGGCAGAGGCTTAACCCCTGAGCTACCTCTCCAGCCCCTCCATTGCGCTTTTAAGGAAAAACAGACAAAGCTTACTTTTGGTTTGAGGTAAATTAAGAAACCAGAATCATATGGCTAGAATCTGCTTCAAAAGACTCCAGGATAGAACTTGGGGACAAGGGCTGGAGAGATGGCTCAGGGGTTAAGACCCTGCCTGGCAAGCAGAAGGTCCTGAGTTCAGATCCCAAATCCTACATAAAAACGCCAGGTGGAAATGGCAGCAACCTGCACTTCCAGAGGGAAACAAGGAGGTAGAAGCAATCCAGGATGATTCCTGAAGTCACCCTTAGCTCTCCACATGACACATCACACACACACACACACACACACACACACACACACACACACTAAAATGAATGAATAAATAAAGTTTCAAAAAAAGAGAATTGGGGGACAAGGTTAAGAAGACTGAAAAAATTGATGATTGCTATAGTGGTTGACATACAGAGAGTCACGGCACCATTTTAATAAGCCTGCCCCTGCTAGCTGTGAGAGGGTTTTGGCATGAAATGAAGTATTTTCTGCCTGAGATATAGGATTCACCCTAAAAGTGTAATGCCAAGAATTTAACCTATTACCTATGTTCTGGGATAACAAAGTTAGAAAATACTCTCACTACAACATTCAAAGAAAGATTTTTTTCTATCATTACTGAGTGGGGTATATAACTGACATATCACAGGACTCACAAGTGCCTATAATCCCAGCACTTGGAAGGCAGAGGCAGAAGAATTGCCTGGGCTCCACAGTGAGCTCTAACCCAGCCTAAGCTACAGATTAAAACTCTGTCTCAAAATACTAAAAACCAAACAAACAAACCAAGAAAGAAATATATGCATGGCATAGAAGATAGTGCTTTGATAAAAGTACATAATATCCATAGATATATTACGAAATCCTCAGCGCAAACAAGTTGGTTGAGTTTTGTTTTGTTTACCTTTAGATATGAAGTGCTAGTGTGTCATTTAACCCACTGGAGCTTTCTTGTTCTAAATTGTACTAGCCATTACACAAAGCATTGTGTTTACTACTATACAGTTTGAAAGTCAGGTTTACTGTCCAGTGGACTTTAAGGAGGTTTCTCTGAAGCTATTCCATAGATCAATCTAAAAAAGAAGAGTGGGAAGACAGAAAACAGGTAACCAAAATGGCCCAGAAACCAATTCTGAAAAGGCTAAAGAATTGTTTATTCAAAAGATAGGATCCCAGGGTGCCAACTCTTTGCTTAGCTGCAAAGTGAGATCTATGGAGTTCAGTTACCTGATTCTGACATTCAGGTTCACTTTGTATGTGTGAGTTCCCTGTGGTATGCTTTCTTGTGATCTTTGTCTCCTTACACACATCATTAACCAAGCACAGTGAAGTGCACACATGGGAAGTAAAGCTAGCTGGCAAACTTCAAAATACCACACTTATACCAACAAGCTGGGGGTCGACATAAAACTTAACAAAGCCCATCTTCATAAACCAGGTAGACTTCTGGAAATGTTTGAGTCAGCAAGCCCAAAAGTGGGGGTACCAAGGAGTGTGGGCAATAGCCAACTGCATACTGCAAGTCTGAACACTTTCAGACATTTATCCAAAAGCATTCTCTTTTTTTGAAACGTATTTTGATGAAGGTACTTGTGTATATGTGGTGTCATGGGAGTCCTCCACACTAGGCAAGCATTCCACCACTAAGCTATTGGTCCAGTTGAAAGTCTACTTCACATAAATGGTGAAAAATTATTTTGTTCCTGAATATTCACTCATTAAAAAAATAGTATTGATGGTGAAATAAATTAAATTCAGAAAAAGAAATGAAGGGTTGGGAAATGCACCTTAGGAAAAGCACTTGCCAAGCAAGCAAGAGTGGGAACTGGAATTTAGGGTCATGTTAAAAATGGGATGGTGGATTTGAAGGGCTGCTATAAGCCCAGTCCATGGGAGGCAGAGACAAGGGGTTCCAGGGGGCAAGCTGGCTAGCCAGACTAGCCAACTATGAGCTCCAGGATGAGTGAGACACCCTGCCTCAACAGATAAGGTGGAGAGTCATAGAGGAAGACACCCACTGTCACTCTCAGGCCTCCACATGCCCCACCCAAATATGCAAAGGCACATATACACCAATATGCACACACAAAGCAAAACAGAACAAACAAAACATTTTTTAAGCCAGAGGAACCTTTCCAAGGAAAATATGATATTTTCTTTCTGAGTAGGCTTCTTTCAAGACCTAAAAAAGCTATGGAACAAAAAGCATCAATCCAGCCTTATCTTGAAATGATGTTGGAAAATTGCTTTTCCCTAAGCATGAGGCAGTGATGGGAGACACGCCAGAGGTCCACATTCATTCCCTTACCATATCAGGGTGTCATTGACAGTCCACTACTTACCGAAGTGAGCTCTGAAGAAGCCACCCATATCACATCCACAAGCAGAAGAATCACAATGCCAAGGGCCATGCGCCTGCGCTGACTGAAGCCACTGTTTTGGGAATTCATGCGGTTCATGATAAATACACAAACCATTTGTAGTCTGTTTTTCAAAAAACACACAGATCTCATTAGGGAAGATTTGAGCATAATAACTGCCTGAAAAAAATCAGACCAAAAACATCCGACATGCTAATGGTTCCATATTAAAGTCACACGACATGCACACACACACACACACACACACACACACACACACACGAGGTCTTTACCTTGTTCTCACCACGTCTCTGAAGCCTTCAAAAGTGATACCCCTGAAAGTGACGGATCTTGACCTACATGGACGCGAAGAACTCAGTCCACCTAAAACACACACACAAAGATGCTTAGGACGTAAACAGTTGAAACCGATCACATGCTCCTCGCTGCACCCTGACAGTAAAAGTGGTTTAAGAATAATACTAAAATGCATTCCACGTTATCCACACTTTTCTCTGCACCTGCCTGTTGGAGTCAGTTAAGGTGATACCTGGGAGCTTGGGGGTGCAGCTCAGCGGAACGTGCTGGGGTGCACCTGTGGACACCTGGCTGGGGCAGGAGGATCAGAAGTGCAAGGTCATCCTTGACTACACCGGGAGTTTGAGGCCAGCCTGGGCTACATGAGACCCCGTCTCAAAAAATAAAAGTATGCTTTCCGAGGTTCTCGGCACCAGGAAGTGACAGACAAATAAGGAATCCGCAACATATGGCACACTTGCGACGCCCCTCCCCGCGCCTCCCGCGCCCCGGGACCGTCCGCCCCGGGGACCGTCCGCCCCGGCAGCGCATCTGGAAGCGGGTCCCGGGCAGGAAGCAAGGCGCGTGGTCTCGGGCGCGGGAGAAAGCGCGGCGTCCACGTCCCGGCCCCCGCCGGCCTACCTGGCCTTCCTGCCCCGCGATGGCGTCGCGGCGGCACCATGAGCGGACCGGACCCGGCCTGCGCCTCACGCGGCCCGGACGGCGCCCCGCATCGGAAGCCGCGCCGCCCCTCAGGGCCCGGCCGTGCCTGTCAATCAGCCGCGCACCGCGCACGACCCAGGGGGAGTGACGCAGGCCAGAGACCCAGCTGGCAGCAACCGCGGCCGAGGCCCGGATTGCGGCCGCGGCCCAGGCCCCGCCCCCCGGCCGGCCCGGCCCGCCCCCTGCCAGCCCGGCCGAGCTGTCAGCTCAGCAGGTCAAACCAGACAGGCCCCGCCCCAGATGGTCGGTCAATCCACTAGGCTCCGCCCCCTGCCAGACTGGCCGAGCTGTCAACGCAGCAGGTCGTACTAGAGAGGCCTCGCCCCCAGCTGGCTAATTAGCCAGATCCCACCTCCTGACAGACCGGCTTCGCTCTCGACTAATGTGGTCAATCGGCCAGACTCCGCCCCCTACTTCCCAAGCCCCGCCCTTAGCTGAACAATCTGTTAGGCCCAGCAGCATGGCAGCAGCCCGAGTCCCGGCCCCTCACCCCGGACAGCCAACCAGTCCGGCACCGCCCCCTGCCAGCCCTGGCCCCCACCCCGGTCGGGCAACAAGCCGGCCACACCCACTAAGACACTAGAGCTGTTTCTGTCAGGCCAACCTAAGGCCCCGCCCACGGCCCGGCTGCGGGTCAGTGTGGCCCCGCCCCTCTCCCGGAGGACCCAGGCGCGTGAGCTACGTCAGGAGGAGTGCGACTGCGGGCCGAGCGCGGACGCGTCTCCTAGGTGACCGCGCGGGAGTGTGGACTCCTGCCTGGCGCTGGACGCGGGCGGACAGCGACACGCTGCGAGAAAGGAGCCGAGGAGGCGAGGGACGCGGGTGTGGGTGTCTGGGGACAGGCCCAGGGCCCCGCCCAGCAGCGAATGCCAGCAGCTCAGACTCCTCCGAAGTTCAGGCCGAAACTTCCAGAGCTGATCTCTCCAAAGTTCAGGCAAGACCTTGGAGTGCTCTAGTATGCAAACTATTCATACTACGTGCTAGACCAGGCTGCGCTGCCCTGGCCCCGCTTCCGTCATCTAAAAAGAAATCTGGCATGTTGGTGTCTCCTGTGTTTGTGTGTTTACAGCAGGACGGAAAGGGGCTTAGATAGACTCATGGCACCAACCCCCCCCCCAAGTGCTGATCTTACTAAAAAATGTATAGGTTGTTTTTAGTAATTTGAAAACAAAGTGTTGGCTAACATCCTGATTTGTATTTACAAAAAAAAAAAAAGTTAGAGGAAGTTCTGTAAGGTAATGGGGAACTGCCTACCACAAATGCATTTTTAACATCCTGATCAAATGACACAAAGACCTAAAGTTTTCTTACTCCTGAGGCCATAATGTAGTTATTTCACTGAAACTGAATGCATATTCTGATGACAATAAAATGAAATTTTTTTATTCCTCTAGTCAGTTTTGTGTTCATCTAATCAATATCTGCATCAGACATTTCTTATCTAAGAAACCTGGTACTGCTTAGTCTTTTGATTATCAAGCTCAGGGTATTCTCTTACGTGTTTAATATTTGGCTTACTACCAGTTTAATGTCTGATTTAAATGGACTTTTGGGTCAGGGAGATGGAATAAGAATTTGCTTCAATTACTCCACCCTAGACTGTGTACTGTCTTGAAATATTAAAATAAAAAAATCTATTGTGTAAAGTAGAAAATCTGTAACTCTGCTTCAAATTACTATGTAATTCAGAGGGTGACTTAGCTGTTGGCATTATTTCAGCACTAGTTTATTTTTTCTTTCGTTAAGATTCTTTAGGTTGTTGGGCTCATGTGTACTTAAGGAATTTTTATGTGTGCATGCATGTTAGCGTGTGGTGTATATGCAGGAATATATGGATGTTTGAGTGTACAGACACACCGTTGTGGGCACACGAGTGCGGAGGCCAGAGGTTGATTGTCAAGTGTCTTCCTGAGTTGCTGCCCACTTTATTTACTGAGACAGGATCACCGGCTGACTCACTGATTCGACTAGTCTAGCTAGCTTCCTTACCTCTGGGAATCCCCTGTCTCTGCTTCCTGAGCATATCAGAATTAAAGACAGGCTGCCGTACACACCCTGGTTTTTCACATGGGTTCTGGGGATTCAAACTCCAGTCCTCACACTTGACTGGCAAGCATGTTAAACACCGAGCCAAGCCCCAGTTCGCATTCATAATTTAATAATTCACTATGGAATCTTGAACACTATTATGTCTCAGTTTATCTGTAAATATGTTCATTTTAAATGATGCCAATGACAGCATGTAAATAGAACTTACCATAATTACCACCCATTTCCAGAGCAACTGCTGAAGGACAAGGCCAGTATTCATGGGCCGGATAAAGAAATTCTGAGTAGACTCCCTTGGGCTGTCCAAAGGACATTCCTGGACAGCTCTGCAAAGCCAATCTCTGCTGGGTTTCTGTCCAGTGGCACCAACTGACCACTCCTAGCATATACACACATGCATACACACACACACACACACACACACACACACACACACATATTCATAATCTTGTCCAAGGCCAAATCCTCACAGAAAATTGCCATCTGTCTTATCTAGTGACTTTAGTAACTTAACTCTTTTCTCTTTTTATATCCTCCACCCCCAAAGAGCTACTGTTCAAACTCAGGGTTCTTCTCATTGCCCTTCTAGGCAAGGCTTTTAGTAGCTCCACCATCTGGCTGTGGCTGTTCTCCAGCTCCTGGCTCCAGTGACCCTCCTGCGTCTGGAGTAACTGGGACCACAGGCATATGCCACCATGCCTGCCAACTTCCCCTCTTAGCTCTGTGTGGGAAAACACGACTGGTTACCCTGCCCCCTTCCTTGCGATTGCACCTGGACCTGTTCACACATCAGTCCCACAACTGCTGGGACTTCACTTTGTTCTCCGTGGGAATCAGTGCCCATTGGATGAACTTGAACAGCCTGCTTCTCCTGACCTGCTCAGTGAACATCACTGGGGCTAGAGAGATGGCTCCGGAGTTAAAGCCTTCACATCTCAAGCAAAAGGGCCTGAGTTCAGATCTCCAGATCCCACATAAAAATTTGTCAGGCAAATATAGCAGCAACCTGTAATTCCAGCTCTGGAAGGTGGAGCCTAGGAAACCCCAGAGCAAAGCAGTAAGAAGGTAGAGCAATCCAGGATGATTCTAATATCATCCTTAGGCCTCCACAGGCACATACACTCCAATGCTCTCAATGTACTTAATTCCTTTCCCCTCACATCCTTTAGTTTTTGTTTTTAATAATTTCCCTTTTATTCTTCAAAGTTGATTCCCCATCAGCCCTTGGAAATCTGTTAAGAGTCTGTTAACATTCAACAGGTATTGAGCCTGAAACCTTTTTTACAAAAACTCCTGAAATGCAGTTTAGTTTCCCTCTAGAAGTGCATGTACCATAATATGAATACATAAGCAAATTTGTATGTGTACAGTATAGCTGCTAGCAAACTATAATCAAATATCACTAAGCTCAAGCCCTAGTATATTACAGATGATTATGTCATGAGTCTTTGCGCTCTGTAATAGTTTAATCCACTTATAGACTTTCAGTTCAAATTCTGGAAAGATATGAACTTCTAAAAGTGAACAAACAAGAATGTTTACAGTGCGTATATCATAGATAACATGTCCATGAATTTAACTAGCCATATGTATTAGTGAGGGTTCTCTGAAGAAACAGAATCTATAGAATGTAGTATATATAAACAAGTTTATTAAAAATAAGTCACAATAAAAATAGTATCCTTCAAGGTAGCTGCCCGCAGCAGCCTCTTTCCTGGCTGGAATGTTCCACAAAGCCAAAAGATCCCGAGAAGGTCTCAAGCCTTTGCTCCTCCAGAAGGTTGAAGACGCTGGGTTCCCACGTCGGTGAAGAACAGTTAGGCTCTGACGTCGGTGATGAACAGTGAACAGCAGCAAGGCCTAGAGACCAAGCTCCAAAGACAGCGGGAACAGCGACAACGTGATGGAAAAGGTGAAGTTCTAAGTCAGCTAAGAACAGAGGCAGCAGCAGCAGCAACAAAGAAGACCACGATGCTCTAAAAGTGAAGACTGCACGCTGAGTGGACTCCACAGCAAGTTGACACCAGATCAGGGAAGAGCAAGTCCCTCCTTCTTGCACCTCCTACTATCCGGTCCACCACTGGTAAGTACCACCCACTATGGGCTGGGTTCTCCACAGCCATCAGTCAAGTACCTGCAGACTTGTTCAGGGGCCATTCTAACTATTAACCTTCCACAGCTGTGCCCCGAACAGTCTGAAACTGTCAAGTTGACATCAAAATGCAACCATAACACCATATATTGAAAATATTCAGAAAAAATGCACTCGTATTAAACTTGTTGTTCCCCTAAGCAATACAGTATAAAATCCATTTATCGGACTGAAGAGATAGCACAGTTGATAAAGTACTTCTCAAAGCAAGAATGAGGTCTTGCATTTAGTCCCCCAGAACTCATAAAAATAACTGGGAGTGGGGCTGGAGAGATGCATCACTGACCAGCCAGCCCAGCTTATTTCTAAACCAATGAGAGATTCTATTCCAGAATCCAAGCTGTGGTTGTCTTATAGCCTCTATGTGTATGTGCACATGTGTTCATCTGCACAGATGAATACACACACACACCATGGCATTTATGCCACAGGAAGTAACAAAATTAATCTAGATGTGATTTAAAGCAAATATTACTTTCAGGCAAGTAATATGCCATTTCATATGTGGGACTTGAGCATATAAGTCTGGTGTCTTAATGTGGTGTCTCAGTGGGATCCCTGACATACTTTGGTATACTTGGCCAGACATGCTGATCTGGCAACTGTGACACTCATATTCATAATCTCCAGGGATATCAGGAAATCACTTGTACTCAAGTTTGCTACAGCAGGGCAAAAGACAGTCATCATGTGTTGTATTTGGCTGTGACTCAAAGGTGCACAGAACAGTGGAAAAATGAAAGATTCAGCCATGCCCCCCACACCAACCCTTATTGGAATGTGTGAGCAGGTGTCATTGGAAGCTAGTTAACTAGAATTAGTGTTGCAGTTACTCTTTCAGCTGCTGTGAGACAACACTCAACTCAATCTAAGCAGAGATAGATTTCTTTGGTTTGCAGTTCCAGAGGGAGATACAGTTCATTATGGTGTGAAATGCATGACAGACAACGAAAAACTGGAGGAGGAGGCTTAGGTCACATTCAACATGGAGGCCAAGAGAACAAGCAACAAACTCAAGAGCAGATTACTTGCCAGCAGCAGGGCTGGGATAGCCAATCTTAAGACCAGCCTACTGTGACCTGCCTTCCTCCAGCAAGGCTCCACCTCCTAAACTTGCCAAGACCTTCTCAAACATTACCATCAGTTAACAATAGAAGCACAGGAACCTGGGGGCAGGGGTAGGGAGTGGGGAGAAACCACTCACATTCAAACCAAACTAGAGTTCATGTCTGGCCTAGTATACACTGGTCATAAAACAACTAGCTGAAACTAGTAGCTATTGATCAAGTCCTGGCCATTTTTGATCAACTGCCTGCAGGTATCAAGGTGAACTTTCTTATCTGGCAGACACAGCAGTTGTGGGGCAGAGTTCTGTCTTTATATAGACCCCAGCCATGGGGTCACAGTGTGGACTGTATGTGTACATTTCCAGGCTTCTGGGCACACTGGGACTTATAACTCCTGTTGTAGCTTCTTCTACTTGAAATTGCTTCTACGTGGACTAAGAGCCCTTGACTTTTCAAAAGCACGTACTGCTTTTAAAAGACTTCCTTTTTTAACTTGATCATTGCTGTGCATTATGGGGAAAATGATTCCCTGCCATAGAAGCCATAAACTTGAGCAATTCTCAGCCTCTTAGGTCCTCAAGTGTCATTGAGTGCAATAAAGTCGCAGACTCCGTGGGGTTTATGTGCAGGTTCAAAGAGCAAGACATGAGCATAGATTTGTGGGTTGATTTTCAAAACCACATCTCGCTGCACTCTGCCTATATTTATCTCTCTTCCTCCCTCCTCACTGCTCCCTACTACCACCACACCACACGCAATACCTCTTCTACTTTCATATCCTATATATTTCTTTAATTCTAGGTTTCAGATATGAGAAGAAACATGGTATTTGCCTTTCTGAGTCGCTCATTTTCTTTTTTTTTTTTTCTTTCTTTTTTTATTTAAACATTTTTATTATTATTTCTGCTCATACAAACTTAATAGGTACACCACTTCCCTCCCTCCCTTTTCCTCCCCCCGAACCCCTCCCCTCACCCCTCCCTCCCCATCCCCCAGTGCCTCCCCGACCCCAATCCCCAGAGAGTCCTTTAATGTGCATGCCAGCTGAGTCGCTCATTTTCCTAACATGGTAGTCTCCACTTCTGTTTTCCTGCACATGACATATTTCACTCTTCTTTATACCTGAATAAAACTCCACTGTGCACACATACCCCCATTTTCTCTGTCATTCCACTGTTAATGGACACCTACACTAGTTCCTTGTCTTGGCTATTGTGAATGGTGCACAGAGATTTGAATGGAAGTTTCAAACATAGGCAGAATAGGCATCTCCCAGCGGGGCAGGCCCAGGGCTACTCACTGCTGTCAAGTAATAGCCCAGACTGAAAGGGCTATTATCTCCTCTTGTAGATAAAAACAAATGCAACATGAGCCTGATTTTGTTTTAGTTATATATTTTTTTTCTTTTTCCATTTTGATGTGTAGAGGTGTGTACATGTGTCTGTGTGCATGTTTGCATGTGCGTGCCCACATGTGTGTGCATGTGTGGAGACCCAAGGTTGATGTCAGGAATCAAGTGTCTTCCTCCTTACTCTCTTTGAGACAGGATCTGTCTTTTTTTTTTTATGCAATTTTTATTATTTCTGCTCATACAAACTTAATAGGTAGACCAGTTCCCTCCCTCCCTTCTCCTCCCCCGAACCCCCTGCTTCCCCTCCCTTCCTCCAAATCCCCCAGTGCCTCCCCCCCAATTCACAGAGAGTCCTTTATTGTGTAGCCTAACTCTCCTCTGGGTCCTCCTCTCCGATGACGTACAAGGACCTAGTGGCATTTCCCTGAACCCTTTCTCATGTTCCCCTTAAGTATAGGAACACTACTGTGGCTGTCAATCCCTCGCCTCCAAGGATCTTGGTGCCTTTAGCTGATGCTAGACTTTGTGAGGTCAATAGTGTGTTGGACATTGCGCAGGGCATGCAAAGTCCTATTATGATTGCTTCGGCCCTAACTAGTGTGGAGTATCTTGCAAATCATTGCTCCTCCCATCCTTTTGCTCTTACAATCTTACCGCCCCCTCTTCTGCAAATGTCCCTGAGCTTCAGGATGGGGGGAGATTAGGCTGGCCTAGTTCTATGTGGTTGATATAGAGTGAGACAGGATCTCTTATGAAAACCCAGAGCTGGCTAATAGGACTAGTTTACGTAGCCCACTTGCTCTGGGGATTCCCATTCTCCTCCTTCGTAGGTTGACATTGCAGGAGACTTGCGATACCTACTCCACATTGTAGAATCTGAGGATCCAAACTTCAATTGTTTTGCTTGTGTAACAAGTACTTTAACCTCTGAGCCACCTGCCCAGGCCTATATTCATTTTATGGTGATTCTGGGAACAGAACCAAGATCTTATCTGTCAAGCAGACACTAGCCACTGAACTACATACTCAGCTCTGAGCTTGATTTTAACGATTTATAAGACATTAGTAAAGAGAGAAGTGTTTTCCTAAGCGAGTAAAGATGCTTAGCAGGAGAAAAAGGTGTGTCCAGAGGTAGTTATAAAACTGGTTTAGCAGAGAACAGCAGGCAAGCATGAGGAAAGTGGGAATAAGACAGGTCCGGTGAGTTCTGGGGAGGTTGACTCGTGCTCTGATTTGCATGTGATGAGAGATAAGAGCAAAGCACTTTGGGAAAACCTCTATCAACTAGCAGCACCCATCCTCATGGGGCTGGAGAGTGTCGCGGTTTGAATATAAATTGCCCCCCACAGGCTCATATGTTCGCATCCTTAATTGATGTTTTGGAAAACTTATGGCAACTTGAAGAGATGGAGCCTTGCTGGAGGAAGGCACATCACAGGTGGGTCTTGAGGTTGGCTAACCCCACCCTGCCTCTGCTAGTAGTCAGCTCTTGCAGTTTGTGGTTAGCTCTCTCCGTCTGCATGATGGATGTGACTTAAGCTGCCTCCAGCGTCTGCCACACGCCACGCCTTTTCTGCCATAATGGACCATATATCCCTCAGGAACCACAAGCCAAATAAATCTCCCCCTTTTCTCCTTAAGTTGCTTGCGTTTGAGCGTTGCTGCACAGCAGCAGAGAAGAGCAACGGGGCAGAGAGGAACAGTAAACCAGGCCTTATGGACTGTCCCCTTGATGCAGGCCATGGTGGGGATACTATGGGAGCTCCCATGGGGCCTCCCCCAGGGAAACCACACATGCTAATGTTATTAGAAGACACTGAACCTAAATGACTTTTTTTTCATAATTGCTTTGAGACAAGAGGTCACCACGTATGGTAGGCTGGTCTCAGACTCATGGTCCTCACGCCTCAACCTTCCGAGTGCTGGACTCACAGTCGTGTCCGCCATACTCTGTCCGAATGTGTTCCTCAGTATTTGCTTAGCACTGTACCCCATCCTGGGTGCCGCATCTATACTTGCTTTAAAAAGGCTCTCATTTTCACTCATAACTGGGCATGGTAGTGCATCTACAATTAAACACTCCAGGGGACGATGGCAAGATGGCTCAGTGGGTAAGGTGCCCACTCAAAAACTTGGTGACCTGAGTCCAATCCCCAGAAGTCTTACATGACAAAAGGAGAAAAAATGACTTCTGAAAGTTGTCTTCTGACCTCCACATGTGTGCCATGACGTGAATGTAAGTTCTCTCTTTCCCCCCTCTCCTTGTGTTGTCATGGTTTGAATGTGAGGCTCCCTGTCCCACCGCCCCACCCCCTTGCCCAGGCCACCGCTGCATTGAGAAGACATAGACCACCACACACACTTCCCACATGTACTTGATCTGCTAGATTTCTGGAACATTCACTCACCTGCTACATCCTATGCTCATCCAAAGGCTCATACGTTCACATCCTTAGCCGGTGTTAATGTTTGGGAAGGTCATGACAGTTTAAGAGGTGGAGCCTTGCTGAAGGAAGGCATGTCACAGCGGGTAGGTTTTGAGTTTGGTTATCCCATCCCTACTTCGCTAGCAATTTTCTTCTTCAGTCTTGCTTCTCAGATTCCATGATGTCAGCATACTCCTGAACCATCTCCAGCTTCTGCCGCCTGCCATGTTTTCTCTCCATAATGGACCATATCTTCCCTCTGGAACCATAAGCCAAATTAATCTCCCTTTTTTCCCTTAAGTTGCTTGTGTCTGAGTGTTGTCTCACAGCAGCAGAGAAGAGTAACCTCATGACACTTGTTCTCTGTCCTGTTCACTCTCTCTCTCTCTCTCTCTCTCTCTCTTTCTCAATTTCTGTCTCTCCATAAATAAAATAGTTTATCAAACACTAAGGAGGTGTAGTAGATAGAAGGATCAGGAGTTTAAGGCAGGCCTCTACCACAGTAGCTCAACTGTCTCAAAACAAACAAATGAATAAACAAGAAAAAAACATTAAAATTCTCTTACCTAGTCATCATCAAGAAACACACAGGACAGAGATTGTCTCCAGTGACATGTAAAATAGCACAATCCATGTCCACTTGGAAGAATCAACCACTTGGGCAGGCTCCCTGCCCCACCGCCCCACCCCCTTGGCCAGGCCACCGCTGCATTGAGAAGGCATAGACCACCACACACACTTCCCACATGTACTTGACCTTCTAGGTTTCTGGAACATTCACTCACCTGCCACATCCTATGCCCCTGACCTTCCTTCTCATGGGGTCAATACTTGAACTCTTGTCTGCTTTCAGGCACTAAGAGAACAACCCAGCCTCCCCTCCCCCAGCCCATGTGGCTGGCCCTTGTTCGGTCTGATAGCCTCTTGCCCTGAAACAGAAAAAGTGGAAAAAGCAAATAAATGCATTACAGTCACGATTAGTGCTAACAGGTCGCCATCATGTCCTGACTCAGTATTTCATGATAGCCTCTCAGCACTCTCTTCCGTGCTGGACACGACATCAAATCAACGCTGAATTTGCAAAGTTTCTGCCCTGCATCTCAGTGTGAGGCTGCACACTTGTCACACCAGTGCTTGGGAGGCGGGGAGGGGGGAGGGGATCAGGAACTGCCTCTGCTTAAAACAGAGGTCCCCAAAGATTGGAAGAATCTACAGGTAGCAAGTCATTCAGGATCTGTGGTGAGATATTAAAACTATTTATCTTCACATTGCTGATAAATTCATGGGGGAAAATGGCTTATGGGAACAAGGGGTTTTATGCTGGCATAAAATGATCAGATTACATTTCTTAGTCCAGTTGGGCAGGAATACTTATACCAATATCAGATGAGGGAACTGGTCAAACCACATCCAGAAGATTGCTAAGAGAGGGACAAACTTCACTTGCCAGTCCGTCCAAGTATGTTTGAAATATGACAGCCTTTACTGAACCAGTACAGGGAATGATCCCACCCACCATGACCTGGGTCTTCCACCTCAGTCAGACAATCTCCTGCAGACTTGCTTAAGGCTGGCCTTCGTTAATAATTCTTCACAAATGTGTCCAGAGCTCAGCCTGCAATTGTCAAGTCAACACCTGTATCTAACTAGCTCAACTACACGTGTGGAGCTTAAGAAAGGTGTGTTCTGGACTAGAGAGATGGCTCAAGGGCTCTGCCTCCCAAGCAGGTCCTCAGTTTGGATCCAGGATTCCACATAAAAACACCGGATGGAAAGAAACAGCATTGGCTTGTACTTCTAGTCCTGGAAGGCAGAGCCTGGGAAACTCCAGAGCAAAACAAGCAGGAGGTAGAGCAATCCAGGGTGATTCCTGAAGTCATTCTTGGGCCTCCACAAGCACATATGCGCACACATGCACACAGTGCTCTCTGATACACACACACACACACACACACACACACACACACACACATAAAAAAGAAGTGTATATTCCAACCCAGTTTTACCATCAGCCGTACACTTACATCCAGCCTGTGTGTAGAGGCTGGATCCAGAAAGGAGCTAAGAGGTAGAGGCAGACTGTGAATGTTTTTGAAGGGAGCTCTCCTGTGATCTGAGTCCATCAGCATTGCCATGGGAACCTAGGAGGTGCGCTTTCTCCTTTTTAAGCTGAGCAAGGGGAAGGAGGCAAGCACCTCAAAAAGGCTTTCAGAGATCTTGATAGCATTATAACTATAACATTAGAGAAGCTCTCAGCACTCTACGAAGAAGCATCCTTTTGCCATGGAAGGTGTGTAATGCAGTGAACCATAACGGGCCAAAGTGCAGAGAATAAGTGACTGTGGAGTGCTCGGGTCTAACAGCACACTTAAATCACTCCTAGCCCAAGGCTCAGGGAACCTTGCAGAAGAGGGGGCAGAAGATTATAAAAACCTGGAGGTGGAGAGACGTACTGCCAGGACAGGATCCTCTGGTTGTGACAGGGCTGCTACACCCAAGAATTCACTGCAGCGATGCCCACTTCCACAGGACCTGCACCTGGACTGTCAGCCTTTCACCATGGATGAGGGACGATCTCAAGAGACACTGCACCCCCCTGAGAGACTACTGAAGGCTGATCCCAGACAGAAGGGGAGCTTCTTTACTCAATGATTTACCGACTCATACCTCATCCATGCCCCAGCAAGTGCTCAGGCTCTTACCAGTACAGACATCCCAGATGAAACCTGGCAGGTCACACATGCACAAAGATATGGAAGTAGGAGGGAGACAGGCTGGAAAGAAGAAGGTATGAAATGGAACAGGAGGAGGGATGGGATGAGGTAGAAAGGAGTGAAAACACAAATCCATTGTATTTATGCATAAAAGTGTCAAAGAATAAAAGACATTTGTTTTTAAAAGTCAGAGAAAAAAGATCTTAGCAAATAATACCTTGAAGTTAAAAAGCACAAAGTCAGTGCCCGAGGCTGAAGGTGAAGGATTGGGAGCCTTAAGAAGCCTGAGAACCAGGTGAGGGACAGGGTGCTCTCCTGAACCATCGGTCCTCCCAGGCTGAGCAAAGTAAAATAATTTTCTAATGGGCCGGAAGTGGATGCCAAAAGAGGGGACCACCTTGGGTTTTATACTATGAATTGCCTAAGTCGGAGTTCAAAGGAATGGGTGTCATCATAGTATCTGCATACTGAAGTGCCAGTATACTCTCTTCTCAACGCCTTTACCCTCTCTTGGGCATCCTGACCCATGGTCCCCTCTTCCTGATTTCCTTTCTTCTCCCAGTTAGTTCCCTTTCTGCTTTCAAGTATGTGTGTGTGTGTGTGTGTGTGTGTGTGTGTGTGTGTGTGTATCAGAAGACACCGTGTGTCCCTGTGGAAGTCCAAGGGTAACGTCAGGAATCATCCATTGCTTCTACCTCCTTTTTGCTTCACTCTAGGATTTCCCAGGCTCCATACACCAGCGCCAGAAGTGCCGGCAGCTGCCTTTTCTGCCTGGTGTTTTTATGTGGAACCTGGGATTCGAACTCAGAACCTTCTGCTTTCATGACAGAGTCTTAACCCCTGAGCCATCTCTCCAGCCCCCCATCTCTCAAATGTTCTAATATTGTCTCTGTTTCCTGTCTCCCAGCGCTAAGTTTCTTAACAGGGATTCCATCTGCTAGAGCTACCTAGAGGGAGTGTGCTACCCCTAACAGAGAAAAAAGACATGGAAAATTCGTGAGGAGCCAGGTGAACACGGATGGCATCCATACTTCTCATGCTGGTTTGCTCTACACAAATCTTCACGTTTGATCTGAGCCAGAAGGCCGAGAAGCGATCTCTACACAAATCTTGGTATGGGGAATTTGGATGGTTTTGCTGTTTTAAACTTGCCAAATCAAGCTAGTGTGAATTATAATCTTGGTGTTGGTCCCAATGAGAGAGAGAGAGAGAGAGAGAGAGAGAGGAGTGTAAGAAATAAAGCAAGAGGGATTGTATCATATTATATCAAGATACACATTCTTGGGTGAACATTGGATCAGTAAGGACTGTGAAACCTGAACCACTCCAAAATCAACCTATCAGCATTTCTTTTACGGGACTGAGGCCATAAAAAGATAAATTTTATCTGTAGAGAAAACTGCAGAAGAATGCAAAATGATGAGAAACTAGCTCCACCGCCTCCACTCTGAAGATGTTGGCAGCAACGGGCAAGAAACCAAAAACAGGCAGGGAGGATCCCTTCCCAGTTGCCAGGCAAAAGCCAGATTTAAAAAAAAAAAAAAAGATTATAAGCATGTTCACAAGATCTGGATTCACCCTTGTGTGTGTTTGCCACTTGGAGGCAGACAGCCTCCGTTTAGGGAGACTCCAATGTCTGCAAAACTACATCTCTAATCACACACTTGGCCACAGATGGCTTAGACCATAAGGTTTTGTAAGCCAGAATTCCGCTAGCAGGAGCCTGGAGGAGACCGGGCTGAGTTTGAGTTTGGGTGCTCCATGGGAAGACTGTAAGGATGATTCTGGGAATCATCCTCAGTAGCTCTTCTGCCTTATTTTTCTGAGCCTAGGTCTCTAATTAAACCCAGAACATGCCCAGTAGATCCAGTCTGGCTAGCCAGCTTGTTCCGGGGATTCCAAACCTCCACCTTCCAAGGGTGGAATTACAGATCGCTGCCACACCTGCTAGGCATTTTTACGTGGGATCTGAGGATCCAAACTCAGGTGCTGGGCCATCTCTCTGGTACGATAATCTCTTGCTGTGGCTTGAACTTGTCCCATCTACCCTTGGGCTCATATTTTAAAAATCTTGCCACCACTTGTGAGGTTACTTTGAAGGGGGCGGAAGAAGGTCACTTGGAGTGAGTCTTTGGGGGACAGACCCAGGTGGGGCTTTGGCTGCTCACTCTGCTTCCCAATCTGCCATGGGATCCGCTCTACCACAAGCTCCTGCTGAGTGGACGGAACCACCCATGCCCACCACATCTTCCCACCATGCCATGGTGGCTTGACATTCCTCTCCAGCTATATGGGAGGGCCTTCCCTCCCTTAACTTGTCTCTATGAGGTGTTTTGGATACAGGGATACCAAAGTAATGCATGCCCCCCAAGTCATTCTTGACATTCAGCATTGATTACAGTCATTTCAGAATAACTTGGAGAAAGCTGGCAAGATAGCCCAGCAGAGAAGGTGCTGGCTTTCAGACCTGAGGACCTGAGTTTGATTCTCTAGAAATCCACATGGCAGAAGGAGAAAACTGAAAATTGCCCTCTGACCTCCAACTATGCACCATCTCATGCATGCTTATATGTTCTCTCTCTCTTTCTCTCTCTTATATCTCTAATATAAATAAATTATATATATATACTTCTTGTTAGACAGACCTCAAGGTACACATATGTAATCCCAGCACTCAGGAGACAAGGTTATCCTTGGCTACATAGAGAGTTTGAGATCAGCCTGGGCCATATGTGAAGTCCTATCTTAAAAAGAAAAAAAAAAAAGAGAGAGAGAGAAAGATCTTATTTAAGATCATGTGTTACAGAATCAACATTCGATGTTGCTGATTTTAGCCATATAACCAGTAAAAAGCTTATCTCTGTGGTAGGAAGAAAATCCTAAGTAAGTGATTGTGTCACGCATTTATCAGGGCCAAAGTACAGCAGATGGAGAAAGATGGTTGTTAAGATGAGGGTGGGTCCAAGAGAGGGCTTGGCAGGGTGAAGGTGTCCGTGCACAGAACTGGAGACTTGAGTTTGATTGCCAGAGCCCACAAGGTTGGAGGAGAAAAATGACTTTTGAAGGTTGTCCTCTGACTTCTATATGCATGTTGTAACACATGTTCATTCTCTCTCTCTCTTTCTCTCTCTCCCTCCCTCCCTCCCTTCCTCCCTCTCTCTCTGTCTCCCCTCAACATAAATAGGCTTTTAAAAGATGAGATCAGCATGAATCACTAGCATGAGCTGCAGGGACCCCTTGAGTGGACACTGAGAGCTACCACTGTCAGGAAGATGGATTCCGAAGCCTGTAGACAAAATGGAATTCCAGAAAGTATTTTGGGTCATCTGTGTTTTATATTCAAAGTCTTCAAATAACCACTGATCTCAGCAGGTTGTCACTGAGAGAAAAATGGGACAGGACTCTCTCTCTCTCTCTCTCTCTCTCTCTCTCTCTCTCTCCTCAATGAAATATTAGAATTTTTTTGTATCTTATTTATTTAGTGTGTGTATGTGTGTATGTGTGTGTGTGTGTGTGTGTGTGTGTGTATCAGAGGGCACTGTGTGTCTCTGTGGAGGTCCAAGGGTAACTTGGAGAATCATCCTAGCTTGCTTCTACCTCCTTCTTGCTTCACTCCGGGATTTCCCAGGTTCTGCCCACCAGGGCCGGAAGTGCAGGCCACTGTCTTTTCCACCTGGCATTTTTATGTGGGACCTAGGATCCAAACTTGGGACCTTCTGCTTGTAAGAGACTCTTAACCCCTGAGTCATCTCTCCAGCCCGGAATACTAGAAATTTTTATGATACAGCATTTCAGAGAACTTCTCTCTATCCACTTTTTTTTAAAAGAACATACTTTATTTATGAAAGAGAGACAGATACATACACACACAGGGAGGAGAGAGAGAGAGAGAGAATGAGAATGAAAGTGAACAGGCATACTTTCAAAGGTTAGAAGATGCCTCTCTCCTGCCACCATGTGGGCTCCAGGGATCAAACTCAGGCCTTCAAGTTTGCACAAAGGGATGCTTACCCACTGAGCCATCTCGTCAGCCCTGTGATTCTTGAATGCATCCCACTTTGTATAGCCGCAGATTGATGCTAGCAATTAGAAAACAGAACCTCAAGAATGGTTGCTCTCTTCCGTCCTCCCTCCCTTTCTTTTCTCTCTCTCTCCTTCCTTCCTTCCTTCCTTCCTTCCTTCCTTCCTTCCTTCCTTCCTTCCTTCCTTCCTTCCTTCCTTCCTTCCTTCCTTCCTTCCTTCTTCTTTCTCTCTGGGTGACTGAGCTGTCACCATGCTACTCAGGGTGGCTCACATGAAGCTCCTTCTCCAGCCTTCAGAGTAGACAGGATTATAGTGTATTTCACTGTGTCTTTCTTGAAAACTTTTTTTTAAATGTTCATTGTTTTTTCCATTGGTGTACTGAGTGGTATGAGAATGTTTTCATGCAAGTATATAAATGGGAGGGGCAGAAAATGGGCTCAGTGGTTAAAGCCTCTGCCTTGAAAGCAGAAGGGCCTGAGTTTGGATCCCAGATTCCTCATAAAAATGCTGGTTGGAAATAGCAGTAGCCTGCACTTTTGGCCCTGAAAGGTGGAGCCTGGGAAACCCCAGAGCAAAGCCAAAAGGATGTAAAGCAATGTAGAATGATTCTGGAAGTTACCCTTGGGTCTACACACACACACACACACACACACACATACACAGAGAGAGAGATTATAGCATGCTTTGGGCACATTCCCACCATCCTTCCTTCTTCCCCTCCCCCTCCCATTAATCCTCTTTGTCCCTAAACAGCCTCAGTTTAACTTTCATGTCACATGTACTAGATTTTTATGAATCTATGTAAGATCTAGAAGCCATAACTGAGGAGAACATGAGATGCTTGTCTTTTCGATCTCACTTAATTAACTGACTGTGACAATCACCTGTCATCTCCATTTCCCTGCAAATGACATAACTTTATTCTTCTTCATGACTGTACAATTCCATTGTGTGTGCGTGCGAGTGTGTGTGTGTACCTCATCTTCCTCATCCATTCCCTTGTCCACAGATACTTGGGTGGGTTCCATAGTTTAGATGCTGTGAGCAGAACTATTTTTTTATAGTTCTTTTTTAAATTTTTTTATTTATTCAACTGTGTGCATAAGCGTATGTATGTGTATGCGCGCGTGTGTCTGTGTGTGTCTGTGTATGTGTAGAACCACGGACGAATTCGGGAACCACCATGGACGCCTCCACCTCCTTCTGCCCTGGGGATTCACAGGCTCCGCCCTACCAGGACCAGAAGCGCAGGCGGCCCCCGCTTCCGCCTGGCGTCTATACGTGGGATCTGGGATCCGAACTCAGGACCTTCCGCCTGCAAGGCGGAGGCTTAACCCCTGAGCCACCTCTCGAGCCCCGAGCAGAACTATTATAACATAGCTGTGCAATGTCTCCGGGGCAGGTCAGAAGCCTTTGGAGAAGCACCCAGGATTGGTGTGATTGGGCCATGTGGTAGATCTATTGTTAGTTTCTTGAGAAGCTCCATACTGCCTACCATGGTGGCTGGACTAGATTATGCTCCCACCAGCAGTGAATAATATTCCCTTTCTCCACACCCTGCCCGGCATTTGTTGTTTGTTCTGCTGCCGTTCTGACCAGTGAGCTGGAATCTCAGTGTAATTTTTGCTTGCATTTCTCTGGGGACTGGAGAGGAGGAGCATTTTTTTCCCCTATATTTACTGGCCATTTGTACTTCATAATCATTTGAGAACCATCCATTTCGTCAGCTCTTTTCTTGAGTGGGTTGTTGGATTTCGTATCATTTAGTTTTTTGAGCTCTTTATATATTCAAGATATGAATCCCCTGTCTCTTCACTTGAATAACTGCAGAGGACCTCCTGGTTGGCAACAATCTCAATATCCTATCAGATATATTGCATTGCAGATCTTTCCAATGTAGCTGGGCATCACTGGGAGACTGTGCCAGAAGGGTTGGGAATTCAAGCCCATCCTCAGCTATGTAGTAAGTTTGAGGGTTCAAGGTCAGCCTGACCTACGTGAGATCCCTTCTTTAAATAAATAAAGTAAAATAAATTTAAAAAACAGGGCTGGGGAGATGACTCAGGGGTTAAAGTCTTTGCCTCACAAGCAAAAGGACCTGGGCAGAAATGGCAGCAGCCTGTAATTCTGGCCCTGAAAAGTGGAGCCTGGGAAACCCCAGAACAAAGCAATAAGGAAGTAAAGCAATGCATGAAAATTCCTGATGTCACCCTTGGTCCTCCACAGGCACACATACTCAAGTGCATTCTTGAATACATGCACAGACAACCACACACACACACAAAGATATGTTTCAAAATGTGAAAGAGAGAAGACAATTATGTTTAGAATGGATGCAAGAGGAGAACAAGTGTCAAAAAGGAATCTCGAATCCTGCTGTTGCTCTCTGGTCTTTTCCTTCTCAGCCCAAGCCAGACGCAGCTGCTCTTCTCACTGCAGTCTGAAGAGGGCAGCTGGAGCCTGAGCGAGCCATTCATCTCCAAGGTTCTGCAGGTCCCAGACCTCAGGTGATCGGTGACTTCACCTCCTGGACTCCTGCAAGGCTCCCACAGGACCACACAGCAGAGAGCCTGCCCCCCCCCGGGGGGTCGTTCTGCTTGACCAGTAACCTGACGCCACCTCTCCAAGACAGGGCCACCTTTGCCCTCCCTGGGCTATCAATGCCATCATACCCAAACGCACTTCTCTGTGTGTGGCTTGTTTGGTTATATCCTGACTCTGTATTTTCCTTACTTGCTCAGGGTCCGGTCTTAATGAGGACTCGCTTTGCTTTCTCACTCGGCAAGAGATCTGTGAAGCCCCATCCCAGACATTCAGAGGGGTGACCTGGCCGGCCTCATGGGGCCAGTTGTCCTTCCCCCTCCCCCCAGACAGGCAGGGCAAGTAGGGTTCTGGGGTCTTCTTGTGACCACATTCCTGGCCTCAGGCTTCATTCCTGTCTCCACCTGTCACACAGAGGACTCCCCTAGGCATTTGTGTTGACACCTCCCCATGAAGGGGGAGGAGGATAGAAAGGGGGGAGGCAGAACCTGAAAGACACTGTTCCCTATTGGGAAGTTCTTCCTTGGACCCCACCCTCCCACCTCAGGGACAGCAAAACTTCCAGAGCCTTTGCACAGGTGCATGTGCATGTGGCTTCTGGGAAGGGAGATGGAACGTTGGCATTTTTCCAGTGTTCCATGCCTGCTTATGCTATGGTGGGAAGGACTTAAGGTCCTATAGACTCCTCTTTCATTCTTAGTTCTTGCTAGGTCTTAACTTGCTGCTTAGATATCAATCTGTGTGCGTGTGTGCGTGTGCGTGCATCTGTGTGTGTACATGTCTGTGCATACCATACACATATAGACATGCACACACCACATATCACATCATACACCACACACACAGAGACACCACATATTACTACACACATACATACACTCACACCACACACACACACCACATATTACATCACCTACCACACACATACACTCACCACACACATAGATCACACATACTCCGGCAGTTTCAGAACAGGGCCATGCTTGAAAGGTCTTTGAAAGTCAACCCCCACTGTTGGGATTATAGTGAAGAAACACATCCTACTAATCTAGAAGCCCGTTCTAATTCCCCACAGAGATAAGATTGCCAACTACCCCCAACCCTTTATTTATGAAAGGATATGGAGATGAGCTCTTCATTATAGATATATGAAGTGCCTCAAAAGAAATAGCTCTGATTGGCCATAAGGTCGACTGGGCCATGATATGAACAGACCAATGAGATATAGAGAACCAAAAGTTCCAATCAGGTTTGTAGAAACTGGAGCTAACTAATAAGGAAAAGCCATTTTTCCTGGGCCTGCCCAACCCTATAAAGACCCCTGACCCTTCCAGTCATCTTTGGCTCTTTTGTCCCTCATAGACCCCATGCTTGTGAGTTCTTTTCTAGCTTCCTTGCTCCTCATGGACTCCATGTGTAGTCTGTGTGTTCCTTTCAGCTCTCTTGCGTCTCTCAGACTCTGTATCTGTGATATCTGTTCTATCTCTCCTCTGATAAAATCTGCCTTAATCCTCTATGTCTGGTCTCAATCTTTTGACTCCCAAATGCAAGAACCTGTGAGGGAGGATTAGAGAGGCTATGCTGGGATGGATCTCTAAGGTCTTTGAAGGTCTTGGAATTCCTGAAGGCCACCCCCACTGCTGGAATCTCCCTGAAGGAACATCCCTGCTGAGGAACTGACTCCAGTCCCCCCAGAGATAAAATGGCCACCTTCCCTATGAAAGGATTATGGAGATGAGCTCTCTATATCCAACAAGCAACTTGATCTCTAGCCTCTTGTGGGCCCAAGAGCAACTGAGTTGGAGCCCAATGGGGCCCCTAACAAATGAAAAAAAGCCAGTTTCCCAGGCTTGCGTGGGTGTACAAATATGCCTGACCCTGGCAGCCATTTTTGGCGCCCTAGACCCTCATGATATTAGTGCCATGAGTCTGTTCCTTGTTGCTTCTCATGGATTCCATGCCTAGAATCCATGAGTTCTCTGCGGTACCTGCCCCCCATGGCACTCAGGGTGCCATGAGTCCATTTCTAGCTCCATGAGTTCTCCCAGGCACCTGCCCCTCATGGCACTCCACATCTGGAGTCCATGAGTTCCAGCCTTTCTCTCCTCTAATAAAATCTACCTTAATCCTCTACACATGTTCTGGTTTCAATCTTCGATTCCGGAACACAAGAACCCTGCAACACTGGGACAGTCTTTCCTGTAACATTTGGCGAGACTGTTCCCTGCATCATTTGGTGACTCTTGTGGGATACTTGAACAAAGGAAAGACTGTTCCCACATCACCCGGACATGAAAACCCATGACAATATCACATGATACATTCCCTTTCCTTCAACCTCTACATCAGAGCAAAAGCTCCGCTTGCTGGTCACTGCACACACAACACCCAATAGCCAGCCAGTGCTTAGTCACTACCTCACTGGGAAAGGGACTGACGATTGCTCACCTCTGTCCTCCACCCCACCTACAAGACCTGTAGTAAAACTCCACTCCCTTAGCCGCTCCTGCTTCTCCCTTTGAGAATTAGCTCTGTGAAAAGAAGGAAGGAAGGAAAGAAGGGAGGGAGGAAGGGAGGGAAGGAAGGAAGGAGGGAGGGAGGGAGGAGGGAGGGAGGGAAAGAACGAAGGAAGGGAGGAAGGAAGGAAGGAAGGAAGGAAGGAAGGAAGGAAGGAAGGAAGGAAGGAAGGAAGGAAGGAAGGAAGGAAGGAAGGAGGGAGGGAGGACAGGAGAGGGAACAAGAGATAGAAGCAAAGAGGCATGGAGGAAAACAGTTGGGAAGAGAAAAGTATCAGCTTGGGGGCTGGGGACAAGAGAGGCTCACCGGGTGAATATGACCAAAATACATTGTATGCATGTGTGTGAGTCTACATTATATGCAATAATGAGACCCATTGTTACATATAACTAATATATATTAATGCATAATGAAGATGACCCTCTGCTCCTGCTGTGGATATGCTGTGACCAGTTCCTTTGGCTCCCAGCGCTGGCAGAGGCCTCTGCTGTGAAGGACTGTGACCTGGAATTGCTGGGCGTGAATGAATCCTTTGTTGCAGTTACACTGCATGTTGCCCATAAATTCATTGCCAAAGAGCTTAAGGGAAAAGGGGTTTATTCTGGCTTATGATCATCCAGTTTTAGTTCCATATTCAGCCTGGTAGGAAAGCCCACCAACACTAGGAGTTAAGGGAACTGGCCACATGATATCCACAGAAGGACCATTCTCACTTGCCAGACCAGCATGTCTGGCCAAGTATACAGAAGGATGCCAATTTTCTCAACCACCTTGATCCATCTTATTCACCTGTCCAGGGACTAGTACCACCCATCTTGGGCTGGGTCCTCCCTATCAATTATACAATCTCCTGCAGGCTTGCTCAGGGCTTAACCCAACTATTAGTGCTTCATACCTCTGCCGAGAGCTCAGAGCCTTCAGTCACCAAGTTGACACCAGCATCTACCTATAACATTCCTTATTCTCCTGAATTGTTTGGGTCACATTTTTATTATGGCAATGAGAATATAAGACAAAGACAAGGAGCATCAGCCTTCACTCAGTCAGGCCCCAGCCCTCCAACAGTCTGATTATCGTTTCTGCTTTGAGCTCAAAGCTGCAGATTTCCTGTAGGAACAAAGATTTCTCAGGATGGTTTGGATATGGTGGAGGTGTGTGCCCCGAAAAGTTCTACATGGGAGATGCACAGTGTTGGATGGATGCAGTGGTGAGAAGTCCTCCTCTGTCCAGTGGACCTCAGAAGGGACAAAGAAACACTAACCGACCCCTGAGCTCTTGTGAGAAGGAATAATCAAGGAGCAAGTCTGACCTCTGAACCCTGAGACTCCATCTTGCCATTTCACACCCTGATGGCTTCATCAAGGACATGTTTCCACCAGGATGCTGTCAGGACCTTGCCAGAGGCTGCATGGGGGGGGGGAGGGGCTGCCAATGTAGAACTTTCAGCTTCTAAAACTCTGAATGAGGCACTGGGGAAATGGCTCAGAGGGCAAAGTCTTTACCTCCTAAGCAAAAAAACCTGAGTTTGGATCTCCAGGCAGAAATGATAGCGGTCTATAATTCAGCCCTAGAAGGCAGAGCCTAGGAAACTAGAGCAAAGCCATAAGGAGATAGAGCAATTCAGGATGATTCCTGATGTCACCCTTGGACCTCCACAGGCACACACACACACACTCAAATGTCATCTTGCACCCATAGAGAGAGAGAGAGAGGGAGAGAGAATAAAATTTTGAAAATGTGGTCATATGCAGTAGTGGGAACCTGTATTCTTAGCCCTGGGGAGACAGAGACGGGAGGATTATGGGGTTCACTGACCAGCCGGTCTAATCTGATTGGAGAGATACAGGCTAATAAGAGACTGTCTAGAAGAAAGTGGACAGAGTTTCCCACAATGACATTCAAGGTTGTCCTGACTTCCACACACAGGTACACATACACACGCATGCACGCACACACACACACACACACAATCAGCTGAACGACGAACATTTCCAAAGGTGGTATGGCATTTCTCCCCTGGGCACAGCTTAAGCCATCTTAGACTGTCCCCCAGTCTAAGCTAAGGAGGATGTTGGGAACCAATTGAAACATCCATCCTGGAGGAAGGCTTAGCAAGTGAGCGACTCTTTAGGTCTAGGAGGTTCCTGAAACCAACCAACAGGAGGCAAAGCAATAAACAACTACTGTGGCCTCAGGAGAGACTCACCAAATGGCCAAGCAGTCTGAGCAGTCTAGCAGTCTGGGGGACACTCTGAGCAGTCCTGCAGTCTGGGAGACACTCTGAGCAGTCCTGCAGTCTGGAGGAGATTCTCCTAGGTGCAAGTCATGCAGCACAGAGCTCGAGGAGTGCAGCTTCCGTGAGTCTCACCCAGGCTGGGTGGGCTTTCTGGTGACATAGCTGCCTCTGAGTCCCCTCTTTCCCAGTGTGCGTGTGGAGGGAGTCCTTCATGCATGACAAACAACAGGAGGAATTACCCTCTGAACTGAGCCTTTCCAAGTCAGCCTGCTTCGCTGAGACTGGTGTGGGAGGAAGATCATCAGGTCGAGGCCTATCTTCCGGGTGGTGCACCACACTGGGCTCTATTATTCCTGGATTACGTGTCAGCCGCGGAAAATGGATGGAGTACATTGAGAAGGAAAAAACAACTTCTCAGCAGGAAGATAAATGGAACGACAGTGGCAGGTTTCTAAAAGGGCGCTGGGAGGATCGCTGGTCTGGTATTCCAGGAAGCAGATCCTCTTGGACACTCTTCAGAGCCGCGATAAACCCCTACCGCAGAAAGCGAGAGGTGGTTAGATTGATTCCCAACTCCCGCACCCCACACCCAAGCTTTACTTCAAAGGCAGGCCTTTCCCTGCTGTGTGATCTTCAACTATAAAATCTACTTGGGGGCTGGGGAAATAGCTCAATGGTTAAAGCCTTTGTCTTCCAAGCAAAAAGACCTGAGTTCAAATCCTCCAAGTCCCACATTAAAAAAAAGCCAAGTGGAAGTGACAGCAGCCTACAATTCCTAGCCCTGGAAGCTGGAGCCTGGAAACCACAGAGCAAAGTAATAAGGAGGTAGAGCATCTAGGATGATCCCCAAAGCCACCATTGAGCCTCCACAGGTACTTACAGTACCGTTTTCTAGACAGAGGGACGGATGGCCAGACAGATGGACAGACACACACACACACACACACACATACACACCACAGAACTGCTTTGAACTCTCAGACTGTAGGCATTTGAGGAGGAAAAGCCAACATCGGATGAATTTACATTTTTATTGCTTTTGCCATAAGTTGGAATGATCTCCTCCCTTGATCACTTAACAATGGAATTTATCCATTCCACAGAAATGAATCATACCTTTTATAAACTATAAACCTTTCATAAACATTCCTTTTATGAATTTTAATTACATATGTCAACTTGAAATAATGGAGCTTTATTTATTACTTATTTTTGTGTATGTGTACCCATGCACAAGTGTGTATCAGAGGGTACTGTGTGTACCTGTGAAAGCCCAATGGTGACTCTGGGAATCATCCTGGATTACTCCCTATTGCTTTGTTTTGGGATTTCCCAGGCTTTGACTTCCAGAGCCAGAAGTGCAGGGTGTTCTGCCTGTCATTTTTGCATGGATGTGAGATCAGAACTTAGGTCTTTCTGCTTGTGAGACAAAAGTTGTAACCCCTAAGCCGTGTCTTTAGCCTGATAGCTAAGCCTTCAGACACATCGATAAAGAATGATTTAGCTAAAGCAAGCCTGCAGGACACTATCTAATTAATGTGAGAAGGCCCAGCTCATAGTGGATGGGGCCATTCCCTGGGCAGGTGGAGAAGTCGGAGAGAGACTAGATTGATTTTGGCAGACGGAAGATGAGAAAGTCTGCCTCTTTCTCAGCTCCTCCTGTGGATATGGTGTGACCAGTTCCCTGAGCTCTTGATGTTGATAAGAACTCGTTCGTCATAATGGACTGTAACCTAAGAACTGTGAACATGAATAAATCCTCTTGGTCCTCAAAATGGTTTGGGGTGATATTATTTAGAGAAATGTGGAACCGAGATGACTACCAACTAGTTCTGTGGGCTGATAATACACTGATCAACATGAAGACCTAAGTAAGCTCTCAATTTGGGAGAAGAAAAGAGGATCTAGATGGGTGAATAGTTTGCTATTCACAGAAATATTACAACAAAGATACCTTGTTGAGAAGCCATGGATTTTTTTAATAACAATGGAGATCAGATAGAACTTGATTTTTTTTTAAAAAAATTTATTTATTTAAGAGAGAGAGAACATCCATGCCACGACTTTCAGAAGCCAGTTCTCTCCTTCTACCATGGGGATTTCCAGGAATCAAACTCAGATCGCCAGGTTTGGAAGCAAGTGCCTTTCCCACTGACCTACTTGTCCAGAAAACTTCTTGAAAGAAACAACTTGTAATTCTACTCTCAGGGGATACTGAGTCTTAAGCAGAGGAAGAGAAGATGAACAAAGCCGCAGAAGTCAGAGAAAACATGTCCTGTAGAAGAAAGAAAAAGAAAGAAAGGAAGGAAGGAAGGAAGGAAGGAAGGAAGGAAGGAAGGAAGGAAGGAAGGAAGGAAGGAAGGAAGGAAGGGAGAGAAAGGAAGGGAGAGAAAGGAAGGGAGGGAGGGAGGAAGGGAGGGAGAGAGGGAGGGAGGGAGAGAGGGAGGGAGGGAGAGAGGGAGGGAGGGAGAAAAGGAAAGAAACAGGCGCGATAAAGTGAGAGATACAAGAAGACGAAAACGCACGTAGGCATCCAGGTGAGAGGCAGCGTCTTCCTGGGATCGTGTGTGAACTGTGGAAGATAAGGATGGAGGGATGGGAGGGAAGTCCAGTGATAGGATGGAATGCATAGGGAGCACGGGGGGGGGGGGGAGAAAGAGAGAGGGGGAGATGGGAATCTAGCATGATACTGAGGTCACTGGAGTTTGTGGGTTGGACACTAGGTTGACTCATTTAGAGACAGGAAGTCCAGGAGGAAGAGCGACGAGGAGATTGACATCTTGACCCAGTTTGACCTGAAGTGGACACTGTCTGTGACTCATCTTCATCCCCCTGACCAGCCAGCAGTGACATTGTCTTGGGACAGTTCATGTGCAAAATCGGCTTTCTTTTCTTTTCTTTTTTCTTTTCTTTTCTTTCTTTTTCTTAATTTCTATTCTTTTAAGTCTTTACACATGAATTCAAATCATTTCAGCCCTTTTTAGCCTACCCTCTACTTTCTCCCTTTATACATTTTACTTCTTCCTCATCTGACTCCCTTCTGCTCTCATGTCCTGGGGGTGGGGGGGGCTCACCAAGTCCTGGCTGGCTTACTGCTAATGACATGTGTCTGGGTGCTTGCTGGAGCCAGGATGATGTGCCAGTGGGCACACCATTAAGGAGTGTGGCTCCCCTTCTCCCTCATCCAGTGTCAGCCTTTGCTCGTCTCTCAGGGAAGGTGCCTCTTGAAGTCTTTCCTCTTTGGTAGCGTAATGCTGATGCCAAATCTTGTGCAGGTTCTTGCGGAAGTCGACAGAGCTGCAGTGAGTTCATGGCTGATTCGGTCCTGTCATATCCAGAAGATGGAAGATCCCATCTGACGTGCCTCCCTCCCTATCTTCCAGCGCTTACCTTCTCTCAGCCCCCTCTTCCACAGTGCTCCCTCAGCCCTGGGTGGGCGCTGTCTGGAATGTCTTGTTCAGGACCAAGCAGGCCACAATCATGTATTCTCTGCAGCAAACTCAGCTTTCAGTTTTTGGTCTCTGGGATGAACTTCAGTGCTTAAGTAAGTCAGACCTGTTGCTGAAGAGAGGTGTCACCCTGAGTGACCATCGACAGTGAGGGGCCACAGCTGCTGGTGACGCCCCGAGTGGTGGTGTCATCCCCACTTGCTCATAGATTCCACCTGCTCCTTGTCTCTCTGCTGACTCGCCTTCTCCCCTGCCTTATTTCTCATTCCCTTACAAGGTTTCCTGGTGTAAGCAGTCAGAACCTGAACTGTAACTCCGAAGTCTAAGAAAGACACAGGTGGAAACTACCAAGTGAAAATTTCCAAACAAATAAAGAGGTCTGGGATTCAGTACAAAAAGATGTGGACTAGGTGCTAGGGCGGTGGCTCGGTGGGTAAAGAGCTCACCTAGCATGCCCGAAGCCCTGGGCTCTTCCCAGCACCACGTTAAACCTGATGTGGTGGTGCAGGCCTGTCATTCCATCCTGGAGGCAGGACGATCAGGAGTTGGAGGTCACCCTCAGCTATAGCCTGGAGGCCAGGATGGGCTACATGAGAACCTATCTCAAAGGCAAAAAGAGAAATAAGAAAAGAAAGACTTGGGCTGGAAGCATTAACGTGGACCTCATCAATATTTTATCTCCTGGAGCTTGTGGCTACAGATGATATTTCAAGGGCATGTGAAGAAAGAAGACCTGTCATTGTAAATGCCGTCAGTGAGAGGGGTGACTTAGAGACATTAAGAAGGAACAGCCAGAGAGGTAAGGAATATGCAGGGAAAGGTGAGGTCACACGGTAAAGGGCAGGTGGCCATGTCCTAGGGCATGCTGGTCAACAGTGTCAGAACTGCTTTCTCAGAGAATAAGGAAAGACTGGAGAGATGGCTCAGGGGTTAAGACTCTGCCTCACAGGCACAAGGTCTTGAGTTTGGATCCCAGGTCCCACAAAAAAAAAGTCAGGTGGAAATGGCGGAAGCCTGCACTTTTGGCCCTAGTGGGCAGAGCCTGGGAAATCCTAAAACGAAGCAAAAAGGAGGTAGAAGCAATACAGGATGATTTCTCTCTCTCTCTCTCTCTTATACACACATACACACACACACACACACACACACACACACACACACACACACACACACCAAACAAACAAACAAACAAACAAACAAAATATTTTTAAAAAAGAATTATGAGCAAAAAACTGAGAAGTGGTCACTGGCATTAGATACTAGGAAGTCACTGATAAACTCCGGACTATAAGCCCAGCATAACATAGATGCCAGGCATGATGAGTTAAGTCAAAATGAGAGTGTCAGGAGAGGGATGTGGGCAACACTCTCTAGAAGTTGAGCCAGTGTTCTGAAAAGGACATTGAGATCACCCTCCAAGACAGGAGGAGTATGGAAGAAAAACAGACAGAAAGATCCCAATAGGGGGAGGACTGGATGAAACTCACAGCGGCTGTGTTACCTGCATGAGACCTGAGCATAAGAAAAGACATGGGGGGGGTGCTGGCTGGGAAGAAGATGGGGGGAGTCAATGGGAGTGGGAGAAGGATGAGGGAGGAAAATTGGGGTAGATATGATTGCAATACATTGTATGTATGTATGGAATTTTCAGAAATAGAATGACTAAAAATTCTGTTTAAATCAGCTATAATTTTTATTTATTTAACTCAAATGTGGAGGATTACTTCTAAGATGGGAGACTTTTAAGAAGTTGTATGTGTGTGTGTGTGTGTGCCTGTGTGTGTGTGTATGTGTCTATGTGTGTGCATATGTGTCTATGTGTATGGTATGTATACTGTATATGCATGTGTCTGTATTCTGAGTGTGTATGTGTGTGGTATGTGTATCTGCGTGTTCAGCGTGTATGTGTGTAAAAGGATGTGATATGTGTATGGGTGTGTGTGTATTGATGTATCTTATATGTGTGAAAGTGTGTCTGAGTGTGAGTATGCAAGAGAGTGTGTGTGTATGTAAGTATGTGTGTCTGTCACTTGGGGGCATTGTTCGTGTCAAGAAGCCACAAGCTGACATCCAATGTCTTCTTCAGTTTCTCTCCACCTTACTTTTTGAGGGTTTCTCAGTAAGTCTGGAGCTCGGCGATTACACTAGTCTGTCTGGCCAACGAGCCCTAGAGATTCCCCCCGTACCCCACTCTATCTCCCCTCCCCCCCTCTACTTCTCCAGCACCAGAATGCAGTGCACCCCACCATGCCTGGCTTTTCCCCATGCAGTGCACCTCACCATGTCTGGCTTTTCCCCATGGGTTCTGGGAGGTAGCGCTCAGGCCTCACACTTGCACGACAAGCACCATCTTTTCCCTCAAAGCTCGCTGAAGTCTTAACATCCTGAGCATGACTCTCCTTTCCATGTAGCGTGATGTCTCCACAGGTCTGATGACTAACACATTCTGCTCATGGCTCTATTTTGTGGTGCTGGGGCTTGTGGGGCACTATCTTCTAGGCACAGTTTAATGCCTCCTTGGCCTTTGCCCCCAGTCTAATTAAAGGAGGAAGTTATGCAGCAACGCGAAGCTTCTCACCCAGGAGGAAGAATCGGCAAGAGAGAATCGGCAAGAGAACAGCTCTTTAGGCCCAGGAGGTTCCTGAAACAAACAAGATTTGGGGAGAGGATTGGCACCTCCCCAAGGTGAGGAAAAGCAGGAAATAACTTCTCAGGAAAATATTCCCCTGTCAACCAAAGGAGTCCAGAGGAAACTCCCCGACTAGGTCAGTAGTCTGGAGAAAACTCTGAGCAGTCCTGCAGTCTAGGAGAGACTCTGAGCAGTCCTGTAATATGGAGGAGACTCTGAGCAGTCCTGCAGTGTGGAGGAGACTCTCCTAGGAGTAAGTCATGCAGCAGAGCTCCAGGGTGGCAGCTTCTGTGAGTCTCACCTAGGCTGGGGTGGGCTTTCAGGGAACGTAGCCGCATTGAGTTGTCCCGGCTTCTGTCAGTAACCCTTGCCCCTACTCCTGTAAGTAGCCCCAATAAATTCCTGGGTTCCTCAAGTTGGAAGGATGACTTGGCGCCATCGTTACTTTGGTTTGTCATTGGATTCCTGTCTGGACTTATAAGGCATCTTCCCAAGGAAAAGTGTCACCCAACAGGATTCACCTGAGGGTCTCCTGCCTGCTGGGCAAATGCTCTGCCACTGAGCCGAGCCCCCTGAGCCCTCATAGTCCCATTTTAATCCTGTCTTATCACTGTGCTGTGTGAGAACGTCTCTGATAAAGAAGCTTTCCAACTTTTGTGATTCTCTTGTACATAATGCACAGATGCACCGTAAAATATGTCTGGCCCCAAAGCAGCCGGGATAATTTCTATTTTTTTTTCATTCATAATTTATACAAGAAACAAAACAACTCAAACTTTCAAGCCAAGTAGTAAATATATTATGTGGTTAAAAAACATGTATAAATATTCATAGAACTTTCCCTGCCTTCTTAACATTAACCAGGAGTTAGGTAGAAGAGCTCAGACAACAGTGACTATCAAATGCCAGCGGGAACAAAGGCTTCCCAAGGCTGCGAGCACAAGGAGAATCTTGCAGATGAGTCTCAGGTGAACCTGGCTCCCGAGCTCTTCTCCCCACACCCCAATCCCTGTAACATTTGGATGAATCCAAAGGGAGAGAGACAGAGGGGAAGCAGCCAGGTGGGTGTCCCTGCTATGCCAGGGGCTCCACATCACGAGAAGGGCATGTCCAGCTATCCAGAGACACCCTGGATGCGACATGGCGGACACTCACAAAGGGCTACCTGAAGGCTTCCAAGGGGTCTCCCACCCAGCCTGAAAGGTCATGTCCACACAGAGATGTCACAAAGTCATTCATTGTTCCTCAGTCACCAAACCAACGATCATATCAGTCATGGATAGAGGAAGGTGAGACTCCATCCTTGCAGGAGATCAGACAGAACTCCCAAGGGGGTGGTCCATGCGGGTCACCAGAAGTGGGACAAAGCTGAGAACTCATGTGATGTAAACATCCTCACAGAGCCAGGCATATCCTGCCTCTTGACACCGTGCAGTGACGTCATTATTCACAAAGGTTACGTCCCGAATGTGCAATGGAGTTACAACAAACCTGGCCTAAGAGCTTCAGTGGCTCATGGAGGTGCACAGTTTTGTGTTGGGGTGCCTGCTGGATGCCGCCCACAAACTACAGGCTGGCCAATGCCTGGCCACAGGCTGGCCAAAGCAGTAGCCCTTTCTGCCTCTTCGTGCTCAGACAAAGGAACATGGCAGGAAGACCCTATGAGGTGCACACAGGTGTGGCTTCCTGAACAAGCATTAACCACTGAGCTGGAGCTTGGTGCTTGGATGAGTTCCTTCTAAGATAGTCTCTGGGGCCAGAGGTCAGTTACCTAATTAGGGAAGGCTGTGGGGCCTGTGTATTCTTCTAGCTGTGATCCAAATGCAACACCTGTGACCGTAGACCCCTGTGACTGTAGACCTCTCCTCCACCCCGGAGTTCTTTCTCATCCTGTTTTCTGTAGAAGGCATTGTTCCTCCTGAGAGGGGTGTTACAAACCATTAGTCCATCTTGCCCTATGGCAAATGGTCTTTGAGAGGGTTATTTGGAGATAAGGAGGAGGGGAAGGAAAGAAGAGAAAGAGAAGAAGGAGGGGAAGAAGAAGAGGAGGAGAAGAGAAGGAAGGTGAGGGGAAGAAAGAGGAGGAGGAAAGAGGAGAAGGGGAAGAGGAGAAGGAGGAAGGAGGAGGGAGAAGGGGAAGGAGGAAGAGGAAAACAAGATGAGGAAAGGAGAAGGAGAGAAAGAGGAGGAAGAGGTGGAGGAGGGGAAAGAGGAGGAAGAGGAGGGGGAAGAAGAAGAGGAGAAGAGAAGGAAGGTGAGGGGAAGAAAGAAGAAGAGGAGGAAAGAGGAGAAGGAGGAAGAAGGAGGAGGGGGAAGGGGAAGGATGAAGAGGAAAACAAGATGAGGAAAGGAGAAGGAGAGAAAGAGGAGGAAGAGGTGGATGAGGGGAAAGAGGAGGAAGAGGAGGAGGATGAAGAAGGTAGCTGAAGAGATGACTCAGTGGGCACAACGCTTGCTGTTCAGTATGCAGACTGGAGGTGACCTGCCTCCCCTCCTAGCATTCAGGATGCAGACTAGCAGATCCCCAGAGCGAGTTGGCCAGCTAGACTAGCTTATGGGCGAGCCCTGCGCTCAATGGAGAGACCTTCCTCATTGAGTCACGCGAGGAACAATGGAGAAAGACTACTGAGCCTCCTTATATAGGCACACACACACACACACACACATGCATATGTGCTCCACACACATTCCTGTGCATGTACACATGCATGTGTGCCCATACGTATATACCACAGAAGACCTAACAAGAATACCAGTGAGGGAACACAAGAATGACAAGTAGGCATTAGCTTCACCCCGAGGCTCTAAGAGATGACAGTTCACTTCTAATCACTTTGGTAACCTGTGTAGACAACATTGATATTTTGAGTTGAGTCTAGATGTTTGGAGACAGGGTCTCGTGTACCCCAACTTGGCTGTTGACATTATGTTTCATTGTACTACAGTCTTACCAGATGCTTTCCATCCCAGAAGCTTAGGTCCTTCCATTCAAGACTTCCCTTCCCTCTCCTATTACTCCATTCCATCCTCTCCTCCTCCTCCTCCTCTTCTTTCTCTTCCTCCTCCTCCTTTTCCTTTTCCTTCCTCTCCTCTCCCTCCCCTTCCCTCTCCTCTCCTCTTGCCTCTCCCTGCCCCTCCCCATATAGGCCCAGGTGAGGTTGAGGATGCCCTTTAGCTTCTAATCCTGCCACCTCCTCCAGAGTCTGGGACGGTCTGTGCCACATGCCTGCTATGCAATATTGGGATGGAAGCACAGGGCTTCCTGCATGCTAGGCCAGCGCTCTGCTAATCCAGCCACATCCCCAGCCCAAGATAATTGAAGGTCTCGAGGATGTCACCTGACATATCGCACCCTTCTTCAGCAAGGCCTGTTGGACCGCTTTTCTCCTCTGCCTCGGAGAGACAAGTGGTTGCTCAGCCACTGTGGGAAGGAGCCTGGACCAAGTCGCTGCCCCAGATTCCAGGCTGCCTTAGGAGCAGGTCTGCGATTCTGCTGAGTCATCCCTAGCAGCAGGAGGCTGCACCCTGGGAATAAACCAGGGGAGGGGGTGGAGGGTGTCAGGATCTTCTGCCAGTACCTAGCTGCTCTCTCTCTCTCTCTCTCTCTCTCTCTCTCTTTCTCTCTCTTTCATGTCTCCCACACTGGCTTCAAACTTACTATGTAGCTGAGGATGACCTTGAGCTTGGACCCTTGTGTCCTCATCTCCTGAGGATTGAGATGACAATTGTGCACCACCACACTTGGTTTCTGCAGTGTTGGGGATGGAACCCGGGGCTAGGTGCACTCTGGGCCAGCCTTTTACTGAAAACATATTTTTAAAAAATTAAGATTGGCTTTAAGTGGTTTGCTGTGAAGATCTTGTTCACATCTAAACCCACCCACTACTGAGATATAAAGAGGTGGGTCCATGGGAGACCTTTAGGGGTGAGGGCTCTGCCTTCAGCAGTAGATCCTTCATGAATGTGGTAGTGAAGGGTTAGCAGGTTACCTCAAGACTGAGTCTGCTGGATCTGGTCTATGTCCTTGTCTTTAGTCACCCAGAGCCCTAGGCTGTCTGGGACTCAGTCTCAGGAGGGCTGTCTTGTAATCAGAACCTCTTTTCTTCATCGATTACCCCATCTTTGGTGTGGTTTCATTAGCAACAGAAGAATCTAAATAACATACAGAATAATTGCTTTTCCTGAGTTTTGCCAAGGGATGAAATTGATCTTGACCTAACCTTCATTCTGCAAAAAGATAATGGGTAAGGGCAGGGCTTGCGGTGAGATTGATTACTGCCAATCTGATGGCCTGAGTTCGAGCCCTGAAATACACACATGAAAGGAGAGAACCAACTCTCACAAGTTGTCCTCTGGTTCTCCCTCTCTCTCTCTCTCTCTCTCTCTCTCTCTCTCTCTCTCACACACACACACACACACACACACACACACACACACAAAGAATATGTACATGTTGCGCACACACATGCGTGAGTGCGTGTGTGTGTGTGTGTCCAAAGATACTTGAGTGTGTGTGCTTGTGTAGTTCCAAAAGTAACTTCCATAATCACCCTGGATTACTCTATTTTCTTATTGAGACTCCATCTTCCGGGGCCTGAACTACAGGTCAGCACTATTTTTGACTGGGATTTTTTAGATGGATCGGGGATTTGAACTCAGGTCCTTCTGCTTTCTAGGCAAAGGCTTTAACCCCTGAACTATCTTCCAACCCTGCTTATTTGTTTGTTTTTCCAACCCTGCTTATTTGTTTGTTTGTTTGCTTGTTTGCTTGCTTGTTTACCCCAGAGCTTAGGAAGCTGACACAGGAGGATCAGAGATTGAGGTAGCCTGGGCTACATGGTGAGACACTGATTCAAAAAGAGAAAACCTCCAAAATAGACACTGATTTTGAGGGCAGCACATTTGTCTGATTTTCCCGTTTCCTGTCCCACCACTCTTCTGTGTTTGGAGGGGAAAAGCACATCGCTTCTATATTTGGAGAATTGTTCAGAACACGTCCCTTCCCCATCTGCCTGCTACGCATGGCATTGCGAATGTTCCCGTGGGCTCAGGACTCGGACGCGCTACACTGCTTTCAACTGTAAGCTTTTCAGAGAGGTAATTCCTACATTCACCCAGAACACCAAACACACTCACACATACTATACACGCACATCACAAACACAAAGATACATTACAAATACAAAGATACCAAACTACACACCAAATAAACTTACACACACCAGAAATGCAAACACACATAGTCATACTCCACACATACACACACAGATATGCCATGCTTACCACACCTACATGTATATACATACCCACACACAAACACACAAAGACATATACACTGAACACACACACACATACACAGATATGCCATACACATATACATACATAGAGGTGTATACAGACACACACCAAACACACAGACACATACAAACATATACATACATGTACACCCACACACATACACACATGCATACCCACATACACACACACACAGGCTTGATAGTGTAAGGAAGATGAGTGAGGACAAGAAAAGTGATCGGCAGGAGTGGGAGGGGAAAGAGAGGGTGGCAGAGTGAATGTGATCAAAATATATTATGTACATGTACGGAAATGTCATCACGAAATCCATCATTATGCATAATTCATATGTGCTGGTAAAAGCATCCTTTCTTTTGTTAAAGTCTGAATCAAGTCAACAAGGATTGGAGGACCAGAGTCAGTAATGAGAACTAAGTCTTGAACCTGCATACCCTGCAGAACCGGCTGTGGGATGGCCGAACCAACAGATTGGTTGGAGGGCATCAGAGCCAAGGACAGAGGGGCAACAGGGAGGTGCCTAGCCACACCCAGTCCTGATGGAGCCTTGGCTGGGTTCGCTACATGCCAGCAGCAGCCTGGCCAACGGACAGATTCAATATGTTAACAGCATTGAAAACATGGCTCTTGGGCTGGTGAAATGGCTCATCAGGTAAGGCGCCTGTTCCCAAACCTGGCAACCTGAGTTCGACCCCCAGAATCCTACAACCATTAAACTGCCACAACCATCAACAACAAACAAAAAACGTGGTCTTGGGCTCCATCCGGACAGCTCTCTGACAGGAATAAAGAGCTGTACTTGGAGTTCAGGGATGGGTGAGTCTTTTACAGGACAATGGGGGTGGGGGAGGCGGTGAAGGAGAGGCCTGCGAACTTAGAACAGCGTTTGGGGTGACTGAATTTGCAGGTCAAGGATCCTGTGATGGTTACCAGGTTTAGACTTTTTTTAAAATCTGCAAACAGCAACTTCAGGTGAAGAAGTGGGAAGGGGGCTGGGGATATGCAAGGGAAGAAGGGAAGGGTCTACAAGGGAAGCAGACGGGGCTGGGGGTCTACAAGGGAAGCAGACAGGGGGCTGGGGGTCTACAAGGGAAGCGGACAGGGGGCTGGGGGTCTACAAGGGAAGTGGACAGGGGGCTGGGGGTCTACAAGGGAAGTGGACAGGGGGCTGGGGGTCTACAAAGGAAGCAAATGGGGCTGGGGTGTACAAGGGAAGTAGACAGGGGCTGGGGGTCTACAAGGGAAGTGGATGGGGACTGGGGGGTCTACAAGGGAAGCAGACGGGGGTGGGGGTCTACAAGGGAAGTGGACAGGAGCTAGGAATCTACAAGGGAAGTGGACAGGGGCTGGGGGTCTACAAGGGAAGTGGATGGGGACTGGGGGGTCTACAAGGGAAGCAGACAGGGGGTGGGGGTCTACAAGGGAAGTGGACAGGGAGCTAGGAGTCTACAAGGGAAGTGGACAGGGGGCTGGGAGTCTACAAGGGAAGCAGACAGGGGGGGGTCTACAAGGGAAGTGGACAGGGGGCTGGGAGTTTACAAGGGAAGCAAACAGGGGGCTGGGGTCTACAAGGGAAGTTGACAGAGAGCTGGGGGTCTACAAGGGAAGTGGACAGACAGGGGGCTAGGGGGTCTATAAGGGAAGACAGGGGGCTGGGGTCTACAAGGGAAGCAGACAGGGGGCTGCGGTGTACAAGGGAAGCGGACAGGGGGTGGGGGTGTGCAAGGGAAGCGCTGTTTTCCTCAGGACTGTCATTGACACTCTCAGGAGGCTAGAGGTATGGTTCAGCTGAGTTCGATCCTCAGAACCCATGTTAGAAAACATGGAGGTACATGGAGGTACATTTGCAATCCCAGGGCTGGGGAGGCAGAAACTGGTGGATCCTGGGGCTCCATGATTGTCCAGCCAACCTTCTCAGTGAGTTTCAGATCAGTGAGAGACTTTGTCTCAAGAAAGGAAAGGAGAAGGGAAAGGGAAAGGGAAAGAAGAAGGAAGACGAAGAGGAAGGAAGAGGAAGGGGAAGGGAAAGAGGAAGGAAGAGGGAGGGGAAGGGGAAGGGGAAAAAAGAGGAAGGGGAAGGGGAAGGGGAAGAGGAAGGAAGAAGGAGAAGGAAGGGGAAGGGGAAGAGAAGAAAAGAAAAGAAAAGAAAAAAGAAAAGAAAAGAAAAGAAAGAAAACCAAGGTGGATAGGGCCTGAAAGATGATGGCTGAGATCATACACACACACATACAAATACACACACACACACACACACACACACACATGAACATGCTGGCCACAAAGTCACAATCCACTCTTTCCTTGGTCTCCCAACTGCTTGGATTAGAGGAGTAATCCAGCACCAACACAGTTGGCTCTGTCTTTTTAAAATAAATTTTATTGTGGGCTGAGATGCAGCTCAGTGGGTAGAGTGCACCAGCATTCATGAATCCCTGGGTTTCACCTCCAGCACGGCATAAACTGGGTGCAGGAGTGCAAGCCTGCCATCCCAGCACTGGGGAAGCAGAGGCAAGAGGTCAGAAGCTCAAGGCCATCTTTGGACACATAGTAAGTTTGAGGCCAGCTTATACTAGAAAGGAAGGGAAGGAGGGAGGGGGGCGGGAGGGAGGGAAAAAAGAAAGGGAAAGTAAAATCGATTGTTTATATCATATTGTTTATATTTAAGCATGATATTTGGATGCATAGAAAAAATGTAACCAGATAGTAAAATGGAAAGTAGAGAGATGTTGCAATTCACTTGCATTGTCGCTGATAAATTCACCATTAAACTGCTTAAGGGGACAAGGGGTTTATTCTCTTATGATAGTCCGGTTACAGTCGTTTGTCTGGCTTGGGAGGAGAGACCATTGCAACACCAAGGGCCGAGGGAACTGGCCACACCATCTCCATGTAATAATGGCTGAGAGAGGGACGATCCTTACTGCCAGACCATGTGTGGCCAAGTGTACACAAGGATGCCAACTTCCTCAAACAGCTCCCTCCATTTTATTCACCTGTCAAGGAACTAGTCCACTCACCATGGGCTGGGCCTTCCCCATCCACTAAACAATCTCCTGCAGGTTCACTTTGGACTTAACTATCAATCCTCTACAAATGTGCCCAGAGCTCAAGTCCTCAACCGTCAAGTTGATACCTGTATCCGACTATGACAACCCCTGACTTTCCCCACCATATTGGCACAGGACTATAAACAGCACGGACCCTGAGGTTTGAAACTCCCCAGGACTCTTACCCTGGGAGCAGAGAGGAGCTGGGAGGAATTCATCTTCCCGGAGGAGACTCACACAGCTCCTGACCACTTTGCAGACCAGTGGGCGGAGCCACTCCTGAAACAACTTTATCTAGTGAGACATCTCCCTGCCTCCCCTTCTCTTTAAACTCTCAGACTAGAACAAGCCTCTTCCAGACCTGGCCATAGCGAATCAATTTCCTTTTTCTGTTTTTCACCATCCATTCGAATGTTTAGTAACTGAGTGCGCTGGCGGAACCAGAGGTACAAGCTGGGCTCTTGTGGTCTGGTAACACAAGCCACAGAGTCACTCAGGGTGAAGCAAATGAAATGCCTCCGGACCTGTTCCCTCCTGCACACCTACTGTGTACCCCTGACTGACACTTACTCACCATCTCACAAATATCTTTGGTTTACATTTGCTCGTGTGGCAAGAGCAGCTGAGTTCTGCTCACCCAGCGTGAGTTGGCGCGTAGGAGGATTTTCTTTTCTTGTTTATTCTCTTGGGGTTTCATATACGAATACAGTGAATTTGTGATATTTTTGGACCTTAATCCCCAATTGGATCCCTCTTCCTTTTCCTATTACAACTTCTCTTCTTCCCTGACAGTCTCCTCCTATTTTCATGTCTTTTCACACTGAGTTTTTATCTGGGTTGCTTTCGATGGCAAGTGGTTGAGCATTTGTCGGAGCATGAGTCACATGTCAGTGGGCACGCCATTGAGGAAAGCATCCCATCCCCCCTCTACCATCAGCATTAACCCTCATCAGTCTCTACGGAGGACTGGGGTCTCTTGAGCTCTTTACCCTTCCGTGGTGAAATGCTAATAGGAGAAATCTTGTAGAAGTACCCATAGCTGCAGTGAATTCATGGATGTTATGTCCCATCATGTCCAGAAGGTAATGCCTAGCTGCGCCTGCCCCCCAACTCCTCCTTTTAGGTTCTTACATGTTTATCGCCCCCTCCCGCCCCTTCCCTGATGTTCCCTGAGCCTTGGGATGAAGTGTGACAGAATTCTATTACTCATAGTCTTCCTGTCTGTCATACATGAGCTCTCCAGACTTGTTCATCCTGCACACCTACTGTGAAGCCGTGATTGACACATCCTACCTACCCCCATCTCTAAGGAAGGGCGTACAGATGCTGGATTCAAGCACAGCACTGGGAGGCCATCAGAGGGAACTTGGAAAGCTGACACATCTATTTCCCCACTTGTCCATGTGCTGTTGGGGTCTGCTCTGGGCACAAAAGCCAGTCACCCCCTGGTAAGACAGAACTTTGGTGAGCTTAAGAGCAGCTAAAGAATGACGTCAACTACAGAATGCAGCCAACTACAGAATGCAGCGACCTGCCTGGGGCTGGGGCTCATCAGCTAATGAGCAAACACATTACCATGGCCACAGGTTTTACAAAACCTGTTAAGTTTTCCATACGAGGTAGGAAAGGAATTTGCTTGAGAAAGAGTCTGGGGAGCGTATGTTTCTCACCCTGAGTGACCATGTGAAATTTGAGTGGAAACGGTCACTACTGTGGCAGGCTTTAATGCAGGTGGCCCCGCAAGTCTGTACAAGTGAGGAATTTCCTCACTACAGCTGCTATGTGATCAGTACGTGAGGGAGGGCATGGGAACATAGTCAAATACTGATGGCAACTTGGCAAGTGAAGGCTCTGAGCTTTGGGGCACAATTGTGTTAAGCTCTGAGCAAGTCTGCAAGAGATTGTCCAGTTGATAGGGAGACCCAATCCTTCTGTATACTTGGCCAGACATGCTAGACTGGCAAGTAATGATTGTCCCTCTCTCAGCAAGTCCTGTGGATTTGGTGTGGCTAATTCCCCCGGCTCCTGGTGAACTCTCCTGCCAAGTTTGGTTAAAAAATTATAAATGAACTATTGTAAGAGAATAAACCTTTTGTTTCCCATAAGTCGTTTGGTTATGAATTGATCAGCACCGTGCAGAGTAATTGCAATGTTGACAATCAGAAGCTTTCGTAGACGGTGTATGTGTCTGGTCTTTTGCATGCTCTTTTTTTTTTTAATTTTTAACTTTTGTGTGTGTATGTGTGTGTGTGTGTGTATATGTGTGAATCAGAGGGTACTGTATGCCCCTGTGGAGGCCCAAGGATGACTTCAGGAATCATTCCGGATTGCTCTACCTCCTCTTTGCTTTGCTGTGAGTTTCCCAAGCTCTGTCTTCCAGGGGTAAAGTGCAGGCCTCTGCTATTTCTGCCTGGTGTTCTATTTCTGCCTAGTATTTTTTTTCTCCCACATTTTAGTTTTTTTTCCTAATCATACAAGTTTAATAGGTATCCCATCCCTTCCTTCCCTCCTCCCCTCCTCAGTCATCCCCTCTTGCACTCTCCTCCCTTTCCCCCTTCCTTTCACCCCCTTCCTCCCCCTTTCCCAATGCCTTCTCCCTTCCTCCCTCCCATTCCCTGGAGCATCCTTTTGTATGGTTGTCAAAAGGACTCAGTGGCTTAGCCAGAGTCCCTTCTTTGGCTCCCCATTAGTATGGGAACTCTATTATGACTGTTTAACCCCTTGCCTCTAAGGATCCTACTGCCTGGAGCTTTCTCCCCTGTGATCCATGCTAGACTTTGGGGGAGTTGTTGACATGTCAGCCATTGTGCAGGTCAGGCATATCCAATTCTGGCTGCTGCAGCCCTGACTTGTGTGGAGTATCTTGCATATCATTGATCCTCCCCATCTTTAGGCTCTTACAATCTTGCTGCCTCCTCTTCTGCAAGGTTCCCTGAGCTTTAGGATGGGAAGAGATTTGGCTGGTCTGGTTCCAGATGAATAATGTAGGGTCTTTGGTGTTCTGAATTCTGGTTTATTGTTGTTTTCAGTTTTGCTTTTCCTGCACTGCTCTTAGCTCCATCCTGATTGGTATCAAAGGTCACCTCCTAACCAAAGATAAAAGACTGTTTAAATGAAGATCTTAATATAAGAGGAGACTCAAAGGTAGATGGAAGAATATGAGCAGGACACAGGGGGAGGGGGGTCAGTGTCCCGTTTGCAGGATGGTTATCCTCTATCTGCCAGTCCCTATACCGTCCCTGATTGGTGATATCAAACCTATTCAGAAACAAGTGACCAGGAAGGGAAGTGAGAGTGAACTGCACTAGATGTCTCACTATTACATGCAATACTTGATGGTGACCTATTTTCTCTACTGAAGCGTGATCCCCTATCTTCTTTTTTTTTAGGGTGGCCCTCTTTCCCTATTTATAATCTTTGCAATTACTGTATCTTCCTAGCATTTTTAATGTGGATTCCAGGATCTGAACTCAGGACCTACTGCCTGTGAGGCAGAGTCTTACCTCCTGAGCCATCTCTCCAGCCCCTCTCACACTCTTTTTTTTTTTTTTTTAGAAAGTTCACTTTTCTTTAATGTTGTATCAAAAAAGGAAAGAATAAGGAAAACCAAGTGTTAATAAACATCACATTTGTTTACACCACTAATCTAGTTCTTCATATTAATTTTATTATTCAAACAGGAAGGGGGTGTATCAATTTAGGGATTGGGAACAGGAGAAAACTGAGAACAAACTTTTTCCACATTTATTCTTCTATGCTATGTCTAGCCGTGCTCACAGAGCCGGCTTCTTTTACTTCTCCATGCAGGAAATCAGTTGCATATAAAATTGAACCTGCTCAAGAGCTGAGGAAGACTAGAAATGTGGATCCATATCCTGGTGCATCGTCATATAATTCAAACAATGGTGCAGTTACCGGCTTGTAATTCTCAGGAACTGCAAACAAGGCTTTCTCTTGAAGCTGAACCAGAAACAACTTCTTATGTTCCTGGACTTTGTAACATCTGCAGGAATATATGGATACTGAGGAGGTTCAAAATTTGGTCTCCACCAGTTTCCAATGTAGTCATCAATGACCTAGTCTTGCAGGACCCCATCTTGACCACTCCAGTATCTATGTCATGAAGCAATTCAGTCCTTCAACTTCATCTTCTCCTGGGTGAAGTTCACCACCAGGTAGTTTGAAGAAAGTCGCTCCCAGCTTGCAGCAGTAACCCATGGGGTAGCTGGTGCTCATGTATAATCAGAGCTCCTACAGTCCTCCTCATTCAAATTTTATTTTATCAAATTCTTCCCACTTGCGCTGAAATCTGGCAGCAACAGAGTTGTCCTTCTCATAGAGAGGTTCTTTTGTACCAAAAGTATAATTGGTAAGAGGGTACAGGTTACTGGTGTGCTCTAGGGTGAGGGGCTTGGTCTGCTGGACGCTCTTGTTGCCCAGCTGGTTGACACCCGAGCCAGCTGGTCCGGGAGTGATGAAGTGGTACCACAGACATGATGACTGACTGGTGGCCAGCAGGAACCTGGGGGCAGGGGAGACTTTTACTGAGCGCGCAGCGGTTATCTGTGCCCCACTCAGCAGCCACGGCCTGCATTTCTCAACTCTTTTAAAACGGTTTCATATAGATGTCGAAGTCCAGACTTTCTGACTATTCCCAGACTCTAGAGGCTGGCTGGGGTTGGTGTGATCCCAGAGCCTGTGTCCATGTGTGCTGAGAAGGGAACCCTAGGCAGGAAGCTGAGGAACGTATGTTTCAAGTACTTGGGTCCAATCACCTGCTTGCCAGTTCTCTCACGCAGCTCAGCCGGGCCCCCTGGCCAGTTGGACCCTGGAGGCATCATCCTGCACAGTTCTTTCCCGAACCTATTGGGCAACCTCAGGGAGACCACTGCGTCTGATAACTGCAGGTGATGGGAGATGCACCATTTCCTCAAGGGAGAATCATATTGAGAGTCCTCTCATCTCTGCCCTAACTCTTGGTCTCCTCTGATCCTGTTGAGCCAGAGCAGCAGGAGCCAGGGATTTGTTGACAGACCAGAACCTGAAGTGTGTCCCCGTGAATCACCGCTTAGGTGTGTCTTGGCAGGCAGCAAGGATTTGTAGTCCGTGATTTTATAACTTGATAGTCTAGCTACACAGACACTCCACTCTGTCCTTACACAAGCCCGGTACCATATATACTTCCTTCAAGAACTGCTTCTGGGGACCTGGGAGACAGCTCAGGAAGTAAAAACAGTTCAGGAAGTAAAGGATACAAGTTCAGATCCCCAGCGCACAGACAAAAAGCCAGGTGTGGCAGCACATACCTATGACCCTGGTGCTGCTAGTCAAGGATCTGGGGAGATGGCTTAATAGCCAGTGAAGTGCTTGCCTTTTGAGCACAAGGTCCTGAGATCAAATCCCCAGAACCCATGCTGGAAAAAAAAAATGGCGGTGTACAATTGTGATCCCAAAGCTGAGGAAGCAAAGACAGGAGAAACCTTGGAGTTTAGCTAAGTAGGTTCCAAGTTCAACAAGAAACCCTGTCTCAAAATAATAATAATAGCAATATGTGGAGAGTGAGAGAGGAAGACACCTAACATGAACCTAGCTTCCACAGGTGGGTGTTCCCTGCAGGCGCGCGCACACACACACACACACACACACACACACACACACACACACACACAAATACATGCACACAGAGCATATCCACACATGTCACATGCACATGTATACACAGACACACATGCCACATGGGCATATACTTCAACCCACATACCACATTTGTATGCACATATCTCATATGGTGCTTACACACCACACATATACGTACACATATATGCACATATGCAAATTTACATACGCTATATGTACATACATCACACATGAGTGCGCACACACACACACACACACAAAAGTAAACATTTTTACATGGGACCTGGGGTCCGAATTCTGACTTTTTGCTTGTGAGGCGGGGTTTTAACCCCTGAGCTATCTCTCTAGCCTGGCAGGGGTTTTTTTTTTTAATATACTTTATCTTAATTTTCTAAATGAGAACATGAAGCTTAGAAAGAGGCAGTAGCACGGAACCATTACACAATTGTCAAAGAGAAAATCAAAGACTTGAACCCAGGTCTAACTCCCAGATCAATGGTCTTAACTAAATAAATCACCCTCCTCCAACAAACAAACAAACGAAACCAAAAAAGAAAAGTTTCAAGAGCCCCAGTAAAATACTTCAATAGCTCCAGTAAGATGGTTCCAGGCTAGGGAGATGTCTTGGTGGGTCAAGAGCTTGTTGTGCAAGCATCAGTTCTTGAGTTTGTATTTCAGGGCACGTAGTAACACTAGACCAGGTGGTGCACATCTGCAGTCCCAGGGCTTCCTAGCGCAAGATGGAAGGTAGAGGCAGGAGAATCCCTGGATGTTCACATATCAAGCAGCCCAGTCAGTGCAGTAATGAGGAAACTGTTGGGTCTGCAGGGGAAAAGAATTAAGCAACTCTCTGACAGTGCGTGAGGTCGATATGGAAGTACCTTACGATGAGACGCTAACTCAAGGAAGAATTAAGAAGAGGAGTTTATTTAGAGCTGAGGCGAAGGGAGACAGTTTAGCCGTAAGGTGGGAGAGCATTAGAACAGAAGAGAGAGCTTGAGGTCAGAGAGCACAGGGAGAGAGCTGTCATGGACAGTCTGGTGGAGGGAGGTCCCCTGGGCTGGGGAGAAATCTGCAGAGGGCTCTCCCCCACTAAATGAGGCTCCAAACTTTTATGGCCTTCAGATGTGCTAAGGAGTTGCTAGGGAAGCAGGCCAGTGGAGATGGAGAGACAGCGTGTTAGGCAAAGGACAGTCATTCTCGGGGTCATCAGGGCGGGGATGTCAGGGGTTCAGGCGGCCCTTGTGGTCAGTTTCTAGACTGTCACCATCCATCCAGGGTGGAGGAATTTTACAAAATGGCCCCACTGTGGCCAACTAACAAGACTTTGTCTCAACACTAGAAGTTGTCCCTCGATCTCCACACATGCGTGCACCCACCCACACTCACACATGTGAACACACATGCACATCATGCCCATGAAGATTAAAATAAATATTGCCAACTCATGGTTTAGCTATGACTAAAAACAAACGATAAAATCAGTATTTTATTTTAGAGCAAGTAGAGAATTAAAGAAATCTTAAGACATGTTAGAGTCATAGGTGTGAGGGGGAGAAAGTTGCAATAAAACTGGGCAAAGAAGTCCAACAAGAGGGGGAGGGAAGAAACCCTCAAAGTATATCACACACTTCCTGAAAATGGCCTTATCTAATCCTGTTTCATATAATAAAGGAAGTAAATTAAGAAGATATATCTGACTGATGCTTTAGTTATTATTGAAGATCAACTATGAAATCAGTATATCACTAAACAGCGTGTGAAGAAATGGAAGAAGTCTTGAGTCAATTAATAGAAGAAAAGTCAGACAGGTGTCCCAGGCTAAAACTCAGTACAAGTTTAAGGACTTGGTCCAAGAAAGTAAAAAATGTAGTAGGCAATTGGAAACGTTTTGTTAGAAAAATAGGAAATTGTTTCTTTTTTCTTTTTATGTGTGTAAATGTGCGTGTGTACATGTGTGGGTGTGTGTGGAAGAGAGCACTAAACTATGTGTGTCTGTGGAGGCCCAAGGGTGACTTTGGGAACCATCCTGGATTGCACTATCTTCTTTGTGCTTTTTTTCTGGGGTTTCCCAGGTCTAGAAATTCAGGCCACTGCCGTTTCTACTAGGCATTGCTGCATCGGATCTGGGATCTGAAGATCCCAGGTTCTTTTGCTTATGAAGCAAAGATTTTACTCCTGAGCTATCTCCCCAGCCAAGAAGTTGCTTCTTGATTAAAACTTCTATTTATTGTAGATAAAAAGTGAGGGCTGGATCACTTTTTTTCCTTTTGTGTGCATGGGTGTGCATGTGTGTGTGTGTGTGTGTGTGTGTGTGTGTGTGTGTGCGTGTGCGTGTGCGTACAAGAGGGTATTTAAGTATATGTTCTTATGGAGACACAGTGGTGACATAGGGAATTATCCTGGATTGTTCTACTTCCTTATTGCTTTGTTTTGGGGGTTCCCAGGTTCTGCCTTCCATAGCCAGAATTACAGACTGCTATCATATCCTCCTGGCATTTTTTACTTGAGACCTAGGGATCTGAGCTCAGTTTCTTTTGCTTGGGAGGCAAAGGCCTTAACCACTGAGTCATATCCACAGTCCTCTATCTTCTCTTGAGACAGTGTCTTGTGCTGAACCTGAAGCTCACCAATTGGTTGGACTGGCTAACCAATGATCCTCCTGTCTCTGCCTTCCCACATCTGATATTTTCTTAGGTGCTGGGGACCCAAGCTCAGTGGGTGTGTGTGGAAGAGAGTACGATGTGTGTCTGCGGAGGCCCAAGGGTGACTTTCACATTTGTGTAGCTCCTAAAATCTCTCCCCAGTCTCCAACAGACGATAGTTGATGGTGGTCTTCGGAAGGAGAGTTTTGTGTTCGAAGGTCCTGGTGGGCCTTAACTTCCTCCAGCAGTGCTCTGTGTGCAGAGCATAGGAAAGGGGATGTGGTCACCACAGTAAGAGAAGATAAAGACTGCAATAAGTTAACCAGATCAGTCCTCAGGCTGATAAGAAGGAAGCTAGGCACATACTTCTTTCACAGAAGTGGGTTGTGCAATCCAGGGCTGCTTGCTTAATGGAGAGAAAAAGATGTTCATTATGTGGAGAATGGCACAGTGTCATGAACATGGGAGGCAGTGGGGGAGCACAATTATAAACACCATATTAGAGTAAGTTCCTGAACCGTTAGAACATTCATGGGGTGTGTAGGAAGGCTTTCAGCTTATTTTTAATCTTTTTTGCTTTCCTAATTGAACAATGAATACATGCATATATCTTCCTTGCAAAGACTATAAAATGTATAAGTCAAAATAAAGGCCTCTCCGATCTCCTCTGAGCTGTTCCCTATCCAAATCTTTTTTTTATTTATTCAATTGTGCGTGTGTGTGCGCGTGTGTATGTATGTATGTGTGTGCGTGTAGAACCATGGGTGAATTCGTGAACCACCATGGACCGCCTCCACTTCCTCCTTGTTTATTCTGCCCCAGGGATTCACAGGCTCCGCCCTACCAGGACCAGAAATGCAGGCCTCGCCCCACCCCCACTTCCGGCTGATGTCTATATGTGGGGTCTAGGACCTTCTGCCTGCAAGGCAGAGGCTTAACCCCCGAGGCACCTCTCCAGCCCCCCTATCCAAATCTTAACCACTCTCCCTGTGGGCTATTTTTCATGTGTCATGGTGTGAATGTGAGTTGCCCCCCAAAGCTCATGTGTTTGCATCCTTAGCTGGTGTTGGTATGCAGGAAGGTTGTGACATCTTTAGAAGGTGGAGCCTGGCTGGAGTAATTCAGGTCAAAGGGGCGGGCCTTGAGGTGTGATAGCCTGGCCCTGCTTCAGAAGTTTTCTCTTGTTCTCTCTACCTCATGTTTCCAGCTGTGACCTAAACCAACCTCTTCAGCTCCTGCCCTGCCACTATGTCTTTACTACTGTGATGGACTATATCTCCCCTCTAGAACAGCAAGCCAGAGATCTCCATTTCTGCCTTTTCCTACCACCATTCTTCACTGACATAAGAATCCAGCTTCTTCAACCCTCCGACATGACTGACGTCCAGAGACTCCAGCCTTCAACACAGACTGGAACTGCTGATATTCCACTCCTTAACTGAGCAGTTACAAGCAGCCATTGTTGGACCACCTAGACCTTATCTCATGAGCCAATATATTTGCCATATATATAATATATATATATATTATATATATATATTATATATATATATATATAGTTTATTAGTTCTGTTTCCCTGGAGAATCCTGACCAATACAGGACAGATGGTCCACTTGACAGGATCTAGAATCACCTAGGAAACAAGCCTCTGGGCATGCCTGTGAGGGGCTTTTCAGACTAGGTTCCTTGAAGTGGGGAGATCCACCCTGAATATGGGCAGCACCATCCCCTGGGCTGGGGTTCTGGACTGAATCAAAAAAATTAAAAGTGAGCAGAATACCAATATTCATCTCTCTCTGCTTCCTGACCAGCTGCCTCTCACTCCTGAAGCTATGCCTTCCCTGCCAGGATGGACTAGCGTCCCCAGACTGTGAGACAGAACAACCTGGAGTTGTTTTTGTTGAGGTGCTTTGTCACAGCAGCAAGTAGCCAACACACTCCCTGATTCGTCTTCTTTTGAAACTTGAAGCATGGCACACATTGTATTTGAGCATGATGTAAAACCAGAAGATGAAGCTCGCAAAAGCAGGTGCTCCTGTTGCCTGCCACTGAGCAGGTGGCCCATGGTGTGACTTCATCTGGTCAGCAAGGGTCATCTGTCATCTGTGACAGCCCTGCCTGCCCTGACAGGACACTAAGGGTCCCGGTTCATCACCCCCTCCAGTCCTAGTGTTATTGGCACCAGATGGTGATCAAGAAAGGGAGACTGCAGGACTCCACCCAGGGTACTTTGGCATAAGAGGCAATGCCCTGGCTGAAACCCAGGCCTCCCTCAAAAACCTGACCCCCGTTTCTACAGCCACCTGAGGGTTTGCAAACCCAGTGATTTTAGATCATTTATGTAAAGACATCCTTCACCCCTAACACTAATCTCATTGGAATTAAGGCTGATATTTTCTTTTTTAAAAGTATTTTATTTATTTATGCAAGAGAGAGAGAGAGAGAATGAGAATATGCATGCCATGGTGCATGGATTGGAAGAAAGAAGATGACTTTCCTTCCACCAAGTGGGCTTCAAGGAATTAATATGGGTTGTTAGACCTGCAAGCAGGCGCCTTACCCACTATATTATCTTGGCAACCCCAAACCAGTTTATTTACTCGTATTTAATTTATTTATTTGAGAGAGAGAAGGACAGAGAGATGGTCACACATGCATGTCATAGTGCATAGAGGACAACTTTACTTTCACTATGTGGGATTCTAGGGATCAGACTCATGTCTCCATGTTTATGAGACTTTCCTACTGAGCTATCTCACTAAAATTTTGTTTATTTTAAAAGCATGTCTTCAAAGCATATTCATGTATGAAAATGTGCTCATATTGCCCCATTCTACTTACAATGAATATTCACCGATGAAAATTAAAGAAGCTGAAACGTGAGTGAATAAAAGTAGAAGTCTTTGTATTTTCTAATGAAAATAAAAGCGAATGAGCACATTTCAGCTCCATGCAGAGAAAAGATGAAAGTAACAGGACTCTTACCCAGAAGGCATTGTGCTCTGCTCTCAGGTCACACTGGCAGCAGACCTGCTGTTGTAGCATCAGCCCCGTGGCTGCAAGGTCCTCGAAAATGGTATCACAATGCTGTGGATTCAATAAACTGGGGTTAATGTGAGATGACACAATCCGTGGGAATGAAGATGTGCAAGAAGCCATCAGGAGGTTTCCTGGGAGCCTTTACAGTGACCAGCTATTTTGTACCAGGTCTTGGCTAAGGAGCAGTGGGCAAAATAAATTCCACTTTGAACCCTACCTGAAAGAGGTTATTAGGGAAAGAAAAGAGAGAGAAGAATGGGCAAAAAAGTAATCTGGTCAAATCTGTGGATGGATATGTTCTCAGTGTTTCTGTGGAGTTGATTAAATCTGAATAACAGTTGAAGAATTATTTAATTTGCAGATATCTTAATTTAAATAAATGTCTATTGTAATCATAAACAAAAGAAAAGTGACAGGACCCTGGTTCCTTCAGTGGCTATCTGCAAAGATGGATTTGGGTTTGGGAATGTTGGTTGATCAGTTGAGCCCTTGCCTAGCATGCAGGAAGCCCCAGGTTCCATCCCCCGCTCTAACAGAAGGAGGTTAGTGGGTGGCACACACCTGTCATCCCAGCATTTAGGAAGTAGAGCAGGAGGATCAGGAGTTCAAGGTCATCCTCACCTACACAGTGAGTTCAAAGTCAACATGGACTACATGAGACCTTGTTCCATAAAAAAGAGAAGAATGAATAACATACATTGTGGAGAATAACTTCACATGGCAAAGCAGCAATGTTATACTACCTCTCCATACATGATTGATTACCATGATTATGAAATTTGAACAACTTCTACCCAAGTTCTATTTCTTTTCTTGAGACAGGGTTTTATTTATTTTTATTTATATGTCTAGTATCACCTGGAGCTCACAATCCTCTTGTCTCAACCCTCATTTCTGGATTGCAGATGTATGCCGTACCATCTGTCCACGAAAACTGTGACCTACACCCTATATTCTCTCCTGCTTTTTCCTTATCTCTTAACACCTGGTTCTTCCTGACTGGAACCAGGAACATACAGGTGACTAAAGGAAACCAGTTTTCAGATGGCCTGTGAGGTGGCTTAGGATGGAACCTACATACAAATGGGGAGACCACAGGGACAGGTGGACACTGTTATCTAGAAGTTTGATGTGGAGCTAATTATGAATAACATGAAATTTTGACTGATAAAAAGGAAACATATATGCATGTGAAAAAGGAATTTGTTCAAAACTCAGTAGAGAAATGAGGGTGTAAAATAACTGTAAAATAACTTAGTGGGTGACACACCTGCTCCCAAACTTGGAGACCTGTGTTTGATCCCCAGAAGCACATGTGGTAGAAGGAGCAAAGTGAGCTGTGAAAGCTGTTCTCTGACCTTTACCAGTGCACCATGGCATGCATGTTCTCTCTCTCTCTCTCTCTCTCTCTCTCTCTCTCACAAGTAAACAAAATATTTGAGAACAAAGAAAGGGAACTGAGCAAGGAGTGCAGGAAGAGAGGCGGGGGACACTGAGTCAGGAGTTACGTGATGCCTGAGCTGTGGCTGGATGCAGGTGTGTGCCCAAGCCTTGGCTCCTGGCTGCATGCTGCTAGCTGCCAGTGACGTTCAGTGTCCAGGACACCTGCTGCCTTTACTTCTGTGACTATCCTCATGATAACTAGCCCTGCTCCCACCACCCGAAGAGACCCCTCTTATTTTTAGACAGATGATTAAAGTCTTTGCCTCACAAGTAAATGAACCTGAATTCAGATACCCAGATACCATGTAAAAATTAACAGGTAGATATGGCAGCGGCCTGTAATTCTGGTCCTGGAAAGCAGAGCCTTGGAAATCCCAGATCAGAGCAATAGAGAGGTAGAGCAGCCCAAAATGACTTCTGATGTTACCTTTGAGCCTCTATAGGTACACACACTCAAATGCCCTTTTGTACACAAACATACACACACACACACACAACACGCACGTGCACAAATATGCATACATATATATTTTTTAATTAATTAATTAATTTAGTGTGTGTGTGTGTGTGTGTGTGTGTGTGTGTGTGTGTGTATGAGAGGTCCCTGTGGAAGACCAAGGGTGACTTCGGGAATCATCCTGGATTGTTTCTACCTCCTTCCTGCTTTGCTCTGGGATTTCCCAGGATGCACCAGGGCCAGAAGTGCAGGCTGCTGCCATTTCTGCCTGGCATTTTTATATGGGATCTGAGATTCGAACTCAGGACCTTCTGCTTGCAAGACAGAATCTTTTTTTTTTTAACATTTTTTATTATTATTTCCGCTCATACAAACTTAATAAGTACACCGGTTCCCTCCCTCCCTCCTCCTCCCCCCAAACGCCCTGCTCCCCCTCCCCTCACCCCTCCCTCCCCATTCCCCAGTGCCTCCCGCCCCAATTCCCAGAGAGTCCTTTAATATGCATCCCTGACTCTCCTCTGGGCTCTCCTCTCTGATGACATACAAGGACCCAGTGGCATTTCCCTGAACCCTTTCCCGTGTTCCCCTTAAGCATAGGAACACTACTATGGCTGCCAATCCCTTGCCTCCAAGGATCTTGGTGCCTTTAGCAGATGCTAGACTTTGTGAGGTCAATAGTGTGTTGGACATTGCGCAGGGCATGCAAAGTCCAATTATGATTGCTTCGGCTCTAACTTGTGTGGAGTATCTTGCAAATTATTGCTCCTCCCATCCTTTTGCTCTTACAATCTCACCGCCCCCTCTTCCGCAAATTTCCCTGAGCTTCAGGATGGGGAGAGATTAGTCTGGCCTAGTTCTAGGTGGTTGATATAGAGGCGAGACAGAATCTTAACTCCTGAACCATCTCTCCAGCCCATATGTATATATAAATTGAAGAGGGTTTTGCTATGTATCTCAAGTCCTGGATAAGCCTCCTACCTCTGCCTCCCTAGTGCTCGGATGGCAGGTGTGCCCACCAGGCTCAGTTCCTGCACTCTAACCAACATCTCAACAGGAAATCTTGACATTTACTTGACACATGCTGGGCTCTACCATGACATGTCCTGGCTCTTAATTTTTTCAACGATTCTATGACACAGGTGGTTATACTTTTATTTTATCTATTAATTGCTTAATTGATGGAGTCTCATGCAGTTCAGGCTGGTCTTGGACTCTCTACATAAACAAGGATTACCTTGAACTCCTAATCCTCCTGTCTCTACTAATGCTGGGGTGACAGGTGTGGGCCACCATTCTGATTCACATATGGAACTCAGGGCTTTGTGCCTGCCAGGCTGTCGCTGTTCTAGCCAAGCTACAGCCCCAGTCTGTATTTTGGATCTTTTCTTATCATCTCCAGTCTTATGTGTTAGAAGCTTAGTCCCCAGGATCACAGTCCTGGGAGGCAAGGCCTAAAGGGAGATGTTTAGATCACATATGGGTCAATATTGCTTCTCAAAGGCTTGCAGGAGTGGGTCTTTCTGCTCAGCTGCTGGATCCTATGAGGGTCGATGCTCCTTGTCTCTGGAGATGCAGCATTCTGGATGTTCTCTCAGAAGAGGAGGCAAGCCTGTCTCCTTACCCCAGACCAATGGACACTGTACCAGTCAAATTCAGGTGTCAACTGAACATAGCTCTGGGCACAACTGTGAAGAACTTGCAATTCATGGGCCCCTCTGAGCAAGCCTGTAGGAGTGTCTAATTGATGTAGGAAGACCCAGTCCATGGAGGGTAAAATCATTCCTTGGGCAGGCAGATAAGGTGGAGGAAGCTGGTTCAATGGTTTGGAATAATTCCACATACTTTGGTAGATATGCTATCTGGCAAGTGAGATTTGCCCCTCTCTCAGCCATCCCTATAAATATGGTGTGGCCAGTTTCCTCAGTTCCTGCTGTCCATATGAACTCTCCTGTCAACCTGGACTATAAACTGTAAACAGAATCAAAAGCAAGAATAAAGCCCCTTGCTCACACTAGGCTAATCAGCAACATGAAGAAAAACTGGAGCAGGCACTTTGATCTTGGATTTCCTGCCCTTGGAACTGTGAGGAGTCGATTTCTCTCCTTCACACATCACCAGTCTACTGAGGTGTGTCATAGTACATGAAATGGACAAAGCCACAGGTGTTCACTTATTCGCATCAGTTTATAAATGAGGAAGTGTAGCAGTTCACCTGCATTGTTGCTGATAAATTACCACCAAACAGCTTACGGGAACAAGGGGTTTATTCTCTTGTGATAATAGTCTGGTTACAGTCTCCAGCTTGGCAGGAGAGCATATACCATCACCAAAGGGCCAAGGGAACTGGCCACATCAACTCCACATAATAGCAGGAATAATCCTTACTTGCCAGAACAGCATGTCTGGTCAAGTATACACAAGGATACCAATGTCTGCAACCCTTTGTATTTTATTCACCTGTCCAGGGCCTAGTCTCACCCACCATGGGCTGGGTCTGCCCCATCAACTAGACAATCTTCTACAGGTTTTCCCTGGGCTCAACTCAATTGCTAATTTTTTACAAATGTACCCAGAGCTCAAACCCTCAACCATCAAGTTGACACCTGTACCTAACTATGACAGGAAGACAGAGAATCTGCCCTGCTCAGCCAAGGCCACACACCCTGTATGACCTGCAGTTCTAGTAGACCTGTAGAGCCTCAAGGCCTGAAGGTGCTATGTCATTTAACTCTGGTTACAACTGGCTTGGCAGAAATGAGGATATTCTAAGGAGACACTTGTGCCTCTCCCCAAGAGGCACCCACGAAATGGGACTCTCCCTAGGAATCTCTGACTGAGAAGGAACAGGCTGGAGCCTGCTTCCAGTCAGAGGAGGAGGAGCTTGTGTCCAGGAAGAGATTCCACACAGTGCTGACAACTTCTCAGTGCAGGAGAGACTGGAGCCCAGACAGTGATGGGCCAGGGATGGGTGGGACCACAGCTTGACCAGGATGCTGAGCTGTGCAGACCTCTGGTCCTCTGTGCAAACCTGAACCTCATGTCAGGACCCAGAAGGTGGACTCAGGACCTCTTTGTTCTCTTGCCCATGTGATCACACTGATTGCATTTCCCTTCTCTGCTTTTCACCAATATGTGTCGACTGAATATCGGTCTATTGGGGACGAGTGGCCCATCGGGCCCAGTTTGTCAGGGCAGACAGGTCCCAGGCTCTGACACTAACCACTCCAGGAACAATTTTGGTGAAACCACTTTATCTTTTAGTATAGTTTGGCCAGTAGACAGTGGAACCCAGCTCCAGTGAATAAAATCAGTAATGCGATGAGCAAGAGGAGAAGGGGGAAAACCTGGGTATTTCCATGCTACTTGGTAAAACTTCAAAAAAGAGAAATTCCAGAAAGAGAGAAATGGTGTGAAATAACTACTCTGTAACTAATATTGCTTTATTTTAATAATTAAGAAAAGACAGATAAATATAGATATAGACATAGACATAGATTGCTGGTTTAGCAGTGGCCTTGATATCGCTCAACTAATTTTTCTCATAAATCCCTAAGCTCTTTAAATCAACCAGAACTACATATAAATATGGATTTAAAAAAAACCCAAATTGTATTGTTCTGTAAGTCAACTTAAAAAGTAAAAAGGGCTGGAAAGATGGCTCAGAGGTTAAGACTCTGTCTCACAAGCAGAAGGTCCTGAGTTCAGATGCCAGGTTCCATGTAAAAACACCAGGCGAAAATGGCGGCAGCCTGCGCTTCTGGCCCTGGTGGGCAGAGCCTGGGAAATCCCAGAGTGAAGCAAGGAAGTAGAAGCAATCCAGGATGACTCCCCAGATCACTCCTGGCTCTCCACAGGGACATACAATGTCCTCTGATACACACACACACACACACACACACACACACACACACACACATAAAATAAATTTTTAAAAAAATTTAAAAATAAGAATAAAAGTTGTCCCCCTCCCAAAAAAGGTCTGAGTTCCTTAATGAGGAATTCTCCACAGAAGATTTCAGAAGATAATATGGATGAAATGGGCAGGCTGCTTTGCATAAAAGAACAAGAGAGAAATGAAGCTTTAGGGCTTAAAAGAAAAGTTATGGAAGACATTAAGATTCTAATTCTGATTATACTGATTAAGTACTTAAAATTATTCTCGAAAACTGGGAAGTTTAGTCAAGGCTGATGGAGGACACATATATTTCAAAGTTAATCACAGGGACCTGGGAAGATGGCTGGGTCGGCGAAGTGTTTGCCTTGTAAGTGTGAAGGATCTGAGCCAAGATTCCCCAAAACCCACAGAACAGACGGTGGGATGGTGGTGCGCACCTGTGACCCCAGGGCTGGTGGAGTGGAGATGGGAAGATCCCCTGGACTCCCTAGCCAGTCAGTCTGGCCGACTTGGAAAGTTCCAGGCTACTGCAAATGCATGTGTGACTAGGTGCTTAGGGAGGCCAGAGGCTGACATTGGGCATCTTCCAACTTATTTTTTGAGAGAGGGTCTATTTCTGAATCTGGAGCTCAGTAAGTGGACTGGCTGGCCAGGAAGCCCCCAGGCCTGTGCATGCATGGCACATGCATGGAGGTGAGAGAACGACTTTCAGAAGCCAGTTTTTTCCTTCTACTGTCTGGGCTCCAGAGATCAAACCCAAGTCACCAGGTTTGCCAGCCGGCGCCTTACCCGCCCAGCCATCTTGCCACCCAGCTCTAATTTTGTAATGGCTACACTTTTTAATTCTTCCAGGTGGTTATGTCATCATATGTTACAGTTGTTTACATGTTGCAGATATATTCATAACCAAACTGAAGGGAAAGGGATTTTATTCTTGATATGATTCTGGTTACGGTTCATAGTCTAGCTTGGCAGGGAAGTTGATACCAACATCAGGAACTGAGGAAACTAGCCACTCCATGTCCAGAGGAATTCCTGAGAAAGGGGCAAACCTCACTTGCCAGATGCCTGCATGCCAACATGCCAAAGCACTAACCCAGTTCCCTCTGTCTAATCCATGTGCCCAGGAAATGGTCCTGCCTGCCAAGGGCTGGGTTTTTCTACACAAATTAGCTGATCTCCTGCAGGCCTGATCAGAGCTTGTCTTACCTACTAATTCTTCGCAGATGTGCCAGAATTTAACCTTCGATTGTCAAGTCGATACTGATGTCTGACTAGCACACTGTTTTTTCACTTCTTTATTTGTTAAGCAGAAATTATGTGGTCTGTGGACTTCCTGTTCTGATAGATGAGAACTGAGTTGCCTACCCCCACCCTGTAGGTCTCTCGTCATTTTCAGTTCCGCTATTGTAATTTTAAGCAACTCACTGTAGTTCTTCTGTGATATGTGCATTTTTGTTTCCTGTTGGCTAAATGCGCCCACATCAGGCAAGTTCCCTTTCACTCTGCTTCCAAACTTCTCTCGTAGACATTTTCTGTAAGATCTCAATAATGCAAGAAAAGACAGACAAAGAGAGGTGTGGGGAAAGAAGGGAGGGTCGGGGAAAAGGAAGGAAGGAAGGGATAAAGAAAGATAAGGAGAGAGTGAGGGAGGAAGGGGGAAGAAAGAGGGAGGAGGGGAAAGAGGGGAAAGGATAAAAAGAACAAGGGAAGGAGGAAAGAAGAAAGGAAGGGGGAAAGAAAGGAAAAGAAGGAGGGAGAGAAACAAGGGAGAAAGGGAAGAGGAAGGGGGAAAGAGAAAGAAAGAAAGAAAGAAAGAAAGAAAGAAAGAAAGAAAGAAAGAAAGAAAGAAAGGGGGGAGGGAAGAAAGAGGGAAGGGAAAGAGTGAGAGAGGAAAGGAAGAAGGGACAGAAGGGAGGGAAGGAGAGAAAGGAAGGAATGCAAGAAGGGAGGAAGAGAGAAAGGAAGAAAGGAAGGAAGGAAAAAAGAAAGGACAGAAGGAGGGAAAGGAAGGAGAGCAGAAGAGAGAAGAGGGGAGGGAAGGGGAGGGGAGGGGAGGGCAAAGGAGGGAAGGGGAGAACAGAGGAGAGGAGGGGACAGGAGAGGAGGGGACAGGAGAGGAAAGGAAAGGGGAGGAGAGGGGAGGGGAGGGAGGGGAAGGGAGAGGAGAAGAGAAAAGAGAGGAGAGGGGAGGAGAGTAGAGGAGAAAGGAGAGGAGAGGGGAGAGGAGGGGAGAGGAGCGGAGGGGAGCGGAGGGGAGCGGGTCAGCGTGCTAGGCATGTAGGCGCACACTTGTGATCAGCACTCTGGGGCTAGCACAGGATGCTGCTGAGTTTGAGGCTAGCCTGGACCACACAGCAAGATAGTCTCAAACAAATAGCCTAGCATGCCAGAATAAGACGTCTCAATAACTGCATTTTAAAACTCTGTGAGGCAGTTGGGGATGTGGTCCAGGAGATAGGGTGCCTGGCCCATCAGCGCATAGGAGGCCCTAGTTTTGATCCCCAACACCAAATAAATGGGATCTTGTGGTACACATCTGACTGAAATCCCAGGAGGAAAAGTGATCAAGGATGATTCCCAATAGCACCCTTAGGCCTCCACGGGCACACACACTCAATTGCACTCAAGTGCATGCACTCACATGCAAGCACACTCACATGCACACGTCCCTTACACACGTACATGAGAGGAAAGCAAAAGGATGGAGAAGTGGGTGTGACTTACTCCTTAGCAGGGCTGCTGGTTCTCAAGCAGTTGCGGGAAGACCAGCTGGCATCTGCAAAGTGCTTTGGTGGTCCACTTAGTCACTTCATCTGGGGCGGCTTCACCAACCCAGAGTGCGAATGGATTGATAGGCAGGGAAATCTGACGGAAACAGAAATAGACTGGCCAGAGACTTTGGGGGCTGTGCACCAGCTTTCCTCCTGTCTCCCTCTCGTGTTGTGAAGGTTAAAATAAATGTCAGGATTAAAATGACGAGGATGGGGGCCGGCGAGATGGTCCACAGCGCCTGTGCACACAAACCTGGGGACTCAAGGAGCCACATGGCAGAAAGAGGGAACCAAGTTGTCTCCTTTCCATATAAGTTGTCCTCTAACCTCTACAAGTGTGTCTGTGATAACACATGTACACTCTCTGATAAGTAGTACACACACACACACACACACACACACACACACACACGAAACCCACTCCCTCGGGTTTGGGAACACCAGAAAAGGTAAATAGCTAACTAGATACCAGAAAGGGCCAGGTTGTGGAAAAAGCCACAAAGCCGGTCTCAACAAGCTCAGGCCAGCTCCTACTGCCCCTCCCTGAAGCACACCTGCCAGGCCAATTGCCCTTTCCCCCAGTAAACATTTCAGCTTTATGAATAGTTGTGCCCATATGGATGCAAGTATCCAATAATGCAGGAATAACTATAACCGACTGAATTGTGGATAAGGACAGCTTTTAAGGAAACCTCCCCTTGTTCTAGGAAAAGGAGGAGACTTGATGGACTCGGGATTGTTGGTCCGATCCTAGAGCTGGGTCTTGCCCGGCTCCTCCCACCCCCTGAACGCCCTGCCCCCCATGCAGGGTCTACTCCCACTTTGCCGTCATTTACTTGCTTGCCAAAATAAACCTCGCCCGTCTGTTCTCCCCACGCCCAGGTGTGAATTCTTCTCTGTCCAGGTGACAAGAGCTAACCCAGCCACCAAAGCTGAGGTTGGAAAGGATGTGACTCACCTATGTGTAACCAGACACATCAACGTTTCACACCGATGTAGATTACAGTTCCCTATGACGGCAGGATTGTTCACACCAACATCAGGCGCTGAGGGAACTGGCCACATCACACGCAGAGGAACAGCTGAGAGAGATACGCACAGACCTAGCTTGCCAGTCTGCCGAAGCACTGAACCGGCTCCCTCCATCTCGCCCCCCTGCCCAGGGAATGCCCCCGCCCATCGTGGTCTGGGTCTCACACATCGATTAGATACCTTCTTGCAGGTTTGCTCAGGAGCTTGTGTCGCCTAATTCCTCACAGGTGTGCATGTTGCACTAACTTAGGCTTCTTCTAGGTCTTACTCCGCTGCTTTGTCATTCAAAGTTCTATCAAGCTAACTTTGCTGAATCTTTTTTTCTCTTTTCGAGAAGGGTCTCATGGGCCTCAGGCTGACCTCAAAGTCCCTACAGAGCGATGATCGGGACCCGTGCTGGGGGCCAGTATGTCTCACTATCCCTGGTTCATGTAGTGCTGGGGGTGGAGTTCAAAGTGTTGCCCACCCAAGACCCCCCCTCTACCATTCTACCCCAGCCCTGCTAGCATTTCTTTTTGTCATTCCTTTCAACTTATTTTATTCTGTTAGTTTCATATGTAAATACTGGGAGTCTATGTTCTTTTCACCCCTTGTTACCCAGTCCCATCCCCCTCCTTTTCCCATTACAAACCTTCTCCTCTCCTACCTGTCTCCCTCCTACTATTTCATGTATGACCCACTGAGCACTTACTAGAGTACAGATGATCTATCAATGGGCAGACCATTGAAGAAAGTAGTCCCCCTCCCCTCCATCAGCATTAACCCTCACCTGTCTCTGAGAGGTGTGGGGCCTCTTGAAACTTTTTCCCTTCATGGTGAAATCTTGATAGACAAAATCTTGTGCTGATCTTGTGCAAGTACACACAGCTGCAGCCAGTGCAGACGTGCAGCAGTCCTGCTGTGTCCAGAGGATGTCTGGCTGCATTCCTCCCCACCCTCGGGCTCTTACATTCTTACCCCCTCCTCTTACTCCATGTTCCCTAACCCTTAGAACGGATATGGTGGTGGTGGTGGTGGTGGTGGCTTAGATGCTCTGTTTAGGGTCGAGCAGTGTGCAGTGACTTATTTTCTGCTCTTTAGCCAATTGTGGTACACTGTAAGAAACACTTTCCACCAAAAAGGAAGTTTCTAGTTGAGTGCTAAACACCTGTTTAATCTGCTTTTTATTGGTTTTGCCATGAGAAAAGCAGCCTCTAAAAATTCACAATAGGGGCTGGAGAGTGGCTCAGGGGTTAAGATGTTCAGGTCTCATGCAAAAAACACCAGGCAGAAAAGACTGCAGCCTGTACTTCCTTCTGGCCCTAGTGGGTAAGCCTAGGAAATCCCAGAACAAAGCAAAAAGAAGGTAGAAGCAATCCCTGATGACTCCCCAGGTTACCCTTGGTCCTCCACAGGGACATACAGTGCCCTCTGATAAACACATACAATGAATAAGCAAATTAACTAATTAATTAAAAAATAATGTTGAAATTTGTCTTTTTGTCTTTATGCTGGAATTCACTGGCTGTGTACCCTAAACTGCTTTAAAAGCAAGAGGTGCCAAGCAGGCAGAAGGGTATGTAAGAGAAAGTTGTTCTCCTTCTCCTTCTCCTTCTCCTTCTCCTTCTCCTTCTCCTTCTCCTTCTCCTTCTCCTTCTCCTCCTCCTCTTCCTCCTCTTCCTCCTTTTTCTTCTTCTTTCTTCTTTTTTTTTTTACCAGAACAACTGGAAACACTGAGGTCTTTGTCTCTTCTTGAAGAAGGTGAGTGGTGAGTGCTGTCTCCTCATTGAAGAAATGGCTCTTACTTGTCTTCGCAGCTTAGGGTAGGGTCCGGTTGAACAAAATCTCCAGTGAAGGAGATTCTCCCACATGCTACGGACAGGCTGTGTCCATTTCCCTGCCCCAGGTCCTAAAATAGCACATTTTAGGGTAATTTTAGAAATCTACAGAGCAAGCATGCAAACGCAACGGGAGGCAAACCAAATATGAACAGCAGGTCTAGCGCTGGCTCCAGTGAAGCACTGTTTGTTACCTAAGAAAAAAACCAGGGCTAGCTAGACAGCTCCAGGGTTAACGCCTTTGCTGCCCAAGCTAAGGACCTGAGTTTGGATCCCAGATCCCACATAAAAAGGCAGGGAAGAAATGATTTTTTTTTTCAATAACGTGTTTCTTAGTTACTTTACAACTGCACAGAACATTCCAAGCTATGAGCCCTGCAGGACCTATACGAGTTCTTCTGCGATCACAATCGTTATCTTGCTCTTTGCCTAAGTGGCTAGGTATGGTCGCCCTGATGTGTGAGATGGGATCCTGTCAGAAATCAAGGGGATATATCAGGCCATTCGGTTGAGAGTGTTCATACCAGGAATCCATTCAAAAGTGTTGCAAAGTGTATGAGTTTTATCTTCCTGTTGCTGGATGAATACAGGACCCAAATAACTGAGAACAAGAGATTTATTCCTGCCGAGGATTCTGGGTTGCACTTCGTGAGATTGACAGGAAAGTTCACACCAACACAGTATCCACGGTGTCACAGTTAGGCACAGGTGTCAACCTGACTCTTGAGGGTTTGAACTCCGGGCACATTTGTAGAGAATTAATGGTTGAGTTAAGCCCAAAGCAAACTTGCAGGAGATGGTCTAGTTGACTGAGCAGACCCAGCCCATGGTGGGTGGGACTAGGCCCTGAACAGATGAATAAAATACTGAGAGCTGGTTGAGGAGGTTGGCATCCTTCTGTACACTTGGCCAGACATGCTGGTCTGGCAAGTAAGGATCATCCCTTTCTCAGCCATTATGTAGAGATGGTGTGGCCAGTTCCTTCAGCCTTGGTTTTGGCATGAGCTTTCGTGTCAAGTTGGACTGAGAACTGTAAACAGGAATTTTAAGAGAGAATAAGCCCTTGTTCCCTTAAGCCATTTGATGGTCATTTATCAGCAACCATACAGGTGAACTGCAACAAGGAATTACTGAGAGAGGCGCAGACTTCACTCACCAGACTGCAAGTCTGCCCACGTATGCTAAAGTCTACCAAACTACTGAATCAGCTTCCTCCATCTTATTAACCTGCCTAGAAAATGGTCCAACCCACTGTAGAATGGGTCTTCCCTTCAATTAGATAATGTCCCACAGGCTTGCTCAGGGCGGCTTCCCTTTGTTAAATAGTTCTTCAAAGATGTGCACAAATGCTCAGCCCTCGGTTTTCAAGTGGCCACTTGTATCTAACTGGCAGACAAGGCAAGAAAGACAGAGTGAGATGGTGGGGGAGAGGGGAGGATGCCAGATGGAAGCAGTGGTGGACGGCCTGCTAATATCCACTTATAGGATGGACAGATCAGCAGGAAGCTGGGTGAGCAGAGTTCTAGAACTGTCTGTTGTCTGTGGCTGTATGAAATGTGACAACCCAGAGGACAAGCAGTCATTGGAGGGGTTCTTTGCGTCACCAGGGGGTGATGGATGGAGCTGGACTCCAGGAGGCACGTGGGCCAGGGAGCACTCGCTGGCTTCTCCTCCCTTCTGGATTAACCAATCAACTTTCATCTTCTGGAATCTTTCTGAGCAGGAGTGGAGGGCAAGGGGTCTGCCTCTGCATACAGCATTCAGGAAAAGCACCCAAGGTATAACTGACACCCAGCAGGAGTTTGACCAGACTGTTCAAGTTAACTACAATGTTGTTCAGGGTTCTAAGTAGCAAAAGCTCAAAGCACGTCTGTCAGAGAAAGCAGACTCATGAGCTGGGTTAAAAGCCAAGAGGACAAGAAGAGCACTGACCCAGAACAGAGGAGAAGGGACCAGAAGTGTGGGTCAGAGGGCAGCATGCTTGCCTAGCATGCAGGAAACCTCAAGTTTAATCCCCAGCACCCCATAAACCACCTCCAGTGGCACACACCTATGATTCCAGCACTTAGGATGTGGAGTGTGGTGGTTAATATCATCAACTTGGCAGGATCTAGAATCACCTAGGAGACAAGGCTTTGGGTATGTCTCTGTGGAAGTTTCTAGATTGGGTTCACTGAAGTGAGGAGACCCACCCTGAATGTGGGCAGCACCATCCCCTGGGCTGGGGTCCTGGACTGAATCAAAAGCAGAAAGCAAGCTGAGCACCAGCATCCATCTCTCTCTGCTTCCTGACTGTGTATGCCACGTGACCAGCTGCCTCATGCTCCTGCTGCCATGCCTTGATGGACTGTGCCCTCATACTGTGAACCAGAATAAACCTTCCTGCCTAAAGGTGCTTTTGTCAGGGGTTTATCACACCAATGACAAAATTAATACTTGGAGGCAGGAAGATCAGAAGTTGGAGGTCATCCCTAACTACACGGCAAGCTCAAGGTCAGGATAGATTCACAGCACCCAGTCTCCAGACACCAAGAATAGAGGGTCTTGCATGGGAATTTGTCCTGTCAATATTTCACCAAGGCAGGGGAGAGATCTCAATAGACACCACAGTTCTCTGGGAGACTGAAGAGAGTTAAATCTGATGGGGAGGAAATACAAGGTGCTTTCCTCAGCGGCATACCCATTGATATACAATTCAGGCTCCACCAAGTGCTCAGGCACTTCAACAAAGGCATGCCAGATGAAACCCAGTAGGCCACACTTTCAAAAAGACTTGAAAATAGTAGGGACACTGGTAGGGAAGATAAAGAGATATAAAGGGAAGAGGAGGAGGGTGGGATTGGGGATGAAAGGGTGAGGATATTGTAGTTCATTATATTCATATACGAGACACTAAAATAATAATAATAATAATAATAATGTAATTTAAAAAAAGAATGGAGGGTCCCGAGTGGTATTGGATCAGTAGGTTACGTCAGCACACAAATCATGGATTATAAGCATTGAGTTTATAACACCCTCCTATTGATCATTGGAGAGAGGGAGCCACCGATCTTCAGGTTAATTAGCACACACAGTGCTGTAGACACTGACATAATAAAAGCCAGTAGACTTGGAGAGGTGGAACTCAGCATGCACAGGTAGAAATTACCCAAATATCTAGAGTGAAATAAAGATTGGAAACTCCCGGGAGGATTTTTTCCCCAATGTTTTGTATTTATTTATCATGTAGGTGTGTGCAGACATGGCATACCTGCAGAGGTCAGAAGACAATATTGTTGGAGCAGACTAGAAGGCAAGGCCTTCACCCACTGAGCCCTCACTGGTACTGAGATTCTTTGTTTTTGTGGCTAACTTTGCCACGTGACTTCTCTATCTTCTTCTTGAGTTCCCCCACAGCCAATTCCCACGTGGGCCTGGAGGCTGCGTTTTTGCAGGGGCTTAGGATCCTCCTCATGAAAGGAGATGCTGGGGAAATGCTGAGACACTCGGATCTTCTGCTGATTTGCGATCTCTGCAGATAGGATGCTCTCATCTGGAGTTATTGGGGTGCTTATCTTCCAGGAAGGAAAGATAAGGGGGAACTAAGGAAGCAGAGTTCAAATCTGCGCATGGATAGGAAACAGAGAGAGATAAACTTGCATATTTGCATGATGTGTCTTAAAATAATTTCCTCCTTTGGCTCTAAAGCTGGATGAGTGAAGGGAAATGCACGTATCAGTGGGGTGGCCTGAAGAGAGATAACTTGATAAACCATGAGGCCTGAGCCCCACAGGAGTAGACAGGACCCTGAAGTCCATAAAAGCACACAGGCGGAAGGGTGGGAGGAAGTAGGAAAGAATGGTGAAGGGAAAAGAGGGGAGGAGGGAAGCTGGGATGAATACTCAGTATGCTTGTAAAAATAGAAAAAAAATTCCTTAGGTCCGGGGAGATGGTTCCGTGGGTAAGGTAAGGTGTCTGCTTACACACACAGGGACCTGAGTCTGATTTCTGAAACCCACATGGTGGCAAAAGAGAACTGACTTCTGAAAGTTGTCCTATGACCTCCACCTGTCACGTATGTGTATGTTCTCTCTCCCTTTTTCTCAAATAAAAAACTATTAATCAAATATGTGTGTGCATAGTGTGAATGCCATGTGTGCATGACACATATATGTTTATATCTATATCTGTATATCGTGTGTGCACCTGTTACCCAGATATCTTATAATAATTAATATTTGTAAGAAAGAAATGCAAGTTGCTTACTGTTACTCATCACAAATGTGGAAAACAATACCGGAAGCATGTAGAATTGCAGATACAAATTTGCTTAATTATCATAAGAATGAGGCCAAAGCTAATGAGGCTGTTGCCACTGCAATTATCTAGCTAATTAATATAATTCATCCACCTAGGCCTTGTCAGTGAGCACCAGGAATATGCAGGAAGGGCCTAGGCTCTGAAAACATACATATCAACCATAGTTTCTGCTTCAGGGGGTCTACATGACAGGCAAGAGAAAAAGCTACCAGGCAGAGAGAAAGACCTTGCAAGGAGACACAGGGAGGAGCCACCAGCAAGTCTCCATCCTCGGGGCTCCGGAGCCTCTGGTTTCCAGTTGGCTCAGCCCTAAGTTTCTGCTTCTGGTCTAGGGCAAGCTCCAACCCTCATTCCCACCTTGAGCTAAAATCTTCCTGCTGGATACAGCCACACTTGCTTCTTGCTCGCTGAAAGTTCAGGGTGTCCTGCAAACCACAGTCCATGTGGTGCCGATGCCACCCACATCAAAGGATTATGACCCTGTGCACCCCATTTCCCAGCAGTGATCCTAAACACAGGCCTCCTGCTCGGGTGCAGACGTGTGCTCACGCACTCCAGCAGGAGGATTTTCTTTTGTCAGGTGTCTCCTGGCCCCAAGCATCCTGCCACTGGCAAAGAATTCTGCTCCTTCTGAATGTGATGCTCACTTTCCAGAGTCTTCTAGCGGGTCTCTGTTGCCCACATTCTGTGGCTGTTAGGTGTGAGTGTGGTCAGAATCAAAGAGAAACTTGTTTTTTTCCCTCCTTCCGTTCCTTTTTTTTTTCTTGTCCTTCTTTCCTTCCCTCCGTTCCTCTCTCCCTCCCCCCTCCCTCCTTCCCCTCCCTTCCTCTTTCTCCTCCCTCCGCCTTCTCTTCCCTCCCTCCCCCCTCCCTCTCTCCTTCTCTCCTTTCCCTCCCTCGTTCCTTCTCCCTCCTTTCTTCCATTTCTCTCCCTCCCTCCCTCCCTCCCTCCCTCCCTCCCTTCTTTCCCTTTTCCTTTTTTTCTTTCTCTCGAAGGCTGGCCTCTGGCTCTGGAGCTTTGAACTTCCAGACTCCTACCTACACCTAGAATTTCAGTTTTGTGCTACCACACTCGGATTCTGCTTTGCTGGGGCCTGAACTTGGGGCTTTGTGCTTGCTAGACAAGTACTTTACCAGCTCAGCGCCCCCCCCCACCCTATGTATGACACACAGAGACTCGAATCTTTCTTAAACACCCAGGGTTGTTCAAGCCTCGGACCACTACGTGTGTATTTTCCTTGGAACGCAGACAGGCATGGGGCCTTCCTTACTCTCTGCTGAGCGGCTCCCCAGCTTCTGAGGCCTGTGCATATCTCTTTTCATTGTGAACTTTAGTTTTTACTTCTCTGTTTCTCCGGTACTTTGCTGTCTGCCAAGGGCAGGGCTGCCAATGACTCATGTGTGTGATCTTACACCCACCCTGATTCCTGATTCATGGCTGGCAGGGAACTTAGACCCATGAATGAGTGGACAAATAAATGAATGCCGCCCTAGCTACATTCCAATGTAGAATGGACCTACAGGCAGCCTGTTCCTTCATGAACTGCCCAAGTATGCAGCCTTCAGTAAAATATTAGTCTAGCTGGCATGAGCTCATCAACATTTGAGACAGAAGCAGAAATATGTCCATGCTGCCCTAAAAAACAAAGACTGCTTTTCCTCCCTGTGAGACCAGTGGATTCATAAAACACTCGGACGGATATCAAGCTTGGAAGACGTCCAGAGTTTTTACTTCTCATCTGTTTTTATGGTCACTCAAGGACCCGTAATGTACAATACACATATGGTTATGGTCAGGTGTCAACTGGACAGCTGAGAAAAGAGCCTTTAGGCACACTGATGAAGAATTAGTTGATACAAACCCTGAGTAAGCTGGTAGATGATGATCTAATTGATGTGGGGAGGCTCAGCCCGTGATGGGTGGGACTATTTCTTAGATAGGTGGATAACATGGAGAGAGCCGGCTCAGTATTTAGCAGACCAGCAAGTCAGAAGTCTGCCCCGCTCTCAGCCATGCCTGTGGATATAGCGTGGCCCATTGCCTCGGCTCCTGATGGTGGCGGTGGTAGGTCGGTGAGGGAGGGTTGGAGCCACCCTGACCCTGTGTGAGGTTCACATCGAGGTCCACTCTAAAGAGAAGCTGATGCGAGGGAGACTTCAGAAGCAATTTTATTAGAGCCAAGAAGAGCCTGGTGACTAGGGCAGCCATAGTTTAGCCTTAAGGTGGGAGAACATGAGAATGGAACAGAGAGCTTGAAGTCGGAGAGAATAAGGAGAGCCGCCATGGACGGCCTGCTGGGAGCAAGTCTTGAGGTGACACCTTGGGAAGGGCGTCTGTCTTCCTTTAGATGTTGCTAAGGAGTTGCTAGAGGGATGGGGCAGTGAGGGTAGGGGGGCGAGAGACTTCCAGGCCGGTAGGCTGAAGAGGTCAGGGGTCAGAGTGTACGGCTGAATTTGGGAATGGCCACAGTTCAGCGAGGGCGGAGAAGCTTTACAAAACGACAGGGCTGTGGCTGACGCCAGCATCCAAATGGCCTCTGAAACGTGCACTTACCCGAGTTCCATGCATTTAAAAGAAAAAAAAGCCTTTTCACTCTTAACCCTGCTTTAGGTTTCCTCTTTTACTCTTCAATGTGTTTTGTTTACAAGACCATTACAGCAGATTTTCCCTCCATCATTGAACCTGCTATTGTTGAGAGCTGTGTGGTGGGCATAGCTTTCAAGCTGCTAGAAGGTTCTGGAGATATAGTTAAGTCAAATCTCACTGATTATGGTATCTTTTTTTTTTTTTTTAATGCCATGGTGCAGGAGTGGAGGCCCGGGGACAGTTTTGGGAAGTCTGTTCTTTCCTTCCACTCTGTGCACTACTGGGGATCAAACTTGGGTTGCTAGGTTTTCTACCCTCTGAGCCATCTCACTGGCCCAATGCATACTTACTTGGTTTTTAGCAGGATACTTCCTTATATGCATATAATGTACTTGGATCATGAATTTTTTTTTTTTTTTTTTTTTTTTTGTAGCTCTGTGGACAGAATCCTGAGCCCCAGGCAGCTGGGCAGCTGCCAACCCAGCTACAGCACCCTTCCGTCCTTTTGTCTTCCCTTCTCTTCTTCTTTCCCCTCTTCCTTTCCTTTTCTTCGCTCCTTCCTTTCCCTTTCTTTTCTCCTCTCCTTTCTCTTTTCTCCCTCCTTTTCAGCCTGCCAAATGTTTCACTTTGTGTGATTTGAGAACAAACTGAAAGAGAGAGGGCAAAGAATATTTAAATACCAAGTTATTCTAAAAAGAAAAATGTTTAATAAAAAAACATGGTGTGTCACATAAAATGAAGCATTCACATTCGAGTGCATGATTGCAGACAATGAACAAAGCACCTCTTTTCCCTTAAAAAAAAAAAGCTATTATTTGACAGAACTTTGCTCCCCATCCAGTTGTCAGATTTTTCATATTTATATATTTAGGCCTTTCAGTTCATCTACAACTAGACAAAGGTAGTAAGTACTTCAAGGCCTTAGTTTGGCTGGTAAAGGGACCCGTGTGAAAATATGGAGATCTAAGTCTGATCCTTGGGACCCACATGGTGGAAGGAAAGATCTGACTTTCCAAAGGCGAGAATTGTCTTCTGATCTCTATGCCTACATCTGGCAATTCTCTTTCTCTCTAATAAATAAATAAAGTACTAAAAAATTAAAAAGAAGGCCATGCAAGTGACAACCTGTGCCTTTTTCTTGGATCCCTATTTTCTGGTTTCAGAGGCCAACCCTGATTGGTGGGTTCCTCTTGACAGATCACATTGGCTCCTAAGAGTGTCCCGCGGATTATGTTGTCGGCTTTTCCATTTCTGTAGCTTCTTAGTACATTTTCCTTCCACCTCATCAGACATTGTTATAAAATCAACATAATCATTTTCATGTGAAAGATATAAAGCAGTTCAGATCTCTCCTTTGAAACTCAACATGACAATCAGTTCAGCGGTCCATTTGATTCTTCAAAGATGGGCCTCTCTGGGCACACCCAGGAGGAATTGCTTAGTAAAGGCACACAGAGCTCAGGCAGGTCTGTAAGAGAGCTGGTAGCTCTCCTGGTAGCTCTCCTGCCATTCTGAGGATGAACTTGTAATTCATCACAGCGATGGGAATATGAAACCAAGATACCGGACCCTGACCAGTTCCTTTAAGTAGCGAGCAACCTTCCACATGATCTCTGCTAATACCGTATGCAGACTTGAACATACACAGGCTCTGCCCTTCTTTCCTTCCTTGGTTTTACCTAGATCCTTTCAGTTAGCATTTGTGCAAATATCAGCTCACACTGCAAGTCGAACTTCACAAAGTGGCAGCTTCAGTCTAGGTTCAGCTGGAAAAACACTTTTCAGAACATTAGGGAAATGTAGCACCACACACTGGGATGTCTTAATGTACTCTGATTATGTGATGATAATACTATTGGTGGTGCGTGGGTTTTTCAGTGGGTTTAGATTGGCACTCAAGATACTGTTCCAAATGCTGTGAACCCTAATGGGAAATGTGGAAAGGTCAGAATCCCTGAAGCCTACTAAATTATTTTTTTCTTTTTGCTTGTCTATGTGTGTGTGTGTACAGGAGGACACTTGAGCAGTGCGTGCCTGTAGAAAGGCCCAAGGATCACATGGGCAATCATCCTGGATTGCTCTACCTCCTGACTGCTTTGCTCTGGGGTTTCCCAGACTCTTTTCCAGGGACAGAATTTCAGGCCACTGTCATAGTTGCCTGGCATTTTTATGTGGGATCTCGGGATCTGAACTCAGACCCTTTTGCTTGCTGGAAAAAGGCTTTAACCCCTAAGCCACTTTCCCAGGGCTATTAAATTCTTGAAAAGACAAAAATCTGCTAGGTGTGGTGGCCAACATGTACTCCCAGCATTTGAGTGAGAAAGGAAGTAGGAGGGGGAAGGGCGGGAGGGAAGGGAAGAGAGACCAGAAGTCCAGAACTTTGTGCTCCACACAAAGTTTGAAACCAACTTTGAGTCACGTGGAACCTATCTCAAAAATTTGAGACAAAGCGGGGCTGGAGAGGTGGCTCAGGGGTTAAGCCTCCGCCTTGCAGGCGGAAGGTCCTGAGTTCGGATCCCAGATCCCACGTATAGACGCCGGGCGGAAGCGGGGGCGGCCTGCGCTTCTGGTCCTGGTAGGGCGGAGCCTGTGAATCCCGGGGCAGAAGGAGGTGGAGGTGTCCATGGTGGTTCGCGAATTCGTCCGTGGTTCTACACATACACAGACACACACACACACACACGCGCGCGCACATACACACGAACATGCGCACAGTTGAATAAATAAAAAAAAAATTAAAAAAAAAATTTGAGACAAAGCAAGAAAATAAATCGTTTCTGGAAACAAGCCTCCTTAAATAGTGTCTTATTTGCATTTTTATTTGTGTGTGTTTGGGGTGTGTGTGCATGCTTGTGTGTGTGTGTGTGTGCCGTCACAGAGAATGCCAAGTGTTTTGTTCTCTCTCTCTCTCTCTCCTTGTTCCCTTGACACAGCATCTCTCACTCTCACTGAACCTGCAGCTGGGCTGGCAGCCGATAAGCCCCGGGGATAACTGTGTCTGTCTCCCGCTGTGTCTGTGGGACTGGGTATATGCATGACTTCTTACATGGGTTCTGGGGATGCGAACTCAGGTCCTTACGCGTGTACAAGTTTACTTACTCACAGAGGTGTCTCCCCATCCAAAAAAATTTTTTTAAGTAAATCAGTCATGTAGTCTTCTATAGATGACAATGTGGTCCAGAGATGTTGAAAGGCTGGGCTCCCCTTTTTGCCTATAAGTTTAGATATTTTTAGACTTTAGGGAATTTGATCTTTGGGATCTCACCATTTGGGATTAGAGTTTGGAATAATTTTTGGCAGTGCTGATTTACCATCCTGCCTGAATTTCCCATCATTCATACCTTCACCAGCCCTTCTTTCTATAGTAATGACCCATCACCTATAAACATTGGAGTTAACCTCTTTTGGATATTCCTTAGCTATTTACATTTTTTAAAATTTAACCTTATCGTAGTATGGTCAGTTATTTTTCCTCCTATACACCAAGTTTGGAGGTGGTGTAACAGGGCGAATGACATCACGGGGTCTTCAGGGGTCCAAATTCCTCCCATTTACTTTTCTCATGACTATGTGCCAACTTGACAATTGAAGGCTGAGCTCTGGGCACGTGTGTGAAGAATTAGTAAAGGCAAACTCGAAGCAGCCTGCTGGAGATTGTCTAACTGAAGTGGGAAGACCCAGCCCGTGGTGGACGGGCCTATTCCTTGAGCAGGAAGATAAGGTAGAGGAAGCTGGTTCAGTTGTTTGGTAGACTTTAGCAGGCTCCTAATCCATAGGTGAGGAGGTTCGCCTCTCTCTTAGCAATCCCTGGGGATATAGAGTGGCTAGTTCCCTTGGCTCTGGTGTTGGTATGAGCTCTCCTGCCAAGCTGGACTATGAACTGTAGCTGAAAACCATTAAGCTGAAATAAGCCCCGTGTTCTCTTCCAATGTTTGGTTGTGAGTTTATCAGCAGAACACAGGCAAATTTTAGCTGACTAGTGTCCAGTGTGGGTCAGTTCGTCAGCTGCAGTGGCTGAGGTTATCTGGCTAGCTCATCTCCTTCCAGGCAGGAAGTGGAGGGCCCAAAGCAAACTAGCTTTTCTCCTCCAGGAGCAGGTCATTTCCACTGATATCTTTGTAAGCCCTGCCCAGTGAGATCCACGCCCAGATGCACAGAATATTTTCCGAATGGATGGAAGAGTCTTGTCTGGGCACACTGGCAAAGGAACAAAATCCAGACAAGAAAGAGGAACTAAAAGGATCAGCTTCTGCCCTGTGTCTCTGTGGCAAGCAGGGGTGCACAGAGGACATGGCCCCTCAAGGGCTAGCCATGCTCTCTTCTCATTGAAGAATGCTCCTGACAAGGTTAGACTTCCAAGCCACCTAATTTTTCAACAATTCTTCATGATCAAAATCTCTTCTGCCACCCCAGAGCAGAGTAATAAGGACACAGAGTAACCCAGGCTGACCTGGAATTTGTAGTCAGAGATGACCTCAAATTTCTGTTTATTAGCATGCTTTTTAGCCAGCTAAACCATAGAGAAGCCCATTCAACCTTGAACTTCTGATGTTCCAACCTCTACCTTCTAAGTGTTGGGATGACCTAGTTCAATGTAGTGCTAAGGGCCTTGTGCATATGTGGCCAGTATTTTACTAATTAAATTACATTCCAGCTCCTTGTCAGCATTTTTACTCTGTTTAGGATTCAACAGAATGGGATTTTAAAATCTCATGCATGTAAATTCCATGTCTTGAAACAGAGTATCATAGTGTTATGTGCCTGCGTGTGCGTGTGCGTGTGCGTGTGTGTGTGTGTGTGTGTGTGTGTGTGTATAGTATGTATGTCTGTGCCGGCCCAAGAGTGAGTCACTTCATGATTCATCCTGGATTGCTCTACCTCCTTATTGTTCAGCTTCAGTGTTTCCTGAGACTTTCAGTGCTGGAATTACAAGCCACTGTCCAGGCATTTTTACATGGGTTCTGGGGACCCGAAATCAGGTCCTTTTGCTTGGGTGGCAAAGGTTCTAATTCCTGAGCCATCTCCCCAGCCTCCAATTTTTTTTAAAATTTGATGTGTGTGTGTGTGTGTGTGTGTGTGTGTGTGTGTGTGTGTGTGTGTGTATAGGACCAAGGGTAACTTCAGGAATCAGCCTGGATTGTTTCTTCTACCTTCTTTTCACTTTGCTCTGGGATTTCCCAGAGTTCCCATCTTACAGACCAGGAAGTGTATGTTGCCACCATATCTACCTGGTGTTTTTAAGTGGGAATTCAGGTCCCTCTGCTTGTAAGGCAGAATCTTAACCCCTTAGCCATCTCTGCAGTCCCTGAAATTTTAAGTACTTCTGGACAGTCTCAGGCAGGATGGGGAGCTCTGTTCACAGCATTTAACATGTTCAGTGTCCTACACTCTTGACTATCTTTTCTTTTAAAATAATTTCTCTGGGTTGGGGATAGAGTTTAGTCAGTAAGGTACTTGTCTCAGGAGAACCTGAGATCGGATTCCCAGCGGCTACATAAAAAGCTCAGCATGGTGGCTCATGCTTGTAATCCAGTGCTGGGAAGGCACAGAAGGGACGATGCCTGGCAGTGAACTGAGCTAGCCAAATCAATGAGCTCTTAGTTTGCTGGCAGTGAACCTAACTAGCCAAATCGGTGAGTGCCTAGGGTTTGCTGACAAGTGAACCTAACTAGGCAAATTGTTGAGCTCTAGGTTTAAGGGAGAGAGACTCTATCTTAACAAATAAAATATATGACTGGGGTAATGACTCAGGGGTTAAAACCTTTGTCTCACAAGCAAAAAGACCTGAGTTCAGATCTCTAGATCCTTTGTTTAAAAAAAAAACAAAAAACCAAAAAAAACAGGGTAGATATGTTGGTGGCCTGTAATTCCGGTTCTGGAAAACCCCAGAGCAAAGCAATAAGGAAGTAGAGCAATGGAGGATGATTTCCAGTGCAACTTTGGGTTTGCACAGGCACACAACTTGTGACCTCTACTACACATCCCTACATACACACACACACACACACACACACACACGCATGCCAAAAAAAAAAAAAAAAGGACTAGGGAGTACACTCCATGCCTCTGGATTCTCCATGCACATACACCTCACACATACAAGAACACATATATACACACTTTTTCCTTCTAACCTGTAATTTAAAAATATTTGCAGCCTCTGCCTTGCAAGCAGAGGGTCCTAAGTTCGGATCCCAGATCCCACGTACAAAAGCCGGGCGGAAGCAGGGGCGGCCTGCGTTTCTGGTCCTGGTGAGCAGAGCCTGTGAATCCCAGGGCAGAGCAAAAGATGAGGTAGAAGCAGTCCACGATGGTTCCCGAGTTCATCCTTGGTTCTACACACACACACACACACACACACACACACACACACACACAATTGAATAAATAAAAAAAAAATTTGCAGATAGAGGGAACGTAAATGTTCATGTAACCAAATCTTTCCATTGGACTTCTGTTTCACTTAGGATTTTTTTAATTGACACAAGCCATGGGAACCAGTTGTGGCTAATTGAATCAGATGAGATATTTGTTGGTAGGGTTCTGCAATACTTACCAGTACTTGAAAGGTGGCCGGTAGGCCTGAAAACTGACAACCAAATATTTCATAGATGCCACCTGAAAGGAAGTTGGGGTGCTAGCTGTGAGCAGTGGAGGTGGAGACATCAACCTGCCTCCCCATCACTGTGCTTTTTCTAGCTAAATCATTTCTTTTCTATTTAACTTTAATTTGTGTTCTTTTGGAGTTCCATACACTACAGTGAGTTTGCGGTGTTTTCACCTCTTAATCCTCAATCCCATCCCCTTCCTTTCCCGTGATAAGCCTTCTTCCCTGCCAGTCTCCCTCCTACTTCAATGTCTTTTTGGGTTGTGGATCACTGAGTTCCACCTGGCTTGTCTGGCATGTCCTGAGCACTTAGCAAGATCGTTTCTAAGAAGCCTGTTATCTCCACTATCCTCCGCCTCTATGTCTTGGGAAGTGTGAGTGGAAAACAGCTGTGGTCACAAATGGTTTGGCCGGATGTGCCTGTCCAGGCTCAGTGCCGCTAAGGGGGATGGGACTGCCCCCCAGCGCTGAGGCTAAAGCAAATTTGCATGTTGCAAACAGGAAGTGACAAGAAGCTAACCGTTTGGGGCGACAGATGTAGAAGAACAAGCACAAAAGACGTTTCCAGCAAGCTTTGGAAGCCTCCAAATGTTACTGACAGCAACTGTCTTCAAAAGCACAGGATGGCCTCAAGTACCACACAGACTGGCAGAGGTCTCCTTGTGCCTTTGAGATGGGAGCTATTTCCTAGCTGCCGTTAGGAACGTACGCAACTAAACCGCAGAGTCTCTGAACTAGCTCCCCAATTTCAGCCCACCCATCCTTGTCAGGGCTGCAGAAGGAAAGATTTACTAGTCTACTTGAACGCTGCTATGTGTCAGAATACCAGCATTCGGTCAGGTCATTTATAAGGAACAGAAAGTTATGCATCACAGTTCCTGGGGTCAGAAAGCCCAAGATCAGCACTGTGACACGTAGGGTAGAAGCCAACACATGGCTGTCAGAGAGAAGGTAGGGGACGCAGCTCATCCTCTGAGACGCTTCCTTCTTTTGGCTAAGATCAGATGTACATGAATCCCACTCCCAGACTACTAAGACCATGATAACTCTTATTTTTCTCTTTATTTAAAATTTTTTTTAACATGTTCACATATGAATACAATGAATGTGTTTTCACCCTTTACTACCCAATCCCCCCACCCCCGTCCCACTTCATACTTTCTCCTTTCCAGCCAGTCTCCCTCCTACTTTCACGTCTTTGTGCATGTGTGGCCCTCAGGGTCTCATCTGGGATGCCTGTATTGGCAGGTGCCTGAGTACTGGCTGAGGCACTGATGACTTATCAGTGGGTACATCACTGAGGGAAGAAATTCCCCTTCTCCTGTCTGGCATTAGCCTTCAGTAGCCTCTCAGGGAGATGGAGTACCTGTTGAGACTTTCCCCTTCCATGATGAAATGTTAATAGGCCTGTACTGTGCAGGTCTTGTGGGAGTAAACATCGCTGCAGTGAGTTCCGGGGTGGAGAAGGCCTTTCACCCTAGCTTACATAAGGGAACCCAGAGAGGGGAAGAAAAAACAGAAATTGCTGAGATGCTCCTACCAGAAGCCATGATAAATAAACAAATTTCTCCCTTATTTGTGTGTGTGTTTGTGTGCTTACTTGTGCATGCACAGATGCACGTATGGCTCTGAGGGATGGAGTTACAGGTGGGCTGCAAGCATCTTACGTGGCCTCTGGAGATCCAAACCGTGATCCTCAGGTTTGTACAGCAAATGCTTTAGCTGCCGAGCCATCTCCCCAGCCCCGTGATGTTTAATGTTATACTGAAAACATTTTTGCATTTTGAGATGGTCATGAGCCTACCAGGGTCAGGACAAAATGTTTATGGTTTGAAACTGGAATGTTTCCTCTGTTCCTCAGCTTGTGGGGCTGTTTGGGAGAGGTTCTAGAATCTTTCTGACCCACGGTCTAGCTGGTAGGTTTGGGCCACTGGGTCTTGGACACTGAAGAATAACACCTGCCTACAGTTCTGGTCTAGTCCTCTGCTCTGTATAGGGAGCTCTACCATCAGAGAGTCATTCTAGTATGCTCTTTGTTTCGATGGACCATTCCTTTGAACCTGTGAGTCAAAATAAATCCCTCCTCCCTTGAAAAAAATCTGCAAGACAGTGACATTAATTCACTCATGAAGGCAAAGCCTTCCAAGTTTCTACTTTCCCACACTGCTACGTGGTGAGCTTAGTTTCCCACACATCAATTTGGGGAGGATATATTTGTTTTTGTGTGTGCGAATATGTATGTGTATCAGAGGGCACTGTGTGTGTCTGTGGAGGCCCAAGGGTGACTTTGGAAATCATCCTTTTTGTTTTGTTCTAGGGTTTCCCAGCCTCTGCCTTCCAGGGCTAGAAGTGCAGGTTTATGACATTTCCACCTGGCATTTTTTCACATGGGATCTAAACTCAGGCCCTTCTGTTTTCGAGGCAGAGGCTTAACTCCTGAGTCATTTCTCTAGCTCTGGGGGATCTATTCAAACCATAGCACATAACAAAGATTAAAACCAATTTCAAATTTCTTTCATGCCTGCATAGCAATGGTCACCTACTGCTTTCTTTCAGATGTGGACATCCAGTGTCACCATAACTTCCTCATGGTCCACATTCTCATCACCTGTCAGACCCCTGGGCTGGTGATGCTGTGTTTATGGCAGAAGGCTTGCCTGGTATTGCACAAAGCCCTGGGTTCCATCCCTAGCACCTTGTAAGAACCCAGAGCACTTGTGCTCCTGTCATCCAAGCATTGAAGAAGTGCAGGCAGGCAGATCAGAAGTTCAAGGCCACCCTCAGCTATACAGTGAATTGAGGGTAGCCAGTCTTGGAACACCCTTTGCCCCCACCAAAAAAAAAAAAAAAAAAATTCTAACTCTTGTAACTACTTCTTGACAAGGGCCCAAGGTCAGAGCAGACATTTGGGGCCACCAGCCTGAGTGCCCCTGGACATTTTCAGGATTCTAAGCTATCCTTCAAAGTTCTTTGGTAGGATCCTTCTGGGTTAATAACCTTTAATTTTGAAAGTTAGTTTCCTCTGCTTCTCTCCAGCCACAAATCTCTTGTGTTCAGGTCAAGCATGTGCCTTCTCCTATGGCCCCAGGGACATGAAATAGGAAGAGGTGGAAAAGAATTCTCCGCCCTCTAAAATGCATGGGTGTGTGTGTGAAACCAAGGGGAATGCATCTGCAGGCACTTCTGTACTACTTGGAAGGCCACTTCTCAGAAAGGCCTTCTGTTAGCGTCACACTCATTGAGGCTACCTCTCAGCGAGATTCCTCACTGTATGCCAGTCCTTTGGGTGCTTAGCTCTCTCTCTTTGCTCTACCTGAACTTCAGCACACCATAGATCTGCTCTGGACTCCGCTGAGCCAAGCAGCTGCAGCACGGTTCTTGCTTAGATTCCTCAGCGGACTTGAGTTGCTTGAGAAGCTTGCAGTCTCTCTGCATTCCTATGTGCTCTGGCTCTTCCTTTCCACTGGGTCTTCCCCTGAGCATCTTCCTGTAACTGTCCAGACAGGAAGATATTCTCACTGGCTGTCAGTCTACAGAGAAAATGGATCCCTAGAACTTAGAATTTCCCCAGGAATCTCATGCTAGAGAAGAAAAAAGCTAGGGACCTGGCAGCAGGCAGGGGAGGAGCCTGTCTCCAGGAAGAGATTCCACAGTGCTGACAACTCCTCAGCCCATCCTGCAGGAGGGACTAGAGTCCAGATAAGGGTGGGTCAGGGATGGGCGGGATCTCAGCTTGAACAAGACTGCAGGAGCTGTGCAGACCTCTGGCCCTCTGTATAAACCTGCAGCTCATGTCAGGACCCTGAAGGTGGACTGGGTGTGGAAGGGCATGAGGAGGCGTGGCTGGGATTCTTTGTTCCTCTTCCTGATGTGACTGCATTAAACAAGCCTCCTTTTTCGCTTTTTACTCTGACTCGGTCTCTTTACTGGGTGGCTGAGTCTAGCTTATTAGGGCTGTCAGAACCCCAGATCTGACTCTATGCACTCTGGGAATATTTCACAGTGAAAGAGAAGCTGTACTTTCCTGTCACCTGGATGTCTGCTATTTCCTCTTCACAGGGGCCTCACCATCCCTGGATTGGCCGTTGGTCAGCTTTAGTGTTCAAGTTCAAGAGCTACTTGGTCAGAGAAGTTCCATCTTCCACCTCCCTCCTGCCCCTCCATCCCTCACCTTGTCTCTCGAGATCCTCAGTCTTTTTCACTTCCTCTTACAATAATCTGTACGTTTCTCCTCTCAGCTCCTAAATTTTGAGAACAGACCCTATGGCTCCCACCCATGTATTTGGGGCCAGCACAGTCTTTTCTTGACAGTGGTGAGGCAAACTTTTGTCAAATAAATGATTTGAAAACAATGAGTGAACAGTATTCTGCTACCCAGGTCAGCTTAACCCCATTTACGTGACCTTCTGTACTGAATAAAACACATCTTTCTGCCACCTTTCTTTTATACATATACATACATACATACATATACCATATATATACAGGGATGAACTTGAGTATGTGCAGCCCAAGGGTGACATCAGGAATCATCCTTGGTAGTTCTTTTATCTTATTACTGTGAGCCCAGGTCTCAGAGCACACCATTAGGGTTAGTCTGGCTGGCCAGCTTGCTCTGAGGATTTCCAGGTTGTGCTTTCCAGGGTTAAGAGTACAGGCAGGGGCCACACCCAACCAGCACTTTTACCTTGTATCTTGGGGATCCCTTTGCCTAAACCACTTTCTATCCTGGAATAAAACATACCTTCTTATTAAATACATTTTCCTTACAGTCTCATATAAGCAGGCCCAAGATGGCTTTTTGTCAGAAGCCTGGTAGAAAGGAAAGCTAGGAATCTTCTGGAAGCCTGTGAAAAATGCACATCTGTGAGTCCACTGCAGACAGGACTAGCCAGAAAACTCAGGGGATGTGACCGAGTATTTTTTTTTTTTTATTCTGTTAGAGTGTAATACATATAGTGAATTTTCCACAACTTAATCTCCAATCCCATCACCCTTCCTTTTCCCATTACAACTCTTCCCTGCCAGTCCCCCTCCTATCTTCATGTCTTTTCCCAGCAGTGTGAAACAAGCCTTCCCAGTGACTGTGATGTACACCAAGGCTTTGAAAAAAATTTCTTAAAGCTTTCCAGTTTGTAAATTACACTGGGCTCTCTCCAGTAACTGCTAGATTATCCTATTAGTAGACTTCTAACTACTTTAGAAGGATGGCAATCGCCAGCCCTGCACCCGCAAGAAGGCCTACTTGTGCTGATTATATTAATGTGGAGCAAGACTCCCGGGACACCTGCTTTTCCAGAAAGCGAGTCTGGGGAACCTCTAACCTGCAATGCGCCGCACCGCGCAACAGAACACAAGGGAAGAACAAAGACCCAGGACCACGCCCTCGTTCGCCCCCCTGGCGACTGCCCACCCGCGATCTGCTCGCTCTCTTTCCACCCGGGTAGAAGGCACCGGTGCCTGCAGCTAGACCACGTTGCCTACCAGGCCGTTTTCCGGGGCACTGGGAAAACGCATCCGTCCCTCCCGCAATCTGGTCCCGGAGTAACTACAACCCTAAGGATGGAACCCCAAAGAAAGAAAACAACAACAAACCCTCACAGTTTTCGGAACTGGGGAACCTCAAGCCCGACTTCGGGGTTTCCACCCTCCTGACAACACGGACTGGAACCTAGGGCAGTTCGGACGGGAGCCTCAGTCGTACGCCACTGCGCGTGCGCTCCTGTTCTTTCGGCCGCGCTGGAAGCTCGGCCTGACTTCCCGGTTTCCACCCGTCCAAAAACACGGACAGGAACCTACGGAAACCCGGACGGGAGCCGCAGCCAAACGCTGCCGCGCACGCGCAGCAGCCCCGCCCTGGCGGAACCGGAAGTGGGTGCGCTGGAGGCCGGGGCGTCGGCAGCGGCGGCCATCTTGGCTTCGCGGGGCCAGGCGGCGCGAGGGGGGAAGAAGTTGTCGGGTGGGGGCGGGAGTGAGAGGAGGGCCGAGGAGGAGAGGGGAGGAGGCGGAGGCCGCGGCGGGGCAGGGCGGGGACAGCCTGCCTGCCTGCCGGGCTTGCGGAAGTGGTTGCCTGCTGCTCGCTCGCCGCGGCTCGGGCTCCGCTTCGCGCACTGCTCGCTCCGCCTCAGTCCCCGAGTGCGGCCCGGCGGTGCATGGTGAGCTCGCCGCGCGCTCCTCCCGCGGCCTCCAGCAGCACGGAGCGGACGGCCACGGCCGCAGCGGCGGGCGAGGCGGAAGATGGCGGGACGGCTGCCGGCCTGCGTGGTGGATTGTGGCACCGGGTACGGCGCGCCGGGGAAACTGAGGCTGGGGAGGAAAAGATGGCGGGAGGAGGGCGCCGGCGGGGGGCGAGGAGGCCGCGAGGTGTGCGTGGGGGTCGGGCGCCCGGACGCCAGGGACTCGGCGGTTGCTCCTCTCGCCGGCCGCCGCGGGGACCCCGCCCGAGCAGGCCCGGCCCACCTGGCTTGGCTTCCCTGCGCACCCCACCCCCATCCTTGCTGCCGGCGACGGCGGCGCCCGGGGGACCCTCCTCGGGGAGAAGCCGCCGCGCTCCCGGTGCGTTCTGCGGGGTCGCCGTGACAAGCCTCCTGCCCGCGCGCGTGGGTGGGGAGGGCGCCGGCCACTCGGGGAGCGGGGTCCCGGGGCGTCCCGGAGCGCCGACCCACCTGGTCCCGGCGACCTCACCCGAGGTCGGGGTCATCGGCCGCTGCCCGCCGAAACCGAGGCACATTTTTTCATTCCAGACAGAAAGATGTCATAGGTTACTTCTCCCGTCTCAAAAAAAAAAGTCCCCCAGTGAGCAAGCGCGCTGCAACTTCCTCAGTTCTGTCGACGCCGCTTCCTGCTTTCCGTCCTTTATAGCCTTATAAGGTAGTTTTTTCGGCTCCCAACGTGAACACATCTTATTAGAACTTTGAAAGTTAAGCAGGTTGCAGAGGGAGCCGAACTCCCGCGGCTGCTATCAATTTGTTGCAACTCCTGAAAGAATGTTAGAATGTTCTTGTGCCTAAGGGGAGGGACGGGACGAAGGGACACACCCTGGAAAATAAACGTGGGGTGTGCTCGTTCATTCAGTGACAGTACCTTGAGAGGTGGAGGTACCTAGGTGGAAGGCAGGTGCCTAATTGGAGGTAGTTATTTCGAGTAGATATGTAGTACTATTGACGAGAAGTTTGTCGTGGATGGTTTAGAGAGGCGCAGCATACTCCCAACAGTGACCTAGAAATTGAATTGCACATTTTTAATGTTGAATGACCATTCCACTTTGAAATAATAGGAGTGCTTTTATTTATTTTTTTGGGGGGGGGAACGATACCTGTGCTTATTATTCCAAAACACTTACGGATTTTTGGGTAGGGGCGATTGCAGCTTTTGTACCAGTTACTTAAAAGGAACCTTTACATAAAGCAACCTCGCCAGTCTACCTACAATTTCTTCAGTATTCATTCTCTTACCTTCTAAGATCAAAGTACTGCACGTGGAAAGAGCGCACTTAATATTTTCCCTGGGAAAGCATCATTTTAGCTTTGGAATTTCTATAGTCTTTCCTTGGTGACTTATCACAGTAGGTTTTTCTTTTTAATCCCCGAATCAATATGTGTGTGTTTGAGAGAGAGAGAAACTTCTTAGTATATAATTGGTATGTAGCTTTATGTTAGGGTCAGTTTTAAAATTTCAGTTATCGAAGTGGCAGATACTGCCCCATAGTTCTTAGTGTTTTGGAATCTCCTGGCCTGACAGTAAAATGGTAGCTACCACCTTGATAAGGAACACAGTAACTTCTCTGTCTCTTTTTGCCTTTAGAAATACCATTTTGTTACTTTTGAACAAGGATATTCACATCCCATTGAGCTTAACTGTCCTTAAGTGACTTCTTTTCTGAAGGGCACCAGCTTGGGTTGAAGACACACAGGGAGTGACCAGGCTTGGAGCTCAGCACCTATGATGTTTCTGCTTTCGTATTCCTAGTAGACTGTGGGCTTCCTCACTGAAGAGGCTGACTGCACAGTCATGAGTGGAACTGATTAGGAATCTCACTGTGTGTGCTTGTGTGTTTTTCCTTTTACCACAGTCTGAAATTCTCAATTTAAAGTATCTATATTGACTTGCAAATGGATTTTTGGGTTTTCTGGTTTCATATTAAATACATTGTTTGTAAAGTTAGTCCTTGAACTTTGTTAGCACATGAAGATAAATAGCATCTACTGGAATAGAACGGCCACGGCCAGAACCAGGAGGTGTGTATGTAAAGTAACTGTACTCCCCAAATGCAAACTGCTCCCTGTCATTTGTGTATTCTTTTACGGTTTAGAGAATGCCTCCTCTCTTAGGGCTCTAATTACAGTTACCTACTCAGTGTAAGTGTTATTGCTTTTGATTCCAGAAGTTAGGCAAAAAGTAACAGTCTGTAAAAAAAACCTAGGCTCAGGTCAGGAAAGAAAGCACTGGCAAGAATTTGAAATAAATATTTCCTTTGTTACCAGCTCAGCATAGCTTTCGATCTGCATGGGGAAAGCGTTGTGTTAGGACGAATGGGGAGAGTCTGTTCTTACCAGTGGAGCTGGTTGGTAAAAAATGAAATTACAGGGGCTGGAGAGGTGACTCAAGGGTTAAGCCTCTGCCTTGCAGGCGGAAAGGTCCTGAGTTCGGATCCTAGACCCCATGTATAGACGCTGGGCGGAAGCGGGGGCGGCCTGCATTTCTGGTCCTGGTAGGGCAGAGCCTGTGAATCCTGGGGCAGGAGGAGGAGGTGGCGGCGGTCAATGGTGGTTCCCGAATTTGCCCGTGGTTCTACACATACACAGACACACACACACACACACACACACACACACACACAATTGAATAAATAATTAAAAAAGAAATTACAGAGGTTGGGAGTGTAGCTTATTATAGAGCACTGCTCGGCACATAGCTGCCTTGCTGTAGACCCTGGCACTGGGCATATAGATTTGGGAAAATGGTCATGTATTTCCTTGGCCTGGTGAGCACTATGTTGCAGATGATCTTCCTTGACACAACCACAATATGCAGCCTTGTTTCATGTCTCCTGTTTGCAATGAATTAAGGAATTCTTCAAACTAATTTAAACTTCTTAGCAGTGAGCATACACATTTTGTTGGAGCAGGTGAGTAAGAGCTTGGTTAATTCATCCTATGAAATTCCAGAAGGGAGTGCAGATAAGGACTGTCCAGTGTGAGAGAGGGAGGAGAAACTGTCTTGGATGCAGGGAGGTGCATGGGAAGCTCAAGTTTCCTACATGAGCTGTCTACTATTTAATATTGTTTAGCATTGGGTGTCTGGCCATCACCAAAGGAAGGAGATTTGTAATCTTGTGTGAACCCCCCAAAAGAAAAAAAGTCCTTATACTTCTTTTTCAATTGCTTTCCCATGCATGTAACCCAACAGGCAAGCTGCTATTGAGAAGCTGGGTTCTTAAGATTTAGATGAAGACTTCCTGCCAGTTGGGCTTCCTGCTGTCCAGACTTGTGTGAAATGCCTGGATTAACTGCATTATATGTGTGGAACCTTCCAGACTTTCACAGCTCAGAAGTTTTCTTTTATTTAAGAGCCCAGAGGAGAGGTTGGCCAGTGGGGAACCTGGTGCCAGGCTTCTTTTCCACCCTGGGACAGTTCTTTCACTTCATTGTGAGTGGGAAGTGGGCTAGAGTTGCCATCTTTTCTGTGCCCTGTACTTAGCAGGTGGTGGAGCCTCTGTGTAGACCTTAGTGCTGGCTCCACCCTGGGTTCTTTCTGTTATACCGCAGGGCTCCTTAGCTGCTTTCAGAACTTAGGCATTGCTTCATTTTTGTTAGCAAAACCCATTACTTGTATTCCTGCTTAAAGTGGTGGTATAAAAATAAACTCAACTTTACAAATTTGTTAATTTATTGAAATCTTTTTGTCTTTAGTTTTTTTTTTTTTTCTGGACATGTGAATTTGTAAGCGATTTGCTAATTTGTTACTTTGTTTAGATTTAATCTTCAGAAAAATGTAATAGCAGAAGTAATAGCAAGCATTTATTAATAGTGTGAGCTTTGTGTGGGGCCTGTGGAGGCGTCATGTTATCTTGGTAACTCTGCACACAGCTCCTGAGCAGGGTTATCTGCTTTGCAGACAAACAAACCTAGGCTCTGAGGTTAACACTACTTGCCAGAGATGTTGTAGCAAGTGAAGTAGACATAGCATCCACCTTTATAATGCTTAAACTTTGGCAGGTTGAAACATTTTGGTATCGTTGATTTGTAGATTTATGAAGATATAAAGATACAAAGCATCATTAAGAACTCAAGATGATTTTACCAGCAAGAAAGGGAGAGTCATTCAATTAAGGTGGTCTGTGTGTTCAATGTAAGCAGAGTCAGCTAAGCTTGGTCATCATCATATTTTTATGAACGAGAGAGAGAGAGAGGAGGAGGGAGGGAGGGGGGTTTGTTTATTTGCAAGAAGGGAGAGAGAGACCATGACAATGCACATCATGCCATGCACATAGTGGAAGGTTTCCAGACTGGACTTCTGCTTACTAGCCAAGCTAGTTTATAGCTCCAGCTCTGCAGTTACAGTGGAGACTGAGGATGTCTCATGCAGTTTGCTCTTGACTCCTATTTACATCTAATGATTTTAAAAAAAAAAAAACTAAAAGATGGTGGTTAATTATAGGTGGTCCCCCCCCCCCCCCGTTTGCCTTTGTCTTTTTCTTTCCCTCCTTCCCTCCCCTCCCCTTCCCTTCCTCCCTCCGTCTCCCTCCCCCCTCCCCCTCTCCCCCTCTCCCCCTTTTCTCTTCCCCCTTCCTTTTTCTCCCTTCCCCTTCCCTTCCCCCTCCCCTTCCTTTCCCCCCTCCCCTTCCTTTCCCCTTCCCCTTCCTTTCCCCTTTCCCTCTTCCTTTCCCCTTCCCTTCCCCCCTTTCCCCTTCCCTTCCCCCTTTCCCTCCCTTCCTCCCTCCCCTTTTCTTCCCCTTCTCCCCTCTTCTCCCTTTTTCCTCCCCTCCCCTTTCCCCTCCCCAACCCCTCCTCTCACCTTCCCTCCCTTCCCCTGTCTCCTCCTTCCCTTCTTTCCTCCTTCTTTCCTTCCTTCCTTCCACCTTGTGGATAACCCAGGCTGTCCTGGAACTCACTATTTAACTGGCTTCCACCTCAAGGTGATCCTCCTACCTCAGTCCCCAAGTGCTGGAATTATGGATGCAAGCCACCACACCCAGTTGATAATAACAATTAATAAAATGTTAGAATGTGTCCCAGACATTATTCTCCCATAATGTATGGGAAAACAGGAAGTTGGGCAAGTTGAAGTTCGTGTCAGATTTGAGCTTTCCTTTTGAGAGTTTGGGCAGATGAGCAGGGTGGAAAGAAGGATATGTGTGATCTGTGCCCAGCCTCAGGAAGTGTAGGGGCTGCTCATGTTTAGCCATCTTGGTCTTCTTGGCTGTCCTGCTTTTCTCCCTTGGAACCTCACTGAGGGATCGAGTAAGGATTCAGTGTAGATCTAAATTTTTTTTAAAAAATTTTAAAATTTATTATTTATTCAATTGTGCATGTATGCATCTGTATGTGTATGTATGTATGTCCATGTATGTATGTATGTGTGTGTAGAACCACGGAAGAATTCGGGAACCACCATGGACGCCTCCACCTCCTTGTGTACTCTGCCCCGGGATTCACAGGCTCCGCCCTACCAGGACTGGAAACGCAGGCCGCTCCTGCTTCTGCCTGGCATCTATACGTGGGGTCTAGGATCTGAACTCAGGACCTTCCGCCTGCAAGGCAGAGGCTTATCCCTGAGCCACCTCTCCAGCCCCTAGATCTAAATTTTGTAGTGTAATTTAGTAGTGCGTCCTCCCTTCCCCCTTCCCCCCTCCCTGAGCGTCTACTGTATACTTCCATCTTCGATGTCAGCAAAGCTTTGATTGTACGAGGATTTCATTTGGTGGGGAGTATCTCCAGCTGGAGAAGTGAATGTTGAAAAGAAGGTCTTTAGGACAGGGGTTGTGCTAGAAAGATTTGAGATCAAGTTATAAGAATTGGGGCATAGTCAGAACTCAGATCTGTGTTGAATGAGTGAGCAGGCATTGAGAGTATAGCTTTGTTTTGCTATTTATGGAATAGTCCAGGCTGGCTTTGAACTCCCCATCTTAGTGTTTGTGTTTTTTTTTAATACCTATTGTGTGTGTATGTGTGTTGGGGGGGGTGTCTACATCACACATGTGGAAGTAGGAGAACAGCTTGTGGGAGTTTCTGCTGCTTCTATTGTGTGGGTGCTGGGGCTTGAACTTGGCATCAGACTTCAGGTACCTTCACCTGGGTCTCCCCAGCCCCTGGATTATTTCCAATTGGGATATTTCTGGTGGGGAAAGCACATAGAAGTTTGGGAAGTCTGCTTCTTCTGGAGTCAGGTGGTGTGTTCAAGCCCAGCCACTATCTGGATGATTTTGTGCCTTGAGACCTGGCAAGTCTTAGTTGTGGTCACCCCTCCCTCTGTGATTAGAGGTCACAGGGGCCAGCTCATTTACTTTACCTAGTTGAGTGTTTTTATAATGCATGAAAATGTGTGAGAACCATGGCCAACCTACAGTAAGAACACAGTGCACTGTAATCACAGTCTTAACCGCCCTCCCTCTCACAGTTAATGCTTGTGAGGACAGGAACACAGTGTCTCTTGCTCGTGTTCTTGTCTCACACTGGCCTCGGCCTGCCTGCCAAGGTTCTGGGTATACTCAGGGTGTCCTTGATGATTGACACCACAGGAAGGGGTGTGGCATCAGAGATTTCAAGATTCTGAATTCAGGGGTTAGGACCTTAAAGAAGGAGTCAGTTCTAAATGCTGGTAAAATTGGAATTCGTTGTTGCATGTGTAATGATATCCTGTAGTTGGAAATGTGCTAGGAATCAAAAAACAGGCAGTTCCAGAACGAAGGTTTTTAGTAGATAGTTGGAAGTCATGATTATAATTTATGACCTGAAGGCTAATAAGATGGGAATTCAAAGAGAAAAGAAGGTGTGAAACAGCCTCTGGAGCTTCCTGATCAACCTGACCAGCATGTGCTCATCAACTCCTGACGAGGAAACTCTAGCAATAGGACCCATTAAAATGTAACTTCAAGCCATGTTTCCTCTGGCAGAGTTCCACTAGTCAATGAATGCAAGGTGTGCTCCCCTGTAGTTCCACAACTTGCAACCTTTTCTAATGATGGCCTAAAATGCCGAGCCTCCACAGAGAAGCAAGGCCCGGTGCTGTCTCCATGACCAAACAGTGCCAGGAGAAGCAGCAGCTCTTAAGACTGATGGCAGTACTTTGTAACTACAACACAGAAAATGCTTACACAGTTACTGGGGGCATAAAACCAAAGGATAGCTTATGAGGTTTTAGTAATTTTGCTTCAGAATTTTTTTTTTAAAAAGTCCTGTCCAGTCTGTTTTAATCAACTCACTTCTGCCTACTCCTTGAAGCCAGGAAAGAATGGCTGTGAATCTGGTGATGTTTGTAGCTGATGTGTAGATTGTTCTGTCTTCTCTCAGTTCCTAGCACCTGTCTAAGAGTACACAGAATGCTGGATGTCTTTACCATTCTCCCTCTACATGCTTTCGCCCTGTCTTCATGCCTTCACAGTAGTTGCTGTAAATATTATAAAGAAGGCCCTTACAGTGTAGGCACAGTTTCACTGAAAATATAAAATCTGCCTTTAGCATTGATGACAGAACACAAGTTATTGCTTACCTAGATTTCAGAGGTTATTTTAATTATCATCTGCTTGTTTTCCACAGTAAGCATTTTTTGAAGTTCATTGCTATATATTTGTGAAATCTGTTTCATGAATCATGCCTAATGATTTACATAGAATTATAGATGGGAGGCTGGGGCCCTAACTCAGTGGTGTAGTTACAGTGTCTGCTGGTACATACACAGCCCTGGGTTTGTTACTAGCATCAGAACAAATTTAGAGGTATACAAGACTTGAGAAGTAATTTAATCCAACCTTGATTTATAAATGAAAGGTCAGACTTGACATGTCTTTTAGAGAATTCCCAACTGCTAATTGTTCCTAGTTTGAATTCTTCCAGAATTCTTAAGAGTTTTAGAAGTTGAAATTTCTTGTGGGCCATTGGAATCACAGTGAAGATGGTGTTGGAGAGCTTGATCTGACTTTCCTTAAGTCTTCTGTCAGAGGCTTTCTCTAAGCACAATGTTCTCCAGCTTTTCATCTTATATTTTGTGGCTGGGGATCACACCAGGCCTTTATATGCCAGGCAAACACTCTTCCTATCTCAGGACCTGTCAGACCATTATGATTGTATTTCATTGTGTTTTTTGAGCGTGTGTCTCATTGTGTAGCCCATATTGGCCTTGGTCTTTCTTTGCTTCCCCAGGGCTGAAATTACAGGCGTGAGCATATAGCAGTTGTAGAGTGTTAGCAATGAGTACAGTCCTCCCGAGTCCACCACTGTGGTGCCCTAAAAGGGGTAAGGTACACTTACAGCAGGTGTAGTCGTTAAATTGTTATCCAACTTTTAAGAGTAGCCACCTTAAAAATCCATAGTTTAAAACCCTGGAAGCGTTGGTGCTGCTAGCATTGACTGTATAAAAAGGTTTTAGTGAGCTGTTCAAATGTAAGACAGAATCATTTATTGTCCGCATCCATATTGAGAGGGTTCTACTTGCTGTCCCTAAAGGACACAGTTGACAGTTACAGATCAACTCAGGGTAGTTCAGGTAATTTACACACAAGTTCAAGATGAAGACTTTTCTGTAGTTAGAAAAGAGAGTAAGCTACTGATGCATTGAAACTGTGGGGTGTGGGGGACACATCTGTCACCGAAGTAACCAGCATGGGGGGTATACCTGTCACCCAGCACTCTGGAAGTAGAGACCGGAGGAACAGGAATTCAAAGTCATCTTGGCTACATAGAGTTTTATAGGCCAGCCTGGGTTATGTGAGGCTGTCTCAAGAATAGGTAATTTCTTTCTTAGTGGCCATACAAAACATAGAAATACACATAAAAAGTAATAGGAAAGCTAATTCCTCTGAAAAAGGAAAACTTAATAGAATCAGAGAACTGGGTATTTGGCTATGAAATAATGATTACATAGGTTAAAGGAAACATTATTAGATTTTTTTCCTAAAGTGTTGTAAAAGATCATATATATATTTTGTCTAAAAGTATATGGATTTCTAATAAAAACTTGAATATTTTCTTCTGTTCAAGTCTTTAAAAATAAAAGGACAGAGGTGACTGGACAAAGTTAATTTATTACTTAAAAAGGTGACTGGGAATTTCAAAAGGCCAGCTGCTGTGTGGACCTTGAAAACAGTCCTGTTCCCCTTGTAGGCCAGCATCTCTGACTGCCTTGTGACTGAGAGTGAACATGGCCCTGCTTCTCCCACTTCTAGGACAGTTATGTGAAAACAGAGCTTTCAGAAAAGGGAAATGGGTTTTAAGGTTGATAGGAAACAGACTACTGCAGGCAATCCAAAGAAACTAGGTGGGCCACACATAGCGACTTGAAAGGGGCAGGAAGATCGCCTGGAATAAAGACTTGCAGTGGGAGAAGTAGGGGAGTGGGCTAAGTAATATGGGGTGAAAGTGACTTAAATTCATTATATGCATGTATAAAACTGCCAGAGAATATAAAATAAAATTGATTAGATGGAGAAGAATTAACTAGGGCCTTCCCTAGAGATTTTGGGTGCAAATAGTACTAATGAATAACCCCAGCTTTACATTGGACATAAAACAAAAAAACCCAAAAGGAAGTACATTGTGGATGGTGCAGCTGGCCCAGGTGTGGAGACAGGCTAGACCAGGAGGAAAGCTAGGAAGGCTAGAGTCTAGCTCCCCAGGATCTAGACTGGTCGGTCCTTCAGTATGTAGGTATGTCATGGGGTGTCCCTCCCTGTGCTGGACCGTGAGTGGTGCCTCCTACCAACACTAGACCATCAGTGATGGATCCCAGAGTGGAATTGGGGAAAATAATCCTTGTTACTCCCCCCCATGGCAGAAGATGAGAAATGAAAGTAGACACTGTCTCCCCCCCCAAAAAAAATAATAGGGGCTGGAGAGGTGGCTCAGGGGTTAAGCCTCTGCCTTGCAGGCGGAAGGTCCTGAGTTCGGATCCTAGACCCCACATATAGATGCCGGGCGGAAGCGGGGGCGGCCTGCGTTTCTGGTCCTGGTAGGGCGGAGCCTGTGAATCCCGGGGCAGAGTAAACAAGGAGGAGGTGGAGGTGTGCATGGTGGTTCCCGAATTCACCTGCGGTTCTACACACACACACACACACACATGCACACACACACACACATACATACACACACAATTGAATAAATAATAAAAAATAATAAGTGCAAACACCAAGGTGGGATTCACTGAGGAGTGACAGGCACAGCTGACCTCTAATCTCTACACATGTACATGCACACAGCTTTCTAACATATTTTAAGATAAAATTCTAGCGTTATCTTTGCCCTTTTCTGTTTATCCCTCTGCCCCCATTATCAGGGATTGAATCCAGTGCTGACACTCTTGGGCCTTTTAAAACTTCACTTGCAGACAGGTCTGAGAACCTGTAATCACATCCTGCACCCCTCCCTTCAGGGTCCATTGTGCTCTTAAGAATCTGCGGCTCTTTGGTGAAGCTTTTCTGCCGATTCTCTCCTTCCTCCAGATTCTGTCTCCATGTACTGATGTACTGGTGGTGTTAATGATCTGTTAGTATCTTCAAGTAATTTATTTGTGAGATGGTTTTCAACTCAGAGAAAGTACCCCTCGTTGAATTAAGTGGAAGTTCTTGGTTTTAACAAGTGAACATGATCAGTGTTGGATACATGCAGGGCTAGCAGTGTGTGTACAGGCATGGGTGCTGGTGCCCAGGTGCTGGGAGAACTGGCTTGCTGAGTGGTGGATAGACTGATAACTGTGCTTGCCAGGGTTACTGCCACCTCCTCATTGGAGGCACCACTGTGACTCACTCAGCCTTCCTTGCACAAAGCCTGCTTAGCCTCCTGTCCTTCACCCCAGGCAGGCGGCTCCCAGTGGGCTTGTCCAGCGGTCATGGTCTCATCCATGCTTCACCATTGCTTCTGCCCTTTCGGCCTTCTCCCACAGCGTCTGTAGGCTCCTCCCTTGAACTTCCAACCAAAGTCCTCATAGAGGACTTTTTCCCCATTGCTACTACAGTCCAGCAAGAGTTTCTGTGTGTATATATTTATTCCCTAGAGCATAGATAATCATTTTGATTTTAATTTCTCTGCTAATCAAGTTTTCACCAGTTTTGCAAAATTAGGCAAGATAACTTGCTTCTTCTGTTGTCATGTGATGTTTTCTTTTCTAAGTGTAGGAAAGTGTAAGTAAATGAAGCACATTCATACTTGGCCTGACATGTTTTGAGTGAAAGTAATGCAGGACTGGGCGTGAGCTAGTCTAGAATACATAAGGAATCTGAGAGAGAGTGTTCTCCCTAAGCATGTTGCCTGTTCAGTAGTAGTATTAGTGAAGGTGCTATGCCTGCCTGGTTAGGGCACTTAAGACCTGGCACAAATTGGAAAAGCGAGAGTCCCCTGGTGTCTGACCTGGGACTTGGAGATGACTGCAGTGCATTGTTCCTGTGTTTCTCTGGCAGAGAACCATCCTATATTCCAACATTGTGTAATTAAATTGTTCCTGATGTGTTTCACCTCTAAACATGTGCATTTCCCTGTTTATAGTTCAGACTGAAAATTTGGTGTTAACGTGTCTCTGGCATATCTCAAAGTAATCGTGAAATGTAATTTCTCTGTGTAGACATTTAAAAAAGTAACTTGGAAATATTTTTTAGCTAAATTAAGATGACTCAAAGTGTAAAAGTATAACATTAGCAATTTAAAAGTGTACATACAAACCATTAAATAATTGAGTTAGAGGTCACAAGGACTGCTTCTTTTTCCAGAGAATTACAATGAAAATGAACTGTGTCCCAAACAATGATTTTGCTGTTTCCCCTTTGTTTTTATTGTATATTTAAGTACATAATATGATGTTTTAACTACACCTGTGGAATGATCTGGCCTTCCATCGCTGACTTAGTTACATTTTGTTGGCTTGTGTGGTGAGGACATTTCGGACATTGTTACTGACACAGGTCCCAGTGCTCTTGAGTGGAAGGTTTGTCCTCCTCTATCCACCTCTCCTTTTCCCCTTCAGCCACCAAATGTGAGGGCTAGAGTCATTTATTTTCAGTCATTTCACAGTGACCTTGTCTTGTTGAATATCTATTTTGGGTTTTCTCAGGCCTTTTATTACATTGGGAAGTTTCCCTGATTTATTCATTTTCCTTCCCTCCCACCCTGCTAAAATGTCCTTTTTGGTGGTGTCCTAGTCTTGTTTTTTTCTCTTTGCTGTTTCCCCTCTTTTCAGAACTGCACTGCCTGTCTGTCTGCCTGCAGGCTCCCTGCTCTGCAGTCTTGGTTTTCACCCACAGTGTTCTTGCTTGTGTTACGTATGTGTCTCTCACTCTGCTGTGCCACTCAGGGCTGCTGTTCTTCCCTCTGAACAATCCTGTACTGGGTCCCTTTGGTATTGTCTGGAGAGTGGGCCAATCTCCAGCTTGTCCTGTGTGGAGCTTACAGAACTCCCCAGTACTCTACTCAGGAATTCAGATGGGTCTGTGTGTGGGTTTTTTTTTTTTTTTTTTAATGGAAACAAGTTATGCAGGAGATGATCCTTTTGAGTTTTTTGAGTTAGGTAGTGATTTTTAGAGATCATTTGTCCTCTGCAGAATTTGTAGACTTAATGACAGGGTGTTCTGTTTGAGGGTGCTCGTCTTGGGCGGTTTTAGGTTATCTTTTATTGGTTTGTGTGCAGTTTCACCTGTCCAGCATGGTGGCTCTTGCCAGCAGCACCCATGTGACTGGCATTGTTGGGACGGCTGCTGTCCAGCTCCATCCCACATTCCCTGGTCAGCTGCATTACTAATGTGAATTCAGTGGGAGCAACGGTCTCACCATTTTGTGTGGTTTTATATGTCTGCAGACCTGTGGAGTCTAAACTTTCCTTCATGCTGACTCCATACTTATGGGAGGTCTGGTTTTTCCACATGGGAAGGTGGATTATTAGGGAGATCTCAACATTGGAAAAATGAACCAGTACCGAACTGTGTATTAATTGGAATATGTCAGCTTCAGCTATAGTCAAGAATCCTAGTGGGCTTGTAGGTACACAGACAGTTGTGTCATAGCTGTGAACATTAAAACTTAAGATGTCTGTATGACCTTTCTGTGGTGATGAAAGAAATCAGAAATTTGGGCAGGATGGTGGAAAGGGTAATTAGGATGGAGTCCTGCTGTGTTCTGCCAATTCATCTTATGTTGTGGGACTGGGTATTGTTACCTCACTCTTATAGCTACAAAGAAGTACCAACCCACTGGGGAAGCTGTGAAGGTTTTCATGGAGAAGTGAATTGCACTTCATCTGAGGTTTTCGGTGTGAGCACTAGGTTTAGCAGTGTCTAGCTTGGACAGCACTCAGGGCTGCGGCTCTTCATCTGACAGCGTGTGTTTATCGAATCAGGATTGGAGGGAGACCTGGAGTGGATGACTCAGCCTTGAGGGAGTTGGACAGTTCCAACATTCTGCATTTGGTGACTGGGGGTCTTTACGTGGCATAGAGCTGGGAGTGGTCATTGGACACCACATACTAAGGGACTTTTGTGTGTCTTGCAGAGTTTGTCTGGTGATTATTATTGTTTTAAATCATGGACAGTGAGAAGTGTTTGGAGTTTAAGCATAGAGCAGTACTGTGTTTTGACTGGTTCCCTTGTTTTAAAGTTTATTCACTTTGGCTCAGTCTTATGGCTAACCATCCCCAAAGAGAGTTTTCCTTTCATATTTGGATAAAAAAATCTTCAGACATTAAAACCTGTAAGGTCACAGCAGTTTTACCTCTTCCTATGTAGGGTGGGCTTACATGTGGGACAACATGCAATATTGTTACTTTTTTTAAAAAATTCTTAATTTATGTGTGTATGCACATACGTATGAGAGAGACAGAGACAGAGAAGATGCACACATGCACCATACAAGCTTCTGGGGATTGAACTCGGTTCCAGGTTTCAAGTAGACACCTTATAAGCTGAGTTATCTAACTAGCCCGCAATATTGTTACTTTTAAGCCTGGTCAGGATCCGCCTGCCTCCCAAATGGCACTTTTATAATTTCTAATCATTGTTTTTATTATTTTAATAATATGACATGAATGTACTGTGGCAAAATATTTTAAAAGTTAGGTTTCCTGGGCTAGAGAGATGGTTCAGGGTTAAGACTCTGCCTCTTAAGCAGAAGGTCCTGAGTTGGGATCCCAGATTCCATGTAAAAAATGCCAGGCGGAAAAATGCCATAGATGTTTTCTAGTATTGATTGCATAAAGAACTCAGCTTGGGCTTCAGGTGGGTAAAGCCTGGGAAATCCCAGAGTGAAGCAAAAAGGAGGTAGAAACAATCCATGAGGATTCCTGAAATCATCCTTGGTCCTTCACAGGGACACATGTGCTCTTTGATGCGCACACAATGGATGAATGAACGAACAAATGAACAAACAAACGAATGAACGAATGAATTAATGAAGTTTTAAAAGTTAGGTTTCCTGAACTGGGGAGATGGCTCAGAGGCTAAGACTATACCTTGAAAGCAGAAGGAACTGAATTCAGATTCCAGATCCAGATGGAAGTGGTAGTTGCCTACACTTCGCACCCTGAATGTAGAGCCTGGGAAGTCCTAGAGTGAAACAAAGAATATAGAAGCAATCTAGACTGATTCCTAAAGTCACCCTTGGTCTTACATACAAATACACACACACATACACACACATAAATAAAATTTTTAAAAGTTTGGTTTTTTTTTAATGGTGATAATTAGAATGCTATGAAGTAATCTAATAGAAGCAGCTTCCTCTTGCCTCTTGCTCCTGCCACATGCTTTCCATTCTTCTCCTTCACTTGTACACACTCCAGGCACTTCATGAGCTGACCATTAGGTCCCAGAGGTTTTTCTGATCAGTCTTTTTGTAGCTACATCATGTTTTATGGTGTGAATGTAACATTTAACTAGTTTTTCTTTTTGGACCTTTCCATTTTTGTCATAAGCAAAATTGTAGCAGGTGTTACTTTGTGTGACTCAAACATGTCAGTGTTCCTGTAGAACCAGGTCCTCAGAGTGAAATTTCTTCTCGCTGTGTGTGTGTGGGCTGGTGTAGCTCAGTCATAGAATACTTGGCTAGTGTTCATGAGGACCTGGGGTTTGATCCATAACTGGGAATTTGTGATTTTGATATCAATTTTCAAAGCAGAGATGTTAAATGAACTGAAATTGGTCAAATTTTGTAGATTATGTACAATGAAATCTCATTTTACAACCAATAGAAATCTAAATTAGTACTTACTAAGATATTAGTGCATTTTATGACTATTTGTTTTTGTTTATGCAGGTACACGAAACTAGGATATGCTGGGAATACAGAGCCACAGTTTATCATCCCATCCTGTAAGTATTTCTGTAGTACCCACTTGAGTTGAGTCAGCTTACCTTCCTCATGAACAAAGCAAAGCAAACAACCAAGTCTGCCAGCCTATCACTCAGTCCTCAGAAATGTGACTGCCAAGTTGTCAGGGGAGCCATATTTCTGTATCTCTGGACTGTTTCAGCTCTGTTACTACAGCAAAGCACACGGTGAGTTGACAGTCTGCCTGCCGGAAGGAGCGTTGCTGCGGTTATTCTGTAGTACATCCCTCCGCTAAGGGACTGTCCTGGGGGTAATGGCCCACACTTCTGTTATTCTGTTAGCAAACAGGTCTTATGACTCTGTGGACTTGTGTTCTTTCCTTTTTTTTTGCTAGCATGGCTTTGCTGAGTGTCAGCAACCTTCTTACAGATTTGAAAACCCTCATTTGGATCGATAGAGCCTTTTGTTAAGTGTAGTTATCTCCTGTCTTCAGCAGATCTTTCTGCTTTCGACTGCACTGGTTGACCTCTTGCATAGATAGTACTGTCACCACTTCTGATCTGTGTGTTGCTGCTATACCAAGACAGGCATGTGAGATGGTAGCCTCTGTAGCCAGTGCTCAGATGTGCTGACTGTTGGGGGGCTGGGTGATTTGGGGACCATCACTGATTTTTACAGCAATATTTATTATCTGTTCAAATAGAGAATTGTTCTTTGTGGACGTGAAGCAAATGAGTGTGCAAAGAATAGAAACAGTTGAGGTTTCAGAATCAATGCTGGGAATTCCCAGGCTTGCCAAAAAGCTGGCACTGGAGTTTTAGGTGGACACTGACTAGTTTAATGGTTTGCGTGATGTGAGGTATGGTAAGTGCACTGAAGTTCTGTTCCCAGGGGACAACTTAGGGTCCTGTGTACCTGGCAGTTCCCCATAGATGTTTTCTAGTATTGATTGCATAAAGAACTCAGCTTGGGCGTCAGCTTAAATGTGAGTGGACTGAGGCATAGTGTCACCTTTTTTATTTTGTTTAGTTTAAGACAGTGTCATGTAGTCCAGCTCTCTGTAGCCACAGATGACTGTGAGCTCCTGGTTTCACCTTTTCAATGCTGAGGTTACAGATATGCACCTCTGTATCTGGTATATGCTGGGGGTCAGACCCAGGGCTTCGTGTATGTTGGGCTTCTCCAAAATGAATGACCCTCCTTCCCAGTTCCTATTTACACATTATACTTATTTCTGCCGAAAACAGGTTTGATTCTTACATTTTTGCACATTCATATATCAGCACATTGTTCTGTGTCTATTGTAAGAATTTGGAGACACTATTAGTTTGGTTGCTGAGTACTGGAGATGTTCTGCAAGCTGGTCCTGAGTCTTAGACATGACTTAATTCAGACCACTGGCATGTTGCTAGTCTCCTAAAGCTATCTTAAGAGTTCCAAACTTCGAAGCTTAAAACAACAACAACAACAACAAAATAGATTTTTTGGAATTCAGAAGCACAAACTCACCATCTCAGCCAGTTGCTTCAGTTTTCTGTGTCTCTGTCTAAATTTCCCCTTTTATAAGGAAACTTTACCTTTACTGTAGACTTGTTTTTAATTCACAGACCCTGTTTCCAAACAGAGTTACACTGTGAGAAGTTGGATGTGGTACTTGAGTGTATCACTGTGTAGGAGGTACTGCACCAGGTACCGGAGTGCTTTTGGCAAATAGTGACTTTGCCTAGGTCCCCAAGTGGCAGTCTGTTGACTCGTGATGCCTTTGTACATCTCAGGATCTTGTCACATTTATGTCTGCAGTTTTTTCCATCTCTCTGCTAAACCTTCACTCTTAATTCACATGCCTGTTATAGGAGAGCTAACAGTTTATCAAACATTTGTTTACTGCAAGCCAGTTTTCATGCTCCTGTTTTTTAGCCGTGTGGCGTCAGTCTACCTGCATACAATGGGCAGATGGGCATTGACACTGGTACATAGGCACATCTGACTTGCTGGGTTTTCCAGGTTATGTATGTTTGTGTACATATAACATTGCTAGAAAGGTTGTCTGCGGAGAATGAACTTAAACTTGGTTCCTAAACTGCTCTGCTCACTTTATTTTAAATTTATTTATGTAATTTTATTCCTTTATACTTCCATGCGTGAATGTAGTGAGTTCATGTGTTTTTACCTCTTGCTACCCAGCCCCTCCCCTACATGATTGAAAGAACAGTAGAATGCCATCTCAACCTAAGTCTGTTCAGACCATTATTTTGAACGAAGAGCTGTTTAACTTTTGAAGAAGGGATATAGCTCAGAGGTAGTGTGTCCCTAGCATGCCCAGGTCCTAAGTTCTATTTCCAGTCACCACCACCATCAAAATAGATCTTACACATTCTGGTGTGTGAATAAGACTTTTTCTCTGAGAGGACATTGAGGAATTGTGTATAATGAATTTTGTTATAAGTTTCTTAATAATCTTTGCTCATTACTCTCGACAGTTTAAATATGTTTTATAACATTTAACACTGGAGGAAGGACAAGTTAAAAATTTGTTTTATTTGAAGAAAAGAGGTTTTTAAACTGTCTGAATAACTTGTTTTAAAGGTATTGCGATTAAGGAATCAGCCAAAGTAGGCGAGCAAGCGCAGAGGAGGGTGATGAAAGGAGTCGACGACCTGGACTTTTTCATCGGCGATGAGGCCATTGAGAAGCCCACATATGCCACCAAGGTACATTCCGGTTCCTACACATACACAGTGCTTTCTTTTCAAAAGGTAGTGTGTTGCAATCATGCATGCTGGCACGTCACTGCATTACAGGCCTAATGAGGGTCCTGACCACAGAGGAGCGTTTGAACTGTCTAAATGAGCAGATTGCCTTTCCTGACCCTCCAGGGGTTGCGCGCTCCTTCCCCCTCACTCTTTCCCCTCTCCCCTTCTCCCTCCCTCTTTCCCACAGTGCCAAAACTCCAAAGATGGCTGTGGGTCACTTCTCAGTTTTTGAAGCTCTCTTCCTTTTCCTCTGCCCTTCCCTGCTCTTTTCCTTTCTTTTTCCAAGGAGATAGATTTTATACATCATCAAACATGCAGATCTTCATTGAGCAGGTAGACTGTTTGTGACTAATTTTACCAGCTGAGGGCAAAAAGTGCAGGCGATTCAGAAATACGTGCGCGCCCGCGCGCCAGCATCCACAGCCTGGCCTTCCCACCAGGGGGTGCCACTCTGACTGTTCCTTCTGCTGCTTGACTCTGAACCTCCCTGAACTTGCAGGATGCCTCCTTTTACATTCCTTTCTTCTCTTTTCCACAATGAGCTAATGAGCAACCTCTGTGTGTACACACTTTGCAGTTTAACTATGGGCTAAGAGTGAGGGAGTAAGAAGGGAACTTGCTAAGGTGAAGGCTACTTCTAGTATGGTAGAGAAAAAGACCTCCAGGAAATGATTTCTGTTGTTGGGTTAGAAGAAAAGCATGAGATGGTTTGGCATATGTAGGTTTGGCATGTGTCATAGGAATGGCTAATCTGGTTTAGGAGTTCAATCCTGAGACTAATCATTCAGCTAAGGCTTGAAGAACAAAGTAGGAGTCAACTGGGCAAAGTATGTTGGCAAAGTGCTTATCAGAGAAGCCGATTTCACAGCTGGCTCCTTTCGAGGAGACTGAAGCAGCATATATGCAGGCTGACACAGAGGAGAAACTGAGAAAAGACAGGGCCTCTGCCTCATGAGCAGAATCAGTGGACTTACCAGATAAGTGATTCGATTTTTAAGTTTTCCTGTGAGACTTGAGTTCTGACTATGGTGTTTTCTCTGTGAGGTCATTCAGTGAGTTGATTTTCTGCCTTCATTTTATCTGTGTGTGTAATGGAGATGTTCTTGATACTAGGATTGTTGCGAACCATAGATAACAGGCATAAAGGAATTGTAGTGTGCTTGAAGTAGTGGAGAGATGTGACTTGAGGGAGTCAAGCATGATTCTGGGCAACTGACAGAGGTGTGCATTATGGCCATGACAGTGGAAGTTGTGGGTTTGTGCACAGATCTTCATTGAAACTTTATTACAGGAGAATTCATGTCTGGAAGTAGAGCAAGGGTAAAAAACCTTATGTGGCTGTCACTCCACTTTGATAGTTCTGAGCCCAACTGTCACCCTATTATCTTGTAAGTCACAAGTACTTATCTCTGTATTTTCTATTATCTGCGATCTGATACCTAGTCTTAGTGGATGGTTTCCCTGATTTTCTTTATTGTCTAATCTGTTTGAATACACATTAAAATGAGATCTACTGGTTGGATTTTGTTGGTTGATAAGATTTGAAGTCCTAACCCATAAGTTCTCCTCCCTCACCCCCACCCCATGTATATTACACCTTATTCATCTTTTTTTTCCTCTTCTGAAATTTACTTTTGTTTAATAAAAAATTTACTTTTTTTTAATAAAAAATTTACTTTTTTTAATAAAAAATTTACTTTTGTTTAATACAAATTTCCATATTCTGGGGTTGGAGAGATGGCTCAGGGATTAATACTGCTTTGAAAGCAGAAGATCCAGAGTTCGAGTCCCAGATCCCACGTAAAAATCACCCTTGGTCCTCCATAGGGACACACAGTGCCCTCTGGTACACACACACACAAAGTAAACAAACATATTTCCATATTCTGGACTCATATTGTATCATTTAGCATTATCTACTACTTTGTACTTTTAAAAATTACTGTATAATGATATTTAAGAGTCTGATCTAGAAGTATATAAAAGTTTTTTTTGTTTTCAAGAAGATTTAAAAATGAATGTTTGGATGCTGCTCAGAAGTGGTCACTGGATGTAATGGCAATTAGTCTAAGTCCCTTGTGGTCTCACTGTGGATGTTTAAGTATTGCTAAGTAGAGGTCACTGGATGTAATCAGGCTATTCCTAGTCCCAAGTAATCTCACTGTTTATATCCTGAGGTCATACTGAAGCAGAAAAAATGGGTTTAAGGTCCAGATTGACTCTGAACTCACTGTGTAGACCAGGTTAGCCTCAAAGGTCTTCCTGCCTCGGCTTCCCCAGTGTTGAGGTAACCTGTGTGTGCCAGTGCACCCAGCCTAAAGCCCTTTTAAATGTCTTTGAATCTTGAGGAGGCTGGAGTTAGAGGTAAGTGCTGGTAGGAGCTAATGGATCTTCCCGCCCTCCCTCTTTCCTTCCTTCTATCCATCCTTATGTTGATAATAAGCTGTTTTTGAACCCTTTCTGAGATTCACGAGCTTTCTCGGTGCCTGCAACATCTAGGCAACATCCGTCCCAGTGCCACCTAGATTTAAAAATTGTATGTAACTGTTAGGTCCCTAGTTCACTGTAAACAATGTGGTAACCACGTGGAAAATGAAACAAGACATAACCCTTGAAGTTGAAAGAAACATGTACTTACCCATTGTTAAACCATTGCTTATGGCTGCTAGTGCTGTCAGCTGCTCAGATAATGTGTTCATGGGACACTGCTCTTTAAGTTCTTGTTCCCCTGGATTTTGTCTTGTGTGATACTTGGATTTTGTCATGGCAACAGCTGACACCCTAGCTTCAGAAAGGTACAGACTTCTGTGCTGAACGCCAAGCTTATATGCCACATATTTCTGCTGGCCCCGAAGAACCCTGGGAACCATCCCCGTGAATTTACTGGGCAGCCTGGGCTGCCCTGGCTAGTTCTGAACATGGTTCTGAGTGAGTCTATCCATACCCAGCCTTCTTTACAAGTTCAGTGTTATTCTAGCTATGTACTTGCTAAAGTCTTTTTTTTTTTTTTTTCTTTTAAAGCTGGTTTATCAATATTAGTCTGAATTGGAGTTTGACTTGGCTGCCCAGGGTGGTCTCACTTGGGGGGGGTCAGCATTTCTCCTGTTTTAGCCTTCCTAGCAGCCGTGGCAACAAATGTGTGCTTCCATTCAGCTGTGAGATGTGTTGTACCTGTAGGCTATGCAACAAATGTTAGTGAACTAATAATTAACTAGAGAAAGGATAAACTGATTTTATAGCTTTTTTCAAAAATTGAAGAAATCTACTATCTTGATCTTCCATTTATTTTTTTTAACATTTTGATGTTCATTTTGTTTCCTCTTGAACCACTGTACACTATAGAAATGATTCCGTTTGTCTCCGTGAAGACTTGAGTGTTGAATGTTCTGCAGTGTTAGCACACCCAGATAAACCCATCCTGCCTGCCAGCCACTAGTGAAATTGCCTTCCTTGTCTTTGTGGTTTTGTAGTTTGACATTACAGAGCATAAATTGTGGATTTTGTCTTGACAGTGGCCAATCCGCCATGGCATAGTTGAAGACTGGGACTTGATGGAAAGGTTTATGGAACAGGTGATCTTCAAATACTTAAGGGCAGAGCCCGAAGACCACTACTTTCTTTTGGTGAGTAAGAATTACAGTTCACTGGGGATTTTTTTCTCTCAAGACAGGGTCTTACCAAGGAGCTCACTCTAACCTTGAACTGAGGATTGTCCTGCCTCAGCTTCCATACCTGTCATCTACTTTGGCACTTACTAGCTTGTCACATGTAGCGCTGTGTCCTCTGTGAGACTATCTAGTTGCAGGATGCAGGACAGTGTAACAGCAAGACCAAATAATACAGTAAAGCCCTCGAGAAATATACGTTAAAATGAGTGTGTGGTCCTCCAGACGGGCAGACATCCTGTTCTGTCACAGGAAGAACTGAGGAAACCTGAGGAAGGAAGACGTGGCTTTGGTGCAAGTCTTCTGATCTGTCCTGTCTTACTCATTTCTCTTGGTTGCTGCTAGGCCCCTGCATCACAGGGAAGGGGCCACATGGATGACCTCGTGAAGGACAGGAAACAGAAACAAGGAGTGGTGTAGGAACTAGGGCACGCCCCAGTGACTTACGCAACTGGGCCAATCTCCTGCATCTACTCATCTCACCCATGAGAGTCTCAGGTCCAGTTGCTTCTCCAGAGCCACCAAGGGGCAGCCAAGGCTTGAGCACACGAGCGCTCAGCAGCCAGTTTTGCTTTTCAACCCTGAGGAATCTTGTCACGCATTTTCTTTTTCAAGGAATTAGTCTGTAGAACTTCCCTTTTGAATATTAAGTGTTTTCCTTTTCAAACAGTAGCTCAAGTTTTAAGTTTAAAACAATCAAAGGTAACTCATGATCCTACCTTTAAAAATGAAATGTTTTTGTAAAACTCAAAGCAGAGAAATGCCAGCCCCCTTTCCTACGTCTCTATCCCTTTGCCTCGTGTTACCCAGAAGAAATGTTCCAACATTTTGATTTTTTTTTTTTTTTTTGAGAGCTTTTCCTGGTAGTCATTTGCTTCTGTTTTTTAAGTACTGGCTGATGTCTCCTGCTTCCTAGCAAGGTGGGTGAGCACCTCATTTTCTTCAATTGTAGCTTCTCAAGAAAGAACATCTCCTTTCCCTCCTCTAATATCTGAATTGTGATTTTTGGCTAAGTCAGTTTTTGTGTTTTGTGAATACTGTTTGTGACTGGACTGTAAGACTGAATGAACTCATGTGGACACTTGCACACACTTCAGCTTAGCTGTATAGTAACATCCTAGTATAGCTGTATTTCAGCATAATTGCTTCATGGTGTTTGTCCATCTGTCCTTCAATCCGTTTGCTTTTGAATCAAGATGAATTACAGATGAGAATAATTTCATGCTAAAATTCACAGCGTGATTGCCACTGGCAAGCTCATCATCTGTCTACATATTATATGGCACAGATCTGAGCCAGTTCTGGGTTTTGGCCCAGACTTGGCCACTCCCCACCCCCCCAATAAAAACAGATAGCAAAGGAAAAATCAAGGAGAACTGAATGGATCTCTGTCACATCACTCAGTTCTTTGTTGTGATAGAGGGACTGCTGTCACCCATTCTTAATGCATAGACTTTGTACAAATGAACCGGTTTGGATGCGTCTAGGAAGAGGTATTTACAGGCATCAGTAGCAAGCTGCCCTTGACCTGTGGGGTGGGTGCTGTGGCTTGACCACCTTTGGTTGTGACTATATTTGTGACCTGGCCCTTGTTGAGATCCATAACATCCTAACTGAAAAGATTTTTCACGGCTCTTGCTGGTTCATGATGCTTCTGTTTCCCCTAGGCAGCTATGGTTGTCACTCCATTTTCTAGGGCAACTGGTTTGCCTGTGTTGGGGTTCTTGAAATGGAGTCACACAGATGGGCTCGTTCCAGTTGTCTGAGTGTCACCTATCCTTTCCAGCTTCTGACCACTTGTCTCTGGTGCAGGTCTCCTGGACAAAGTGTACATGTGGAGTCACATGACAGGCACATAATTGGTTTTGCCCAATTGGGTTAGAGCATTGTCCAAGGGCTGACCATTCTACACACTCATCAACAGTGTGCTGGTGATCAGGTTGCTCCTCCACTTTCCCTGGTATTTAGAGTGTTATTCTTTTATGTGTGAGCATGTATGCCACACAGAGGTCTTCTTGCAGGTGGTCATCTTCCACTGAGTCTGGGGATCAAACTCCAGTTAGTAGTCAGGTTTGCAGAGCAAGCACTTTACCCACTGCACCATCCCAGTGACCCATGTCAGGCTTTTCAATTTCAGTAACTCAGGATGTGCAAGACTTGGCCACTTGGTTTTAGTTCACATTCTCGTGGTGACTGATGCTCCTGAGTCTCTGTGTGTCCCCGTTAACTGTCTGTTTTCCTGTGGAGGTCCCTTGAGTGTGTTTGCATAAAACTTCTTTCTCTTAGTGCTTATCATTTTAGTTGTCTGATTTTTTGAGTTTGTTTCATTTTGTGTGTACTCTAAACAATCTTCAATCTACATTGTTCTTGAAACTGGGTGTAGCTGTGTGTCCCAGGCTGACCTTAGACTCATAGCAAAGTTTCTATGCCAGTGTCCAGAGCTGGAATTGCAGTGCTCGTATGTCTTCAGACCTGTGGGAGTGGTTTCAGAGCTCTTCTAGTGAAATTGAAAGAGGAGTTTGACCATTGAAGGCTTTTTTTATGTAAGGAAAAACTGACTCCCCTTTTCATTTTATATATATCTAACAATTTTTTTAAGTTAGCAAATAAAAGTTTATCATTGTTTTTGTGATTTGTTCTCTTTGAATTTGAAGAGGTATTTGTACTTCCTGTCTTTTTCTCAATGAATATTTGAGGTGCCACAGGAGAGGGGTTGTCAGTCTGCCTCAGGTACCAGCAGTGTTGCTGAGTTAGGCTTTAGTTATTGAAGCAGTTAAAGTGGGCACAGGATCAGCACTGCAGGCTTGTTTCCCAGGTCCTGGTGCTGCCAGTCTGGTATTTCTAGGTGCAGCATTAATAGGCAGGTGAGTTGGGTAGCACTGTGAACTGTTAGTAACTCAGGAAGCTAGGCCACTCCCTTCTGCGCAGCGGTGATTCACATACATATAGGCAAACCAGGGACTGCCCTGCTTAGTGGCTTCTTGGGCATTGGTCTAGTGCTCTGTCACTGCTGTGTTTACATGGTATCTTGATTGGGCTACCTGTCTTGCTCTGTGTCACTCTCTTCTCACCCTCAATCCTTCCTATGTTTAGTCCATATGTGGTGCACACTTTGAGTTCTATCTCTTGTATGTGAATAGCCACATTGTTGGTCTGTAGTTTTCCCGTGGTCTTTGTGTCCTTTCCTATCTGTACGTTCAATGTCTTTGAAATACTGTGTTTATAAGAAACCAGTTGTCATTTTGGCTAATTAATCCGATGTTGTCTATTTAAAATGTTTTTCATTCCTGTAGACTGAACCTCCCCTGAATACTCCAGAAAACAGAGAGTACACAGCTGAAATCATGTTTGAGTCTTTTAATGTTCCAGGCTTGTACATTGCTGTGCAGGTGAGCCACTTCTGCCCTGGGATGCTTGTACTTCAAACTCAGTCTGGTTTCTTCACTCTTAAGATGTACATAGCTCTTTCTCCCTAATGGTTGATCATAACTTCAAAGCATATCATTGGTCTCCTGAATTGTAGAAACGGTTATTACAGCAAGGTGCGCGGGAGGGGGGGGGACTAGACAGAAGAAGAATCGAAGAGGAAAGCAAGCATGCGAGTGGTTTGTGGGTACCTCAATGGCTCCCACAGGACAGGGCTAAGGGGCTGGCATTTGTTACATTGAACCCCAAGCCTGGAAGTTAAGGATGTCCTTATCTCTGTAATGATTGTTCACCCATTCTGGTTCTCCTGTGCCTGCATATCATAAATGCTTGCAGCATTACTGCTTAATGGTTTCACAGTCTCTGGGGTACTGTTCTCATTCTCTGCATTTACTAACTGCAACAGATGTCCCCAGTGCTTATGTTAGCTCAAGATGTGAGTGTGGGTTTGTGTGATGAGAGGGAGTGGAATAAAGGTGGTCTGTTAGGATCTATGTGTCTTTGCGTTTGTTTCGGAACTTGTTCAATTTTCAAAAAGTTTATTAGGAAAGAATTGCACTGTAGGACTGGGCCAAGACTTTTCCTAGGAAGAGTGATATCTCATCAGTGGATTTCCTAGTTTATGTTTAAGTGGGGATGCAGCAGTGGCCTTTCTGTAGAAGTGCTCCAAGTGCAGGCTGCATTAAAGAATTTTGGATCTAAGTTTTTGTTGGTGTCTTCATCTTGGTAGTTGGTAACAAACCAGCCCAGATGGAAATGCTTTTTAGTGTTAGTGTCAGTACTGTCAGTGTATTATTTCATGTTACTCATGATGGTGTGTTTGACTTTAAAAAAAAAATGACCCTTGGTAAAATCTATAAGCTTTATATATATTCTCCTGAAAGCAGAAGTAAACTCGTAAATTTCTCTTTGGAAAGAGAAAGCTAGCGATTTTACATTTAAAATTGAGTGAAGTACCCATTGTTCTACTTTCCTTTTCCTAGAAACCTCAATTGTTTCATTTTTTGCCTATCTTCTTCCCCCCCCCAAGGCTGTTCTTGCCTTAGCTGCATCCTGGACCTCACGGCAAGTAGGCGAGCGGACACTGACAGGCACTGTGATAGACAGCGGCGACGGTGTCACTCATGTCATCCCTGTGGTAAGGATGTTTAGTGTGTCTAGCTGAATGAAGTTGTAGGAATGCCAACTTTGAAAGTTTTCACCTTATAGTGTTCTTGTAATTTGGATAGATCTTATTCAAATGACCAAAATTTTATAAATTTCAAAGTTTATTGTATCTGAAGTAGAGATATGTCATTATTTTCTTTTTTTAAACATGGGTATATGTCTGTTTATGCTTGTATTAGCCACCTGATGGCTTCTCTTCCTGTAATTTGCAGATTTCATATGAGGGTAGCTGTAGTTGTACAACTGCTGTGACCACCATACTGTACTGGCTGGAGTGCATGAGCTTTATAACTTCTGGGTGTTTATCTTCGTTGAATAAAAAGCTCACCTTGCCTATTATGGATTGTAGTTCATATTTCTTAAGCTGATTAAGAAAAAATATATATCAAATTCCAATTGTTGGAAAACATTTTCTTGCCAAGGTCCTCGTGCTTGTAATTCTTTCCTTTGAGACCGATTCCTACTACATAGCCCCAGCTGCCCCGAGACAACCTGTGTGGCCTCCACTTGAGCTTACAGTCCTCTTCCTTCTCCCAGTGCTGGGATTGCAAGTGTGCGTACCCTGCCTGCCAGTGCTTCCAATTGCTAATGACAAGTTCAGGGGTTATTAGACTATTTTGATTGTTGTTTCTGGGGATGAACATATGTGTGTGTATATATATATATATACACACAGACTGATGCAGATTATTTTATTCTTTGAATACTATGTAGCCCATGCTGGCTCAAAACTTAAAAATCTGGGCTGGTGAGAGATAGGCTCTGTGGGTAAGGTAACCTACTTAGAAAACTAGGAACCTAAATTGGGTCCCCAGAAGTCCACATGGTAGAAGGAGAGAGTTGACAAAACTGACTTGTAAAAGTTCTGGCCACCACCTGCACTGTATGGCCTGTGTGCACTCTCCTCCCTTACCACACTCTCACCTTCCCATCTTCTCAAATAAGAAATGAGTTATTTAAAAAAGAAACTCTGGCTTTCCTCTTGGAAGCTGGGAACGGTGCTTCCACAACTGACTGAGAAACTGGCCTTTAATGATTGACTTCACAGATGATACTGAGAGAAGCTTGACCAAACCTTGTTTCTCCTACCTAGGCTGAAGGGTATGTCATCGGCAGCTGTATTAAACACATTCCCATCGCAGGAAGAGATATCACATATTTTATTCAGCAGCTGTTGCGAGACCGAGAAGTAGGAATCCCTCCAGAACAATCTCTGGAGACTGCGAAGGCAGTGAAGGTAAGTGGCACCAGGAGTGAATGAGACTGAAGGCGAGCAAGCTGGTGGCCGTGCCTCAGCCGAGTTAGACCTATGGAAAAGTGGCATGAAAAAATAATCAGTGCTCAGCACGATCTTATCAGCCTGTTGCAAAGGAGCGTTCCAAGTTACAGTTGTCCCTTGTGCATTTCTTCATAGAAGTGATCAAAGATTATCAACCCCTGGTATGTTTTCTGTGTTTCACATTCGAGAGAACTAACATGAATATTCTAAAAATTGACTTGTGTTTGTTATTGCGATTGTTCCTTTTATTAAAAATAATTATTTTGCCCTAGAATCACTGCATATCAGTTTATTCTCTAAATTATTTTAATCATGTTTTACTAAAATTACTTCATTGGGCTGGTGAGATGGCTCAGTGGGTAAAGGTATTATTTGCACACCCCTGACCCAATTAGATTCTCAGAACTTACGTAAAAATGAGAGGAGCAAACTGAATTTACAGAGTTGTCCTCTGACTTCTACATATCACCTTGGCATGTATGTATGTGTATATATTTACAGAAATAGCACAAAAATTAAAAATTGCAAAAATGATAACTGTTTTGATGTAGTTGTTCAGTGAGCTCTAAAGTGTTTAATGTGTGTGTGGAACAAGGACATAGATTGTGATGGCTGTGGAAAGCTAAGCATCCATGCAGCTGTACATCAGCATTTCATGCATGCTAGCAAAACATCTGACATTCTCTTTGTTTATTTTTTAATTATATTTCAGATTTATCATTTATCAAGGCAACTGAAAATTTCCTATAGGTCTCACTTGATTAGAACATGTAAAAGTAAAACTGGGCAGAACTGGGAAATGGCTCAGGGGCTAAACCTTTGCCTGGAAAGCAAAAGGACCTGAATTCAGATTCTAGAAAGTACTAAATGGTTAAGGTGACACCTACTCTTTCAGCTTTGGAAGGCAGAGCCTAGGAAATCCCAGAGCAAATAATGAGGAGGTAGAGCAGTCTAGGATGATTCCCTGTGTCGCCCTTGGGCCTCCATAGGCACACACAGATGTCCTCTTGTATACATGCACATATGCTCACACATGTTAAAAAAAGCAAAACAATAAGTCTGCTCTTTTGGCATTTAATGTATGATTTCCTCGGAGGCTAGAGATGTCTTGACTGCTTTCTAGATAGCAAGCCACTGAATGGTTTCCAACGTGTTAGCTCAAGTGGGTAACCTGAAAGCTAAACATGTGAAAATGATGAATACAACTTTATGGTTTCAACTTCTTTGGTAATCTGTGGCATTAATTTAAAGGAGACCAATCAAAAATCCGTCAGAGGCCAAAGTTAATTGTAGGGGAAGCTGGTGCTCAGTGTGATGTCTTTCTAGGAATGCCTTCTTCAGGTAGTTCCCACTGTGAGGTGGGAAAGGAGCCTAGCTGCCACCCATCCTGGGTTCTTGCCCTATGTCTTCTGTCATCAGTAGTAACATTTGTGTCCATCTTGGAAGGAGTCTTTGGTGTGCAAAATTACAGAAAATGTGTTTATCAGAGTTCCCAGGCAATAGTATCATCAAGAGACAGGTGGATAAGGTAGCCACACAGTGGCCCCCCTTGCAGGTGATAGCAGATAGAGCAGCTAATTATTCACTCATTTTTTTCCCCCTAGTTTACTCTGGCCAGAATTAGCTCACCTTCCACCTTGTGACCTCCGGGGATCAAGCTCCGGTCATCAGATGGGCCATATCACCACCTCTCCTTCCCACTTGAAAAATGTGTAGGCACATCATTATTTTTCTTTTCTAAAACACAAGGTTGTTGCTGAAGTGCTAGATATGGTAGGACTTGGCATGTTTCCAGGAAATGACAGTGAAAACAGTGGAGTGCGTCCCTAATCCGCCAGCCCAGGGTTCTGTTGGCCGGAGCAGTTTGTGTCGGAGGGCGGCTCCTTGCACAGCACTGGCATGGACGTCTCTCTCCCTGGAGGAAGTCCCTTCCCGGAGTCGGTTCCTTGAAATGAGAGGAAAGCTAACTTCTCTTTCTTTGTTTGCTTCCTAAGGAACGCTATAGTTATGTCTGCCCAGACTTAGTAAAAGAATTTAACAAGTACGATACAGACGGGTCCAAGTGGATTAAACAGTACACTGGGGTCAACGCCATCTCAAAGAAGGAATTCTCCATTGATGTGGGTTACGAAAGATTCTTGGGACCTGAAATCTTTTTTCATCCAGAGGTAAGCTTTCTGTTTTAATAATTTGCTTTTGACCATTCAGAAGATCAAACAGTTTAGAGATAGTCTCAGCAGTATTGTGTTCTTTAGCACCCCTCAGTATTATTGTGACGGTCATTTCTGTTAAAGCAGGATAAACTCTACTTTTTACACCTCTGAAGAAATGAAACCTGTGTCTTGTAAATCTTTATGGTTTGTTAAGTTGTGGAGGACCATGAGAAAAGAGAGCCTTTAGGTTATAACAATTCAAACTGGAATGCTTCTAGTTACATAGGAACACCTTGCTCCTGTATAAGATTAGCATCATGTGGGTCTCCACTGGACTGTCGTGAGTATAAGAAGCAGAGTATGGGGCTGGAGAGGTGGCTCAGGGGTTAAGCCTCTGCCTTGCAGGCAGAAGGATCTGAGTTCGGATCCTAGACCCTACTCATAGATGCTGAGTGGAAGTGGGGGCGGCCTGCGTTTCTGGTCCTGGTTGGGCGGAGCCTGTGAATCCCGGGGCAAAGTAAACGAGGAGGTGGAGGTGGTCCATGGTGGTTCCCGAATTTGCCCCTGCACACACGCACACACACACAATTGAATGAATAATAATAATAAAAAAGCAGCAGAGTAGTCTGCCATGAAATTTTAGGAGCACCGGACTCTCTCAAAGTGAAGAGCTAGGTGCTTTAAATACTAAAGTTTTCTGGCATATAAGAGAGCCACCTGATGCCACAGTCACTGCGGTACCATATAGAAGGGCAGAGTGACTGCGTGTGCTTGGCCCAGCTTGTTACCCGTCACCACTCTTCCCAGCCCTCGTTTTCCTTGCTGGAAGTTGGGAGAATACCTTAAAACAGCATTTCCACTTTAAATAGATCAATAAATACATTCTTCTGGTTACCTAGAATTGGAAATTCAGCTATAATTTGTTGCTATAATTTAGAATAACTTATTCCAGAATCACTGACATTCAGCGTCTGCTGTGTGTGGTTCTACAGGTTTATTCAGTGCACAATGATTTGATCTTCATGGCCTCAGTTCATGTATTGTGTATTTAAAAGGCACCTTCCTGTGTTCAGTGTTCAGAGAGATTGTTGAGCAGGTATAGTTTAACACCATGCACACCTTTTGAGGACATAGAAACAGTGGGTGTCTGAGTCTCCTTGGGAGAACTAGGAAAACTCAAAGAGGAGAGGACAGCTGAGTTGAAGTCAGCTGAGCATTCAGATAGAGGTTTATCATGTGTGTGTTAGGGATTCCATGAATGTGTGGGAACCTTTGATAGAAACTTCTACTGGATCAGAACAGATGTGAATTGTGTTGGAAATAGGTGAGTGTATTGTGTTTTTCGGATGAATAAATGTCTGGGCCAAAAGGCAAGAGAGCGATTCCTCAGGATCACCTAGTAATGATTAGGTTGAGGAAATACAAACACAATCCGCAGTGACTCTGAGTGACATAGACATGTGAGATCAGGAGTGCCAAGCAGGCAGAGTAGGGGTAGGAACATGCAGGTATCTGTGAACTCTCTTGGCTGCTGTGTGCTACACGTCTGCAACTCAGCACTCAGGAGAAAAAGACTTTAGTTTGAAGCTATGTTGGGCCATATTGAGGTACCCTGTCTCCCAAATCCAAGCAGAACAAAAGAACCTTTGAATTCTAAGGATTTGGAACTGAGAATGCGTGTCATGGAATAAGGGTAGATTTAGTCATTATCATCATTTATGGAGCACAAAAAAAGACTGGCGAGGGAGAATCTGAAATACAGAGAACAGGAAGATTTGGGCCCTGCCTCCCTGGGCGTTAAGACAGATAGTCATGGGGCTGTGATATATGTGAGAGGTTGAAGTTGAGGTAAAGACCCCTGGATTTGTTACAGTTGAAATTCTGGGAAATATAGGAGAATGCTAAGTTCTGCTGAAGATTCTGAATAGCATCTTAGATGCTCAGGAAGTGATCTTGGCCAGAGAGGGTGGAGGACCCTCCCGTTCAGGTAGATAAGCTTTAACTGCAGTCTCAGCAGCCTTATAAGCATGAATACAGTAAAGGTGTTTTATTCCTCCTATGCTGCCTAGGCTCATTCTAGCAATGAATATTAACAGTGATCTTGGTGTTAATGTTTTGTGCATCATTTTTCTATTAATAACTGAATTGTTGGCGCAAATTCTTCTGCTTTTTTTTTTCTTGTCCTGGAGATTGAATACAGGGTCTTGTATGTGCTAGGTAAATGCTCTACCACCAAACCACATCCCAGCCTGATCTCTCTCTCTCTCTCTCTCTATCTCTCTCTCTGTCTCTCTCTCTCTCTCTTCAGATCTCCTGAAGCCCAAGTGTTCTGTCCCAGAGCGGTACTTAGTCCATGCATTTTAATGTGTCTTTTATTTTTCATAGTCTATTTTTGCTAATTTTATTTATGTTTATTTATTTCTTTATTTGCATGCATGTGTTTATACCATGTGATAGATGGAGGTCAGAGGACAACTGTTGGAAGTCGGTTCTCTCCTTCTACCATGTGGCCTCTGGGGATGGAATTCATCTCAAGGCTATATGCAAATTTCTTTGAGAAACCTGATTTTTTTTCCCCCCAAAGTTGTTTTAAGAAATGCAGAAATATATACACGTTGTTCAAAGTCCTGGTTCTTCAAACTCTAACAATATGGTGCCTTCATGCCTCTTTTTCTTATTCTTGAGGTAACAAGGGCCAGAGTTTGAACTTTTTGGCTGTTACCTCTATACTGGAAATCTCTGGGTTGTGTTGCAACCTAATAAAAATCTTTTCCCTCACTTTCCCAACCCTCCTTGGTGCCTGCCCTTCCAAAATCAGAGTCAGTTCAGTTCCTGCTGTGTACTCTCTGATAAGTGTGTGCTTGGCTTGGAGATAAACTGTCTCCTGGCTTCTCAGAGCCTTGAGCTAGCTCATGGTGGCCCTTCCACACACACTCTCCTTTCCTGTGGATGGAAACTTCTACCTGCAGTCTCTCCCTTGCCCTCTCCATGGATCCCCTGTTTTATGTCCTCTTCTTTCTTACTATTCACTTTTTTTGCTGCTAGACTTCCTGATAAAGGATCATGAAGATAACAATTTTAAGATCATCTTATATCTGAAATACCTTGTCTTTGTACAAGTTTGGTAGGTTGGTATGGAGTTCTGGGCCATCAGTTATTTTTCTTCAGTTTTTTTTTTTTTAATAGCTATATATATTTATTTTGTGTGTGTGTGTCTGGAAGCCCAAGGATGACTTGGCAATCACTCTGGATTGCACTACCTCCTCTTTGCTTTGCTCAGGAGTTCCCTAGACTCTGCTTTTCAGAGCCCAAAGTACAGACACCACCATTTCCACTTGGTGTATTTTAATGTGGGATCTGGGATCCAAACTCGTGGACTTCTGCTTCCGAGGTGGAGGCTTAACCCCTGAGTTATCTCTCTTGCCCTTCTTCAGCATTTGTAATTGTTTTTTATTTTTATGAGATAATCACAGTCATTTCCACCCATGACTTTGCTTTACAGATACCTGTATGATCTTTCCCAGAACAGGCAGCTTTTTGTATCCTATGAACTGTGTCACTTCCAAGTGAATTTCACAGTTCTTTCCCTGTCATTTTGTCTGTTCTTCACAAATATCAAGAACTATTTTTAGAATGACATTGTTTGGCACTTTTTTTTTTTTTTTAAAGAGATTTGGGGTCCTGGGTTTGTTAGGATAAATTCACACTCCTTCTATAGAAGTGTCTTGTAGTGTTCACATCAATTGTGGTGCTGAGGCCTGAGCAGGACACTAGGGCTGGTGCTGATTCCTAGGTGGGAGCTATGGAAAAGCTTTGCACTGCTTCTAGAAGCTGAGATCCATTGATTTGCTGGTAATGCTTTCCTCTTCCTTCTGAAGTATTGATTGCTTGCTGCTCTGTCATGTTATTCTGATGGTACTTGGGTGTTTCCACAGATAGACTCAAGTCAGACTTCATTTCTTTCTGTTTTAGGGTATGTGAGTATTTAAATTTTGCATTGTGCATTCCTGATTAAAAGTCACTGTGAAAGCCAGGTATAATGGCAACATGCCTATAATCCCAGCTCTCAGGAGGTCTTAAGACAGGAGGATCGCCACAAGTTTATGCCAGCCCAGGCCACTTAGCAAGACCCCATCTCACTAGAACCAAGGATAAAAGGGACATCCACTCTGAAAAGGACTCAGATACATGAGAGGAGCGAATAGCCCTGTTCTTGCCTTTCTTTGCTCATGGTGTGGCACATATAGTGTCAGAGGCTAGGGGAAGGGTTGTGGGGATGGGTAGAGAGAGAGAGAGAGAGAGAGAGAGAGAGAGTGTGTGTGTGTGTGTGTGTGTGTGTGTGTGTGTTCGCATGCTAGGTAAATACTGAGGAGGACAAAGGACAACAGAGACTTCTAGTTCTCCATTAACTAGTTGATCACATTTTGTAAAGTGAAAGCCACAGAAGATGTTTTCTCTCAAATGTGGATATTCTCTGTCCACATTTGGAGAACAAAGTCTTCTTTATAGTTAACAGCCAAAGCCAGATTTCCAGGTTAGAACCAGTTATTGGAACACAGTGCTTAGCCGGGAGAAAGGATGTGAGATGGGCATTACCACCCTGACAAGTTAGATTTCAGTATCCACACTACAAGCTACAAGCCTTCTCCCTGCCTGCCATAAGTGATATGCAGAGCCAGTTAGCCTGCAGCACTTCTCTGTCTCCTTGGAGTCCATTGAGGATGGGCCATCAAGGGTCCCTGTCATGTTGGGGAACACCTTTCCCAGGGTGCACAGGTGTTGGAACTGCCAGTTCTCCCACTGGGAGTTAGGTCAGTAGACTGTCCTAGTGGGGGATCTTATGTCATGTCCTTGTGATATGATTATGCATATGCCCCTCTTCCCTCCCTCCCATCTTTCCAGTCCCCTTAACTCCCCTCAAACAGTCCTTTTAACATGCCTCACTGTGTGGCACAGGCTGGCCTTGGACTTACAGTCCCATTGTTTTCCCTCTCCCAAATGCTGGAATGTGACATGGTTGATCTCTTCTCATTTTGAGTCTCTCTGAGTCTTTTTTTAATTGAGAATTTTTCATATGGAAACAAAATGATTTAATGACATTGCCTCAACCCCCTTCCTTTCCATCCTTCCCACCCACCTCCCAGCTCTCCCACCCTCTCCTCCATTCCCACCCACCTTCCTGTTCCTCTGTATGTGCTTTGGGGGGAGTTGTAAAGGAGTCAGATTTCTGTTGTATATGTGGCTCTTCAGTGGGAAAAGTCATAAAGAGAGGAGGTTCCTCTTCCCTTGTCCAATATCTGCCCCAGAGACATTCTCCTAGTGCAGCTGTTTGTTACATTGGGGGAATTTTGATACGTTGACTATGTGCATTTAGTGGTCTGTGTGTCTGGGATACATACAGCCCAAGCATAATTTTCTTAAAAACTGGGAAAAACTAAGACATGTATTACTCTTCAGTTTAACTTGTGAATCCAGCTCCTGTCCGCATGGAAGTTTGATGCTGCAATAGGAGGCCCAGAGTTGAGTGACTTTCACACTTGCTGTAATAAGGCACACTTGTTTGCTTTAGAGCTTGGCTTGGCCTCGTGTCTTTAAGCTGGGTGGGAGGGAGGTGGGAGTTCCCTAGCTTAAAAGATCAGCATTAACACTAAGGCTTTTCAGAAGCAGCACATGTAGCCAGTGATCACACTTGCAAAGTTTAGTTAAGGAGACCCTTGTTTGGGACTATACTAATGAGGGTTGGAGTTATCAGCTGTGAGAGCCAGCGGCCTCTTAGCCACATGAGCCTGTGGGGAGGCCGTGCCCGGGCCTTCTGAATGTGAGGCTCTAGGCTGTGTAAATGTTGTACATCACTGTTGAGTTTTCAAGATTTGTTTTCTTAAGCTCTTTCTTTTCTCCAGCATCTTATTTTCCACCAGCTCCATCTCAGTTCTACTTACCAGTCATTTAAATTCTGAAGTCTACTGTAACGTGCTGATTTCTCTTGATTTTTTTTAAGGAATAAAATGTTATAGAATGTATCTTCTTCAGACTTTACTTTCTCTGCTTTCTCTCTATTGCTTATTTTTAGCTATAGAAAAAGTGTAATGAATTTGATGCTTCTTGCACATGTATCCAAAGAATATATGGATTTTAAGATTAACATGAATGGAATCATTTTTTTTTCTTATCAAAAATTGGCTTTTAAAAGATAAGTTTGCTTTACTGCCTGCTAGGACGTGGTTTCTTTAGGCTTCATGGGAACATACTTGTTCTCGTCACAATGTGGAGTGACTGGGAACACGAGTGAGTTCTGTACTCCTGCTCCTGAACATCACGCCCTCACCCTGTCATGACCCTGGCTTGCTTTGTGTGCTTCTCTCTAAAGATACTTTGCTGGTATAGAGCGGCCCTGCTGGCACTCTCTGTAAGACACGCTGCTCAGCCTTCTTCCAGACATCCACAGCAGTGCTTGGCACTGTGCCTTTTCAGATGCTGAAGCCCAATCATAGCCCAAGAAAGTTTCCAAGTGGACTGTGCAGTGTGACAGCCAGACAAGGCCAGGCTTCACTTGTCCAGACTCTACTGTGAATGTGCATATCAGGGTCCTAGGGTTCTGCTGCTGCGGCGGCGGCGTGCATGCTTACTCCAGTGATGGCCTCATTGTCTACAGATGAGGAATCCCTTCAGGGTGTTTTGAGGCAGCCAGGTCTGCTAGTTGTGTCATCCTGAGAGTACAAAGGAGTTCTGACCTCCACACACCTTGCCATCACATGGACACACATGGTATCTTGTACTTACACAGTGATAGAACATCATACACGTCATATGTATATCTTGACACATGGAATCTTGCACTGAGAGAATGATATTATAGAATTGCTGATTTACATAGAACCTAATCTTGGCTTCTAAAAGTACTTGGGTTCTTGAGCTGGACACCCATGATTCTGTTGTGATGGTTAAATCAGGAGTAATCCCAACTTTTACTCATTTTGCTTTTTTTTTTTTTTTTTCAGTTTGCTAACCCAGATTTTACACAACCCATCTCAGAAGTTGTAGATGAAGTCATTCAGAATTGCCCTATTGATGTCAGGCGCCCTCTCTATAAGGTCAGTATTTATAGCAAAAATTCTTGTTTTCACAACTTAATAGCATATTTTCTAAAACTATTTCCTGTGCATTATTGAATATTAATCATGTTTTAAAACATAGTTGAATTTCTTATCATTTATCTTTAGCTTTGTTTTTTCCTTTTTAAACAAAGATCATACTTATTTTTATTTTTCCCCACTAATATAGAATATTGTCCTCTCTGGAGGTTCAACCATGTTCAGGGACTTTGGACGTCGTCTGCAAAGAGATTTGAAGAGAACCGTGGACGCCAGACTGAAGCTGAGTGAGGAGCTGAGCGGTGGGCGATTGAAGGTTGGTCTCAGCTGTTCCCAGGAAAGGTGGCAGGCCCTGGAGTTCTGCAGCAGGGTGGAGCGCTCCCTCCAGCTCTTACTTGGGTTCCTATGGGAAGTGGTTAGCTGTAGATTGACTGTCATTGATCTGTGGAGTGCTGTGTGCTCAGGCCCTGCTGCGTGCTCTCAACAGCTCTTCACTCCTAGGCCTCTGCTGCCTGTTACCATTTACCAAGTGTGTTTCCTGATTCTCTGTGTTAAGAATTATAGGAACAGCCATGCGATGATCTGTAGGTGAAAAGACTTGGAGTAAAACCTTGGAATCCATGATCCAACTGGGGACCTCTTATCATTCCACCTGCTAGGGTCCTCCAAGCTGCAGCATGACTTGTGTGTTGTGCTTTGTGACTTGACATTCGAGTGATGCAGGCCATTTGTGGAGTGTTCAGTATGGGTTTATGGAGGGCTTTCCCATGAATAAGTTCAGTTTATGCCCTTTGGCAGGAATGCCACAGAAGTGAGGGTGGGTCTTTTTAGTGCATTTTATCAGTGAGTACATGCTATGATTAGCCCTGTGTTAACTTTGATCACTTGGCTGAGGTTGTTCCTGGTAGGTTTCCCCACCCACTAGTATTCGTGTCTTGTCTTCATCATTCATTAGTAGGAACTTGCAGACTCATTGGTACTGTGTGGCTCTCCCGTGTCTTGTCACAGTATCAGCCTCCAGCTGTGGCATCCCCAGCTCTTCTGAAAGCTGTGACTGGGGCAGGTGCTGCATGGTGTGCTCCAGGTTCTACTGGGTCTCTTCTTTCCTGCTCTCCTATTGCTGTGGAAGCACCGCCCCACCTGCGTGAACTCCTGTGGTTTCATTCTGTGACTTTGCCGTTAACATATTGTCTGGTTGTACTATTGCTGACATCATTGATTCTCAGGTGCATAATTTCTTCCTTTTGGTCAATGGGAACTATTCAGATGGCTTTCCAAGGTGTTTTTATTTTATTATTTTTTAAGATTTATTTTGTTTATTGTACGTCTATGCATGTACGTGCAAGTACATGTGCCTGGCATGTGTGTGGAGACATGAGGGTATGGGGTGTTCTCTCCCACCAATCTCTGCTCACTCTTCTAAGCAGGATCTCTTCCTGAGTGGCTAGGCTGGAAGGCAGCCAGCCCACTAGCAGGCCCTCTCTGTCCTCCTCTTTAGAAGGCAACCAGCTGGATCTAGGGGTGAACTCTCAAGCTCTGCACTGCTAGCCGTCTCTTCAGCCTCCCTTCTGGGTGATGACACGTCATCAGCTGTCGTGTTCAGGCTTAGCCTATACACTCTTTGGTTCTAAGACCACTCCCTCCCCCACATTGCCTTCCCTCCAAAAGTTAATAGTTGTCTTCATTGGAGAGTTTCTTGAAAAACCAAGTTTTGGACACACTAGGTATGTTTATTCCTACTAAAGTGTCTTACTTAGGAGTTCAGCATTCAGATAAGGTGTGTGTCTGTCTGTCCTTGAGTTCTATAATAAACTTCCTGTTCATTCTGTGCTTGTTAAACCTTCCCTGGCTCTTTTATCCACATGCACCTGTGTGTTTACTTCTTCAGTGAATGTGTACTTGGGAGTTTCAGAACTGTAAGCACTCTACTTTGAACACCAGTTTACTTTGTTCCATCCTTCCCTCACTTCTTCTACTTTGTTGTGAGTACATGTGACTTCCTTTAACTTTGTGTTTATGCATTTGATTTTGTGTTTGAAATGTATCTTTACGTATGTTGACAGTAATTGTGCAGGGTGGTAATTGGCACTTCTGTCTCTAGACCTTTGTCAGGTGTGTGTGAAACCTCTGAGCTCTTGTCTCGTGTATTTTGCAAAGTGCCTGTGGCTTCAGTTAAAAGAGTAACTGCAAAGTGTGCCGCTGCCCCCTCCTCCGTTCTGTTCCCATCCTCCTCAGTGGTCCCTCTCTGCTCCTCCATAGATCACTTCTCCTGACTGTTTGTGTCACTTAAACTGAGCATAGGTGCTGGTTTTGTGCCTATGAGACTGTGATTTGGAACTTACTGACATTGTTGTCCTGTCCACAGCCCAAGCCCATCGATGTGCAGGTCATCACCCACCACATGCAACGCTATGCCGTCTGGTTTGGAGGCTCTATGCTTGCGTCCACGGTGCGTATGGAGAGCTTGCGTGCAAAGTGCAAAGTGTAGATAGAAATATGACTATGGTGTCCACGTGTCTAGGTTTACATGGTGCGTCATTTCAGCTTAATACTTTTACCTTTGGTTTGCTAGATATTTCAGGGTGAGTCTTTAATACTGTATTTTATAAGTTAAGTAGATGTTAGATATCATCATGTAGGAAGACATATGTTTAAAACTGAGTAAAGAAAATTAATTGTACCAGAATACTGTCCTCTAATCAAATGCTTTCACAGTGCCCTTCAGATGTGCTCTAGTATCACTGCCAGTAAACAGTGATGTCGTCCTGTAGAGCATGGAGTGTTCAACCAAACAACTGAATTTGACTTGCTACTTCTCAAGTGCTAGATGCAAAACAATCAAAAGGAAATAATAGGTTTAGTCGTCCCATTTGTGCCGTAAGCCTTTGAGCTTGCTCCCATTCCTTAAGAATGCAGCTCACTGGGCATGAGAGATGTGTGGCATGGCTGGCAGCTTCTCCTGCCTCAGGACATGGGATACTCAAATTTCCAATTCCAAGGAGGGACAGGGGTGGTGTAAATGTCCCTTTTAGTTTTTATACAGATTGTCCCTGAGTTTTCAGTCATGATCTCTGTAGTGGTATTATCATTTCCATGGTTGGACTAGTGGATGTTGTAGATGTCACATTTTAAATATCTCTTGGAGCACATCAAGGATGGCAGAATGTAGATCTTCATTTGACACATGTCTTTTGTCTTCTGCAGCCCGAGTTCTACCAAGTCTGCCACACCAAAAAGGATTATGAAGAAATTGGACCTAGCATCTGTCGCCACAACCCAGTGTTTGGAGTCATGTCATAAAACTGACTTTATAGTTCCGGGGGTTAGGGAGATGAACAAAGATGATCTTTGGTGACCTGTTTGTGTGGCTGGCTGGTGTCGACCAACATGATCATGAGGCTGTCGTAATGAGTGTGTCAGCACGAGACAGAAGAGAGCCAAGATGACCCCGTGTTTTCCTTTAAGTTGAATATTTGAATCTTATGTGTATCAAAAAGAAGTGTTTAGTTCTTTCTGTGCCCCAATATTTTGTATATTATTGAATTATCCAAGATTCGGTGGACTCACCCGTATGTAGGTAGCTCTGTGATGCTTTACTTGTACACTCCCGTGTACAGCGCGAGAGCTTGTTTATATTTCATACTTTTTGTACTTTGAAGAAAAAAAAGTCAAAAGGAAAAACTAGTATTTGAGGGAAAAAGTGACCAAATAAGGATCAGTCGAACAAATCGCTCACAAGACTTGGCATGCGAGCTTGAGGGATTCCAGTTATTAGCATTGCCTGTTTCCTGCTCTGCCCCCAGCGGTTTCTCTGCCAGCGCTTTGGGAGCTAAGAAGCTAGTCTTTTGGATTAACTGGCGCCTGCTGGTGCTTTCCGATTCCTTGCACTGTTCTGCTTTGAAAGAGCAGTGGAGCCAGCTGCCGGGCCAGTTCACTTCTTACTAATGCAGTGATCTGATTTCCAAGGTTGGTACCTTTTCAGCCGAATCATTCTAAGGCAGAAATTTCTTTTCAATACTTGTTTCAGGCTCTTCGATCTCTTTATAAGTTAATTAGTAAGTCTATTTTCTTCAGACTTCTGCGATAGCTCCTTGAAACCACACAGTTGGACAGCAAGCTGACTTTTTTATGTGCTCTGTACAAATAATCGTGAACTTTTAATATGTTGAGTGCTTTCATGTTGATAACTGGATCCATTTGATATATCCAATTGTATAACTCATTCGCAGTCAAAAAGGGGTTTTGTTTTTTAGTGCCAGTCCCTGACATACCATGGAAAGTTAATATTCTTTGCTTTTAAAATACCTGGATCATGAAGACAAAGTGATGACAATAAATGAGAGCTGAATTACCTTTTCCAATGCTTCTTTCCTGTGTTGATACGCATGGTGTCCATGTGTATGGTGGGATTTGTGTTTCAACTCTGTATCGTATTATGTATGGCAGAAAATTTCTTGTGAAACCAAAAAATTTATATACAGTAAAATGAGTAAAATCTCACCATCTTTTTAAGAACCTAAGCAAAGTCTGTAATATTTCTTAAAACACAGAATTAAGAATGCCTCTATCCAAGAGTTATAGAGCATTAAAATGTCTGTGGCATTTGTTGTAATGAAGCTACAGAGTCAGATTGGGGAATGAACACGTTTGTATGTAGTATGCTTCTGGATATTTATACTTCCGTTCGTCTTCTGGATTGTCATTCTTAACGAGACCAGGCACAAAGGACAAGCCTGGTGTTCTGGAGGACCGGCAGCAACGTCAGTATCTCCTACCTAAGGGCTTTGTGGCCATCTTAAGAAACGGGCTGGGGTGGTGGCTCAGGGAGAAGGTCTTCAGAAGAGCTGAGTTCAGGTTCCAGGTCCTCTGTAAAAAGACCAGTTGGAAATGGTGGTCTGCAGTCAACCCTGGCTGCATAGATAAAATCCCCTTTAGGTAGTTTTCTTCAGCTTGTATGTACCCCAGAGCCCTCCCTGACCCTAAGGCCCAGAGCAGGTATGCAAGGCACCTGGGTGGCATGTGCTTTCTAGTTCCTTCCACCCCCGCTGGGGAGGAACATCAGCAGTCAACAGGTGTGATCTTAATAGTCCCAACAAAGATGGCAGCTGTTGGCTGAGAGGGGACCGCTGCCATCCAAACCAAAGGATCTGTCGAGCTCAAACTTGGGAAAAGCCCAGTGAGGCCTCTAGGAAGAGGAAGACCCGGAAAGTAATGACCAAGACCTGGGGGTTGGCTGCAAGTGGATCCGAGGAGTTAGGGTGCATGGAGCTCCTGGAGCCTTGTTCTCCTGGGTCCTCAGGCTTGTCCTGGAAGCCTCTGCGTTCCCAAGAGTTGAGCGTGACTTGCTGAGTAAGTGATGCCGTTGTTCTCCACAGGCCTGTGACCCCGGCTGTCTCATCCCCAGCTCAGTCATATGCCCTATTGGCCGGAGTCAGCCCTTTCCCAGCACGTTCTGCCAGGATAGACTGGTTTGCCAGCTAGTGTCTGAAAGACAGCTTAGATAGATGATGAGCAGACAGACAGACAAGCTGGATGAGGGGAGTGGGGACACAGGAGCATGCCTGGGTTGCCAGGCTGGCTGTGAGAAGAAGTGGGATCCCATTACCCTAAGATACCAAACATTTGATATGCTGAAGATGCAAGTCTGATACGCACACAGTGGGGTTTTCAGTTTCATGCAGTTAGCGACATGTTACAGTTGAGGGACTACACATGTTTTTAATGACTTAGTACATATTCCTTACGTGTATATGGTTCTGAATAGCATACGACTTACTAAGTGTTAAGAAGGATCACCCTGCCAGTGTCTGTTAGTCTCTGCCCCATGGTTTCGGAGTTATCATATGACTTAACTGCATGGGGCTAGTTACCAGGCTGAAGGACTGAGCTAAGGGACTGGCTGGGTTGGCAGAGCGCCTGCCTCCACACGCACAGGGATCTCCAGCAGCGCATACACCTGGCATGATGGTGCACTCCTCATCCCAGAACACTTGAGGGAGAAGCAGGAAGGTCAGAAGGTCAAGGTCATTCTTGGCTATATAAGGAATTTGAGACTATCTTGAGATCCATTTTAAAAAAAGGCTTAAAAGTCAGCAAGTACATGAAGTTCTCAAAGGTCCCACTCATGACCTCTTAACAAAGAAAGATGGATCTGTGAGATGGCTCAGTGGGTAAGGCACTATGGGCAGACCCCAGTGACCTGAGTTCAATCCTCAGAAGCCCATGTGGTGGAAGACGAGAACTGACTCAAAAGTTGTCCTCTGTCCTCCATCCTGTGCCATGGCGTGTGTGTATGTTTGTGTGTGTGTGTATGTATGTGTGTATCTTCTCCCCTACCCCACTCTTGCTCACGAACACGTAATTATTTTTTTAAGAGACACAAAGGAAAGAAAAAGACATTCCATGTACTGATTGCATATAGCCAGCCGTCAAGTTGCCTAATGTCGGCCCATTTGAGCTCATTTACATTTCAACCATGTCTGTTCAAGTCAGTGCGGACTGTGTTGGCCTTACTTGCGGTCTCAGCAATACAGAAAACTTCACTGCCCATCATCCTGCCTTGGTCTTCTGTGAATCAGAACTCACCAAAGCTGACTTTGAAACTGGGAGGGCAGTTTCTTCTAGCCTCAAATAAAAATGCATGGCAGTTCATTTCAGGTGTCAACTTGACCTTAAGAACTGAGCCTTTTGGCACATAAATGAAGAACTAATTAGGGTAAGCCTAAGGGAAATGATCTAACTGATGTGAGGAGACCCACCTCATAGAAGTGGGATCATTCCCTGGGCAGGTGATTAAGACAGAAAGCACTGTTTGGCTTTGGTGGACTGGGAGCTGGAAAGTGTGCCCCTCTCTCAACTCCTCTGTGGATATGGCGTGGCCGCTTTCCCTGACTCCTGATGTTGGTAGGAGCTCTCCTGCCATCACATCTCCTGCAAACTTGTTCCCCGAAGCTGTTGGGGCCATGTGGTATTTGCAGCATTTAACCACAAAACGGGAGACTAAGACAGCCTGTCACTTCCCACAGTGAGTTTTAATAACTTCCCTTCGTTGATGTGCTGCACATGACATTGAGAACCAGCTTGGAGTTCATGGCATTCTGAGACCGAGCATCGGGTCTGTCTTGGTTCTCACCTCAGCCAGAACAAGTCCCTTCCTAAGCAGAGGGGCCCAGACACCTGGGCTGGCTATAAACTAAGCAAGGAGCCAGGACAGCCGTGAACAAGTGGAGTTCCGTAAGTGGGTGGATGGGCACCGTGCCATCCTGAACAGAGAACAAGGGAGAAGCTGGATATGGTCATAGTTTTGGTCCTGGAAAGTGGAGCCTGGGAAACCCCGGAACAAATCAGTAAGGTGGTAAAGCGATCCAGGATGATTCCAGATGCCACCCTGGGGCACACACACACACTGAAGTCCTGCCTTATATACACATACACATGCATGCGTGTGCCACCCTCCAAAAAAAGAGTTTTTCCTAATTATTTTCTTGACTGATAAACTCTTGGTCAGGGTTTGGTGCAGAGGGCTGTTGTATCCCACCGGGAGAATCTCAGCTCATGTTCACTGACTCCCGGCATTAGTCAACATTATTAATTTTGTCTGTTTGAATTCCGCTTTTCTGAGTGTTGTGGACAACGGCCTTTTGTACTTGCTCTTCTGTGGTTTACACTCACCCGACTACAACACAAACAACTGCTGGCAGTGTATGTCCACATGGCATTAGGAAATGAAATGCAAAGTGTTCTGAGACACAAAGGCCTTTGCTTGCTGGGCATCTCGGGTGAAGGTCGCTTCCCCTTGCGCCGTGTTCTCTATAGCAAGTCTGAGTGTTTCATGGTGGCGTGTTTGGGCTAAAATGAACACACAGCATCTGGAACAACAAAAGCTAGGAGTTTGTCATGAGGCAGTTAGCGTTTCTTAGGGCAGGGAAGGACTGGTAAAGCACTGATTGCCACCAACCATCAAAAGACCAAAAGCTGGGCTGGAGAGGTGGCTCAGCAGTTCAAGAACTTGCTGCACAAGCAAGAGAACCAGGGTTTGAATCCCCAGGTGGGTGTGGCGACTGGGCTGTACTTCTAGCCTCAGAAAGTGGACTTGAAATCCCCAGCGCAAGCTAGCTAAGGAGACTGGCCCTCGCCCCAAGCTCTGGGCTGATTAGAGACCCTGCCTCAAAGAATAAGGTGCAAGAGGGGTTAGGGAAGATTCCCAACATCGATCTCAGGCCTTCACACACACACGCACATGCACAAGCGTATCCACGCATGTCTAACACACACTTCTCTCTCCCCACACATACACGTGAGAGATGCCAGTTTGAAAGAATACAGTTCATGTGAACACATTTCACACAAAAAGCTTCCTGTGGACAGAACTGTTCCTCTGAAAAACTGCAGATTTCTCCCGAGAGCTTGCTGAGATAACACACTGTCCTGGGAGGAAGGTTGGTCTGCCTTCACCTCTGGGAGCCTGGGGCCACAGCGCTCTCTAGCCCTCTGCCTGCTTTGGCCCAGGCATCTCTTCTTTTGACCCCATATGCTTTGAGGACCTTGAAATGTTGCTTCTCCCTGATACCCGGCTTGAGTCCATGAAACAGTTTTTGGGAGTGTTGCAGTTTGTCTTCAAGTGGCTGATAGATACCCCACCAAACAACTTAGGGGACATAAGGGGTTTTATTCTTGCTTACAATTCTCCAGCTTGACAGAAGAGCTCACACCAACATTAGGAGCTGAGGGAACTAGTCACACCATAGCCATACACCCAAGAGAGGGGGACACTCCTTACTTGCCAAGCCATCATATTTGGCCTAGTATATAGAAGGAAGCCAACTTCCTCAACCAGTTCCCTCCATCTTATTCACCTGCCCAGGGACTAGTCCCACCCACCATGGGTTGGGCCTTCCTCATCAACTACACAGTCTCCTGTAGATTCATTATGGGCTTAACTACTAATTCTCTACAAATATGCCTAGAGTTCTCCACTGCCAAGTTGATACCTGTATCTATGACACTATGATAATTCCATTCTTTCACTTCCACTGGTTTTGCGCATAGATGTTCTTCCGTGACAGCTGCGTAGCTCTTGCAGAAAGGCAAACTCCTTTCTTAGGCTCTCCATGTGTCTTAATTTTGTCTCAATTGCTTTCTTTCTCTGAACCCTCTTCCTTAAAGTCTACATTATATTTGAATATTGTGTGTGTGTGTGTGTGTGTGTGTGTGTGTGTGTGTTAGAGGGCAGTTGAGTGTGTGTGTGCCTGTGAAGGTCCAAGGATGACTTCAGAAATCATGCTGGATTGTTCTGTCTCCTTATTGCTTTGCTCTGGGGTTTCCCAGGCTTAGCCTTCCAGGGCTGGAATTACAGGCCACTGCTATTTCTGCCCAGTGTTTTTATGTGGGATTTGGGATCAGAACTCAGGTCCTTTTGCTTATGAGGCAAAGGCTTAACTCCTGAGCCATCTCTCCAACCCCTCAAATATTTTCTTTTTTTCTGGGGCCCTTAAGGTAGCTCATCAGGGAAAGTGGTTGCGTGCAAATCTAGCTCCCTGAGTTTGATCCCAGAACAGCACATGGGGGAAGGAGAAAACTGCCTTTCTTCTGACTTTCACTGTATGATATGTCATGCGTGCACATGTGCATGTTCTTTCTGTCTCTCATCTCTCTTTCTCAAGTAAATAAATGAAATATATTAAAATATTCTTATAAACCCTGACTCTTCTTTGTACTGGCTCACCCTGAAATTCTTTGTGTAGACGTCAAGACACCCGTTTTACTGGGTGGGGTCCCTGAGAGATTAAGGGACCGCCTCAGGCTGCTGTGGGTAGCAGCTCTGAGCTGTGCCTCAATCCCTGTTCCCTGTCACCCTCCTGCCCAGGGGCCCATCTGTAACCTCTCTCTCACTTCTGTGATAAAGGGCAGCTAGCCCTGGGTCAGGATTCCAACTGTGCCCTGTTACTAATAAGAGGTTCTGGGCACGCGTCCTTTGATCAGATTAATCAGGTCCTCAATGGGACATTAACAACTCAGAGGAGCGCTGGCTGGGTGGCTTGGCAAGGCCAAACTGGGAAGCGCCAGAGCTGAAATTCACATCCAGTGGCGATCTTGTTTGTGTTTGTCTTCAGAGCTGTGTCTCCAGCACCCAAGGGCCTCCTGGCTTCCCAGTTCGAGAGGCGCTTTGTGAGCATCGGGCTGTAGGATGCCCTGTGCCTCTTGAGCTCATAGCCGTCGGGAGGCGGGGGGTCCTGGTGTTTTATTTTGTTACCTCCGCGGTCCTGGTGGTGGTCTGGAAGGCTGGGGTTGCGAGAAATCTCTCTCTCTCTCTCCTTTCTCTCTTTCATGCTTGCACCCCGGTTGGGTGGTTGTGTGTGTATGTGTGTGTGTACCTGCACGCAGAGACCAGAGATCAGCATCAGGTGTCTTCTACAGTTGCTCGCTATCTTATTTTTTAATTATTCTTTAATGTTGCACACATGAATATAATGAAGTTATAATATTTTCACCCATTAATCCCCATTCCCATCCTCCTTCCCCTCCTTTCCCTTTATATCCCCTGCCAGACTCCCTCCTGTTTTCAAGTCTTTTCACTTGTGTGGCCCACTGTGTTTCTACTCGTCTGTCTTTGATGATGTATGCCTGGCATGATTCTTGCTCCAGCAAGCATCCTAGATCAGTGGGTATCCCATTGAGGAGCACCACATTACTTTTGGAACAGGGTCTCTCACTAAACCTGGAGCTCACTGACTGACTGACCAGTGAGCTTCAGGGACCCTCCTGTCTCCACTTCTCTAGTGCTGGGATTTCACGCACACATGCTTCTGTGTCTGGCTTTTAAAAAAATATTATTGTATGCAGATGTTTGCATGTGAGTGTGGGCACACATGCCACAGCATGTGTGTGGAGGTCAAAGGATAACTTTGTAGCGCCACCTCTCTCCTGTCCATTTTGACTTGGAGTTTGGAAATCACACTCGGGTCGCCAGATTTGCATAGCGAGTGGTTTTAACCACCGAGCCATCTGGCTGGCTGAAGTCTGGCATTTTAGGTGAAATTCAACGAAGTGCACAACAAGCAGCTTTACTGACCGAACCGCCTCCTCAGGCCACAGGACGTTCCTGACAGTTCCGGCCACAGTTCTCACTGGAGTGCAAGCCACTTACATGCATAGCCACCGAACTGCATGTATGTGAATGTGCTTGCATGTGAATGTGTGAGACTGCTTATTTCTTTACTCTTGGTGTGTGTGTGTGTGTGTGTGTGTGTGTGTGTGTGTGTGTGACAGAGAACACAGTGTGTGCCTGTGGAAGCCCAAGGATGACTTTGGGAATCATCCTGTATTACGCCACCTCCTTTTTGCTTTACTCTGGGATTTCCTAGACTCTGCCCTTCAAGACCAGAAGTGCAGGCAGCTGCCATTTCCACTTTTCATTTTTCATATGGGATTCAGGATACAAACTCAGGACCTTCTGCTTCTGAGCTATGCCTGTGGCTCAAGGCTGCTCATTTTGCTCCCTGTTTGCAAATCTGTCCCTGGAGTCTCGTTGGCACGAGCTGCCTGGGATAAATGAGAGAGACAGGAGGCTGTGGTGAACATCTCCCAGCTCCAGCTCTACTTCTCACTCCTGCTGTGGCTGTGATTCTCAGATCATGAACTGGGTCTGCCCAGGTTGGACAAGCCCAGTGTGGACCCCTGGGACGAGCCTTGTGCCAGGTGTCCGAGAACAAAGTAAAGGACGACAGACGGTAGCAAATTAAACTGGCAGTTGGAAAAAAAAAAACTTAAAGTGTTTCCAGGAGCCATTCCAGAGAAGCTGAGTGTGGGAAGATGAATCCTGGAAGGTCGCCCCAAACATTCTGCAATCCCCTCAGCAAATGCCTCTGAAACACTGATGTACTCGGTGGGGACTGGCTATGGGGATGGGAACCTTCTATATTGTAATATAGAGACTTGTGGCACATGAAATGGGACCATTCTAGTCTATGCTGCACAAGAGAGCATACCATGGCTTATCTGAGGTCACCCCTTAATTGTATTACTGCATTGTGCTCTGGGAATGTGTGGGCATTAGAAAGCATTAGAAGGATGAGGAGGGCAGAACCCAGAATGGGGGGCCCTGGAGTCCATCTGGGCAGTCCCTTTATTTAGAGAGGAGACTGGCTTGGCCAGCTTGCGGAAAGCCCTGGGTTCTACCCCAGTAGCACATAAACCAGGTGTGGTGGTACATGCCTGGCATCCCAGCACTCAGGAGGTGGATGCAGAAAGAGGGGAAGACCAAGGTCATCCTCAGCTACACGTGGAAATTGAGCCACATTGGAGTACACCAGGCTGTGTCACAAGCAAACAGAAACAAACAAACAAACCCAAGATTAGACTAGCACCTTGGTTGGGCCATGGTTCTACATGGGTGTACATTGGGAAATGAGCAAATCTGGAAAGTCACGCTGGAATCTTTCAGTGTTTATCATTTCTTTGCTTTGGGAGCCTGCACACTCCTGTGTGTGTGTGTGTGTGTGTGTGTGTGTGTGTGTGTGTGTGTATGTGTGTGTGTGTGTGTGTGTGTATGTAGGTATGTGTGCGTCCATGTGTATGTAGGCATGTGTACAAGAGGACACTTGAGTGTGCACGCCTGTGGGGCTCAAAAGTGACTTTGGGGAGCATCCTAGACTGTTCCACCTCTTTGTTGCTTTTCTCAGGGGTTTCCCCCAGCTCCACCTTCCAGGGCTGGAAGTGCAGGCTGCCACCATTTCCTCCTGGCATTTATTTATATGGGATCTTGGGATCTGAACTCAGATTCCTTTGCTCGTGAGGCAGAGCTTAACCCCTAAACTGTCTGCTCAGCTCCAGACTCCTGCCGAAACTCAGAGGAGACACATCTGCAGGGAACCAGTCTGTCTGGGGCACTGAACTCGCAGGAACTCATAGGCCATGATTGCATTAGCATTCTTCCTTTCATTTCTCATTCACGCATTGTGTAATTAGCACACACGGTACTAGGTTTCATCATGGCATTTTCAAACAGAAGTATTTGTAGCACTTGGCTATGATCCAGCCATGCCACCCTGGGCATCTGCGCAGAGGACCCCGTCCTACCACGCCAACATCTGCATGTCCACATTCACCAATGTTGTATCCACCGTATCCAGGAAATGGAATCAGCAGTCTATACTTAACAGATGTATGGATAATGAAAACGTGATCTATATACACGATGGAATTCTCTTCAGCCAGAAAGAAAAATGAAATCATGAAATGTGCAGGAAAATGGATGGAGCTGGAAATGATTGTATTCAGTGCGGTGGCACAGACTGAGAAAGATGAGACTCGTGAGTTCCATTGGCATTCCGCTCTGCCAGCGCTCCTTAGACGCTCCTCTCCAACCAGGACGTGAGCAGTTTCACAAACAGCCACCAGATGGTACCTTCCGATCAGGAATTAGGTTTCAGGTTGTGGCACTTGGAATTGGTTTCCCACTCCCCAGACGCTCCGGGAATGAGATGCCTGCCTTGGTTAAAGCTGGTCAGCACATACCCCAGAAGGACAGCCTCGGGGTTCTGAAGCTAGGGAACAGGGGAGGAAGCAGTGCGTTGACAGGTACCTTCTTGTGATGGGACACCATGTGCCAATGTGCAGGACGGGCTGAAGGAAAAAGAAAGATGTGTGTGTGTGTGTGTGTGTGTGTGTGTGTGTGTGTGTGTGTGTGACTCAGAGAGACCCCAGAGAGACATGTGATATCACTGCAGTGCAGGTGCCCCAGAGCGAGGCAGGTGGGAATGCAGTGAGGACCCTGATTCTTCTACGGGGAAATGCCTAAAGTCACTCCCTGCAGACAGGATGGCATGGAGAAGATACAGAGGAAGAACCCGCTGGAGAGATGGCTCAGGGGTTAAGCCCTTATCTCAAAAGCAGGACTGAGTTCATATCCCAGATCCCATGTAAAAATGCCAGGCAGAAGTGGAGGCCGCCTGTACTTCCAGCTCTGGAAGGTAGGGTCTGGGAAATCCTAGAGCGAAGCAAGAAGGAGATAAAAGCAATCCAGGCTGATTCCCAAAGTCATCCTTGGGCATAACACAGAGTGCTCTCTGATACACACACACACACACACACACACACACACACACACGCACATGTAAATAAAAAATTAAAAAACAAACAAACAAAAAAAGATGACATTTTCACACATTTGAGCGGTGCACTCAAGTTGATCACTGGAAATTCACCCATCCTCTTATTTAGCACCATTTTCCAGATAGGGTGGCCACAACTGGGATCCTGGAAACCAACCAAGGCCACCCGGAGATCCCTTGTGGCTACAGAATTTGGGAAGTGGGGGAATACACGTCTTGTTCCCCCAAGGTCTGTCTTTCACTGTGGCTTCTGTGGCTCTCAGCTACTTGCCTGATTCTTTGGCTACATGTCACTTGTGTCCTAAGCATGGGTGGCACTTTCTTCTTGTGGGGGTATCTCAGGTCAGCCCATACCATCTTATCAAACAGGCCTGACAGATTTGCCCCACGAATCTACCTGTTATTCTGGGCCCAGCTCAGCAAGGGTTTCCTAACCAGTTGTCATTGTTTTTAATTAGGAAAAGGAAGATGCAATTCTTTGTCACCCTCTTCCCTCAAATGCGGCCCAGGACTGGCACCATGCTTGCTGCCTGCAGGTTTTGGAAAAAGTGCTCTTTGATTTGAGACACTTTGCTGCCCTCTCGTGGCCCGAAGAGTTATTGTTCTTTGCCTGGTTGGCCGCACATTCTCTGTATTTGCCCAGCACTTACAGTGTGCTCCACATTGACTAGGTTTCAGAGGCAGAGCACCAACCAGGTCTTTATTTACAAGGGGCTTTCTTGAAACTCTAAAGGTTCAAGTTAGAGTTAGCAAAAAAGTTGGGGATCTTGCATTAATATGCCAACTTCCGCCTTTATGACAGTCTTTGCCAGTAACCACCATCTGTGACTCCTGTGGCTTATAGTAACAAATTATGTCACCACTCTGGGCCATTTAAAGACATTTAAAAGGAAACATAAGTCACCTGGTTAAGTTTCATTATCAGAGAATCAGTGGATTTCTGGAAATTAAGTCCTTCATGGCAGGATTTGGCCCTTGTCAACAGTTCCTTACGGAGTATGGGAGAGGTAGGAGCCCCGCCCCTGCCTGAGAAAAAGAAGACAGTTAAAAGTTGCTGGGGTCAATCACCCATTTGCAAAATGGTTACCTTCTATCTGGCAGCCTATATGCCCTCCCCTTCTGGTGAGATCGTACCCCATCAGTTGCAAATGATCAGGAAGGAAAGTCTGTGAACTTAACCAGATGTCTCATTACTTAGTTGCAGTCCTTGATGGTGTCCTATTTTCTCTGCTGTAACATAGGTCCCCTCTTTTTGTTTCTGGCCCTCCTTCCCCATCCCTCCTGTTTATAATCTTTACAATTACTGTAGGTATTACAGAGATTTGTCTTTGAGTGTCTCTAAATGGGTTTGGTACTATGATCCACCTATTAGGGAGTACATGCGGCACTTAATTTTCCATGTCTGGGATACTTCACTTAATATAATTGTTTCTAATTCCATCCATTTTCTGGCAAATTGCATTAATTCATCATTTTTGATGGCTGAATAGTATTCCATTGTATAAATGTACCACATTTTCCTTATCCACTCCACTTTAATTTAACAGGTTTTTATCTCTGGCCAGGGGGTGACATCCAATACCCATCAGGATGGAGCCAAGGGCATTGAAGGAACAGCAAAACTGAAAAAAAAAAACAACAAACCATAATTCAGAACATCAGAGACTCTATATCAACCACCTGGAATCAGGCCTGCCTAATCTTTCCCCATCCTGAAGCTCAGGGAAATTTGCGGAAGAGGGGGCGGTAAGATTGTAAGAGCACAGGGATGGGAGGAGTCATGATATGCAAGATACTCCACACAAGTGAGGGCCGAAGCAATTATAATAGGACTCTGCATGATCTGCGCAATGACTAACATATCATTGACCCCTCAAATTCTAGCATGGACTACAGGCACTAGGATCTTGAGAAGCAAGGGATTAACAGTCACAATAGTGTTCCTATACTTAAGGGGAACACAAGAAAGAGTTCTAGGAATTGCCACTGAGTCCTTACACCTCATCAGAGAGGAGGACCCAGAGGAAAGTTTGATATACACATTAAAGGATGCTTCAGAGATGGCGGGGAGGGGGCACTGGGAGAAAGGGAGGGAAGGGGGAAAGGAAGGGACAAAGCGGGGAGGGAACAGGAAGGTCCAGGGAGGGCTGGAGGGAGGGAGGGGACAGGGGGTTCCTATTATGTTTGTATGAGCAGAAAAAAAAAAAGTTGCTGGGGACGGGCTGGAGAGTCTCGGCAACTCCCTGAGGATCGCAGACAGCTCTTAGTGGCTAAGGGGGGAGGAGCTCAGGAGGCCCCGCCTCTCTCTGCAGACAAAGGTTGCTGAAGGGGGGAGTTCGCTTTCTGCAGTAGGGTAGATACTGGTAGGTACCCAGTGCTCTTGTCAATAATCCCTCACCCAGGACCACCTAAGTAACACTCATGAAACACTGGCTCATCAAAGCCAAGCCAAGCCATGAAAATAGAGGGACACAAGTCAGGAGGAGAAGGGGGTCATCGAGCATGGGAGGAAGAGGAAGAGGGTGAACTGGGGTGGGAGGGGACAAGAGAGGGTGATGGGGTGAATATGATCAAAATATGTAAGTGTATGAAAATGTCACCTGAGACCCTAATAAAACCTCAAACTGTTCAGAACTGTAATTGAGAGGTACTCGCTCCTTCCTGCTGTTTGCTGATTTCGTAGTGTGTGATGTTTCCTTTCTCTGTCATAATGAAGCCCATCTCTATGTATATTTCATATATAATGAGTAAATAAGACACATCTTTATTTCTTTAAACCTGTTTCCCGGATTTGCTACAGTTCGCATACACCAAATTTGTCCATTTTAATAGAGTAAGTTTTGGACTTATTTTAGTAAAGCAGTATCATATGTCACTACTGGAGAGATGCACGGTACATTATTGTCAAATTTTAAAAAGTCACTGGCATGGTTTGAATGTGAGTTGCCCCCCACAAGCTCATGCATCCTTAGCTGGTGTTAACGTTTGAAAGGCTGTGGCACTCTTAGGAGGTGGAGCCTTGACGGAGGAAGCACGTCTCATGGGGCAGGTTGAGGTTTGGCAGATCTGCTTCCTCTAAGTTTACTTTTGCTCTCTCTGCCTCCTGATGGTTGTGCTGATATGATCCAGCCCCTGCTTCTGCCTCCAGCCAGGCCTTCTGTGTGGGTGTCGTCAGGCCTAAAGCCTGCTCTCTGGAGAATGACACATTAGCATCCAAAATGGGCAGTTGTTAGGGACTCCTCCCTTTGGAAGTTGAGTTTTGCCTCTTGTCTGCATAGACAATGGCAGGCGAATTCCTTCTTCTGGGAGTTGAGTTTACCTTCTGTCTGTTCTTAGATCGCTTTTGTTCTTCTCAGGACTGGCTGGGTTCTAACCTCCCCCTACAGTTCCTTCCCTATGCATTTGAGATATGTTAATTCACGGACCAGGTAGCTCTGCTTTGAGGCATTCATTGTCCATTCCCTTCTAGCAACTAAGTGTCATGCCTGCTTTCAACTCTACCTGGAGACATCATTTTTGGTCCCACACAGCAAGTAGATGTCACTCCTGCCTTTTCTTTGTTAGCCCATAATGTATACATTTAACAAAATCCTGTAAAGAATTTAGTCCTGCTCTTCCTTGATTGTTTTCCTATAAATACTCATGTATGCTACAAAAAAAGTTGGCTTAGATGATGGAGGACATCCTAGGCTCCCTCTGACCTGATGCCTGATCAATTCCTACCGCTCCCACTTCTGTTTCCTGCACGTAAGTCTGGATTTATACTGGTTCATGGGTTGGGACACTTCTGCTATGGGATTCCCATCATAATGGACTATATTCCCTGTGGAACCAACAGCCACCAAATATGAGTGTTGTCTCAAAGCAACAACATTTGCAAAGAATTGCACTTACATATACGAGAAGGTCACCGAATCCTTCTTTACAGATGAGGAGCCCGAGGCTGCTCCATTGTGAAGCCCAAGCCTGTGAAGCCCGAGGTCTCTGGTCAAGTGCTTCTAGCCTGGTCCTCAAGCTCCCTGGCATCCAGATCAGAGTCAGGCTGGGCAAATCCCCATCCTTGTGTTGCTGTTGACAGAGGGAGATGGAGAAGGCAAGTCCTTGGTTGCAGCCTATGCCTCGCCTTACTCTGGCACGTGCTGGAGGCATGTGACCTGCAATTGGTGAGCCTTGGTGGCATCATGTGGCTTTTCTCTGCAGAGAGCACACTCCTTTCCTGGGACCTTGTAGCCTCCGGGCAGAATGAAGAGATTCCAGAGACACGCGCTCCATTCTGTGGCTGTCAGACCATCTAGACAATAAACTCCAAGGAACTGATCTCTCCAGGTGTCTCATGCTAGAAAAGAAACAGGCTGAAGCCTGGTGCCAGCCAGAGAGGAGATTGTCTCCAGGAGAGATTCCTCATAGCGCTCACAACTCCTCAGCCCACTTTGCAGGAGCGACTGGAGCCGAGACGTGATGGGTCAGGGATGGCAGGACCACAGCTTGACCAGAACTGCTGAGCTATGCAGACTTCTCTCCCTCTATGTGCAAACCTGAACCTCATGCCAGGACCCTGAAGGTGGACTTGCGAGGGGAGTGGGAAAGGGTCACTGGATCTCTTTGATCTTCTTCCCAGGCTAGCTACACGAATCTATTTCCTTTCTCTGCTTTTCACTGTTACTTTTCATTGTTGAGAATGGAGGCTGGTCTAACTTCTTAAGCCTGCTGGGAGCCCAGGCTCAGACCCAGCAACACTGATAATAACTCCTGGCATCTGTAATTCCATAGTGCAGAGATTATTAGAAAGCGTAAGTCGGAGGGGCCAGGCTGGGGCCTTAAGTTACTGAGGAGTCTGTTCCTTACTTGTCCTGGGTGCTAAAGCTACATGTATGCCCAGGGCCAAGCTGGCATCTCCCAGCAGCAGGGAGCTGTGAGAACATCACCTGCAGCATGGTTGGTGAACAGAGCAAGGGACCCATGTGACCTGGGTAAAGAGAAGTTCAAATAGAGTCGGACTCTGAGGCAGGGTATTTCCGGAGCACTTTGAAGCCACAAAATGAGCCTCAGTTGTGTAGCAGCCAGACTCAGTATCACAATTATGTATAGGTGTTTGTGTTGTCTTCTGACTTCCACATACGTGCTATGGCACATGTGCACCTGCACATACACGCACACAGTACATATATGCACATATCATTCGAAACAGTCTTCTATCATGTAGCACAATTCATAACACACCATAAGCACATGGGAAACTGTTTACTGGTCAGTTTTGCTTTCTTGATGCCACCGCAAAGTGATTAAAATCCTTGCTGGTAATCAGTCAGACGCAGTGCACAGGGCACAGTATGACTAGTGACACTGAAGGAGACTCGGGGGTGCAGAGACCATCGCAGGCTGAGCAGCTTCTCTGCTCAGCCTGAGCATCAGCCAGTCTCAGAGGTCTCTCCTGGGAAGTCAGTATTTCTATAGGCTGGTGTGTGTATGTGTGTGGGGGGGTGGAAGAGTGAGGAAAGTAGGAAAGATGGAGAGAAGGTGTAAGGGGGGCTGGAGAGGCTTAGGGAATATAAAAGCAGATAGTTTAGTGCTAATGTGTGAATTCATCTTATCTTCCCTCGACCTTTAAGAGCTGAGGCAGATGGGCAAATGCTGGTAGCCAGTAGAGCTTTTTGGAAAGTGGCTTATTGTTTAACCCAGTCGATATTGTCAGAAGCAAAATCAGATTCCATAGCATCTTTAATATTAAAACAGTGTCGGGCTCTGAGTTCTTTTCAATCTCCAATAAACACTTTTTAAAATATGTAGATTTTTTCAGGGTGGGACAATGGCTCAGTTAAAGCCTTTGTCATGCAAGCAAAATGACCTGAACTTGGATCCCTAGATCCCACATAAAAATTCTGGGTGCATATGGTGATGGCCTGTACTTCCATCCCAGGAAGGCAGAACCCAGAAAACCCCAGAGCAAAGCAATAAGGTGGCAAGCAATCCAGGATGATTCCTGATGTTATCTTCACAGGCACACACAGGCAAGTGCCCACCTGCACACATGCCCACATCCACATGTGCACCCATTACCTGGCTGTCTAGCAGACCACCACCCTCTCCAGTCCCTGTAAAAACAGAAGCCCATGTGATTTGGGTGGGAACCATAGAGAACTGCTCTGTGCTTAGACCACAGCAGACACTCATCAAATCCATTAATCAAAGTGTCTTTTTAAATCTCTGTGAGTTGGGAACAGTGGCATCTCAGGGTTCGATTCAAGAGGAAATATAAAGTGACAGGAGGGTTACTGTGGCTGCCTGGGCAGGTCGAGTCTCTGAGTCCCTGATTAATACAGTGTTTCTTTCAGTGGGATTTCTTTTCCCTGAGTCATCTTACTTATTTGCAGAGAAAAGATGGCTTTTTGCTGCAATGCTGTTGGACAAAGACCAAATCATTGGACAGAGACTTGCATGTCTCCTCTGGGTCTCTTCTAGGACTATTGTCTTTGGGATTACCACATGGCCACTGCCTGCCACTCAATGAGTGGCTTGCTCGGTTAATCATCCTGGGAAGCCACCAGGATTCCTGAGCACCTTCCAAGCTTGTTCTTGTTCTGAAGGGAATAGTATCTGGTGCTATTTAGCCATTCCTTGGTTTGTTCATTCTTTTATTAACAGAACATTCAAAGATACTTACTGCACCTTTATGTTTCAATCCTCCAAATTTAAAGCGATTGGAGTAGGTGGAGAGAGATCATCAAATACCTTCACAGGTACATGAGTAAATGTGAATATGTGTATGTGTGCATGCATGCACATGTATGCATGTATATATGCATGCGTGTGTGTACATGTACATATGTGTGTATGTGTTGTGCCTGTGTATGCATGTGTATGCCTGTGTGCATGCATGTGTATATGTTTGCCTGCAGTGGCATGTGTCTGAGCACTTGCTGGCACATGGACGATAGCTTTATCAGTGGGTAAACACCACTGAAAAACATAGCCCCCTTCCCACGGCCGGTGTTCATCCTCAGTAGTCCCGCAAGGAGGGGGTGTAGCCTCATGGAATTGTCCCCCTTCTGTGATGAAATGCCGACATGCTTTCATTTTCGAAGGACATTTTCACTGGATCTAAGTCTAGACCGAGTGGGCACTGTAGCTTGGGGTTGGCACACTCTGGGTTCAAGTCCTTGTACCGTTCAAGAGCCAATGACAAGGGACACAGTTTAGGTATTTTTCTCTCAGTGGCTAAAGGTGTCAAACCTTCTGGTGTGCGTTGCCTCTGAGGCTGGTGATTAGCCTCATCTTTAAGGTCTTTCTCTGTAGTGTTGGCTTTCATGGATCTCACCCTGCGACGTGGTGGCGTGGTCTCTGTGTTTTGCAGCATGAGTCTTGTTGGGCTTCTCGGTCTTGCTGGCTTAAGGCGTTCAATGATCTCAGAGCTTCACCATGTTTTCTGCCACCCTGTGGATGTCTCCAGTTTCTGTAACTACCAGCAGCCCGGCAACAGCTGTCTTCACTCCTGGGCTGGGTGGTCACTGCCTCTCCATCAGAAATAGCTCGTGTGACTTCTCCCCAGTATCTTCTTTCCTGAAGCAACCTCTGTTTTCCTGTCTTCCCTGCGAGCATGTTTTGGAGGAGCTCAGACAGCTTGGTCTTGGGAGGGACGTCCTGGCTCCATCACACAATAGCCACCAAGAGGTTTCACAGCTTTGACAGTATTGTGATGGAGGTGGATCTTCCTGTAGGAAAGTTCAAGAGGTAGATGAGAGGCAGGAGGTGTGGCTCATGCTGGCAAGTCCGGCACTCGAGAGGGGCAGGATTGCTGTGAGTTCATGACGGTCTGGGAGAGAGTTAAACTCTGACTCAAAACAAAGCAAAACAAAGCGAAAACATGAAACAGAAATTTTGTAAAGAAAAGCAAAACATTTTTCTATCTATAATTACAACCATCATCTATATATCATCTTTTCTCTCTCATCTATGATGCATCTATCATCTATAGATAATTTTTACCTATCACTCATCTATCATTTATCTGTGTATTATCTTTTATTTATATATCATATATCATCTATTTATCTATCAACTATCTACTTGTCAGTCATCTATCTGCTTCTATCATGTATTACATATCTTTTACCCATCTACTCACCTAGCATATATGTCTTTACCTACATCTATCTATTGTCTGTTTGTCATCTACATTATCTATCAGTTATTTATTATTTATCTACTTATTATCTATCTATGTATCTGTCTTTTATATACATCTACTTATATCTATCTATCATCTATATTTTCTACCTATCTTCTATGAATCATATATATTAACCATCTATTATCTTTCATCTAACATCATCTCGGTCTCTTTTTCTATAATACTACTGCTCACAGAAAATGTCTGAACATCTCAGTCCCTCCCCTCCTCTCTGTTTCTCAATGTGCACACTCATGCACACACAGTCAGAGAATATTCTAGAATCACACTGCATTCTAACTGCGTCTTCCACCTCATGAATTCGTTCTGCGCCAATAAATATTTATCAGCAGCAGAATTTCTTTGACAACTGCCAGCAACTTCGTGGTGTGAGCGTCCACGCTGCTGCCATAAAAACACTGTCACAAAGTCATCAGAACCATGGATTAGCTCGCATTCTTAATTAGTTTCTCAGATTAACTTTAAGTAGAATTGTGGGGGTCAGGAAGAGTTCACTGATTTAAGGATGAAATACAGGGTGGTATTCTTCCCTCAACCTTCTATTTCATTTAATTTTATTTCACTATTTAATTTTAATTGTGTTGTATCAGCGGTACTGGGGATTGAAACAGGACCTCACACACACCCCATAAGCACTCTAGGGAGAGCTGCATCGCCAGCCCATGTGATTCTGAAACACAGTTGCTGTTTTACTGAGACTTGCACACAGCACACTGTATATATTTCACATCACTAAAGAATTGAAAGCAAACTCTCATGGGAACTTTTAGTTGTTTTTTACACTTAGAATGCTTGACTCATAGGTCCAAGAAAGCTGTGTCACCTACAGAGGGTCCCTGTACTAGGCAGGCGATATACATTTGTGTATTGCCTCAAAATTCTGCTTCAAGGCATACATTATTCTGAGAGTCTTCTATTCCCTTCTTCCCTCTTTTTCTCCTTCCTTCCTCTTTCCTTCTCTCCCCTTCCTTTCCTTCCCTTTGCCTACCCCTTCCTTCCTTCCTTCCTTCCTTCCTTCCTTCCTTCCTTCCTTCCTTCCTTCCTTCCTTCCTTCCTTCCTTCCTTCCTTGTTTCCTTCCTTGCTTTCTTTCTTCTTTCCTTCCCTTCCTTTCCTTCCCTCCCTCCTTCCCTTCCTCTCTCACTTTCTGCCTTTCCTCCCTTTTCTTCATTTCCCTCCCTCCCTCCCCCTTCCCCCTCCCTCTCCCCTTCCTCTCTTCCTCCCTTCATTCTTCCCTCCCTTCCTTCCTCCCTTCCTTTCTACCTTCATCTCCTACCCTCTCTCTCTCCTTCCCTCCCTTTCTTCCTTCTTTCCATGTGTGCACACGCATGTCATAGAGGTGGGAAGATAGCCTAAGGTGTTGCTTCTCAGGCACCTTCTACTTTTTTGTTTGTACAAGGTCTCTCGTTGCCCTGGCACACATAGGTCCACCACGTAGGCTGGGCTAACTGGCCAGGGAGCTCCAGGGATCTGCCTGTCTCTGCCTCTCACTGTGCCATTGTTGGGATCATGGGCTCTGTTACATTCTAGGGATCCATTGCAGGTCCCCAACTTACAAGGGATGGTTTGACTGTTCCCAGTCCCCCACTTCCTGCTGCAAGTGTATCTTCTGTGCTCCTGGACTATGTCTGGGGACCACCGCGCTGGAGGGACTTTCCAAGTCTCTTCTGCTGGAGGAGTCCTGGCCTGGGGAAGTCCCAGCTCTAGTTTTGCTCACAGAGAGCTCAGAACCCGGTTGACCACTCATCTGTTTATTCGTGGACTCACACCTACCGCAGAGCTGCCTTGTGTCGGATGCCATTGAGAGCATTTGCTTTATCTGTGTGTCCCACACACCTGGCCATGTGTGGCTTCCATTTCTGCAGTGGTACAGAATAAGAAAATCATCACGATCAAACATCATGGTACAGGCTGAGTGAGGTGGCGATGTCTATAGTGAGGATCGAGTAAGGAGAGAAGCCAGCTGAGCTCAGACAAGGGCACAGACTCTTCCAAAAAGACTCTTCCAGAAAGACAGAGCCAGATGTAAGAGGAAGTTGGTGGGAGGGACAACATTAGGAGGGTGCAGGTGGTCAGAGAGGAAGTAGAAGCCCCGTGGGCACATGGTATTGGAAGATGACAGCAAGGGATGTGAGTATGTTCAAAGCAAGAGATGTGCCCGTGAGATAGGAGAGCCTCCTGTCTGTTACATTTACAGAAGATCGCTGGCACGGATTTCTAGCTATCGGAGATTTTTCCTGATGGAGTTGTTAGATCATCTGGGAGAGAATGGGGTGAAGAAATACTAATCACATGGGGGCCCCACGTGAAGGTCTGTGGATAAAGAGAAACTGTCAAAGGGAGGGATTTAGAGAATAGGAGAGTCCTCATGATGGCCTGGTGGAAGAAGAGACCAGAGAGCCTGGAGAGCAGAAGAGAGAGAGAGAAGAGAAGGTAGGGGAGACAGAGGAAAGGGAGCGGTCCGGGCGGGGTCACCATCTTTTATAATCTCAGACATTGTTAAGCGGAGGCCCAGGAGTTACTAGGGAAGTAGGACAGTGTAGACTGAGGTGTGGTCTTTACAAAATGACCACTGGCTAAGATGGAAGCTTCACAAAAGGGCAGCTGTGGCCAACAGGAACTATGAAGAAACGTCTAGAAAGAAGAAACAGTAAACTGCATTGAGTTCTTCTGAGAGGCCAAGATGAGGGTGAAAATCACTTTGTCTCTTGTATTTAGCAGGATGGAAACTCCCCAGGGCTTGGTGACAGCACCTTCATGACTGAGTAATGGAGGGGCCCGAAGAGGACACAATCCATGGGGGGACATACTGAGCCTGGGACAGCCCTGGAGTGAATAATTGGCTGTCCTTACATACTGTGCAGACTGGGCCTGCAAGACAGCACAGCAGGTGGAATGCAGGCTCCCAAACCCGGAGACCTGTGTTCGATCCTGGGAAGCCCACGTGGTGGAAGGAGAGAACTGACTTCTGAAAGTTGTCTTCTAGTCTTCGCCCCTTTACTATTGATATGGGGTCTTTGTCTCCTGGCTGTGCTTACCAAATGATATGGGGTCCCTCCAGGGATTTTTATGTGTCCAAGTTCTTGTGTTCGGGAGTCCAAGATTGAAACCAGAACATGTGTAGAGGACTAAGGCAGTTTATTAGAGCAGAGAAAGAATGGAACTAATGGATGCGAATCTGTAGGGGGAAAGAGAGCTTCCCAGAACTCATAGACTCCAGACATGGAATCCATGAGGATGAGGGAAAGATGGAAAAGCCTGGTGTGGTTAGACTTTTCAAGCTGTGGCACACCCGCCCTTGAGCACCAGCTGAATCGATTAATCCATCACGGTGCCGGTTCTCTGAGATTTGAAACCACAGCGTTTATTGCTGAACCTGGCCCTTATTGCTAATTTCATTTCTGGGCGCCAGAAAACATTACATGGACCTGTCAGTTTCAGTATGGCCCAAGAAACATGGGGTGTGAGGGGGTGTGTGTCCAGCTGTGGGAGACCCTCACGGCCCCTGGGAGCATTTATTTGACAGAGGGGACCGAGGAGGCAAGTTCGAGGACCTTCCAGCTTCTGTCCAGCTTCTGTCTGTGCGATGGACAAGTACTGCTGGCCAGTGTGCTGATCTACACTGGCCTGGACAGAACACTGTACGCCTCGCCCCAGCTTCCCCCACACCCTTCTGACGGCAGCACATAATCTCCATCAGATAAGCTGCCAGCAGCCTAGGCTGCACCATCAGTGGACTTTGGACTTTCAGGCAGTGGCCATTCCCGAGGGCTGTGTGATGGGGTGGGGGTGGGGAGGCCTCCATTGCTCTGGCTGCTCTGAGCTGTGTCCTCCTAGACGGCTCACCCCGTCCAGCCAGCTTGCTCCAACCTGGAAAGTCCTGTTGCTCAGTCACACCAAATCATGAAGAGGGCCTCACAGGCAGACCCCAGAATGCTGCCCCTCCTACTCTGGCTGCCCGAGGCTTGGTGCTTCTCTCCAAGCAATCTTTCTGTAAATCTAGGATGGGTGCCATCTTTCTTCCGGTCCTGAGCCTTGTCATCTGTGAGCAAGACCTCGATACATGCTGTAAGTCTGTCTTCTGCTGCATCATGGGAATTTCCCCAAGGAAACCCCAGTTGTGCCCGGAGGTAGGGACAGCAAAGTCTGGGAGCTGCAGACCTGTGGAAAGGATTCTGGAGGACACACAGGAGCTAGAGAGTGCCTGTCTGCCCACACTCTACCCCACATTACCACTGTTATCGGAGTCATTCAGGGAAATTCTGAACCCTTCCTTGACTGATGTCAGAACCCCAAAGATGGACTTGGTGTTGGGGCAGGGGTCACTGGATCTCCTTCATTTGTTCCTTTTCCCGAAGTGGCCATGTTGGGTAAATCTCCTCTCTCCGCTTTTCCCTATTTCTTGTCTGTTTCATTGGCCTATTGAGCTGAGGTGGCTGAGTCAGAGTTGCAGGGCCCAGACCAACTCAGCAACTCCCTTGCAGTGAGGCAAACCAGGAGCCCCTCAACCCTGATACACCAGTCACAATCAAGAACCGAGGCTTTAGGTATTTCTATGAAGATTTATTTAGTTAAGGCAAGCCCCCAACGAGCCTGTGGAGGAAGGTCTGACTGATGTGGGATGGCCCAGCCTGTAGTAAGTGAGTCTATTCCCTGTGCAGGTGGATAGGATGGGGAGAGAGAGAGAGGGCTGGTTGACTTTGAACTGGCAAGCTACAAGCATGTTCTCTCTGTGGTCTTATCGTGGATGTGATGTGGCTAGTTCCCTTGGCTGGTAACTTTCCTGCCATAATGTATTGTAACCTAGAGAGTCATAAACTGGGATAAAACCCCTTGTTCCCCTAAATAGTTTGGGCCAAAACCCCTGAAGAGTGAGCGAGACACAGGTTTGAATATTTATCGTGTGCGAAGCAATGGCAAGCATGAGAGAGTTTTCATCTTTTAACTATGGGCATGTCAGCATATCTTGCACACCAGTTAGATATATAGGTGTCAACTTGACAATGTAAGGCTGAACTCTGTACATTTGTGAAGTGTTAGTGGTTAAGCAAGTCCTGAGCTAGGTTGCTGGAGATTGTCTGATTGATGAGAGAGGACTCCGCCCAGTGTGGGTGGGAGGGACCAATCCCTGGGCAGGCAGATAAGACTGAGGGAGCTGGTTTAAGGAAGTAGACATTCTTCAACATACTCTGGACACTCTTGCTGTGTGCGGAGTGAGGTTTTGCTTCTCTCTCAACAATCTGGGCGCATATGGTATGGCCAGTTCCCTCAGCTCCTGGTGTTAGTAAGAATGGTAAGAATAAACCTTCTTGCTCCTATAAGCTTGGCTGTGAATTTATCGGCAAAGTGCAGAGCAACTACAACAAGACTGCCTGCCCTCCTTGCAGTATACAGACCACAGTCAACGAATCAACTCAACTGGCCAAGGGAAGGCAATTGCAGCTGTGGAATGGAGGGAGAGAGTCTGATAGCTCAACCTTCTGATCTCTCTGTGAGGGTCCCTGGAGTCTTCCTGGTAGCTCGCAGTTCACAGTGTTGCATAGGACTGCTGTGGACACAGCATGACTTGTTTTCGCTCTCCAGGAACTGACAGATATAGCCGAGAAACAATCCCCCAGAACAAGAGAAGCCAGTGACTGCAGGGGCCGGACAAAGGGGATGAGGCCTGTTTGAGGCTGCGCCTGGCAGCAGGATGCTGAGGGAGTGATGCAGCTCTGGGGTCTCCATGGGGATGGATCCTGGGACAGTCTTCTTGGAGAGAAGGGGGGGTCTCCACCTCCTTCGCTTTGGACACCTCAGATGAAACTCGTGAAGCAGCTAACCTCTGGGGACACTCCTGCAGAGCTCTGTGGCAGCCCACCTGGTCCAGCTGCGTCCTCAATCAAGGGGTGCCCGCGGGGTAGCAGAGAAACAAGTGCCACTGCCTAGTGCCACGTGTCTGCCTCATGCTCCTGTCTCGGGGCCTAGGCTAGCACCTGACATAAAGTGAAAAGCTCCACATGTTTGGAGCATTTTTTTTTATAAAGTGTGAAAAATGCAAAGGAATCACAGGCAACTCCCAGGTGGCCTTTCCTGAGACAGCAGAGTCCAGGGTTCTCTGTTTCAAAGGTGCATGGTTAGTCAGTGGAGTTGGGAGTGGCTTAAATCATGCATTGCGTCTCCTGGGAGATGCTCACACCTCTGGTCCAGAATCTTCTTGGGAGGCAGGAAGGAAAGAAGTAGGACTGCTGCCTGAAACAAACGCTTTAAAAAGTTATTTATTTATTTATCTATCTAAAATTTATTTATTTGTTTATTTATTCATTTGTTTGTTTGAGAGAGAGAGAAAGAGAGAGAGAGAGAGAGAACATGCCTGCCTTGGCACACAGATGGAGGTCAGAGGACAACTCTCCCTCTATTCCATGGGCTTAAACTCAGGTCTCCAGGTTTGCAAGCAGGCACCTTATTCACTGAGTTATCACACCAGACCACTGAAGCAGGAACATTCTGAGAAAGGTCACAGCATTGTATGTTAGCTGCCCATCTCGCGTGCCCGCCAGCCGAGCCTGCAAGTCTGAGTGCACATGCACCGTGTCTAGGGCAGAGTTGGAATGCTCAGTTCTGTTTAAATGGACATCCATGCTAACTACATGTGCTGAACATCACCATCTTCGGGCCAAGAAGACTAGTATGGGGTATGATTTGATGCAATACATAATTTTTTTCTCTGTATGTTCATATATGTGCACATTCTTCTTGTATGTGCTGGTATGCATGCATGCATGTGTGTGTGTGTGTGTGTGTGTGTGTGTGTGTGTGTAAAAGATGGCATGGGTTATTATTCCTTCCTTCACCACTGTCCACCTTGAACTTTTCTCAAGACAGACCCACTGGCCTGGAACTCAGCAAGCAGGCAAGGCTGGCCAGTGAGCCCCAGAGATCCATCTGTCTACAGCCCCCGGTGCTGGGATTACCAGCATGCGTCACCACACTCAGTGTTTTACATGAGTTCTGGGGATTGTCTCAGGTCCTGCTGTGAGTGTACTGAGCACTTTAGTGTCTGAGACGTCTCCCCAGCTCCAATATCACCTGACTTTATAAATATTTCAGAACCTCTGGTGTTTCTTCCAGCCACAGTTTCATCTGTCCAAGGACATTTATGGAATATTTATGGAAGCATCTCTCTGGAGTCTGGATGCCGACTTTCCTGGCCTTCTTGAGCTCCAAGTCTTGTTAATGAATCAGAGAAAACCAGACAGTGGAGTTGGTGGCCTGCTCCACAGAGCATCTCAGTGGTCCAGAATAAGCCAGACACTTGATGTGCTACTTAAACACTCTTAGTAACCTACAGGGACAGTTATAAAAAAGGAAAAGACAAAATGTGAAAAATGAGTTTGTGTGTGTGGCATAGATGCACGTGTGTGTAGGTGAGGAGGCCAGAATAAGATGTCAGGTGTCCTGCTCTGTCACTTTCCACCTTAGTCCTTTGCGATAGGGTCTCTCACAGAACCTGAAGCCAGGAGGGACAGGAAGCTGGAGAAGGTGTTCCTGCCACTGATCCCAAGACATAGGGTAGGTGACAAGTGAGCAGGAAGTGGCTGGGCTGGCAGGTTTGGTGCTTGGGAACCCGTGGGCTCAGCTGCCCTCTAGCTGGTGCTGGTTGCCAGGCTGCTGTATGAGGAGGGTGTGGTGTTTTAAGGTCCCTGGGGAGATGCCACATAACTAGCTATCTCTAGATAAGAGTTTGTCCAGAAACCAAAGTAATGATTGTACCAGGGTTCAAATCGATGAACCAATGAGGTCATTGGGGTTACTTAAGAGAACATGGGTGAGGGTTACTTACAGGAAGGAGCCTGGGTGACCCCAAAGCAGACACATTGGAAAGTCTCATCCTTAGCATGGATGACAGCTTCCTCACGGCTGCATGGATGGAGTCCTTGCTTCAATTCACTGTCCTCAGCCTTGGTACTCTAGTGCCTTTCCAGACCTCAAGGTCTTGAGGGTGCATGTCAGAGCATGTGAGAACACATGTGAAGGTACACGCATTGTAGCCCCTCCCCAGACCTCAAGACCCATAGTGCTTGTGGGAGGCCACTTGTAATTAGGGCAAAATCACCCACTAATGTCTGGGAGGTGCTCCAGGTGAGATGGGATCCCACTCAAGGATTCAGTGGCCCTCCCCAGGACCTGTCACTGAGGGAATGTCACAGTTAGCAGGTGCCATCTTGATGGTCTCAGGCAAAGATGGCGGCTGTTTGCTCAGGAAGCAGAGGAGACGGTAACGACTCTTCTTCGTGAGGATTCAATCCACCATTGTCATCTTTGCCCAGCTCAGGATTTCTTGCGAAACAAGGAACACCCTCTGAAGAGGTAGCTGAATACCTCATCTTCAGTGAACCAGTGCCTTGAAAGACCCTCTTCCTTTCTGAATTTGTTTGCCTAGACCACAGGAGCATAGCGGGCGGGATGCAAAGCGGCCAGCAAAGCTACTTGGGCAAAACAAGAGGTCCTTGTGTGACCGCACGGGGGAAGGGCTCTAAAGCACACGCTCTCTTAATCTCCATTCATCTGAGCTAATCTTCAAATGGACAAAGCAATCAATTTAAGCAATAAATATGGCTAATTCAAAGGGCTGAATAAATGGCTGGAACCATTCCCCCAACTGGTTCCCACTGAATAATTGAAATTATGCGAGGGCATGGAAATTTTTCAACAAATAAAATATGTCTGAAAATCTATTAAAGACGTGTCTGCAAAAAATCATTTGAAAAAGCCCAGCTCAGCAATAAGAAATAAATTACATTTCCGTTCTTGCTTCTCCCTTTGGGAGAGAGCACATTACTCCCCACTTCATAGACAAAGGGAAACGGTATGTTCCTGAATAAATGTCTCGCCGAGTTCCAACCACGAAGTGTGGGCCGCTGACTAACAGCCACGTGAAGAGAGGCAGTGAATAAATCCCTCGTTGTTCTGCCATTTTGCTCTGTCTGCTGGGTTTTGGAATCAGGTGGTTTTGAGTGACAGCTTTGCTCAGAGATTTGGATCAACTGGATCAGTCTTATCAGGAACCAAATATTGCTTTTTATTCTTCAATGGTTTCGTACATGTATATCTATGTAATGAATTGTAGTCATTTTCACCCCATATAACCCTATTTCATCCCTACCCCTCCCTACCACTTGAAAACCTTCTTCCCAACAAATTTCCTTCCTATTTATGTGTGTGTGTGTGTGTGTGTGTGTGTATGTGTGTGTGTGTGTGTGTGTGTGTGTGTGTATGTGTGTGTGTGTGTGTATGTGTGTGTGTGTGTATGTGTATGTGTGTGTGTGTGTGTGTGTGTGTGTGTGTGTGTGTGTGTATGTGCGCATACATGTATGCATGTGTCTTCCCCCAGCTTTCATCAGGTTCGCCTGCATTAGCATGTTCTCGGGCAACTGATGGATCATGGATGCTCTATCAGAAGGTACACCACTGAAGCAAGGCGCCTCCCTTCCCCACACTGCTGACCCTCCACAGTGTTTCACGGAGAAGTGCTGCCTCTTGAGGTCTTCCCTCTTCCATGATGAATCAAAGACGGGTCCAGTGTTGTGCACTCAACACAGCTGTGCTCACGGGTATAGCAGCCATGTCCAGAAGATACTGATTGGTAGCACCCCACCACCCTCTGGCTCTTACATTCTGATTGCCCCTTCTTCATGCTCCCAGTATCTCAGGGCAGGTGGATGATTTCGATGGATTTAGGGCGAGCACTCTGTGGTCACTTATTCTCTACACTTTGGCCAGTTGTGAGTCTTCATATTAACCTCTGTCCCCTCTGAGAGGAAGCTTCCAGGAGGAGGACTGCACTCATCTTTGGGCACTGAGATAAGCATAGACAGTTAGTGTCTATGTCCATGTAGCAAACCCAAGGCTCAGGGAACTTTGCAGAAGATGGGTCGGTAAGAATGTAAGAGTCTGAGGGTGGGGAAGGTGCTGCCAGGCAGGATCCTAAGGGCTGCCATACCCAAGAACTCACTAGGGGTGATATCACTTCCACAAGACCTGCACAGTAGTTGTCCTGTCAACATTTCATCATGGAATGGGAAAAATCTTAAGAGACATTACACCTCCCTGAAATTACACTATTGAAGGCTAATGTCAGACAGAAGGGGAGCTTCTCTACACAATGATTTACCCACTGATAAGTCATCCATGCCCCAGCAAGTACTTGGGCACCTGCCAGTATAGACATTCCAGATGAAACCACCCCAATGGGCCACAAAGACATGAAAGTATGAGGGAGACTGACTGGAAAGGAGAAAGTAGGAAGTGGGGCAGGAGTGTGGGATGGAATTGGGTAGTAAGGAGTCAGAACACATAGATTCATTGTATTTTTGCACAAATGTGTCAAATAATAAGATACAAGAAAAATAGTGGCCTCACTGGGAAGGCCTATGATCTCACCATCCGTGGATTACTGGTAAGGTTTACAGTGCCAGGTGTGCATGAGGAATCAATAGTTTACTAAATCCATTGCTTGTGTTTTCATCTAATCCTGGACAGCATGACTCTGAGGAAGGACCTCCCAGAGCTAAGCTGGAAGTCCACCAAGAAAGTTTTGAAATACAAATTTAAAAGCATTCTGGGTAAATTCTTCCCAGTGTTAGTACTTTGCAAGTCAGTATCTGGGGTTGTCTGGCACTGTGGGTCTGTCAACATCGAGGGGACAGAGATGCAACCCTACGATGTCATCCTCAGCAGTATGAGGGGGCAAGAGAATCAGGAGTTCAAGGTCATACTTAGCTACATAGAGTGGGCTACACGAGACTCTGTTTCAAAGAAAAAAGAAAGAGAGAGAGAAAGAAAGAAAGAAAGAAAAGAAAGAAAAAAAGAAAGAGAAAGAAAGAAAGAAAAACAAAAGAAAGATGAATTGGGAGCATGAAAGGACAGAGGAAGAAAGAGGAAAGAAAAAAATTCAAAAGGATTGCATGTTAATTATAGCATACATGTGAACTATGCATAATTTTTTAAAAATAACATTTTAGTTGGAATTGCATATGGATGAGACACATCAGGGCGCCAAAATCGTTGTCAGCTTTTGGTGCTTTAGATCTTAGTATAAGTTTAGTTAAATTAAGAGTCAATTCTCATGGAGGTGTACTTAGTAATAGGCTCCCAAGAATGTGCAACAAATTATTATGAATTTAGCCACTTAGCACATATGCACTAATTTTTGTGATTTTGGAGAAAGCCACTTCCATTTCTGGGCTCTGGCTTTCTTTCTATCTCTTGCTTTCTCTGCCTCTTTCTGAGCACCAGCATGCATCTCTCTCTGCTTCTTGACTGTGGATGCCGCATGACTAGCTGCCTCGCACTGCTGCCACCTGATGCCTTTCCAGTCATGATGGACTGCGCCCTCAACCGTGAACCAAATAACCCCTTCCTGCCTGAAGTCACTTTGGTCAGGCATTTTGTCACAGCAACAAGAGTGTAATGAAAACACAAGGCAAACACTCACACCCCACCCGCTGAGCTGCATCCTCAGCCCTTCTTTCTTTCTTTGACTGCCATTTTTCTCTCTGTAACACACTCACACACTTGCATGGTTCAAGATTACAAAGATGTCAGTGGGTGGAGTGAAAAGTCTTCTCAGCCTTATCTCCCAGCTCCACACTTCCTCTCTCCAGCGTGATTATTCTTGTATCTTTAAAGATGCATTTCATGCATAAAAATGACTGTGCATAAGGATGTATTTGTATTTTTATATTTGTACTTATGCATTTTACATATTTCCTCCTCTCTTATACAATCGAGATTATCTTTGAGTTTCTTTTTGTAGAATGTATTTTATTTGTTTGAGGGAGAAAAACAGAAAGCGAGGGAGAGTAAGGAAGAGGGAGAACAGCTGACTGGATGTCATGGAATACCAGTAAAGGTCAGAGGACAACTTTCAGAAGTCGGTTCTCTCTTCCTACCACATGGGGGTCCAGGAATCAAACTCAGGTCTCCAGGTTTGCACACAGGCACCTTACTTGCTGAGCCATCTTACCTACCCATCTTTGCTTTTCCTGTCTTGCAGTATGCCACCTGGATCTTTCCACATCAGGGCATTTCTGCATTATATAAACACTTTCTCTTGACATTTGACAATATGGTTTTTCCTTTGTTCTTCCTTTAAGCATCCCCAGAATGTCAGAAGCTGGTGTGACTTGAAGAATTCTTGCTTCTTAGATTCCCAAAGGAGCAATCATGTATACATGCTTATTGTACTTGAGTCACACTACTGTCTATGTCTGTTCTTAGGAGGTATCAGAAATATATGGGAGCTCATTTTGGTATAGAATAGAACCCCTGGGTCTGGAAGAGGGTCCAAACCGTTCTCCAGTGTAACGGTTACTCTTAACTATTGTTGTGAGAGAGCACCCAAAGTCAATCAACTTAAGGGAGAAAAGGAAGTTTATTCACCTTAAAGTTCCAGAGGGGAGATACAGTCTTCCATGGTAGAAGCAGCATGGCTGGCTGGCTGAAGCAGAAGACAGGCTATGTTTTCTGAGAGGCTAGTTGCCTTCTTGGAGATTCTCTCTTCTTCCCAGTCTCCTGTTCTGTGGCTCCTTTTATCTGATCCACTACTGGGAGGTTCCAATGAGATCTGGGGAGCTTCTAATCAGATCTAGGGCTGAGCTTTGTATTATCCAGATAATCTCTTCAGGTGGTCTCAGCTGATATTGCCAGGTGTGATCTCAACTGATCTTGGTTAATGCCATGTGTGTCAAGTCGATGCCCAGGATTAACTATCACATCTAATATACTTGTTACCATGGAAAAAAATCACTGACGCTGAGCTGTATCAACTGATCTACAGGCATTTGTTTCTCTAATAGGTGGGATTCTTCATTGCTTTTTCTTTTTTCTCTTGAGGCAGACTTTCATTTAGCCCAGTGTATTACTCAGGGCTCTGTTGAGGAACAGAAAAAGGGAATCTATTGGATTCCTTTAGGAGATAAGGTCTAGGTGGTCCAGCAATGGCTGCCTGCAGCTGCTCAGTTCAGGAGCTGAATATCTCAGCAGTCCCAGTCTGTGCTGAAGCCAGGAGGGTTTCTGGAGAGTCTCAGGTCTTCAGTCACATTAGAGGGTGAAGAAGCTGGGTTCTGAAGGCAATGAAGAATGACAGCATTGGGAAAGATGAGCTGCCAGCAGATAGATAGAGATAGATAGATAGATAGATAGAGAGAGAGAGGGAGAGAGAGAGAGAGAGAGAGAGAGAGAGAGAGAGAGAGAAGAGGAGTTTTCTTCTTGTACTTTCTTCGTCTTGTCTGCTACTGGAAGGCACCACCCATATTTAGGTGGTGCCACATCAAATATCTTAATCCAAATAACGTCTTCAGGTGATCAGATGACTGATCTGTTAGTTAATCCCAGGTCCATCAAGTTGACCACCCAGAGTAACTATCACACCCCTTGAACTCCTGATCCTCCCGCTTCCACCCCCAAGAGCTGAGAGGGTATACATCACCACGCTATACTGGGGATATAACCCAGGCCTTGTTCATTCCAGGCAAGCACTTCGCTCTATCAGTGAGATTCTGGGTAAATCTTTCCAGGCCTGAGTAGAGGAAAACGCTTGGCACTGCAGGTAGTTAAGACAAGACAGCACAGTTAGAGAAAGGGCGTCTTTCTAACATGTCTTTCAGTGTAAGTTCAGATCATTTGGCTGGATATTAAATCATGAAACATGTCGGGATGGCTGATCAGTCCTTAACCATCCTGGCAGGAGGAAAGATATGCTGAGCTAGACACCCGCCCTCCTCCCTTGGGCTCTCAGCCCAGTGAGACGATGGGAAAGTTTCTCCAGGAGCTGGGCAAGGGGGAGGGGTGGGAAGAGGCTGAAACTACCTGCAGCCAGAGGAGGGAAATACCTGAGGTCTCACACTCTTCACAGCTTGTCAGACCAGCTTGCAGGAGCTAGGCATTGTGGGATAGGGAAAAGTATGGCAGAGTAGAGAGCCCATAAACCTTACTAGGACGTGATAAAGTATTTGGTAAAAACTGCTTTTTGCGTTTATTGGGAGATGGGCCAGTGACAAATCAAGTCTGCATTGGGAAAATTTTAATGATGTGGGGAATGTTATGATATATATGGCTCAGCAGGCAAACATTCTTGCCATCAAGCCTGAACACCCGAGTTCAATCCCTGGAACCCACATGGCGAAAACAACCTACTCCTGCAAGTCATCCTATATGTACATTATATATATATTATATATATATATAATATATACTATTTTTATTTATTTATTTATTTTTGGAGACAAGGTCTCCAAGGAGATTTAGCCCAGGTGAGCCTCGGACTTTCTATGTAGCAGAGGATGACTATGGACTTCTAGTCTTTCTGTCTTCACCTCCAGGGTGCTGGGTTTACAGGCATGTACCACCTGTACATAGGCAAATGCTCTACCTTTGACTGAATCCCTGATCATGGCAATGTTTTGACACTTGACATAAGATGGATGGTCTCTGACCTGGACTACAGCCAGTAGGCCAGGCAGAGAGAAAATGGCCTTGCTGAGAGGAGGTTTTCTGCTGAACCTGATGACCCAAGTCGGTGGAGCGCTCAGTGCCTGGGGGTCTTCACAGTCTACTTATGCAAGCTGAAGGCTGCTTATGGCGAGGTAGGCTTATCTCAAATGTCCTTGAGGAAGCGTCTCCTGGCAAACACAACCAGAAACACAGCAAAAAGATAAACGGCAGCAGAGCTTAGTCACCTGGCGCCTGTCTTCTGCAGTCTGCTGGTTCAAAAGGGCCCCCCTCCAGCCACTGTCAAAGGAAGAGTTTTGTCATGGTTTGAATGTGAAATGCCCTGCTCCCATGCGTTCATGTTTGAACACTCAGTCCCTAGCTGGTCTGAGAGCATTTTGAGAGAGCGTGGAACCTTTGGGTGGCGTGACCTAGCTGGAGAAAGTTGATCACTGTGGATGGGCCTTCACTTTTATATAGCCCCACCCTACTTCCTGTCCAATCTCTGCTTTTTCATGCTTGGAGATGTGCACGGTCAGCTTGCTTGCTGCCACAGCCAGAAGCTGCTCTAGCTGCCACTCCTTCCCACCATGATGGATTGTACCCTCAAACTGTGAGCCCAGGTAAATCCACCCATCAGTTGTTCCTTGTTGCTTTGGTCATGGCCATGGGGAAAGTAAGAACTACAGATCCAGAACAGAGGCCAGCAAGCGGATTGCAGACTAGAGCAGGGTTGGCAGACAGGGTGACCCGCTGGGTGTACCGGCTCGTTCCTATCGATCCTGCACAAAGACCAAAAGGTGAATGTTTGTTTTCTGCACGATTGCATGGGGTTCTCATAAAATATCATTGATCTTTGCATTTTCTCCCACAATGCCTAAACTACTTACCATCTGGCCTTTTAGAGGAAAAGGTTACTGACCTTCTAAACTGCAGTCTTGGGTATAAATCATAACTCTTAATGAGATCTCACCCACACCATGACTGTAAGTCTATGAAAGGCTAAGGAATTTAGCAAATTTTCCAGGGATCTGTATGGTAACAAATAACAGCTCCCATCCCTTGTGATACTAGCATTGGTTCTGGCCCTGCTGCTCTGCCTTGCTGAGGCTTTCCCAGAAGGGAAGGGGCCATTACAATCTCACAGGGGCCTCATCCTTCCCAGGGTAATGGTAGTCCGGATGGACCACCACACACAGAGCAGCCTGAAGGGCGAAGCCCCTGCCTACAGGGTGTGATAAGTGGTGGTCAGCCAACAATGTTACCTTCTTCTTTGCTTTCCTTTTCGCTAACTGGCTTTACTTGCTGCTATTGAGTCTTGATCCATCATTATCCTTTGTGTGACAAGTAGTGGACCATAAGAAGCTGCATGTGCTCCTGAAAGAGGGGATGGAGCATATCCCAGAGATCCTAGACAGGCAGGAACTCACAAACTGTGAGTGGGATGTCTCTCAGCAAGTCTGTAGAAAGAGAATCGCAGCCACATTTTCATCAAGACTTTTAAACGTGTGTGATGTCACTTGCATTTTGCACAAAACATGTGTATAGTTCTTAATTCATATTATAAAATTTGCTTTGTTAATTAAACCTGAAATCATTCTGTCCCCTAAAACACAAATTACTGAAGAGTTTTTTCTTTTCATGTGCTTACTTGCATACGTGTTTGCATGTGGGAATATGTACAGGTCTGTGTGCACACATGAGTGCACATGTATGTGAAAATCCAAGGGGGATATAGGGAATATCTTTGATTCCTTTTCTACCTATTATTGCGAACCTGGGTCTTTAAGACCATAGCATGTCATTAAACCTAGTCTGGCTTGCTCTGGGGATTCCCAGGTCTGTTGGACTTGCAGGTGGACTACTACACTTTCTTGGCATTTTACTGGGATCTAGGAATTCAAACTCTGTCCTTTTGCTTGAACAGCAAGCACCTTAACGCAGAGGCACCACTCCAACCTATATTAACGCATATCTGCATGTTGACTTTCATGGATCTGTGATGTGTTTTTATGGCATATAAGGTTGATATTAAAAAATCCAATTTAACTCTGGACTCCATTGCCATTTAAATTGATTCCACTGCCTTGTTGCATTTTCTCTGAAAATGCTGGTCTAATTTTCCCCCTTCAGTTAATTTTTTAACTTTATTTAATCTATCTATCTATCTATCTATCTATCTATCTATCTATCTATCTATCTATCTATCTATCTATGTGCTGTGTGTGTGTGTCAGAGGGCACTATGTATCCATGTGGAGGGCCAAAGGTGACTCCAGGAATCATCCTGGATTGCTTCTACCTCCTTTTTATCTTCATGCTGGGATTTCCCAGGCTCCACTCACCAGGACTGGAAATGCAGGCTGTAGCTCCTGGCATTTTTTTTTTTTTGTGGGACCTGGGATCCGAGCTCAGGACCTTCTGCTTGTGGGTCTTAACCCCTAAGCCCAAGTTAACTTTTTAAATACCCACCAAGTTTGAAGACTGAGAATTGAGAAGGACTGGGATTGCATCGAAACTTGAAATTCCTTGGGAAATCTGACATTTTGACAATATCTTGTTCACAAAGATAGATGTGTTGTAGATCTTCTCATCTCTGCAGGCTTCAGATCCCAACCCGTAAGTTCTCAGTACCTCTGTGCTTCTCATACGTGTCTGTGTGCTTGATTAAAACATCAAGTGTCCTTAGCTCTCTTGATAGGTATGTTCACAGCTGAGTTTTTCTTGACAAATCATTTTAGTTCTGCTTTTGTGTCATGTATAAAATCTCACATATATTGAAATATATATGTAAAAGTACATAAATATATATTTATGTGCAAGTACATGGCTATATCTATATAAGATATTCTTTTTTTCTTTCATGTATGTGTGTATATGCGGTATGTGTGTGTGTGTGTGTGTGTTTACATGTGGGTGGGTGCTCGTGAGTGCTTGTATGGTGTATACCCGAGTGTGTGTTCCTGTGAAGACCCACGGGTGATGCTGGGAATCATCCTCTATCACACCTTATCTTATTGTTGTGAGCCTGGGTCTCTAATTAAACTCAGAGCAGCCATTAGGGGTTGTCTAGCTAAACAGCTTGCTCTGGGGATTCCCAGGCTTTGACTTCCAGTGCTAGAATCACCAGCAGGCACTGCACTCACCTGGCATTTTTACATGAGATCTGGGGATCTGAACTCAGGTCCCTTTGCTTATGAGGCAAGGACTCTCACTATTGAGCCATCTCCCTAGCCTGATGCTTCAGAGCCAAACAGGAGTCTTGGTTGATGGGGCTGAAGGGCATCCTGAAGATTCCAGTCATCAGAATGAGGAGGAGAGGGAGCAGAGCTGGCCGAAGCCAAGGGGACAGTGTAGGATGGTGCTGTCTGAAGTCACAGATGCACCCAGGTCTGTGTGAGGACCCACATGGCACACCCAGAAAGCAGCAGTAACAGGTAAACCCTGTCTCAAGACTCCTGGGACTGCAGAAACCCAGGCTGACCCTTTCCTAGTGTCCACACAAGCCATGAGAAGATGCCCAGTGTGTGGCCAGAGGGGACCACAGATATCCAGAAAGACCCCACCTGTACTAGTTATTCTTTTCTGTTGCTGTAAGAGCACACCCAAAGTCAAGCAACTTAAGGGAGAAAAGGAGATTTATTCAGCTATGGTTTTTTATGCAGTTTTTTATGCAGATGTGACATGGCTGGCTGGCGGAAGCTGGAGGTGGGCTATGTCACACCCATCTTTGAGGCTGAGAGCTGCAAAATGCCTTGCTGCAAAGCAGACTTCTCTGGAAGTAGGGTGGGACTAATCCACTCAAGGCCCACCCTCTGTGACAGCCTTCCTTCAGCAAGGCTCCACCTCTCAAAAGTACCATGACTTTCCCAAACACATAAGACTATGGGGAATGCATTTCAAACCATGACACCCACCATGCCTTCTCAGCCCATTGGCTTGTTAGGAATGTCTTTGAGAGACGGTCCACAGTTTCTATCACAGGCAGATGTGAGGTTAAAGTGCAGTGGAGAGAGGCCATTAGAACAATGTCTGGACAACTAACAACCCAGTTCTGACCTCTGCAAACAGAAGGTTTTTCAGAGCAGGAGACAGAGCTGGGGAGATGGTTCAGCCAGCAAAGAACATGCTTGCTTCACAAGCTATTGTGAAGACCCATAACCCATGCAGAAAGCTGGGCTGGCGGTACAGGCTTATGATTCCAGCAGTGGGGATATGGGCGGTGGAGACAAGCACATCCCTGGAGCTCTTGGGCCGGCTACCCTAACCTACATGGGGAAGATCCAGGTGAATGAATGGTCCTTTAAAAAGCATGGGGTTTCCCAAGGAACACCTGACGTTGGCTTCTGAGCAGCACTCTTCAAGTAGCCTGTCCCCAAAGGCTCACAGGTAGTGTCTGCCCCTCACTGAAGCCCTTCAATATTCCTTCAAAATGTGGCTCATATCAGTCATGGCTACACTGTGGAACCACTCTCCAAGGTGGGTCCATTTGAAATGACAATCAGTTCCAGTTAGCACAGAGGCCAGGAACCTCATCCAGGGAAAGGATGTGAGGGGAGGTGGGTGAGGGCAAGTGGGTGAGGGGAGGTGGGGAAGGGGAGTAAGAGGAGCTGAAATGCGAGGAAGGAAGAGGCGCACAAATGGTCCAGAATGTTCTAAACTTTCCTAAACGATACAGTCTATCTGTATAGTGCTCATCATCTGTTTTGTCTACCGCCATGACGGGCTTCGTATCCCGTCATTAGCAAAGCCACCTTGGTTGAGGGTCACCCTGAGGCCACACCCCCACGAAGGCTGGTGGAACGGCTTTGTTCTTGCCTTCTGCCTCTCAGCAAGGAAACACATGGATCACACGCCATTAAAATGCCAGTTTCCACTCTTTCCACACCATTAGTAGCAAATATATATCATTACAGGAAGTGAGTTGCAATGGAAAAATATGGTAATTCGCCTTGTCAGGTCGCCGTTGACAGTGCGTGTCTGAGCTGTCCCCAGAGATCTTCTGTTCAGTGAAAAGACTTTTCCCCGAAAAGTTTTCATAAATATTCTGCATGAGAGGAAAAACTTATCATTCTGCATAGAGAGGAATGTTGAGAGCAAATGTATTGGTAGCTTGCGTCTCAGAAGTTTCACAAGTATTGCGTGCACACATGAATATGTGTGTGCGTGTATGCGTGTGTGCGTGTGCGTGTGTGTGTGTGTGTGTGTGTGTGTATACAAGAGAGTACCCGAGTGTGTATGTGCCTATAGACTGTAGAGGACTCAAAAGTGATACCAGAAATCATCTTGGATTATTCTACCTCATTATTGCTTTGTTTTGGGGTTTCCCAGGTTTTATCTTCTAGGGCCAAAATTGTAGACTGCTGCTATTTTTTTACATGGTATCTGGGGATCTGAACTCAGGTCCTTACACTTTCAAGGCAAAGGCTTTAACCCCTAAGTCATCTCTCCAACCCCTTCTTGAGTATTTTCGATCTATGGCTGGGAGAATTTTTCTTACCAGCTGAGTAAGTATAAAGGAAACTGAAATGTCGCAAACACTATATTTTCTTTATATTTTTCTTCTCTCTTCTTGGCTCTTCCCACACTCCATGTCTTGATTCTGGTGCTAGGGAGAGCATCAAATAGGACTTCAATTTTCTGTCTTTCATGATAGGTTGACGTGTTGTGGCTTTGCTGATCACAGAGAAACTGCCCTCTCAGAGTTATGCTGTGACTGTTGCACTTAGGAACTAGAATTAGCTGTAGTGACCTGCAGATCTCCCTGAGATCCAGCATGATTGGGAGAGGAGCCCATGAGGTCCCACCCTTAGTCGTGGAGCTACTATCATATGGATGAGTTCCTGGGGAGGCCGCATCACTTTCATCAGTGATATAGCCACAAGCAAATTGCCCAGGCTACAGTTAAAAACAACCCCATGCAGGCAACTCTAACTAAACTTAGTCATAAAAAAATGCAGGAGAGCAGGAGGGGGACTTAACTCGAAAGAAGAAGGCATTCAGAGGGAGGGTGCAGGATTTTGTTTTGATCCATGATTTGAGAAATATTCTGCTGTTCACACCATCTCTTACCCATGATCTGTTCATCATGGTTTGATTCCCGAATTTTCAGAGCTCACGGCTAGCAAGTCTGAGTTGGAACTCTGTGGTTGGACTGACATGTTCACCTATCTTCTGTTAGAGAATGAATGCAGAAACATGACCTAATACAGCCTCTGTGTTGTCAATTCCTGCTGTATAAAATGAGAGTAATCAACTAGTCCTCCCTAGAGCGCTGCTTGAAGGACAATATTTGCATTTTGAGAGATGGACTTGGGAACAGGGGAAGGTTCCATCCTGCAGCCTGACCTGTAACTGGTACCATAGAAAGAAATCTACTGCAGACTGAGATGCATCTGTGTGCAGAGGAAAGGCTCCAGGCTACAGCAGCCTGAGACACATCTGCGTACAAAGAGAAGGCTCTAGGCTATGTCTGAAATACACCTGGGAACAGGGGAAGGCTCCAGGCTGTAGCCATGGAATAAGGGCTTGGTATTCAAGTCCCAGCTTCACTATATGAACTTTGAGGATTCCTCTAATGCCTTCGCTTCAGATGCTGTATAGTCTGAGCAACTCTCCTTTGATTCAAGGTTGGTGAGAGTTGACCTGACACATTAAAAACAAACAACTCTGCTGAAAGCAGAAAACACTGTTAAAAATAACTGATGTTCTACCTTTGGGCTATTTGGAGCTGAAAGGCTGATATTAGTCTGAAGGATAGCACACCCCAAAATTTAGCATTCTGCTCCTGGTACTGCTCCGTATCTTTTGAGAAATGCATCCTTGGGGTCCTTTAGGACAACATCATGTTCAACTGGAAAGCTTTTCCTAATCATGTCAGGAAATCAGTGCATTTAGCATCTGATGGACTCTGCATGTGGGAAGCACTTCCTTTGGGCTATGGATGTGTCATGATAATTGAGGCGCAAGTCTTCATTTGGGGGAGTCTTCATCCACTATGAGAAATGAATAGGCCCAGATGGTTCAAGGTAGACTGGTGTACAATGGTTAGTGAAGGGGTGAACCTCTTCATGGTCACCTCCTGTCTCCTCCCCACTCAGTTTATGGGGAAGGTCTCTTGTGTATTCTGATAATGAGAGATAATGTTACTATTGAGTAGGCTGAAGCTGGGGCTCTGGATTCAGATTGTTTGGTGCAAAGTTCAGTTCTGTGTGAACTTGAGCAATCTGTTGAACCTCTCTGAGCCATATGCATCAGTTATTCTCTCATTATGGTGATAAAATACCTTGAAGAAGAAAATCAAAGAAGGACTTCATTTTTTCCCTTACTACTGTGAGACAGCACTCAGACACAAGCAATTTAAGGGAGAAATGGTGGTTTGTTTGGTTTACAGTTCCAGAGTGATTAGAGCCATTATGATGGGAGTCACATAGCTGAAGTCATGAAGAGATGGAAACTGGAGGCAGGTTCAAGACGGCACAGCTATCAGAAGGCAGAGAAAGCAACCGCAAACAGGACCAAGTTGTTAAACCTCAAGGCCTGGCCCCTTTGATATGCCTTCTTCCAGCAAGGCTTTAATTTTAAAGGTACCCAAAACTTTCAAAATAATAACCCCAGCTAAAGATACAGATACACGAGCCTGTGAGTGTTGGCTTACGTTTAGACCATGACGAAAGTTTATTCTGGCGGACAGTTTGAAGGCACAGTCCATCATGGCGGGGAAGGCATGGTGGCAGGAGCGTGAGGCAGCTCGTCACGTGACATCCACAGTCAGGAAGCAGAGAGATGAATGCTGGTGCTCAGCTCGCTTTCTCCTGTTTATTCAGTCCAGAACCCCAGGCCAGGGGATGGTGCTGCCCGTATTCAGGGTGGGTTTCCTGCCTCAGTGAGCCCAGTGTAGAAACTTCCTCAGAGACATGTCCAATGGCTTGTCTCCATGGTGATTCTAGATCCTGTCAAGTTGATGACATTAACCATCATCTCATGTTTCCTTGTTTGTGCAATGAAGTAATAGTATCTATGAAGGGGACTGGGTGAAGAAGAAGAGTTTCCTTTTGCCTAATTGCTTTCACATCGACTGACAAGTTCATCTTCCCTGCCGCCACCATGTTTCCCCAACATTAGAGCGCAGATTCCTTAGTGTTCCAATGTGGAATGGTGACCAGCAGCTCTCCAGAAATTCTCCAGGCTTTCAGCACCAGTGCAACACTGCTGATGCAATCAGCAGTGGACTGATCAGCGACCAACAGCTGTGGTTGGACAACATAGACCTTATCTTATAAACCAATCTAATACATCTTTTCATATACATTCATTCTATCCATTCTGTCCCTCCACAAATTCTTAATACAGAATTTGTATTAAGATAGACTGTGCCTGGAATTTTGAGCCAGTTAATTGCTTCACTCCACGAAATGGCTTAAGACAGGCATTTTTTTTACAGTAATGTGGAAGGAAGCTAAAATAAGCATCTTTTCATTAAGGGTGTCTGACTTGGAGTGGACATCACATAGTAGGTGAGTTTAAGGCAGGGATTTAATGAACCCAAGTCTCTGATCCCAGGGTGGAGAGCTGCAGAGACCAATTCTATTGTGTGCAATTCTTTCCAAGGTAGAGCTCACAGACGGTGGAATTTGTGGAAGAAATTTTGCCGTGAGACAGTGCCTACAGCGTCCCAACCCAATTCTACAACAAGAAAACCAAGGGCACCCTAATAAAATGGGGTGTTTCTCCTGAAAGACTAGAGGAAGATGACACCAGTTAGAGATCTGACTCACACAGTGGTCTATAGCTCAAGGCTGGAAGCTGCTAACTAGGGGGTTAGGACATAGTTGTATTAAGCACAGTTTAGAACTGGGCTTGTTTCTTCTGTGGAGCCATTCTACCTTACTTTGGGTTTAGCATGAACATGTCAAATTTCTGTCACATTCATCTACTTCTGTGTGTGTGTGTAACAGAATGTGTGAGTTGTAGAAGCTCAAGGATGACATTAGGAATCATCCTAGATAGCTCCAGGGCTGGTATTGTAAGCAGCTGCAATATACACTCAGCATTTTTACATCAGAACTAAGGTCCTTTGCTTTCAAGGTAAAGGCTTTAGGCTCTGAACAGAGCATCTCCTCAATCTCATAGTATTCTATCACTAATGTCCTAAACTGATCATTTATTATCCTTTATTTTGGTTGGGGGATTAAAACTACTTCTTTTCCTGCATGCAATTCCTTACTCTTCCATCTCTATGTATACACATAAATGTGCACACAAGTGTGTGTGTGTGTGTGTGTGTGTGTGTGTGTGTGTAGAATTCAAGCTCAGGTTTTCATGCTTATGCAACAAAGTACTTTACCTACTGAGTTACCTCCCCAGTCCCTTACTCTCACACATCCAAAGAGCTAATGATGAAGCTATCTTGCACAGATCTTATCCTGTTACCTCAACTAAAAGCTTCTTACCTCAACCCAGCTTCTTAAGATCTAACCCTTAGTATTTTAATTTCCTCCCCAGAGAGTTCTCATGATGTCTTGGGTCCCTCAGCTCAATATTAAGTCCCACTTCCTTGTTCTTGACATATCATATTCTCTTACTAGGGTATTTCTATCCTGCTCATCTCTTGGAGCTAACCCTGGTGCTGAATTCCTGTGATGCTCTTGCTAATTAATCACGTTATCTATATGTCAATGCCATGTTCACAACTCGCTTTATGCACCATCCTTGCTTTGTGCTGTGGAGGATAATTAGGTTGCAGAAACAGAAACTAGCTTTATAGAAAGCTAAGCTAACTTTTGTTAGCTTAAACAAAAACAGCAAAAAGATGACTTTGGTAAGGACACCCATGATGTCAGAAGCCCCCTGCATCAGAGTCACAAACCAGTCAGTGTGTATGTGAAACCAAGTTCTTCTCTGGTTGGTGTGTTATGGTTTGAATGTGAGCTGTCCCTCACAGGCTCATGTGTTTGAATCTTAGCTGTTAATGTATGGGAAAGTCATGGTGCCTTTGGGAGGTAGAGCCTTGCTGGAGGAAGACATGTCACAGAGGGTGGGCCTTGAAGTTGTTTAGCCCTGCTCTGGTTCTGCTAGTAGTCTACTTAGTAGTCTGCAGTTAGCTCGGCCTCCACCATGATGTCTGCAGTGATCTGAGTTACCTCCAGCTTCTGCCACCTGCCATATCTTTTGCTATGAGATTCTCACCTTAAAGGACTATGTCTCTCCTTTGGAACCATAAGCCAAATAAATCTCCCTTTGTCCCCTTAAGTAGCTTGAGTTTGAATTTTCTAGTCATGTCTACCTCAAGGCATCTTTCAGACTGTTCTTCCTCATCTTTATATTGAAGACCTGACCGAGTCTTCTGTCATGGCTTGAATGCGAATTGTGCCCCCAGCTCATGTGTTTGCACACTTAGTTCTGAGCTGGCGGTGCTGTTTGTGAAGGCAGTGGGGCTGCTAAGAGGTGGAACCCCGGAGAAAACCTGTCACTGAGGATGTGCCCACTATGCCTGGCTATTTATGTGGTGCTAGAATTCAAGCTCAGGTTTTCACGCTTATGCAACAAGCACTTTACCCACTGAGTTACCTCGCCAGTCCCTTATAGCAACAGGAAGAGTCACTGAGATAGTGTGTTACCCCAACCTGTCTCCTCCTACAGAGTGACTCTGCCCGTACCTCTGTTCTTCAAGGTAAAAAGAAGGTAAAAGGAGTGTCCACCCTTTTAGCTATAGAGTGAGTTTCAGTCCAACCCCCCCATTCCCAGGGAAGTAACATATGTCTCATATCAAGGGTAGTGTCCTTTGTCCCTGCAAGTTGGTCATGGCAGGCAAGTGGTGTTGCCCTAGAGACTCGGCTGGTGGGGACTATCTGGTGAGGTGGAGTTTCCAAAGGTAGAGAAGCAGGCCATTAGGAAAGTTAGGTACACTGTTCTGAAAAGTCCCCACTAGAGTCTCCCTTGCATTATGAGGAGCCCAAGGTGATAACTTAGACCTCCTCCTTCATTTCTTTCCTTTACTGCCAAGTCTCATCTTCCCAAAGCTTAAACATGGTGAACAGTGTCTTAATACTAGGTAAGATGGGGTGGGCTTGTTAAGTCTCCTGAATCTAAATCTGTGAGAAGTCAGCTGTTAGGCATCATTCTCTTGTCTCAGATTTTCAGTGATGATTCCAAAGTTTGAGAGCAAATTGATCCTGGTCAGGTGATGGGAAAACTGATTCAAGAAGGAGTCAGTTAGATAAATGTTGTCAGGCCTCAGGTTGCAGTCAGGCTGAGATAAAAGTTAAAGTAGTAGTGATAAGCAAGTTTCATCCCCTGGAAGTTTTCTGCTTTTGAAACTCAATTCACTTCTGAGAATCAGCCACAGAATGGTTAGGCAGTCATTTCTGAGAAAAGTGATTTCTGAGAAAAGAAAACTTAGACTGTGCTAAAGCTTATGCTGTACCCAGAACTAAAATACTGTAAGATAACAGCTTAACCTGTACTAGGGACTCAGAATTTGGAGTATGGACTTCTCTGGGTCTGCTGGCTAATAAACTTAAGTTCTCCTACTTTCTGAGTGTTGCTTGGTGCTTTCTGATAGATGTGTATCCAGTCTTGTGCTAGCCTTGGGAAAACTACAAAAAAGGCTCAGTAGCCCATCAGTCAGTTTCCTCAACCATGATGAGGAGTTGGAAGAGGAGTTGGAGGGTGTTTTGGGGGGACATGAGAAGGGTCTTCTCATGGTTGGAAATGTGAGTTAGACCCCATAGACTTACATGTTTGAATCTTTAGTTGTTTAGGAAGTTCATGGCACCTTTAAGAGGTATAGTCTTGCTGGAAGAAGGCAATCATGGAGTGTGGGCCTTGAGGTGGATGAGCTCCTACCCTCCTCTCTGCTCTTGCAGCTGGCACTTTTGCAGCTCTCAGCCTCCATAAGGGATGTGATTTAGACTGCCTCCAGCTTGTGCCAGCCAGCTATGCCTTTTCCACCATAATGGACTATATGTCACCTCTGTAACTGTAAGCTGAATAAATCTCTTTCTGTCCCTTAGGTTGCTTGACTTTAGGTGTTGTCTCATAGCAACAGAGAAAGAGTAATTGATACAAAAATTGGTATCAGAGAAGCAGGGTGTTGCTGTGAGACCAGGAGCCTGGGACCAAAAAGTTTTTGTGAAGTTGAGAGAAGTTGGTACTGAGTAGAGAAGTATGGCCATCCCTGTGATATGGCTTGTGGAACTGTTTGTTGAGAGCAATATAGAGAACTTTGGGACTTAATGCTGGGAAAGCGTTTGTGTCTTAGAAACAGAGCCAAAAGGACCATTCTAATGAGAGCTTGGAAGAGATTGATATTGTTAGAGATGTAGACAGTGGAAGTCCAGCTTGTGATGGTCCGGTGGTGAAAGCTAGACTAGGGGAAAATGGAGTGATATTTTGGCAGAGAGTTTGATCAAGTTTTGCTCTCATCTCATAAAATTTATTGAAGTTAAGTTCCAGTGTTTGATAGAAGAAGTTTCAAGGCAATGTAGTTTTGACAGTGTGGCATGGCTGATTTTTAGTGCTCTTGTTCAGAGTTATAAAGAAAAAGAGCAAGGAATCAGGCAGAGACAAAAACTGCAAAGCTTGAGAAAAGATGTGAGAGCTCTTTTAAAGAGACTGCAGGCAGCAAAATGGTGGCTGTTTTTAAAGAGATTAGCTCAAGTAGTGAACCAAAGTCTGCTGTTCATTTGAATAACAGAGGAGACTGCCCCCAAGGGCAATATCCTCAGGGAAGGCTTCCACCTATAAGAATGCAGATTCTTTGGAAGGGAAAACCTAAAGGGCAAATTCCAAAGGAAAGGTCTATTACTCCTCTGAAGGAACTGCCCAAGAGAGACAGAGATTCTTTCCAGCATCAGTGCAGAGAAGCTGAACCAGGGGGCAAATTTCTAGCAGGAGGTTATAGCAGAACTTGGTCCTGGTTTCAGAGGCATCATAAATGCAAGAGAGAGGAGATTATGGATCCCTCCTCCGAGGTTTCAGAAAATGGCAGAAGTCAAGCAGTGTGTGGCAGGAAGCCTATAAAGAAAGAAGGGCATTTTTGTGCAGTAGAGTTAAAGCCTGGTTCTTCATTAAGAAGTGAAGTTGCTAGAGATGCCAGGAAAAATATGGGACACCTGACAAGGAGAGCTGTAATTCTTGGGAGGAGTCAGCCCAAGAGAGTGATGTGCTCTATGGGCAGCTTCATTGAAGTGGTGGAACTGAAGCCTTTTGGAATTCAGATGATTCCAACAGGAAGTTCATCTGTTGAATTTGAAGTCACAGGATTTAGAGTTTGTACTTTTGGGTTTTGGTCTTATTATTGACCAATTTTTTCCTGGATATGGCCCCATTCCTCTATTTTGGAATGGGAATGTTTATTCTATGTCATTATATGTTGGAAATATGTAACTTGTCTTTTGATTTTTACAAGAATTTTTGGACTTTGGATTTTTGGACTGTATTGGGACTACTGATGCAGTCTATGAGGATTTGAAAAGTTGGACTGAATATGGTTTGCATAATGAGATGATAATGAGCCTATGGGGGCCACAGGTGGAATGTCATAGTTTGAAATATGAGTTGTTCCCTGCAGGCTCGTGCATATGAATCTTTAGTTGTTTCAGAAGGTCCTTGCTGGAGGAATACAGTCACAGGGGGTGGGCCTTGAGGTGGATGAGCCCCAGCCTACTTCCAGGAGAGGTCTGCTGTAGCAGCTGGCAGTTTTGCAGCTTTCAGCCTTCTTGATGGATGTGACTTATAACACCTCTAGCTTCTGCCAGCCAGCCATACTTTTTCCACTATGAAAAACTGTGTTTCCCTTCTGGAAAGGTAATAAACCTCCATTTTCTCCCCTTAAGTTGTTTGAGTTTGAGATACCACTCAAACTCAAACAACTTAAGGGGAGAAACAGAGAAGAGTAACCAGTATAGTTCTGGATGGCTCCCTCATTTCTATATGAAACCAGAGGGGAAGAAGGAGGACTCAAAAGAAGAAAGAAAGAAAGAAAGAAAGAAAGAAAGAAAGAAAGAAAGAAAGAAAGAAAGAAAGAAAGAAAGAAAGAAAGAAAGAAAGAAAGAAAGAAAGAAAGAAAGAAGAAAGAAAGAAAGAAAGAAAGAAACCCCTACCAAACTACTCAGAAAGGCAAGGCTGGCCACATCCTTGGAATTTGAAAGACTCAGAGATTGGTGCTTGGTTCTTGCCTGAGGTGAATAAAGACAGAGGGTCAAGATGGTGAGTGGCCTGGGAGACAGGCAAAATAGTGATGTGGCTGTGTTGAGTGGGTTGAGAATCTTCCCATGGAGGGGGTTGGAGATGGGGACCAAGGAGTATGTTTTCTGGGAAGAGGTGAATCAAATAAGAGGGACTGGGCTTGGGTGCATCTCTGATGAGTCCTGCCTCATGACCCACCTGAGGGTTGAGACAACCCTTATCTGTGAAATGAATTCTTAAAGACCATGAGGAGAAGTCTTGCTTCAAGCAGGAGGACAGGAGTTCAGAATAACTAATGTCCTGAAACCGTTAGTGAGACGCATTCCACTTCAAACATCTGTATTGGTCAGAAAGGGTCTTGGTGGAGGTCAGAAAGTGGTGGGGAGCTTTTAAGTGAGCTGGAATTTTGATGTTCATTTGCCCTGTGTTGTACTTGTGTAGTTGTGAGACTTGACTGCGCTAATGTTCCAATGATGTCGTCATTGGACATTTTCATCTCTTGATGTGATCCAATCAAGGGGAACCGACACAGATCTTCAGACAAAGGAGCTGTGGAAAGACTAGAGAGATGGCTTAGTGGAGAGCACTGGCCTTGGTGGGATGACGGTCCTTTCATAACAAAGAAGAATCTCTGTAGCATAGTGAGTGTGCAGGTATAGCCTGATCACACCTGTGGAATGTGTAGTCACCCATTGGGACACACAGTGTAGTGGAACACCTTCCCAGGAGAGATGCCGCATAATTGTCTGTCTACCACACATAGGGATTCCACTCATGACTTGCTCATAGGAGAGTTTCCTGCAGACCGATTGGCTGGCAGGAGATTCTTCTCTTCCAGCATTGTTTACTGCTTTTCCTTACTTTGGAGAGAACTCCCAGCTCTGAACCTTGTTAGTTTTAGGAACCTCCTGAGTGTAAAAAGTTGTTCAGTTGCTGAGCGCTCTTCCATTATGGGATGTTTCAAATTGATACCCAACATCCTTCTTAGGTTAGACTTGAGATAAAGTCTAAAAAGGCATTACAGTGTTCCCAGAGGAGAAACGCCACAATACAAAGGGACTGAAGTGCAAAGGGAGAATAGCGTGTGTGTGTGCACGTGCGCGTGTGGCTGGCTAACAAAACTGGCTAACAAAGCCCCACTGCTCTTGGGACTCAAACTGCTTCACACAATAAAGTCTCTGATGTCCAGAGATCCCTGTGACTTTTTAAAATGTGATCTCCAGAACTCATAAAAAATAATCCAGGTGGATGACGTGTGCTTGTAATGTCTACACTGGGTAGATGGAGACAGGTAGATACCTGGAACTGTCTGGTCAGTTTTCATTCATAGTCCACATGATGCGTTCCAAGAGACCCTGTCTCATAAAACAAGGTGGATGGTATCTGAGGAATGATATCACACATGCGCCTGCACACACACCTGACCCTCTCCCACCTGGACGAGAGGTAGTAAAGAATATGATTTAGCTTTATTTACAAGGTTGAGAAAAAACACAATTGTTTGCTTGCTTCCTATTAGGCCTAAATAAATTTGATCAACAGTCTTAGAGTTCAAAAGAAAGAAAGACACCCCCCACACACACATCAAGGGGGGGCGTTTAGAGAAAGCATCTTGGAACTGAAAGGGCTTTAACGTCTTAAAGGTGAAGCTGGATGCTCAGAGAGATGCCTGGCCTTGTTCTTTCCTATGATTCACTTATTAAAAAATTCATTTTCTGCACTCCTGGGTCCCAGGAAGTGCTAAGGATCCCAACACCAGTCAAGCTGGGTTGGAGCAAATGGACTGTGCAAATCTTCTGCGATTCACCGGCCTTTGGGCAAAAGCCAGTTCCACAGAGGCTTGGGGGAGGGGGGCAGACAGTGATATCATTCCAAGGCTCAGTTTGCATTGCCAAGTGATGTGTGGAGGCAGAGGGTATTCAGGGGAGACTATGGGGAGAGATGGGTACCCGAGATGGCATCTTTATTCAATGATGTCGTGTTTGTTCAATGTAGTTTCCGAGTTTGGCCAATCCTTTGCAGAGCATGATTCTTCTAGACATTTGCACTTATAATCTGACTTGGTTTGTGGAAAGAAGGATAGTGTGAGAACAGATTTTGTTCTTCTGCCTGGCTTGTTTATATGTAGGTCAGAGACCAAGCTCTGGGCTTGGGAGGAGGCATCTGTCCTCCATCTCCACCAGGGTGACGTTCTCTCGAGAAAATCACATGTGACTTCTTATCGATGTCTGTCACAACTTGTGGTAGATGGAAAATGGACATAGACACGGGTGAAACCCTGGTTGGAAGGTGTTGGGGACATTTTCCTAGGGGAGATACCACTGACTGACCAAAGTAACGACTGTATCAAAGTCCAACTTGACAAATCAATGAGTTTATTGGATTACTGGCCAGAGCAGGGACGACTCAAAGGCAGCTACATCACCAGAAAGCCCACCCCAGCCTGGGTGAGACTCATGGAAGCTTCACCCTGGAGCTTTCTGCTGTAGGAATTGTTCCTGGGAGAGTCTCCTCCAGACTGCAGGACTGCTCAGAGTCTCCCCCAGACTGCTCAGAGTTTCCTTCAGATTACTTGTCTGATTAAAGAACCTCCTCCCCCAGCAATTGTTTACAGTCTTCTTTACTTTGAGAAGACCAGGGGCAAAGGCCAAGATGGCATTGCTGTGCCCAGGAGAAATGCCATATGGCAGAAGGGAAGTCCACGGTCCATGAAACCCAAACTCCAAGGATCATTTTGCTAGCAATGCTTTCCACAGCACACTTTAGTGACCCGTGGAAACACAAACAAAATCACGGAGCAAGAGGCAGCAGCTACAGTTTTAGATTCTAACTGAGTTTTCCACAGGAAGCAGGCGAGTTCTTGTTTTCTGGCGAGCAGACATCAGAGCTATGGACCAAGCTCTTCCTCTTGCACACAGCAGAGTGGCGGTCCGAGGTAGGGACAGTTCTCTCCTCCGCTCTCACCACCATGTACCAAGCCATGTTAATCCCATGTTGCTCAGAAGAGCAGAACTTTTATAACTGACAGATTGGATTTAGGGTGCTGTCAGGGGATGGAGGAGCACCTCAATCTTACTCTTAGTATCTTTCAACAGTTTGGCTAATCTGTCTCTGTGGGATTCTCTCAATGTCTTATCTAGGGATTTTTGTCTCATGGGGTCTATGAATGAAAAAATGAAGAAATGAAAATTTCATTTATTTATTTCCTTATTGTTCAGTGTGTGTGTGTGTGTGTGTGTGTGTGTGTGTGTGTACATGTACATGCATGGCACATGTATGGTCACACTTTGGAGTTGGTTCTCTCCTTCCACCTTCTTGAGGGAGGGTCCCCCTTATTTCTGCTGTTCAATATACTCCATATGCACTCAATACACTAATACACTCCAGGCTCAGTGGCCTGCACACTCAAGCAGATCCTCCTGTCTCTGTCTCCATCTCTCCGCATGAGTGCTGGGATTACAGGTTCAAGTCACACCTGGCTTCTTATGTGCCATCTGGGGACTGGAGCTTGTGAAGCAAGTGCCTTCCACTGAGCCATCTCTCTGGTGCCCTGAAATTTCATTAAAAAAATTTGTTTTTTACTTTTTTTTTTAAATTCAATTGTGTGTGTATGCGCACGTATGTGTGTATGTGTGCAGAACCACGAGCGAATTCGGGAACCACCATGGACCGCCTCCATCTCCTCCTTGTTTACTCTGCCCCGGGATTCACAGGCTCCACTCTACCAGGACCAGAAGCGCAGGCCACCCCCGCTTCTGCCTCGTGTCTATGCGTGGAGTCTAGGATCTGAACTCAGGACCTTCCGCCTGCAAGGCTTAATCCCTGAGCCACCTCTCCAGCCCCCTGAAATTTCATTTTAACTCACTTATTTTTGCCTGTAGACTCAGTCTTAGGTGCTAGTAACCATAAAAATATTGTTTTAGGGCTAGAGAGATGGCTAGGAGTTAAGAGTCTGCTTTGCAAGCAGAAGGACTTGATTTCCGATTCTAGATCCCACGTAAAAAACACCAGGGGGAAATGGTGACGGCCTGCATTTGCGACCTTGGTAAGTAGAGCCTGGGAAATCCTGGATGGAGGCAAAAATGAGGTAGAAATAATCCCAGCATGATTCTGGAAGTCACCCTTGGTCTCCACAAGGACACATAGAGCCCTCTGATACACACACACACACACACACACACACACACACACACACGTGCGTGCACACATAAATATTGTTTTAGACAAAATTAGATTAACAGAAAATCAATGTTATATCAAGGAAATTTAACTGTCCAATTCCCTCTCTTCCTTTGCTCCTCTGTCCCCTTTCCCTCCCTTTACTTTCCCCTCCCTCTCTCTTCCCTCTCTCCTTTCTCTCTCCTTCTTTTCCTCCTTTCTGTCTCTTTTCTTTCCATCCGGTGCTCCTTTCTTCCTTTCCTTCTGCCTCCCTTCCTTTGTGTCTCCCTTCTATTTAAACCTAACCCTCATGTCAGGATACTGAAAATGGACTTGGGAGTCTCTGCACCTTTCTGTTCCTTTCTCCAAATCTCCTTTCTCTGATTTTCACTTATTTGTCCCTTTAATTGGCCTATTGAGAACGGGCTGGTTAGAGCCTCCGACTGCTTCAGCAGCAGCGTGGTGAGGCTCAGGAAGCATCAGGGACCAATGCCTTACGCTCCCCGAGGCCTTACACTGCTCCTCAAAAGGCAAAGTCTCAGCACGGCCTGTCACCCAGATTGCTGGAGGCACAATTATACATTCTATACCAGCCCTGGAAACTTACGGAGATCCTGTGCCCAAAGAAAAAGGTTCGGCTCCTCATCGTGTTCTGTGTCCAAGACAGCAGGTGCCCACAGCATGGATGGGTAAACCTGCTGGGGGAGGGGGTCACAGATGCCAGGAAGGAGGGGCTGCAGAAGGATGCTGCTCTTCCTTTCCTCCCACTGCCATGGAGGCTGAGGGTCGTGTCCTGGCCCCTCTATGAACTCTGTTGGTCAGTGAGATGGAGGTCAGAGGCCAGCCTCGGGTGTCATTCTTCATGTGTCTTCTGCCTTGTGTGAGACAGAGTCTCCCACTGACCTGCAGCTTCACGAAGAGGAGCAGCAGCTCAGGCAGCCCCCAAGGGTCTGTCCATCTCTGCCTCCCACCTCATGATCTCTGGAATCACAAGCCTGTGCCACAGTTCCTGGCTTTTATTTGGGTTCCGGGATCCTGGTGTGGGTCTTATGCTCTTGGGGCAAGTGTTTTACTGCCTGTGCCAGCTCTTGAGCATAACTTTGATGAGTGAGTTATTGTGGCATTAACTCTGACACACACATGCATGGACATACAAACATGCCCACAATCCACATACATGTACACATGTGTGTATGCATACATATATGCACACTCATACATTCACACAGATCACATACAAGCACACACACACACACATACATACACACACACACACACACACACACACACACACACACACACACACACACAGCAGGGTGGGATGGAAGAAGTGCATGCCAACCCATCCCAATTGACTTCCTTCATGGCCCCATCTTTCTCTCTGCCCCAGGGCCTTGCAAGTCAAAAGTTTTCCTCTCCAGTGTCATCCCCTGATTGATCCCAGTATCTTGTGGGATTTGAGCAGGAAGGTGGCAGGTGTCTAATAGTGATTGTTGCTTCAAGAAAGCTTTGCACAGAACTGATAGTTACATGGTAACAGCATTGGCCACACAGCCTGGAAAACCCCACATCTCAGGCATCTCCCGCTGCTGCATTCATTAGGAAGGTGGTTTGTTACCACCCCATTCGACCCCCTTCTATTGGAAACTGAGTCCCTTCAGTGGGAGAGAGAAGAAAATATCTGGGTCCAACATTTGCAAAAACTCAAATCTCCTGCCTCTTCCAGCTCTACCAGAGAGACCTCAGACCAGAGATAGCCAGTCACATGAGCACAGAATTGGGACCTCAGTCACTGGGTTCAATGCTCCTTCCCTTAAGAGATGTTTGCTTTGAAAAATTGAAATTTGTCTTTAAGGCTAAATATCTAAGCATCTGGTGTCCTTCTGTGATGGAACTTTCTAGATTCTGTGATGGAACTTTCCAGAGTTCTCTCCTCTGTGAGAACAGAACTGAAAGCAATGGATATGGCTATTTATCTAGGCAAGCCTTGAGCAAGCCTCTCCTCTGTGTCTGCAGGCTCAGCCCGTGATCAGTGGGACCATTCCCTGGGCAGGCAGATAAGACGGAGAACTCATTGTTCCTGTCAGATTGGCCCTAAGAAAGTCCAGCCCCCCCCGCCCCCCCCACATCTTGTGACTATGGTGTGGACAGTTTCCTTAGGCTCCTGATGTTGGTATGAACTCTCCTGCCATTGTAATGGACTGTAACCAGAAACTGTGAGCCACGGATAAACCCCGTGCCCCCCACTTAAGTGGTTTATGTATTTTGTCAGTGACAGATGAGTCTGAAACAGGGTAGAAGATTGTTACAAAAAAGGTTGTAGTTTGAATGTGAGCTGCGCCCCGTAGGTTCATGGGTTGGAACATTTTGTCTCCAGCACGGGTGCGCTGTTTGCAAGGTTGTGGAACCTTTCGGAGGTGGAGCCCGGCTGGAGGAAGTGGGTCACTGGGGGCGGGCCTTGAGCTTTGATAGCCCAGCCCCACTTCCTGTCGTTCTCCATGCCTTCACTGCAATTTGACCAGCCGTGGTGGATTGTGCTGCCGGAGCTGATAGCCAACATCACCCCTTCCTCTTTTATGTTGCTCAGTGTCAGGCATTTAGTAGCTAGTGTGGATGAGAGAGAGAAAAATTTTCTTAGGTAGTTTAGAATAGGATAGAGTAGAAAGGCTGCTGGGAAAATCTCGAAGGTCTTACCATACAGAAGTTGGCACCAACCCCCAGTGAGATAAGGTTCCAGCTTCTCCAACCCTTGTGTAGGGATATGGATGTGAGCTCCTCAAATGCAGGTGGAGAGAAGATTCTCAGATGCAAATGAACTGAATTCCTAGCTCAGCCACTAGATCTGGCCTGCCTCCTGCCTGCCTATCTCTGGCCCTATAACAGATCACTAAGGTTCACAGAAACTAGAACTCACCAATTTTTCCTGAGCTTGCCCAAGTTTACAAATACCCTGACCCTGCTGGCCATCTTTGGATCCCTTTCCCCGCATGGATTCCATGTCTGGAATCAAGTAGTTCTTTTTGACTTCCTTGCTCCTCATGGACTCCATGTCTGTGAGTTCTGTCCTTTCTTTCCTCTATTAAAAATCTGTCTTAATCCTCTGCACATGTTCTGATTTCATTCTTTGACGCCCAAATATAAGAACCTGGACATAAAATCCCTGAAACATGGAGATGTAAGTTGTAGAAATAGGACTGGGGGGGATGTCTCAAGTGATTAACAGTGTTGCCTCACAAGCAAAAGAACCTGAGTTCAGATACCCATATTCCATGTAAAAATGCTGGGAGGTTCAGTGGCCCATTTGTAATTGTATCCCTGGGAGGCAGAATCTGGCAGTCCCCAGAACAAGCGGTTAGCCAGGCTAGACTAGCTCTAATTGTGTGCTCTGGGTTGAATTAGAGACCCAGACTCACAACCATAAGGTAGAAGAACTATTGAGGATGATTCTCGATTGCAACCTTGGAACTCCACAGGCACACACATTCAAGTGCATTCATGTACATACATGTGCTCTCACTAGAAAAACACACATATGCATATACCCAATACACATGAATATCTGAAAACAACCAGTATCCACCGCCACATGTGTGCACACACATGCACATGTATGCACACACATGCACACACATGCAATTGCAGAAATGCTTGAACAGAAGTGGGAGTCAGCAGAAGCTCCCAGGCTGGGTTTTATTCAATCTCCCTCCTCCAGGCCCTAATTCCTCCTTCCCTTTTCCATCCCAGAATCCTCCTTTCTGCTTTTAAGTCACTTGCATTCTGTACTCCATTTCACCCACATCATACCTACGTTTTCCTGTGATGATTTTGGGTGTTATCCGCGGTTTCTGTAAGCCAGAAAGCTCCAAACATGAATCAGATCTTTAAGAACTGGGAATACTACTTCTGATGTATTTGGGTTCTCAGTCTCAGGCCCAGACACAGCTGTGTGGTCCTCCCACCCAGCCTCCCTTAAAAGGTAAGAGTCCTCCCAGTGCCATCACAAGCATGCAACTATGTTTTGCTGTGTGCTAGGGATGTGACTCAGTTAGTAGACTGTTTTCCTAACATGTGCGAGGCCCTGTATTTGATCCTTAACACTGCATGTGGTGGTGCATGCCTGTTATCCCGGCACTCAGGAAGTAGAGGCAGGAGGATCAGGAGTTCACCATCCTTCAGTCTCAGAAAGAAAAAGAAAGAAAGAAAATAACAATCTGACTGCCATCAACCTGTCAAGATTGCAGGCAGGAATAAATGACTTTGGACAGTTGTGAACAATTTCTATAGCATGGGTCATTCTCAGGGTGTTTCCCTTCTTTCTTGGGGCACTCAATTCTCTCATGGGGCTTTAGAAACATTGAAGTCGGAGCATGGAGACTTTGGCAGTGAATGAAATCTCAGACATTCTCTTCTGGCTCTAATCAGTGCACAGGCTTGCTCCAGCTTCTAAACTCCTTTTGTAATGTGAAGTTTCGAAAAGATATTCTGAGTTTTTAGCATGTTTTGGGGTGGTTTTGTTTTTCCTGAGCAACCCTGGAGTCTTGCTTTGCAAACACAATAGAAACTCACTTGGTCAAAAATTGAAACAGACTGGGGAAATGGAGACTTTAAATTCTTAGTAGAAGTGTCATCTTTCATCCTCTTCAGTTTTGGAGCTCAAAATTAATCAAAGGAGTATACAGATTAAAAAATCATGGGCTGGAGAGATGGCTCAGTGTAAAAAGTGCTTGCTGCCCAAGCCTGGTAACTTGGGTTCAGTTTCCCAGGTACCATATAAAAGTCAGACAAAGACATACAAGAGCCTGTAATCCCAGCATGCCCATGGGAAATGGAAGACAGAGACCTGAGAATCTGTGGAAGTTCTCTGGCCAGGCCAGTTCCAATGAAGAGACTTGAACTCAAACAAGGTGGAAAGGTGAGGAGTGATACCTGAAGGTTGTTCTCTGGCAACACTGTGCTATGACACATGCACATCTGTGCTTGCACACACCTATCACACACACCCAGCCATCACACATACATTGAGCCATCAAACACATTCACTCTTCACACTCACATGCACCCGTATCACCCCCACACATACACACATGTACACACACCCATCAGATACATAACTTCCATCTTACACAAACACACACACATCCATCACACACATTCACTAACCCATCACACACACACCTATCATGCATACACCCATAAGAATGCAAATACTTTTGAAAGAAATGAACTAAAAGAAAGGGTGAAGTTCCAAAGTAAGGGTCTGTTTCTCTAGAAAATCAACTGCTCAGGAGAGGAAGAGATTTTTCCCACAGTTAGTAGAGAGAAGCTGAATCAGCTGTGATTCAAGGGAGCCAGTCTTGGCAACGTCATCGATATGGTTCTGGTTTTAGAGGCATCAAGGATGCAAGGAGGAGGAAGTCAGGGATTCTTCCTCCAAGGTTTTAGAGGATGATGGAATCCAAGCAGCATGTGGCAGAAAGTCTACAGTTTAGAGGCCCAAGAAGGGCACTTTGTGTTGTGGAGTTAAAGCCTGGTTTGCCACTGAGAAGTAAAGATATTAGAGATGCTAGAGACAAGGTAGGACATCTGCCAAGGAGAGCTGTATAGCTTGGAAGGAGTCAGCCCAAGAAAGTGATGTGTTCTATGGGTAGCTGCTTTAGAAGGGTGGGACTGAGGCCCTTTGGAACTGAGATGATTTCAAGAGAGGGTCACCTGTTGGACTTAGAGCTATGGGATTTGGAGTTTGCTAGTTTTCAATCTTGTTATGAACTGATCTTTCCTGGATACGCCCCCATTTCTCCCTTTTGGAATGGGAATATTTATTCTATACCATTGTATGTTAGAAGTATGTAACTTGTCTTTTGATTTTACAGGAGGCTTTGGGATTTTGGACTGTGTTGAGACTATTGATGTAGTTTATGAAGACTTTTAAAGTTGGACTGAGTATGGTTTGCATAATGAGATGGCAATGAGCCTGTGGGGACCAGGGGTAGATTGTCATGGTTTGAAATGCGTCCCCCATGGTCTCATGTGCTTGGGAAGGTCATGGCACCTTTGAGAGGTAGAGCCTTGCTGGAGGAAGGTGGTCACAAGGGGTAGGCCTTGAGGTAGATTAGCCCCATCCTACCTCCAGGAAGAATATGCCTTTGCAGCAAGCAATCTGGAAGTTCTCAGCCTCCTGGATGGGTGCAACTTAGCCTGTTTCCAGCTTTGGCTGGCCAACCAGCTAGCCATGCTGCCTCCGCCATGAAAGACTATATCTCCCCCCTAGAATCATAAATAAATAAATCTCCTTTTCTCCCTTAAGTTGATTGACTTTGGGTGTTCTCTCACAGCAATAGTTAAAAGTAACTGTTATACTCATCCATCACACACAACGTACATCACACACACATGCACTCACCCATCATACACACAGACACATCATACATCCACATACCCACATATATTTACCCATCACATACATACATATACATTTGCCCATCACACATGCACATATTCACACATCTATCACACAAACATACACTCACCCATTTCACACATATACTACACTTACTTATTGCACACTTACAAAGTCAAAATCTCACATCATCTGTTACATAGTTTTCCTCTAGATAGCCAGCAAAATTAATGATTAAAAAATAACAACCTTAGTCTTCAATTTCTCCCATTCGAACAATTGGCTAGACTGACTGTCAATATTCCAAGGGAGATGACTGGCAAGTTGGATGGTAAATTAATCTGTGAAGACTTTTGCTTTCAAAGGCTGGAATATCCCAGAAAGAAACTGCTATTAGAAGTCAGAACAGAAGGTGGAGTCAGGTAGAGCATTCTTTGACCCAAGCCTTGAGTTTCCCTGGATACGAAGGAACCATGGAGGCAGAGCCAGAACAGTGAGAAGCCTGGGCACAGAGGGCTGGCAGTTCACTTCACAGCCACCCATGTGTGCCTGGCCTGGTCAACCATCACTTCGCACCCACCCATGTGCACAGGTGGCTACGGGCTCATTTCACACCTCCTTGGCCTGGTGAGGTAAGACCCATGTCCGTGGTCTGACTGGTATCACAAAGACACTCCAGGATGCTATTTGACACCATGACATGTCTCACACACATCTCCCACTGTGTTAGAAGGATCTATATCCCAAGTGTTTATGTGTTTTGGATGTGAGTCTGCTTTTTCCCAGGCCGGCTGAGGGCAAAATGTTAGGCAATCAGCAAAGTTTACAGACAGGGCAGAGACACAATTTCTTGCTTCTTGATAACTTACTAAATAATTCACCTATATCTGGCGTGTTGGCTAGATATCTTTTGTAGCTACATATATTTCTTAGATTAGATGGTTTTAAATATCAATTTTCTAGTCTTTAATTCTTTTTTAAATAAAAATTTTACATTTCATGTGCATGCACATGTATGCGTGTGTGTGTGTGTGTGTGTGTGTGTGTGTGTGTGTGTGTGCGTGCCAGAGTACATGTGTGGAAGCTAGAGATAGTTTTCATGGGGTTAGTTATCTTGCTCCATTCCAGAGACTAAACTCAGGTTCTTAGACTTTTGTGGCAAGTGTCTTTACTCATCTCTTTGGCCTAAATTATTTATTTTTTTCTCAAGAAAACTTTTTATTAAGGTATATTTTACACAAGAATAGGTTTCACCATCACACTTTCATGAAGGTACATCATGCATTTTGATCATCACCCCATGATCCACTCACTTCTTCCTAATGATCCCCATTCTCTTCCCAACCGCACTCCCTCCATCCTTCCATGTCTTTTCTTTGTAAAGCCTGTGATTTATCAAGGCTTCTTGCAGTTGCTTGTATGGTTGAGGGTTCCTCACAGGAGCACGGACACCTCACCAGTGGCTGCACCACTGGAGAAAATGTCTCTACCTCTTGCAGCAACCATGTCCTGCCTATAGATGCTCAGGGAGGATGGGGTCTCAGAATCCCTCCCCCTTAGCCATCATGAGCTGCCCACAGATCCTGAGGATGGGGCACTTACAGGTGGGTCCTGAACCCCAGAGTTGGATCTAGTGTCGGTGGTGAGCAGGTGGTCTACCTAAGTGACTTCAGGAGGTTTTCCCGGAGCCGAGCTCTTTGCAGGAACTGCTGGGACTTTCTCCTGCAGATGTCTGCTCTCCTGATTCAGGAACAGGTGGTTCCGGGAGGAGCTGCGGTCCCTGGACAGGGCCATCTGCGCTAGGCTCCGGCTGTGAGGGTTGGGGGGGCGGAAAGTGCAACTGCTCCATCCTGCCTTGGCAGTTGTTTGTGCTGGTGGATTAATGTCCAGTGCAAAAGTGAGCAATGGGGCAATTTATCGCAGCGATTTGAGTTTCGGAGGATATATAGGCTCCTGCGCTCAGCGCCCTTTCTTCCAACTCTGTGTCACCTAGGAAGAATCATTGAGGTAGAGGATGAATTGCCAAAAGCCGTGGGAACCAAGCCCAGTGTCTCCCTGACTACCAGAGCCCTTAGCTATAAATGTGGATGTGAAGAACAGAAGATGTGGTTAGCAGAGCTCCTGCTGTGGTCCCACCCTCATATCTCAACCCCTCTGGTACTTGAAAGTGGAGAACCCCATGCCCTCATCCCTCTGTCCTTCCTCTCTCCCACCCTCAGAGTCCAGGGTCATCTCTGCCCACAGACCCACCACACATAGGATCCCAAACCTAGGCGTTATTCCCAGAACCCACCTAGACATCAAACACCTGAAAGAGAAAGAAACGTAGGTACTCGTTACCAAATTCCCATTCAGGTTTTACAGCACTTCCATTTCAGATGGAAACTTATGGTCAGCGCCTGCATCTCTGTTCCTTGCACGGGTACCCTTAGCGACGCCGGAACTCTCCCTGGGTCTGATTGAAAATTCAATTCAACTCACTTCAAATGTGTCCCTGGCACCTTCATGTTGGCAGCGAAGGTAAAAGCCATAGGGGATACAAAGCAAGTAGAATCCAGTCCCGGGTTTCAGAAAGTCTGGGATGCTGTGTGAGAGAAGCAAGTGCCAACTTGAGACAGAATGCATTTGCTGGTGGGAACGTGATGTTCTGACACTAAACGCTTTGGATGGTTGCAGGAACAGACTTCTCTGCCAGCCACAGAGAAGCAGGATCACAAAGGCTTCTGAGGGGGCCGCGGTAGACCCCTGGAGCTTTGAAAACTTGGGAACATTCAATTATGTAAGCGGGATCACATGCAAAAGTCTTCCAGTTACTTCAGGCTCTCTGCAGAAGCTAGAGGAAGAAAATGATATCGAGAGTTATTGCAGTCATTGTGGGACAGCCCCCATTCCTCCTTGGGCTTAGACAGACCCTGTAATCCGTGTGGAAGGCTACTATCTGCACTCCTCCACCAGTGTATCAAAACAATCATAAGAGGTCTGTGGTAGTTAAACATATAGGTGTCAAGCTAGTCTTGTGAAGAATTGACAGTTAAGGTAAGTCCTAAGGAGATTGTCCGGTTGGTGTGGGAAGAGGAGCTCATGGTGCATTCATTCCCTTGTGAATGAGCTGGTTCATTAAGTTGGCATTCTTTGGCATACTTTGGCGAATTTGCAATCTATCAAGCGAGATTTGCTCCTCTCTCAGCAGTCCTGTGGATATTGTTTGGCCAGTTCCCTCAGCCCCTGGTACTGATGTGGGCTCTCCTGCCACATGGACTAAGAACTATGACTAAACAATTGTAAGCCAGAATAAATCCCCTTGTTCCCCTCAACTCTTTGATCACGAATTAATTAGCGACATGCAGGAAAACTGCAGCAGGGTCCTTGATTGGAAGTGGTTGTGAGCTGCTGTGATGGTTAGTGGTTTAGCGTGGTCAACCTGACAGCACACAGACCCCTACGCACAACTGGGAGGCAGTCTCTAGATGAAGACTGCATGCTGGCCATGCCTCTGAGAAATGCTCTCCATGGCTTTGATTGATGTGGGAGGACTCAGCCGAAACTGGGCTGCACCATGCCCCGAGTTTGGTGTCTTGGAATGAGTAAAGAGGAGAGAGTAAACTGAGCTCTAGCAAGCATGCATCCACTTGGGCTGTCTGCTCTGACTGTGGGTGTGGTGTGATCAGTTCCTCAGTTCCCGAAGCTCTGGCATCCCTGCTGTGTCCTGGGATTGTGAGCAACTGAACTCTTGCTCCCCTAACTTGAGTTAGGCTTCCCTTAATTCATCTGTGTGTGTGTTTGTGTGTGTGTGTGTGTGTGTGTGTGTGTGTGTGTGTGTATGTGTGTGTATGTGTGTGTGTATGTGTGTGTGTGTGTGTGTGTACCAGAGGGCATTGGGTGTACCCCTGGATTGTTCTATCTCTTTATTGCTTTGCTCTGGGTTTTCCCAGACTCCACCTTCCAGGGACAGAAGTGCAGGCTGCCCTCTGTTTCCACCCAACATTTTTACATGGGATCTGAGATCTAAACTAAAGTCTTTTTACCTACGAGGCAGAGACTTAACCCCTGAACCATCTCTCCAGCCCTGAGTCAGTTTTGTTTTTTTTTGTAGTGACATGTAATATAGCCAAGGCATGTATATATCTGAAGACAGTGGCTGGGCATTTCTTCTTGCCTTCCTCCTGATGCTTGCTCCACACTTTAAGGTGCTAGGCCTGCTGGGAGGAGCCCCCAGGATAGAACGTGACAGAAGCTGTGTTTTCTATTATGAAACCAGAGACTCTATCTACTTCTTATAGACACACCTTTTTTTCTCAGTTAAATTTTGTTGTTGTTAGCCTGTGAGTTCGATTGTGGGAATATGGGTGATTTGTGGCCAGTGCATGTGTGCTCGTTCACACACACATGGCAAATAAAGAAATGGGGGATAGAAACCTGAACAATGAGTTTTCTTGCCCTAGAGACAATTTGGATATTTTGGAGGGAAACATGTATCCCCATTATGGCCCACTTAGTTCACCTCCTTTGAGAACAAACCCATTGTATTGACAAGACACATTAGGGAAAATGGAACATGTCTCTCATGGAAGGTCATATGAAGATTGATTCTGATATAGTCTATAAACTGAAACACTGAAGGAAAAGTATGTGCATGATGCTGTTCTTCCATTGCAAAGGCTCCTGCAGAGGGCTTCAGGAAGGAGGGGTTGGAGGGCTCCTGCTGATTCCCAGTCTCCTTTACCACCATCATCATCTTCACCCCATCATCACCAAGACCCAGCACTTCTGCCCCTCCTCCTCCTCCTCTTCTTTCTCTTTCTTCCCCTTCTCTTTTTCCTTCTGCCCTTCTCTATTTCCTTTTCCTCTTATTCCTTTTCCCATTTATTTCATCTCCTTCTTTCTCCTCCTCCTTCTCCTCTTTTTAAAAGATTTTTTATGTATGTGGAAAGAGAGGAAGAGAGAGAGAGAGAGAGAGAGAGAGAGCGAGAGAGAGAGAGAGAGAGAGAGAGAGAGAGAGAGAGAGAGAGAGAGAAGGACATACACACATACGGGTGTATTTGTGGAGGCCAGAGGACCATTTTCCTTCCACCCTGTGGGCTTCAGGAATCAAACTCAGGTCACCAGGTTTACATGCAGGCTCCTTTACCTTCTGAGCCATGTTGCCTGCCCCAGGTTTTTTTTTTTTTTTTTACTTCTCCCATGGACTTCTCTGGGCTATGAAACAGCTTGCTTGGCCAGATTCTAGATGTGATTTTTAATAGAATCTGCAGAGAGCAATTCCTGAGCATAATGCATAAATCAATGCTCATGTTTCTCTCTCACGGAGGGAAGTAACCCCGAGATGGATGTCAGGACTTTGCCGTGCAGACCCTAAGCAAAACACCTGGCATCCCCGGTGACGGAGATGACATATTAATGAGCTCTCATCTGCAGTGACATTTTACCAGGAACCAATTAGCCGTCGTAATTACATCTCTTCCGCCGTGCGCTCTGACACGTGAAGCTCTTGGGCACTGGGCGGCTGCTGTCGTTTTCCAGATGATGAGACTTTAAGCTCTCAAACTGCGAGTCGTTCATTTTGTTGCTTTTGCCTTCTGGGCGGAAAGGCAACGGTGTGGTGGAAACTTTGCAAAGGATTCTTTTTATCACCAGAGACCACAACCAGTGTGTAAATGAAAACAGCAGTGTGCTTCATACCAAACAGTATGGCTTCCATCATCATTTCTGGTGCCTGTGCAATGCTTTACTTGGAACATTATTTATTTGTCTAAATTTTCCAATGATGAACATTTAGATTGCATTATCTACCTTCCCATCTATGTGTCTGCCAGTCTGTCTGCATCGCTCTCTCTCTCTCTATTATCTATCTCTATCTCTCTATCTCTTATCATCTCTCTGTCTCTATCTTTCTCTGTCTATTTTTCTATCTATCATCAATCTATCTATCTATCTATCTATCTATCATCTATCTATGGTTTTATAGAGTTCCTTTGATAGGTTTTGTAGTCCATGCATGTAGTCTCTCCTTATTGTAAGCTCAGAAATAACAAGACTTCTGGATTAAGTGTTTATGTTTTGTATTTTGAATCCTTTTCTTATATTGCATCTCTGAAAAAGTTATGCTGATTTATACATAAGGGTTAATTCTCCAGATGGAAAAATCAGGGGTCAGAGAGAGGTATTCTACAGAGAGGAAAAACTGGGGGTTGGAGAAGCATCTGCTCCCGTCTCTGGGGAGTCTAAACCTTTTCCTAACTTTTGTCTTAGGAAGCCCTTGCAAAGTGGTCTTCTCCTCCTCTCAGGGCCGCGGGATGCTTTCTGGCACCTCCGTCTTTCCTCCACCTTGGTCATAAGCTTCCGTCCTGCCCAGGTTCTAAAGCCGGTGAACTGCGCTGGAACCAACAGACCCGGAGTTCTGAGCCTTTATTGATTTCCATGGGACCCGTTTCTCGGCCTCGGTTTGCTGGCTTGAATTTTAATCTATGGTTTAATCAGCGCTGCCCCATTGCTCTCCAGAGACGCCTCAGCTTTTCCGATTCCTTCTCAAAGAACCGTTTCTCCACTCGACTCACAGTCAGGGCCGTCCTAATGTATTCCCCCCTGACAGGCGCCGAGTGCATTCAAATCACATTGTGTTCATTTCTACAGACTTGGAGAACGCGCCTAGGTTTGCGGCCTGTTTAGCATTTCATTTCTGGGAGTCAGACAAAAGATCTTTCTTTTGCCAGTTAGTGCCTTAAAATGATTTTATTTAATTAATTTATTTTTTAGTGTGTGTGTGTGTGTGTGTGTGTGTGTGTGTGTGTGTGTATCAGAGGGCACTGTATGTGTTTGTGTAGAACCAAGAGTGGCTTCAGGAATCATTCTGGATTACTTTTACTTCCTTCTTGCTTCACTTTGGGATTTCCCAAGCTCTGCCCACTAGGGCAAGAAGTGCAGGTGGCAGCCACTTCTGCCTGGCATTTTTTATGTGGAACCTGGGATCCAAACTCAGGACCTTCTGCTTGCAAAACAGTGTTAACCCCTGCGCTATCTTTCCAGTCCTAAAAATGATTTTAGTGTGTGTATGTGGGGTGTGTGTGTGTGTGTGTGTTCCGCATGTGTGTGTGGATATGCATGCACTGAGTGTATGCCAGTGGAGGACCAACAGTGATATCAGGAATCATTCTGGATCATTCTTGTGTCCCGGGTCTCTAATTAACCCAGAACACACCCTTAGGACTAGTCCGACAAGCTACTTTGTTCTGGGATTCTCCAGGGCTCTGGGATTCTCCAGGACCAGGATTATAAATTTTACATGTTTTCTTTTTGCACAGGCTCTGGGGACTCAAACTCACACAGAACCATCTCTCCAGTTCTTTCATGATGTTGCAATTTGTCTGCATGCGAATGATAGATTCACTTCCAAACAACTTAGAGAAATGAGGGGGTTTTATTCTCACTCACAATCCTTCTTTACAGTTTATAATCCAGCTTGGCAGGATACTTTATACTGACACCAAGAGCTGAGGCAACTGGCTGAGAGAGAGGCAAACCTCATTTGCCGGACTGAGTCTGCTGAATATGCTGACAATGGGAAGTACTGAGCCAGCTCCTCCATCTTATCACCTGCCCGGGGAATGGTCCTGCCCACCGTGGACTGTCTGCTCTCATCAATTAGATCATCTCTCACAGGCTTCCTCAGGGCTTACCTGAACTAATTCTTCATAGACGTGTCCAGAACTCAGCCTTCAATGGTCCAATTGACTCTAACTGGCACGCGTGGTTATTAATGCATATATTTTTCTAATATTTTATAACTTAGTTTTTAATTATGAATATTGCAAATGTGTGTGCTTACAGAGAATTTCAGAAACCAGTGCACAGGACATGGAAAACTCTTGATTTCACTCTCTGTGGGCATCTTGGTATTTTATAAACAGTGATGGGACCATTGTTCACTTTGCATGTAAAGCCTTAATCTGCTTCTCCAGAGAGGGATTTCTTCTGTCTTTGTGTCTAGACGTGGTAGTGTACAAGGCCAATTAGAGTGGGACAGGTGTGTTGAAGTCATGATGTCAATGTGAATTGTCTCTTACAGGCTCATGCATGGGAACACTTGGTCGCCAGCAGGTGGCGCTGTTTGGGAATGTTGTGGAACCTTTAGGAGGTGGAGCCTGACTGCAAGAAGTAAGTCTCTGGGGGCGGGGCTCCTGAACTTTGGATCCCTGTGGGCAGAGCCTGGGAAATTCCCGAACAAAACAAAAAGGAGGTAAAATCAATCCAGCACGATTCTTTGGGCCTCCACAGGGACACACAGTGCCCTCTAACACACACATGCATGCACATACATGAACAAAATAAAGTTTTTTTTTAAAAAAATATTCTATCATGCATGATTGAGCTGATAGTTATTTCTTTAAAAACAAAACAAAAAAACTCGGGGCTGGAGAGGTGGCTCAGAGGTTAAGCCTCTGCCTTGCAGGCAGAAGGTCCTGAGTTTGGATCCTAGACCCCACGTATAGACGCCGGGCGGAAGCGGGGGCGGCCTGCGTTTCTGGTCCTGGTAGGGCGGAGCCTGTGAATCCCGGGGCAGAGTAAACAAGGAGGAGGTGGAGGCGGTCCATGGTGGTTCCTGAATTCATCCGTGGTTCTACGCGCACACACACACACATACACACACGCACACACACATACATGCACAATTGAATATATAATAAATAATAATAAAAAAATTTAAAAAAACTCTCCTTTAAGGTGCTTGGGTCAGAATATTTATCAGGGCCCAGAGAAAATGTGGCACCCGAGGTAACAGTTTTAAGAGTATGGAATCAGATGTATGTGGGCTGGGCAGGTTTCACATCCTAGAAAGAAACTGATTTTGCATTTCAAGTTGACATGCTTTGCTCTAAGTAGTTGAGTATGATGGTGTCCTGTGATCTGTGTGGACTTCTACCTGGGTTGACACGAATAATCTGTCCCAGGCAGAGAAGTAACACTTGGCTGGCTAAGCAGCTGGAAACTTCCACGCGATGCTCTTTGCCATCAGGACGCCATCCTAGCCACCACAGAAGTAGGACCAAGGCCCAGAGAATGATGGACACTGTGGGGTTGCAGGACTGCAGTGTCCAGTAGTCCAAGGAGCCCAAGATCAGGGTTTCCTAGAGATCCACAGTGGGCTCACAGGGAGGCCTGGGTCCTCTAGAGTTCTGTGTGCTTCTCTATCTTTAGGAAAAGGGTCCAGGGACTTCACAAGACTTAGGAAGACACCTCTGACCTCTCTGTAGTTATTAAGAACTGTTAATCTCAAAGAAGAGTGGAGTTCATATTCTTTAGGCAGGCCTCCAGGAAAAAGATGATTTCTAATTGTTGAGATGTAGATAAGGATCAGAAAGTTGAAAGTTGAAGTGATACTCTTTGGCAGGAGACTGATGTGCAGACATCATCATCAAAGAAGACAAGACTCAGGCAACTTGTGTCTGTTACATCAACTGTTTTCCCTCCCTCCTTCCTTCATGATGCCTTTTCTCCAGTCTTTCTTTTACCTCCCTTTCTTCCTCCCTCCCCTTCTCTCCTTCCTTCTTCCCTCTCTATTCTTTCTGGCTTTCTATCACCTACTCATGTATTCACATTTCTGTTGAGAGACAAGTTGGGTTTCAGAAAGCAGCCAGCGAGGAGCATATCTAAATGTTGCTTTCTCTGTCACCCAAGCAAAGTACAGGTTTCTGAAAAAAGGCGTTGCCGAGACAAAGCACGGGAAGAGTTGCATCCCAGATTGGAATGCGTCGGGTTCACAGCCTGATGACAATTTATTTTGGGTGAACTTTAACCTTTTTGGTAGCCATTTTTACCTTTCATGATTCAGCAAAACACTGAACCTTTCATGATTCAGCTGAGCACACTGCTGAATACATGGTTAATTCTCGTTAAACATTTTCCATGATTGCAATAATTGGCAGCTATCATAGTGAACACTGCTGCTGTTGGGCCCTTATTCTTTGAGGGTCTTTTCTAGCCAGTCTCAATCTGACCACCTTGCTTGGCCCCGTGCTGTGTTACAGAACACTGAGTGTAGGTAATTTCTCCATTATCAAATATTGAAACTAATCTCCATGAGTTTTCTTTCCTTTAAAAATCCAGCTTGAGGCTGGAGGCATGGCTTGGGGTTTAAACCTCTGCCTCACAAGCAAAAAGACCTGAGTTAGATCCTGGATTCCTCATGAAAAAGTTAGGTGGAAATGGTGGCAGTCTGCACTTCCTGCCCTGGAAGCAGAGCCTGGGAAACACTAGAGCAAAGCAGAAAGGAAGTAGAAGCAATCCAGGATGATTCTTGATGTTACCTTTGGGCCTCCATAGGCACACAGTGTCCTCTGACAGACACATACATGTATGCACACTTACTCATACTAAAAAAAAAAAAGAAACCAGCTTGCTACGTTTTCCGTCTTTCTCTGTGTTTGTGTCTACACTGCCCCAGTATACATGTGGAGGTCAGCTCAGGGGTCAGCCCTCACCTTGTGCTTTGCGACAAGGTCTTTCGTTGCTCACCTCCGTGCATTTCCAGACTAATGACCCACAAACTTCCAGGGATTCTCTTGTTTCTGTCTCCTATAGATGTAGAATTTTGGGGATTACAGATGCCCACTATCATGTCCAGCATTATGTCGGATTCTGACCCAGGTCCTCAGGTTTGCCCAGTGTAGACAGAAACATCACAACGTTCTCCTCAATATGATGATAAGAGGAGTTTATTCTGGAGCCAAATATGAGCGACCATAGCTTGGGAACACAGATTCAGATTGTCCCAAATTCTATCTCTGCCCATGTCTTTCTTGAATGTGCAACCCACTGGGGTCCAGCAGAAGTGCTTGCACTTGCACTTGCCTGAACACTCGCTGGGGCACCGATGATTCATCAGTGCGTGTACACGGAGGAAAGCAGAGCTCACTTCTCCTCCTCCTGCATTAACTCTCCTCAGTCTCTCAGCGAGGTGTGGAGCCTTTTGAAATCTTTCCCCTTTCCACAATGGTCTGTTGACAAGACAAATCTTGTGCAGATCTTGTGGAAGTACACACAACTTTAGTACGTTCATGGGTGCACCAGCTCTGCTGTGTCCAGAAGATTCTGTCTGGCAGCATTCCTACCTGACTTCAGGCTCTTACCTTCTTACTGTCCCTTCTTATTTGATGTTTCCCTTGGGGTGAGGTGTTCACTCATTCCTTGAGCTAGGCAATCCCCTTTCCTGGTTTCCTCGGATAGTCAGGATTGAGACATAGTTTTGAATTGGTGCTGATTCTACTCACAGTATTTCTCTTTGTAACATTTAACTTGATTGAGATGATTCAAGTGACTCTTCTGTTGCATAGATGGAGTGGTCACTGGAGAGAGGCCTGGAGGCTGCCTTGACGCAGACGTGAGGTAAGATCGAAGAAGGAGGAGGAAGAGGAAGCGGTGGCAGCAACTCGACTGAATTAGAATGATGTCGGTAAATGTCTGTGTATACATTGACAAGGAAACATGTTGAATTCAACATGATGGGTTTGCTATATATTATTTACTTTTAAATGTTATTTATTGAGAGAGCTAGAAAAAACATGAGAATGTATGCACATATAAGAGAGGGAAAGGGAGGAAGGAAAGACAGAGAGGAAGGGAGGGAGAGAGGAGAGAGAGATAGAGATAGAGATAGAGATAGAGATAGAGATAGAGATAGAGATAGAGATAGAGATAGATAGATAGAGAGAGAGAGACAGAGAGTGAGGGCTACTGCATTACCAGTATAGCCTGCTCAGAGCTGACTTGGCTCCAGAGATAGCCTGACCTAAAAATCAGCTCTAGGTTGATTGCATAGGCAGCTGCCTCTGAGGAAAAGGAATTGAAGTATTAAGTTTCTCTTCCCACCCACCCAGAATGGAAGAAAATCTCTTCCTTGGTTTTTCTTATTCATTCATTCATTCATTTATTTTTTATTTTTCTCCCACATTTTATTTTTTTCCTAATCATACACGCTCAATAGGTACCCCGTCTTCTCCCTCCTCCTGCCCCTTCCCAGACATCCCCCATTGCACTCTCCCCTTTCTTCCTTCCTTTCACCCTCATCCCTCCCTCCCACTCTCCCTGGGCCTCCCCCTTCCTCCCTCCCATCCCCTGGAGCATCCTTTTGTGTGAATGCCAAATGGGTTCAAGACTCAGTAACATAGTCTGGAGCCTCTTCTTGGGCTCCCTGTTAGTATGGGACCTCTATTATAACTGTTTAATCCCTTGCCTCTAAGGATCCTACTGCCGGAGCCTTCTCCCCTGTGACCCATGCTAGACTTTATACATGTCAGGCAAAGTCCAGTCCTGGCTGCTTCAGCCCTAACTTGTATGGAGTATCTTTAGGCTCTTACAATCTTGTTACCCCTTATTTCACAAGGTTCCCTGAGCTTTAGGATGGGGACAGATTTGGCTTGTCTTGTTCCAGGTAAATAATGTAGGGTCTTTGGTGTTCTGAATTATAGTTTGTTGTTGTTTTTAGTTTTAGTTTTGCTTTTCCTGCACTGCCCTTGGCGCATCCTGATTGGTCTCAAAGGTCACCTCCTACTTAAAGATAAAAGACTATTTAAATGAAGATGTTAATATAAGAGAAGACTCAAAGGTAGATGGAAGAATAGGAGTACAGCACAGCAGTGGAGGGGTGGGGAGGTCAGTGTTCCATTTGCAGGAGGGTTATCATCTATCTGCCAGTTCCTATACCTTCCCTGATTGGTGAGATCAAACCTGTTCAGTCACAAGTGACCAGGAAGGGAAATGAGAGTGAGCTTCACCAGATATCGCACTACTTACGTGCAATACTTGATGGTGGCCTATTTTCTCTACTGAAGCGTGATCCCCTATTTCCTTTCTTTTGAGGTCCTTCTTCCCTTTCCCTCTGTTTATAATCCTTTGTAAATTACAGTGGGTGTTACAGAGATTTACCTTTGAATATGTCATTAAATGGGCTAGGAACTAAGATCCACTATAAAAACCCTAGTTGAAAAGGTAGGGAACTCCCTTGAGCTGATTGGGCTAGGCCAACAGTTCCTACCTAAACAGAAATCTGATAGCACAGACACTAAAATCAACACTCAACAAATGGGATCTTATGAAAATAAAGAGCTTCTGTTCAGCAAAAGAGATTATAAACTGAGCAAAAAGGCAACCCGTAGAATGGGAGAAAATCGTCACTAACCACACATCTGATAGAGCTCTATTATCTAGAGTGCACAAAGAACTTAAAAAACTAAACACCAAAGAGATCAATAGACCAATTAAAAAATGGGCCTCAGAACTCAAAAGAAACTTTTCCAGGGATGAAATTGAAATGTCGAACAAATATCTTTTTTTTAAATTTCCACTCATACAAACTTAACAGGTATACCGGTCCCCCCCCTCCCTCCAACCCCCCATCCCCTGGTGCCCCCCCCACCTCCCCTTCCCTCCCCATCTACCAGTGCCTCCCCCTCCCATCCCTGGAGCATCCTTTAATGAGCATGCCAAACTCTCCTCTGGGTCTTCCTCTCCAATGAGGTGCAAGGACCCAGGGGCATTTCCCAGAACCCTTTCCTGTGTTCCCTTTAAGCATAGGAACACTACTGTGGCTGTCAATCCCTTGCCTCCAAGGATCCTAGTGCCTTTAGCAAACGCTAGACTTTGTGGGGTCAATAGTGTGTAGGACATTGTGCAGGGCATGCAAAGTCCAATTATAATTGCTTCAGCCCTAGCTTGTGTGGAGATTCTTGCATATCATTACTCCTCTCATCCTTGTGCTCTTACAATCTTACCGCCTCGAACAAATATCTTAAAAAATGCTCCACATCCCTAGCCATCAGGGAAATGTAAATCAAAACTACGCGAGATATCATTTCCAGAGTCTTCTTTAAGTGACACTCTGACGTGTTATTACTGACTGTCCGTTAGCTTGTTCAGCAATCTCTTCTAGGCTTCTTCATTGTTGAATCAGGTGTGTGTGTGTGTGTGTGTGTGTGTGTGTGTGTGTGTGTGTGTGTGATGTGAGTGTGTGTTATCCTTCAGACTGCCTGGTTGACCAGAGTCTTCCCCACCTCCATCTTTATTTTTCATCCTGGAAGGAGCCTCCTGCCCCCCAGCTTGTCAGTTTCAGGAACCTCCTCACTGCAGGAGTTGTTTAGCGGTTGAGGCTGGTACAAAGTTCAAGATGGCTTCCAGGAGGAAAAAGCGCCACCCAGCAATGGGGGAAAAGCAAGCAGAATGTAAAGGGATCACGCTGGGACTCCACGTTTAGGCTCCATGTCTGCCAGCACCGAGCACCGTATCGTCTCCAAGTAACATGGCTAACACCATCATCGCCTTCAAGAAGTCATCCCTAGTCCTCACAGGGACACACAGTGTCCTCTGATACACGCGCACTCACACGCATGCTATATAAATAATTTTTTTTAAAAAAAGGTCTACACTCATATTAATTGCTTTGCTTGCCTTTATTTTAAATCCTCGAAGTAGCCCTTTTGAGGAAGATGCCAGAATGATCATTCTTTTGTAAAATGAGACACATAACTCACAAATGACAGGATAATGCTTTCAGATCGATTAGCTAGTGATTAATTGATTGATGACTGATTTTGGAGACAAAGTCTTATGTAACCCAGACTGACCTTGAACTCCCAATCCTCTTGCCTCTACCTCTGGGGTGCTGAGATGACAGGTGTACATTCTTGGTTTATGGGGTGCCGGATAGCAAACTCAGAGAGCTTCATGCATGTTGGGCGATCATTGTACCATCTGAGTCACATCTCTGCCCCTGATGCCTGCTTTTCAAGTATCATGATGGGTTCATTAATGCTCAAGTATGGTAGACAGCCACTAGTACCAACTTGGAAATTAAAGTCTAAAGCTCTGAGCACATTTGTAAAGAAACAGTTATTGAGTTGAGCCTTGATCAAACCTGAGGAGATTGATGACTGTGGGGGTCAGGGGTTGGGGTAGGACTCAGTCTATGGTGGGCAGGCCCATTCCCTGGGCAGATGAATAAAACAGAGGGAGCTGGTTAGGTAACTTGGCATCCTTCTGCATACTTGACCACAATAGATGTGCTGGTCTGGAAAGCGAGGATTGTCCCTTCCTCAGTGGTCCTGAGGATATGGTGTGGCCACTTTCTTCTGCTCCGGGTGTAGGTATGAACTCTCCTACCGAGCTGAACAAGGAACTGTAGCCAAGAACCGTAAGCCAGATTAACACCCCCATTCCTTAAACTGTAACTGTGTCACCAACAAGCCCCAGGGGACTGCTTTCTCTGAGTCCTTCATGGAGGAGAAGGTTCCTGTTGTGGCTCGTGGTTCACACAGCATGCAGAACTCCTTGAAAATTACGGAAACCATATCTCATGTATTCCAAACTTTTGAGGATGAAGGACAATTGTCCTGCGTGTACTGGATGGGAACGAGTGTGACTGCCCGCGAATCACCAGCACTCATCCCAGGTGGTACCTGATTTGGCAATATGAGGAATTCAGGCTCTCATGGGAACTCCTGCTGCTTGGCGCTGGAGTTTATTTTCTCATGAAACAAGAGCCTCTGGCTCCCCGGCCGTGCCAGCTGAGCCCTTTAAAAGCACAACGAGCCTGTATCGATGGCGGAGAGCTCTGCCGGCCCCGTTTAGATGACAGTGTTTTTCTGTGATCTGTGAGCAAGCAGGGGGCCACGTGCACAGCTCACTGCTCAAAGCTATCGGATTTAACTCCCAACAAATTCATGGTGCTATAGTTTTGGTGGTCAGAAATCCAAAATCAGCTCACTGGGTTAAAAAAATATCAAGAGTTCATCAGTCGGGAAGATGGTTTAGTGAATAAAGTGCTTACTATGCAAGCAGGGGGACCTGAGTCCAGATTCCCGCAGCACCCACATTATAAAAGTTGGATGTAGAGACACAGTTCTGTAATCCTCAAGGTGGGGAGGCAGAGGCAGGAGCCCCCACTGCTGAGCAGAGAGTTGTGCTGGATCAGTGAGCTTCGAGTTCTATGAGAGACCCTGTTTCCAAAAATAAGGTGGAGAGATGATTCAGGGATTAAAACCTTTGCCTCATAAGCAGAAGGACCTGAATTTGGATCCCAGATTTCACATAAAAAATTCTAGATGGAATTTGCTAAAAAATGTTAGGTGGCAGACTGGAATTTCTTGCATTGGAAGGCAGAGTCTGAAAAACCCACAGACACACACATACACAGCTGCACCTATATACCCATACCCATACATGCAAAACAACAACAACAACAACAACAACAAAGCTGAAGAGTGATAGAAGCTGACTTCTGACATTGGCCTCTGGCCTATACACACACACACACACACACACACACACACACACACATCCACAGGCATGCACACATGCACGTGCACACATATGTACACACACACACATATACACGTTCACACACATGCACATGTGTTCATGCAAACACACACACACACAAGCACAAACATATGGGGTTCAGCATAGCTGAGCCACCCTGGGAGTGTTGGGGAAGATGGGGTCCAGGCTTTCCTGATCTACAGAGCCTGCCAGCTTCTTGGCTCCTTCCCTCTTCTCCATCTTTGGGGTACAACGGCCCTTGTCAGGTGTCACCTGGCTGGATCTCTCTTCAGTTCTCCTTGTCTAGAACCCCGTAATCACATGAGACCTCCCTGGGATAACCTGGGTTCACTGTTCCCTTCTAGAACTTTCCACTTGCAACGGTCACTGTCCTATGATGGCCAATACTGATGGTCAACTTGTCAGGCTCTAGAAATCACCTTGGAAATGAACCTCTGAGTGTGTCTGTGAGGGAGTTTCTAGATTGGGCTCATTGAGGTGGGAAGACCCACCCTAAATGTGTGTGGACTGGGGTCCTGCACTGAAGCAAAAGGAGAAAGCAAGCTGAGCACCTGCATTCATCTCTCTCTACTTCCATGACTGTGGATGTCACATGACCAGCTGCCCCCCCCCACCTTCCTGCTGCGCTGCCTTCCCCACCACAATGGACTGAAGTTTCTCTTTGTCACAGAAATATGCTCTTTACTATGTTCATGGGTTCCAGAGAGAAAGACACGGAGAAATAACTTGGGAGGTCATTATTCTGTCGCAGGCTCCTGGGAAAATGCGTCCTGCTTGAGCACCACCTTCAAAGCTGCTGCTCTGGAACCTTCTGTCTGCAGAGCCATCCCTGCTTTCACGCCTCCCTGCTGTGACCCTCATCGCCTCTCACCCAGGCTCATCGTGTTCCTGTAATTCAGTTACATTGAATGGTAATCAGCTGCCAGCTTTTAAAAGGAGTGGAAATCACTATGAGCTGCAGTGGCTGGAGCAAGTCCTGTGGAGAGACTGGTCTTAGGGAATGCACGGTGGAATTTCCAAGAGAAGGTGACCTGGGGTAAATGCTGGGGTTTCAGCTTGGGCCTTCCACACCCAAGAACTCACGGCAGCGATGTTGGCTTCCACAAGACCTGAGCAATAGTTGGCCTATGAACATTTCGACATGGACGAAGAAAGATCTCAAGAGACACTACACCTCCCTGATGGACAACTGAAGGCTAATGCCAGACAGAAGAAGGGGAGCTTCTTTAGTAGACAATTCACCCTCTCATAGTCATCCATACCCAGCAAGTCCTCAGGCATGTGCCAGTACAGACATCCCAGAGGAAACCCAGTGGGCCATGAATGTAGGAGGGAGATTGGCTGGAAAGGACAAAGTGTGAAGTGGGACAGGAGGAGGCAATGGGAACAACACATCATGTTATTAGCCTTCAATAGTCTCCTCGGGCGGTGTAGTGTGTCCTGAAATCTTCCCTCTCCACAGTGAAATGCTCACAGACATCTATTGTGCAGGTCTTGGTGGAAATAGACAGAGCTGTAGTGAGTTCTTGCATACGGCAGCCCTGTCATGGCCAGAGCCTCCTGTCTGGCAGCTCTCTCTCCCCATCCTCAGGCTCTTATGTTCTTACCATCCCTCATCCACAAGGTTCCCTGGGCCTAGGATTGTGTGTGTGGTGTGTGTGGTAGTTAATCTTGGATGTTGATGTGACATAATCTGGCATTAACTAACACCAGCTGAGACCACCTGAAGGGGGTATCTGGATCAACACATTTACAATACAAAGATCAGCCCTAGATCTGATTGGAACACCTACAAATCCTATTGGAACCTCCATAGATCTCATTGGAACCTCCCAGTAGTGGACCAGATAAAAGGAACCACAGAACAGAAGACTGGGGAGAAGAAGAGAGACTCTCCAGGAATCCTTCAGTCATCACCCACTAGCCTCTCAGATGGATGTGGTGTGGCCTGTCTGCAGCTTTGACCAGCTGGCCATGCCATTTCCACTGTGAAAATCTGTTCTCCCTCTGGGACTGTAAGCTGAATAAATCTCCCTTTCTCCCTTATGTTGCTTGCAGCCAGCTTAGTGGGTAGGCGCCTGTGTGTACACTTGATCTGAGTTCAATCCCCGGGAGCCCATATGGCAGAAGGTGAGAACTGACTTCTGAGAGTTATTCTCTGACCTCCACCCATGAGCCACCACATGAATTGCTTTGTCCCTCTGTCTCTCAAGTAAATAAGTAAATAAATAAATAAATACTTTTCTTTTAAATTCCTGTACTCCCTGCTGCTAAGCCCCTCTGAGATGCACTGAACACGTTTCAGGATCTTTTTAAGAAAGTCGCTGCGGGTGTTCTTGGCTCTCTGGAGGAGTCCACCCAGCACAGAAGCAAGGCTCTCTGAGGCTGCTGGCAGAAGAGAAGCTTCAGAGAGAAATATGGTTCTTAACAATTACCACTGACTAGGCAAGGGGAGGCAGAATGCACCTTCAATGACCGGTCGTCAGTTCTGATCCCATTTAGGAGCGCTGGAAATAAAAGCAGTGTGCTAATGACACGGTCTGCAAGAAAAGCGACAGATGTATTCCCAGGATGGATGGCTCCGCGGAGCCTGCCTGGCCACACCTGGGCGATGCTTCTCAATGGGAGCTGTAAAAACCAAGCCCTATTCTCCCAAGGTCGGGTGACAGGCTGGCCAGTGTTTTGAAAAATCTACCAAAGCTCTGATTGGCTGGGCATCTATCAGAAGCAAAGGGCTCTCTGCGTAGGTGGCCTGTTAAAGCATCAAGTCAGAAAAGGACCTTTCATGATCAGGCAGAGTGAGGACACGTGGCAGACCTGAGCTGAAAACCCAAGTCTTCCTCTTTCCATTTCTGATCTTTCCCATGGCCGGCCATACTCTCACCTATCAAGCTGTAATCAATTATAGGCGTTAACCTTCACTTCTCCCCCCCCCCCAGAGCGCTGAACTAATCAATACATTACTGTCATCAGTAAGGAGGTCATTTGACAAATTAATGACATAGATAATATAGAAATAGTAAAAAATATCTATTCACCATAGCGTGGATGGGACTGGTGACGGGGGGGGGGCAGAGGATTTAGACAGTGGTGTTGGTGTCAGAGGGGGTTCATGGTCCATGTGTAGCTCTGAGATAGATGGGTCCCTAAATCCTGTGGACCCCCCACAGAATAAGAGGAAAGTTAGCCAGAGGGGCACAGCATTTTAAAGTTCAGGCTCTGCGCAAAGGAGATGGAGGAAGCTGGAGAAAGTAGAAAGAGAAAAGCTGTCCGGAGTGTGATTGTGGGGGGTCACTTTCTCCTGTGGTGTGGCTGCTGGTATGCTGCTCAGGGACAAGTTAAATACCCACCACCCATGCACATGCTGGCAAATCTCATTGAATCCAGCAGGTCACAGAAAAAAAAAAAGACTTGATATTAGGGCTGGGGAGATGAATTGGGTTAAAACCTTTGCCTAGAAAGCAAAAGAACCTGAGTTCAGATCCCCACGTCCCATGGAAAAATGATGGGCAAATATGGTAGCGGCTTCTCACTCTGGCCCTGGAAGGTGGAGCCTGGTAAACCCCAGAGCAAAGCAGTAAAGTAGAACAGTCCAAGATGTTCCTGGTGCCACCCTTGGGTCTCCACTGACACACACTCAAGTACCCTCTGGTACACACAAAGCACACATAAGTACTTATAGTCTAAGTGAGTATCAGGAAAGAAGGAAGGGAAAAGGACAAAGGAGGAAGAAAAGAAAGAAGGGAGGGAGAGATGGAGGAGGAAAGGAAAGGGAGAGAGGAAGCCGCAAGCCCCAAAGCCTCAGCCCACTCTGATCCTCTCTGGATAAACACACTGGCAACTCGACAACTTCATCTGACTATTTATTTTCTTGGGTGTTTGTGTGTATATATATTTGTGTCTATTCAGACCAGACTCAGCATCTTCCTCAATCACGTTCCACATTACCTTTTGAGATGGTATCTCTCACTGAATCCAGGACTCACCGGTTGACTCGGCTATGTGGTCATCGAGCCCTAGGGATCTTCCTGTCTTTACCTCTCCAGTAGAGACCACCATGCTAGGCTTTTACGTGCTGGGGATCTGAACTCAGGTCCTCTGGCTTGTGTTACAAGCACCCCACCACCTGAGTCATCTTCCTGGGTGCTCATCTTGGTTTTTAAAAGATGATATTCTCTGTTGTGGGGGTGGGTGGGAAGGTGCTACTTAAACCCATTCTGATTTCTGCCTTCTCAAACCGATGGGTGATTTGGGCAGCTACCTTAACAAGCTGTGCGGAGCCGACCTTTACAAAACCTGCAGCTGGCAGGCATGTCTGGAAAGCCAGTGTTTTCCAAGAACCAGAAGAAGCAAATGTAACTCATTCATCGTCTCTCAGGAATGTGCTAGAATCTTCCAGTAAAGGCCTAGGGAAGTGCCTCTCTTCTGTCTTGCTTGCAAATGGATACTGGCTTGATCTCTGCTTTATGAAGGAGACAAGTCCCCCTTGGAAACACAGCTTCCCGAGTCTGCTTTCAACCTTCTGCTTTGCCCCTACCTCATTGTTCCTCCAGCAAGTCTGCGGAAGCCGGAAGTCCCGCCTGTCTTCTGACCCTTTGTCTTCCGCAAGCTGAAGTGTATTTCTGAGGTGCTGATATAGCTCTCCCCTAGACCATCCTAGAGTAAGAATCATGATCCCAGAATCCTTTAAGGGCAACTGACGTGTGGAGGAACACACTTTATTTCTTGAATTTGGGGGTTTAAGGGCCATCAGTGAGCTTAGTTCAAGCAGGTTCCAAGTCAGAGTGAGATGGGTTGATGGGCAAGCCAGAACTGACACTCAGGAACCCCAAGTTCAATGTCCTCCATCACAACTCCATTGCCTGTCAAGGTGGTGAGAGAGGGGAGGCTTCAGGGCCAAGCAAAGATGAGGACTAAGTGATAGAAACCTACTGATTCCCTTCTGTACCTCTTCCTGCTGTGCATGTGTGCATAAGTGTATATGTGTGCATGTGAGGACACATATATTCATGCTTGTGTGCACGTGGTGTGTGTGTGCACGTGGTGTGTGTGTGTGCGTGTGTGTGTGCACCTATGCATATGAAGGTCAGAGAACAACTTTAACTGTCATTCCTTAATTGCTGTCCACCTCATTTTTCTTTTCTTTTCTTTTTAAATTCTTTTAGCTTTTGTCATAGTTAGGTACAGGTATCAACTTGACAGTTGAGGGTTTGAGCTCTGGGCACATTTGTAGAGATTGAATGGTTGAGTTAAGCCCAGAGCAAACCTGTAGGAGATTGTCTAGCTGATAGGGAAGGCCCAGCCCATGGTGGGTGGGACTAGGCCCTGGAATAAAATACAGAGAGCTGGTTGAGAAAGTTGGCATCCTTGTGTGCACTTGGCCAGACATGCTGGTCTGGCAAGTAAAGATTGCCCCTCTCTCAGCCATTATGTGGTAATGGTGGTCAGTTCCCTCAGCCCTGGTGTTGGTGCGTGCTCTCCTGTGAAGCTGGACTATGAACTGTAATCAGTAATCATAAGAGAAAATAAACCCCTTGTTCCCTTAAGTTGTTTGACGGTGATTTATCAGCAATCATGAAGGTGAACTGCAACAGGCTTATATATTAATATAGTGAATATAGTACATTTAGGACATTTTCACTCCTTAATCCCCAGTCCCTTCCCCCCTCATTACAACCTTTCTTCTTTACTACCAGTCTAGTCTCTTTCCCACTGTCATGCCTTTCTACATATATGGCCCAATGGGTTTCATCTAAGTTGCCTTTGATGGCATGTGCCGGAGCACTTGCTGAAGTATGAATCACATATCAGTAGGTGTCTGACATTGAGGAAAGTGTTGTCCCTTCATCCCCATCAGCAACCATCCTTATCCATCTCCCAGGGAGGTGAGAGGACTCTTGAGATCTTTCCCCTTCCATGGTGAAAGGTTGACAGAACAGGTTCCATGCAGGATCCCTTACTGGCCCTTGGGCTTACCAAATTAGCTAGACTGGCTGGCCATTGATTTCCAGGGATCCTCTTCCCTCAACCTTCCGGGCGCTGAGACTAAGATCCAGCACCACTTTTGCTGTCAGTTCTGGGGACACACTTCAGGTCCTTCAGAGATCAGTGCAAAATAAGAACCCTAAGACAGAGATGATTCATGTCAGTCTTTTCTGGACAGAAGACTTGGCTGCCCTCCCCTATCATAAGTAACTAGAAAGAAACAAAGAAGACACCAGTCAAGCAGACATCATGTGATCTCATGTGTCTGGGCTGCCTGTGCTGAGACAGAGGCCCTGAGATTCCTATTTGTAGTCTGTCGTCTCTGGTGGGACCTTCACACATCAATGGCGCTGATTAACTTGTGTCACAGCCCATCAGCTGGCTCAACTCTAAAAGGATGTGAAATTGCCTAACAGCCTCCAAATGGGAGCCGCTCCACGCTGGCCTTGTGGCGTGTGGCCGTGATGCTCAATTTGGCTTGTTGGTTCCATGGAGCAGATCAGCCCTCAGCTGTTAGAGGTGTTTCTTAGAGGAGCTGAGGACAGGGCTCAGGACCTCAGTAAGCATTCTCAGTGAGCCCACACAAGAGCCCCGAGTAGTGATTCCAGTACCAAGAGCTGAGGACAGGTGGATCGGGAGCTCGCTGCCAGCCAGTCTAGCCTCATTGGTGAACTGCTGCTCTGTGAGATAATCTGTCTCAAAAAACAAGGGGATGAGTGACTGAGGGAAGACACATGGCCTTGACCTCTGCCCTCACCATGTGTACCCACAGGCATACGCCCCAGAGGAACACACATGTTCACACACCTGCACACATCCCACAGGTGCACATATACATACACATGCACACACATTAGCATATGAACACACAAGCTATAGGTACACACAAATGCATACACACATGGAAATGAACATACACAGGAAACACAGGCATACATACACACACACATATCACACACACATACTTATACACATACATACACACAAACCCTAGGCACACACATACACACCACAGACACACATGTGAACACGTACATACACACACACCACAGACACATACACACACATATACCACGGACACACACACTGCCTTGCACGTATCATTTCTCAGCACCTTGGCTGGATTGCTCAGTTGAGGGGAGGTATTCATCCTGTTCCTTCAATTCTTGGGCTGAGGGTCTTTCAGGAACCCTGCACCCACTTATCCTCCCTCTGAGAATGGGATCTTTCTGTCATTCCATCCCTAAAATTGATCTGCATAGTTTAGCAAAATTATTTGAAATACAAGTCATTTTCTTAACATACTCAATCTTATTTTTGGTGGCACTGGGGATTCGGCCAGGGCCACAGGCATGCTGGGCATGTGCTGGGGACTGAACTCAGGGCCCTGTGCTTGTTGGGCAAGTGCTCTGTTGCTGAGCTAGATCCTTGCTCATTTTTAAAGAATTTCTTGCCAGTATCATATGCAAAATTAAGTGTCTTAAACACAGGTCTTTACTGTTTCTGGAGGGACTACTAAGCATTGTAACTCTCATGAACCCATGCCCAGCAGGTTCTGCCAGCGTGGGGGGGAGGTAGTCAGGAAGTATGTGAATCTGACTGATGACTTCTTTGAGGACAGAGAAAGTATGCCCAGAAAGGTTGGCAAGATAACTCAGTAGGTAAAGGAGCTTGCATATAAACCTAGAGACCTGAGTTCGATTTTTGGAATTCGTATAGAAGGAAAGAACTAACTTTTGAATGTCACCTTCTAACCTTTATGCCAAGGCATGCACGTGTGCTCTCTTCCTTTTCTCTGAAATAAAGTATTTTTAAAAACAAAAAGACAATTTGCCTAGTCTTGGCAGGTGGTCTGGAGGTTTCTAGGGCAGCTGCTCCTTTAGAGAACCTAAGTTAACTATATCCAATATTTTAATATTTTCTCTCCTCTTGATGCTCTGGACTTGGCAGAAAAGGTTATTCCTCCCAGAGTAACTCTTAGAGTCAGCAAAGGGCTCAAGTCAACGATGTGCCTTTTATAATGCAAACTGACCACTTCTCTTCCCACAGTCTTTGTACAGGTCTTATGCTCTGGGAAGCCAAGTTGTTCTTCTCCAATTAGCCTGGGCCAGGACCTAGGAAAAAAATATATATCTCAGCAGCAACAAAAGCTAAAATGTATTTGTGTTCATAAAACCAGTATCTGCATATTAATGCAATAAAAGTCTGTGTGCAATGATTTGTGTATATACACTGTCATGGTTTGAAATGTGACCCCTATAGTCTCGTGTGTTTGGCAAGATCATGGTGCCTTGAGAGGTAGAGCCTTGCTGGAGGAAGGCAGTCACAAGGGGTGGGCCTTGAGGCGGATTAGTCCCACCCTACCTCCAGGAGAAGGCTGCCTTTGCTGCAAGTAGTCTGTAGCTCTCAGCTTCCAAGATGTCTGCAGTGACTTAGCTTCTTTCAGCTTTGGCCGGCCAGCCAGCCATGCCATCTCTGCTTTGAGAGACTATATCTCCCCTCTGGAACCATAAGCTGAATAAATTTCCCTTTCTCCCTTAAGTTTCTTGATTTTGGGTGTTCTCTCACAGCAATAGTTAAGAATAACTATTCTGTGTGTCTGTGTGTCTGTTACACACACAGTATTTTATTCAGGCAAACTGTTAAGTTTTAAAATAAGACTTAAGATCATGGTTTCTGGGCTGGAGAGATGGCTCAATGAGTAAAGTACTTTCTGAGCTTGAGGACTTGATTTGAATACTCAAACTCACATAAAGTCAGACACAATAGTGTGAGTCTATCATAATCCTGGTGCTCTTTTGAAAGGGGGTGTCATAGTTAGGTACAAGTGTCAACCTGACATTGAAGATTTGAGCTCTGGGCACATTTGTAGAGAATTAATGGTTGATTTACACCCAGAGCAAACCTGCAAAAGATCGTCTAGCTGATGGAGAAGGTCCAGCCCATGGTGGGTGGGACTAGATCCTGGAACAAAATAGGTGGTTGAGAAAGTTGGCATCCTTGTGTACACTTGGCCAGACATGCTGGTCTGGCAAGTAAGGATTGTCCCAATTCCCTAGGCCTTGGTGTTGGTGCATGCTCTCCCATCAAGCTGGACTATAGACACACTACCGTATGCTCTCATCTTCCCTCCACCCTTGAACTTGTCAGATAAGATAAGCTGTTTCAGTGGTATCCCCACCCCCACTTGTTCCTCTGTTGGGCCAATTGCCAGTGGACAGTTCTAAGTGTCTTGCATTTTAATCTTTATGGTTAAATCGATTGGTGTAATACATGCACTCCCCTGGTGTTAATGGGCACAATAGAGTTGTTGGATGGGGACCTTTTCGCTGTGACTGCCACTCTCCCAGTGTTCCACCAACCTTGTCACCATGCTTTGTCAAAACTAAGTCTCTACTGACATGAAGAAAAATGATGTCATGACAAGGGAATGGGAGTGAAGATCATTATGTTAAGAGGAATAAGCCTGCGTCAGAACGCAGCACAGGTTTTCATTAATATGTGAATTCTAGATTCTAGCTGGCAGATATGTGCATATGTGTGTATGTTTATGTGTGTGCTTATGTGTATGTTTGTGTGTGTTCATGTGTATATGTGAATGTTAATGTGTATGTGCATGTATGTGTGTATGTTTTTGTATGTATGCATGTGTGTATGTGAATGCATGTACCTGTATGTTTATGTGTGTATGTTCATGCATGTGCATGTGTATATGTGTATGTATGTGTGAGATGCAACTGGAAAGAGGATCACTAAGAGGGATGGCTTAGAATAGAGAAGTTAATGGATCCCTGTGATAGGAAAGCAGAGGGTGACTGGCTGGGGGGAAGGAGGTTGAACCAGCTGGAGGGGGAAGGGTACGGGAAGGGCTGAGAGGGAAGGACAATGAGAGCATAGTGATTACACATGATGATATTAAGAGAAACCCATGACTTGGTGTGTGTTGCAGTTACTCTGCATGCTGTGGATAAATTTACGACCAAATAGCTTATGGCAACAAGGGTTTTATTCTGGCTTATGATTGTGTTGTAGGGCAACAAAGGAAACTCCTCTTACAAGCTAAGCTCAATCTTCACTGAGGCTGTGACTTTGTAACCCAGTCAGTCTCAAGAGAATTTACAAGTGTATATAAATCTAAAGGTCAGGGCTTAAACTGCCCTCAGCAAACACCAGATGTCCCCATGGCACAGGTTATCCTAAGTTCATAGTTCCTTAATAAATAATGACCAGAAAGGACTTTTTGATGTAAAAATCTATAAATAGTAACTCAAACACTGTTCACCCCTCTTCTCCCTTCTGGATGGACTTTTGTCCTTTAACAAAGGGTTCTATTAGCCAGCGAATAAAATCGGCTCTTACTCAGCACTTGTGTCTGGATTTCATTCTGGCTGGTGCCCTATCACAATTGTTCAGTTACAGTTCCTTGCATCTCCCAAGCCTGGCATTGTGTGTCTGTGATTCACTGCTGGCCAGGTGGAGACAGGAGGATCTCTGGGGTTTGCTGGTCAGCTAGCCTAGCCAATCAGTGAGCTCCAGTTCAGCAGGAAGCCCTGTCTCAAACATTAAGGCAGAGAGCTGTGGAGGAAGACATGTGCCATCAACTTTTGGCCTGCACACACATGTATATACATGTCACCACAGGCAGATGTGTGCATTTTAGAACTGATGGGTACACATTCCCTGGACAGGGCCACACCTTCCGGCAGTACCCCCCCTCCCGGCAACCCCACTGCCCTACTTCCCTAGCAATACCCTAGTAATGTCTGAGACAACAAAAGAGCCACCCTGTCCAGGGCTCACTCTAGGGTATATTCACCTCTGACCTCTGCCTGCCATGCTGTCTATCGCGGTTCTCTCCCTGTCCTCTCCTGTAAGCTCTCCTGCTCCAATGTTCTCCCACTTTAAAGCTACTATGGTTCCCTTGGCCACCAGGTCCTCAGGTGTAAATGAACTTGTATTTAAGTGTGTGTGTGTGTGTGTGTGTGTGTGTGTGTGTGTGTGTGTGTGTATGCATACAGAAGGGCACTTGAGTGTGTGTGCCTATGAAGGCTCAAGGATGACATTGGCAATCTACCTCCTTATTGCTTTGCTCTGGTGTTTCCCAAGCTCTACTTTCCGAAGCCAGAATTGCAGTTCTTCACTATTTCCACCCAGCATTTTCATGTGAGATCTTTGATCTGAACTCAGGTCTTCTTGCTTATGAGGCAAAGGCTTTAATCCTTGAGCCATCACCCAGCCCTGAATTCATTTATTTTTTTCTAAACTCACATTCTTAAGTCTCTTTCTCTATTAGTTTCTCTTTATCAATAATCAGCAGTGAGTGACCTCTACACATTGTTGGAGTTACCCTCCAATCTGCTCCTCTGTAATGTAACATGAGTACCCACATAGGAATATGTACACATGCATATACCAAACACACATATGCTGAGTCAGTAGAGAAAGTAATTGATAAGGAACAATGGGCTATCACTCCAAGGCTGAGCCAGTCATATTTCCCCAAAGATCTTGTCCTGAATGAGGCAGCGTGAGGATTTCTAAGACAATCCATCTGCTCGGCTGTGTCTGTCTTTCTCCTCTGGGTGGGCAACAATCTTGCTTTCTAACAACTTTAGTTCTCTACCTTGTATCAGAGGTCATGGCTAAGATGGATTTCTTAAATGTCTTTTATTAAAACATGGGGATTGTGGGTGTGTAAAGTGCTTTCCATCCAAGTGAGCAAGCTGGCTTAGATGTTACTCAGTTTGGTTCTATAACTAATTACCTTCCTCAGACACCAGTGGGCAAGTCTATGTCCCTCCCCCCCAACTCCAAGTCATTTGCTTCCATGTGGGCTTCTGTAGGTAAGCTGTGGCAGACACAGTAATACAGAGTGAGAGTTATGTCTCCAAGTATGTTTGGCTGTCTTTCTGCCAAGTGCACTCACAAGGACAGATCTGTTCTCATGATGAAACAAAAAGTCACCAAGAAGTAGGTCTGGAGTACAGTCTATTAAGACATCTTTCAAAGGAGGAACTGAGTGCTGAGGGGTCCTGGAAGGCAGGCTGTAACTGCTTTGGTAATTTGTTAGAGGGTATGTGAATGTCTGTGTGTGTATTTCTGTATATGTGAGTAGTTTGTGTGCACACATATATATGTGAGTGTGGTGCTTATTTGTGATGTGTGTGAGTGGTATGTGTGTATACATGTGTGTGCATGTGTGTATATATATTTGCATTTAATAAGTGTGTGGATAGTTTTGAGTATATGAATGTGTGTTTAGGTAAGTGTGTGAACAAGTATGAGTGGTATATGTATGTGTGGATGTATGATGAGCGAGTGGTGTGTGTGCATGTGCAGGTGTTCATGTGCTTAAGGATATGCACAGGCATGCAGGTGTATATATATGTGTGTGTGCGCGTGCGTGCATGTGCCAGAAATCAGTGTTGGGTGACTTTTTCTATCGCTCTCCACTCGTTTCTAGAGACAGGTTCTCTCCGTGAATCTGGAGCTCACTAATTTAGGTAAACAGATTGGTCACGTGGGTGCTGGAGGTTGAACAAGGTTCTCATGCTTATGTGCCAAGAATTTACCCATTGAGCATTCTCTTCAGTCCTCTGAACTTTCTGTGGTCTTCATTCTAGCCCTCTGCATTTGTTATGAGTTATTATGTGATAAGCAACATCCTAGTCTGTTGCAGTTAGCCTACATATTGATGATAAAATCATGACAAAACTGCTTAAGGGAACAAGGGGTTTATTCTCTTATGATAGTCCAGTTATATTTCTTAAACCAGTTGGCAGGAGAGCATGCACCATCATCAAAGGCAAGGGACATACCAAATCCACATAAATGCTGACAGAGGGATGATCCTTACTTGCCAGACCAGCATGTCTAGCTAAGTACACACAAGGATGCTAATTTCCTCAACTAGTTCTCTGTATTTTATTCACTTGTCTAGGGCCTAGTTCTACGCACCATGGGTTGAGCCTTCCCTATCAATTAGACAATCTCCTTCAGGTTTGCTCTGGGCTTAACTACTAATTCTCTACAAATGTGCCCAGAGCTCAAACCTTCAACCATCAAGTTGACAGCTGTACCTAACTATGACATAGTCCAAGAGAAGTAAACAACACTAGATGAGAGAGAGCAACTTTGAAGGCCTTCTGAAAGATTGCTCCGTGATCTGGACTTCACTCACAGCCTCGTGCCTTAGACTAGACTTGGTTGTAAGTTACATTACATGTAGTCCCTCAAAACATGATCTGAGGCGTGTAGGCCCTCATGGCGCTTGGGGCAGGGTGGTGGTGGTGGGGGGAGGGATAACAGTCAGCACTAAGGGTTTAGAACTTGAGATGGTTTCCTTTGCCATTTTCTTAGATTTTATTTTTGGGGATTTTCCACCCAGGAAATTATACCGAAGTCCCTTTTCTGTCACAAATCAATATCTTTAGAAATGGAAGCTTGCAGATGCATACATTTTTTCAAGCTTCAACTTCACTTCCAAAGAATTATGATTTGCTCTGGTGAAGAGACCCTCAAGCACCAGGACTAATTGCAGACCGGATCCTGCTGTATCCTCTCAAGTCCAGGGTTTTAAATCATCTTCATAAATTACAGCGGGACGAAGGAAGGGAATGACAGGCAGGGATGGCTAACTGGTGACTTCTTGTGAAAGGCCTGCATCCTGCAGGACTACAAAGAAGGGCTGACTCGTCACTTGGGAAAGGACAGCAATCACAGCCTGTGATCTGCAGGGCATAGACAAGTCCCCTTGGAATGCCAATCAAAAAATAGCCTTCCTAATGGTCTGCTGCTGTGTCTGAAATCCCTCTGATGGTTGGTCTGAAGACAAAAGGTCGGGTATACACGTTCAGTTCTTAGCATGTGGGACTCTGTTGTCCTCTGTTCTGGTGTGTGTGTGTGTGTGTGTGTGTGTGTGTGTGTGTGTGTGTGTGTGTGTACATAGTTATATGGGCATGTGGAGGCCAGAAGAGAATGCCAGGTGTCCTGCTCTGTCATCTCTGCCTTAATCTCCTGAGCCAAGGTCCTCACTGAACCTGGAGCTAGGTTGGCAGCCAGCAAGCCACAGTGATCCTCTGGTCTCAGTCCCCAGAACACTGAGATTACAGGTGTGTGGACCATAGCCAGCTTTTTATGTGGATGCAAGGGATTTGAACTCAGGTCATCATGCTTGTACAGCAAGTGTTCTTACCCACTGCACTGTCTCCCCAGCCTTTGCTTGCTGTGTTTGAGTAGTAGGGTTTAATCTAAAACTTTTCAAAGTTACTACAGCACCTAGTGGAGATGCAGCTGAACAAGCCGTTAAGCCATTGTAACCATGGAAGACTCTCTGCAGTCAAGGAATGTTTTCTGCATGGCCTGGTTGTTCCTAGTTTGGACAGGAGAAGAAAACTGAGCTACTGGGCTTAGCTGGGTCCTGTCCTTGGCCGAATGGAGTCTTCCTAACCATTGGCAGATGGAGGCAGTCAGCAGGGAGGCCAAGAGTATTCTTAGTCCAAGATAAACTGGGAAGCGAGTGCTACTTTGCAAACTCTCATTCCGAAGCCCAACCAGTTTCAGAGGCAGGGTCAAAAGGCGGGGAAGTTAAGGGGGTGATAGGGATTAGGTGTGGGGGGGTGGGAGGGAGAAGCTCCTTGCCTTGGAATCTGTTTCTCTGTTCTCCTGACAGAGAACCTAGAAACTTCAGTATAGCTGAGGAAGCCAGAGATGATGTGTTTTCCTGAGCACATCTCAGACAAGTTTGTCAGCATCCGTGGATGATCCACCCTTAGGGACAGAATGCTTACAATCCTGATGGCTGGGGTTAGTTGTTAACTTGTCGGAATCCAGAATCATCCGGGAGATGGAGCCCTGGGTATGCCTGTGAGGGTTATTTTGATTATGCTAATAGAGGTGAGAAGTTGCACCCACTGTGGGCGGCACTATTCCCTGGCTGGGGCTCTGGACCGTACGCAGGAGGAAAGCGAGCTGAGCGCCAGCATCCATCTCTCTGCTTCCTGGCTGTGGATGCCGCGTGACCAGCTGCCTCAGGCTCCTACTGCCGTGCCTTCTCTAGCATGATGGACCGTGCCCTTGAACTGTGACCCAGAGGGAACCCTTCCTGCTGCTGACGTCAGAGCACTTTATCACAGCACCACGACAGGAAGCTCTGACAGTGACCCTGAGTTTCACTGTGTGAGCATTCCTCTCTCACCCCCAAGTCTAAAGAATCCATCTTAAACCCACCCCTCTGTCCCTTACAAGTTCATTTACAAGAGAAAAGTTTTTAAGAAAAGTAAGCATACCAACTCTCCCTTTCCTTTACATCTCTGCTTAAATACTTAATAACCTAATGTGGCTCTGTTCTGAATTCATTTTTGCAGCATAGTTAAAGATTCAACTCTTCCTGAGAAAAGTCCCTAAGCAGGAAGAAAACTCCTTGGGCTACTAGTGGCTGTGTGGGGTAGTCTCTCTACCCCTGCCAATATCTCCAGCAGAAGCATGTCTTATTATATGGTAGAAGGGGGATTTGTGGCTTCATCTTATAGACTCAAAGTACACAGAGACGGCCACTTTAACTTAGTGTTCTTCCTATCTTTAAGTACCTTCGTGAGGGCCTGGGAGATGGCTGAGTGGTTAAAGTACATGCTATGCAAGCTGAAGGACCTGAGTTTGAATTTCTAGACTTCACCTGAAATGCCAAGAGGGAGTGGTGGCCTGCCTGTAAGCCTAACTCCAGAAGGCAAAGCCTGGAACCCCCAGAGGGAAATGGGTAGGCCACACCAGCCCTATTGGCAAGCTCTGGGTTTAATTTGAGACCCTCTCTCAAAATCGTAAGATGGAAGAGTGATTGAGGATGATTATGGAGATCGCTCTCAGGCCTCTATATGCACATTCATTCACATACATTCACGCCCACGTGCATATACACCCACCCACGTGCAAATATGCATGCGTACACGTGTGCGACCTATACACATATACATAGGAAAAAGAACAAAAAGAGCAGAGTATTTGCAGGCTGGGGAGATGGCTCAGCCGGCTGAGTACTGGCCACACAATCACGAGTACCTGAGTTTGAATGCTTAACACCTATCTGAAAAGTCAGGTGCATGACTGGATGCTCCGAATCCCAGCGTTAGGGAGGCAGACACACGAGAGTCCCCGGGGCTCACAGGCCTGACAGTCCAGCTGAATTGGTGAGCTCCAGGAGATAGTAAGAGACCCTGTGTCAAAAAGTAAAATATCGGGCTGGAGAGATGGCTCAGGGGTTAAAGTCTTTGCCTTGCAAACAAAAGGACCTAATTTCAGATCTCAGATCCCATGTTTAAAAAAAAATGCCAGGCAGATATGGCAGCAGCCTGCAATTCTGATCCTGGAAAGTGGAGCCTGGGAAACCCCAGAGCAAAACTGTGAACAAAAATTATGTGTATGTAATGTGTGTGTATTTGTGTATGTCTGTGCATGTGCATGTGGGAACCAAAGTTGTCACAGTCTTCTTAATCACTGGATACCTCTCTCTCTCTCTCTCTCTCTCTCTCTCTCTCTCTCTCTCTCTCTCCCTGTACAAGTGAGTACTTGAGTGTGTGTATTTGTGGACTCAAGGGTGACATTGGGAATCATCCTAGATTACTCTACCTCCTTATTGTTTTGTTTTGCAATTTTTGTGCACAGAGTGAATGGCATGTGAAAAATACGTTTAATTTCATATCTGTTGTCTGGCAGAGCCCCAGATGTGATCAGAAATGAAATGTGATGCTTGGCTGTGTGTGAGTGTGTTCAGCTTTTCGGGCAGCCCCAGAAGCCTGGCGTTTACAGAGCTTGGCGTCTTGCTTGCTTCCTTCCACTGCATTTGAAATCAGAGTTATCTAGGGTAGCAGTAGCCTTCAAGTGTGTTCTGTATTCCATGAAGAAACACAACATGTCCTTTCAGAACTTAATTGAGCAGCACAAAGCTAATTAGGTGGCTGTTTCATCCACAATCCAGCATTAATTTGTTCAGCACAATGAGCTTATCTACCATATAAATGCCTTTGCCCCGTGGCTTCTCCAGCAGCTGCAGGACGCGGCCATGTCTGATAGCACCTTCTAGTAAGTGTGGAGGCCGCAGCACATGCCCCCTGCATTCAAACAGCCCTGAGAAGGATGGATGGCGTGTCACTTGTCTTGAAAGGCTTTCTTCTTTTAAGTGTGCATGTGTAGAAAAATTTAAATCAACAGATGGATATGAGATCATAACACATACTCTGGAGAGAACTGTCAAGCCATGGAAAGCAAAGATGTCTATTCCAGGTCCTGCTTTTCATGGGATGTTCCAAATGTCACCCAAGGTCATGTCATAGGATGTGACAAGCTATATTCCATTCGTTTAAAAATATTTTATCTCTTTATTTGAGAAAGAGAGGAGAGAGAGGGAGAAGGAGAGGGACAGGGACAGGGAGAAAGGTATGTGCATGCTTGCCATAGTGCATGAATAGAGTCAGAACAACTATCACAAGTCATTTATCTCTTCCACCGTGTGCACATCAGGAATCGAACTCAGGTCATCAGGAGCTTTAACCACAGAGCTCTCGCTGGCCCTCCATTCATTTTTTTTTTCTGACTTCTTCAAGAACAAAGAATATTGCCTCTTGAAAATAAAGGCTGAGTTTACTAGTTTAGTTGTTGGTAACTAAATGGTTGGAGAACTAAGGAATCTCTTCAGAGCAGGAGGAACCAGAGAGAAAGGAGACAGAATGAGGAACAGGAGAACGGGCGGGGGAAGCTTCGGTGTGGAAGACCTTGCCATGTGAGCACCAGGACCAGCATCGGTTGGGATCCCTAGGGCCCATGGAAGTACCAGGTACGATGACATGAGCTTCTGCAATCCCACTGTGTGCAGGAAGTGGGAGCTGGAGACTCGAACATCTGCAGGAGCTAGAGGGCCAGCCAGCCTGGCTCATGCAGAGCGGATAGAGAGACTGGTGTCCACGTGGTGGGGAGGTGAGGAATGACAGCTCTACATGTGTGCTGCAACACAGGCATGCACACGCTCACATATGACACACAGACACATACGGAAGGTTATCCTCTACCTCTGTATGTGAGCACACGTATGCCTATACTCACACATGACATACAGACACACGCAGACACACATACCACAGATATACAGACACACAAAAACACATACATAGAAGGTTATCCTCTACCTCTGCATGTGGGCACACGTATGCCCACACTCATATGTGCCACACAGAAACACATACACCACAGATACACAGATATTCAGATATATATATATATATATATACATATACATATACATACACCACAGATACACAGATATTCAGATATATATATATATATACATATACATATACATACACCACAGATACACAGATATTCAGATATATATATATATACATATACATATACATACACCACAGATACATAGAAACACAGACACATATACACTACAGATACACAAACAAGCATATACAGACACACAGAGATACACATACAACAGAGACATAGAGACATACATACCACAGATACATGGACATACAGATGCACAGACACAAACACAGATACACACAGGTACATATACACCATGGATACATAGACACATAAATATACAGAGACACACGGAGAAGGTTGTCCTCTACCTCCGTTTGTGTACCGTGGCACACGTGTGTCCACAATCATGCATAACACACACTCTTACCACAGACAAGACACAAAAAATGGGAAAAATATTAGGAAAATATATCTAAGGAAGGCTGAGTGTCTAGAATATGTAAAAACTATAAGAAAACAAACAGAAAGCTAAGGAGTCCAGTTGAAAAAGGGGAAGGGATCTAATAGGCACTTCTCAGAAGACATAAAAATGGCCAATATATATGCACGAAAAAATACTCCACACCCTTATATACCCAGGAAAAGGAAATCAAAACTGCAATAAGGAATGGGTTTTATCCAGGATACAAATAAAAAAGACTTGGATAAAGGACACCAAAGCCCAGGGAAAAAGGCAATAAACGTATGTGATTTCATTGTGAAATGTCCCCCACAGGCTCATGTGTGAACACTTGGTTCCCCAGCGGGGGTGCTGTGTGTGAAACCTTTAGCAGGTGGAGTCTTGCTGGAGGAAGTGGGTCACTGGGAGGTGGGCCTTGAGGTTTGATAGCCCGACCACCTCTTTCTCTCTCTCTCTCTTTCTCTCTCTCTCTCTCTCTCTCAGCTGAAATGTTAACAGCCGACCCCCTGCTCTGCCATTACACCATCTCACCTGCTGCCGTCCTTCCCCTGCCATATGGACTCTGTCCTGTGTAAGCCTAAAAAATAAATCTTTTCTCCCTTCAGTTGTTCCGGTCAGAGCATTTCATCACAGCAACTGGCACCAAGTTGTGCAGCATACAAGGGTGACTCTCGTGTTATAACCTATTTTATATTTTGTAAATAACTAGAAGAGGGACTAGACTTGTTGGCTAGAGGTTGCACACAGCCTGGGGTTGGAAAAGGTAGGGGTTCCCATTATACAGGATCTTAGAAAAAGGATGAGTTGCAATGGGGTTCCCATGTCTGGAAGGGAAAACAAATGAGAGCTAGAAATGGGGTGCCCAGGCAGATGCCTCTTTTTGAGACCTATAGAAGCTGTCTTATGTGTGTGTGTGTGTCCCTATCTCTCTGTGTCTGTTTGCATTTGTGTATGTACCTATGTTTGTATGTGTGTTGCTGTGTATATGTGTGTTTCTATAAGTCTCTGGGTCTGTATGTGTGCCTCTGTGTATGTGTGTATGTGTGTCTCTGTAATTATGTAAGTATGTGTGTCTGTATGTATATGTGTGAGTGTGCATGCATACTTCTGCATCTGTATGTATATGTCTGTCTCTGTCTCTCTCTCTGCACTGACATCCACTATTTTATCAAGAAGTCAGGCATGTCGCCAACTCCTCCTGTGATTATAAAGTTCCACATCTGACCTAAGCCACAGACAGACTTTCTCTCAGGGTTGCAAAAAAACCATGGTGTAGCTCTAAGTGTGAAAATGTGTTTCTCTCTGTGTTCTGCAGATACCGTAATACTGCAGCAGGCACTTTATTTGATCTGGGTGGTCAGCCCTTCCTTTGTTAAACCAGGTCCTTTCCATCCCTTGCCTAACTCCTCTTCTTTCAGTTCTTAAAATCAGACTCACTGGGTTTTCCTTGGCATTCCGTCTATGCTACTGCAGCTTTGTGGATTGCACACACTGATGTGTTGGTCTTTTTGTATTGATAACTGCTCCAAAGTTCTTTCTCCATGAGACATAGAACACTGTGACTTTATCCTCAGTGGGTCCTGAATCCTTAGGGACAGAAACACTCCTCGGCTCAAGTCACCATAGGGGCACAGTCATTAAACACCTCTCTAGCTGCAACATCAGAACATTTCTGCTAGCTTCTCAGAATGATGGTTACTACAAGGATATTGGCTGGCACAGAGGGAAGGCTAGTTGTGGGGATCAGAAAATGGAGGTGGCTCAGAATTTTCACAAGCTTGGTCCAGGAATCTAATCACAAGCCAAGGAATGCTGCTACCTGCCATCCTAAGGCTCTAGTTGCCTGAATGGACTTGACCCTGATTTGCAAGGCTCTGATCTGCACGATCCTGATTAGCACGATACTGCTTTGAATGATGCTGATTTGCATGGCTCTTTGACTGACAGAGATGGCATGATGGGAAATTGAATGCAGCATGGCTCATGTGAATTTTATGGAATCATGCAGCAACCACTCTGTACACATATCCCTGGCATGATGGGAGTTGCATGCCAGGAAATTGTACCAAAAGACACATAAAGTACTTCTCCTGGACTGGAGAGATGGTTCAGTGGTTAAAACCCTTGCCTCACAAGCACAAGGACTTGAGTTCAGATCTTCAGATCACATGTAAAAATGGTGACTCACTGCAATTCTAACCTGGGAAGGCAGAGCCTGGAATCCCCACAACAAGCTGGTTAGCCAGACTAGCCCTAATGGTGGATGTGCTGTGGGTTTAATTAGAAACCCAGACTCACAATAATGTGGAAGACTGGATGAAGGATGGTTCCAGATGCCACCCATAGGCCTCCACAGGCATAACACACTTAGAAGCATTTGTACATACACCTGCCCACATACAAACACACACGCACACATGCACACACACAAGCACATGAACACACACACACACAAACACGCATGTGCACACCATACATACATACTTTTAAGAGAAAAAAGTACTTCTCTCAAGTGAAGCTCCTCCTCCCGCCATGGCCCACTGTCCTACATGGTAGCTCTTAGCCTAGTTACTGTCTTTCTTCCAGCATATGTAATCAATTATTCCTCCTAGTCTGGTCTAAAGGATTCATTCACTGTCTACCAGTCTCTTTTCTGCTAGAGTGGCCAGAACCAAGTTTACCAAGTTAGCTTGGAGAAGTTGGAAAGATGGACCGGAATGAGCAGAGTCTCAGGTGGTCATTTCCCTTGCTAGACCAAGTGATGCCACTACTAATAGAAGGTTTTTGTTTGTTTGTTTTGCTTTGTTTTCTCTACCCTTCCCTGGTTGTTTTGGATTTTCAAAGATGGTCATTCTGGCTTCTTTACCGGCAGAAGGGCCATTGAGTTTTCAAAGATGGTCACTCTCATTTTTTTGGCCAGGCAGGACTCAACATGGTGATACATTTTTTTTTCCACCTCCCTTGCCCCTTTGCTTCACATGTGTAACCAACATGGTGATATGCTTGTCTCCTCACCATTTCCCACTTTGCTTTATGTGTTTAAACTTTGGAAATTCCCTTATAAGAAGTGAAATTTACCATTTCTAACTTGACTTAATAAAACAATTTCTTTCTAGATTACCAGGCTTCTGCAGTATCTACTTTGCTAAAAATAAGGTTTCTTAAATGATAATCTGCATTTGATAGTGTTTTTAAAAGTTTAATCACTTTTGATAATGTTTTTCATAGTTAAGTCTCGTGTCCTGTCATCTGTGCTGGCCAGCTGTTGCATGTGTTTCAGTCTTATCTGTGTTGCCTGTCTGTTCTGTAGCATGTTAAATATGTACCCTGCCATAGAGATTTGGGTTCTCTTTGACTCTGTTTTGAATGCCAATATTTACCAAAAGTTATTTTCAAGTTCCAACAACTATTTATTACAGACTAATAAGTCTATTTCTAAATTTGATCAATTATATAGTCGTCTTGTACTATATCATGAATTAATAAATGATTTAAAAGGTGCTGCCAATGAATTGTAAGTCCTGGTATGCAGAGACACTCACCAAATGGTATTCATTTTATTTGCTTTATACCGAACTAATTTACAATTACCAAATTAGGCCCAACTATTTCATTTAGTTTTTTAAAATTATTCATTTATTTTGTGTGTGGTTGTGTGTGTGTGTGTGTGTGTGTGTGTGTGTGTATCAGAGGGCACTGTATGCCTCTGTGGAGGAACAAGGGTAACTTCAGGACTCATCCTGAATTGCTTCTACCTACTTTTTGCTTCACTCTGGGATTTCCCAGGCTCTGACCACCAGGGGCCGGAAGTGACGACCACTGCTGTTTCTGCTTGGTGGGACCTAGGATCTGAACTCAGGACCTTCTGCTTGTGAGGCAGAGTCTTAACCCTTGAGCCATCTTTCTAGCCCTTTTTATTTCTTTTAAAGATGAGGTCTATTTTTATTGCCTCCTTCTAAAAGACATGCTTTTTTCCAGGTATTTAATATGATAAAGCAGCAGGGAACCATCAAGTTGAGGAAGGATGTTGTAGGAAGTTTGTGATGTGATGGTTAAGAAGGTTATGGTTAAAGGACTCTATGTTATAGGGAAAAAAAGCATTGAGCCTCAGAAACATACCTGATAATAAATGAGTTTTATATTTTAGAATGCATTAAAGTGTTTTCCAACTGTCTCTGTAAATTTTCTTCTTGTTAATTCCAGAAATATAGGTAACAACAATTTGCATATTGTTTCATACATTAAAAAAGGTCTTAATATGATGCTATGGATTTTAACTAATGTCAATCTGGCCTAAAGGTAAATGCGACAAATATAATGCTTGCTCTCCCTCACCATTATGTTCATTTCACTGGACCAGACAATTCAACTGATTACTTTAATTTTATATATAATATCTCTAATCATAGGTCACATGCAACTGTTATGACAAATACAGAGGATAAAAAAAGATCCAGATCATTATGGCTCTTAGATTCAATATGATCCAGGTGTTTCTTTATTAATGGCTCTGCCAATTAGCTCTGTCTCTGTCTCTCCTGAAGACCACTTCCCACCCTCATCTACATGAAGCACTAGGAATGCGCCTTCCTAGCTACGTGGGACATATGTAGCTAACTATATGGCCTCTGCATGCACCAAACTGTGTCTATGTGTGAATGTAAGCTCCTGAAGAGATGTTGCTGCACTTGTAAGGTTGATTGACTTGATTGGAGCTTCCAATAAAGAGGAGAGATCTGGAATGTTGTAAATCCAGAGCCAGATTACCTTGGTCCCATTTAAGTCCTTAATAGCCATTTATTGCCACCCTCAGTATGTGACCTAACATTCTGATGACTATCACATGTTATTAGATAAGCTAAACCAGATAGTTATCAGACTTAATGTAGCTCAGCTTCCCTCCCCTCTTACATACAACAATTCATCACCCTTAATCAAACCTTTAATTGCCTTCTTAACTTAACTTAACTGTGTCTCCTAGGCTAAAGATTCTGCTCTGAAATCCTCCATTCTCCTCTTCACCATGGGGCACCAGGACAGGATTGTATCACTTCGGTAGCCTGTAACCTTCCCCACATCGACTCCATTCAACAGGAAGTAGCAAAGAATGAGTGTGTCCCCTTTAATCATCAATAAAAGACTGGAATGATAGGCTCCCCTTCCTCCAGACCCTAATTCAGAGCAAAGGTTCTGCTTGTTGGTCACATCCCACCTCTCAATGAAAGAGGATAAAGTATTAATAAAAGCTATACTACAGGAACCCTGTCTTAGCCCCCTCTCTTCCACTGGGGCTGAGATAAGAGGTTGCTTTGAGAAAGCTCACAAAGGATGAAAGCCTAAGGCTTCTTAGTACCCATTCCTGCTTCCCTTCCTTAGCAAATACAATAGAAGCTCTCTTAGAGGATTGTCATGTTCCTTAGGTGAATCATTGTCAAAAAGGGCTCACCATCTTCCTTCTTTTAGGTAGATCATTTTCAGAAAGGGCTCCCCTTCTTCCTTTCGTTTAAACGAGATGTATATATGTGTGTAACCCATCTTTCATGGCTTCTGGCTCATTACTCGTTTTTGACCAGTAAGCTGGGACCCTCTGGCCAGAGTGATTAATTGGCTTTTTGATTGGCACTTGCATCTGTAGTTTTGTTCCCAGCAGGCAGTCACCCCACAATGCTAATGGCCAACAGGCACTTGCAAAGCCCAGGCTTAGTCACACACCTCATTGGGACAGGGACTGAAGATTCACGCCCTTCCATCCTTTACCCCACTCACATGCCCAGGGATGAAAAACTCTGCTCCACCTTCAGATCCTACTTTTTCTTCCTCTTAGAATTAGTCTAGTCACGATGTAATCAATAATCTTTTTCCATTCCTTGTCCATGGCATGTATTTCTTCTCTATCAAGATCTGAAGTTCAAGGAGAGGTGGTCTGGTGATCCAGGCTGAGCTGAACTGAGGGAATGCAGGTATCCCGTCCAAACCCTTACCAGATCTCATCCAGAAGTACATCTCTCCAAAGAAAGTCGATGTGCTGTTACTTTTGGAAATCCAGATGGGAACATTACACAGCTAATGTCTGTTTCAACAAGGGCAGGTTTTGAGGATGAATGATCTAACTTGGCTGTCCAAGGGAAGTATTAATAACAGGTTCACCCTCCAAGACCTCCGGCTGTCTAATCTAGAACAACCCAGAAGAAACCATCAGCCTCTGACCAAAATCTGGCAACTAGCCAGACAGGATTTTCCAATTAGTACGGATTTCTATTGGTGTGTAATTTGACCTTTTGGACACACTTCTGATTAATTTCTATTCATGATGATCAGATGTAGCAAGCTGAAAGGTGATAAATGAATGCTTTTCATAAATGTTTAGAGATTAAACTCATTTTTCACTAGTGATAGAAACAAATGAGAAGTTGGTCTTTATTGTGCAAAATTAACGGCAGTTAATCAACGTTTAGGCGAATCCAGAGCAGGCTTGGCTGGTTAACTACTTGTTTCTTCTTGTTGCTAATTGACATTTTAGAGAGCAGAGACCCCCCTGGGGTGGCTGTTTTCTGAGAAGGCCAAACAGCAGGGACTCCTTCCTTTCCAGGAAGTCACAGCTTTGTTGTTGCCCCCCCCCCCCCCCCCGCGCGCCAAAGGAATGAGGGGGACAAGGGGTTCCAGGAAAGGACTCGGTGTGCTGGCCTGGGGAGGTCTTTGCTCTGACTGTGAACTGTACATTCGAAATGGCAGCCGGCAGCCAGCAGCCTTTCCAGCCGAGTTCCTGCTGCTTTTCTCGACCAATCCCAGGGCACTTGGATAATGCTTTCTCAGCTCATGATTTGGGCCTTGTGGCATTATGCATTCTTTACATTGCTATTTGTTGCCTTTTTTTTTTTTTCCCAAAGTGGTGCAAGCCCAGGTTGGGTTTACCTGAAGAGAAAGATCATTAGCAAGAAGCAGGGGCTGGCTCCAGAGCCTGGAGGGCCCTGCGCTGGGTTCCTGGGTCCACAAAGAATCTGCTGGTTTCCCTAATGTTGCCATTTGTGTAAGGTTCTCCCCCATTCCCAATAAGCCACACTGGAAACAAAGATGGGACGAACTGCCAGGCTGTTCTGGTGGGGGAACAGAAGCAGTACAGTGAAAAGAACGTTGGAGGGTCTTACAGTCCTTGGGTTTGTTGGGGGGTGTGTGCGAAGGACACAGGGGAGCAGGTTGTTGCCATATAGGGTCAAATTTTAGCTCTTGGCTGCACCAGGAAGTAGTGACCAGAGACCATGAGATGGGTTTTATAGGCAGCTCAGACATTCCTTTCTGCCACTAGGGAACTTCACAAAAGGGAGGGAAGAAGAGGGGACAGATGTTTCTGCAAGATCAGCTGGTAAGTTTCCATATCAGGGACTTCAGAAGTGCAGGCATTGGGAAGGGGAACCTATCAGTTTGGAAATTCTCCCTTCCATCCATCCTTTCTTCCTTCCTTCCTTCCTTCCTTCCTTCCTTCCTTCCTTCCTTCCTTCCTTCCTTCCTTCCTTCCTTCCTTCCATCTTTCCTTCCATCCTTCTTTCCTTCCTTCCATCCTTCCTTCCTTCCTTCCTTCCTTCCTTCCATCCTTCCTTCCTTCCTTCGTTCCTCCTTCCTTCCTTCCACCTTCCTTCCTTCCTTCCTTCCTTCCTTCCTTCCTTCCTTCCTTCCTTCCTTCGTTCCTTCCTTCCTCCTTCCTTCCATCCTTCCATCCATCCTTCCTTCCTTCCTTCCTTCCTTCCTTCCTTCCATCCTTCCTTCCTTCCTTCCTTCCTTCCTTCCTTCCATCCTTCCTTCCTTCCTTCCTTCCTTCCTTCCATCCTTCCTTCCTTCCTCCCCTTCCTTCCTTCCTTCCTTCCTTCCTTCCTTCCTTCCTTCCTTCCTTCCTTCCTTCCTTCCATCTTTCCTTCCTTCCTTCCTTCCTTCCTTCCTTCCTTCCTTCCTTCCTTCCTTCCTTCCTTCCTTCCTTCCTTCCTTCCTTCCTTCCTTCCTCTCTCTCTTTCTCTCTTTCTTTCCAGATTTTAACAGAGGCTGTTATCAGAGGCTCTAAGAGTTCTCCTTTCTTACACTACCAGGTCCTGGGTGGATGGGAATTAATTACAGTTGCTCTTTCACTCTTCTGTTTTGAGGAAAGGTTTCTAATCACACCAGAGCTTTCAAATAATGCTACTCTCACTAGACAGTTTGCTCTTTGGATTTCCTGACTCTGTCTTCCAGGGCACAAATTATAAGTGGCCTGCCAAACCTGTCTGGTATTTCATGTGGACATTACCTATTTAACTGCAGAGTCATCCCCCAGCCATGGAGATTTTGCTTTCTAGAGTGGAGAGTTCTTCCTTGTCACCGAGATGCAGAGGGTCTGCCCAGGGCCACCAAAGCTCCCAGACTGGGGTCGCTGCATGCTGGCCAATGAAGTCTTTTCCTTTCAAGAGACTTTGTACTAAAATCACTTCTTTCTCAAGTGGCTATCTTTGCACTGAACTCAGAGGTCACATACATTATTACATATAATATAATGTTATTATATATAGTAATACTTTAAAGCCTCAAGATACTATTTCCCCTATTCTTTCCTAGCCTTAGGGGACCTTATGGCACAAAAAGTGTTTTTTTTTTCCAAGGTGAGATGTCTTGAGGAAAAACCCTTGGGGTCTGGCCTCTGACCCTCATGTATACATGTGGATGCACACATATATACATGTGCATGCACACACATGTGCATTCACATGCACATATCTGGAATGTACACACACTCAAAATACACACATAAGCACACATACACAAATTAGACATATACACATACACATGAGCACACCTCTAAAACATAAAAACATAAAACCCACAAATATACATGTACAAATATGCACAGACATGTGCATGCCCCAAATGGGCACACATACAAAATACACACACACATATATGCATACACACATATGCATACATGTATACACATGCATGTTTATACCCTGAATGTACACACATTAACATGCACACACTTGTGTACACAAACACACATGCATATATACATATACATATCTGCACAGAGAAATTGAGTTTATCTGCATTATAGATGGTCAAGAGAACCCACATGCAAATGGATAAGACAGCCTCACTGCATCTCTAGAATTGAAGTGCACCGAGGAGAGATCATGCCTTTCCAATAGCTTCCCGCATGTGAGCATGCACTGTCAGGCTAGTGGCTGTCTGGCTGTCTGGCTCCCTGTCTGTCTTCTCTTCCAGTGCTGGGACAGCACATCTTCTAACCCGGGCTGGCCTTTGTGGCGTATGCCTATGGTGCTGCGCTCGTCACCTCTGGAAGCCTGAGCCACTCTTGGGAGTCTTCGGTGTAATTTTGTTGCTTACAACAAGCAGTTCACTGCAGGCATCTGCAACACTCACCAGGAATCTGCAGGCAGGGGGTTACCAAGCAACGGGGAAGCTGGGTGTACTGAAGGTATTGGGCCCTTTTCCCAGTGGGCTTTCTCAGGGTCCTTGGGCTTCCCCATCACCTTTTCTGTCTGCGTTTTGGGGCTCATTGTCACTTCAGAACCCACATAGAAAGCTCCACTTCCCTGCAAGATGGGGCTCCAACTGTATCAAGCAAATATAGTGTCAGTTTATCTTTAAGTGTATTTATTATTTGTTGATTTTGCATGTGTGTGTATGATATACACATGCATGCATGTTGGTATGTGCTTGTATGTGTGTATGTATATGGGTCTCTGTGTTTGTACATGTGTGCCTGTGTGCATGTGTGTCTGTGTGTGCACATGCACTCGTGTGCCTGTGTGTGTATCTATGCGTGCACATGCACTCGTGTGCCTGTGTGTATGCAGTTGACCACATCAGGTGTCTTCTTCCATTGTTCCCCACTTTAATTTTTGAGACACAGTCCTTCGGCGAGCCTGGAGCTCACTTATTTGGCAAGGGCGGGTTGGCCAGCCTCAAGATCCTCCTGCCTCTGCCTCCCAGTGCTGGGCTCTAGCGCAGATCCCTGCAGACTTACTTTTATATGGGTGCTGTGAATCCAAACTCAGGTCCTCATGTTTGCAAGGCACATCACCAAACTGAGACAGCTCCAGCCCCCATCAGCTGTTTTTTTTTTTTTTCTTCTTTGCTTCGCTCTCCTCTCTGGAGACTGTATGTGCCTGTGGAGGCCCAAGGGAATCATCCTGGATCTCCTTACTTTCTTTTTTGCTTTGCTCTGGAGTTCTTCAGATTCTGCCTTCCAGGCGTTTTTACATGTGATTTGGGATCTGAACTCAGGTTTTCTGCTTCTGTAAAGGCTTAACCCCTGAGCCATCTCTCCAGATCCCAGCTGATTTTTTTTAATGAATGGATGAAAAAAAATGTATTTCAAAGAGAGCAAGAGCGAGCGCAAGAGAGAAAGAGAAAGAGAGAGAATACAGATGGAGGTTAGAAGGCAGCTTTCAGAAGTCAGTTCTCTCCTTCCACATGGGGGCTTCTGGGGATCAAACTTAGGCCTCCAGGTTTTCAAGTAGGTGCCTTACCCATTAAGTTAGCTTGCCGCCCACTTCCACTGTAATCAGCTTATTTAAGTTAGAATTCTGTACCTTTCTGGCAGACAACAAGATGTTTTGATACACATATACACATCCCATTAATTACTTCACTCAAGCTAATTAACATATCCATCTCTTCACAAAGATCCAGCTGCTGGGGAGAACACGTGAGGTCTATCCTCTCAGACACCTTCAGGTTTATAATGTACTATTGTAAAACTTAATGTAGCATGTTTGATCTTCAAAACTGTACTCATCTCTCATCTGGTGTAGCTGTAATTGTGGACTGACAGCTCCTATCTTCCCACCCTCCCAGCCCCCTTGAACATCTCTCTTCTAGTCTCTGCATCTGTGACCATGACTTTTTGTATAAAAGAGGCCAGACAGGACTTTTATCTCTGTCTCTGGTTTATTTCATTGAATAAATTCTCCAGGTCCAAGTAGTCCATTGGACTCAAGTAGTCAACGTCCTTCTTTCAGAAGGTCCACTAACATTCAGAAATGCATATGTTATTTCCCAACCTCTGGTCTCTGTTTCACTGACACACCCTCAGAGACCCAGCAGAGGGCTGGGAGATGACTTAGAGGGTAAAGCGCTTGCTGCCACGCAAGCGTGAGGACCTGCGTTTGGATACCTAGAACCTGTGTAAAAAGCTTGGTGTGGTGGTGACCTATAGAATCCTAGTGCTGAGGGGCAGAGACAGGAGATCCCTGGAACTGCTGGCCAGCCAGTCTGGCCAAATGGGAGTGCTGTGGGTTCAGGGGTGCCCTGTTTGGAAATAGGGCAATAGAGGATGACACATGACATTGACCTCTGGCCTCCACATGCATGCCCACACATGGATGTGTACACGCAGACAGGTACACATGCAAGCACACGCGGACATGTATACAGGCATGTGCACACATGGATATGTATATAGGCATGTGCACACTCGGACATGTACACATGCATGAACACTTAATGAACATTTCCTGAGGGTGTCTACAGTTAACACAGCTGGGATCATGATTAGTAGCTCATCAGTGTGTGCACAGAATGATTCATGCATGTGAGTGTGTGTATGCGTGCATAGGCATGTGTGTATGCATGTATGTGTATGCGTGCATAGACATGTGCACGTGTGTGTATGTGCATTTGTGTATATTCAGAAGTATGCATGATGAATAAAAAAAAAAACACAGCTAGTGAGATGACTCAACAGGTAGGTGCCTGCTCTCAAACCTGTTGACCTGAGTTTGATCCCCAGAAGCCCACATGGTGGAAGGAGAGAACTGACTTTTGAAAATTGTCCTCTGACCTCCACCCATGTGCCATGGCATGCACCTTCTCTCTCCCTCACCTCTTTTTTCTCTCCCCTCAAATAAATAAATAAATAGCTAAAAAGATAAATAAACTGGTCTGGAGAGATGGCTCGGGGGTTAGATTCTGCCTCAATGGGCAGAAGGTATTGAGTTCTGATCCCAGGTCCCACGTAAAAACACCAGGTGGAAATGGCAGAAGCCTGCACTTCTAGCCCTGGTGGATAGAGCCTGGGAAATCCCAGAGCAAAGCAAAGAAGAGGTAGAAGCAATCAAGAATGATTCCCAAAGAGGACCTTTGGCCCTCCACATGAACATATGTGCCCTCTGACACACACACACGCACACACACACACACACACACACACACGCACACACTTAAAATAAATAAAATTTTAAAAAGCTAAACAAATAAATGGAAGTATACATTGTGGGCTTTCTTGCCTTTCCTAGACTGGCATTGTACTGGGATAATGAATAGAATGAACAGCAGTGTCTCTCTGCTTCTGGCTGTAAGCAAGGCGTCACAAAGACATACACACGCGTGTTCCAGCTCAGTCAGGAAGTCCAAAGGGACACCACATTTTGCCAGGAGTAGAAAATGCTGTGCAATGCCACATGCATGTGGTGGATGTGAAGTTGGGCAGATCTCAGGATGGAGATTGGTCCATCCTTAGCATCCTGCTGGGCAACTGCTCTAGGGCCGGTGGGGGGGAGTGGCTCAGTGGAGAGGAGTGCTTGCTTGCACAAGCATGAGGATCTGAATTCTAATCCCTAGCACCCATGTAAGAAACTGCGTGTGGCTAAGTGTGCCTATAACCCCAAACTGTGGGGAGAGAGAGAGAGAGAGAGAGAAAGAGAGAGAGAGAGAGAGAGTTGGAGGGAGGGGTAGAGACAGGAGGAACTCTGAGACTTGTAGGCTGTTAATCCAGCTCTAGGTTCAGTGAGAGACTGTGTCAAGGAAGCAAGGCAAGGGTGGCAGAGCAGGACACCTGATGCTCTCCTTTGGCCACCAGGAGTAAGTGCAGGCACACATATCTGCATATAGACTAACTCCACACACACACTCTCACGTGCATGACCACACACAAATGCATGCATCCATGCACACACGCATGCATGAATCATTCCATGCACACACGTGCATGCGCACACATGCACTTACTTACACATCACTCCACACACATTGATGAGCTATGAATTACGAATCCAGCTGCGCTAACTGCAGACAGCCCTGGGAGATTCTATTAAGTGCGGAATAAAGAGTAATTTGATGTGAAGCTTTCCCTCCCCGCTCCAACATTTCTCGGCATCTATCAGCCCCTCTGAGAAAATCAGGGATCCCAACTCTGCCTGCTGCCCACAGGCTTCCCTGTCTTCTTCCGTCAAGACCACTGAGGGCTGGCCTCTGTCACCTGCCTTGTGCCTCTGGCAGCCCCTGCTGCAGAAGCGAGCCACGCAGGCAGGTTGTCCGCACTCGTCTGTCACAATGTCACAGCATACGTGAGCTTGCCGTGATGCCCAGAGAGGAAGGTGTGACTGCTGCGGGCAGTGGACTCAGTGCGGGGTGTTCACTCAATGTATTAGGACCTTTTTCTCTCTGCCTGTTTGCCCACCCAAAGCGGTCTATGACAACTCCATCCTGCACCAAACATGTCACTTTTAATCTTAAATTGTTGTTACTCCTTTTAGCATTTAATTAATTAATTAATTTAGTATATGTATGTGTAAACCATGGTACGTGTAGAAGTCGGAGAACAACCTGGAGGGAGCCAGCTCTCTTCTTCTCCTATTCGAGTTCTTGGGATTGAACTCGGATTATCAGGCTTGGCTGCAACCTCCTTTGCCTGCCGAACCTTCTCGCTGGCCTGCGAATCTTAAATGATTTTATTCCCTAGCTTGTCTCTTCATTTCTCTGTCCCCTCTCCCAAGCTACACCATCAACTCTCTGAATAAGGAATCACATCTTCTACCTCTTTTCATTAGGCGACTTACAGAAGAGCCTTTGTATCTGTGGTTATGAATGGGTGTGTAGAAGACCCAAGATGATGGTATGTGTGGCACTTAGCTGCAGATGCCAACTTAATATTAATTGAAGTCTGAGACTTCAGGCACGTCTGGGAGGAGGGGTTTAGGCAGGCAAGTCTCAAGCAAGCCTATGGGAGATGATCTAATGAATGTGGGAAGATCCAGCCTATGGCGGGTTGGAACCGTTCTCTAGGCAGGTGGATAAGACAGCAAGAGTTGGGTCAATTTTTGGCATACAGGCACACGGCACAGTGTGCTCCTCCCTCGGCTCTTGCTGTGCATACGGTGTGGTCTGTTCCCTCAGCTCCCGGTGTTGGTATGAGCTCTCTGTCATGCTAATGAGCTGTAACCTGGAGTAAGCCTACCATTCCCCCGAGTTGTTGGGTCCTGCATTCGTTCAGCAACAGGAAGATGAGAGTAACACATGACGCGTGCTGGTTTCACTGTGCAGCTGGCCTGGTCCACAGGACACAGCAAGAGCCTTCAACAGTAAACATTTATTTCCTTCCCACAGGTCTGCAGGCAGCTGGCTCTTGCTCAGTAGTGGGCCTGGTCTCTGATTGGCTGGGCTCAGGCCTTCACTCTAAGTCTTCCTCATTCTGGGGTCAGGTGTGAAAGAAGTTTCTGGGGCAAAGAGATTGGATCCCTTGTACGAGTGGCTAGTACACATGGCCACCGAGAGAGCTGCTCAGAGCTATGTAAACTTAGCTTCTCACAGTCTACAGTCAGAAGGAAGGAGGAGGGGTGTGGGTTGGATTATTCTGGAATCTGCAGGAAAATCTCCTGATACATTCTTTTACTGTCTCTGTCGATTCTCTCTGTCTTCTTTCTCTCTCTGTGTGCATGTGAGCATGTAACTTAATGTGGTTAGGTCTGTGACTATCACCACCCCGCCACAGTCCTAGGTGCTGTCTCCCCACATGTGTTCCTAATCCGAGTTATTTCTCTCTGCAAACCTCTGCCGGCTCATGGAACCCTGGGCTTGTTTCAATTGGGGCGACTTCCCTGCCCTGGCTGCTGGAGAGAACCTCAATCAGCAGTTACCCAGTATTATAGAGTGACACTGGACAGTATTGGAGACTAGTCTATGCCTTTGTCCCCCTTTGCATCCGGTGCTGACCTATCAAACCAGCCAGAGACAAGGACTTGGTTTCAAATCACGGATTAACAGTTTCCCATGACCCCACTCAGGCCTGGCCGTGGTCCGGAGAAACTGCAACTCTGACAAACCGGTCACAATGAAATTTACTCTGCGTGAAATGATGTTGCTAATTACTTTCTCTGGATGCACTTATAATCACTGGCTGGCACGACCCTTGCAGCATAGCCCGAGCGCTAATCAGGAAATCTGTCTAGTCTCTCCCTGTAGGTCATCCGCAAGTGGTTTCAGGGGTCGAAGTTTTAACCCCTCCTCTTTATGCAGTTGAAGAGTTGGGGTGGAGCATCTGTCTGTTCTCCCCTTCGAGCCTCGCGCGATGGATGGATGGCCCAGGGTGCCAGACTTTCAGAAGCAACTTCGACCCTTTGGGCTTTAGACGTGGGCCTCTCAATGCAGACGTTTCTCTGAGTTTCCCGCATCTTGTTCCATTCTTCCGGAGCTAGGCAGGACAGGAAGGAAAACTTCCCTGGACTTGTGGAGGGAAAGGGAAAAAGCCCCTCACTCTGGAGTCTGGATGAAGCCTCTTGTCAGCCGAGAGACAAGGAATCTAGCTCAGTTCACATTTGCCACCAAGGTCGCCCACAGAGACTGCGATCTTCTCTTGCGGAGACTTCTAATGTTTAAACAGCAGTGCGCCAGGCTAAGGGCCTGGGTGTGTAGGCCTGGGTGAGCGCTTCATTCCTTTCCCAGTTTCTGGAACCTTCAGACAAACGTTCTTTACCGTGAAAGGCACTCTCGGTGAGCCTTTATGCACACCCGTGAAGAATGAGTTCATTAGGCAAGTGCCTGTGGATTGTCTGAGCGATGCGGGAAGGTCCAGCCCCCAGTGGGTGGAGGGTCCCTGGGCAGGTGAATAAGAGGCAGGGAGAGCTGGTCAGCAAGTTGGCACACTAGCGAGGTAGGTACTGCCCACCTCCTCTTCCCCCTGCCCACCTCTCCCATCCTGATGAACTGAGTTTTCTTACGTCATTAATTGCCTTTCAGGTGCTCCTAGGGGACCACCAGGTGATCTCTCTTTGGCTCTAGAGGCTGCATGAGGGGCGATGCCCTCTTAGGGAGCCCCACACATGCTCCCTGGAGTCCTGCTTGTTTCTCTGAACCCTCAGCCTCAGCGGCATGCACGCACCCAGCCCGTCGGTGTCTGACTGCTCTTTCCTGATTGGTCCTTATGTGCTACCTCATTTGCATACACGCACTCAGCCAATCAGGACACAACTGAGGCCCCTCTGCAGTCTGGAATCAGGCCAGCTCCAGATCATTGGAGGAAGAAAAGAAGAAAGTCGGCCTCTGCCTTCAAGACTCATAGGGGATTTGTTGCCTTCCGTTCCCCTGTCCTCCGTACTCCATGTCAATCAAGAGCTGCTCCAGCTGCTGAGACTTAGGCCGCAGGCGTGGGGCGTGGTCTGCCTCCGCCTCTAAGAAGCACGAGTGACCGGGCCTGCTGCTGCTGCTGGTCTCAGCCGCATCCGGAGACCTCCACGCAGTAAGCCCGGCGCCTCCAGGAGCCGGGACACTTGTGGTGAGCTCCAGGCTAGCATCCTGCTTCTGCCAAGAGTTCCAATCTCAGTGTCCCATGCAGTCTGTCACTCCCGGGTGGAAGGTAAGAGTTTTCTCTTATTCACCCCTCCAACAAAAAAACCCTGAAAAAAGTAATTTCTTTTTCATGAACCCCAATGCTGCTGCCTACTGTCTGGTCCTGAAAATTCTTTCCTGTATCAAAGCTTTACCCGAGTCGAGGTCTGCTTCAATTTTTTTTCATGTTGCTGATGCATACGCGACTTACCAGGTGAAGAAGGGGTTTCATTCTGTAATGATTCTCTGTCACTGTTCCTGGTCCACTTGGCAGGAGAGCTCACACCAGCGCCAGAAGCCAAGGGAACTGGCCATACCATCTCCACAGAAACAGCCGAGGATGAGGGACACATTTTCTCTCTTGGGGTAGAATGCCTGCATGCCAACATGCTAAAAGTCCTGAACCAGCTCCCACCATCTTATCTACTGGCCCACCGTGGGCTGGGTCTCCCTGCATGGGTTAGATCATCTCCTACAGGCAAATTGACACCTGAAAGTAGCGGTTGTATGCATTGATTACTATAACATAGTCCACACGGGTGGTCAGACAGGGTGTAACCATGGAGGGAGAACTTAGCAAGTTTACTGCTAGACTTGGGGTAAGCAGAAATGTTTCCAGATCTGACTGGAGGAAGGAGTGGGGAGTGGATAATTCCGGGGGGTGATGAGCAGGAATCTGGTTGAAAATGGTGCTCTACAAATGAATCAGCATAAGGGTTTTTATTTTATTTTCTGAGAAGACATGGCCATTGCTCACCATCCCAGAGCACAGGTGGAAATTGTTTCTTTGAAATCATTTCTTATCTACGGCCGTACTACCCTGAACGCACCCGCCTGATCTCATTTGAAATCACTTCTCACTGCATCTTAAAATAACAACACGTTTTCCAAATTGTAGATTCAGAAATTACAGAAACAGGCTTTGGAAAGACGGTTTTCACAGGAGAGTGTTACTGTTAGAGAACTGAAAGCTTTTATTATTGACGCCACTACTGAGCATTCATGGATAGCCTCACTCAGCACTGTTGCTGGAAAATTCTGCAGACTTGACCTTCGCTCTGCCCTGCACTGAACTCTGCTGTGCTGTTGCAAAGGCGAATTTCTTCTTGATGAGCATATTGACTTAATTTTTACCTTTCATGAAGGCTTTTAGTGAGTAGGTAAAAATTTCAAGCTACTAGGTTTGTTTTTTCTCCATCTGAAATGGTGCCTCTGTATATTTCGCCACAGTTGGACAAAACACCTGGCAAAAGCAACTTTAGGCAGGAAAGATTTAGTCTTTTTTTTAAAAAAATTAATTTGAGAAAAGGTTTATTCTGGTTCATAGTCTGAGGACACAGTCCATTATGATGGGGAAGGCATGGCGGCAGGAGTGTAAGGCTAGCTGGTCACGTGCATCCACAGTCAGGAAGCAGAGAGATGAATGCTGGTGCTTAGTCATTTTCTGTGTGTGTGTGTGTAGTGCAGAAGGTGATCCCGGCTGCTTCTTTAGTAACTCTCTCCCTTCTTTTATTGGATACAGGGTCTCTTGCTGAATTTACTGATTTGGCTGCAGCTAGCCGGCCAGTGAGCTCCAGGAATCCTCCTGTCTCTTCCTCCCTAAAGAGGAAGTGCCCTTGGCTTAGACTAGTGCCCTTGGCTATTTATTTATTTTTTTTAAGAGGATTAAGGTAGAGTTTATTAGAGGATAGAAAGAACAGATCTACGGACTCCAGATATGGAGTACCATGAGGGGCAGGCCCCCTGGAGAATTCTTCATGGACTCTGGGCATGGAATCCATGAGGAGCAGGGAGCTGGAAATGGACTCATGGATTCCAGTATGGAGTGCCATGAGGGGCAGGTGCCTACTCTTGGCTGGTGGTGTAGATCTGAACTCACACTCGCGTAGAAAGCACTTTGCTGACCATGCTAGCTTCTTAGCTGATGTTCTCCTTTTGTTCAGTCTTAGATGGCCATTATATGTATGGTGCATCCACATTCAGAATGGGTCTCCTCACCTCAACTACCCTGATCTAGAAGCTCTCTTCACACATCTGCCTAGAGCCCTTTTTTCCTATGTGCTTCTAGATCCTGATGAGCTGGACCTCAATGTTAACGATCATAGGCTTCATGCTCCTCCTGGAGGCCCCAGCTCCCAGTCACTGCTGTGCTTTTAGAAGGATCACTGCCCAGTGAAACAGTATCTCCTGGTATTTTTCAGCCACATGGTCCAGGCTTTGCCACGTAAGGCAGTCATTGCTCATGACCCAAGTGTACTTGTGAAAACCAACTGAGATCTTGCAAGTTTGTATTAGTTGAGCTTAGCATTGCCAGGACATCTTGGAAACCATCTGGTCCACGCATTGTCACTATACAGGTGGGACTCTGTCCTCTATATACTTGGGAAACTCCTCTCTTCTCCCATCTTGGCGGGTCTCAGTGGGGCTGCAGAGCCGAGCGGCTGGGGCTCATGCTAGAGGCTTTGTGTGGGGTGGCAGGCAGGTCAGCAGAGCCTCAGAGGTCCATGCAGGTCCTGTTCCTCGTCATTCCTCAGCTGCTGTGAGTCACACTACAGGGCAAGCTGTGGTCCTGATGTGGGGTGCCACAGTATTTGGGGAGGCTCACATTCAAGCAAAATGAAGAAAGGATGTATGTGATAGTTTCTGTGATGGGAGGTACGTAGTCCCCAGGAGATCACTGTGATGGTCACTGGGAGATGCTTGGGAATTCCACAGGGGAGGGGACTTGAGGGATGTCTATGACAAGTGTCTAGAGATAGTGTCTCGCCCACCATCATCTTCTCTGTCTAGACTCTATTGTCTCTGTATATACACGCTTTCTTCTTCCTCTTCCCTTTCTCTCCTCTGCTTCCTCCCTCTCTCCTCTTCCTCCCCTTTTTCCTGGTCCTCTTTCTCCATCCCTTATCCTCTTCTTCCTTTCCTTCTTTTCCTCCCTCATCCTTCTCTCCCTGTGATCCCTCCTCATCTCTTTCCCTTTCTTCCTCATCTCCTTCCCTCTCCTCCTCCTCCTCTGTTTCCTCTTCCTCCTCTTCTTCCTCCTCCTCCTTTTTAGCCTAGCTTGGCCTCCAACACTAGGTAGCTGAGGATGACCTTGAACTCCTGATCCCCTGCCCCCAATTACCAGGTGTTGGGATGACAACCATATCCCACTATGCCTGGGGATGGAACCCTGGGCTCTGCACAGACTCGCACCCACAGTCCTGTCCATCACTTTTTGGAGCATCTCTTTCATCTGAATTTTGTTTCACCCCATTATGTAATTTATTGTTAAGGCAGATGTGACTTGGTACTTAATACAATTTTAAAACTTTTATTTGTATTTGAAATTGAGAAATTTTGTCCTGCTGTGTCAGGACAAGCAACATCTTCTGATATTTAGGAATGTGGTTGAAATCCTTATGAATTGCATCAGCTAATTTTAAAATTCTAATATTTTATAAATTCCCTGTTTTGTAGTTTGCCGTGTTATTTCTCAGGTGCCATGTTATTAATTTTAATTTTGTTCCCATTTAAAGTGCAGCCTTAATGCTTTTTTTAAAGTATATTTGTACAACTTTGACCAGCATCACAATCCATTTTGGGGACACGTTTAGCAACACTCTTTCTAAAGGACCCCACATCCTTTTCGTCACTCTCCAATTTCTTCCTAGTCTTTAACTTTAGGTTGCTGCAGATCTGCTTTCTGTCTCTACAGATTTGTAGGTTTGGGACATCTCATATAAATATAATTATGCATGTTTTGCTTTTTTTTAATCTCTCTTCTTTAGCTTAAGGTTACTCTTCCAAGGGGGCTGGGGAGATAGCTCAGGGGTTAAGACTCAACATCACAAGCCAAAGGTCCTGAGTTTGGATCCCAGGTCTCACATAAAAAATGCCAGGCAGAAACAGCGGCAGCCAGCACGTCCAGTCCTGGTGGGCAGAGCCTGGGAAGTCCCAAAGTAAAGCAAAGAGGAGGTAGAAGTTATTAGGTGATTCCTGAAGTTACCCTTGGTCCTCCACAGGGGTACCTAGTGCCCTCTGAGTCTCTCTCTCTCTTTCTCTCTTTCTCTCTCTCTCTTTCACACACACAGATAATTTAAAAAAATTTCCAAGGCCTGTTCATAAGGTATTATGAATCTCTTAGTACTCCAGCCTTTTTTTTTAACCAAATAATATTCCATTTGATAGAGTACCACATTTTTTTTTAAATCCACATGTGCACTGATGGCCAAATGCCATTTATTTCTTCATAAAAGCAAGCTACATGGAGGCAGGAAAATTAATATTTCTGTTTAGTGGTCTTGGTGAGGTTGTGCTATGCCCACAGGCTGCTAACCGGATGGATACAGTAGAATTTGAATGCAGTTCCTCTCGGTTATAGTCCAGGGCTCCTTTTTCTCTTGATATTCCTGGTGAATTATTTCTGACTGATATTTTACTAGGTTACTTGTTTATGATTATGTCTCTCCCATCAAAATATAGGCAATACTGCTTTCTAGAATGGTTGATTTCACAGTAAGAAGGTACCTGGAACTTAGGAAAAAATGCATACACAGGAACATACATTTTCAGTGCTAACATGACCCCCAAAAGCAGCCTTTTTCTCGCAACAAAGTTACGAGGCAAATTTCTTGTTCTTTGTTCAAGACTTGTTGACTGCTGTTTCGATTTCTTTTGCATAACTTTAAACTAGGTGTGTGTGTGTGTGTGTGTGTGTGTGTGTGTGTGTGTGTGTGCCTGTGTGTGAGCATATATATGCTTATGCAGGGGGAGCTAGAAGAGATACTGAGACATGATTATTACTCTTAACACAAAAGGGGAGGGGCTTCAGAGGTTGGTGCATGACACAAGGCAGTGGCACCTTCAACTAAGAAAGGTTAAAGCTCCAGTGCAGGCGAGGGCGCTTCCAACAGCAGATCGCACAATAAGAGCTCCACAGTGCTTGACTCAGACTAGACCCCAAGTAGTAATGTTGCAAAATATGGCAGTTCCATTTGGATCCAGCTACCACCTTCAGAGTGGAAGGAGACATTATGGCCAAGATGGGAGACATGGATACCATGTTGTGTGTGAGCATGTGAGTGTATGTGCATGTGCAGGTATGCAGCTATACTGCCTGTAAGAATACATGTGGAATCTGTAAGCTGACATTAAGATGTCTTCCTTAATCCCATCTTTATTTATCTTTTAAAGAGAGAGATGGGAGGAGAGAGAGAGAGGATGAATCTGGGCACAAGCAAGAAGCTGTGTGTTTAAGTGTGATGTAGTTTGCATGTGTGGAGATCAGAAGACAACTTTTGGAAATTAGTTTCTCTCCTTCTACCCTGTGGGATCCAGGGATTCAACTCAGGTCTCCACGTTAGTGCATAAGTGCATTCCCCTTCTGAGCCATCTTGTTGGCTATTTTAATTAATTAATCAACTTTTTATTTTTATTTATGTGTTTTGTCTTGTGCGTGCATGCTGTGTTTGTGTGCATGTGTGTGCTTATGGAGTCCAAGGATGACTTCAGGAACCATCTTAGGTTACTCTGTTTCCTTATTACTTTGCTTTGGGGTTTCCCAGGCTCCACCTTCCAGGACATGAATTACAGCCCACCGTTATTTCCACCTGACATTTTTATGTAATATCGGGGATTTGAATGCAGATTCTTTTACTTGCGAGCCAAAGGTTTTAATCCCTAAGCCATCTCCCCAGCTCTCCATTTATTTATTCTTATTTATTTATTTATTTATTTATTTATTTTGAGATGGTCTCTGGTTGAACCTGGAGCTCGGCTTGACTGACCAGCAAGCCCCTGGGATCCTCCTGTCTCTTACTCCCCAGTGCTGGGATTGCAGATGAGTGCTGCCATGTCCTGGCCTTTACATGGGTTCTGGGGTTCTACGAACTCAGGTCCTCACTCTGGCACAGCAAGCACCTTACCCACTGAGCCTTCTCAGCCAATTTTAAGTGAGTATTTGATGTGCTTTGACAAAAGTGCACCACAATCAGGATACAGGACCTTCCATTGCGCCATGAAGCATCTTTCTGTCCCTTTAGGGCCGAGTCTGCTAATCGGTGTCATGTCACTGCAGGGTAATCTGCCTATTTTAGAGCTCACCCACAGGAACTCACCCACTTGCATTCCTTTCCCTCTGGCTTCTTGCTCCCTTAGTAGAAGTGCTGCATAAAAAGACCCCAGGCTACAGACCTCCCTGTCCCTGAAGCAAGGTACTTAAGGATGTAGCTCTCTTTGATGGGTCGTCTGATGCCCAGAGACTGAGGCATGATGGATACTTATGAAATAGAATGCGCTGAGATGGCTTTTAATTTTTAATATCAAATATTTCAAGTCTCAGGCTGGGATGATGAGCAGTTCTGCCTGTCACAGTCTAGAGTCCCAGGGGTCAAACAGGGGGCTGAGCATCTCAAGAAAGCCAGGAGGAGGTGCCCAGCCTGGTACCTGACCAGGAGGTCAAGGTTTTGGGGGGGAGCAGTAGCCCCCTCAGGTTAGGTTGGGCTCTGTATTCCCCATATAGGAATAGATAGGGGCTGGCTTTTTGCTTTTATGAAGCCCTGGTATCAGGATGACAAGTTGCTTCTTTTCTTTATTTTGAAAATTTGGGGGACTTTGGGAAACTCAGGAGGAGGGAGGAGGAGGTGCCTGCAATTGTGTTTTAGAAAAACGATGTGGACTATTCTCTATGACATCTAAATGAGGCTTTCCCCTCTTTCCTCTTTTTAGCTGTTTCTCAGGGTCATGCTCACTGCTAAGTTTAATACTGTCAGATGCTCACACACATCTTTTACCATGCCCAAACTTAAAACTCAAACTGAAAGAAAACTGTTTGCTTTTTTTTTTTTGGTATCTATTGTGTGTCTTGTTAGATGAGAGCATATTTTATATCTCTTACTAAGTGGCAACAGTTATTTCTGAAGGTTGATATTTTAGAGCTTCACTGGGAGGTGTGGGGGGGAGTAAAGCAGACTGGGGGAGGAGAAATAAAGCTTTTATTATGCTCTGGGAACTGATTATGGGCATAAAAAAATAAAGCAACTCGTACATTCACCAGAGCTTGCTGAATGTTCAGGCAATACACCTGCCTCTCTGATAAATAGGACTCCATGGAACAGTTAATAAAAGCCCAAGAGTTATTTGGTGCAGAACACAACAGGATAAAGCCACTCAGAGGCAGTCTGCAGTGATTGTCTTCATCATGCGAAAGGACAGAAAGAATTGAAGGTGAGGGGAATGTGTGTTGCTCATGGTGTCTTTCAGGGAACTGGACATAGCCCCTGGATAGTTTCACAAACACACGAAAACTAGCAATCACACACTGTGCAAGGACTGTGTGTATTTGTGTGTATGTGTGTGTGTGTAAGAGAGAGAGATTATAGAGTTTATATGTGTGAGTTTGTGTGTGTAAGAGAGATTGTGTGTGTGTAAGAGAAAGTTCATGCGTCTGAGTCTGTGTGTGTGTGTGTGTGTGTGTGTGTGTGTGTGTGTGTGTGTGCATTAACATGGATATGACTGCATGTCTTGGAAGTCAGAGGTTGGTTGACATCATATCTTCCTCAATCGCTCCCTTCCTTTTTATATTTGAGGCAGAGTCTCTCAGTGAGTCTGGATTCCCCTGGTTGGTTGATGCACCCTGGCAGGCTGAGCTCAGGTGCACCCTGAGCTTGGCTTCCAATATCCACCTCAAAGCCCAGCATAGCAGCGGGGGTCTGTAAGCCCAGAACTGAGGGTTGGAGGCAGGAAGATGCCTGGAGCTCAGGAGCGCTCCCTCCCCCAGCCCTGGGCTTCCAGATCCGTGTTGCTATGCTGGGCTTTGAGGTGGAGACATGGAGCCAAACTGAGGCTTGCGAGGCGAACACGAGTCATGAACCACAACCTTTCACAGTGAGCAGGCTGGGCAAGCCCCTCATGAAGGCCGCCTGTGCAGATCACTCTCAGTGATCTCTAGGGAGTGACTCTCCTTAGGCAAATGAGAACAGGACTTTACCAGGAAAGCCGGAAGCAGAGCTTGTGAAGGGAGCTTCAGGCTTTACCCCCCCTCTCAACCCAGAACCATCAGTTCTAACACTGTTGGTGCCAACAGTATCTACTCAGACTGGTGACTTAAAATAACAGCTGCAGGGCTGGAGAGATGCTCAGGGCTTAAAGCCTTTGTCTCACAAGGAAAAGGACCTGAGGTCAGATCCCTAGATCCCAATAAAAATGCTGGGCAGATATGGCAGCAGCCTGAAGTTCTGACCCTGGAAGGCGGAGCCTAGGAAACCCCAGAGCAAAGCAATAAGGAGGTGGAGCAATTCTGGATGATTCCCCATGTCACCCTTGGATCTTCACAGGCACATGCACTCAAGAACCCTCTTATATACACACACCATAACAACAACAACAACAATAATAATAGTCACCTGATGTTTTATACATCCAGATGCTGGAGTTCTGACATCAAGGGACCCTCCAAAGTTCTAAGGAAGCGTGTGGGTCACTTTCTCGTGGTCGTGATATAATACCCTGACTAAAGCACTTTCGTGGAGAAAGGGTTTATTTTGGCCAGTGTTGCAGCGGGACATAGTCCTTATGACTGAAAAGGCAAGGTGTGGGAAAGGGAGGCATGGTGGCAGGAGTAGGAGGCTAGTGCTCCACACTGTATCCACTCTTAGGAAGCAAAAAGGAGAAGAACAGGAAGTGAGGTTGGGCTACCCAACCTCAAGCCCCACCCCCAGTGATGCACTTCCTACAGTCAATCATCATCTAAATGTTTCCACAAATGGAGGATGCATTTTGTTCAAGCCGACACTGAGGAACCTTCTGACCTTCTGTAGATTCCAGCAGCCTGGGCCTGACAGGGCTTGAAGCCCTCTGTCTTCACCTCACTGTCTTTCTGTGTCCTGACTGTCTTGGGAGTTTCCGTTTATTAGGGGGCTATCATACAGAGGCAGGGTCCAGAATATGCAAGTAGGTGGCTGCTTGGTTGCACAATGTATTAGGAAGTGGGTCACATAGGTAGAAATACCTTTTCCTTTTTTCCTTTTTTCATATGTATGTATGTGGTGCATGCATGAAAGTGGGTATGTTCGGTGCGTGTGTGGGGGTGCAGGTGTATGTACCCAAGTACACTTGAGTGTGTGTGCCTGTACAGGCCCAAGGGTGAGACCCAGAATCATCCCTGATGGCTCTTCGTCCTTCATGTTGTGAACCTGGGTCTCTAGTTAAACCCAGAGTAAGTCATGAGGGCTAGTCTGGCTGGCCAGCTCGCTCTGGGGATTCCCAGGCTCCACCTTCAAGGGTTAAAATTACAGACAGAGTACCATAATGCTTGCCGTTTTTACCTGTGGTCTGGGGAATCTGAACTCGGGTCCTTTTGCTTGTGAGGCAAGGACTTTAACCATTGTGCCATCTCTCCGACCCTCAGTAGAAGTTTTTAAGTAGACAGGTTTTTTTTATCTAAGAGAGGACAGAGAAGCTTCAGAGCTTTGGGAGGGAGAGTGGGGGGAAGACTGCAGTGGTCTGTCAATCTCTGGAGAGTCTAAAGGACTGACTTTTGATATATCAGGGCAGGGGTCCCAGGTATTGATCCCTCCCAGACCTGCTTGACTCCTGTGGATCATTAGGGCCGTGGTTTCCCCTGCGTGGTGGAGGTCTTGCTGCTCTAGAGTTTCTAGTTACTGCTCCTCAGCCTCTTCCCTCTAAAGACTCTCCTGTTCAAGTTCTAGGTGCAGGCAGGGCGACTCATGGTTTCCTTCCTGTGGAGGATGGATTGCGTGACCCATGGGGTCTTCTCCTTGTGCCTCAGCATTGAGGAAGCCTCTCCCCCACTCCTACACTCCAGACACCCTCATCTTTGTGTGGGGTGTGTGTTTGTGTGTGTGTGTCAGTGCGTAGACAAGAGGACACTTGAGTGTGTATGCCTATGGAGTTTCAGGGGTGGCTTTGGAAGTCAGGTGCTTCTGCTTGCCAGCCAAGTCTTAATTCCTAAGTCATCTCTCCAGCCCCTGACGCCCTTGTCTTAGCTTGATTCAGTGTTCAAAGCCCTGTTTCCCACCTAAGGAATACATTCACAGGCCAGCTGGGGGTTAGAACTTAGTGTCTCTTCTTGGGTGGGGAATGCAGTGCAACCCAGAATGCTACTTCTGTAGTTGTGGCTGTTTTGAGATGGGAGGATGGAAGGGGCATCTCAGAGTGTCCCTGTATAATATTGTAGCTTATCACTTGTTTCCATTAGTCTCTTCAATGCCAGGCTTGGAGGCATGCACCATTGCATCTGGCAACATTACCCTTTCTGAACCAAAACGTGTGCGTGCGTGCGTGCATGCGTGTGTGTGTGTGTGTGTGTGTGTGTGTGTGTGTGTGTGTTGTGTGTGTGTTTTCTTTCTATTTTTCTTTTTTTGGTTGATAGCACACTAGCATTTCAAAAGGAACTGTAGCAAAATGTAAATGGGAAGACGGAAGTGTCTTTCCCAGAGGACTATTCCAAATAAAAGCAGTGAACAGATTTTATGTCAAGATAATCAGGTTATCAGAGACGCCTGCTGCAGGCTCCCCTCTGGACCTGTCCTTCATGACAGCTTCCCAGATAAGACCTGCGGGAGCCATTTTGTTTTTCTAAGACTAGAAACTCTTGCTCTTTTATATCACTCTCTATTCATGGTCAAATCCAAACTTCTCCAAACGAATCTTTCCCCCTTCTCTTTAAATGGCTTTTACAAAGGATATCCCTCTGATTTCTGTGGGATAAATCTGTCTAATTTACCATTAATTGGTATATAGATGTCCAAAGGGGATGGCCTTGTACTCCCATGACTCATGCTGAAGGCAAGATGCCTTCTGGAAAGTTCTGAGATGTTACTCCTGTTTTTCTCTCCTCTATAGGTCACACCAGTGAAAAGAAATCTCCACTATAATACTGAGTATGTCAGTATGTACAATTCATGAATGGAAAATTATATTCCATAAAAATGACAAGTTGATGAAATGTTCAAATAAGCATAAGTATGCACGCTGATTTTGAAAATATAGGATTTTATGTGGTCTCCAAGAAGAAACCTAATTCTTGTAGCATGTGCCATAATTTGTATTCTTTTATTTTTAATTTTTAACTTTTATTTATTTATGTGTGTGAATATTTATTTACTTATGTGTGTGTAATATTTATTTATTTATTTGTTTGTTTATTTATTTATTTGTGTGTATTTGTGTTTTTTTAATTTTTCTTATCTTTTATTCAAAATATTTTTTTTATTAAAAATTTAATTATACATTTTAAAATTTTTTACCAGTTCCCTCCCTCCCCCTCCTCCCCCTCCCCTCCCGTACCTCCCCCCCAATTCCCAGAGAGTCCTTTATTGTGTATGCCTAACTCTCCACTGGGTCCTCCTCTCCGATGACATATAAGGACCCAGTGGCATTTCCATAAGCCCTTTCTCTTGTTCCCCTGTGTGACCCTGTGGAAGGCCTGGGGTGATTTTGAGAATCATTCTTGGATTGCTTCTACCTTTTTTTTGCTTCACTCTGGGATTTCCCAGGTTCCACCCGCTAGGGTCAGAAGTGCAGGCCACTGTTTCTGTCTGGCATTTTTACATGCGACCTGGGATCTGAACTCAGGACTTTCTGCTTGCAAGGCAGAGTCTTAACCCCTAAGTCATCTCTCCAGCTCTAATTTGTATTCTTATGGTGGTGGTTGATCTTGATTGTCAATGTGATAGCATTTAGAATTACTAGGAGGGGCCAGCTAGATGGCTCAGTGGGTAAGGAGCTTGCTCACATACTTGGCGACTTGAGATCTATTCCTGGAAGCTCACATGGTGGAAGGAGAAAACTGACTTCTGAAAGTTGTTCTCTGACATGTGTACTGTTGCATGTGTGCACCTGCTCTCTCTTTCTTTTCCCCTTACTCCATCCTTCCATCCTTTTTCTCCTCCCTCTTAAATAAATAAAGAACAGTAAATATTGAAGCTGCTTGGAGACTTGTCTGTAAAGGCCTTTCCAAAGAGGAATGGAAAGACCCACTTGAATGTGCGCTGCACCATCCCATGGGCTGGGGTCCTATACTGAATAAAAAGGAAAAAGCAAGCTGTCATGGTTTGAAATGTGAGGTGTCCCCCTAGGCGCATATGATTGACTCTTTAGTTGTTTAGGAAGTTCATGTCACCTTCAAGAGGTGGTACTTTGCTGGAAGAAGACAGTCACAGGGGGTGGGCTTTGAGATTGGTTAGCTCCACCCAACTTCAGTTAGATAATCTGTTCTCACAGTTACAGCTAGAGCTCTCTCAGCCTCCATGAAGTCTGCAGTAACATGAGCTGCCTTCAGCTTCTGCCAACCAGCCATGCCTTTCTGCATTAATGGACTGTATCTCTCCCTCTGGAACTGTAAGCTGAATAAATCTCCATTTTTGTCCCCTTAAGTTGCTTGAGTCTCAGTGGTTTTCACAGCAGCAGAAAGAGTAACCAGTACAGAAATTGGTACTCAAAGTAGGACATTTTATTTATTTTAGAGAGAGAGAGGAGGGGAGTAGGACAGAACACACACATGTGGTACCTGGGTGGAGGTCAGGGGACAGCTTTGAGAAATCAGTGCTTTCCCGCCACCATGTGGATTTCTGGGGATTGAACTCAAGTTGCCACGTTTGCAAGCAGACACCTTATCTACTCAGCTATCTCACTGGTCTGCATGGGTGATCTTTTGATTTAATGGCCGTAGCTCTGTTGGTTCAAATTCTGCTTCCCAATACTGCATCCTGAATAATTTATAGTATGTGTCACAAAGTAGATCTAGAGTTAACATTGTATGGCTGGCAAGATGGCTCAGGGGTTAAAGCCTTTGCCTTGAAAGTAAAGGGACCTAAGTAAGTTTAGATACCCAGATCCCATGTAAAAATGTCAGGCATGAATCATGTCAAGCATAAGTCATCAAAAGACAGACTAGATGAAGCACAGTGGGCCATACAAATGAAAAGATTTGCAAAAAGGAGGAAGTCTGTCAGGGGAGTTCTAAGAGGATTCTAAGGGAGTTCTGAAGAGTTCTAAGGGGGAAAAAGGGGGCATAGAATTGGGACTACGCACCCTGCTATCATTGTAGGAAGTCTGGTGGAGGGTAAATGGAATATGTAGTCTTTTTATTTTTTTATTAATACATTTTTATTATTATTTCAGCTCATACAAACTTATTAGGTACACCAGTTCCCTCCCTCCCTCCTCCTCCCCCGTACCCCCTGCTCCCCCTCCCCACCCCCCCCCCCATCCCCCAGTGCCTCCCGCCCCAATTCCCAGAGAGTCCTTTCTTGTGCATGTCTGATTTTCCTCTGGGCCCTCTCTCCTGACATACAAGGACCCAGTGGCCTTTCCCTGAACCCTTTCCCGTGTTCCCCTTAGGTATAGGAACACTGCTGTGGCTGCCAATCCTTTGCCTCCAAGGATCTTGGTGCCTTTAGCAGATGCTAGACTTTGTGAGGTCAACAGTGTGTTGGACAATGCGCAGGGCATGCAAAGTCCAATTATGATTGCTTCAGCCCTAACTAGTATGGATATCTTACATATCATTGCTCCTCCCATCCTTTTGCTCTTACACTCTTACCACCCCCTCTTCCGCAAATTTCCCTGAGCTTCAAGATGGGGAGAGACTAAGCTGGCCTAGTTCTAGGTGGTTGATATAGAGTCTCTGAAGTTCTGGATTGTGGTTTGTTGATTTTCTTTTGCAGTTTTGCTGCTCCTGCAATGCCCTTCACTCCATCCTGGGGGCATTGTATGTTACCCCTGGCCAGAGACAAAAAGCTGTTAAACTAGAGTCTTGTGATAAAAGCACATTCAAAGGTAGATGAATAAAAGTGGGAAACCACAGTGAGGGAGGGGTCTATCACCCATTTGTAAAATGTTTACTTTTTATCTGCCAGACTATATGCCCTCCTGGTGAGATCACACCCCCTCAGTAGTAAATGATCAGGGACAAAAGTCTGTGAACTTAATCAGATGTCTCATTACTTATTTGGGGCCTTGGTGGAGGCCTATTTTCCCTGCTGTAACATGGTCCCTTTTCTCCTTGTTTCTGGTGTGGCCCTCCTACCCCATCCTCTCTGTTCATAATCCTTGCAATTACTGTGTTTCATAGGTTTACTTTTGAGTGTCATGTGGCTGGGTGAGTTTGGTACTAGGAGCCACCTATTAGGGAGTACATACGGCGCTTAATTTTCTGGGTTTGGGATACTTCACTTAATATAATTCTTTCTAATGACATCCATTTCCCAGCAAATTCCAGTAATTCATCATTTTTGATGGCTGAGTAGTACTCCATTGTATAGATGTACCACAGTTTCCTTATCCACTCGTCAACTGTTGGACATTTAGGTTGATTCCATGACTTTGCTATTGTAAACAGTGCTGCTATGAACATGGTCGAGCTTGTGCTATCGAGGCGAACCTCTGCTGCATGGGGGGTTATTCCCAAAAGTGGGATAGCAGGGTCATATGGCATTTCAATCTTTAATTTCTTTAAGAATCTCCAGACGGCTCGCCAGAGTGGCTGTATGAGCTGCATTCCCACCAGCAATGTAGGAGAGTTCCCCTCTCTCCACATCCTCTCCAGCATTTGTCGTTGTTTGTATTGTGGATTTTTGCCATCCTGACCGGGGTGAGAATTGATATCTCAGGGAAGTTTTGATTTGCATTTCCCTGATGGCTAAGGAAGAGGAGCATTTTTTAAGATATTTGTTAGACATTTTAATTTCATCCCTGGTAAAGTTTCTTTTAAGTTCCAGGGCCCATTTTTTTAATTAGGCCATTGTTTTCCTTGGAGTTTAGTTTTCTAAGTTCTTTGTGCACTCTGGACAGTAGAGCTCTGTCAGATATGTGGTTAGTGAAGATTTTTCTCCCATTCTGTGGGTTGCCTTTGAGCTCGTGTGACAATCTCTTTATCTGAACAGAAGCTCTTTAATTTCACAAGATCCCAACTGTTGAGAATTGGTAGCAGTGACTATGCCATTGGATGTCTGTTTAGGAAATGTTGGCCTAGCCCAATCAGCTCGAGGGAGTTCCCTATCCTTTCAACAATGGTTTTTATAGTCTCTGGCCTTATCCCTAGGTCCTTGATCCATTTGGAATTAAGTCTTGTACATGGTGACAAGTACGGGTCCAGCTTTAATCTTCTGCATGTGGAGATCCAGTTTTGCCAGCACCATTTGTTGAAAATGCTGTTCTTTTTCCATTGGATTCTTTGGGCCCCTTTGTCAAAGACTAAATGGCTGTAATTTTGTGGGCTTATATCTGGGTCTTCAATCCTTATCCATTGATCTGTGTGTCTATTTTGGAGCCAGTACCAGGCTGTCTTTATAACTATGGACTTGTAGTATAGACTTAGGTTTGGTATGGTAATACCTCCAGCTGTGTTTTTGTTACTCAGGATTGTTTTTGCTATCCTGGGTCTTTTGTGTCTCCATATGAACTTTGAGATTGTTTGGTCAACTTCTTTGAAGAATTGCTTTGGGATTTTGATTGGTATAGCATTGAATCTGTATATTGCCTTTGGTAGGATGGTCATTTTTACGATGTTGATTCTGCCAATCCAGGAACAAGGGAGGTCTTTCCACCTTCTGGTGTCTTCTGCTATTTCTTTCTTTAGGGTTTTAAAGTTTTCATTGTAAAGGTCTTTTACCTCCTTGGTTAGGTTTATACCAAGGTATTTCATTTTTTTAGGGGCTATAGTAAATGGTATTGTTTCTCTCAAGGCTTTTTCACTTCTTTCATTCTGGGCATATAGGAAGGCCTCTGATTTTTGCACATTTATTTTGTATCCTGCCACCCTGCTGAACTTCTCAATTAGTTCCAGGAGCTTCCTGGTGGAGTTTTTGGGATCCCTCAGGTATAAGATCATGTCATCTGCAAATAGGGATAGCTTGACTTCTTCCTTGCCGATTTGAATCCCTCTTATGTCCCTTTCTTGTCTTATGGCTTCAGCTAAGACTTCAAGTACAATATTGAATAGAAGTGGTGAGAGTGGACAGCCTTGTCTAGTTCCTGATCGAAGTGGGAATGCTTCCAATTGTTCCCCATTGAGTATAATCCTTGCTGTGGGCTTGTTGTATACAGCTTTTATTATATTGATAAAGGTTCCTTCCATTCCTACTGTCTCTAGCGTTTTGATCATAAAAGGCTGTAGGATTTTGTCAAAAGCTTTTTCTGCATCTATCGAGAGTATCATGTGGTCTTGGATTTTGGACTGGTTTACATGATGAATTACATTTATTGATTTGCGTATGTTGAACCAACCTTGTGTGCCGGGGATGAAGCCTACTTGGTCCCTGTGAATGATCTTTTTAATATGTTTTTGAATCCGATTTGCTAAGACTTTGTTGAGAATCTTTGCGTCTGTGTTCATCAGAGAGATCCGCCTATAGTTTTCTTTTTTAAGTGAATCTTTATTAGGTTTTGGGATTAAAACGATATTAGCTTCATAGAAGGAATTTGGTAGTGTTCCTTCCTTTGCTATTTGGTGGAACAGTTTAAGGAGTATTGGTGTTATTAACTCCTTAAATGTCTGGTAGAACTCTATACTGAATCCATCTGGTCCAGGACATTTTTTGGTTCGAAGATTTGAGATTACTTCTTCAATTTCCTTATATGTTATAGGACTATTTAAATAATTCACAACTTCCTGATTCCATTTAGGTAAGTTGTGTTTACTTAGGAATTCATCCATCTCTTTTGTGTTGTCAAATTTCACAGAGTATAAGTTTTTGAAATATGACGTTATAATTCTCTGGATTTCTTGGGTATCAGTAGTGATATCTCCATGTTCATTTCTGATTTTGTTAATTTGGGTTTTCTCTCTCTTGCTTTTGGTTAGTTTAGCTAGGGGTGTATCAATCTTATTGATTCTTTCAAAGAACCAGCTTTTTGACTGGTTGATTTTTTCTGTCGTTTTCTTAATCTCGATTTCAGATATTTCTCCCCTTATTTTGCTAATCTCATCTCTTCTACTACTTTTGGGATCAGATTGCTCTAGTTTCTCTAAAGCTTTAAGCTGCATTGTTAGTTTTTTATTTCTGATGTTTCCATTTTTTTGATGTAGGCATTAAGAGCTATGAACTTACCTCTTAGAACAGCTTACATTGTGTCCCAGAGATTTTGGTAAGTTTTATTTTCATTATCATTCACTTTCAGGAAATCTTGAATTTCCTTTTTAATTTCTTCCTGAATCCAGTTCTCATTCAGCATCATATTGTTAAGTTTCCAGGAGTTAGTGTATTTTCTTTTGTTTGTTGTGTTTTGGATGTCCAGCTTTAGGCCATGGTGGTCTGACAGGGCACAGGTTAGAATTTCAACTTTTTTGTACATGTGTAGATTCGTTTTGTGGCCCAGTATGTGATCTATTTTGGAGAAAGTTCCATGTGCTGCTGAGAAAAATGTGTATTCTTTGGTGCGTGGGTGAAAAGTTTGATAGAGATCTGTAAGAGATTTCTTTCAGGGTTTGATTAAGGTCCAAAGTGTCTCTATTAAGCTTTTGACCTGTTGATCTATCCCATGTTGAGAGGGCGGTGTTGAAGTCCCCAAGAATTATCGTTTGGGGGTTGATTTCTTGCTTTAGACGCTGTAGGGTTTTCTTAATGAATGTGGAGGGGCCCGTATTGGGTGCATATATATTCAGTATTGTGAAGTCTTCCTGGTGAATTGTACCTGTGACTAAAATGTAGTATCTGTCCGTGCCTCTTGTAATTTCCTTTGGTTTGAAGTCCACTTTGTCTGATATCATAATGGCTACCTCTGCCTGTTTTCTGCTTCCATTAGCTTGTAGAATTGTTTTTTTTTTTAATTTCAGCTCATACAAACTTATTAGGTACACCAGTTCCCTCCCTTCTCCTCCTCCCCCCGTACCCCCTGCTCCTCCTCCCCACCCCTCTCCCTCCCCATCCCCCAGTGCCTCCCGCCCCAATTCCCAGAGAGTCCTTTCTTGTGCATGTTTGATTTTCCTCTGGGCCCTCCTCTCCGATGATATACAAGGACCCAGTGGCCTTTCCCTGAACCCTTTCCCGTGTTCCCCTTAGGTATAGGAACACTGCTCTGGCTGCCAATCCTTTACCTCCAAGGCTCTTGGTGCCTTTAGCAGATGCTAGACTTTGTGAGGTCAACAGTGTGTTGGACAATGCGCAGGGCATGCAAAGTCCAATTATGATTGCTTCAGCCCTAACTAGTATGGAGTATTTTATATATCATTGCTCCTCCCATCCTTTTGCTCTTACACTCTTACCGCCCCCTCTTCCGCAAATTTCCCTGAGCTTCAAGATGGGGAGAGACTAAGCTGGCCTAGTTCTAGGTGGTTGATATAGAGTCTCTGAAGTTCTGGATTGTGGTTTGTTGATTTTCTTTTGCAGTTTTGCTGCTCCTGCAATGCCCTTCACTCCATCCTGGTGGGCATTGTATGTTACCCCCTGGCCAGAGACAAAAAGCTGTTAGAGTCTTGTGATAAAAGCACATTCAAAGGTAGATGTAATAAAAGTGGGAAACCATACTAAGGGAGGGGTCTATCACCCATTTGCAAAATGGTTATTTTTTATCTGCCAGACTATATGCCCTCCTCTTCTGGTGAGATCACACCCCCTCAGTAGTAAATGATCAGGAACAAAAGTCTGTGAACTTAATCAGATGTCTCATTACTTATTTGGGGCCTTGGTGGAGGCCTATTTTCCCTGCTGTAACATGGTCCCTTTTCTCCTTGTTTCTGGTGTGGCCCTCCTACCCCATCCCTCCTGTTCATAATCCTTGCAATTACTGTCTCTAAGTGGGCTAGGTGGGTTTGTTACTAGGAGCCACCTATTAGGGAGTACATACGGCGCTTAATTTTCTGGGTCTGGGATACTTCGCTTAATATAATTGTTTCTAATGACATCCATTTCCCGGCAAATTCCAGTAATTCATCATTTTTGATGGCTGAGTAGTACTCCATTGTATAGATGTACCACAGTTTCCTTATCCACTCGTCAACTGTTGGACATTTGGGCTGATTCCATGACTTTGCTATTGTAAACAGTGCTGCTATGATCATGGTCGTGTTTGTGCTATCGAGGTGAACCTCTGCTGTATGGGGGGTTATTCCCAAAAGTGGAATAGCAGGGTCATATGGCATTTCAATCTTTAATTTCTTTAAGAATCTCCAGACGGCTCGCCAGAGTGGCTGTATGAGCCTGCATTCCCACCTAGCTTGTAGAATTGTTGACCAGCCTTTTATTTTTAGAGCGTGCCTATCTTATGTGGTGAGAAAGGTTTCCTGCAGGCAGCAGATTGATGGATTGTGATTTTTAATCCAAGTTTGTAATCTGTGTCTCTTAATCGGTGAGTTAATTCCATTAACATTTAGTGTTTCAATGGTGAAACTATTTTTGATTCCAGACATTTATTATGTTTAGTAGTTTTTATAAGTATATTGTTTCGCTTTTAATGGTGTTATACTTGCCTTCTGCTCTCCTGGATATGCCTGTTTTTTTTCTTCACGCTTGAGTATCATTTCTAGCATTTTTTGAAGGCCTGGTTTGGTGGACATGTATCCCTTCAAGTTGTCTTTGTGCTGGAAGATTTTTCTTTCTCCCTCGATCATGACTGATAGTTTTGCAGGGTAAATCAGCCTAGGTTGACATTTTTGCTCATTCAATACTTGAAGTATGTCTCTCCAAGCTCTTCTTGCTTTTAGTGTTTCCATTGAGAAGTCATTTGTTATTTTAATAGCTTTACCTTTAAAAGTGACTTGTTTTTTCTCCCTTGAAGCTCTCAGCACCAGTTCTTTATCTTGAATGTGGAGTGTTTTGACTATTATTTGCCGTGGCGAGCTTCTGTTTTGGTCATATCTATTTGGGGTGCGGAATGCCTCTCTTTTTTAGATGAGGAAAGTTTTCCTTGATGATCGTTTGAATAATTTCCTCAGGGGTGGTATTTTGAGATTCTTGCTCTGGTATTCCATGAATACGCATGTTGGGCTTCTTCAGGGTGTCCCATATCTCCTGGATATTTCTCTCAAGCATCTTTTTGGCTTTAACAATCTCTTCCATTGAGCTAGTTAATACTCCCACTTTATTGTCAAGATCTGAAATTCTGTTTTCTGCTTCATTAGTTCTGCTGATAAGACTCTCTGTGGAGTTCTGGGTTGAAGATAACTTGTCTTTTAGCTCAGTTTTAAACTCTGCTTGAGTCTGCTTTAACTGCTCTATGCCAGTTTTTGATTCTTGCACTGTTTTTCTTAACTCCTCCATGTGTCTGTTGTGTTCCTCCTCAAAGCGATTGATTCGATTATTTAATTCCTCCATTGGTAATGATCATATTTTTTTTTAATTTTTTTATTATTATTATTATTATTTATTCAACTATATGCATATGCGTGTGTATGTGCACACGCGTGTATGTCTGTGTGTGTGTGTGTGTGTGTGTGTGTGTGTGTGTGTGTGTGTGTATGTGTAGAACCACGGACGAATTCGCAAACCACCATGGACGCCTCCACCTCCCTCTGCCCCGGGATTCACAGGCTCCGCCCTACCAGGACCAGAAGCGCAGGCCGCCCCAGCTTCTGCCTGGCGTCTATACGTGGGATCTGGGATCCGAACTCAGGACCTTCCGCCTTGAGGCTTAACCCCTGAGCCACCTCTCCAGCCCGGTAATGATCATATTTTGAAGGTCGTTATCCTGGGTCAGGCTTTCTTGGCCATTTTCCATGGGTTTGTTCTGGTTGGAGTCTAACATTATGGGATTAATTCCTTCAGTGGGAGATTTGTTTACTTGAATTTTGTTTCTCATGGATTTGCACTTAGACTTTGGCATTGTCGTTTTAACTCTTAAGATCTTTTAATTTCTGTGCGTTTTTCACTAAACTGAATTATTTGGACTGGAGCTCTGGGGGCGGGCGGGGACCGAGCTTACCTGGTTCGCGGCACGGTGAGGCCCGGCTGGACTGTGCATGAGCGTCCTGGGCGGCGGAGTGGAGGGGAAGGGGGGATGGGACGTCGGCGGGGCGCTATTCAAACCCGGGCCACCCGAGGGCGGGGCCGGGCGCAGAGGGGGTGTCCTCCCCTCCTCCCAGGCCCTGTGCGCGCGGCTCCGGCTGGATGGTGGGAGGAGCTATGTAGTCTTATTTTTATAATTTGTCATGAGTCAAATTATTTTAAAGTAAAACCAAAGAAGTTGAAGACCCATGAGAAGGCATGTGAGTACTTGATTCTTGCAAAGTTTCATATATTCTATACCAAACTTTTATATTTGTTACTCCACACCTATTTCAAAAATTTTGGACACTAACCATTGTTTAATTTTAAAGACTCATCTAACCATTTAATTTAATTTCTGAGAAACAACTTCATTTTTCTACTCACTAGAGCAAAATGATATGTAATAATAAAATTGCGACTAGTAAAAATGCAATAATTGCAGTTATAAGTACATGTGCATGCTGATTCTTCTGACAAGTGGAACTCAGTACATAGCCAGTGAGAACTAACTTTTTTCATGTTTTTTTTGACATGCTATGACCTGCTGTAGTTTTGCATGACTTCTTCCTGGGAAGATGTGACCAGGTGTGTACCCAGCGCAGATGGCAAACCAAAGGCAGAAGTTAACAGTACCACTCGAGTCCAATATGGACAATCATTGAGTTTATTGGAATAACATACAGAAGTATGGGCAGGTTTTACAGGAGCATGTTGAGGGTTACTCCAGAAGCATGGTGAGGGGTCACTACAGGAACATGGTGAAGGGTTGCTCAAGGAGCATGAATGAGGGATAAATTCAGAAGAAATAGTGCGGGTTCACTTACAGGAGCATGGTGAGGGGTTAACACATGAACATGGTGGGGGTCACTACAGGAGCTTGGTGAGGGGTCATACAGGAGCATGGTGAGGTGTAATTATAGGAATATACTACTTACTCAGGTATGTTGCTGTGAGAGAACACCCAAAGTCAATCAACTTAAGGGAGAAAGGGAGATTTATTTAGCTTATGGTTCCAAAGAGGAGACACCATCTTTTATGGCAGACATGGCTTGGCTGGATGGCAGAAGTTGGAGAAAGGCTACATCACACACATCCACAAGGCTAAAAGCTACAGGACTCTTTGCTGCAAAAGCAGATCTCTGCAGAAAGTAGGGTGGGACTAATCCACCTCAAATCCCACCCCCTGTGACTGCCTTCTTCCAGGAAGACTCCACCTCTCAAAGGGCTATGACCTTCCCAAACACATGAGACTGTGGGGGACCCATTTCAAATCATGACACTCTACCCTGGCCCACACAGGCTCATTGGCATCTCATTATGAAAACCATACTCAGTACAACTTTAAAATTCTTCATAGGCTATATCAGTAGTCCTAACATAGCCCAAAAATCCAAAGACCAAAGCATCCTGTAAAATCAAAAGACAAGTTACATACTTCCAACATACAACAGCGTAAAATAAACATTTCCATTCCAAAAGGAAGGAATAGGGGTGTATCTCAGAAAGATCGGTTCATAACAAGAACAAAAGCAGCAGGACAAACTCCAAATCCTATAGCTCCAAGTCCAAAAAGTGAGCCTCTTGTTGAAATCACATCAGTTGCAAAGGGTTTCAGTTCCACTCCTCCAATGTAGCTGCCCATAGAACACATTCTCTTGGGTATAAAGCTCTTCTTGGCAGAGGTCCCATATTTTCTCTGGAATCTCTAATATTTTCACTTCTCAATGGCAAGCCAGGCTCTAACTCCATAGCACAAACTACCCTTCTCGAGCCTCTAAATTGCAGGCTTTCTTCCACATACTGCCTGGATTCTACCATTCTTTGAAACCTTGGAGAAGGGATCTATGACCTTCTCCCTCTTGCATCTTTGATGCCTCTGAACCTAGGAAATGTGGATAACTTTCCCAAGTTCTGCTATTGTCTTGGGTTAGATATTGTCCCCCTTGCATCACAGCTGATTCAGCTTCTCTGTGCCAACTGTAGGAAAAATCTTTTTCTTTCCTGGGCAATTGCTTTAGGGGAAACAGACCCTTTAGCTCATTCCTACCAAAATAATTTGCATTCTTACAGGTGGGATCCTTCTTTGATAATCCTGACCTAGGGACAGAGCCCCTCCTCTGATCCAAATGAAGAGTAGGCTTTGATTTGCTAATGGCACTAATCTTTTCAACAGTGGACATTTTGCTCTCTGTTTCCTAGTTCAACTCTTTTAAATTGCCATTGCATTTTTTCATCATCAAATCTGACAGATTTTTCTTCTTCTTTCTGCCTGATTTCTTGCTCTTTTTCATGTCTCTAAAGAAAAGCACTGAGAAGAGCCATGTCACACTGTCAAGACTATATTGCTTTGAAATTTCCTCCACCAAGTACTTAAGTTTAACTTTAGGCAAGCTTTCAGGATGAGGGCAAAACTTTACTAAACTCTCTACTAACACAAGGTTTCACTTGATACTCTTCCAGTTCCAAAAACAGTCTTTGTTACCCCTGTATCATCACAAGCTTCTAATAGTATTTCTAATAGTCTATGACAAGGAGCATGGTGAGGGGTCACTACAGGAGCATGGTGAGACTGTAGGACATACGTGATTCAAGGCAACTGAGTCCCAGAAGCTCTCTGCAGGACTTGCAGGCAGTTCAGCTCCTCTGAGGCTCTTCTCCTCAGAGCTGTTACTATTCATATAACTTTGCAGAGGGGCCTAGTGAATCCCGTAAGTTTCAAGAACTTCTTGAGTCTTGTAAGTTCTGTTTTACTTCCTGAGCCTTGTAGGTTTCATTCACTCCCTGTATCTTCTGAGTCTTTCCCTTCCACTAGAGGGAATATTGCTGTTTAAAGACCATTGCTACAGAACAGTCTAGAAAGCCATCCCCATGTTTGATGGAGAGAAAATAAATCTATCTAGAAAACTGATTGTATATAAGATGGATAAGATGAAGCTCCACAAGTTTGTGAACATAGTACTTCCTTCATGCTTTTTGTCTCACAACTGAAGAAATTAAGGTCTCACAATTTCCCATGACTTCCGAAAGCTGTATTGACCCCAAATCAGTCCTTCAGAAGGCCAGAATTTTGTCTCTGGAATCACCAGTCTCTCAATTTTACTCTCATTTTCTGATAGTTATAACTAGACCATTTCACAGGATCGGTGGAATTCTTTGATCAAATTAGACTTGTAGTCTGGGTAATATCAGCACTGCTTTTTGCTTTGGGGAGGAATCTGTAAATTTTTTTTGGCCTGAAGGCATGCTCTCTCTTGCTTGATCTTAAAATGATATTCTGGTTGAAAACCTTTGGCATTATGGGAACATCTCATCCCACTGAAAAAGAATTTCAAGCAGTTTTGATGTCTGTTGGGTCTCCACATCAATGACTCTGACCTCCTTCTACTGAGTTTTTCCCTTCTGCAACTGAGATCGATTGCTGCCTGTGAGACTTTTCTCCTGTTTTGTTTCTGTTGGATCTGCACTGCCTGTGTCTCCAGGCTGATAATAACCTCTTTCTGAGAATCCTAGGAAGAAGAGTGATGTCCTAGGAATAAATGGGTAAGAGCCTCTGATATGCTTGAAGTAGTAGGGAATACCTGGGTTTTGGAAACAAGGTTTTTCCTCTTTCTCAAGGAACTCTGTGAAAACCAGTAACATTGCACCCAAACCAGATAGTACAAGGACATTTTTACCAACAGTAGCATATATAAAATGTCTCAACTCCTTTGAGCATTTCTTGACATGCTGGCACAAAGATCAGTCTGAAAATAGATACTCATTCCACCATGTAGATGTTCAAAGATTATACTCATTCCACCATGTAGATGTTCAAAGATTTTGGACAGTGAACAACGGTCTATGATTCTGTTGTAATGTAAATGTGAACTGTCCCCCACAGGCTCACATGTGCGAGCTCTTGGTCCCCAGCAAGGGGCGCTGTGTGGGAAGGTTGTGGAGCCTTGCTGGAGGAAGTACGTCACTTGGGGCAGGACTTGAGGTTTTATAGTTCTAATCTAGTGCCTGCTTTTCCTCCATGTTCTGTGGTCACAAGGTGAGCAGTCAGCTCCCTGCCTCTGTGGCCATGCCTTTCCACCATGATAGACCCATCCCTGTGAACCATGAGCCACAATCAACCCTTAACTCCTCTAGTACTTTCTTTTCAGGTATTTGCTCACAGCAACCAGTAAATTGACAAATACGCCATCTGTTCTTGAGAAGTGAGTGTACTGCCTGGTGAATAAACCCAACAACATGTGCTTTCTACAGAGCCCGGAAACTCTCCTCACTCTCCCATACATCCTTGTTGGTGGGTTGGGGGTGTGGGTGGGAAATCTGAGCTTTAATCTCAGAACACAGGACCTCTTCATTGTGTTTCATCAGATAACTTGGTGAATCTGTGCGGCATGCCTTGGAATTAATCCTGCACAGAGATTAGTTTCGGAAATGCTGGTTTGCAAGCAACTAAAAGGGAAATGATTTTCTTCCCCTCTGACCTTGTTCTTCAAGCCCAGGCTTCAGACAGGAGGGAACGAATAATCCTTTGAAAATCACTTTTGCTACCACTCCTTCAATATCATCCCCAGGAGAGGGAAAGTTGCGCTTCCTGCTGCTCGCAGGCAGCTAGGGCTTTTAGTGTCTGTCTTTTGATTCGCTTCTGGCTATTGAGTTGCTACATTTCATTTGGTATGTTAATTCACCTATCTAAGATTTCTTTTTATTTTTAATTTCCTGGGACAGTCAGTAAAATGCTTCCACAGCTGAGCTTGAGCCTCAATATCCATGTTAAAAAAACCAAAAACCTGGGCCTGGTGATGCACATTTGTAATCCTGGTGCACAGGGCAGGGATAGGCAGATCCCTGCGGCTTGGGAAGCTCCTGGAAAAAGAAGAGATGCGCGTCAAAACACAACTCAGGAAGATACCTGAGGCTAACCTCTGGCCTCCACATGCATGACCCCCCCCCTCCACGTGCACACATGTGAACGTGTACACACACTGTTGCGTGATTCTTTTCCTGGGAGACACCACATAGATGTCCACTCACCCCAGATAGGGGTCCAATGACAGACCAAAGTACAATGACACCAAGGTCCAATTTGACAAACCTATGAGATTATTTGGCTTACTAAGAGGGGTAGGGATGAGCTCACTCACAAGAACAGGATGACTCAGAGACAGTTACATCCCTACAAAGCCTACCCCAGCCTGGGTGAGACTCACAGAAGCTGCACCCTGGAGCTCTCTGCTGCATGACTTGCTCCTAGGAGAGTCCCCTCCACACTGCAGGACTGCTCAGAGTTGCTATATAACATCCTCCTTAGGTTAGACTAGGGCAAAGTCCAAGATGGATAGCATTCATTTTATGCCCAGAGGAAAAAATACCATACGACATGTACACATACAACTGGCTTAAATAATAGTTTCATATTCAAAGTCTTGTTTTTTACCTCATAACTTATTTTACGTGCCTTTGTTTATCTTGCGTGTGCACATATACATATACCACAGTGTGCATGTAGAGGTCAAAGGTAACTTTCTGGGCTGTGAACCCAGATTATCAGGTTTGGCAGCCAGAGTCTTTACTTGCCCAACCATCTTGCCCACCCGTGGCTCATTTTAAAGACTGTATTGGGCATGTGTTGGCTACAGCCTTCTCTGCAGACACAATAAGAATGTGACCTAGTAGAGCTTGGCTTGAAATCTGCAAAAACAAAATCCCTTTATAGCAAGGAGGTGGACGCTGTCTGCTAGGTGTTATTTCTTGAAGCTATATTTGGCAGTGTGAGGGCGGAAGTGGGGTTTGTGGTTTGACGGGCTCTCTCATAACACCACATCAGATAAAAGGATGATCTATATCTGCTTGAATTTGCCAATAGCGATTGTTGCACAGGGCTGGTGATGATAACATTGTGGATGTACTAAATGGCTTTCGGTACAGGTGGAGTGATGGGAAGGATAGAACAATCAAGTGTCTGCACCTGGTGTCCCACAACGAACCTTGAGTTCCTAAAAAGATGGGGCTGGGGAGATGGCTCAGGGGTTGAAGCCTTTGCTTTGCACATAGAAGGACCTGAGTTCAGATCCTTAGATCCCACATAAAAATGCCAGATGGGAGTGGAGGCAGCTTACAAGTCTGGTCCTGGAAGTTGGAGCTTGGGAAACCCCAAAGCAAAGCAATAAGGAGGAAAGCAATCCAGGAAGATTCCCAGAGTCACTCTTGAGCCTCCAGAGGTACATACATACACACACACACACACACACACACACACACACACACACACACACACGCTCTCATGAGTATGTTAAATAAAGAACCAACCATGCCCACGTTGGCCCAGAAGGGTCCTTCCCTAAATTGGGAAGTTCATTTTGGAAAGAGATGGTTCCACAAGGACGAACTTGACACGCACCGAGAAAGGTGGTTTTAATTAAAACGGCGACGCTTGATCATCGGAACTTTGTTTATTGCTTCGTGGGTCTGATTTACGGAGGGCAGGGGATGAATAAATTCTTCAGTGTGAAGCCCGACTTGGAGAAATGAGAAGGGAAATTAATTTCAAAGTGTAACCAGGAGCATAAACACATTTGCTTCTGTCTGGAACCAAATACAAACTTGGCCTGTGTGCATGAAGAAGCCAGAGCTGTCGCCGCATCCTGCAGACGGATCTGCCTGTCTGGCAGCTTGATGCTCAAAACATCTGAGTGACGGTCTCCATTTTAAACATTTCCAGATGACTTGGTCCATTTAAAGGACATTTATAGAAACCCCCAGAACAGAAAAATAGGACTCAGCATTGCAGATGGAATCATCATCCTCCAAGGTATGAGCAAAACCTGACCAGTCTTCACCAAACGATCTCTGTCAGTGCTTTTATTTTTGACAACTTCACACTTGTCCGTAACGTATTGCCAGAGGTTGACCTTGGGGTCTTGCTCAATCACTCTCCACCTTATTATTTTTTTTTCTCAGACAGCATCTCTTGCTGAAACTCGAGCTTGTTGATTTGGCTAGGCAGTTGCCAGAAGCCTTCAGGGATCCCCCCACATCTGTCTCCTCAGTGTGGGGTTACATGTGCATGTTGCTATGTCTGATGTCTGTGGGGTGCTGGGGAGCCAAGCGCAGCAGGTCCTCATGTTTGTGTGATAGGTACTTTACCAACTGAGTTGTTGTGGTTTGAAATGTGAGTTGTCCACCACACTTTAATATGTTTGAATCTGTAGTTGTTTGGGAAGGTCATGGTATCTTTAAGAGGTGGGGCCTTGCTGGAGGAAGGCAGTCAGAGGGGATGGGCCTTGAGGTGGATTAACTCCACCCTACTTCAGGGAGAGGTCTGCTCTTGTAGTTGGCAGTTTTGCAGCTCTCAGCCTCCATGAGTAACATGACTTAGGCGCTTCTAGCTTCTGCCAGCTAGTCATGCCTTTCCTGCCATCATGCATTGTATCTCCTCTCTGGAACTGTAAGTGGAATAAATCTTTTCTCCCTGAAGTTGCTTGACTTTGGGTGTTCTGTCACAGCAACAGGTAAGAGTAAGCAGTACACGAGGTACCTTTCTGTCCTGACTGTATGTTCCCTGCATTTAGTGTGTCAACACACACTGAGATTTAGTAAAACCTCACTGCTCGCTTGAAGCCTGGTTTAGATACTCTTGAGTCTAAGCAAAAACGATGACATTTGTAATTATGGAGAGAAAACCAATGCTGCGGAGCTATGCTGAAGGTTCAGCAGTCAACTTGCTTCCCACAAAACCAGCAGGACTTGACTGGATCCCTGGATCACATGTAAAATGCAGAGTATTGCTGTGATCCGCTGGTGATTCCAGGCCCGGAAGGCAGAGGCCAGGAATCCCGAGGGCAAGCTAGCTAGCTGACTGGCTCTGGTCCTAACAGTACACTCTGAGTTTGATTAAAGACCTGTCTCCCAAAAAAGTGGAGGAGCAGGTGAGGTTGATTCCCAATATCAACCTAGAATCTCCTTATGCATGCGTGTACCTGTGCAAAGGTACCCAGCAGGCTTCAAGGATCTCCCCACATCTGTCTCCTCAGTGTGGGGTTACATGTGCATGTTGCTGTGTTTGATGTCTGTGGGGTACTGTATAGTACACACATGCACCCACACAGATGCATACATATGCATACCATCACATTCACATGAAAAAGAAAGCTGGTTCTGTAGGCTAAAACTCCACAAATATTTTAAAACTTATTTATTTATTTAATGTGTGTGTGTGTGTGTGTGTGTGTGTGTGTGTGTGTGTGTATCAGAGACCATCGTGTCCCTTCAGAGGACCAAGAGTGACTTCAGGAATAATCATAAAATAGTTTTATATGTTTATGTATTTATGTGTATGTTCATGTACTTGTGCATATGTGACTGTGTGTGTCATGTGGGAGTGTGTGTGTGTTGTGATGATAAAAGGGTGCAAGTCAAGACAGAGCAAAGTAAAGCTTAACTATAAGTACTTGATAGCAAACAGCCGTCTAAACATTTACCATTATTATCTCAGCACTCAAACAAGAAGCGGCTTCTTGCAATGGAAGGTGTTCAGTGCAGAGAATCACAGCTGGTCAAAGTGCAGAGAATAAGTGACTGTGGAGTGCCCCGCTCTAAACCAGACAGGAAAATCACTGCCTCCATCCCATGGCTCAGGGAGCCTTGTGGAAGAGGAGGCAGTAAGAATGTAAGAGCCTGAGGTGGGGGAGGGAGCTGAGGATAGCACCCAAGAACTCACTGCAGCATTGTTCACTTCCACAGGACTTGTACAGTAGTTGACCTGTCAGTCTTTACCATGAATGAGGGAAGATCTGAAGAGACACTGCCTCTCCCTTAGAGACTACTCATGCCCTCAATGACTTATCCACTGATGGGTCATCTATGCCCCAGCAAGTGCTCAGGCACCCAGACATCCCAGAGATACAACTGTGGGAGAGTCCACCGTGGCGTTCCCTGGTGTCTGGCACTGGTGGCATGGTGAGATTCTGTGGCATGGCTCGATGAGGCCGTGGACAACACATGCCATCTCTGCTGGGCTCAGCTTGACAGAATCGCGTCCCTGGTTGGCTGGGACGACATCCACACCTCCCAGAAGCTCCCCAGTCCTGCCGTGCCTGCTGCCTCTGGGAATCAGACTTTGTCTTTCTAATTGAGTAATGCTCAATTTTCTCACGCTTGTCTTGGAGACTTGCCTTGTGCTCCAGGCATTAAATAACAAGCATCAGACACGACTGAGGGAGTGTAGGCAAGGCAGAGCAACCCTCTGCACTTAGCCCCCACGCCTGAGATGTGCCTGTCTGGAGTCTCAGCACTCTGGAGGCGGAGGCAGGAGCATCGAGGGTCATCCCTGTCAGCGTGCGTCATCCTGGGCTACGGGAGGTTTTTGTCTCAAAAGAAGGAAACCAGAATGCTTGGAGATGGCTTGGTAGGTAGAGCTACTACTGAGGACCAGGGTTCAGATCCTTACCATTCATTTAAATGCTGGGATCCAGCCACCTGCCTATAATCCCAGGGCTTGAGAGGTAGAGACGAGATTCCCAGAGCAAAGGCTAGACAAGCTGAATCAGTGAGTTCTGGGTTCAGTGGAAGTCCCTGTTTCAGTATCCAAAGTGCAGAGTGATACGACAACAGCTCTAGACATCAATCCCACACCTCCACACCCCCCCACAAGTATGCACACACATGTGTATCCCTCCCACAGGTATACATATACACTTCATGCAAACATACACACAAATAGCCTTCCAGAAGGAAGACTGTACAGGAAATTCAAGGTTGTGTTCAGCAGCTGATCAATTTAAGAATCTATTTAGTATCTTTTTCTTGGTGTGTGTTTGTGTGTGTGTGTGTGTGTGTGTGTGTGTGTGTGTGTGTGTGTTGCTCCGCGATTTCCTAGGCTCTGTCTGGGAAGTGCAGGACACAACCATTTTTGCCTCACATTTTTACGTGGGATCTGGGATCTGAACTCAGGTCCTTCTGTTTGCAAGGCAGAGGCTTAATCCCTGAGTCATCTCTCCATCCCTCTCTATTATCTCTCTCATTTTTTCTGTGCCTAATTCATTCATTGCCCTGTTTCACTTATTCCCTACAGTCACAAGAAAGTCACTGTGTTCCTCTAGAGTGTGTGTGTGTGTGTGTGTGTGTGTGTGTGTTGGTTTAAGGATTCTAGGAGACTGGCCCCTTACATCTCACTGCCCACAGCTGGTCAAGTAGTTAGCCTTGACAGGGACCACCTTGATGTCAAAGGGATTTTGAGAAGAGTTAGCTCAAGAGCAGGACTTCCTACTTCAGGAAGGGAAGGGGGGGCGTTGCCCCTGATTTTCCCATTCCTCCATTCATTCTCTGTCATTAGCAAGCAGTTCTCTTGAACTAGTCTTCTAATGGTGGAGCTCTTTCTGTTGCGGACAATTGTCAAAGAGCCAGTTTGTGCTCCTGAATATAGGAAGGTTAATGAGTGTGTCTGTGCGTGCATGTGTATGCATGCATGTGTGTATGTATGTTTGTGTGAGTGCATGCATATATGTGTTTGCATGTGCGTATATGTGTGCCTGTGTATTTCCATAGAAGCACAAAGAACCAGACAACATGGGTTGCTGGCTGCCATAGCAACAGTGGGCAGAGTCTCTGTCAATGTCCCCTCTTTCCTGCTCCCTCACCCCATGACTGTTGCTGTGGTACTTGAGAATGCCTGGTCCTCCACTCTCTCTTCTTCTGTCTTGATGAAAGTCTCCTGTCAAGATGGCAGACGGGGAAGAATTCGGGGACACAAAATGACTGCGCAGGATAAGCTTTCCAGTCCCGAGGCAGACCTCTGTCAGCAAGCAGTTCAAGTTTTGGTGGGGGATTCATGGAGCGGGTGAATGGTTGCCTGTGGAGTCCATCCTGGTCTGACTATCTCCTGCTTCCTCCCTGGTCCCCTGTGGACATTTCACCGTCCAAACGCACACTAACGCCCTGTGATCATTCAATCATTCAATTGTCAAATTTTAGCAATCTTCCCCCAGCTTTCCATTAGCGTCTTTCTCGTTGGGACTTTCGGCAGAGATTTTATTATAGGGAGAGGCGAGAACACCTTTCATTCACTGAGCACGGAGTCTTTCAAACCACAAAATTATATTCCTCTCATCGTAACAATAACTGAGGGGTCAACTGATTGATGAAGCAGGTTTTGCTTTTTCCAGACACACAGTCTCCAGAGATGTCATTGTACTTCAGAACAGTGATCTCCCCCTCTCTCTCTCCTTTTGTATTTAGTTAGCCTTTCTCTCTCTGATTTCTCCCTGTTCTCTCTCTGTTCTCCTTCTTTCTATTCTGTCTTTCTCTCCCCCTCTCCCTCTCTGTTCTCTCTGTCTTCTCACTCTTCTTTCTTCTCTCTGTCCCTTTCTCTCTCTCATTGATCCCTCTCAAGTATCATCCATCACCTCTCACCATCCACCCCGTGTGGGGAAGAACATCATCCATCAGTTTGGCGCCTCTATTTCAATGTCTTATTTCTTAGCCCATTTCTTCTCAGAGTGTTCCCTTTTCAAATGCTAACAACTGTACATTAGCTTTTATAGCCTCGCTAGTTAATTGTCTGACCAGAGTTTAAAAAAAAAAAGACATCTGTCTCTGGAGACAGATTTTTTCCTGTAGAAGCCTGTGGGAATGTCTGAGTGCCTGCAGGACAGCAGCAGAACCCAGAACACAAATCGCTCTTCCCTGGTGTTTGACTCCTCTTTTACAGCCACTGTAGTCTTGGCGAGTCAGGCCCCCACATCTCAGTGAGCAGCACGGCGCTCTGCTCAGGTGGGGAGTTAGTAATGGTCTAAGGAGACAGAAGCACCATGCTGCGCCATTTACATCTATTTGATTCAATCGACTGGGTGACACTCTGTCATAGTTTTAGGCACCTTCTTGCAAGGCTGAGAATAGATCTACCAGGGATAGTTTCAGACCAGAAGACACCTGAAGGCCCTGCTTGCTTTCAGGGGCTGTGAATGGCTGTGTGGCAGGTGATCTCATCACACACAGGCTGGCGAAGCTCACGGGAGCCATTGGCCTGCTGTGGTGAACTGAGCCCTGAGTCCCGGGTTTCTGTGCTATTAGTGACTTTGATTACCCACAATGCACCAGGCTGTGGCTACTGTTGTGAAAAGCCCAGCTGAGAGACTTGGGAGTCTAATGCCTAGATTTACATTATGTCTCTTTACCTTGTGGATGGCACAATGAAGTGCTTCAAATGTGAAAATGGGTTTGCTTCTAGAATATTCTTTACTCTGAGATGTAAGAGCAATGCCTTTTGTATTGTATCTCCCATTAATGCATGCACACATAACACCCATACATGTACATAGCCCCCTACATGTGTACACATACACGGACACACACTACACATACACACAGATACACACATGCACATCCTCCTATGTGCACACGCACCCACCACACCACACATCTGTATGTGCACACAGCTTCCATATGTGCACACATATAAAATACCACATACGCAACATCCACATATGTGGACACACAGTCCCCCATATAAACACATGTGCACACACCCACACATTCATATAGGCACATGGCCCCCCTTCGTGTGTGCACACACACATGAACACACATGTGCACACATTCCCTCACATGTGCACACACACATGACACACATGTGCATGCACAGAGAAGCAACTTTCCTTGTAAAATTCTTTCTTCTGCAGTATGCTTCCACTTATTCTGAGTTAACATTGGAAACAGGCCCAGTGGAATTTCGGGCGTCTTTACTCCTTGCAAAGAAGAAAAAGAAAGCATAAGTTGATGGCATGGCAGCCTCAGATTACCAGAAGCCTCAGACGTGGCATGTGTGAGTCGGAGGGCTGCCCAGGGAGGCCAGGCTGTTTTTCGGTTCATGCTGGAGGGTGTGGCCAAGTCTGCTGCCATCACACCAGATGATTCCACATGGAACACGATGGCATCTCTTTTTGTGCTCTTAAAATATTAAAGCGGTTCCAGGGATATGAAAGGCTTAAGTGGCTCCGGCAGCCAGAAAGAAAAATCACCTTATGAATTAAACAGACCCACGCCTCAATGACTTGTCTGGGAAGCATTTGGAAAAAGTGTGATCGTGGAGTTGGAAGATTGGCGGCTTCTGCTCATAGTATTTGGTAATGGGGGATATGGATGAATGGACGTGTAAAGGACCGAAGGCAAACGATGCAATGGAAAAATTGTATGTGTGGGGAATCAAATTTGTTTCAGCGCATTTTTTTTCCTGAGCATTTATATAGACTTGGCATCATGCAGGGCGTCTGTGAGCATGAAGGCTAGAGAGCGTGAGCTCACCCCTCATTCTGCCTCTTTATGTGTTAGCAGGGGTGATGCTTCAGACTCGGTGTTTCTTGATAAAACTCTAAGAACCCAGTGCTTTCTGCAGTGCATTATGAAGTCAGTTTCACTGAGGAATAATTCACATGCTATCCAGCTCCCTCTTTTGTGTAAATGCAGGTATGCATGTGTATGTGCATGCTTGTACATGTGGAGACCAGTGGTCAACCTAATGTTTCCTTCCTCAGGACATGTCTACCTTGTGTTTTTTGAATTGGGGTTTCTCACAGGCCTGGAACTTACCACGTAAGCTAGACTGGTCTAATACTTCATGTTGATCTAATAAGTCAGCCAGCAAGACCCAGGGATCTCCCATCTCTGCCTCCCCGTTGACCCTGAAATTATAAATCTGTGCCACCATATATTGCTCTTGTTCTTTCTTTACAAGAGTCCTGGGCTTTAACACAGGTCCCTTGTTCTCAAAGCACATACTCTCTAGGCATGCACAAGACAAAGCTAGCTTTCCAACTCACGTTCATGGATTTTTAGTGGAACAATATCTGTTGATATCACTTACTTGCTTGGCAAATATTTATTCAGAGCTTACCAAATATTAAGTGCTAGACTGATATAACAGGTCACATGTTAAATCAACAAGACATATTAGAATCGACTGTATCCACAGCTCTCTTGCTGATCTAACACGTTCATCTAATATATTGATGTATTATGTTAATTTAATATGTCGATCATCCCTTTCAAGCTTGGACCACCAGAATGGCTCTCATAAAGATGGGGGGCAAGAAGAAGAAAGGCTGTTCTGCTACCAGCGAGGTGTTGACCTGAGACACACTGTCAACGTTCACAAGTACATCCAGAAGTGAGTTTCAAGAAGTGTGTCCCTCGGGCGCTCAGAGAAATCCAGACATATGCTAGGAAGGGGATGGGCACTCCAGATGTGTACACTGACACCAAGCTTTACAAAACTGGGTCAGATAGATAAGGAATATTCCATAGTATATCCATACGCGCTTGTCCAAACAAGCTCTACATCCTGGTGGGCACATTAAAAAATCTACAGCCAGTCAATGTGGATGACAACTAACTGCAGACTATACAATAAAGCCATAAAATGGTAAAAAAATGGATCAATATGTCAATTAATGCTTCATGCTGATCTAATAGGTTAATCTAATACACTGATATAATATGCTAATGCAATGTGTCTGATTTATCTAGTATGTCTGGTTGATTTACTATGCTTATCTAACATGTTGACCTAATATGTGATCTACTATGTTGATCTAATATATTATCCTAATTTGTCAATCAATATGTCAACTTAATATGTCATGCTTATCTAATAGGTTAATCTAATATGTCGATCTAATATGTCTCCTGATCTATAATGTTTTGTTCACATAATGTCTTTCAATCTGTTGATCCAATATGTCTGATTGATCTAATATATTGATCTACATGTCTTATTGATCTAATACATTGCTCCATTGTATCAGATTGATCTAATACATCTTATTGGTCTAATTTTTTTTAATCACCCATGTTGACCTGTCAGTCTGTTGTCTTGTTGAGCTTGAATGTCTGTGTTAGTTCAGATTCTGAGAGGGGAAGAGAAGTATCTAGCCAGTGCTCCCAACAGAACACCAAGAGGTAGATGCTTACAGAAGTCCTCAAGACAGCTATGGCAGCAGTAGCCCAGGAATCATATGGGGGACCTTGATGGCTTCTATGGCAGCCACAGTTTTTGCCATTGAGACAAACGCTGGAGATACCAACAGGTCAGTGAGTTCAGCTGACTGTCTTGCCGCTGCTACAGCTAAGAAGGATGGTGCTCCTGTTTGTGCCCCCAGTCTTGTGTGAACACCTTCCATGCCTCGTTTTCATCCACGTTTCTTGATTGAGGAGAGTGTCGTGGTCATTGGGATTTTGGAGGACACTTAGAAGAATGTGGCTGTTGTGGTTCAGCTCAAACTTGCAACAGAGGGAGTCAGCCTATGTGCAGGCGTTGAGAGGTGAACCAACGTCTTCTGTCCCAGGTAAGGTGCTGTCATCAGAGCAGGTGTTCTCCCGGTTGAGCTTGGTGACCGACCAGTGCCTCTGAGGTTGCCTATGTAAGCAAGAAGTCACTACGGAAGCATGGTGATTGGTTACTGCGGGAGCAAGGTGAGGGGTCACTATGGGAGCAAGGTGAGGGGGTTACTCACTATAGGAGCATGGTGAGGGGTCACCACAGGAGCATGGTGAGGGGTCACTACAAGAGCATGTGAGGGGTCACTACAGGAGCATGGTGAGGGTCACTACAGGAGCATGGTGAGGGTCACTACAAGAGCATGTGGGGGTCACTACAGGAGCATGGTGAGGGTCACTACAAGAGCACGTGGGGGTCACTACAGGAGCATGGTGAGGGTCACTACAAGAGCATGGTGAGGGTCACTACAGGAGCATGGTGAGGGGTCACTACAGGAGCATGGTGAGGGGTCACTACAGGAGCATGTGAGGGGTCACTACAGGAGCATGTGAGGGGTCACTACAGGAGCATGGTGAGGGTCACTACAGGAGCATGATGAGGGGTCACTACAGGAGCATGTGAGGGGTCACTACAGGAGCATGTGAGGGGTCACTACAGGAGCATAGACAGCTCATGTGCAGCCACACCACTGAAGAAAGGAATATCTGCCCCTCCCCAGCATCTGTGAACTGTGTCTGTCTACTCCGGGAGTGGACAGGGCCTTGTGTCTTCCTCCCCCTGCATGATGGATGTCAGCAGGCCTGTCCTCTGTGGGTCCCGTGGGTCACCACGTGAGGAGGGCCACATGTTAGGCCCTGAGAACAGGCTCCAGGACATACATCTTCATCCTTATTTTCTGGTTCTCCCTCTCTTCTTTTGTCTTCCTTTGCTGAAGAATGCTAAACCACTGAACCAGACCTTCCACCTTATCCTCCTGCCCAGGAGAACCCCCCCCACTCTGGGCTGCATCTTCCCACATCACTCAGACAATTTTTTGCAGGCTTGCTCAGGGCTTACTAATTCTTCATGGGTAAAATCAGCCTGCAATTGTCAAGTTGACACCCATACATCTAACTAGCACAGTAGGTGTCCCCAAAGACTCAGCTTTCAGTGGTCAAGTAGATATTAGTCCCCAACTGGTAAGAGTTATCATCCTTCTGCAAGGGACCTTCTGGTTGTGGAGTAGAGAGGGGAGTGAGGAGTTCCCCTGCTGGCATTGCCTCATACTTGTTTCAGTGTTTCCAGAAGGGACCAGTCCTTTCTCTCTGTAGTATATCTTTGTTGAACTGGGGCTGGGGAGACGGCTCAGCCAGTAAAGTGCGCGCCTTGCAAGCATGAGGACTTGAGTCTGCAGAACTCTGGGTTAAAAAGAATGGCCTGGTGGTGTGTGCTTGTCATCCTAGCACTTAGGCTGGGGAAAGACCTTGTCTTAAGAAGCAGAGTGGATGGTCTCTGAGGCACAGCATGTGAAGCTGCCCTGTGGCATGTGCATGTACCTACCTATCCATAGGAATATGCACCCCATGCTTTCCACTCCCCTCCTCCACACAGTATTTATTTATTTTTTTTAATTTATTTTTTGCGTATGTGTGCGTGTGTGTCAGGGTACTGTATGTGCCTGTGGAGGCCCCAGGGCAACATTGGGAATCATCCTCTGTTGCTTTGCCCTGGGTCTCCTAGGCTCGGTCTTTCAGGGTCAGAAATGCAGGCCAACACCATTTCTACCCAATGCTTTTACATGCGATCCTGAGTCCAAGCTCAGGTCTTTCTGCTTGCGAGGCAGAGGCTTAACCCCCGAGCATCTCTCCAATGCCTTTGTCTTTTGAATTAGCCCAGTTCTCTTTGCTATGACATATGAATGGCCTGGGTGATTGGCATACAACCTAAAATTCAAAATAAAGTGTGAGCAAAACAAAGCCGTTGTAGCTTTCTTGCTAGCCTTATGCTGGGGGTCTAGCCAGGGTTGCATGACTACGCTTTCCTCTAAACAAATGGCCACCATCTTTGTCTGAGACTATAAGATGGTACCTGTTCACTGTTGGTGTTCCCTCCGAGACAGATGGGGGGGAGGAGCTAGAACGCATGTGCTGCCCATGGACCTGCATCGTGGGCCAACTTTGGAGGTCTTCGAGGGGCGCTAGGTTCTATAGGCTGAGGAAGGTTAATAATGGGACAGCCTCATCCATGCTGAGGGTGGGCTTCTGGCAATGTAGCTGCCTTTGCTCCTGTCAATAACCGTCACTCAGAGTCCTCTACGTAACCCCAAGAAACTTGTTGGTTTATCGAGTTGGGTCTTGGTGTCATTGTTTCTTTGATCTGTGGTAAAGAGATGGTTGTTGGCACCTCCTCAGGAAAAATGTCACTCAACAGTCACTGCAAAGGTTGCAGATGTATTAGTCACCTCGACCAGCCTCAGAGCAGGTGCAGTGACCGGTTCGTGGCCGAGAATCAGCTGGTTTACTGTCAGTCGCAGTAAGATTGGAGGAGATACGAGTTTCAGCACCTGGAGGTCATGCCGAAGCCACCTGGTACATGATGCCCCCGCCATGCTTGTTCTTGAGAGGAATTTTCTGCTCAGCACTTGGAGCTTTCCCAACTAAACTTCACAGCAGACTGGGGGTGTGGGCCACAAGCCTGGGTCAAAAGGGAGCCAGAGACACAGGTGTGGGCAGGGGGCATCTTTTGAGGTCTGCTGGGCTGGGCTTTTCGAGACTGTGTCCTTAACAGGCTGGGGAGACCGTCGCAGCATGGTGAGCCAGAGAAACACAGGTGCTGGCAGCCTGCCCTCCGCTCCCAGGCCAGATCATCCATCTTCCGACTCTATTTTCCAAGGTCAGGCTCGATTGGGTAAGTCCCACTCAGCCACCCCGGCTTTTAGTTACAACTCAGCACAGGGCCCCCGTTGATTTTCGGGGTGATGGATTGGACCTGTTTCATCCTTTGGCTTCCCCACTTTCTTCCCTTGAGTTAGAGGCCCAGCAGACTTACATTTATAGATGGGTCAGCTGCGAGCGCGGTGTGTGCTGGGAAAAGCGAGATGACGAATGGATGCTGTTCCTCTGGGGTTTATTGTCCCGGCCCAGGCAGAGGAGGGCAGCTTTCCTGAGCAGGTCAGCCTGGTAGCTGTCACTTTTAATCACGCTGTGGTGAGGGACTTTCTATGAATGTCTGAGACTTGAGTCACGGGCCAGCAAGGAATTCTGAAATGCCCACCATCTCTCTAGTTATGAGTTATGACCCCTCTCCTCTCCTCTCTCCCTCCTTTCTTTTTTCCCCTCCCTCAACAGGTCATGTGCTGAATAAGTTCTTCCTGTTTGCTTCCTGGATGTTCAGATGTGTGCTGTGAATGCATGAGTGTGCATGCGGGAATGTGTGCTTGTACATCTGTGTACATGCATGTGTACATACATGTATGTGTGTCTATATGTGAATGCAGGTGCATGCATGTATATGAACATACATGCATACATCTCCATATGCATTTGCATGAGTGCATGTGTATATAGATGCATGTGTACAGAGGCCTACATGTGATTTGTGTGAGTGTTTATTCATTTGTGCATGTGTTGCAGTTCGCCTGCATGGTTCCTGATAAAATCACCATCAAGCGGCTTAAGGGAACAAGCAGTTTATTATCTTATGATAGTCTGGTTACAGTTCTTAGTTCAGCTTGATGAGAGAGCTCATACGAACACCAGGGCCGAGGGAACTGGCCACACCATCTTCACATAACAAATGCAAGGGAGATGATCTTTACTTGCCAGACCAGCATGTTTGGTCAAGTAAGTGCAAGGATGCCAATTTTCTCAACCAACTTTCTGCATTTTATTCACCTGTCTAGGGTCTTTTCCATTAGCTAGACTATCTCCAGCATGTTCGCTCTGGGCTTAATTCAACTACTAATCTCTACAAAGGTGCCCAGAGATGGAACTCTGAACCATCAAGTTGACACCTGTATTTAACCTGACAGCATGTATATATGTGCATGTATATACATGTGCATAGTGCACAAGTGTGTTTGCACATGTGCAGGTGTACATATGTATGTGTGTGTGTATACTCTTGTGCATGTGGGCACACATGTGTACATGGGCATATTTACAGGCACACATGTTTGAATATGTGGACATATGCATAGGTGTGTATGTGAGCATTCATATGTGCCTCGTACATGTGTATACATGTGAGTGTGCAGACCATAAGGCTCATAGTCTAGTGATGCGCTGTGGTCATTCAGTTAAAAGGGAAGAGCAACATCTTGCATGGTGTTGGCTCGGCACCGCTGTAGACTGCTCGATACTGCACATGGTGCAGCAGTGTGATTCTCGAGATGGCGATGCCTTGACAGCAGACTCAGCCTCAAACCGCTCGAGAAATGTTTGTGAGATGAATATGCATATTTATATCTACATGCACAGACACACATGCATGCTCACATCTGGTGTTCTGGTGACCAGTAAGTCTTTCCACCCACTCGAGTACTTCACCCCAGACCACCCTGTGTGTTTGTCAAAGCCATTCTCAGTTCTTGCTTTTTTAAAAAAAGTTAATGTTTTTTAAAAATAGAATTTAGGTTTTTACTCTCAGTTCTTTAAGTCTTTGTCTTCGTTATGAAGGATTCAAACATTCTAGTTTGGAAATCTTGGCTTTGTGGATTTGATTCTTAGCAGGAAACACCTGGCAAAGTGCTCTCTCTCTCTCTTTCTGTCTTGGTTTCCAGGTCCTTTCTCTTTGATTCCCTCCCCCTTTCATCTCATCTCCCTGGTTAATCAAATCCTCTTCACCATAAAAGCCTTCTCTTTTGAAGTTTCTCATTTGGAACTCAACAGCCTTCTTATCTCTACTTCTGGAGCTGCATTCTCTCTTCCCTGGAAGACTCACTTGAAATGTATCTTTCCTTCCTCTCTGTTGGGTTGCATAATGTTAGGAGATATAATGTTTGTGTATATTTCATTTGAACTTGCTAATTTTGGTCAGCATTAACAACCTCATTGAAAAGAACTTTTTCTTTTTTCAGTGTGTGTTTGTGTGTATGTGTGTGTGTGTGTGTGTGTGTGTGCACGTGCTTGCTTGTATGTGCTTGTTTGTATGTGGAGGTTTGAGGCTAATATTAAGAATCATCCCTGATCACTCTTCCACATACTCTTTTGAGGCTGCATCTCTAATTAAACCCAGAGCTCACTGATCAAGTTAGTTTGGCTAGCCAGTTTGTTCTGGGGATTCCTAGACTCTGTCTTCTGAGGCTGGGATTATAGGTAGGCCATCACACCTGGTTGGCATTTTATACCAAATCAATCAATCAATCAATCAATCAATCAATCAATCAATCAATCAAAGGACATAGTAGTACACACCTGTAATCAATCCTAGTTGAAGAAAAAATAGGAGTTCAGGGTCATTTTGGCTATGCAGAGGGTCCGAGTTGGGCTGCTACACCCATGTGGTATTTTTACATGGATCTGGGGAACTGAACTCAGGTCTCTTTGCTTTCAAGACAAGGGCTTTAATCACTGATCCATCCTCTCCAGTTCATAGAAAGAAGTCTTTATGAATCTTTATGAGGTGGATGATATACTCACAGGGGTTAAGTGGTCTCTCTCAATCATAGTGTAGAGGACCTCCATTTTAGGGCCATTTTCCCTATGATCTTCACAAAGTGGGGTGTGGTGTGTGTGTGTGTGTGAAAACCACGATGCAAAGAGTGTTACAATTTTGTCAGGTGTACTGCGGATGCAGGTACACTTCATCAAGTGCCCTGGCCTGGGGCATTGCTGCTACCACTTCTGGTCCTCTAGAAATTTGAAAGCCAGAGATTCGTTTTTGCTACTGAAAGTGTTTGTAATCTCACTATTCAGAGCTGACTTGCTTAAAACACCCATTAATATTAAAATAGGTTTTCCTATTCATGTGTGTGTGTGTGTGTGTGTGTGTGTGTGTGTGTGTGTGTGAATGTGTGTCTGTGTGCCTAGAGGTCAGAGGTCAATCTCAGATATCATTCCTCAGACTCCATGCACCTCATTTTTTTAATTATATTTATTTTTTCCCAATCATACAAGCTTAATAGGTACCTCTCTCCAGTCCTCCTTGCACCCTCCTTCCCTTTTCCCAGTCCTTTTATCCCTCCTCTCTTTCTCCCAGTGCCCCCTTCTTCCCCCCTCCCATTCCCTGGAGCATCCTTTAGTGTGAATGTGATACTTCCCTCTGCGTCCTCCACTCTAGTGAGGTGTAAGGACTCAGTGGCATTGCCCAGAGCCCTTTCTTGGGACTCTCCTTTAGTATGGGAACACTATTATGACTTCTAATCCCTTGCCTCTAAGGATCCTAGCATGCACCTTGTTTTTTGAGACACGGTCTCTCTCTGGCTTCGGGGTTACCAAGTAGACTAGGCTGGCTGACTAGCAAGCCCCAGAGACACCTGCCCAGTATTGAGATTACAGTCTGTTTGCAGTTTTTTTTTCAATGTGGATTCTTGGAGTGGAAATCAACTCCTCATGCTTGCATGACAAACACTTTACTGACTGAACCAACTCCCCAGTCCCCTCAAAACAGATTCAACAGGAGGGCATGCTATGTCCCCTGCAATGCCAACTTCAAAGAGTGAGTCTTGAGGTGGATCTTTCTGGAAAGGGAAGCCATAAATCTCCCTGTGTCACCATGTCTGTGGGTTGAGTTGAAACCTGGCAAGGTTCCTGAAGCAGCTGCCCATGTCATGTATTTATGTTTGAAGTCCACTGACAGCGGAATCCTTGCTGGCTACACGCAAGGGTAGCAGTAGCTACAGGTGGCTTCCTCTGTCCCCTCTGAGGTTAACTTTAGGGAGGTTACGGGAAAGACTGTAGGCTGAAGAGGAAGGCCTGATATCTTCTTAATCCTGTTCTTCTCAGCCCCACACTCAGGGAAGGTCCCTCTGCTCCTGGCTTGGGGAACTATAGCTGTCTTCAGACAGTGTGTGTGTGTGTGTGTGGGGGGGTTGTTCATTCCATTGGTTTCGTCTTTTGTTCTCAAACCCCAGAACGTGTGGCCCGGATACTTCTAAGTCTCCCTTGGAGAATGAAGATTTCAGCTCCTCACAGGCCTCAGCCCCAGCCATCTGGCCTGGATAGAAAGTTGGATCACTTCTTTAACATTTACAAAACTCAGACCAAGGACAGGAAGCAGAGGGACGCAGCCTAGGAGGTTTCCTTATCTACAAAACCATCAGCTGAAAAACAAAACAGAACAAATGCATTTTTCATCTCTCCATCTCCACATGTTGAGGCTCTGGGCATGGGCTAGCTCTATCTCTCTGTCTCCACATGACGATACTCTGGGCATGGGCTAGCTCCATCCCTTTCTCAGGTCTCAACAGACTTGGGGCATTTTTAGTAACCAAGGAATGCTTTCACAGAAGTGCTGGTTGGAAGGATTCGATTCCTTGTAGGTGTATACTGCTCCTTCAAAGCCAGTGGGAGAGTCAATCTGACTTGGGAGAGGACCTGCTGTGTGTTTTAAAGAGCCCACCTTGGTGTGTTCATCCCACCCAGGACGATTGCCCTGTTGATTAACTCAAGGTCAAGCCTGAGTTATCCAGGAGAGATTCCTTCTATCAGGTAACAGACTATAAACATGGGGGGTGGTGGGGAAATGGTGCCATTGGGCCTTGCACCAGGGAACTGGAAGCCCTGGGTCAGCTGCTGCCTTGGCCTGCCTCTGGGTCAGATCCCATGGCAACTGGTGCCTGGTCTGTCCAGGGGACAGACAGCACCTGCCCATCATATGATCTGATCATACAAGCAGGAAACCAAGGGTACAGAGATCTAGGGTGGCACTGGCTCTGTACTGGGGTCCTTGTGGGCGTCTCTGGTTGCTGGGCATGATGTGGGCATTGTCTTTGTAAACTTTCAACAGCTGAGATTCCCCAACAATACCTGCTTCAGATTGGGCACATTGACCCTCTTTTCCCCTTCCTCCAGCATTTATAGACAGTGATTGCTGGGAAGGGAGACAATTCCTTCATTCCTTCAGCGGTGTGGTCATTTAGTGCTTGCTCATGCTCCTGTGGGTAACCTGTTGCAGAGTTGATCTCCTGGCCGTGCTTGACAAATGTCGCAGGGTCACTCTCCAGGAGTCTGTATGCATCTGAGTTCTTGTGTTTGGAGTCGAAGATTGAAACCAGGACATGTGTAGAGGATTAAGGTACAGTTTATTAGAGGAGAGAAAGAATGGAAATCATGACTCCAGATGTGGATTACCACGAGGGGCTAGAGCACCTTGGAGAACTCATGGACTCCAGGCATGGAATCCACAAGGGGCTTAGATCTGGAAAAGAACTCATGGACTCCAGATGTGGAGTGCCATGAGGGGCAGGCACCAAAGATGGCTGCTGAAGTCAGGTACATTTATTCCCTTAGCCAAGCGCAGGGAGGGAGAAGGAAGGATCCCTTTTCCTCATTGGTTAACTTGTATGGAGGCCCAACCCAGTTGATCTTGTGCCCACCTCAAGGTGGGGCTGTTTCTTTTGATGGATTTAGCTTAATCTGCCATAGAAAACTCATCTCCATATCCTTTTCATAAGCAAAGGGGGAAGTTACAGGAGAGTGTGTTCCCTCAGGGTAATCCCAGCAGTGGGGGATGACTTTCCAAAACCTTCAGAGACCATCCCAGCATGGCTGCTCTAAAACTGCCCAAACCCTTCTCCTGCCCTTGTGAGTAACCCTAATTAAATTCATTGGCTTCCCAAAGTAGAATTGGGTGGAATCATTTGTTGGTGTATTTTGGTGGCCTGTATCTGGAGTGAGTAGGTGTTCATCTCCCCAGGAGGTGTTCCCACAGCCCCTATGGGAGCAGTGCTTTGGGATAATGAAGACTGTCCCTCCCCCAACCCCCCCATGCTCAGCCATGGAGCCTAGTGGTGCCGATAGACTGTGGGACTTATTATTGTGGGGAAACCTTGGAATGTACACAAGCTGTAGAATTAGAGACTGGCATAGAAATATCACAGTTGTGCAACACTTGCTTGTTTCCTTCCAGTCTTTTCTTCTTGCAAACTTCCAAGAATATCGTTGGTTTCTTCTTATATCTACTATTATATATTATTCTTATTGAACATGAGATCATTGACCATTTTCTCCTTTTTGGACCATTTTTAAATTAAAGCCATCACTTTGAATGGCTGCTCTGTTCAAAGGTTATGATTTTACATTAGCTGGTGTAATCATTTGATTAATGTGTCTCCTCATTTAGAATACAGATTCTGGAAAGACAGAGCCGGGTCTCTCTCACATCATCGTTGGGCGACTAGCACCTCGCGATGCCTGGCACATGATGGGTAAACAGTAAGGATCTATTGAGAAGGGAGGAAGGGCAGCACCTGGTGTGTGTGCTTACTTTGCAGTCTGTTGTGGTTCAACATTATTTTTCATTATTATGAATGAAGCCTTGGTGAGCCCTGCATCCATATCCTTCACATATGTTCCTCAGCTGCTTCTCACGGTACTTTGCCATGCAGATTATATGTTGTGTATCATGGTTTGCACGTGAGTTATCCCCCATAGGCCCATGTGTTTGCAACCTTAGCTGCTGTTAATGTTTGGGAAGGTCAAAGCACCTTTAGGAGCCTTGCTGGAGGAAGGCCTGCCACAGGGGCGGGCCTTGAGGTTAGGAAGTCCCGCCCTGCTTCTGCTAGCAATCTGTTCCTGCATTTGCTGCCTCCATGACAGACATGACTTGAGTTGCCTCTACCTTCTGCCAGCTTAACTTGTCTTTCCCGCCATAAGTGGACTGTATCCCTCCTCTGGAATGACAAACCAAATAAATCTCCCTTTCTTTCCTTAAGTTGCTTGAGTCAGAGTGTTATCACAGCAGCAGATGGTGTTGTCTCCCAATGCAGCACATGCCTACTTAGCCGCACACACTAGGAAAGAATAATGTTTGCTCAAGCAAGTCAGTAACCTCCTTTTCCTGCATATACCGATTGTAAACCTAATTTGATCTGTGACTAATTAAGAGATACTTCTCTGTCTGGATCTGTAAGGGTGTTTCCAGAAAAAAGATGAACCGAGGGCTGAAACCTTCCCTTTGCCACAAGAATGGCTAGCACCTGCCCTTGGTGGCCCAGATATAAAGAGTTCCTGGGAGAAAGCAGAGCCGTGTCCCACCTGCCTGCCCTTGTTCCTTGATGAGTAATGCACCCACCCTGCAGCTGCTCCCGCCACTCTCCTCCTCTGGCATTGGAGCCCAGCTTCCTCAGCCTTCCAGCAGGACCTAAAATCAGTGACTTCCAGCAGTCCTCTAGCCCCTTGGTCACTGACAGGGCCTCGTGGCCCCAGTAGCTATGGTCATAGTCTCTCTGGTATGCAGACGGCCATTGTTGAACGGCCAGCCTGTATCATGCAAGCCAATCTCACAAATCTCCTTTGAAATCGAGATTTAGTCCATTGGTTGTGCTCCCATAGAGAGCCCTGACTAATACCAGGTACAAGAAATAGGCAGGCCTGTGTGATTTTCCTTTGATATGAGTAGTCTGATAACATGGTATTGTCCTGATTGACTGATCATAAGGAGTTGACACACTAGTTGTTGATTAACAGCTGAACTTGAAAAGTAAAGCATAAATACCTTCAACATCCTGTTTCCCTATTGTGTTAGTTACTTTTGCCCATCTGTGATCAAAACACCTAGTGGACAACTTTTTCCCTTGACAAGGTGTGTGTGTGTATGTGTGTGTGTGTGTGTGTATGTGTGTGTGTGTGTGTGTGTGTGTACACAAGCGGGCACTTGAGTGTGTGTGTAAGTGGAGACCCAAAGGTGATACTGGGAGTCATCCTGGATTGCTCTGTCTCCTTATTGCTTTGCTCTGGGGTTCCCAGGCTCTGCCTCCTAGGGTTGGAATTACAGGCTACTGCCATATCCACCCAGCATTTTTCATGTGGGATCCCAAGACCTGAACCCAGGTCTTTTTTCTTAGGATGCAAAGGCTTTATTTAACCTCTGAGCCATCTCTCCAGCCCCTGCTGGGATATCTTAAAAGGAAGGCCTGCAGTGTCAGAGAGTTTGGCCCACCACAGCAGCAAAGGCATGGAGTCACAACATGGTGCCAGGAAGCAGAGGAAATGGGTGCAAGAAGGAGCCAAGGCATGCGTCTTCTAAAGACAAGCCCCCAGCGACCTCCTTCCCCCTAGAAACTCCACTTCCTACCTTTCACTATCTCTTAATGACAGGTGGGGCTGCAGGTGGCAGAGAGGCCTCTGCTTAACAGCCAGGAGGAGGTAGAGACCTCACCTGTCAACTGCCAGGACCTGGGTCCTACCAACATGCTGGGTGGGTATGAATACAAGTTCTCTCTAGACCTCTAGACAAGGACTAGCTGGCTCATACCCAGTTTTAGTTTTCTCTTCCTCAAGACAGAAATTTTGTTTGAAAATGCTGTAATAAAACTGTCATGATTTGAATGTGAACTGTCCCCCCAGGCTCATGTGTGTGAATACTTGGTCCCTTCAGAAGGGGGTGCTGTTTGGAAGGAGGTGGAGACTTGCTGGAGGAAGTACGTCATTGGGGGCGAGTCTGGGGGTTGGATAATTCATATTCACTTCTTGTTCTCTCTCCCTTCCTACCTGTCTCTTTTGAGTATGACTACAATGCAGCAGCCAGCCTCCTGCTCCTGTCTATATCCTTCCAACCTACTATCATGTGTTCTCTGCTGTGTTACATTCATCCTTTCTGGAACTATAATGCAAAATAATAAACCCTTTCTCTCTTGAAGTCTTTGGATCAGTCTGTTTTATCCCAATGGAGCGGAAACAGAAGCTAAACACTTCTTTACTAAAAATAACTTAGTTTTATGAAAGGTATTGTTAGAAACCACTCAGTTTATGGCAAGCGGTGACATATATAAATATTTACCACTGTGTTAAGCCACTGAAGGTGGTCTTTACCAAGATTATCTGTGCATTTCTGAAGCTCTGCAAACTAACTCTGCAGAAACAATTCCTGATTGCCATGTTCATAAAGCATCTCCAGTTACCAACACAAAGATCTTATGTGCCCAAAGCTGAATGTGCTTACCTTCAAAATTATAAGTGAGTGTTTGAAACCAGGTTCTCAAGTCACTTGTATTCTGAATGGACCCTTGAAGTGGTGTGTAAGCCTTGGGCAGGGAATGGTTTATAAGAAGAGCATAGGGCTGGGGAGATGGCTCAGCAATTAAAATGCTGACTGCACAAGCAAAAGGTCTGGGATTCAGACCTCCAGCCCTCAAGGGTGGAGCATGGGACTCCCCAGAACAAACTGGCTGGCTAGATTCTGTTGCTTTAGAGACTCAGGATCACGACTTCTATGAGTTCCATGCCTTTCTGCATTTAATGCATGTCCCAGTCTGATTCGCTTTTGGGTGCAAAATACTAATGGGTCGGGAAACTGAAGTTGAGGCGTGAGATGAGGATGATCCTCAAAAGCAAGGCAGTGATAGAGACAGGACTCTGTTCTTCCCAAATTCTTGGCTCATTGCCACAGTCAGTGGGCATAGGAGAGATCTCTGAGGTCCAGGTTAAGACAACAGCTGGTGTGGGCTGAATAGATTGTTTAGTCAGAAATGTCTTTGTCACATGAGCGTGAGGATCTGAGTTTGATTCCCAGCACTAACATAAAAAGCTAAGCGTGGGGCTGCACTTCCAAGGTTAGCCTTGTGAGTTCTGGCAGGCACCTCCAGCCCCATGTCATCTCCAGTGCATCAAGATTGGATGCTGTCCGATACACTAGATCAGAACTTCAAGTGGTATGCTTCTGTCTCCTAAATTTTGTGTTCTATAGAGATGCAACTAACATAGGATAAGATTAAATCTATATAATAGAGAAATGTTCATGTATGTAAGTGTTTATACGTAGGCACTTGTGTGAACGTGTGTGTGAGATGTTACTTGGGATGTGTTATGCTTTTAATGTGGAATACCCCCAGTCAACTCAAGGGTTGGTACACTTGGTTCCCAGCAGGGGGAGCTGTGTGGGAAGGTTGTGGAACCTTTAGGAGGTGGAGCCTTGCTGGAGGAAGTCAGTCATTGGAAGTGAGTCTTGAGGTGGGATAGCCATGTCCCTCTTCCTGTTTCCTCTCTACTTCCTGGGTATGATGGCAGTGTGAGAGCTAGCCTCCTCTTCCTCCTGTTGTACCTTCTCTACCTGCTGCCATGTCTTCCCTGTTATGATGGACTCCGTCCCCTTTGGGACTGTAAGCCAAACAGCAAGCCTTTTCTCCCTTAAGTTGCTTGGGTCAGAGTGTTTTCACAGTGACAGAAGAGTAATTGCAATAGCATTATTGGGGGGGGGGGAGAGAGAGAGAGAGAGAGGGTGGAAGTCCAAGGGTAACTTTCAGAAGTCAGTTCTCTCTACTTTTGTGCTCCAGAATTGAACTCAGGTCACCAGGTTTGTGTGTTGAGCCATCTGGCTAGCCCAAACTAAAACTAAGCATTTTAAGGTCTTATTAAAAAGTTCAATAAATAAAACTGGGTGTGATGTCACAGGCCTGTACTCCCAGAACTCAGGAAGTAGAGGCAGGAGGATCAGAAGTTTCATAGTTATTCTTGGCTACATAGCCAATTCTAGGTCAGTGTGGACTACCTGTCAGTCTTGCCCCCATCAACTGAATCAGTGCAGCCACAACATTTAACTTATGAAATTGATTTGTGAACCATGCAGTTTAATTTTGCAATTTGAATTCCAGTAGTTCTGGCAATTAATTTCTTGAGTCTGAGGTCATGGTCTCTTCCTCTTAAGCAAGTAATTACCCTCAGCATAGCTTGAGGAGAGGAAGACCTCTGCTATCCCCTCCGTGGACATGGGCAGGTCTGATGAGTCCTGGATTCCACCTCTGTGTTAGTGGGACTCGGTATGGCATTGTAGTGAAACTCCATGTAGAACAGTAGTTCACAAAAGTGTGTTGGGGTAGGGTTACCTCGGCCAGGGTCAGTCGTGCTTTGTGGCCTGAGAGTCCTTCCGGCCTTTCCCTCACCAGAGACGTTTCCATGTTTGTTTATGCTGATCCGTGGTGGTAAATATTTTAGGAGCTTCTTTGACCCTCTCCTTCAACAGTTGTCTAGATTGCACACCCTTGACTTTACCCAGAAACCCTCTGCTAAGGGATGTGGTGTTGCTGAAGCAGATATTAAACAGATAGACAGGGAAGTGCTTATTCAAGTAGAGGATGTAATTTCTAGAAGGAACCACAGTGAGTGATAATTTATTAACTCAAAAATAGAAAATAAGGCCTTACATATGGCAACATTAGTTACCATTGCTGCCTATGTATGTGTGCATGTGTGTGCATGTGTGTGGCCTCTCCCTCTTTCTCTTTCTTACAGTTTGTTAGAGAGAGAGAGAAGAAAGAGGAGAAAGATAATGTATGTGTTAAAAGAGCAAAATGTATGTGTGTGTGTGTGAGAAAGAAAGAAGGAAAGAGAGGAGAGAGAAAATGTACGTAAGTGTGCTGGAAGGAGAAGGGGAGGGGAAAGAGAATGTGTGTGTGTGTGTGTGTGTGAACAGTATATGATAAGTGTGTATGAGCAAAAGAAGAGAAAGTATATAACGTGTGTATATGTGAGAAAGGAGAGCATATGTGTGTAGTGTATGTATAAGAGTGTATCATGTATGCATGTAGCAGAGAGCATGTATATATAAAATGTGCATGTATGTGAAGAGGATGTGGACATCAGAGGACAGCTCTATGGAGTTGGTTCTCTCGCTCCACTTTTATGTGGGTTTCAGGGCTTGAACTGAAGTCACCAGGTTTTTAGGCAAACATGCTCCTCACTGAGCCATTTTGCTTACCTGGCTGCCGTGCTCCTTCAGTTGTGCATCCAGGCTGTGAAAAGAAATGAAGCTCTCAGACCACAACGCTTCCTCTTGTTTCTCCATCACCAAAGACACCAGGCTTATTTACAGTCAAGTCAGGTGGTCCACACCCACCCACAGTGAGCTTCTTATTTGAGTCTTTCAGGACTGATGTGTGATGTAGAGAAATGTCTTAACCCTGTAGGAATTTGCTCTGGCCAAATCTGTCCTGAAACTATGATCTCTCACCTCTGTAGTCCAATGGATAGTTAAACTTCAATCTGCTCCCTGAATGCCCACATCTCAGTCCAACAGAGTCCATTCTTTGCTGCCCGAAGGGAAGCCAGCCAGGGTCATGACCCTGCTTGGGGCAGGCCAGCTGACTGAAGACGGGGTGCCCGCAGGATAACGCTGACCTGGGGGAGTTGACCAGTGCGCACTACTTAGCTTTCAGCCCTGCTCCTGTGGAAAGTGGCTTCTAGCTTCATGCTAGGAGTGGGCAGAATAACAATAACCCACCCACGGGAAATGATGGATGAACCGCGCGTGGAAAGTTCATGGGTAAAGAGAGAGCTTAATTAAAAGAGAAAGCACCAAATGTCAGGAGCGAAGGAAGAATGCACAATGTTAGACAGTATCAGCACACTTATCCACAATAAAAATAGGGTTGAAAAAAGGAAGAGGGACATCTTGAGGCTCTCAGACTTCTTTGAAGTGTCAGATGGCAGAAGATAACGAAGCCATGATTACAGCAATTTGATGGGACAGGTGATGACCCCCCAGTTCTGTCCTGAGCTAAGCTGTCAGTCATACTAAAGCAACCAATCAGGATGTGTGGGTCAGGAGCACAGGACTTGAGATATGTTTATTAAAAACAACAGATGTATGTAGTTCTACATTGTGATCAATGAGGTAGGGAGACCCCCCCCCATATATATGTGAGGAAGGAAAATAAATGTCCCCATCAAAATCAAGAAAGGGAGCGATAAAATATATTCAAAGAGGGAGAAGGATTGAAAATCGAAACACAATTCTCTAAGTTAGGAGATGGAAAAGAGTACATTTTATATTTAATTCCAAGAGGGTGCGCTGTGATGAATAAATGATTAAGATAAAACATCAAGTACCGGAAGTAGATCATAAAAGCATGTAAATCAGCTCTGAGGAAGAGCTGCAAATTAAATCAATTGTATATAAAATTACTTTTAAAAATTCTAGACAAATAAACCCAAATGCCTATTAGAACACATGCACATTGTATATATGCATATTAGTATATTTATGTATATAAAATGTGTACCTGTTTTGGCAAATTGCCAAAGTTGATAACATGATAAGTTGGACAGTGTCAAAGCACCCATAACTTTATAAGTGATCAGAAGATTGTCTGAAGAAATAGAAAAAGGGAAATCTTGAATTGGTATTTTGTGGTCCTTCAAGAACTAGAGAAAGGCAGCCAAAACTTTACCAGCTTCACAGACCACAGGAAAGGAAGCACTATGCAAATAATTTCATTTATTTTTAGATGGATAGTATAAGTCTGTTGGCCACAGCTCAGAAATGGTGACAAGGAATCTTCTAGAAAATGACTAATCCTTTATTTGTATATTAAGCAATGATTTGAATAATGTATAAGAAAGACAAATTCAGCAGCACACTGAATGAATAATTCACCCATGACTACATGGGATTTATTCTAAGAAAGCCATCCATTAGAGGATCTATTAATGGAACTTATTATATATTAAGAGGTTAAAGGTCATCTTCATAGTTGCCAAAGACATATTTTGACAAAAAGATCATGCTATATTTTGTGGGGGTTAATTTTCATTGCCACCTTGATTAGATTTAACATCATCTAGGGGCCCCACCTCTGGATGTGTCTGTGAGGAAGTTTCTAGATTGTGTTCACTGAGGTGGGAAGACCCACTCTGAATGTGGGCAGTGCCATTTATTGGGCTGGGGTCCTGCACTGAATCAGAAGGAGAAAGCGAGCTGAGCACCAGCATTCATCTCTCTCTGCTTCCTGACTGCGGATGTCACGTGACCAGCTGCCTCCTGCTCCTGCCACCACGTCCTTCCCACCACGATGGACTGTCTTCTTTTTAAAACCATGATTCCCAACCTTTCTTCTGTAGAGTTGCTCATGTCAGGTGTTTTGTCACAGCAGTGGAAAAGTCATTGACAAGACTTGGTGCTGAGAAGCGGGGCTTCTTAGGCCTTTGGGACGTGTTTGTGGGAGGAAGCGTTTGGAACTTTGGGCTAGAACAATGTCAGCTGAGTTAAATGGGCCATTCTGTTGGGAGTTCTGAAGAGCAGAAACGTTGAACAAATGCCAGCAGTGCAAAGTTGGGCTCCTGATGCTTCAGGGAAGAGCAAGGCACCCTGGGGAACTAAGCCAGAGGCCACAGGCACTGCATTCTGGCAAAGGATCTGGCTGCATACTGCATATATCCTGAGCGCTTGAGTGAAGGTGAGTCAAAAGCAGTGCACTGAATCATTTGGTTTGGGAAATTTCAAGATAGCAAAACTAGGCTGGCGAGATGGCTCAGCGAGCAAGATGACTGTGCCAACCTGGAGGTCTGGGTTTGATCCCTGGAAGTCACATGGTGGAAGGAGAGAACTGGCTGACTCCCACCTGTGTGCCACGACACGCATGTTCTCCTCTTTCTCATAAAAAGACTGCAAAGCACCTAGGTGTGGCATGTGTACTGCTCACTTCTCTTAGATTCAGAGAGGAGAGAGAGAGAAGGAGAGGGAGAGAGGGAGAAAGGGAGAGGGAGAGGGAAGAGTGGTTGGAAAAACACACATCTCAGTAAATAAAGAAGCGCAAGTGTTTAAAGTTTCAGATAAGGCCTGCATGGAGAAAGCATATGTGACTGCTAAGAAGATGAGTGCCCATAAACAGAAGTCTCATGCTTTGTGCTGGGCAGTAAGAACTATGGCCTGGAACAAGGCCCTGCTCATCAAAGGATGAAAATGAAGATTCATCTGAAAGGAGAGGCCTTCACAGAGCATGCTGCAGAATGGGCTCCCTGACTGAAAACCATCCCCGCGGAACATGCTGTCCCTGGCTCTGATGACTGGCATGTAGAGATTCCCGCAGTTGTGGTAGAAGGGGCGAAGACGCCATGGGCTCGGCAGGGCCATTCTGCTGAGGGTGGCCGGCGTCCTGATTCTCGAAAGGTGCTGAAAGTGGGACGGTGTGTGGCGGGATCGTGTCCAGTGAAGAGGCTCCGGGAGGGTATTGCATGAAGCTGGGAAGGTGGAGCCTGAGTGGCTGTGGAGCCTCCAAGAGGTTGGGGCACCATAGTGCTGGGCGGTCTGCCAAGGAAGGTTGCAGGTGCCTAATGGAGCTGTATAGAGAAGGAGGCTGCTACAGGTGGTAGCAATGGAGGCTGGGGCTATCTGTGTCCTTTGGAGCCCAGACATCCCCGTCACAAGCTCTAGATGTCAAACATGAAGTGACAGGATTTAGTGTTTGCCTCGTTGGGTTTTGGTTCTGCTTAGGTCTTGTCTGTCCTTACTCCTGTTCCTCCCTTCTGAAATGAGATTGTTCATATCGTGTCATTGTACAGGAAGTATGCAGACATTTAAAAACATGATAGGAGCTCATAGGTAAGAGTTTGCCTTGGTACAACCTAGAGGGCCCACATGGCCAGCAGCAGCTGTGAACTGAACAGGAACCCCTGGGGTCCTACAAAGTGCTGGTGAGCAATGGGCAACCAAGAGAAGTTTTATTTTTGGGGGGGGGGACAAAAAATCCAGTTGTGTGCACACAGAGGAAACTGCCAGTCTCCAAAAGAACCCAAAGCCCAAATCAACACAGGGGGCTCTGGTTGAACCCAGTGTACACAAAATGACTTGGGTAAGGGACGAAGGATAGTGCTGGGGGGAACGTGGGGGAGGGCAGAGGTGAGAGTGCACAGAAGGCTTTGCATACGTGTGTGAAATTGTCAAGAGGCAAATTCATCAGTTGAGAAAGTGGACAAACAGAGTCTTAAGTTTTAAGAGAAACTCTGGGTTTCATCCAACTGCAGTTCTTCCTCATCCTAGTGGGATTTCCCTGGGGTGGCAGGGCTTGCTTGGCCCGCCCTTCCTTCCTTCTTCCCTCCCTCCCCCCTCCCCCCTCCCCCCTCCTCCTTCCCGCCTCCCTCCTTCCCTCCCTCCCTCCTCCCTCCCTCCCTCCCTCCCTCCCTTTTTTGTATTTCAATGCTGTTTCTTGAGGAGTAACAGACTATGCCACACGCCCACTGCACTTCACATTCAGGGGCTGGAGGTGGATGTGCCTCCACGCCGCGTGGCCGCCAAGCCTCCTGGAGACTTCACGCTGTCCCAGGCGTCTCGGCTGCTCTGGGGTGAAGGCTGCTCTCTCTCCCACACACAGAGTCACAATCCCGCTTACAGGGCGGCAGGAGGGTTGACAGCAGTCTGCTTCACGGCCATGTATGTGGGTTAACTGATCTTAAAGTGGTTCTCTTTAAATTTCCTTAGGTCTACTGAGAAAAGTTAATTTGATTCTCCTTCCCTTCATATGGCGGCTGGGACACACCAATAGAAAAATACTTGCAGCGCGCTGTGGCTCACAGGAGCTCCTCCAGTGGTTGGGCGAAATCCACCGCCATCAACTCTGCACACAGGCGCTCTTCTTGCACAGACTACAAGGAAACCTACACAAAAGGGTAAACGTTTATTTGGAGTTAGTTTTCTGGCCGGGTGGTACTAAGGCCCTTCAGGCCGAGTTCAGGAGCTCCTGGATGGCTGCCTGCTGCTCGGGACTGAGCTGTGCTACGCATTCAGTCCACAGTCCTCCAGAAGTCTGTACTTGGCGAATTACATTAGCCAGGCGTTTGGCACATGGATCTTCATGTTTAATGGCCTCATGCATCTCCCCTTCCGCAATTATACTGAATATTTTGGGCAGATTGGTATTGTTTGGGCCAGGAACAATTGGGTGATTACTCTCGATCAGGTCGCACAGGTAGCTGAAGGTCTGCACAGCTTCCTCTTTGTCTTCATGCAGGGGGAGCCAGGACAGCCAGTGTGGCAGCACTTCTTCGACGCTCACACAGTCGGGCTTGAACTTCATGATTTTCCCCACTGCTGAGATGCAGTTCTCTGTGGCACTGATGTTCTCTTTGGCCTTAGAATCCGCAGACTGAATAACTCTCACGAGCAGCAGAAGTGCTTCTGTACAGAAAGGCCATGACTCCTAGGCCATACGCTGCTGCCTGCCTGACTTCTGGGCTGTTGTCACGCATGTATTGAAGCATTGGCCTTAAGAAGTATTCTGCATACTTAAACGAGGCTGGACTACAGTGTTCTATGATGTCATCGAAGATGCACAGTCCCCATTGTCTGTCTGGCCAGGGTCTGTGTGGACAGATCAAGTTGACAATCAAAGGAAGCAGCTGTTCAAACCACGGCAACACCTTTTCCCTGTAGCTACTGAATATTGGGTGTAAAATATCTGACACCTTAGTCAGAATATAAACATTGTTATCATCCTCATCCTGCAGAGACTCTTCAACCTGCTCATCGCAGTCTTCATCTTGTCTTTTAACTTGCCGCAATTCTTGATTTTTAAAATGTTCTTCAAGTTTTGCTTTCAGTATACCTCCAAGTTCCTCGAAGTGCTCATTGTTGAGACATCCATCCCCCATTACTGCTGCGCACTTTGCAAAAGAACGCATTATTTTGGAGAGGACGTCTGAGTCTGGCTCGGTGCCAGTGCCTTGATGAGCGCATCACACATGAAATGCCACATCTGTGTGAGGTACTCGGGGCCGCGGACTCGCGCACACTCCAGGACAAGAGGCATGGACTCTGCTGCCGCCACTCGCACACCACCATGGAAATAAAATTTCAGTAGCGGAACCATCAGTTTGACAACCTGTTCAGTATACTCCACCAAACCTTCCTTTAATTCCTTAGCGTAGCAAACCAACATCTGACAAGCAGTTGACTTTTCCTCAAGTCCTGCAGTCTTAATACCAAAACTCTGTTGATCTCCAAGGTTCACAAATTCCCAACCATCATCATCACTCATATTCTCCATGTCTCGAGTGTCTAGAAGGGCTATTTCGGGCTTAATGGACGCTGTCTTCATTAATGGTCCCATCACCATTCTTCTGAAATTCTTTTCCTAGAATTTTGCACATCCTGGCCCATGCTGAGATCATGTAAGAGATCCGAGGGTCATCGTCTTCCATATCGTTGAAGTCTGTCTGGGTCTTCAGCAGCAGCTGCATCACATCTGATGCATCCTGCATGAACTTTTCCTTCCCCACCGCCAGCCCGAGGAGGCTGATGCACTCAATGGTCTTTCCTCTCAGCAGTTGCAGCTCCTTCTGGACGGCATCCTCCACAATGTGCTTCAGCAACGGCACAAATAAGTCGTAGTAGGGAACACATTTTTCTTCTGCAGTATCTGCGACTGACGCAATGGATGTCACAACTTGTTCCAGAACTAACTTGGTGCCTTTCTGGATCAGCTCCTGCAGCTCCAATACCATCGTAGAATGTAGGTGTTTCACCAGACTATCCAAGTACGGAACGAGGAGTGACTTGGGGCAATCTTCAGTGAAGTGAATGAGCGCAGCTGCTGCATGGGCCTGCACGCGCTGGTTTCCTTGGTCTTCCGTGGTCTGCAGCAGAGCTGAAATCACCTTCTCATGAAATTTCTTCTGGAAGCCAGGTGCAAAATCTGTGGCCATCTGCCCCACAGCATTGCAGGCTGCCTACCGGACTCTTGGATGAAGATCCTGGAGGAAAAGCAAAACAAAATTTACTCTCATTTAGAATTCCTTCCATTTGCTGGTGGCACCCCTCTCCAGTGGCAGACAGGGCCATTAATCCTGCGTGACGGAATTTCCAGTCAGGATTTTGAAGCATTTGCATAATGTGTTCCTTGATCATCGGCAGAACCAGTTTTCCACCAAGTCCACAAGCCATCCGGTCTAGTGCACTTTCACCAGCAACTGCATCATCATCTTCAAGTTCGCCGGCATTTGCCCAGTCCTCATCTTCCTCCAGATCAACCATCATCGCCAACATCTGAGGAATGGCTTGAGCGATGACGTTGGTATGCTTTCGTAACGTGGCCGCTGCGGTTTCCCAGAGGGTTACAATCACTTCCAGGGCAAGTTGGCGCTGCATGTTATTGAGGCTGCTGTCGGCACATAATTTCAGACTTAGCTGTAGAGTTGCTTCCAAATGAGGGCGTAAATACTTTGGAACAGTATCAGCGATCTCAACAAGAGATTTGAGGACCGAATCATTGTTCTGATAGCACGAGTCGTTTACAGACTGTAGGAACCCGGGCAGCAAGTCTGCAAAGTGTTTGAAGAGAGCAAGATTGTGCTCGTTCGCAAGTATAAATGCAGCAGTGGCTCTCGCAGACAGTGTCCTGATCGAAGGATGTTCCTGGTCTTGCATACGCTGAACTAACATCCGTTTGATGACATCTAAATAGTGCTGTTGCTGGTTCCCAAAAATTCCAGGAAAGTTCCAAAATATGTGAAGGGCAGCTTCCCGGAGTCCCACGTTCTGAGAGCTGATGGAACCAAAAAGGAACTTCAAGCCTTCAGGCCACTGGTTGGTGCCATCCTCATCTATCAAGTTCCTGGCCAGCTCCGCAGCAATGTCACGGACTTTCCTCCTCATGCTGGACTGCGTCTCCATCTGGATGATCATGAGGAGCTCACTCTTGATGGCTGTCTGAACATTGGATGGAAGAGCTGAGTAGACTTCATCAAATGTAGAGGACAAAAGACGCCTTAGGAGAACAGTGGCCATTTGTCTAGCCTCCTCAGCAGCTGTGATATTTCTGATGGCTTGCAAGAGGATGTGATCTTTGACTGGCCTGGGATGTTCTCATAGGTTTCCTCCACCTGTTTCCGGACCACATTGTTGGGGCTGAGCAGGTTTCCCAGAAGCAGGTAGAACTGTTGATGCTCCACTGCAGCCGCCGCCATTGCGCTGGGCATGAGAGGAGAGAGGAGGGAGCTGTGAGGTGCACGGGCCGATCACGGGTGGCTTGGGGGCCTTTCTTTCTTTCTTTCTTTTTCTTTCTCTCTCTCTCTCTCTCCCTCCCTCCCTCCCTCCGTCTCTTCCTTCCTTCCTTCCTTCCTTCCTTCCTTCCTTTCCATCTTCTATGTATTTACTATCTATTTATAATGTATCTATTTATCTGTTAGCTATCTATCCCTCTATCTAGCTATCCATCCATCTATCTGTTATCTGTCTTATATCTGCTATCTATCATCTATATATCTATTATCCATTTGTCATCTGTTATTTATCATCTATACATCTATCTAGTCTATCTGTTGTCTATCTATATTTATGTATCATCTATCATCTATTCTGCCATCATTTACATATCATCTATCATATCTATCTACCTATGATATCTGTATCTGTCATCTATTATTATGTATCTATCATCTATCAATCATCTGTATACCTGTCTAGCTATTACCATTTATCTGTCATCTATTTACCTATATATTTATCAATCTATCAGTCATCTAGCTACCTATCTATCATCTCTCATCATCTGTCCATCATTTATCAATAATTTTTTTCAGGTCTATAAGGAGCTTTGTTTTGCAATTTACTCTGTAAGTAATGACGAGAATTTTACACTTTAGTGAAGCAACCATTGACACCGTTTTGCACTTCTCTCATTGTTCCCAAGAGCCAAGGTCACATGACTGTGTCTGTTTTCCAAACTGACATTCACATCCATGAATCCCCTGTAAGTCACTAACTGCCATTGTTCTTTCTTACGGTCATACCTTTTTTAGTGCTAGTGCAACTTCTCATCCCAGTCTTCACCCTCACATGACCAGACTTTCCTACAAAATTGAGACCACAGCATCTCATGGGTTTTTATGAGGACCAACTGAGACCATGTTGCAGAGGCTCAGTGATACGCTGGCATGCAGGTCATTATTCTGGAAACGCTGGTGTTCTGCTAGCAGATGGTAAACTGTCCATCCCAGGATGAACTAACCGGCTGTGCAAATCTCTGCATGTGAAAAGCAAGCATAATGCTCTTTGGAGTTTTGTTTTTAGGAAAGAATGATTAGAAACGGCTACCTGCCATTGTAAATGATGGACAGAATGCATGATCATACATCTAAATCACGTGATGGTCATAATCATTTAAAAGCATTCTGGTGGCCCATTCACTGGTATGTGAAACTAACAGTACATCCAATCAAAGGACAAGCAAAATAGGTTATATATATGGGTTATCCTGTTTTGGGAAAAAGATTGTATTTTTCTAATCATTTGCATCTGACTGCAAAGATTCATACTAAAATATCAGCAATGATTTTCCTATGGGGTTGAATTGATTTTTTTATTGTTTGGGTTTTCCAATAATTTCTATAGCAAATAGTAATTGTTTGTGTGAATGAGAAAGTGATGAGCAATGAATTGTTTGAGGATCTCTTTTGCATTCTGAAATTATTTGTCAACTTCTGCAATCCAAGAGCCTTCTCTTCTGACATAGTTTAGATAGTAGAGTTTGGGGTGGGGGAAGTCAACATTTCTCCTCTTTAAAAAATGTTTGTTTCACAAATAAAGCTCCACCCCCATATGATGAATGCTAGCTTGTCTTTTCTTTTTTCTAATGCTTTTTTTGTTATTTTATTATTTATTCAATTGTGTGTGCGTGTGTATATGTATGTGTGTGTAGAACCACGGACGAATTGGGGAACCACCATGGACCACCTCCACCTCCTCCTCGTTTACTCTGCCCCAGGATTCACAGGCTCCGCCCTACCAAGGCCAGAAACGGAGGCCGCCCCGCTTCTGCCCGGCATCTATACGTGGGGTCTACGATCCAAACTCAGGACCTTCCGTCTGCAAGGCAGAGGCTTAACCCCTGAGCCACCTCTCCAGCCCCGCTAGCTTGTCTTTTCATGTTTCAGTATCTGTGGTAAAGAATTGTGACTGGAAAACTATACTGTCTTTGTTCTTCCTTCCTATCTATCTATCATCTATCTATCTATCTATCTATCTATCTATCTATCTATCTATCTATCATTTACCCTCCTATCCATATCTACCTTTCTATTATCTAGCTATCATCTATCTTTTTATCTATCTAATCTATTAAATATCTATTTATCTATATGGATCATCTATGTATTTATCTATGTATATATGTGTATCTATTGATGTATGTATATCTATATTTTTATGTCATCTATGTATATATCTATCTATATATGTGTCTATGTATTATCTGTCTATCTGTCTATCTATCTATCTATCTATCTTCATGTTGATGGAAAGTCAAGTTACTTGGTGTTTGCTGGGTGTGGTTAGTGTTGATTGTCAGCTTAGCCCCTGCAATCACTAGGAGACAGGCCTCAAGGCACATTTGTTAAGGAATATGTAGATTAGGCTAGCCTCCAAGAATGTCAAAGAGGAATTGTTTTGGCTGGACTAATTAAGGTGGAAAAAAAACCCACCCTGAATGTGGGCAGCATCATCCCCTGGGCTGGGGTCCTGGACTGACTCAAAAGGAGAAAGCGAGCTGAGCACCAGCATCCATCTCTCTGCTTCCTGACTGTGGATGTCACGTGACCAGCTGCCTCCTGCTCCTGCTGCCATGCTTTCCTGACCATGATGGACTGCACCTTCCAACTATGAGCCACAGTAAACCCTTCCTGAAGTTGCTTTAGTTGGGTATTTTATCAGAGCAATAGGCAAAGTTAATATATCAGGGATTCTCGACACGATAACTAATACCTGCTTTTTCCAGATGAGGTTTCTGCCAGCTGAGAAGCAGAACACAGTGAGAGCAAGGAAAGCAGCAGCTGCGTGTGTGTGTGTGTGCAGCTTCTCCGGTGCTGCTTGGCTGGAGGCTTGGCTCAGCGAGGCCTCCCCGGTGCCTCCTGAGAGCCACAGACAAAGGGTGTCTCCAGGCAACCTGTTCTGCCACCTCTAAGAGTGTGGAGTCAAAAGAAACCAGGGGCGTCACCATGATTTGAATGTGAGTGGCTCTTCAAGGCTCATATGTTTGCATCCTTAGCTGGTGTTAAATTTTGAGAAGTTTGTGTTATTTTAGGAGGTGGAGCCTTGCTGGAGGATGGCTTATCACAGGGGGCAGGCCTTGATGTTTGGTAGCCCAGCCCTGCTTCCTCTCCCCCACTTTCCTCTCTCTGCCTCCTGATGGCTGCAGTGACCAGAACCAGCCTCCTGCTTCTGCTTCCAGCTATGCCTTCTGCTATATGATTCCTGGCATAATGGACTACATCCTCTCTGGAACTATAACTCTCCCTGTCCCCTTGAGTTGCTTGTGTCAGAATACATGTCTCAGTAAAAAGAAGAGTAACTGCAACAGGTTCGCTCTTCAAATGCATCCATCCCTGTTGAATGGCAAGACCAGAGAACAGACCTCTTTTCCAAGGCTAGAACAACCCCAGCTTCAAAGGTGTCTCCTCCTGTGTAAGTGCTGCACTTTATCTGTTAGGATCCCCAATGAACAGAAGTTGCCCCTACAAGGTGCTGAAATAGACCAATATATCTTAATTAAAATTAACTTGGAGACCACTATGTGCCCAAGGTTGAATGTTCATTCCTGCTTCCGTTTCCCATTCCGAATTATGTCTGGCCGTATTTTCCAATACAGCCCACTGGAGATATGCCAATAAAACTAAATGACGGTATTAAGATCTTCTCTATAATAAAATGTCAAGAACATGGAGATGCCCCAAGGTGGATTTAAGCACCCTTTCATTGTTGAGTTCCCGGGGAGAAATTGTCCAAAAATTAAATCACTTTGCAAGTTTGAGGGCAAAGGTATTAACGTTGGAAAGCAAATATGTTTGTCCTTGTGGAGTAAAAGTCAAATGGGATCAAAGAGGTCTCCTATCTTTCTTACTGTATTTGTGTTCATGAGTGTGTACACGTTTGTTTTGTGTGCACGTTCATGCATGTATTTGTGGATTCACATGGAAGCCAGAGGTCAACATTGGGCATGTGATAGATACATAGGCGTCAAGTTGACAACTGAAGGCTGAGCTCTGAACTCATCTGTGAAGAACTAGTAGTTGAGGCACACGTGCAGGAGGTTGTCTGGCTGCTGTGGAGAGACCCATCCTGTGGTGGCGGGACCGTTCCCTGAGCGGTGGATGGAGGGAGCTGGTCCAGTAGTTTGGCTTTCTTTGGCATATTGGGACAGACTTGAAAATCTGGTCAGTGTGGTTTGTATCTCTCTCAGCAATCCCAGTAGATATGAGTGGCCTGTTCGCTTGTCGCCCGGTGTTGATGTGGGCTCTTCTGCCAAGCTGGAGTAACAACTAACTGGGCATTCACAAGCCACGATAAAGCTCACTTATTCTCCTAAGCTCCTTGATGATGCATTGATCAGCAGTATGCAGGCAAGCTGCAACAGGGCATCTTCCTTAACATCCTTCTACCTTGTCTTTGGAGGCAGAGGCCCTCACTGAACCTGGAACTTACTGATTCAGTTAGGCTGGCTGGCCAGTGTGTCCCAGGGGTCCCCCTATCTTCACCTCCACAGTGCTGACTCTACAGGCATGTTTCCATACCCTGCATTTTTGTTAAAATATTTATTAAATCTATATTTATTGCTGAGGGGAAGCAGGGCGTGTGCACACCATAGTGCACATGTGGAGGTCAGAAGGCAATTTATGGGAATTGCTTCTCTTCTTCCACCCTGTGGGTTATAGGGGATTGAATTCAGGTTGTTGGGATTGGTAAGGCAACCATCTCTACCCATCGAGTCATCTTACCAGTCCTTCTGTTAGAATATTCCAAGATAAGATAGGGAGAGAAGCAAAAGCAAAGAGGAGAAAGATTTGCGTGTGGAATTTGTAATGGTGGAAATGGAAGGCATAGAATAGTTGTCAATAGTGCTTTTTAAAAAAATTGTGTTCTGGGGATAGAACTCCAGTCCACAGGATTTGAATCTTTGTCTGAAGCTTTCTTGGTAATGGTTTGGATCCTCTTGGAACCTAGATGAGACACTTCACATGCCCCTCACTTTCAAGATTCCAAAGGTTTTTGGAGTCCTCATGACTATACTAACCACAACTAGAGACATGCTACTTCCAAGGCCCTGACTGTAGTTGTATCAGGTCAAGCTTTGTGGTCAGAACACAGTGCCTAGTGCTCCCCTGGGTCATGGCAGAATCACAGTGGTCACTAGGGATGGCGTGTGCACGTCCCAGTGTGTGCTTCATACTCCAAAGCCAAGATCGATTAACATCTGTTTCACTTTCAGAAGTGCTGTATTTGGTGGATGGGTGGTGGGGAGATGGTGAAATAGGTGGCCTGAGTTGCATCCCCAGAAGCTCATATGGAGGAAGGAGAGAAGTGATGTCTGATGGTTGTGCTCTGCCTCCATGTGCTGTGGCTTGCACGTGCGCTTTCTCTTTCTCTCAGGTGAACAAGGCACTTAAAGCATGCTGTATTTAGAGTATAAGTTACAGGATTATCCTGTGGATGAAGGGAATGTGGATTGCAGAGTCATCAAGAAGCCAATGAGCTTGTGTTGGGTTTCTGGAGTGTACTGTGGGTCAGTGAACTTTTCTAGGAGAACATCTGCAAGCTGGAAGGTGGTTTGGGCCAGGCACCTTCATGATGTTCAGGAGAGGAGATTCTAGTCTCTTTAACTGTCCTAGCTTGCTTCTTCCTCTCCTAGAGATGGATGGAAAACATCTGCTCATCACTCAGTTTACAAAGTTGTGCTTGTGCTGAGTCAAATCATTTCATTTCCTGATCATTTCTTCCCAAATCCTTCAATTCCATGATGTTCTTTCCTTCTTTGCTGTTTGCACACATGCTAGACACATGTACCTCAGACACATGGGACCTCAGAGATGACAGGATGGGCAGAGCACCATTAGCCTGCATTTCATATGTGTGTGTGTGTGTGTGTGTGTGTGTGTGTGTGTACGTGCATGTTTGTATATGCATGTATGTGCACATGCATGTGTGTGTGCTCACCTGTATGCCATGACTTCAGCATGCAGGTCAGCAGACAATCCTATATGCCGTGCTTGCCCCCCACTTTGTTTGTGGGTGATTCTCTCTGCTGCTTTTCTGCCATGTACATGCTGCAGACCACTTGACTTATAAGCTTCCTTAGTCTCTTCTTGGGTACTGCTCCTGTCCCCCATAGGAGTGCTGGGATGACATGTGCCACATTGCATATCCGGGTGTTACATGAGTTCTGGGGATTTGAACTCAGGTTCTCACACTTGCATGGAAAATGCAGCCCCTGATGTGCAATACAGCAGCGACTGGTGTTTGTCTCACAAAATCAGAATGACCTGCTTAGGAAGGCTGCAGCGCTGCCTTGTGGTCTGGTATGTGGGCTTTGCAAGAACATTTAGACTGGTGGAATCCAGGGGATCCCCAAGCAAGTAAACTCCAAACTTGTGAATACTGCTGGATGCTCACAGCTTTATCTCCATGGAGACTAGCATTTGACCAGGGCTCTCTCCCTCCCTATTCCCTCATCCTCACCTTAGTGGGCATTTTCACTGAGGACCTGACTCCCACCTATGTTTTTATTTTTGAAACAAGTTTTCATGTAGCCCAGGCTGACCTCCAACTCACTGCGTAGTTGAGGATAACTCTGAGCTTCCGATCCACTTCCCTAATGCTGGATAACAGATGTGTGCTACCGTGGCTGGTTTGTGCAGTGCTGGGGATGGAACCCAGGGCTTCTTGCATGCTCTGCAAATCCCCTGTGGTGCTGCATCCCAAGACTCTCCCTAATGTTCTCCTGAGACATAGAAACCTAGATCTACATTTTGATAAGGCCTATGGTTCTGGATTCAAAGTCTGCTTTGCAGCTCTGTTGTTCTAACAGTCTCAGTGGTAGATCAAACCACATTGAGACATAGACACCCAGCAAGGTAGAAAACCCAAGAGCCCCGACTCCTGGTCCAAGCAGAGGTGGCATAATAAAAAGTCCAGTGCCTAGTGGTAGCTGGCAAACACCTGGCAGATGTCTCTCCAGGGGACAAAACAATAAGTAGAACTGACTTGCAGTGTTTGCTGTCTTCTCTTTGCCTCATTGAGTTTTTGCTCTTTGTGTCTCATCTGATGGGTCTTGTTTCATCCAAGGTGACAAATGCTCCTATATTCTGTCCTAAAATTTTCTTTTTTAAATTTGAATATTCTGTGCGCCCCGTTTATTTGTTGAAGGCACTGTCTGCTATATTCTTAGTCTAAAGGAAACATCTTGTATTTCTTCCTTTTGGGAAAATGGCACCAGCCACATCTACCCAGACTGCACAGTGAGTGGTTGGCCCCATGGCCCCCGAGGCGTAGTATGGCAGTCCAGCCACTAACTTCCTGAGTTGTTCTGACACAGAGCTTGTTGTCTACACTGTGGCTCTTGCATTGCAAGTAGGTTATACTATATTGGATTATCGCCCCTCCCTCCCTCCCCCTTTTTTCCATCCCTCCCTCCCTCCGTCTCTCCCTCCCTCCATTCCTCCCTCCCTTCTTCCCTTCCTCCTCCTTTTTTCCATTCCTCCCTCCCTCCTTCCCTTCCTCCCTTCCTCCTTCCCTTCCTCCCTTCCTTCCTTTCCCTCCTCCCTTCCCTCCTTTCCCTCCTTCCCTCCCCCTTCCCTCCTTCCCTCCCTCTCTCATCGGCCGTCCCTCCATCTCCTCCCTCCCGTCCTCCCACTTTTCCTCCCTCCTTCCTTCCTCCGCCTTCCCTCCCTCCCTCCCTCCCTCTCCTTTCATTCCCTCCCCCCGCCTCCCTCCCCCTGTCTTCCGCTCCCCCCCTTTCCCTCCCCTCCTCCCTCCCGCCCTCCCTCCCCCTTCTTCCCCCTCCCACCCCTTCCCCCCCTCCTCCCCTCCTCCCTCCCCTCTCCCTCTCTCCCTCCCTCCCTCCCTCCTCCCTCCTCCTCCTTCTTCCTTCTCTCTCTCTCCCTCCCCTCTCTCCTTCTTCTCTCTTCCCCTCCCTCCCTCCCTCCCTCTCTCCCCCCCCACCCTCCCTCTTCCCTCCCTCCTTCCTCCTTCTCTCCTCCCTCCCCCATCTCTCCTCCTCCCTCCCTCCCTCCCTCGCCCTCCCTCCTCCCCCTCTCTCTTCCTCCCTCCCTCCCTCCTCTCTTCCCCTCCCTCCCTCCTTCCCTCCCTCCCTCCTTCCCTCCCTCCCCCTCCTTCCTCCATCCTCCTTCTTTCCTTCCTTCCTTCATTAATTACTGCCTCCTTCCTCCTTCCTTCCTTCCTTTCTTCCTTCCTTCCTTCCTTCCTTCCTTCTCTCTCTACCTCAACCAGTCTTCCCCTTCCACTCTCTGCACTTATTTACTCATGAACTTTGTCCAAATGTTAGAACCCCATGGATCTTTTGGTTCTTTTTATATTTTTGGGTACTGCTGCAGTTTGTCTGCATATTTCCAATGACCAAACAGCTTAAGGGAACAAGGGCTTTATTCTAGCTGATGGTTCTAATTCAGTTCATAGTCCAGCTTGGCAGGAGAGTTCATACCAATGCCAGGAGCCGAGAGAACTGGCCACACCAATACATACCAGGTTGCTGAGAGTGGGACAAACTTCATTTACCAGATTGCGTGTCTGCCAAAGTATTCAGAAATATGTCAAAACTACTGAACTAGCTCCCCCCACTTGTCCACCTGCTGAGGGAGCAATCTCCCCCCCCCCCATGGGCTAGATCTTCCTGCATCAGTTAGACGCTCTCCTGCAGGCTTGCTCAAGGCTCGCCTTGGCTACCAGTTCTTCATAACTGTGCTTAAAGCCTCGGCCCACACATGTCAAGTTGATACTTATATCTATTACTGGTACTTTTAATCAAAACTTTCACCTGGGTGCTTCATATATGTACCAGAAAATAAACTTTTCTCCATTGACTTGGTTTATCCTTCTGTCAAGAATAACTTGAGTAGGGCCAGGAATGTAGCTCAGTCCACCGACAGTGCAGTGGTCCATGCTTGTAATCCTGCACAAATGCATGGTGGCTGCAGTAGAGCTTCGCCTGCACAGCGAGTTCCAGGCAGCCAGGGATGCACAGCCCGTGTCTCCTGACAGCACCACCTGTGCCAGTCACTGCAGGGTGCGGCGTCCTCATGTCCACATGTGTCCTCCTGTCCACGCTACTCTCTTGTGACGTCCAGAGGTCTGTAGTAAATATTAAAATCGAGGAGCACGACATCTCCAAGTTTGCTCTTCTCTTTCAGAATACTTTAGATTCTCCCAGGTCTTTTATCTCCCTGCATAATTTTACAGTCGACCTGTCTCGACTCCTTCCTTGTTCATTTTTCAAGGCTCCCCGCTCAGGGTCCCTCGCGTTGGAAGCAGATGCTCATTTTCTCCTGTGAGGCAGGACAAGGTCTCTTCCTGTGATCCATCCCCCAGGGGAGGGAGGGCAGGGAGCAACTGAGCAGCTGCCCTGGTCCCCTTCTTCTTACTGATTGTCTCTCCTTTTCTTGTCGTCTGTCTGTAGGTGGCCTTCTAAGAAGCGGAGACAGGACTTGTTGGTGCCTGTAAGCCTGCAGACTGTCTATAGAATTAGACAGGTCGCCCAGGAAAGAGAGAAGCTGCCTTGCTGCTTGGAGACAGAGAGAGGAAAGACTCTGGTGCGAGTAACCAGCTTTCTACCCTTCCTGCCACCTGTTGTTACCTGGGGGTCGGGGGGTGAGGATGGAGAATGAGCCAGCGGACTGCACTCATCACTTTTCTCACTGCTGTGGCAAAATACCTGACCAAGCAACTTCGGGCAGTTCAAGGGCACGGCCCATCATGGCGGAGAAGGCATGGCGGCAGAAGCGGGAGGCAGCTGGTCACGTGGCATCCACAGTCAGGAAGCAGAGAGATGAATGCTGGTGCTCAGCTCGCTTCTCCTTTGTATTCAGTCCAGGACCCCAGCCCAGGGGATGGTTCTGCCCATTCAGGGTGGGTCTTCCTGCCTCACTGAGCCCAGTTTAGAAAATCCCTCCCAGATGTGCCCAGAGGGGCTTGCCTCTTTGGTGATTCTAGCTCCTTCCAATTTAAGCATAATATTGGCTACAGGGTTAGAGGAAGGGAGAACTTAGGTCTAGTCACAGAGGCATGTGCCCTGGCAGGAAAAGATATGTTCTTCCCCATCATGGGCTTAATCCAGTGGCCTTGAGTGAAGACTGATTTGTCATTTCTCTGTGTATGATGGAATGATGGAAACTATGCATGTGCGTGCGCGCACGCGCGCGCGCGCACACACACACACACACACACACACACACACACACACACACACACCACACCCTTGTACCTCTCACCAAACCAAGATTGTTTTGCAGATAAATTGTCTTTTGAGAAACAAATGAAGTTGGTCATGGTTTATGGCAGATAGAGCAAAGAACTTCACTTCATGTTGGTTTACCCAGTGTCTTCCTGACACTGCTCACATGGGAGGAGTCTTACATTTAAAAAAAATGTTCATCTGAGAGAGGGAGGAGAGAACGAGATTGAGAGAGAGAGAGAGAGAGAGAGAGAACGAACATGCATGTTATAGTAAGGTCAGTTCTTCTCTTCTACCATATAGACTTCTGGGAATCAAACTCAGGTCTCCAGGTTTGCATAGATACAGTTAGATATAGTTACAATTGTCAACTTGACAGTTGAGGGTTTGAGCTCAGGGCACATTTGTACAGAATTAATGGAATTAAGCTCAGAGCAAACCTGCAGGAGTTTGTCTAGTTGATGGGGGAAGGCCCACCCATGGTGGGCAGGACTAGTCCTCAGGCAGGTGAATAGAATGGAGAGAACTATTTGAGAACATGAGACATGCTGGTCTGGCAAGTGAGAATTGTTCCTTTCTTAGCTGTTATACTGACACAATGTGGCCAGTTCCCTTGGTCCTTGGTGTTGATATGAGCTCTCCTGCCAAGCTGGACAAAGAAGTGTAACTGGACTATCATAAGAGAAAATTAAACCCCTTGTTCCCTTAAGCTGTTATGTCATGATTTTTATCAGCAACAATGCAGTTGAACTGCAAAGCTATCTTGCCAAACTCCTAGCAATTTTTTTTTAAAAAATAACATCTAGCTGTAAAAATAGCTATAAAATACCAAGATGGACTGATTTTTGGACGAATGTATGAAATCTCCAAAAGATTGGGCTGTGATGGTAGTGGAGTGGAAAGGTGGACTCTGTGCACTGATGGACACCCACCTATCTCAATTCCAGCAGACATAAGCAGGTACAAGCTCTTCAGGGAATGTGGTGCTTGCGAAGTTTATAATGTTTCAACATCTCTGGGCCTGTCAGAATAATGAATGCAAGTCATAAACATTATAATTAGTTAACTTGGAGAAGAATCTTTGCCCTCAAAGAGTGGACATTTTCATATTACCCCAAATGTAAACTTTACTTATCATGGGTTTGCTGTTTAAATGTTGCTCTATATCATTCCCTGGGATTAGATACTGTTATTGACTATGTGGGAAAAAAGGACTTAATAAAATGTGACAATAAGCAGCTCTTCCGCCTGCAGAGATTAAGTACTTACCTCTTGGCATTTCAATTACCTAAAACTAATGGAATAAATATTTTACAATATTAATTGTCTTTTGAGGTGCAGAATACTCAGAAGGGAGAAAGAATATACATGGGATGGGATTTTGTTATTTTCTTAATGAAATAATTGAAAATGGATTTAGTATCAGGATGTGATCATTAAAACAAAAAGATGCTTGGAACCAGTATCAGTGTAAGCAGATCAGGACATAATTTCTCACACGCCTGGCCTTCAGGGCTGTCGTTTTCTGCCTCCAGCATAATTTTAAAATAATGCCCACTAACTATATTCATAAAACCGTTTTCGCTGAGCTCAGATGATTTTATGATGGCATAAATTTATTAGGGTAATTTTTTTTTTTAAACACAAGGCTAGTCAAGAGTTTCCTTCTCAGAGAATACGGTATTTGGATGTCAGGGAGGTTGATGCATTACAAAGCTTGTGTGTCTGCATGTTGCATGCGCGTGTGTGTAGTGTATATGCATGTTTTGCATGCATGTGTACATATATGTGTATATGCATGTGTTACATGTATGCATGTGCACAAGTTTGCATATATGTGTACATGGGCATGAATTTATGCTGTTTGAATGTGTGCATATGTATTGCATGCATGGGCATGTATTTGCTTACATATGTGTATGTTTTACATGCATGTGTACATGTGTGTTACATGTACATGTGCTTGTGTGCATGCTCATCTATGCAGACACCTGTGGAAGCCAGAGTTCAACTCTGGGTGTTTCTTCTGTTCTTTCTCCACTTTTTTTTTTGACAGGGTCTCTTACTGAATCCGAGGCTTACCATTTGGCTAGCTTTGCTGGACAGTGAGCTTTGGAAATTTGCTCTTTCTGCCTGCCCAGTCCTGGGATTCCAGGCCTGCACTGAGATACTCATCTTTTTTTTTTTTTTTTTGATATAGGTGACAAGGATGTGAACTCAGGTACTCATGCTTGTAAGGTGTCATAGTTAGATACAGATATCAACTTGACAATTGAGAGTTTGAGTTCTGGGCACATTTGCAGAGAATTGGTAGTTGAGTTAAGGCCAGAGCAAACCTGCAGGAAAGTGTTTAATTGATGGGGAAAACCCAGTCCCAGGTGGGTGGAACTAGGTCCTAAACAGGTGGATGAAATGCAGAGAGCTGGTTGAGGAAGTTGACCTCCTTCTGCATACTTGCCCAGATATGCTGATCTGGCAAGTAAGGATTGTCCCTCCCTCAGCCATTATATGGATATGGTTGGACTATTACCTTGGCCCTTGGTGTTAGTGTGAGTTTTCAAGCTGCACAAGGAACTGTAATCAAACTATCATGAGAAAAAATTAAAGCCCCTTATTTCCTTAAGCTTTTTTGTCATGATTTTGTCACCAACATGCAGAGTAACTGCAACACAAGGCAAGTGCTTTTCCCTCTGAGCTTTCTCTGTACCCTCACGTCCCTTCTGTGTGTGTTGAGTAGGAGCCTGTGTTGTGCTGTCTCTGGTCTCAGGACAGGGAACACAAAGAACAGCAGCTTCCCGAGGATGTGCTGTCCCCAGTGGGGTGATAGCTCTCTACCTTCTAGTACAAGGGCTGCTATGCGAAGGCAAGAGTGACGTCCCTCTCTGGACAGAGAAGAGCAGGCCCGGGATCACTCACAGGAGCTGATTCAGTGCTCAGTGTTTCAGGGAGGGGGAAATGGACTATGGCTCCCGTCAGTATCCACAATGTGCGATAAAGTGAAGAGAAATAACGGCACACCTGAATCCATCAATGGCCGGCATAGGACACAGCGTCACTTCATGTCTAGTGGGTCCCATTTGTTTACAGCGATGCTGTACTGCTGCTGCGTGTTTGAATATGTGCAAGGATCCATCTGCATTGGGACCGATTCAGAACTACCCATCGTCTTTGAGAAGATCTGCTTCTCAGCCCAGGTGTCTACACCATGCAGGCAGTGTTCTCAAGACACATCTCAACAGAGGCATGGACTTCTGTTTTCAAAAAATAATTAAGTAATTAGAGAGAGAGAGAGAGAGAGAGAGAGAGAGAGAGAGAGAGAGAGAGAGAGAGAGAGACCTTGTCACATCATGAAAGTTGGAAGAAAGCTTTCAGAAGTTATTTCTCTCCTTCCACCATGTGAGCTCTCAGAACTAAACTCAAGTTGCCAGGTTTGCATGAGGATGCCTTTACCCCCTGAGCCATCTAACCAGCTCCATGTGTTTCCTACAGGTTCTAATGGTAACACTAGCAGATGACTTTTCAAGGATGTACCTATGTCTATGTAAGTGGGGAAATATTTCAGAAAGAAGATACTTGCTGTTTTATTTATATTTTTAAACTGAGAACTTGTCTCTATCACCAAATACGCATGGAATAAGAGATGCCTTAGAAATTAATTATCTAAAAATGGTTTTGGCTCTTAAGAAAAAATATATATACTTAACACAAAAAGGAATGTTGGTAGAACTAAGCCAGCCTAATCTCCCCCCATCCTGAAGCTCAGGGACATTTGCGGAAGAGGGAGCGGTAAGATTGTAAGAGCAAAAGGATGGGGGAGCAATGATTTGAAGAGTCTCCACACTAGATAGGGCTGAAGCAATCATAATAGGACTTTGCATGCCCTGCGCCATGTCCGTCACACTATTGACCTCACAAAGTCTAACATTGGCTAAAGGCACCAAGATCCTTGGAGGCAAGGGATTGATGGCCACAGTAGTGTTCCTATGCTTAAGGGAAACACGAGAAAGGGTTCAGGGAAATGCCACTGGGTCCTTGTACGTCATCGGAAAGGAGGACCAAGAGGAGAGTTAGGCATACACAATAAAGGACTCTCTGGGAATTGGGGGGGAGGCACTGGGAGATGGGGAGGGAGGGAGAGGGAGCAGGGGGTTTGGGGGGAGGAGGAGGGGGGGAGGGAACTGGTCTACCTATTAAGTTTGTATGAACGGAAATAATAATAAAAAATGTTTAAAAAAAGGAATGTTGGGCGTTTAAACAGAGAACAAGGTGCATCCTTGCCAAGATACTTCTGAAACTTTGCAAATCATACGATGCAATTTCTATTTTACTGATGAGAAACAATTAACACATAGTCTCAATTTAGGAATCTTTATGCACCTCTTGCCCAGAGAGGTACCAGATTCCAAACTTTAATGTAATGACATAGAAATCCAGCCCAGAAGCAAGTTGGATTTGTTTGCATGCTGTTCTTGTCTGGGGAACTTCACTTCTACCACATACTCTGTTCCACCCCTGTCTCTCACCTGAGGCACTGGGAGGAAAAATCTTGGCTGTCAAGACAGCAATCAACACATCGTGTGGAGTCTGGACACCTGCCCTCTGATTTCACTGCTCAGACACACAGTTGGTTTTCAGCCATTTCTGGAATTAAACATCGCCCCCTCTCTCCATCCTATAAGGCACCTACCTGCTTTCCCCAGCACCCTGTCCCTCTTTCTTCTGGCTGTTGTGGGCCATTCTGACCACCTGTTCTTTCTCTCTGAATGGCTCATGATTCAGAGCTGAGATGCCTGCTCTCCTTTGTGCTTTAGTTCAGTGAGGGATTCTTGATAGCCCTTCTGTGATGTCTGTCACATGTCTATCATCTGTCTGTCTGTCTATTGATCTATCATCTATCTATCTATCTATCTATCTATCTATCTATCTATCTATCTATCTATCTATCTATCTATCATCTATCCATCATCTATCAACCTATTTATCATCTATCTAACTACCTGTCAATCTATCATCCTATCTCTAGTATCAATCTATCTATTCATCATCTACCATCTATCAATCAATTTGTCTATGCATGTACTTACCTATCCATCTATGATCTATAGGACTATCTGTATCTACCCTATGTCTATCATCTATTTGTCATCTATGTATATAGCTATTACAAATCAATACATCTATGTATCCATCCATCATCTGTCATCACTCTGTCATCTATCAACCTATCATCTCTTTATCTACCTACCTATCATCAATCAATCTATATATCATCTGTTTATATATCTATCTTCTCTCTGCAATCTATCATATATCAACCTGTATCAATTTATCATCTATCTACCATCATCACTCTGTCATCTATCAACCTATCATCTCTTTATCTCCCTACCTATCATCTATCAGTCTATATATCATCTGTTTATATATCTATCTTCTCTCTGCAATCTATCATATATCAACCTGTATCAATTTATCATCTACCATCATCTATCTGTATATCTATTATTATCAATCAATCTGTTGTCATCTATGAATCAACCTAGCATCTATCTATATCACTTATCAATCTATGTATCTACCAATTAGCTATTATCTATGATTTTTCTACCATAAATTTATCATGTCTGTCTATCTCTACCTATATACCATATATCTATTTACTTCATTAATTCCTAGAACTTTTACATATCTGATATTGTACTTACTAATTTTTTATAGTCTCTCTTCTTTACTATCTGTGATCTCTGCAGAAACAAATCCCTTTCCCAACTTCCCTTTCCATGCTAAGTTCTTAGAAAGGACCTGGTATTTTGTTGGTTTGCAACAGGGATTTCATTTATTTATTGAATAAATGAAGGAATATAAATGCTTAAAATTGCTCCTAGAGATCTGACACTGTTTTTCACCACTTGTTACAATACAGCTCCCTCCTACCTCACATCATCAGCATATACCATTTTCTTTTGACTGCTGAGTCATTGCTTGATGGGGTAACATACTTAGCTAATGTAGAGGTGCTCATTTCAGAATAAATGGGAATGATGTGTTTTTCTTTGTGCTGTGCAGAGTGAGTATTTCCTTATTTCCAGCAGCATGAAGCCAACAACTATGCTATTATTCATGGGTGGGGGGTGCAAGGTGGATTTCATTCAGAGTTTCCTGTCCACCTTATGATGGTTTTCTGGATTCTGGGTATGTATCCTCCGTTAATTCATGGACACACGACCTTCATAACTGCTGAATTTTGGGTCAAGATTCTATCCCAGCACCCATTCAAAGTACAGATACACCTGTCTCAGTTTATTTTATTTTTTTCTCTCCTGCCTTTAGTGTCATCTGTTTGGGCACTGAAATATCTCCCTGTTCTTCATGTTTTCAAAATCAAGCCCATCTTTCTGGGAACTACCACCAATCTTTTTTTCCAGGATGGGGTGAGCCCAGCCAGAGTTCCCCTCGCATACAAGTGTTTCCACACATGGGGAAGCTGTAGCCTTCCTTCCTTCCTTCCTTCCTTCCTTCCTTCCTTCCTTCCTTCCTTCCTTCCTTCCTTCCTTCCTTCCTTCCTTCCTTCCTTCCTTCCTTCCTTCCTTCCTTCCTTCCTTCCTTCTTCCTCCCTCCCTCCCTCCCTCCTTCCCTCCCTCCCTCCCTCCCTCCCTCCTTCCCTCCCTGCCTCCCTCTTCTCCTTCCTTCCTTCTTCCTTCTTCCTTCTTCCTTCCTATGTGTTTATGTACTCTATGAGAGAGAGAGACAGAGAGAGAGAGAGAGTCCTGCAATGGTCCACAGGTGAAGGTCAGAACACATCTCTCATAAATCAGTTCTCCCCTTCAACCACATGTGCTTTTCCAGGGATAGAACTCAGGTTGCTAGGTTTTCAGGCTAGGTCTGCAGGCACCTTGCCCACAAAGTAGTCCTGTGACCCTTGTGGGCAGCTTTCCCAATGATCCATGCTTCTCCTTCAATACTGAGCTTGTGGGCTGGAAGAGCTTTTAAAATAGAATGTCTGGCCCTCTGAGATCATGAGAAATCTGTGGTAACACCAGACCCACAGACTCTAAAGAACTGAGAGAAGTCCTAGGTAAGAAGCTTTAAAAGAGCCTGGATGAGGTGTTTGAAACAAAAGAGAAAAAAAAATCTCTGAAAATAAGATTTTTTTCCCAATCTCTGTACAATCTAAATATAGTGTTAAAATAGCAGATACATTTTGGTGAAAATGTCCATGTTCTTGTCATAATGGCATGATGGGTGGATTGAACGTCCCAACTAAACTGCCTCAATGGATTTCCAAGCCTCTTCCTGAGGATTCCTCTCTAGTTCTCAATATGTGACTAGATCACATGGACTGTGTCAATGAGATCACATGGGCCCGTGCTTTCTCTTGGAACTCATCAACATGCACACCCATCAAAGCTCTTCCCCTCTCCTGGATCAGTTTCACAACTCTGAGCCTCAAAGAGCTTCTTAGCATTCGTGGGACATTACCAAAGAAAACCAGTTAACACGAATCACTCTCAATAACCAAGTCCAATTATTGTGCAGCAAATTTGCTCTACAGTGACGCACTCTGTGGGAAAACAAGACTCATCATCCCATGGGCTGAATCAAAAGGAGAAAGCGAGCTGAGCACCAGCATTCATCTCTCTCTGCTTCCTGACTGTGGATGCCACGTGACCAGCTGCCTCCCGCTCCTGCCACCGTGCCTTCCCTGCCATGATGCACCGCTCTTTTTAAAATTCTTTTAGAGTTTCCTTCATGAATGCAGTGAATTTATGGGAATTTAATTCCCAGTTCCTTCCCCTATCCTTTTCTCATTACAATCCTTCTTCTCAGTCAGTCTCCTTCTACTCTTTTCTTTTTGCATGTATAGCCCACTGCATTTCATCAGGGTTGCCTTTGACAGCATATGCCTAAGCAGTTGCTGGAGCATGAGTCACACATCAGTGGGTCCTCTATTAAAGAAAGCATCTTCCCTCCCCCAATCAACATTAATGCTCACCAATCTCTCCAGACAGTATGGTGCCTCTGGAGATCTTTCCTCTTCCGTGGTGAAATGCTAGTAGGTCAAATCTTGTGCAGGTCTTGTAGAAGTATACACAGCTGCAGTGAATTCATGGGTACAACAGTCCTGTCATGTCCAGAAGATACTGTGTAGCTACACCTCTGCCCCTGCCTTCAGGGTCTTACATAATGAATCATTCCTTTAAACGATGATCCAAATAAAAGCCTTTCCTTCCTAAAGATGCTTTTGTCAGGTATCTTGTCACAACAATATGATAGCATTTCTGTCATTGAAAAATTATGGCTAGTACTATTATGATTATTATTATTTATCGTGGACAGGTTGAACAAACTTGAAAATGCTCTGATACCTGCACTTTGAAAATGTGCAAAGCTAAATAAGTTACGAAATTATCTTTTGACTTTCTATATAAAGTGTCTATAAAACATAAATGAACCTTATATTTAGACTTGGATTCTACCTCTAAGACATCTCATTATGTACCATATAAACATTCCAAACCTGGAACACCTAAATCTGAAACCTCCTTCTTCGTCCAAGCACTTTTGGACGAGAGATATTCAATCTGTTCCATATCGTCCCATCGCAAATGCTTGGTGGCCGTGAAGAACCTCTCAGTGCGTCTGTTTAGGTGGAATGCCACAGAAAGTCTTGCCAAGCAGTGATTTCCTATGTTTTGACTTTGCAGCTAAATGAAACAAAGCCTGAACCAGCTCTCTGTTCTTCCCTCAGTTGCAACCTAAAGTTGTCACTGCAAGAGCCATCTCTCAGAAAGCTAGCTCACAAGAGCATCAATAGAGCACCCCCACATTGGTGTGCGTGTGCGTGTGCGTGTGTGTGTGCGTGTGTGTGTGTGTGTGTGTGTGTGTGTGTGTGTGTGTGTGTGTGTCTGCTCTATCTCCTTATTTCTTTGCTCTGGGGTTTCACAGGCATCACTTTCCAGGGCTGGAATTACAGGCCACCGCCATATCCACATGGCATTTTTATGTGGGATCTGGGGATTGGGACTCAGGACATTTGTTTGCAAAGCAAAGGCTTTAAGTCCTGAGATTTTTGTCCCCATCCTCAGAGAAACATTCTTCAGTGTTGGCCATAATACACCTATTTGTTCCATAAGATGCTATGTACTCTGGGTTGCTCCTCCAAGCAGAACTTTATCCCATTGTCATCTTGGACTAGAGACTACTGTGATCTACTGTCCATGATAAGGAACAAAGAAGAGCAATCCATTGATAACTGGGTCATAATAGAGCTATTCAAACTCTCTAGTAAGTGAAGGATCCTTACCTGGGATTCCAGCTGTCACTCATCCTGCCCTGCTTCCAGCCACAGGGGATCATGAGAAATGCTGGAATCTATAGGATATAGAAGGTCAGTTGACAAGAATTCCATGAGGAGTCTTCCATGAAGTTGTCACCCAAGATAGGGTGGACTTTTAGGTGATGTAGCTGTTTTAGGGTCATATGTGATCCTGTAAGTAACTCCTCATGCATGCTCCATAAGAAATCCCAAGAAGTTCATTGGTTCAGCCATGTTGACTTTGGTGCACTAATTTACTAGGCTGCTGTCCCCATCTAGGTGCATAAACCTTTATTAACATTTACCCAGAAGCAGTTGTTGTGACAGGTATATAAGATCTTTGTGTACACTTACAGAAATTAGTTTTGAATACAATCTTTCAGACCCATTGGATCACTGTATTTTGTAGATATATCTACTGGAGTTTTGGAAGTCATTAGCTGAATCTACTTTTTGGGGTTACTTCTCCCCAATACTTAGTCACTAGTATCAAATATATTATGAAGGTTGCAGACATATAAATAAATGTAACCAGAAAGCATAGTTTTCAAAAAGTGTTTTTTATTCAAAAATATTAATCCATGCCCACAAAATATCAGATACAGGATAAGATCTGGAACGACAAGCAATATGTAACAGCCCATATGATTTTCAGGGAGTCTGGCCAGAGACTGTTCTGGGCAGAGGTAACCCTGCTTCTATTGTATTCGTTCTATAGACATCTTAAACTTCAACAGCTTTGTTTCTGGTCTTTTTTTCCCCACAGTGATATTCTCAATTTATCGGCCAAAGCACTTTGGCTGATTCAGCCTGATCTCCTTCTCTTGCAAGCAGGCTGCCCTGGCTCTGTGCACCACTTTCTTGTTTCTGTGTGTTTCCGGTGCTGTCTGTGGCATCTGCTTCCCTTTCATCTCTGGAGAGCCTGTGGGATTGGTCTTCTTTTTCAACATCTATATTATTTCTACAAGTAGATTAAAAAGCCAGCATCCATGCATCTGAAACAGGTTCCTTATGTACTTATGAATTCTCTGAGAACCGTGCTTAAAGGCAGATCTTGATGCAGTTGGTTTTGGGTGAAGTCCTGGACTTCTTGCAGTTTCTGTTCTTCCAGGCAATGTCTTTGCTGGTGGATGTCAGATGACATTTTGCATAATTTGTGGCGAGTTTGTAAAGGAGAGAGACAGTGTGGGCACTTTCTCTCCTGAACCTTGGACAGCGCTGTGATCTTGGGAACTCCTACAAACATAGTCTGTGATAAAGGAAGGGTCACACACACTGAAGGATCACAGACTTTGGAGTGAGGGCAACCCTCCTGATCAGCTCTGATCAGTTTCAACACTTAGTGCTCTGATCTATGATAGACACTTTATTCAGGCATAAAACAGTCATGGTATATGTGTGTGTGTGTGTATGTGTGTGTGTTAGTAGTTGAATATAGCAAGGGACTGCCAAAGGAAATGCATTTCATGTTCACACGACTGAAGGAAGCCAGTGCTTTTCAAAGAGATTTATTCAGCAGATTTCATCCTGATACAATGCAGCAAATATTTTCATGGAGGTGGGAGAAGGTACTTTATATGCTTTAGTTAGAGCTTTAAAGATAATTGCCTGTCTGTTCTTTATCAATTCTAGCATCGCTTGTAATAAGGTAAGAGATGTTGAAAAAAAGTTGCGTCCAGTGAAACTATGCCAAAGGCAGTCACACCGTAGTCAACAGGAAGCTTCCCCCAAAGGCAATTAAAGCGGATCGATAATACTAAAGGGGACAGGCGTGTCCCTCTTCCTGCCCCAAAGGTTCCCGCACAGCCTGTTTGGCAGAGATAGCGTCTAGGTATTCTCCAGATGAAACCCTGTCAAAGGGGCCTCATCAAATGACAGGAGGTGAATCCAAGGAGGGTCGCATGAAGCATTCAGGGCTCAGATAATTGCACTGGAAAGACATTGTGCATGGAAGAAAGCGCCACGCTGGGCTTGCTGGGTCAGCTGCCCTTGTCCTCTGGCAGGAAAAGTGTCCGCAGCAGCTCCTGACTGCAGACGGTCTCTGTTTCAAATGGGAGAGATGAATTCCACCCCCCTTTTCTGTTTGATTACATTTCAGAGCAGCAGGGTAATTGAGGGAAAATTTAAAAGAAACATAGCTAATAAATGAGAAATGATAGGCACACAAAACTACCCTTGAAAGCCTTTGTGAATATCTAGACAATATTCCCCAGCAGTTGCTAAAACCATCAGATAAAGAATATTAGATGTGAAATTTTATATAAACAGGCCACATTGACCTGACCTGCATTGAAAAATTAAATTTCTCATCTTCAAATAAGAAAAGATTAAGATACTGTTCTTCTCATGTAAGGCAATGGAGAATAAAAAGAAACATTGACGAAGAGTTCAAAGGAAATACTATGGCTATTGGTAAAGTGCTTGCCATGCAGGCTTGAGGACCTCAGTCTGGATTCCCCACTGTACGAGCCTACAAACCTCCCTCTCATTCCAACACTTGGCAGGTAGATCAAGGTCCCATAGAGAGTTCAAAAATCAGCCTGGGCTACATGAAACTCTCTGTGAACAACAAACAAAAACAAAAAAGGAATCCCCAAGTAAATAAAAAGAAATAAAATAAATGGGCCTGGAGAAATGGGTCAGAGGTTGAAGTCTTTGCCTCACAAGCAAAAGGATCTGAATTTGGATCCCAGATCCCACCTAAAAATGGTAAAAATGCCAAATAAAAGAAATGGCAGTGACCTGCATTTCTAGCCCTGGAAGACAGAGTCTGGAAAACCCAAGAGCAATGCAATAAGGAGAACAATCTGGGGTGACTCTTGATGTCATCCTTGGGCCACAGATGCATACATTCAATTGTTGTCTTCTCTACATACCCTCACACGTGTTCACACCTATACCTACATGCCAAACCATACATGCCAAAAAATGACCAGAGGCCATTCAGTGAAGCTATTACTTGTTTCATGATAAATGTGTCAGTGCATAAGTCCTGTGTGCTGAGATACTGGTGTATTCACTGATAGCAGAAGCTCATCTTTAGTAAAGATCCACGGATGTAGATTCACAAAATCAATGTTTGAATTGGTGCGTGCGGGGGGGGGGGGCCAGAGAGAGAGAAACTCATACCTCTTTCTGTTTAGCAGCAAGCTGTTTTAGGCTAGGTAGGCAACTCTGTTTTCTGCTATGGGTCTGGTAGGTTTGGTTCTTATTTTGACTTGTTTTTTCTGTATTGTAAGCTTTTTCCCTGTAGACTTCATATTTCAGAGCAAATCAGTCTAAATAAGTTTCCACGAGCATTACTAAGTGCTCCCACATGTCCTCTCCAACCACCCCACCAGCGTCCCATTAATTACAGTTGACAAGTTGATGGAGAATGGAGCTTTTAGGCACATCTAGGAAGAATTAATCAGTCAAGGCAAACCTCTGAGATGGTGTGATAGATGTGAGAAGACTCAGCTTATAGTAGGCGGGGAGAGCTGGTTAGAAGTTGGTAGACTGGACCGCTAGAAAGTGTGCCCCTCTCACTCTTGTGGTTTGGCCAGTTCCCTTGCTTTCCTGCCATGATAAACTGCACCCTGGTAAAGCCAGTCAAATCCTTGTGTTCCCCTAAGTCAGTTGGGCCATATTGATCACACCTGTTATTATCATATGCTAATCTCTGAGCAAACCATCACTGATACATTGCTGTACATGTCCACAGTTTACCCAGATGTCCTTGTGTCTTACCTCATGTGTATTTTTGACTCTTAGATGCTCCCCGGATACTGTATCCCATGTAGCCATGATGTGTTTTGGATGTGGCAGTTTCTTAAACTTTCCTTATTTGCCATGGAGGGCATGGATGTAGTGTTCTGGAGGAAGGGCTCATGGCTTCCTCTCCTGCTTAGAGTGAGGTTGTGAGTCTGGGGACAGCAGATCCCAGGCATAAAGAATGGCTTTCATAACTTATACCAAGGTTGTAAACTACCATTGACATGATGTGATCATTGACTGCAGGAGTGTGTATCATTATCATCTGGTGGAAATAATGGCTGTGTGTGGAGAGATCTCTGCACTGTAACCACCTTGCTACATGCTGCAGTGTCTTCCGACATGCCACACCTCACTCCAGGTGCTCCACGGCTACCTTCCTCTGTCATTGGGTGGTCTATCAATCTAATTCATTTGAAGCTTCTCTGCCTGAGAGGTTGGTCTCTTTTGTCTCACTTAGGAATGTCTTTAGCCACAAGGTCACAAATTTATTCTGTAGATCAGGTTATGGTTCAGAAACCACTTGATGCTTTGGCTTGGATTGTTTCAATTCATTTCAGCTCCTGGGAATTTCTACATTTGACTCTTGTTCCCCTTTGGCATGTCTTTGCTTGTGTGTATATGTGCCTATATATGTGGTATTTGTGTGCCTGTGTATATGTGTGTGCATGTATGTGTTGGTACATGAGTATATCTGTGTATGCTTGTGCATTTATATGTATACATGTATGTATGACATGTGCATGTGTTGCTTGTGTGCTTGTGTTATGCATGTATGCATACATATGTAGTTTATGTTTGTACATTTGTGTTGTGTATGTATATTTGTATGTGTGATGCAAATATGTATGGGCCTATATACACTTATTTGTACATGTAGTGTGCATGTTTGTGTGTATGTTTGTGTGTGTACATGCATGTGTATGCTTGTGTGTGAGCTCACATAAATATGTGTTATTCTATTTTTAACTTTTTTTGCCTACTGGACAGCAAGACCTCACTAAGCTTATCTTGTATTTTTTCTACTGTTTAAAAAAATCAGTCATTTCTTTATGAATGTATGTGTGTGTGTGTGTGTGTATGTGTGTGTGTGTGTGTGTGTGTGTGCATACACAAAGGTGTCCAGTGGTTGAGGATAGATATATTCCTCGGTCTCTCTCTCTCCTTTGCTGTCTCACATGGAATCGGTATAGCCAGTGACTCACAGATATCTATTTGTCTGTTTCCACCACCTCATGCTGGGCTTGTAAGTGTGCACCCCCCACCCTTGTTCTTTCTGTGGGTGCTGGGGATGTGATCTCAGGCCCTGTGCTGTAAGCACTTGCCAAGAAAACCATCTCCCCAACCTCTCACTGGAACACAGTGTTAGAAACCAAGATGTGTATTCCAAGTGTGATCATAGTCACTGTGGTATCATTTCTTGGATACTTTGTCTGCTGACAGAAAAGCTCTCATTTCTATTAATCTCTATCCTCACATCTGTAAACATTGCTGTCTATAATGAACTGCATGTGTCCTGACTGTAAATTCCTGCCAATGTCTCCAGTTTCACAGTATTAGCACTTGGGTGGGCTGCGCATGCTCCCTTGTTTGTCTGGACCCCCTCACTCCATTCTGGACACACGGCCATCCTCTGTCGACTTCCCTCCTTGTTTCCAGTGACCTTGCCCCCAGTCTCCTTGGCAAGAATGTTGTGGGCCACAGTTCAGTGGGGGACATTCTTTTGCTTAGTTCCTTTCTCCTTAAGTCTTCCTGACTGCAGCCAGCTCTACAGATACACAGAGAAACACATTTCCCAACTCTCTTCAGTGTGGTTGTCAGTTAGACTTTCCTGTCACAATCTGAGCTTGTTCTTTTTTTTTTCTTTTGTGCACATGTACATACATGTAAGTATGTGTATATGTGTGCTTCTGAGTACAGGAGAGGGCTTGAATACCTGTGCCTGTGGAGGCCCAAGGGTGGAACTGAGAATGATCATGGATTGTTCTACTTCCTTATTACTTTGCTCTGGGGTTTCCAAGGCTCACTTCCTAGGGCTGGAATTGCAGGGTGTTGCCATATATCCACCTGGCATTTTTACGTGGTATCTGGGGATTTGAACTCAGGTCATTTTGCTTGTGAGGCAACGGCTTTAATCCCTGATCCATCTCCCTAGTCCTCTGAGTTTGTCCTTAAGACCCCCATTCTCCTAAATCATTTTTCCAAAGTTTGCATGCATGAAGGCTAACTCTTTGTGTCTTGAATTCCTGACTTTGGGAAAATGTATTGTCATGCATTATCATAGCACTATAGGAAGCATGTTTACAATCTTGCACATTCTTTTTTCTCACCCTCTGCCCAACATCATGAGGGAAGATGGTTGGACCACATACTGTCAGCCTGGGCAAAGGACAAATGCGGCATCTGAAGCGAAGCTTTGAGTGAAGAGGTAACTGAAAAAAACATAACGTGAAGTCGTGGTTCCTGGGGGCTGTGTGCACTGCATGTTCCCAAGGAGCTGAGGGGGACACAGCAAGCATCCTCTAGGGTTGGTGGTGTCGTTACTCTGCATCTATGATTCAACTACCAATGGTAACAGGGCACTGGCCACGCATCTCACCTGGCTGGAGGACTGGTGACTCTGAAGGAAAAAGAAAACAGAGGTAGGAGACCTCTGTTTTTTTAACTAGCACGTATCAGTCATACATAATAATGTGTCTCATGATGACATTTTCATGCATGTACATAATGCATTTTTTTTTTTATCAGATTCACTCCAGTTCCCTTCTCTAGTCTCTTTCCAGGGATGTTCTTTCTCTTCCCATTTCTCTTCTTATTTTCATGTCTTTTGTTGGTTTGTTTTGGCAACGCAGTAGTTGAAGCAGAGTTGATGACATGAGCTGGGTGAAGGGGAGCCACACCCCACACCCCTCCCTGAGGCTTTATAGATAACGGTCTCTGGGAAGGAGTTGCCTCATGAGGCCTCACCCCTCTGGGATCTGTATACAGTTTCTAGATGCTGAGGGAGGAAGGTATGTTCTTCAGGGGTGGAGCCACTGCTCAGTTGCTCATGCTCTTAGGAGTAACTTTCCTCACTCCCCAGGGCTAGAATACTGGAACCTTCTTAGATCAGACTTTTCTCTACCTGAGCTATGGCAGGTCTCTTAGGAATCGACAAGGTAGTCCTGCCCACCCACGCTTACATTCCCTCTTGAGCCCTGTTTCCTAGATGGTATTGAATCCAGGCCCCTGTCACCTCTGAAATGGCTTGGTGTCTGCACTTGGACTTCTCATGCTATTGCAATGTTCTGCAGGAAGGGTTGTTACAATAACTTTCCCCCCATGAATTAAATGCTTTGTTCAGGAGGAAAAAGTGTGGGGTTGTGTGGCCCACCCAAAGCAAGCAGGGAGCTCTGGCTGCTCATGCATCTATGTCAAAGCCCCAGGATGCCATGGAGACATGAATCATAAATGAAGAGCCATCCCAGACTTTCAGCTCAGAGGCATCAAAACCCTGTGGTTGGAGTCACATCTTTTGGCAAATGACGCCAAAGGCAAAGGAATCAGCAGTTGGCAATGCTCTTGCTTTGCATATCATACATCTATTTCTTTTTTATTTTGAGCCTCAAGCAGCTCAAGCTGACCTCAAACCCTCTGTGTAACTGACGATGTCCTTAAAGTTCTGACTGTCCTGCCTCCACCTCTCCCAAGAGCTGAGATCACACGTGTGCATTGCCACGCCTGGCATGAGGTGCTGGGTTTGGGAACCAGGGTCTCAACTGTGCTGGGCCAGCACTCTACCCACTGAGCTTGAAGCCCAGACTAGATGCTTTCACTTCTGAAAGCACCATCTGACATCATTGTGTTCCACCCTGAGTCTCCTGTACACTGTTCTGAGTCCTCCTGCTCACTGTGTCCTTGACTGGACATCACTCTTGGGTAGGTGTTTTGTGTCCTGATCCAGACAGACATTTGGAACCTGAGCCCAAGCTTATTACTCTTGCTTTGACATCTGTTGCCATCGTCCCCCAGCTTGGGCATTTGTTGAAAGCCTGTGTCACTGCAAAACTTTACATCCATCAGTTTAAGAAGCCAGAACATTCTGGTAGAGTCCGGTGGGAGAACAGTTTCAGGTCTTTACACGTGGCCTAAACCTGACTCGAATCCTTCCTTGACTGATGTAACTATGACATTCAAGTGGGAATGTTGGTGCACTAATTTGAACTGAATGCTATAGGTGTTATGATACAAAGAAGTCACACCTTAGAACTTTCTCTTGCATACCACTAAGGAAATGAGGTGCTATATTTTGGGAATATAAAATAGTCACAGACTTGAGATAGCTACATCAAGTTCATATTGATCTGGTACTATCTATCTATCTATCTATCTATCTATCTATCTATCTATCTATCTATCTATCTATCTATATCTCTCTCTGTCTATCTACTTACCTATCTATCAATCATATATCATATATCAATTACCTATCTATTAATTATCTGTCATTCATCTATGTATCTTTATCAATTATCCATCTATCATCTAACACCTATCTATTTACCTACCATCTACGTGTCTCTCATATACTATCTATCTCTATCAATAATGTGTTTATCAGTCACCAGTCTGTTATCTTCCTCATATTATTTATCATCTATTTATCATCTTATCAATCTGTCATTTGTCTCTCTGTCTATATCTATAACTACTGTTGTTTAAAATGATTTATCTTACTTTTATTGTCTGTATTTCAGATTTTGTGAAGACATGAGATCATTCTCTTCACAGATTTTAAAGTACACAACATGCTACAGTGGACTAGGTGTCATCTGAAACAGATATGTAAAGTTTCTTCATCTTGTGTGTCAGTTACTTTTCTCATGCTGTGACAAAATACTTGACAAAAGCAACATCAGGCAGGAAGGTTTATTCTGTCTGACTCACAGCTCGAGGGCACAGTCCATTATGGTGGGGAAGGCATGGCGGCAGGAGCGTGAGGCAGCTGGTCACGTGACATCCATAGTCAGGAAGCAGAGAGAGATGAATGCTGGTGCTCAGCTCACTTTCTCCTGTTGATTTAGTCTTGGCCCTCAACCCGGGGGATGGTGCCACCCACATTCAGGGTGGGTCTTCTTACCTCAGTGAACCCAATCCAGAAATTCCTTCACAGATGTGCTCAGAGATGTGTATTCTAGGTCCTGCCAATTTGGTGATATTAACCCTTTATTTACTACAATCCTGCTTGAGTGAGATTTTGTGCCCATCATTAGTGACTGATGTCCCATCCCAGTCCCTGCTACCCGACATCCCACTCTTGGATTTGTGAACTGACTACTCTAGATTAGCTCAGAAGCATAGGTTCCTGTGATATTTGCTGTTAGGTCTCTGGTTTATTTCACTTACCATAGAACTTAAAGTTTGTTCATGCTGTGACACATGCCAGCTTTTGTTCCTTTCTAAAGTCTGTGTAGTGTTCTGCTGTACATGCCCTGATATGGGGATGGGATGTCCCCTGAGGATTCATATGTCGGGAGCTTTGTAACCATCCTGGCAGAATGAAGAGATTCCAAAGACACATTTATCCCCTCCCTATGTCTACCAGACTATGCAAACAATAGACTCCAAGGAATTGGAATCTCCCCAAGAGTCTCTTGTTGAGGAAGGAACAGGCTGAAGCTTGGTGCCAGCAAGAGGAGGAGCTTGTCTCCTCCTTCCACACAGCGCTGACAACTCCTCAGCCCACCTTGCAGGAGAGATTGGAGCCCAGACAGTGATGGGTCAGGGATGGGCGGGGCCACAGCTTGACCAGGACTGCTGAGCTGTGCAGACCTGTGTAAACCTGAACCTCATGCCAGGACCCTGAAAGTGGACTTGGGGGGTCACTGGACCTCTTGGCTCCTCTTCCTAATGTGGCCACATTGACTAAATTTTCTTTCTTTGCTTTTCATTATTTCTTGTCTGTTTAATTGGCCTTTTGAGGTTGGGTGACGGAGCCTGGCTTGTTAAGTACACAGGCTCTGACCCAACTTGACCCCGTAATGGTACAGGTGATGGACCTTCAAGAGATGGGGCTTATTTCTCCAGTCCCCACAAAACTCTGGGGAGACTTTTGTTATTCTCCTGGATTGCCTGTTTGCGGAGGAGAAACAAGCCCCTTCTTCTTGCTCTTTTTCCCTGGCTATGTGGTCTCTCCTCCCACATACACTCCTGCCACCCTGGTCCTTCCTGCCATGAGGTGACAGAGAGAAAGGGGCTTTCACCAGAACTGATGTGTTCAGCCTCAAAAATTGTGAGCTGAATAATTACGCTTTTTTTGTAAAGTTACTGAGCCTTAGGTGTCTTTTTGTAGTCACAGAAATGGTTTGACACCATGCATGCATTTGTACCCTGTTTCTATCCATTAACCTGCCAGTGGACAAATAGGCTGCTTCGGTATCTTGCCAGTTGAGAATATGGCTCCAATAAATACCAGAGACTAGCAGGTCTTTGAGATCTTGACTTCAATACTATCAGATAAATACCCTGCAAGGGGGTTTGCAAACACTTCAGTTGTCTTACCCTTATTCCCTACTCAATCCCATGCTTTCTCCCAGAACAGTCTGTTTATTCTATCCTTGAAACTTATTTTATTAGCATGAATTGGTACATCAAATACCTGCACTCCCAATTTTTACCAATTTAAACTCATTTCTTTATTTCTTGGTGTCCTATGAGATAAAGGACGGCCATTTGGCATCTTCGCAGATGTGTCTTTACAACCTATTTTCCCTTCCTAAAAACAAAACAAAGACCCCTGGCCATTTGGTTAGTAAGGTTCTGGGCTCCATCGCTGGGAAGAGAGAGTCACTGAAAGGCTGAGCCTCTTCTGGCTTCTCTTGGCCAGCTGTAAAATAAACACCGACTCAGCCATTAGCGTTTAAACTGTGGAATTAAAGACGTGGGTTTTTAGAACAGGCAATGAAGAGAGAATCAGAAATTCTCCCCAAGCCAGGACTCAAAACACAGGTGCTCAGAGAATGTCTCTGTTACATGTGTCTGGGTCTCTGAGTGTGCAGGGGATGTGTTTTACCTGTGTGTGTGTGTTCTATGTACATATGTGCATATGCACGCATGTGTGTGCATGTATGTGCTTATGTGTGTGTGTGCACGCATGCATGTGCATGCACGTGTGTGCACACGAGCATATGGAAGTCAGAGGTCAACCTCAGCTGTCACTCCTCAGCTACCATCACCTTGCTTTTGGAGACAGGAGCTTGGAGCTCACCATGTAGGCTATGTTGACTGGCCAGTGAGCTCCAGGGATCTGCCTGTCTCCACCTTCTCAGTGTTGGGATTATGAGCACCTGCCATCAACCCCCGCTTTTTTTTTTTTTTAACTGGCATCTGGAGATCACGTTCAGGCCCTTGTACTTGCAAAACAAACATTTTACTGCTTGAGCCTTCTCCCTAGTCCCGTTATTCCAATTTATGAAGAGGAACATCACGTCTGATTTTTGCTTTGTAAAAGTAACTTTGACAAGTGAATATGTCCAGGCAGATGAATCGTAACTGAGACAGAGCACCTTTTCGCTTCTAGGAGTCAGTCCATGCCACTTTGAAAACAAGCCAACTCAGTCAGTGTGGGCACCACTCAAAAGGAGATTACATGGAGATCTGTTCCTCCTCTTCTCTTTTTAATGCATGTGGGAAAGGAGAATGATTATTGTGTGGTTATCAGGGCAGATGACGAAAGTTTTTCACACAAGTTCCAGACATTTTCTTTTTTTCTCTTTTGATCTCCCTCTCCCTCTCCCTCTCCTTCTCCCTATAAAGAAGAGGACACTTCAGTGTGTGTGTCTGTAAGGCCCAAGGATGACATTAGAAATCTTCCTGGATTGTTCTATCTCCTTATTGCTTTGCTTTTGGATTTCCCAGGTTCTGCCTTCCAGGGCTAGAATTGCAGGCCCTACTGCCTTATCTGCCCAGCATTTTTGTATGGGATCTAGGGATCCAAACTCAGGTCCTTTTGCTTGTAAGGCAAAGACTTCAACCTCTGAGCCATCTCCCCAACCACCAATATATATTTTTTGAGGCATGGTCCTTCTCTGTCCTGGAGCTCACCCATTAGTCTGGACTGACTGTTCGGTGAACTCCAGACATCTGCTTGTCCCTACCTGCTCCCCAACACTGGAATTACAGGCACATGCCACTGTGCCCAGCTTTCCTCTGTGGAGCTGGGAATCAAACTCAGGTCCTCATGTTTGCATGACAAGCCCCTTACTGCCTTAGCCATCTCCCCAGATGCCAAAGGTTCTGTGAGTCCAGCCAAAGCTAGACATATCTGGGTGGTGACAGTGAGGATCTAAGGTCCTACTGAGAAGCAGGGTTGGGTGCAGAGACTGTATGCACTGAGACTGAATTTATGCTGAAGAGTCTGTTGTGACCTGTCTTTATTAGCCATCGAACAGCTCCCAGCCAGCAAGAACATCATGTGAGACGCCCTCGGTGGTTAGATTCCATCAGGAAAAGTGACATTGGGGAAGGTGAAGTTTCTTGGTGGTCTTTCTTGAAGAGAGTGGCCTCCCTAAAGAAAAAAACTCAGTATATCTAGTAGGGGTGAGGGGAGGAGAGGAGGAGGATGGTGTGGGAGGAAGGGATGCAGACCAGAAGCCCCTCAGCTGTGTGTGGAGAGGAGGGCGACCACCATCTAGTGCTGGCAAGTCGCAGTGTGATGTGAGTCAGATGGAGAGAATGTACCCGCTTAAGGCCTGCCTGCATCCTCTGTCTCCTCAGCCAGAACGCACTGTCTTCCCAGCTCCGTAGCCATCTCCACCAGAACAACCTCAGCCCCCTGCAGGAGACCCGAAGACTGCATCTGCTGACCCATAACAGGCAGAAGGAGGGCGGGAAGGGTCACCTGAGCTCCTGCCTGCTCCCTCCTGCACCTCGCAACCCCCTGCATGGGGTTCTGTCCTAAGTGCCAGAGTATATAGAGAGTAGACGGTTAACGGAAGGGGAGACTCGGTCTGTGCAGATACGAAGAAGTTGTGCATACTGTGTGTGTGGGGAGATTTCTTGTCTTTTTCTTCTTTTGATTATCATTTTATATTTCCATCCATACAATAAAGACCAAATAACTTTAATACATATTCTAGCATATCTCCTTGAAGTATAAAGTGTAGTAAAGTAGCATCGTATGTGTTCATTGGGGGCATGCACAGCAGGTACTGCCAAATTCTAAAAAGTGGCGTAGAACTACACTTGTATATAAAAGAACTATAAATTATACATATGTATATCTATTCATAGATAATAAGTCCCTATAGTATATATGAGTATATATGAATATATAAATACTAAGTGAGCACATATATGAGTATATACATATAATGAATATATATAAAACTAGTCTATATATAATGAGTATATATGAGTCTATGTAAAATGAATATCATCTATATAATGAATATACATTTAAGTATATATAATGAACATATATAAAATGAATATATATCATATATGAGTATACATATAGTATGTATTTGTATATATATATAAAGTATATATAAGCATTTATAAAATGAATCTATATGATACATATCATACACATATATAAAATGAGTATAGGTAAATAGATAAATAATAGATAAATGATAGAATGAGACTTTGTTGGTGCAACAGCTTTGGAATCACCCTGACCTCTCAACCATGCACTGTCAGTCAAGTAAACTCATTGGCTCTCTGAGTTGGACTTTGGTGGAGTAGTGCTTTGGTCCATAGCCAGTGCTCCGAGGTGGAGCAGTCATTTATTCCTGTCTCTCCTGGAGAAAGGTTCTTGCCAGAGATACCTGTCTAGGTGGCTCCTTCCACTCCCTGAGAAGAACCCTAGGCAACAGAGAGCAGAGAAAGATTGTTCTAGTGCGGGCTGGCTGAACACGGGGAGCTTCCTGCACTAAGCGCCTGCCCACTTGATGTGAAATTTATGCTGCAAGCAAACAGCTTCCACGGAGGCCAAGCAGAGCAGTGGTTACATGTAGACACCCTAAAAGGCACTACAAGGGGCTGATGCGACCGTTCAAAGGGTTAAGGCACTTGTATGCAAAACTGAAACATGATTTGATTCCCGGAAGCCCGCATGGTGGAAGGAGACAACTTCTGAAAGTTGTCCTCTGGCTTTCACCCATGTGTCATGGCATGCATATGCTCTCTCTCTCTCTCTCTCTCTCCCCTCTCCCATTCACTTAAATAAATTAATTAAAATATATATATTTTAAAGCTCTACGGGTGCCCAGGGAGGAGGACCTGTTTCCTTCCTCTGTCTCCTTCTTTTTCCTTCTATGAATATCTACAGGAAGTGACAGCCCTGCCCTGTCTCTGCAGCCAGGGCATAAATCTAATGGGTCCTGTGGTTGTCACTGGCCACCATGGACCCTCGATGGATTCTCTCTGAACAGGGCTCATTCATTGTGAAACCTGGATAATGGAAAGTAGCTCTCTGCCTCGGGCCGTTGGTCAGGGATGCTGATCACTCCTCACCGTGACAAGTAATTTTCAGGAGGAGATTGTAGCCAGCGTAGCTCATGGATTGACGCTCTTGCCTCGTTCCGATTATCACAGGAAGGGGGTGGGGAGGAGACCCTTGTTTTTTTCTTTTCCTACAAAGTGGACTTATTTATTTTTGTGTTGGATCTTGGAGCTGATAAATCAGTCTCTTGTAGATGAGTCCCTGGCCACAGAATGATCTCTCTTGCTCTTTAATAAGAAGGGCGTGATTTTCTGGACACTGGGGGGCCTGGTCTTGCTTGGTTGAACATTCTGAGAAGTAGGATATTGATCACAGTGGAGGTTGTGAATGGATTTAATGGGAGCAGGTAGGAGATCTATACCTTCAGTGGGAGCGCAGATTTGCATGTGGCGTCCCCAGCTGGGGTTAATTACATTTCTATGCTTTCCTAGTCAGAAGGAAAAAGTCTACATTGTACAAGGGTAGGGGCTTGGTGCTTTTTCCCTTTGAATGTGTGTGTGTGTGTGTGTGTCTGTGTGTGTGCATGACTGTGAGTACTTGTGGTGTGGTCTTGCATGTGGAGGTCAGAGGACAACAACGGGTGTTGGTTTTCACCTTCTGCCTTATTTGAAAAAGGGCCTCTTGTCATTTACCACTGTGTGCACCAGGCTAGCAGGCCTGGGAAACTTCCAGAATCCCCCTCCTCCTCCCTTCATTTCACTATGGGAGTCCTGACTTTATTTCATACAGACACTTGCCTTTCTACACCCAGCCTTACATAGGTTTTGGTGACAAGTGCTATGTGACAAGTGCTTTAATCACTGGTCATTCCCCTGCCCTTGGGCACGTATCCTTTAGCAGTGTGATGATGTGGGAGTAGCCCAGGTTTTTTTTGTCTTAATCTTGAACAGAATCTCTCCCCCCCTCCCTCTCTTTCTCTCTCTCTCTCTTTCTTTCTCTTTCCTCCTTCCTCCTTCCTGTTACCTTCTCCATCTTCTGGGTAGAACAATCACTGAAAGGCAGAACTTGGACTCCTCGAAAGTGAACCTTGCCAGGGTCAGCTTGATTTCAGGAAGACTTGCCCCTCTTAGAAGGTGGTAGAGGGGTGCAGGTTGCTATCTTTAGCAGTGACCAGTCCTTTGTATGTATACGTGTATGTTTGTGCATTTGCAGGCATACAAGTAAGCGTGTGCACACAGAGACTGGAGGTCAAGCTCACATGGCCTTATGCAGCATGTGCTGGTTAGATGTGTACAGGTATCAACTTGACAATTGAGGGCTCAACCCTGGGTACATCTGTGAAGAGTTAGTAGCTGAACAAGCCTACAGGAGATTGATTGATGTAAGACACAACTCAATGGGTAGGACCATTTCCTGGGCAGGTAGACAAACTGGAAGGAGCTGGTTCAGTAGTTTGGTGGTGTTCTGCATGCTTTGGCAGACTGGACGTTTGGCAAGGGAGGATTGCTCTTCTCTCAGCAGTCTAGTTCCCTTGTCTCCTGATGTTGGTGAGAGCCCTCCTGTCAGGCTGGACTATGAATGGTAAGTGAGAATCGGGAGAAAGAATAAACCCTTCCTGTTCCCCTAAGTTTGTTGGTCATGAATTTATCGGCAACATGCAGGCAAACTGCAGCAGTAGACCTTATTTTCTGGAGACAGGGTTTCTTTACTTTTACCTGACATTTGCTAATCAGGTCATACTAGGTGACTAGCAAGGGATTGGCTCCTCTCCACTCCACCAGCGCTGGGCTGACAAGCACACACCACCACGCCTGGCTTTTATTTTTCACGTGGGTTCAGAGGATCAAAGTCAGGCCCTCATGCTTGCAAGGCCCACGCTTAACTGACAGAGCTGCCTCTCAGGCCCATTGCTGCTGCTTCTAGGGGAGTAGCTAAAATCCAAAATGGCTCGGTGCGGGCCTTATGTCTGTAATGAGCAGCTCAGCACGCCATCCCACAGCTCCTGCGGTGCATTGTTAAGTACTGTTCTTTCAGGTGACCTTTCACAGAGGTAAATTGCATAGAACTGGAGCTAAGTGTCAGGTTTAGTGGTGCCGCAGGGACATTAGAGAGAAAGTAACGGTTACTATCGGGGGAGAGTGTTCTCATTATTAACTTCCGGGCCAGTTGCTGAGCCCCAGGCCGGCCTGCAGCAGGCGGCTCTGCTCCTCGTTCCTTCCGCTTTAGGGAACTGATCCCAACTCTCCAAGCCTTTGTCGGCAATTAGGGGGGCGGGGGAGGTAATGTAGCAAAAGCAAGACAGGCCAAGAAAAATGCTTGGATGAAAGAAATCAAATGGCTTACTTTAAAACACGTTGACAAATATTTCATTGTGCACGCGTGTGTGCGTGTGTGTGTGTGTGTGTGTGTGTGCGTGTGCGTGTGTGTGTGTGTGTGCGTGTGTGTGTGTGTCCGAGTATATGGGTGCATGCTTTTTCTCCATTTCCTGATTCCATGCCAGAGGCTGAGCCAGGACAGGAATTGAGTGGCTTTACTTGCTTGTTTCTATCATTTTGCCGCAGAATTATCTTCATATCACATCATGTAGCTTAGATTGGTGCAACTGGGTTCTGTCATTGCTAATTTAAATACCCTAGGCTTGAAGATTGTAAGTCCGTTACTTACTTTACTTAGCTCATCATTAGTTACTTAGTTACCTAGTTATTGGTTACTTACTTAGTTACCTAGTTATTAGTTACTTGGTTATTAAGTACTTAGTTATTATAGGCTACTCAATTGCTTAGTTACATAAATCTTACATATTTAAAGACATGGTCTCATGTACAGCAGGCTCTTCTCAGAACACACTTTGTGGCCCAGGATGACCTGGAATTCCTGCCTCCCCCAGCTTATATGGTGCCTCGGCCTCCAAAACCTTTAATTTATTGTGTCTTAGAAGCACGTTTGCTGTGGCAGAATGAATGCACAACAAGAATCACATGTTAAGAGCACACTGCAGGTGTGCTAAGAAGCTACCACTACTATAGATGGAGTGGACATGTTACTCTTCCAATTCCCTTGTGCCCTTTATCGGCTCTTTGTTACCCTGTCCGTACCTGGCCATCATCACCATGAGCCACCGGCTGATTACAGCTAGCTCTGAGGTGAGTTGGCATCTTTATTAAAATTTCTTTGATCATTTCGATTCCATGTGTTGTTCTCGTTCACCCCGAGGATGGGAGGAAAGGTGTAAAAAGAGTCTTTTAGAAGTTTTCAGGGTCTGAACTGGAGGTCAAGTCAGGGAATGGAGAAGGGGAAACTTCTTGAGGCAGTGTTTGTTTTCTCTCAGGCATCTCTTTCCACTCTGAAACAACATTGGGAAGGGAAGTTTCCTGCCTAGCAGCTGCTGCCCCTGCCGGCTGATTGGCTGATAAGAGCCTCTACCACGTGGAGAGTTCAGGGTGTTGCAAGTCCTGAGCCAGATTGTCTTAGGCTGTCTTTAGCCCTCTTACTTATCACATGTTACCCTTCTCTGTGTGTGATCAAACATCCTGGCGACTGTTAGATAAATCCTTTGGAAGATACAGTCACACCCCTGGTTTCCACCCACAAAAGCCTAAGAATGTCTTCAGATAGCATCCAAGGCCTGCAACGGTGGTCTTCCCTCTTTGCTATAACCTGCTTACCAGATGTTTCCACCAATGTATTTGGAAAAGTCTTGATCGATGGTTTCCTTTTTTCTGTGATTGTAAAACCTCCAGAAACTGTATCACAGCAGGGCACGTGAAATTTGGGGCCATCTGAATCTGCGTCCCTGGGTCATGGTCAGTCATTTGACTCCAGAATACATAACATCTTGCCTCCATTGAGGAGAGAGTTGTCATTTTCTGTCCACTACAACAACAAAACAATTACAAGTAAGATAAAGCATGTTGATTTTCAATATAATAGCTTTCTCCTGTGGTTTTGTTCTTGTGTGTATGTGTATGTATGTGCATTTATATCAGTGTGTGCTTGTGGAGACCTGAAGTTCGTGTCAGGAATCACCTTTGATCTCTCTTCCATCTTATTCATTGGAGCAGGATCTCTCAGTCAAACTCAGAGCTCACCGATATTGCTGGTCTCACCAGGTAGCTTCCTCTGGTGAACTCTGAGCTCCATGTGCCAGTGACATACAACTGCCAATTCAACAACTAGGAAATGAACATTTAGTTCCCTCTTCCCCCCCATCTTCCTCTCCTCTTTTCTTTCTCTCCCTCTCTCCTTTCTCTCTCTTCCTTCTCTCTCTCTCTCTCTCCGTCTGTCTCTCTTTTGTAACTCACTGAGTACCATTAGTGCTACCTCTATACACATGGATGTGTGACTATCTTCCACTAGAGCAAGGACAATCTACCAGTGGCCACGCCCCTGAGGAATGATGCATATCCCTCTCCACTAGCCATCAACTCTTAGGCTGGGGTTGGGGCCTGGAGATCCTTTGATCCCCGTGTCTGGGTGCTGTAAGTTCTTGAGTTCAACAGCTGTGTCATTTTCCTGTCCGGAAGACAGCATTTCACCGTCCTAGTCCTCCTCTCCCTCAGGTTATACTCTGTTTGCCTCCTCGTCCGTGATGTTCCCTTGATGTTCCCCAAGCTTGGTCCCCATTTCTCAGTAGTCCCCTGTTCCTAAGCACTTTGATCAGTGAATAATTTTGCTATCACATGATCCCTTGATGGATAAGCTTTTTTTTTTTTTTTTTTTTTAATGTATGTATTGCCTGGGAAACCTTGCCCTTATTTTCTAACACTGAGCAAACTCCCCAGGGACCCAATGAGAATTCCCTAGGAAGTAAATTCTACCAAGTCATGTACTTCAGGGAGACTCGGGAAAAAAAAAATTGGACATGAGGGAATCCAGATGATTCCTTAGTTATTTTTGCTGTGAAATAAAACATGAACATGAAATCCACAAGTAAAATTAGACCCATACCTCATCCAGTTAGTAACATAGTATTCATAGCTGAGTGAGGACCATTTAATTAAGATCACTCATTATTTTTAACAGCCGGTAAGGCCTGTTCTTGTTTATAAGATGACTTACAGACCAATCTAGAGAGCCATTCATTATTGATGGCTGAGTCTGTGGGCCACATTAACACCTGATTAGAGAGCTTCTGGTCAATGCTCAAATCTCCCATATAGGCAGCTTTCTACCAGAGTTACCGTTAGGACAAGGCATAAAACCCCTCACCTGATTTCCCCCCAGATGTCCTTCTGGGTGCTTTCTATCAAGACTCCCGTCTTCTGCCTCTTCTTACTGCCTCATTACTCAGAAAGATGGGAGGGTAGCGTGACTCTCAGTGAGACCTTTTGAATTTTCATTAAAAGAAAAAGAAATCATTACATTTTCACTTATCTCTCTCTCTCTCTCTTTCTCTTTCTCTCTCTCTCATTTTCTTTTCTGTGAAAAAGACCTGAATCATTTAGGGGGAAGAAATGTCCAGATTGTGTCATGCTGGGATTTCAATATTAAGTCATATTATATTGGAATCGGATAGAATTGCCACGTTTAACAACTAAAAGAATAGAATATTAGTGGTTTTGAACAGTCCAACTTAATAATAACAGATATTAGTCACTGGATGGGTCGTGGGAACCAGCAGGTGCCAGCTGAGGTGATTAAGATTCCAGCCGCTTCAGCAGACCTCATTCTCAGCACCACTGTTCCCTGAAGGACCCTGTCTCCTCCCTATGTGTCTGTAGGGGGGTGGGATGGGGAGGGGAGGTGGCTCAGTCGGGAGTCCGTTGCTGTGCAAGCATGAGGATCTAAGTGTGGTCCCCAGAACTCACATAAACAGCTGGAGCAGCAGCACGCACCTGTGGTCCCAGCGCTGGGGAGGCAGGGGCGGGAGTGTCTCTGGGGGGTTCACTGGCCAGTCAGCCTAGCTGAGTCTGTGAGCTCCAGATTCAGTGAGAGACCCTGAGCTAAGAAACACACACTCACAACACAGACAGACATGCACAGACAGCATGCATACACAAACCATACACACATACAAGCACACATGCATACATACACATCATAAACATATGTATACATATTACATGCATTCATATAGCACACATAGACAAATGTATGATACAAACATAAATACACACACATACACAAATACACACGTACACATACCATAACTATACCCATACATGACATACATCAGAGATATACATGCACATGACATACCATACAGACATACACACATACATTCTACACACACAGCATCCATCCACTATATTTACCAGACATGTACCCTGCATACCACATATAACATACTCACAAATCACACAACACACTGTGCTACATGTAGCACAAATACACACATGCACACATCTGACCTATGTTAAGGTATGTGGAGGACTTACTAGTTTCAAGACACTGCACATAGCACAGACACATACACATTACTGACATTAATGTAAGGAGAGGGCAAATGACTCACCAGTTTCAAGTTGCTACACACACACACACACACTCACTCACCCACTCACTCACTCACTCACCTGACCTATGTTAAGGTGTGTGGAAGACACACCAGTTTCAAGCCATGCTCCAAAGGGTCAAAATTGTCATCAGCAGGGGCCATGGTCAAGTCCCACCCTGGTTAACGTCATGATGACTGTATTCTGCTCCTTCTATCTGAGACAGACACTACAAGAACAAAGAAATGCTTCCATAGTTGGAAGCACTCCAACTGCAGAACCTGTTCTGAGACAGGGGAAGGAATTTTTTGGAACAGTCTTTGAAATACATTATTATATCAGGGAGGAAAGATGCTAGAATTTCTTGAAATTTTGGACTTTGATAGAAACTGATCTGAAAAAGGAGGACTGCTTTGTAATCTGCACAAACCAGCTGGGGAGATGGTTCAGTTTGTGAAGCGTTCCTTTTGCAAGCATGAGGACTGGAGCTCCATCCCTGGAACCCGTGTTGACAAAGCCGGGTGTGGTAGTGTAGATTTGTAATTCCAGCAGTGAGTGGGAAGAGACGGGTGGGTCTCTGGGGCTCACTGACCAGCCAGTCTAACTTTCCTGATGAGCTCTATGCCAGTGAAAGATCCTGTCTCAAAACAACAATAAAAAAATCAAGATAGACAGCACCTGAAGAATGACACCATGGCTGACCTCTGATGTCTACATGCATACAGGCATGAGCATGCACATGCATGTGTGTACACACACCACACACATACATCCATGTGTGTACACACACCACCACTCTACATGCACGTGCATATACACACCACCACACACACTTGTGCATGCACGCACATACATACATATGTCACAAATATACATACATTCATATGTGCACACGTGCATACATATGAAAGGCATTAGAATTCCTTACCCTTGATTTCCAACATGCTACGGGACTTGTGGCAACTTCTGTATCTAGATTTGGCTGCCCAACCTTCGTGAACAATAAAAAATACAAATTAACAGTGAAAAGAAGAAAAAGGAAATTTCTTCTATGTAACCGTAGTGGGAAGAGGGCTGTCCATCTCTGAGGTTTTGAAGTGGGCTTGGGTTTACATAGCAAGCCCAACTTTTCAGTTCTGGTGAGGTTCCATACTCCCCACATGCATCCTAAGTCTCTCCCTTCAGGTAGTCTGACAGATTGTCCCAGCTGTGTGGAAAAATAAAAGATAAAAACTCCCTTTGCGGGGCGGGGGAGACAAAGTCCTCCTCTGGCTGGCACTGGATCTAGCAAGCTTTCAGCACTCTGTCAAGTCTCCTTCCCTGATCCCAGCATGAGATTCCTGGGGGAAATACCAATTTCTTTGGGTCCATTGTTTTGATAATTCAATGACCAGAGAGAGCAAGGAGGGGAAGGTACAGACTTTCTTTGCAATCACTGAGCAAGGTTAAGCACACCTGTTCAGGGGCTGGGAGATGGTGACTCAGCGGGTAGGAGCACTTGCTGCTCAAGCATGAGGATCTGGATTCAAATCCCAGCACCCACGCAGAAAGCAGATAAATCTATCTCCCCAGGGCTGTGGGGAGGGGAAGGAAAGCAGACAGGAGCATCCCTGGGGCTTTGTGGGCCTCTTGCTGAGTTGTAGGTTCAGTGAGAGTCCCTGGGTTAAGGGAAGAGGGTGCAGAGTGACAGAGTAGGACACCTGGCATCTCCTCTGGTCTTTGTATGCGTTCCTGCACACACGTGTAACTACACACACACACACCTGCACACAGGCGCACGTGCACCCACACAGGCAAGGGTGGACACACATGTGCCTGTGAATACATGCATGTACGCAAGCACCAGTACACATGTGCATCCACACACAAGTGCACCCACACAGACACATGCAACTGGGCACACATATATGCATCCGCTTCACATGCAACTGTGCATCTGCACACACGTGCACCATGCACACACAGTTCAGCCCCACATACATGTGCACTCATGCACACGTGTGCACATACTCCCCCCACATGGCGCACTTACATACTTCCATACACAACATTCTCTAAAGATGTAAAAAAAATGTTTCTGCCACTATCCAAGTGATCCCAGTCCAGTTCCAGGAACCTTGGTGGCTGTGCTCTGAATGCCAATCCATTCCGGTGGCTGTAGGCAGACTTTTAGCTCTGGGTCCAGCGGTCAGTCTGTAGACAGCCTGGGTTTTCCTCTACAAACAAGCACACTGGCTTTTCATATTCAGAATTAAGGGATGAGTCTCTGTGGCCTGGTGTGGGGTGTTTTACCCACATGACCCCTGCCATAGGATGAAACTTTCTCTGGTTTAGGCAGTTTTAGAGCAGCCATGCTGGGAAGGTCTCTGAAGGTCTTGGAAAGCCATCCCCCACTGCTGAGATTAACCTGGAGGGACGCCCCTGTTGACTACAATCCTCCACAGAGATAAGCAGTCAACTTCTCCAACCTTTTGCTTATGAAAGGATATGGAGATGAATTCTCCATAGCAGATAAACCAAGTCCATCAAAAGAAACAGCTTGATCAACTGGGTATGAGCTTTCCAATGAGGAAAAGTCATTTTCTCCAGGCTTGCCTAAGTGTATAAATATACCCGACCCTGGCATCCATCTTTGGCACCTGCCCCTCATGACACTCCAGGTCTGGAGTCCATAATTCTTTTCCAGCTCTATGCCCCTCATGGATTCCATGCCTGGAGTCCATGAGTTTTCCAGAATACCTGCCCCTCATGGCACTCCACATCTGAGTCTGTGAGTTCCATTCTTTCTCTCCTTTAATAAACTCTGCCTTAATCCTCCTCACATGTTCTGGTTTCAATCTTCAACTCTGAACACAAGGACCTGGACACATAAAGACTCCAGGAGAGTGATCCCACAACACGGTGAGGTTCTATTCCTTTAATTAAATTCATCTGATCTAGGGAGGTGCCTCAGGGGTTAGAGCCTTTGCCTCTCAAGCAAAAGGATCTGAGTTCAGATTCCAAGATCCCACATAAAAAATGCTGGATATGGGACATTTGCGGAAGAGGGGGCGGTAAGATTGTAAGAGCAAAAGGATGGGAGGAGCAACGATTTGCAAGATTCTCAACAATAGTTGGGGCCAAAGCAATCATAATGGGACTTTGCATGCCCTGCGCAATATCCAGTGCACTGTTGCCCTCATAAAGTCTAGCATCTGTTAAGGGCACCGAGACCCCTGGAGGCAAGGGATTGACAGCCATAGTAGTGATCTTATGCTTAAGGGGAACAAGAGAAAGGGCTTATGGAAATGCCACTGGGTCCTTATATGTCATCGGAGAGGAGGACCCAGTGGAGAGTTAGGCGTACACAATAAAGGACTCTCTGGGAATTGGGGGGGAGGCACTGGGGGAAGGGGAGGGGGAGGAGGGGGGAGGGAGGGAACTGGTAAAAAATTTTAAAATGTATAATTAAATTTTTAATAAAAAAAATGCTGGATATGGTAGCAACCTGCAATTCTGGCCTTGAAAGATAGAGCCTGGAAAACACTAGAGCAAAACAACAAGGAGCTTGAACAATCCAGGATGATTCCCAGTGTCACCCTTGGGCCTCTACAGATACGTATACTTAAGTGCATCTTGTACACACATGCATGCGCACACACACATATACAAATAAATAAGCAAATCCACTGCTCTTGCCTATTGCCAAACCCAACCTATGCACTCTTCTTATAACACCCATTTCCTGTCTAGCTTTTCCACATCTCATTGCCTCAGTGTTCTGAATCCTCGTTCTTGCTCCCAACAACTTTCCTATGAAGTTTCTGCTAAATGGTCCAGAACATCTTGAGCCTCACTAGATAACTTCCTGGGAATTTCTCTCACAGACATCTCTGCCATTTACAGTGCAGGCAAACCTTGGGTACTAATTCCCTGTGGAAGGTGAGCGCATTTGAATTTGAAAAGCACTCTGACCTTTGGAAAGGTGCCCCCTTCCCTCGCGGGCATATGTGTGTGTGTGTGTGTGTGTGTGTGTGTGTGTGTGTGTGTGTGTGTATGTGCCCACTGGCATATGGGTGCACATGCATGCGTGTGTGTTGTGTTCATATTTGTGTATGTGCGCATGCATGTGTAGAAGGAGCACATGCGTGTGTGTGTTTCTAAGCAAGTATGCCAGAATTCACACTGGGTGTCTTCCTTGATTGCTCTCCACTTTATTTTTTGAGGCTGGGTCTTTCACTAAACCTGGGGCTCAGTGGTTCTGCTGGGCTGGTTAACTAGTGAACCTCAAGGGTTCTCCTTTCTCCACCTTGCTGGTGCTGGGATTATAGGCATGTGCTGACTTTATACATGTGTGCAAGTACTTTTCCAATTTAGTCATCTCCTTAGTCCCTGGAAGTTGCTTCTTTATAATGATCCCACATCTTTTTTCTGTAGTTTTTCCTCAGTTATCTTGCTCAGAGCAGTGAGTTGTGTCAAAGTCTCACAGCAAAGAAGGATAAAGGTGATTATCATTCCTGACTGCTGCAAATGAGAAGAGTGTGGAGCTGAGTCAAGTTCCTAAGACCCTGTTGGCATCTGCCTATTTGTGCATCCATTTATATATCCATTCATTTATCCATCCATCCATCCATCCATCCACCCATCCACTCATCCATCCAACCACCCATTCACTCATGGCACTCCACATCTGAGTCTGTGAGTTCCATTCTTTCTCTCCTTTAATAAATTCTGTCTTAATTTTCTACACGTGTTCTGGTTCAATCTTCAACTCTGAACACAAGGACCTGGACACATAAAGACTCCAGGAGAGTGACCCCCAGGAGAGTGACCTATCCATCCATCCATCTTAGGCAGTTTAGAGCAGTCAAGCTGGGATGGTCTCTGAAGATCTTCATAGGGCATCCCTAGGATTTAGTGATTTCCCTGAAGGAACATACCCATTAATCTGGAGGAACTGACTCTAATCCTTCACAGAGGTAAAGTTGCCACCTTACCCCAATGCTCTATTTATAGATAAGCCCTACCTGGAAGTAGGGCACAAGGTCAACTAGGGCCCAAATATGAACAGATCATTCAGACATAGAGGACCAAAAGTTCCAATCAACCTTCCAGAAACTGGAGCAAACCTATAAGGAAAAGCGCTTTCCCTGGATCTGCCAAGATTACAAATAACTCTGACCTGGGCAGCCATCTTTGGCTCTTGTAACAGTTACTCTTAACTATTGTTGTGAGAGAGCATTCAAAGTCAAGCATTTATTCAGTTTACAGTTCCAGAGGGGAGATATAGTTTCTCATGATGGAGGCGGTATGGCTGGCTAGCCAAAACTGGAGGCAGGCTAACTTACTCCCATCTGCAAGGCTGAAAGCTGCAAGACTGCTTGCTGCAAAGGCAGACTTCAAACCATGACAGCTCTCTTGCTCCACATGGATTCCATGTCTGGAATCTATGAGTTCCTATTTGGCTTTTCTCTCATCCCTCATGGATTTCATGCCTGGAGTCCATGAGTTCTGACTTCCTAGCCCCTTATGGGACTCCACATCTGGAGTCTGTGAGTTCCCTTTATTTCCTTTGCCTCTTATTCCGTGCCTGGAATCTGTGCATTCTTGGTGGTTCTCTTTGCCCCTTGGGGATTCACGTCCATGAGTTCCGTTCTTTCTTTTCTCTAATAAATTCTGCCTTAATATTCTATGTGTGTTCTGGTTTTAGTTTTCTACTTCTGAATACAAGAACCTGGACACAAAAAAGACCCCAGAGGGAACCTGTAACACTTAAGTGAACAGATTCAGGATACCAAAACTCCATGTCATATCCATCCATCCATCTATCCATCCATCCATCCATCCATCCATCCATCCTATCCACCCAATCATCAATCCTCCATCAATCTATACATTAATCCATCCATGCATTCACTCATAAATTCATTCATTCATTAATTTAAATTAATCTTTAAGGTGACTGTTGCCAAATGTGACTCAGGCCACTTAGGATATGCCAGGGACTGAAATTGTAATCTCCAAGCCCTCCCATCTGATGGAAAGATCTTCATGTTTGAAGACATCTTTTTACCACTGGGTCTTTTCTGGCTCATCCACCTGGTTCTGGCCACACAACGTGGCCTCATCTCTTCCAGGGAGCCTTCTTAGAGCACGAGTCCTGAAGGTCCTGGGCTGCATTGTGCTGCTTGTCATTACTGTGCTTATGCTGGCAAATGAACCCCATCCCCATCCTGTAGACAACTTTCAGCCGAGATGAAGATAGCAGGCTTATTTCTGGAGCTGTTCTAATCTGGGCTGGGATGTCAATAGAGTCTCTTTCAGCTGGAACTTAGAGCAAAATAGAAATTTCCTCTTACATAGGGAAAGATTGATCACCAGGCTTTGTCCCCGTTCCTCCCTCCCTCTCTCCCTCCCTCCCTCCCTCCCTCTCTCCCTCCCTCCCTCTCTCCCTCCCTCCCTCCCTCCTTCCCTCCCTCTCTCCCTCCCTCCTTCCATCCCTCCCTCCCTTCCTCCATCCCTCTCTCTCTTTCCTTCCTTCCTTCTTTCCTTCCTTCCTTCCTTCCTTCCTTCCTTCCTTCCTTCCTTCCTTCCTTCCTCCCTTCCTCCCTTCCTCCCTTCCTCCCTTCCTCCCTCCCTCCCTCCCTTCCTCTGTTTCTCTCTCTCTCTCTCTCCCCCCTCTCTCTCTTTCATCTCATGTAGGCTGCCTAGACTCAAACTTGCTGTGTAGTCGAGGCTGACCTTGAACTCCTGATTCTCCTGCCTCCCCTCCCAGTGCTGGGATGACAAGCCTGCACCACCATGCTGTTTCACATAGGGCTGGGGATGGAGCCCAGGGCTTCCTGCATGCTGGGCAGAATTCTTCCACCTGGTTCCACTCCAGCCCCCTCTTGGTTTCTTTAACCAAAGTGATATATAAGTGATATATATATATATAATAAGTACTCTCTTTTGCTTCTATTTGTGTTCCACAAGTTCTACATTTGTGAAGCTTGGCAAAATACTATGCTAAAGAGGCCTGTGGGTTTGTGAAGGTCTAAATGCCATAGGAGTTTGTTTTTCAGTTTCTGATTCAGGGCTGGGATTGCTGCTCAGGAACAGTGTAGATTAATCCCATGTGTAGATTTCTTCAAGATATGGTTGCAGGAAAGGACAGACCTTAGAGGGCCCACCCCTGTTCTTGAAAGTTGACTTACAAACACAAATACCACTTTCAGTTTGTGTAATCAGAGTAGAATACTACAGCCACACTAGAAGCTGGAGATTGGGGGTGCCGTTCTGCCCAAGCACCTCTTAGAAAGAGGTCTGTACTGTGGTTGGCAAAGATGGATACTGAGAGGAAGCGAGTTGGTTTTGCCAAACACCAAAATGGGTTTAGTAAGTCTCTGCTGTTGCGTTTTATCAGTGGTAAAGGTGAAGCTGCTTCTGCCTCTCCTCAGAAGAGTGCTATTTAACATCTGGGACATTCTGGAAAGTTCTAGCCATGATATGCACCCAGCGATGTGATTCTTCCACAACGACTTGAAAGATGGCTGATGTTTATCTGGGGAGCTGTGAGGCAATTTAATATTATTAATTGCTAACAAATGGAGAAGATTTACAAGACTTGTCAGGGCTCAGAACTCCAAAAATAATCATTCCTCACGCAAGAAGATTTATTACGCCATTATGCTTATTTCTGTCAGAGTTCCTACCGAGAGATCGCTGTTTGCTATTAAGTTTTTATTGTGTGTTTAATTTATCTTTCTCTCTGGTGGGAAAACGTATTAGAGAACGCATTCGACATGAGTATTGTCACCACTTTTCTCTTCTTCTCACACGTCTTCTGCCTCTGAACTGATAGGAGTATATTCACATCTTGGTATTTAATTATACAGGAGCCAAAGGGAACCACTCTTGCTTCAGCCCGGAGGAACTGTCAGGGTGGAATTCGCTAGAAGGAGAACGGAGTGGACTTCTAGTCTAAACACCCATTTTCAATAGCTTTATAAAGAATTCTGGGAGGGAAAAAAATCCATTTATAAGTGTCAGCTTGCTTTTCACCAATTAAAATAGAAAGCAATTTTGGTTTCCAAATACTAGAGGTAGACTGCTTATTAAAAAGATAGGATTGGGTGGTGGGGGGGTTAGTTTACAAAGTGCTAGGTTGAAAATAAAGTTTTGCTTCTCTGAGGATACACCTTGCAGGCGCGAAGTGTTGGGTCAATGTGGGGGTCTGTTGATAACATCAGAAGACGATTGAGAGAGCCAGAGCATCAGGGGAAAGATGTGCTGTGGCCTTGGGGAAAAGGACCCAAAAAGAAAGAAAAGGAAAAGCTATTTTTTCCCCTCCCAATTAGAACTCTGGAAAACAGGCCAGTTTAGCAGGGCCATATGGTCAAAGTTCTGTATCTGTGCTGAGGGAGGGGCCTCTGGGAAGGGCAGCCACATAATGTCACCAAGGAAACAATGGCCACGCCCCTCTTCTCAGCCTTCAGGTGCATCAGCTGCCTGAGGGACGCCTTCCTGGCCACGTGGCAGATTAGCCAGCTAGTCTCTCCAGAGCTAACCTGCCTACAGGACCTCTCCTAGAAAGAAGCTCAGATCGTCAGAGTGCGGGTTGTCATATCAATGCACCCCTCTTCTCTCCATCTGAAACACGCTCCAACTTCCTCACAGTGAGTGTATTTCATCTGCAGATTTGTCTATAACAATACAGTTGCTGTTTCTCTGAGTTCCTGATGTAAACGTCCTGGAAGATCATGTAATTAGTGCTTTAAAAGATATGCCACTGAATTTGAGATTGACCAAACTTTGGAAGTGGACAGTAGCTGGGGCCTGTGTTTCTCAGAGTAACATCATCTTTCCTTTGAGATGCTCTCCAGCTGTGCACCATACAGGCCATGGGTTGATGTAGCCCAGGCTGGCTATGATGCTGCCCAACACAGAACTGCAGAGAAAGTGAGGGGGGGCGGTGAAGAAAGTCATGTACGTCTTGACGTATGGGTGGAGATCAGAGGATCAGAGATCAGAGGAAACCTTCCAGAAGTCAGTTCTGTCCTTTCACCAAGTGGGCTTCTGGGGCTTGAACTCAGGTCTCCGGGTTTGAGAATCAGGTGCCTGACCCACTGAGCCATCTCACTGACCCATCAATTCAATTCTTGAGCACAAACTTGGGAGATGCCAATGGAATATTGCTGTGACATCATCTGCCACTGCAGTCTGTCCTTAGAACAGACAGTCGTTGCTGAGCGATTGGGTCTCAGAGGGAAAAGAAAGGCAGGCTCTCACCCCCTATTCTGTCTAGTGCTTGGGTTTATGTGCATAGGCTAGACCAGACTCAATCACATGGCATGCATATGCATTAGGCTAGACCAGACTCAATCACATGGCATGGAACTTCCTGCCATACCCCCAAAATTTTCTTCATGCCCCCCATCCTACCCACACCCATGTTACACACGGCAAGCATCTCTTCATTTTCTCCTCAAAAAGCTCTTTTCTGGTCTGGAAGGGAAGATCCCATCTCCTGTCAAGACCCTGTGAGGATGACCCTGGATTGACATTCCACGCTTTTAACGTTTGTAGAGCCACTTACCAGGGCGATTTGCTTTATTCTATAAAATGAAGCCATGAATAATTTCATCCTTTAAGGATTCATAAAAGAAAAACAACACGAAATGCAGAAAAGTAGCGGAAGGGAAGATTCTGGCTAAATGTTTTCAAGTGGAAATGAAATAAAGGAAGTTTTTATTTTCTTCCCGTTTCTCAGTCTCTAAAAAGTTTTCCCAGGTAAAAATCTCATTTATATTCTGAATTTAAATCAGTTATACAATTTGTATAGTAGAAAACCATTTTTTCTTCTGGTGCTAAATAAATGTTGAATGAATATTTCAAGACTGTCGGTTCATAAGGCCACACGGAGCGGAAACCTTACTCAGGGAATGGACATTTTTCATGCTAACCACAAGTGCCAGCAGTGTGAAGTGTGAAGCGCTTGTTTGGGTCTGGCGAGATGGCTCGGTGGGTAAAATGCTTGCTGTGTGAAGAGGACTCGAGTTCCACTCCCAAGCGCTCAGGTAAACAGCCAGATGTGGCTGTGACTGTCTGTACACCTGGTGCCTAGGGACCTGCTGGCCCTCGGGATGACTGGTCAGTCTGGCTGGACGGCAGCCCCAGACTTGGGAGAGACCCTATCTCAAGGAAGATGAGGGGTGACAGAGGTTATAGTGCCTCTTCTGTTGCTGGATCACAAAGCCCGACGAGAGGCAAGCTTAAAGGGGAAAAGGGTTATCTGGACTTACGGTTCCAGAGGGGCAGAAACTAGTTCATCATCACTGAAACTAGTTCACACTGAATCCACAGTCAGGATTAGGTAATTTTAGAGCAGCCACGCTGGGTGGTCTCTGAAGGTTTTAGAAGGTTATCCCCCACTGCTGGGATGACTCTGAAAGAACACCCCTTCACCAGCCTCCCCCAGCTCCATGTTCATGAAAGGATATGGAGATTAGCTCTCCACTGTAACTAAGTCCTATCATGAGGTCTGGCACATGATCAACTTGGGCTGGGCCCCCATATGGACAGACATGAGATGTAGTGGACGAGGAGCTTTAACAGGTTTACAGGAACTGGATCTAACCATGGGGAAAAGCCATTTTTCCCTGGCTTGCCTAAGTGTATAAATGTACCTGATCCTGGCAGCCATCTTTGGCACCTGCCCCTCATGGCACATGTAGAGTCAATGAGTTCTGTCCTTTCTCTCTTCTAATAAACTCTGCCTTAATCCTCTACACATGTTCTCATTTCAGTCTTCAATTCCCAAAAGCAAGAACCTAGGTGCATACAGACCCAGAGTGACCCTGCAAAAAGGAGAGAAGAACAGGAGGAGGGAGGGAAGAAACACAGAGAGAAGGAGAAAAGGAGAGAGGGGGTTAGGTTATCCCGCCTCAAGACCTCCAACTAGGCCCCACCTCCTAAAGGTTCTACAGCCTTCCCAAATAGGGGGCCTACACACTTAAGCCTATGGGAAACAGCTTACATTCAGGCCACAGCCATGGAGCTGGAGAGATGGCACAGGGATTAAAGCCTTTGCTTCACAAGAAAAAGGCTTTGCGTTCAGAACTCAGATCCCACGTAAAAATGCCTGCTGGATATGATGAAACTCCAGAGCAAAGACTCTAGAGTAAAGCAATAAAGAGGAGAAGCAATTCTGGATGGTTCCAGAAGTTTCCTTGGGCCTCATCAGGCACACATACACTCAAGTGCCCTCTTCTACACACACACACACACACACTCTCTCTCTCTCTCTCTCTCTCTCTCTCTCTCTCTCTCTCTTTCTCACATGTGAGCTGTTTCCACCCCAGTATTATATTAGACTTTTGGACAGCCTCCTGTAAGAACAGTTTGCTTTGGCTGTCCCATGCTACTGACTGAGTGTTTCAAGGGAAGGCTTGGATGGAAGAACGACTATGGAGGAGGTCAGGGCTACAGCAGACCAACCTTTGTCTCTGCCAAGATGATAACCAGCACCACCCTGAGCCACAGCGAAGAGACACCTGGTTCCAGCCCTCCCTTTGCCAGCCGACTCTACCCTTTAGATGCCAGTCCTGCAGAGCTTTCCCAGGCCACCCTGATCTCCTTTGGTGTCGCTGACCTAATAGCATTTAATGCTCTAGGCATGTCTGCGTGCATGCTCCCCATCCCACCCCTTCCCTTGGGTGGCTGCTGGACTTGTGCCCACCAGTACACCTGAGGTCATCACCACTCTGGGTTCTGTTTGGAGCCTGGACTTCATCTTGAAGTCCCTCCCTTCCTTCAGTCCTTTCCTGCCCAGCATCCGGCCTCTGGAGGTGTTCTGATGCCAGGCGACTCTCACTGTCTACAGGGTGCAAATGCTCTCAGGAGCTGGAGGGGGCAGATGTCCCCTCGCACAAGCTGTCCATTTGCTCTCATTCTCTTGCCTGTGGCTCTGACACCTCCAGTCCCCGAGGCTGCCACTGTCTCCCTCAGAAGGACAAAGCATTGTTTACAGATTCCTGGCCAAGGCTGCTGTCAGATGCACTGAGAACACCCGTCATCTGTAGGAGAGAGTGAGCAGAGGGCTCACCTTAGAAGCCAGCCCTCTGCTTTCCTCGCCAGAATTGCTGTCACTCCTTATTAGTGTTGGCAGCAGGTAGCCACGAGGGCTTCTCCTCTCCTGACTTCCTGCATTCTGTCCAAGACAGCAGAAACTCTTCTCCCTGGTGGGAGCTCAGCCTCCGAGTGTTAGCGTCCTATGCCATGGTGCCTTCCCTGTAGTTACAGCACTTCAGAAACAACACCTCCAGGCCACACTGCAGCCGTTTCCTCTCCCACTGTGTTGCTTTTTTGTGTATGTGCACATTGGTGTGTGTGCACATGTGCAAGTGAGTGTGTGTATATGAGTGTGTGTGTATGCATGCAAATGAGCGTGTATGTGTGCCTGTGAGTGTGTGCACGTGCATATGTGTACATTTATGTGCATTGCATTCATGTGCATGTGCATTCACAAGACTGTCATACGCATGTGTGTACATGTACATGCAGGTGAATGTGTGTATATGTGCATGCATGTATGTGTGCACATGTGCATGCATGTGTGTGTGCGTGTGAGTGTATGTATGTGTCATGTGTGTGCATGCATGGAATGTGTGTGGACATGCACTTAAGTGTTGATGTCTGCAATATGTGTGGAGGCCAGAGGTCAACATCAGGTTTTCTTCCTCAGGTACCAGTTGTTTTAGGCTCCTCCTGCCCAACCGATAAAATGGCAGCTAAAATTGTCATCTGGTCTCCATGTGCACATTAGGTGCAGTTATTGTGGGGAGACCCCATCTCAAGAGAATAAGGCAGAGATTGATAAAGGAAGACATTCCACAACTTTTCTAACCTCTTCCATATGCTTATATTGGAATGTACACCCCATGCGCCCCCCCAAACCAGATCAATGATATCTAAGGAATGACATATAAGATTGTCCTCTGGCCCCCAGAGGAATGTATACTCATACTTGTGAGTACCTGCACATGCACACATAGACACACACCAAAACTAATAGTTCTTAAAGAACGACACTTAACATTATCCTGTAGCTTCCATATGCATGTGGACATGCACACCTATGCACCCACAGGTACCTGAACACACATGGTCATGTACATGAACATACACCTCCCCCTAAAAAAACCCCAAAATCAAAGGGACCCTAAGAACCCTTGGGGCAGACAGCTCATCTCCCCTGGAACAAGCTAAGAATGAAGTGGATTGGGCCAGTAATTTAGAGGATCTGTTACAAAATACAAAGCAAACACAAGCAAGCAAACATCACTGGAGCCTGTGTTGTGGATGTTGCAGAAAGCATCACAGATTGATTCAAGCTTCCAAATGATCCAGAAAATGATCCAAGCCAGCTAAAGTCTAGCTTCCCATCTGTACGCTGCAACTGGGAGACATCTTCAAAATGAAGGGGGAAGCGACAGCATCCAGGGGAAAGTGAGATGAGGGAAATGGGGGGGAGGTGAGTACAGAGACTAGATACCACACGATGGAAACAGTCTAACAGAGGCAAGTCTCGAGACTGACTGTAAATGGAACAGCAGCCAAAACAGCGGGAAGCACCGGCTGCTGCAAAACAAATATGGTGCCCGGGAAACGTGATATGAGTAAAGGGCAGGGCCTGCTCGCGGCTGCTTGCGGGTCTCGGAAATCACCACTGGTGCCATTCGGCTTGGGACTCCTGGGAAAAGAGGCTCACGGTGGATACTGTGGGACAATGTTCCTGTGGACATGCACGTTATCAGTTAGCTTGACAACTGGGAACAGAGCCTTTAGACACGCCTATGAAGAATCATTTAGCTGCGCCGGGGAGATGGCTCAGTGGTTGAAGTCTTTAATCACAAGCAAAGGGACCTGAGTTCAGATCCCCAAATGTCAGGTTAAAATTTTTCAGTAAGTGTGGCAGCCCCACCTATAATTCCAGCCCTAGAAGAGAGAGCCTGGAAATCTCCAGGCTAGCTAGCTAGCTAGACTAGCCCTAAGGAATGCTCTGGGTTTAATTAGAGAGACTCAGACCCACCATAGTAAGGTTGGAAGAGTGATGGAGGATGATTCTTAATATCACTCTTGGGCCTCTACAGGCACAATCAAGTATACTCATGTGCATATATCCGTCCACATGTACACTTACATAAATACATGCAAGTACAGATGTATGCACATACCCCACACACGAAAGAACAAGAATCATTTAGCTAAGGCAAGCCTGTGGGCCATGGGCGATTGTCTGATTGACATGGCAAAGCCCAGCTAAGGGTGAATAGAACCATTCCTGGATGGATGGAGACAGATCAAGTTGATTTTGGCACCCTGGCAGGCTAGATGTGTGTCCAGCTCCTTGCAGCTATGGTGCGTGCAGCGCCTTGGGCTCCTGATGTTATCACTACTGTTACAGCCCCCTCTACTCCGCCCTCCTTCCCAACTCTATTACCAGTCTCATGCCCCACGAGTCCCTTTCCCACACTCCTGTCTCTTCGTTTTGCTCTGAGACCCGCTGAGTTTAACCAGCTGTGGACCTTGCATTTGGAACTATCTACCAGATTCGGGTGGGTTTGTGTGTGATTTGGCAACTGAAGACTCTCCCGCCTCTAGACGCCACCAGTAGCCAATAGTTCAGCAGGGAAGGGTAGGAACCCATCCAAGTTCGGTGATTGGCAGTTGACGGACCCAGTCCTGGGCAGGCTCCGGAGCCAGGCTTGAGATTACATTGGCTGTGCCTTGCCCAGATCATTGTGCATACCATTTTCTCTTTCCCCTCCCCCCTCTGGTCTTCCAGTCATTCTGTTCCTTCTGCCCCTTTTGTGCAATATTCTCTGCAACCTCTTCCTATTCAGGTAAATGTCCTGTTCAGGGCTGAGTCCTCAGCTGTTCTGGAAGTGTTTAAATCTCACAGGACTAGAACATCAGTCATTTTTGCCTATGAAAGGAAGAACTTATTTTCTGTTTGAGAAATTCAGAAGTCGATGTTGTCTATTGTGAAGAATTTTTTTTAAGAACGTCGTCATTTTAGAGGTATGAAATTTGCAACACGGGCTGGAGAGATAGTTCAGAGTTTAAGACTCTGCCTGGAAAGCAGAAGGACCTGAGTTCGGATCCCAGGTCCCACGTTAAAAAATCAGGGGGAAATGGCAGTGGTCTGAGCTTCCATCCCTGGTAGGCAGAACCTAGGAAATTCCAGAGTGAAAGGATGGTAGAAGCAATCTAGGATGATTCATGGTCACCCTTGGTCTTCCATAGGGACACAGTGCTCTCTGATATACCACATAAACAAACAAATAAAAATATATTTTTAAAAATTTTTAACGCATAATGGAGTACACAGTATTGATTGGCAGAGAATTTGGGCCACTTTGTAAACTTATTAAGAGAACTTCTGGAGACTAGGCCTGGAGTGCAGGTCTGAAGTTCCAACACTTGGGAGACAGAGGGAGAAGGATTATGAGTTTCAGGCCTGCCTTTGCTATCTGGAGAAGTCTGAGCCAGCCTGCATGCACAGTGAGCTGCCGTCTCAATAAAACTGCAGCAGTAAAATGCATTTCTGGGCACCCATTTATTTCACCCATCTTAACACTGAGTAATTTTTTAAAAACCCTTGCTTTAAAATTCTATGTTAATGTATGTAAAAATGATAGCTTCCTTCTCAATTTGCTTTGTAAATCACTATTGATGTGGAAGATTTATTAGCCACTTACATTGATCTTTGCGTGGCTTATGATTCATGTCTACTTTTTATTGGCGTTTTAATGCTTATAGATTTTAAAGACATTTATATCTATTGAGGAGCTCAAACCTCTGCTGTATTTCTTAGCAACATGGCATTACTCTGGTTGTTATGAATTTTTAACATTAAATTTTTTTAAAAAGTATTTAGTCATTCTTGTAACAATTAGAAAATGCTTAGTTACTATGACTATCACGTGTCTTTCCTCTATGTTTCATGTTTATTTTGTTTATGTTTAAATTCTTACCCATCTGGAATTCATTTGGTTCATTTTGGCTTAAGCTTTACTTTCATTTGTCCAATTAGTGAACAGTTGACGTTATTGGTAAATAACATTTCCCTTTCTTGCTTATTTCAAACAGCATGGTGCAAGTTTATTGAATTCAGACACACATTAGTGGCTATTTCCCAGTTTTTACTTTTTAATCTGCTCATCTCTATTTACACAAAGGCCGGTCTCAAGCATAGCACTTTTGTGAATTTTAATATCAATAAGTCACACTATCAATCTCCCCCGCGTGAGTTCCGAAATGGAATGGGCCTTTCTTGATTGTCTGCTCTTTCAATGAACATCGAAATGCAATCCATCAATTCTCTCGTTCTTCAGCACAGAACAAAGTAGATAACAATGAAACCAGTTACACGCGCGAACAAGCCCTCAGCCCTCACAGCCCCCAGCATTCATTGCACAGCGTGGCAGTGGGTGTGGACACTGGGCTTGGCATTGTTGACACACCCAGTGCTCATGCTCATGCTGCGATCGATGGCTGTGTATCGGCAGCCCAATGACTCCACAGAGGACAGCAAAAGACTTCCCGAGGAAGAAGAGGCCGGAGATGCTGCGTGGAGACAGGCAGTCAGCTCGGATCAGCCAGTGTTCAGTGTTGAAAATGGAAACCTGGCTTTGATGACATGCCCGGAATCTTTTTCTCTCAGGAAAACATTTGGATGAAACGTTGTTAGAAACCTGACTTAAAGCATTGCAATGCGAGCAGATGGAGCTGCAAAGAGAAGTAAATAGGAGACCTGGGGAGAAGGCTGAGTTGGTAAAGGGCTTGCCACGCAAGCGTGAGGACCTGAGTTCCCCCATGTAAGTCCATGCCGGGCCTGGTGGTGCCTGATGGTAACCCCAACGCTGGCTGACAGGAAGGTCCCTGGGACTTGTTCTTCCCCTATCTTGTGTCCACCTGCTATGGAGTCTACTCTTTGAGCATCGTTCACTTTTTAGAGCAAATTGTTGACTTGTTGCTGCTTCCACTGCCTCTGTCCTTGGCTGACGTGGGACTTCATCCTTTCAACCTTGACTCTGTTCTCGCTGCCTTTGGAACCTGGTTTCTAGACCTTGATATTGTTCACCGTTCATTGCTGATGTCGGAGCCCAGTGCCTGACCCTCCAGTGAGGTAGAAGCTCAAGACCTCAGGATCTTTCAGTTTTGTGAGCTACTCCGGTCAAGAAAAAGCAGCTATAGGTGGCTACTTTGAAGGACACTATTTTTAATGTGAGTTAATTTTAATAAACTTATTTTTATATATTACATTCTAGAGATTTTGTTCTTCAGAGAACCCTGATTAATGCACCAGGTGATTGGGGTTATATGATCTAAATAGCAAATAAACTCAGGGTGTACCAGTTTCATCAGCACATCCTTTCAGCACGGGACCATTGTAAAATGGTCAGGTATCTCATTGTCCATATGTTATTAATATTGATTTGTGCCAATTAGACGCAGTTGAGCCAGCTTGACGATTGAGGGTTGAGCCTTTGGGCACATTTATGAATAATTAGCAGTTAAGGCAAGCCCTGAGCACGTCTGCGAGGGAGTGTCTAACTGATGAGGGAAGACGTCGGTGGGTGGGGCCATTCTCTGGGCAGGCGGGTGAAATGGAGAGAGCCGGTTGAGTACTTCAGCACACAGGCATGCCGCAGGAAAATGTGCCGCCGCTTCCCCGCCAACCCCTGGCACCTTAGCTATTCCTGTGGATATAGCGTGTCCAGTTTCCCCTTGACTCCTGATGTTGGTATGATTCTCCTGTCACTCTGATGAGCTATAACTGAGAATCATAAGCTTTGCTCCCTTGAGTTGCTTTGGATCCTATATTCATTCAGCAACAGGAAGGTGAAACTAATACATGACTTTATTTTTGTTTTGTTTACCTTTATACATTTGGAAATATCCTAATTTCTATTTCACTTTCAAAGGTTTAAAAGAAGACATTTATTTAGCATGAGAGAGAGAGAGAGAGAGAGAGAGAGAGAGAAACAACACATGTGGGTAAGGTCATAAGACAGCTTTGCAGATGTCCGTTCTCTTCTGCTATTTCCAGGCAGGGTCTCTCTTGCTTTTGCTGTTGAGCTGTGCACAGACACCTGTCCAATTCTTCATCTCTGCTTCCATCTCCTTGGATGCCTGAGTCAGTGCCCATGGTCTTTCCTTATGAGAACTATATTAGACCTTACCATTAGCCTCATCTTGAGTGCATATTTCAGATAACATTTTTGCTAACTGGTCTCCACTTTGCAATGGTTTTCTTGGAAGAGGTATTTGGATTAAAAAAAAAGCCTTCTGAGAATACCAATGACCCTACAAATACCAATGACCCTACAATGTTTACCCAGAACTAGACCAGCCAAATCTCTCAACATCCTAAAGTTCAAGGAACTTTGCAGAAGAGGAGGTGGCAAGACTGTAAGAGCCTAAAGATGGGGAGGACCACCGATAGATAAGATACTCCACTCACATCTGGGCTGGGGAGAAGGAAGTCAGGGCAGTTTTCAGGACTCTGGCTAGTTGGATCCTCTATTTTGAGAGTACCTTGAGCACCCTAGTATTCCTGGTACTCTTTGAGTACTTTTCTGCCTCTCACTGAGTCAAAAATAAACTCAACAAAGGCAGAAGCAATAACCAGCAATTGTCTCCATCCCACGTCGGGGGAACAAAAAAAGATGATCAATTAGTTGTGATTGACAGCTGTGCTAATAATCTGCTCAGATGGGTAGTCTTATAAGGCGTCCTGGCTTGAACCTGGGCTATATTTACCTACCAGGCAGGTTTGTTTTGCAATGTTACACATGGGTTGAGAAGCTTGGCTTTGCAGGTACTTTCCATGCATCAACTAAGTCTTTGCTACTCACAGCATAGTTTGGGGACTTGGGGTATTAGGATCACATGGGAGCTTGTTAAGGATGCAAAGTCTTGGGCCAACTGTAGCATAAATGATACATAAGATTTTTGAGAAGCTAGACCGAGAGATCCCAGCCATCGATGTAGTTCTAAGGAAGAAGTAGCATATGCACAGGGCGTAAGGAGGGCAAACGAGGGGCATCTCTGGCTCTGTTCTCATTAGTTGTAGAACAACTGCTGGAAATTAAAATCCGTGTGGCTGTGGAGATCAGCAGTCCTCTGCAGCATTGGCACTGTGGCTTTGGCCAGCTTGAGAAGATGGCACTGGAGCTCCTGGCAGGCCAGGATGCCTTAAATGCTGGCCTTGGTGGAGTGGCCGGTGGCCTCCCCGGGCATCATCTGCATCCTGCTGCTCTTGGCTTTCAGGCTTCGACCCAATATGCTGGAGAGGCCAGGGGGAAAGTACCACCGGCTCCTGCTGCCAGGAGGACTGGTGGTGGAGCGCAGTGTCCCTGCTGACCAAGCGGATTAAGTGGAGTCATCAGCAGCTACTGCCGCTGACTCTGGCTTTCATCCCAGTCTCTTCTTTCCTCTCTCACTGTTCTTTATATTTATTTATTATTTGCATTTATTTATTATTTGTCCATGTAGCCTGCTGGCACTTGAGTGTGTCTTTAAACATTGGCACTTTTTTTCCTTTTAATTTCTCTTTGTTTCTGGGTGCATGTTGTGTGTGCGTGCGTGCGTGCGTGTGTGTGTGTGTGTGTGTGTGTGTGTGTGTGTGTATTTGTGAATGTTTGTGTGTATTTTTTTCTGCATAGTTATACCTCACAAAGTGAATAACCACTCTGTGTAATAAACTATGTTAGAGATGGTCTCAAAGTAGCTTTTCTTTATCTGCAGGACAAAAGACATTATTACAGCTTTCCATGGGCATAACAGTAGAGTCTCAATGGCCAAGGTCCAGCTAGCACAACGTTCAGCAGGAAGCAAATGGTTTCTACTTGCTGTGTGAATCACTGCTCTTGTTGCTGTGACCAAAAATCTGATCAAAACTGCTTAGGGTAGGAAGGGTTTGTCTTTGGTCACAGTCTGAGGACACGGTCCATCATGGCGAGGAAGGCATGAGGGCAGGAGCGGGAGGCAGCTGGTCACGTGTCACCCACAGTCAGGAAGCAGAGAGAGATGGATGCTGGTGCTCAGCTCGCTTTCTCCTTTTGATTCAGTCCAGGACCCCAGGCCAGGGGATGGTCCTGCCCACATTCAAGGTGGGTCTTCTCACCTCATTGAATCTAAATTTAAAAATTTTTCTTACACACATGCTCAGATGAATATGCACTTCATCAAGTTGACAAATCAAGATAAACCCCCACGCTAACATTGTACTTTGAAACTACAGAAACAATACCCTTGTTTAGAGACCCTACCATAGACAAACAAGAGACCACACACCAACTCAGATTAAGTGTCCATTTGCTTGGGAGCCCCAGGTAGAATTCCCACTTGTGCATCAGTGTTCATGGAGGACTTATTTACACATAACTAATTGGTTTAAGGACATTGTGCTGCTTAGTCCCCAAGATAACCTTGAGAGAAAGCTCGCTGTGAAGACTTACAGCTTGACAGATGTCAAGCACCCCGAAAACAGACACGCCTCAGCTGCTTCTGCTCTGCTTGGGGTTCTCTTCCGGCCACAAATCCACCTTTTACTGACCATTCTATAAACTCCTATCAGCTCCACTTGGTTAAGAGACACAAGCCATAGTCCTGGCAGAGCAGAGGAGGATGGTTAATGTCACATCTGCTTCCTCACGCAGGTTATAGCACTGCCATCCTGCATAGAACACTCACAAAGTCTCCTGTCACTGGATATGACAGGACGGGCTGGGAGAGAGGCATGGCGTTAATGCTCCTAGATAGGTAGAAGGACCACAGATAATAGATAATAGATAGATGATAGATGGATAAATAGATGGATGGTAGGTGATATACAGGTAGAGTATAGATAGATGATAGATAGATAATATTAGATAGGCAGATGATAGACAATAGATTATAGGTGGATGGATAGATGGAAGATAGACATCAGAAAGACAAGAAAATAAATGATAGATGGTAGATACATGGCAAAAAGATGATAGATCACAGACAGATATAGATAGATGATATAGATAAGTAGATAGTATATTCTTTTAAGTCTGGACTTTGGCACATATGTGTGCACGTGTGTGGTATCCAGATGTCAACTTCAGGTGTGTTCTTTAGACATCACCCACTTTTCCCCCCACATGCGTGTGTGTGTGTGTGTGTGTGTGTGTGTGTGTGTGTGTGTGTGTACTGTACATGCCTGTGGAGGCCCAAGGCTGACTTCAGTTATTATCCTAGATTGCTCTATCTCCTTATTGTTTTGCTCTGTGGTTTCCCAGGCTCTGCCTTCCAGGTCTAGAAGTGCAGGCTGCTACCATTTTTTAGCCTGGTGTTTTAACATGAGATTCAGGATGAACTCAGGTCCTTCTGCTAGTGAGGCAGAGGCTTAACCATCGAACCATCTCTCCAGGTCTCTACCTTGCTTTTTGAGATAGGGTTGCTCACAGTAGGCTAAGCTGGCTGGCCAGTGGGGTCCTGGGATCTTTCTGTCTCTACTTTCTCAGTACCAGGATTGTATGTTCGTCACTATGTCCCTAGCCTCTGATACAGCAAGTGTCCAGCTTGCTCCTTCTAGCACTGAGCCTGACAAGCAGCGCTGAGGAAGAGGGGCATGCTGGGAAGCTCTCTTTGACCTGTCAGATGGAAGTCATGATTTCTGTAGTTCTGTAGTTCTTTATTTTCTTTCCACTGTTCCTCTTGTCCTTTATTTTTTAGCATTTATGTATTTATCTCATGTTCCTCTGTGTACACATGTACACATGGCATAAAACAAGTGTGGAAACCAGAAGAGATAGTTTTCTACCATGTGGGTGCTTGGGATTGAATTCAGGTCCTCAGGCTTGGCTGCAAGTGCCTCTACCTATTGAGCCGTCTCTCTGGTCCTTCCTTCTCATGTTTCAGTATTATTTTTTTAATTTTTAAATTTTTATTATTTATTCAATTATGCATGTATGCATGTGTGTGTATGTATATGTGCGTGTGTGTAGAACCACGTGCGAATTTGGGAACCACCATGGACTGCTTCATCTCCTCCTTGTTTACTCTGCCCCAGGATGCACAGGCTTCGCCCTACCAGGACCAGAAATGCAGGCCGCCCCTGCTTCTGCCTAGCGTCTGTACGTGGGGTCTAGGATCCGAACTCAGGACCTTCCGCCTGCAAGGCAGAGGCTTAACCCCTGAGCTACCTCTCCAGCCCTGTTTCAGGATTATTTTAAAATCATAGCTTGCCTTGATATGCACTCTATCTGGTTATTGGTTAGTACATAGATGCTCAAGCTTAACCAAAAGGCTGTGGAATGATGAAAAATAATTGCTTTTGTCAAAGCAGAAATCAGTAAAAGGTGCATCGATTTCTCTCCTTTGTTCTATGTCCTTGTATCTGAGTGTGGTGATGTTGTGCACTGACTGAGGGTCAACTGGACAGAATCTAGAGTCACTCAGGAGATGAACCTCTGGGAGTGTCTGTGAGGCGTTTCTAGACTGGGTTCACTGAGGTGAGTAGACCCACGATGAGTGCAGGCGGCACCATCCCCTGAGCTGGGGTCCTGGACTGAATACAAAGGAGAAAGTCGGCTGAGCACCAGCATTCATCTCTCTCTGCTTCCTGACTGTGGATGTCACGTGACCAGCTGCCTCCTGTTCCTGCCGCCGTGTCTTCCCCACCATGATGGACTGTGTCCTCAGACTGTGAGCCAGCCTAAACCTTTCCTGCCTGAAGTGGCTTTTATCCAGTATTTTGCTACAGTGACAAGACAAGCAACTAAGACATGGAAATTCCAATAGTAGCACTACTTCCCTGACCAAAGCAAGAGGTAAAAGGCCCAGGTTTGGCCACCCAGGGTGCACTAGTGTTTTAACATCAGTGATTGGCTCAATACAGAGCTGGTTCTGAAGTGGCTACCTTGATGTCTTCTCTCCTCTCTCTCCCTTTTCACCCCTCTCTCTTTCTCCCCTCTCCCTTTCTCCCCTCTCCCTTTCTCCCCTCTCCCTTTCTCCCCCCGTCTTCCCCTCCCCTCTCTTCCTCTCTCTTCTTTCCCCTCCCCTCTCTTCCCCTCACCTCCCCTTTTTCCTCCCCTCTCTCCTCCCCTCCCCTCCCTGCCCCTCCTCTCTTTTTTTCTCTCTCTCCCAGGGAATGGCCCCACACACTATGGGCTGGATCTTCCCCATCAGCAGTGGAGTTCAGACCCTTTCCCACAGGCCTGTCAGAGACCTGTCTTCACCCTTCCCAAGGGTGCCAAGAAGCCCACATCTCAAGCGTCAAATTGACAGCTGAAGCTCGCAGTCACACCCGAGAGAGAGGAGAGAGAGAGAGTTCAGCAAGCTAGAGAGCAGCACTGGCTCCTGCCCTTCTGCTCTCACCGTGGCTGCGACGTGTCTGCTGGCCCCTGTCCTTTCCTGATGATCCGTAGCGACCCTCAGACAGAAGCTGGAATAAAAATCCTCCTGCTCCCTGTTCCAATTTCTCTTTGTGTCACTGACACACACGGCCAAACAGCTTAGGGCAGCAAGGGGTTTATCTTGCTCATGATTCTGGTCGCAGTTCTTCGTCCAGCTTGGCAGGAGAACTCACATCAACACCAGGAGCCAGGGAGCTGGCCGCACCCTATCCGTGGGGATGGCTGAGAGAGGAACAGATTTTCTCTCTTGTCAGAATGCCGGCATGCTAACATGCCAAGTCATACCAGAGCACTGCACCAGCTCCTCCATCTTACCCATCTGTCCAGGGAATGGTCCCGCCCACACAGCTGCACGTTCGCTCGTTAGATCGTCTCCCACGGCTTGCTCAGGACTTGCCTTCAGGTTCCCTGGGCCTTGGGGTTTGCCTGGCTTCATTCTGATTGAGTGGTTTTAGGGTCTGAGGGACTCTGCCTTCTGGTTGTCTGCTTCACTGTTCTTCCATTGCACCAGGCTACGTCATGGTTAGATGTTGAGATGTTTTCTTATCTAAAGATAAAAAGAGAGGTGTCTAGATGGAGGCTTACTATCAGGTGTTTGTAGTTAGTATCGAAGCATCTGGTTCTGTCTACTGTCAGTTTTCTCCCCGTCCACTGGTTTTTTTCCAGACTAGTTTGTGTTGATGAGTGTGTGTTCCCTGTTATTGAGGTGGGGAGGGTTAAGAGCTAGGAAGCAGGTGGTTGGTTACCCGGAGGCTAATCCCACTCCTTACCGTGTCCTATTTCTGTTCTTCCCTCCCCTTTAAGACTAAACCTTTTGTAATTATTACCCATGTTCTTTTGTTTCTGCACCTTTATAGGATCTTCTTCCACCATTACCCCTGGCTTGTGTTCCTTTCCACTTGTGGGTGTTGTTAGAGTTCTGTTTGAGTACCTCAAATTGAAAGTTTAATGCTAGAATCCACTTACAAGGGAGAGCATACAGGGTCTATCTTTCTGCATGTGGGATATTTCACTCAGCACGATTTCTTCCAGTTCCATCCATTTACTGGCAAATTTCATTTAGTTCATCTTTCCCGACAGCTGAATAGTATTCCACTGCATTTTCATTAACCATTTGTCAACTGTTGGCATTGAGGTTGACTCCATTTCTTAACTATTGTGAAAAGAGCTTCTATGAACATGGTTGTACATATGACTCTGTTGCAGGATGTAATGTTCTTTGGGAATATTCCTGGGCATGGCGTAATTGGATCATATGGAATTTCACTTTTTAACTTTCTTAGAAATCTCCTAATTGCCCTACAAAGGGGTTGTATGAGTTTACAATCCCACCAGCAATGTATGAGAGTCTCCTTCCTGCATCCACACCAGCATTCTAAACTGAAGTGAGGTGATATCTTGGGGTGGATCTAATTTGCATTTCCTTAATGACTAGGGAGGTAGAACATTTTTAAAGATGCTTGTTAGACATTTGAATTTTGTCTTGTGAAAAATTTTTTTCCAGTTCTATAGTACATTTAATGGGGTCGTTTATGTTCTTGTTATTTGATTTTTCAAATTCTTTGTGTACTCTGGATATTGGTTATCTATTAGTCGTGCGGTTAGTGAAGATGCTGTCCCATTCTGTAGGTTGCCTCTTTGCTCCGTTTATAGTCTCTTTTGCTGAGTAAAAGCTTTTTAATTTCATATAGTTCACTTGTTTAGTGTTGGACTTGCTGTCTATGCCTTTGAAGTCCTGTTGGGGTAACATTGGCCAAGGCCAAACAATTGGAGGGTGTTCCCTATTTTTTCTTCTGTGAGTTTGTCTTTGATCTAATACTGAGATCTGATCCATTTGGAGTTTTCATGCGGGGAGACAAATAAGGGTCCAATTTCATCTTTTACATGTAGAAATTCAATTTTGCCAGCACCATTTGTTGAAGATGCTGTACGTTTTAGGGAGAACAATGTAATTTATTGCACTTTACGCTGTCAGTGCAACTGCTATAGCTGCTTTTGCACATGTACAGAGATGCAGTATTGAACTGATGAAAGAATTAAATTGGATCATTTTTAGGCTTATGTTAATTCCCATATCCAAACGTGGGGTGATTTTTCTTTTGTGCTTGATTTTCTAAATTTCTTTGTGTAATTCTTTCTATACTTTGATAGTTTCATGTATGTATTTTAGATATTTTCAAGAATATGACAGTTTTTTTGTTTGTATCTGTGTGTGTGTGTGTGTGTGTGTGTGTGTGTGTGTGTGTAGAAGAGGTCACTTGAGCTTGTGCACTCAAGTGTGGAGGTCCAAGGGAGACATCAGGAAACATCCTGGATTGCTCTTTACATTTTATGTCTGTCTGTCTGTCTGTCTGCCTGCCTGCCTGCCTATCTATCTATCTATCTATCTATCTATCTATCTATCTATCTATCTATCTATCTATCTATCTGTCTGTCTGTCTGTCTGTCTGTCTGTCTGTCTGTCTGTCTCTCTATCATCTATCTGCTTTGCTTTGCTTTGTGCTGGGGTTTCCTAGACTCTGTCTTCCAGAGCTGGAATAAAAATGCCACTGTTTCCTCCTGACATTTTCACATGGGATCTGGGGACCCGAATTCAGGTCCATTTGCTTTCAAGGCAAAGGCTTTAACCCCTGAGCATCTCCCCAGCTCTATGAAAGGATTTTAATAGATAGAAGTTCCTCATCTCCTTGTAGTCAATCACATGCATTTTTGACATTATGTTTAAGTTTTGGACACTTTTTATGACCCGCTTGGCAAATGCTATCTGCACTGTATCGGATCAGGTAAAATCACTCACCAAGTGCAGCCCATATTGGACATGGGGTTGGGGGTGGAGGAAGAAATTGGCGCCATGATTCTCCATAGGATGAATCCAAAATAACCAGTGAATATCTTTTAAAATTGCCACTGGTAAGAAAATCAGGTAAAAATTCTAAAGAAAAGACTTGGGGGTACATGCCAAGGATGGGGGATTCCAAGTGTGAGAGAGAGAGACCTCACAGATGCTGGGGACATGAGATCTGAGCACAAAGGTTTGGTCTCCCAGTGACATCTATTTTTATGTCTCAGACTCTTATACTCAGTGTTCACTGATGACTTAGATATTGGGCTACTTTGCTGCATAAATGATCCTGTGAGCACTTATCAGATTTCTTTAGTTTTTAAAAATTAATTGGTCTGGAGAGGTGGCTCAGGGGTTAAGCCTCTGCCTTGCAGGCAGAAGGTCCTGAGTTCGGATCCCAGATCCCACGTATAGACGCCAGGCGGAAGCGGGGGCGGCCTGCGTTTCTGGTCCTGGTAGGGCGGAGCCTGTGAATCCCGGGGCGGAGGAAGTGGAGGCATCCATGGTGGTTCCCGAATTCGTCCGTGGTTCTACACACACACAGACGCGCATGCACACATACATAGCACACACACACAATTGAATAAATTAAAAAAATAATTTATTCATCTCTATTTTTTATCTGATACATGTCTGTGTCCACATTTGTTTGTGTATGTGGCGGAGCATATGTGTTTGTGGCTGCACATGTGTGTGCATACATATGTCAATCCTAGAAGTCTTTCCATCTATCTTGTTTCTTGAGACAGTGTCTCTCACTGGTCTGGGACCTTTATGGATCCTACTACATTTGCTAGCCTACACACCCAGCCACTTTCTTGACTCTACCTACCCCTTCCCCAGCGCTGGGATTACAAGCATGTATCACCACATGTAGTGATTTTTACATGGGTTCTGGGGGTCAAACTCAGGTCCTTATGCTTGTGTGCAAGCCCTTTAGCAACAGAACCACAGACCAAATAATTTTTCCTTTGGAACTGATTGGTTCAAAGTTCTGGTTGTCTCACTCTACGAATCTAACTTCAAGTCAGGTCACACGCAACAGGCCAGGAGGAGAGATTGACTTCAGGTCATCTCGGAGTGTGGTCAGAATGGTTAGAAGGCACAACACTGCTTCTTTTTGTTTGAACCCTCCAAACTCATGCACTTATTTCTACCCTTAGAAATGGGCTAAGTCTTCCTGCAACCCATTCCATCTGTCACATCTAGAAAGATCTATCAGATTTATCCTTGTCATGGACTGACCATTAACTACTCTGTAGAAGATTATTACATGTAAATTTGTTTTTGCATTTTAACAGTACATTTTGGAGATACAAAGTGTTCCTCTAAAATGATGACCTTTTATAAATACAGGAACATAGTGTCCATTCATTCATTCATAAACTTGCTGATGTCCATAGAGTTGGAACCAGAGCCATTAACAGTAATGAACTATTTCACTGACAGACAAGAGAGTCTCTGTATAGCTTCCTCTGCTCTGCCTGTCTGGTGGGTTTGCCTTTGAGCATATTCAGATGCAAAGCAGTGAGTGGATCGCCTTCACCTTCCTGTGTTTGTGCCCCCTGTGACTGTTGTGTTCTTCCCAATTAGCCACCTCTCTAATCAATCCAGTCCATCTCTGACAGCAGGTTGTATTTCCCTCTCTTGATGATGACCGTGTCTTGGGGAACAGAGGGAGAAGTCAAGATATATGATGTCTATCCCGTCCTCCACCGCACAAGGTCTGGCGCGTTGTCAGAGGCAGTGATTGGATGGGTCTAACAGTGATTTGTTGCTCACAGAGTCAAGTGTTCCTTATCACCCATTTGAGCCTTCCATTTGTTTGCAAATTGACTAGGCATCTTGAGCTTATGGTTAATGCACTTTCCATCAAAGTTAAATATCTAGGACACTCCACACCACTCTTGGACCACTTCGAGGATGTAGATGTGTTTTATTTACATCCCTGGCCTTTTCTAAAAGATAAGGAATGCACGAACTTGTAAAATTCAGAATGTCTTGAACAGCCATTACATGCAAGGTCTTGAAAATGTTTTATTATTCGCCTAGATTTTTTTAAACCTTATTATTTCAAAGAAAAATTAAAATAGGAATAAACTTCATAGCATCATATAGGAAACAAACTTCTCAAGCCAGAAAAGAAATGCAAAATCTCAGTGGATTCCACAACACATGAAGACAGAAATTCAAAGGAACCCCACTCCATCCAAAAACCCAACCAGATCTACAGTTCCTGTCCATGAGGATCACAATATTACACAAATCTTCTAACATCAGAACTTATCACCCAACTATGTGCAAAATCACTCTTCACCAAATCCTTGGCTGTTTCTCCTATGATCACACCAACATATCCAACTCTATCTCAAAATCCCACGCACAAAATTTGTCAGCTGACCCAAGCATAGCCTAGATTTGATATGGAGAAAGTGAGAGAAGGATGGGGATGTGGCTCAGTTAGTAAAGGGCTTGCCACGAAAGCATGAGGACCTGAGTTCAATCCCAGTGTTCATACAAAAGCTGACCGTGATCTGTAATCGCAACTCTGGGAAGGCAAAGGAGATAGAAGGACACACAGAGCTTGCTAGTCAGCTGGTCTAGCCAAATAGGCTAGTTCTATGTTTAGGGAGAAATCCTCCTTAAAAGGAATAAGACAGAAAATGACACAGCAGGACACATGACTTGCTCCTCTGGTCTTTGTATGTACTCGTGGGTATATATTCCTGTAAACACAGGCACCTACACCACCTACACCTTTATACAAAAGACAAAAGGAAAAACTTCCCTTCCTACAACCTCTTATCACTCCATCATCTCCTGGCTTCATAATGTCACCAGTTTTACTAATAACACTTTAGTTTTTCTCTTGTATGCCAAGACTTCTCTGCTGAACGTACTAGGCCTAATTAATTTTCCCATTGTGTTATGGGAACATCTAAGTTGCATATCGAATGTTTGTTTCTGATACTCTCATTGTTTGTTATGGTTTGAATGTGAACTGCCCCTATAGGCACATGGATTTGAAGCTTTAGTGAGTGTCAAGATTTTGGAAGGTCGTGGCACCTTTAGGAGGTGGAGCCTTGCTGGAGAAGGGCATGTCACAGGGGGCGGGCCTTGAGGTTTGGGAGCCCAGCCCTGCTTTCCCCAGTTTGCTCTTGTTCTCTCTGCCTCCTGATGGCTGTAGTGACCTGAACCAGCCTCCTGCTTCTGCCTCCAGCTATGTCTTCTGCTGTGCGATTCCCTCCATAATGAACTCTATCCCCTCTGGAGCTGTAAGCTCGATAAGCTCCCTTGTCCTTCATTTGTGCCTGAGAGTTGTCTCACAGCAGTGAATGAAAACTGACTGCATCATCCTTGCTTGTGAGCCACCTGGCAGCCATAGGCACTAAGAGGGATCCCTGTGTCAATCTGTCTTGGGGTCCACCTTATGCTTCTGTCACTGGCCTCCCTTAAATTGCACATATGCATACGATGTCAAATATTTGGTAGAAATAAGATCTTTAGATAGGCAGGCAGCCACTGAGTTAAGCATGTTGAATCCATAGCTCATATACTTAAATATCTGCCCAAAGCTTTCAGTTGCTAGAGAGAAAAAACATGAAGGTTTGCAGAAAAAGACTTGCCTTCTCCAAATAAAATAAAAAGAAAACACAAAGCACATTTCAAAAGAGGGTTGCATTGTGTCTTAGAGGACCAAGGGTTAAAGAGATCTTGTAACTTTATGATTTTATTTTAATAGAGCTAAATCCTTCTGCCACACAGAAATGGGAGCAGCCTTGTCAGCACACACATTGGCTAACTGCATATAGGAGGCTGAGAAGAGAGAATGTGGATCAATAATTGATTTTCTCTCATTTAAATTTTTTATTCTCTGTCAGCCAGAACACATACTAGAGAGAGTGAGGACGTTTTCGGGCTCTTTGAGTGGTTGAAGTGCATGATGGGCAGATGAAAGCAAGTTTGTTTCCCACCCACAATTCCCTTTCTCTGTCATCATCTTCAATCTCTGTCCTCTCCTTTCCTTCTTACCTTGCAAAGACGGTTTCTTGAAGTACACTAAAATGTTGCAAATGTTGCTTCTTGAAGTACACTAAAAACAACAACTGCAAAGGAAAGATTAAACTGAATGTGTTAGAGGGTGGTCTTTGCTGCAGAACGAGTAGGGTGCTTAAAGTACTTTTCTCCCCTCATTTTTGTCATTCATTCAGAATTCTGAAGCAGCAGAGATATGAAGTCTTTGAAGGTCTTTTCATCTGGCTTTCATTTCTTAGGCATGTGTGTGGGTGTATGCAAGTGTCCATGTTCAAGTGTGTTCAGGTCTATGTGTGTGAATGTGAATGTGAAGGTACATATGCATGCACAGAACAGAGACTTCTAGTATTACTTCTCAGGAGCTGCTCATCTTGCTTCTACCTCTCTGGAACCTGGGGAATTACCAGTGAGATTATACTGACTGGCCAGCGAACCCCACAGATACACCTGTCCTCCGTTTCCCCAATGCTGGGAAGGTAGACATGCTCTGCTGTGCCTGGCTTTTTACATGGGAGCTGGGGACTGAACTGTGGTCCTCATACTAGCATGATATGAGCACTTCACCTGAGCTGTCTTCCCACCCTATGGATTTCTGGTTTTAAGACTCCCAAGCGGTGGCCATCTTGTGTTCAGGTGCTGGGCATCCCCCATTTAAAGATGCTGGAGCCTTCTGTGGTTGGGCAGGTAGAATTCTATGACTTCTAGTTGTACCGGATACTTTGTGTTTGCTCATAGATTCTGCATTTGTCTTCAGAAGCTACAAGTAATAACTTGCAAGAGAGGTGAAATCTCTTGGAAACATGTTTCCAAAATGTGATCTTCCTTGTTGGCACCAGCGTGGCCTGGACCCAGCTGTGAATCCAACTTCCAGCCTCACGACAGAGATGACCCTGGGGGGAGTGCCAAGTATGCTGATTGGGACTCCAGGTAATTTGAATCAAGCTGACTTTGAAACCTTCAATCTAGTTCCCTCCATCCCATAAGATTACAGGACTTCTTCTATAATGACTTCTAAAGCTTTCTGCTGCTTTCCTCTGAATAAACTATAGGTTGAATGTATTCCCAATCCCAAAGATCTGTTCCCTTAAAACATATTTTAAGTCGAGTCCGACAAAGTCAATCTGATCAACAGCCAGTCTCATTAATTAGATCAAAACCTATGAGAAAATGGGGTGCTTTTGTCATTTATACATTTTTCAGTTAAAGCACAAATTGTGCTCTGATTAGTGTCAGTGTCATGGAATGAAAGTCATGTAGGAAAAAACACCTAGGAGAAAGAAAAAACATGGCAGATGAGGTTTCATCTGTCTCTTCCTTCCCTTTTCCTCTTTCCTTCCTTCCTCCATTCCTTCCTCCTTTCCCTCCCATGTTCTCTTTCTCTTTCCTTCTTTCTACAGTCCTCTGGTCCTTCTTTCTTTCCTTTCCTCCTTTCCCCTCTCTTCCTCTAATTCTGTCTCTCCTTCCTTCCTTCCTTCCTTCCTTCCTTCCTTCCTTCCTTCCTTCCTTCCTTCCTTCCTTCCTTTCTTCCCACCTTCCTTCTTTTCCTTTTTCTTTCTTTCCTTCTTTATCTCTCCCTCTGATTCTTCCTCCCCTTCTCCCTCTAGAGCTCTTATTCTTCTCTTCTTTCCTTTCTTCCTCTCTTTTTTCTGTCTTCTTCCTAGTTCTTCTGTCTTTATTATAAATTGACAGGTCGGCTCACTGGAGGACTAAGGCTATGTGGAAGACAGATAAATAATCTTAACTAAGAATATTCAGGACTAATTTGTCACCAGCTAACATGCTAGTTTGCCACACAACCAAGAGAATCCAGGTAACACTATCCAGCTAGACCAAATCCAGCTGACCTATAGGTCTGTGAGCAGTAATAAATGTTTATTAACTGATGCCAAAGAAAGTCATTCAGTTTTAGCCATGATGGCCTTTGTCTCTGACATTTGTCCCAAGGACTTTGAGTTTCAGAGAAACCTTTGCTACTTGATGGTTAGCTAGCTTAAATGAAAATCCGCAGGACTAGAATCATCAGATTGCATTCTAATCTAACCTCTGTCACTTCTGTGTGACATAGTGCAAAACTTTGAGCTCTTTCCATTATTTGTAAACTAAGAATGACTAGATATTTACAGAATTTCATGGATGGTTAAATAAAAAAAAAATCCCTCAAGTCTAGCACTTGATGGATTTCTCCTCATAACTTTGTTAGGGCATCAAGAAGTTATGCTAAATTTTAAGTTATTACAATAAATATTAGTAACACTTATTATTTGAAATACTAGCATAATACACTTGCATTTGACCATTCAGTGCTATGTGACCTACTTGTCTCTTTGTTGTGACAAAAAAATCTCTGACACAAGCACCTTAAGGGAGAAGGGTTTATTTGGCTCATAGTTTGAGGGCACAGGTCCATCATGGCGGAGAAGGCATGGTGGCAGGAATGAGGCAGCTGGTCACGTGACATCCACAGTCAGGAAGCAGAGAGACAAATGCTCGTTTAGCTCAGCTCACTTTCTCCTGTTGATTGAGTCTGGGACCCCAGCCCATGGGATAGTGCAGCCCACATTCAGGACGAGTCACCCATAGTCAGTGAACCCAATCTAGAAACTCCCTCACAGACATGCCCATAGTGGAAATAAAAGATACAGCCATCTACCATCCACCAGGGAGAGCTAATAGCCCAGGATTTAGTGACCACGTTCAGATCCTTCAAAATTCATGAAAATTAGAACAGGTTCTTTCCTCATTTCCTATTTCTCAATTAAGTAGGCTTAACTTCTAAATATCAGCACAAAAAATGCTAGAGTCTCATCGCTTAGTGCCTGACACCTGGAGCTAACGGAGGCCTTCCCGGCATCCATTGCTTACCTAAGCCCAAGTGAAATACGGCGTTCTAAACGCAGAGACAGAGGGCCTCGAACTGTCCGCTCAAAGGGCCACAAATCACCCGGGGAATACTTAAGAAGCTATTTTTGAATATTTATTCTTCCTTTTATGAAGCTCCTTTAACAGAAGTTCAAGGATCAGGTTAAATCCAATGCGGCGTCTCAGTCATTAGATTGAATTTAGAGAAATAAATGTTGAAAAGAAACAAGGGTTTTCATTTTAATTTTATTTTTAATAGGAATTTAGCCTAAGTCCGGCTTCCAGGTAAAAGCTTTCTCCCACTGACATCATTTTTAAGTGCTCTGTATTGATTCAACTCTTTGGTTGGATTTGGAAGTCTGATCAGAAAATATAAGTTGTAAATCAGAGCGTGTGTCTTTCTTTTGACCCCGATACAGCTCTTTCTCCTTTGGGAAAGATGAACATTTCTGATAAAGATCTGGACACTGAAGTCTCATTTGGTGGCAGTGCCATGGGCCAAGTCTGTTCAGACAAGTGAACAAGGATTCATGGGAATCCTTTGTTTGGTTAAGAATGAAACTGGGGGCTGGAGAAATGGCCCAAGGTAGAAACTTTAAGCCTCACAAGCAAAAGGACCTGAGTTTGGATCTCAGATCCCATGTAAAATGCCAAGTGGAAATGGCAGAGGCCTGAGATTCTCTACATGGAAAGGAGAGCTTTGGAAACCCCAGAGCAAAGCAATAGGAGATGGAGCAATCTGGATGATTCTCAAAGTTATCCTTGGGCCTGTGCAGGCACACGCAGTACCTTCTTCTACACCCATGTGACACACACACATACACACATGCACGCACGCATGCACACACACATGTATGCACATGCACACACATACACACACACACACGAGTGAAACTGACTTCTCTGTGTTTGCCATCCATCAATCCCCTGTCAGTCCTACAGTCCAGCCATTGGGGGGACTTCTTGTAGTTATTTCCATCACATCAGAAGCTGTACTTCTAGAAACTTCGAGACTTTTTGTTAGTAGGCGCCTGGCATCCAGCATCTTTTTTGACTCTGGGAAGATATACCCATAAATCTGGCCTCGCACCGTTGCCTTTCCTTCACAGGAGGAGGTGTAGGACAGGGTGTCGGACCCTGATCTGTGACCCGGCGCCTCCCTCCTGTACCTCCAAGCTGAATGTGACTCTGCTCTGATTGCAGGAGGCCTCTTAGTCTCGGGAGGTGCTGGGGTAGCAATGTTAACTGAAAGTGGATTCTGTCCATGCAGCTAAGCAAAGTCCTCATCTGTGCTGCAGGAGGATTTCCCGGTGACAGACTGCTTGGGGGTCACCCACGTGCCTGTGAGTAACCCCTCACCCATGCTCTGTCAGTAATCCCATAACTCATTGGTTCCCCAAGCTGGACTTTGGCAGAATTGCTCTTTGGTCTCACATCAGAGAGACCATTTGTTTCTTTCCTTAGAAATAAAATTGTTGTGGGGACCTGATTTCTCCTTCATACTATATTGGTAGAATCTAGAAGTTGGAAGCCTCAAGCAGCCTCCATGTTCCTGCAGTGTCAGATAACACTGGCTTCTGTATTGTAGACAGGACTAAATTTGTGTCTATAAAACCCTTGAGCTAGAGTTAAATTTTTACTGTGCCCAAGAGGACACTGTAATGCCGGTGGCTCCCCACTCCAGACCAAGTGAATAATTGATTTTTTAAAAAGTATCTTACTTATTTATATGAGAGACAGAGAGAAAGGAGGGAGAGAGGAGAGAGAGAGAGAAAGAGAGAGAGAGAAAGAGAGAGAGAGAGAGAGAAACACAAATGCACACATATGTCATGGCTCACAAGTGGAGCTCAGAGGATAACTTTCAGAAATGACCTTTTTCCTTTCATCATGTGGTCTTCCAGGGATCAAACTCCAGTCTCTGTGTTTGGTAGTCAGGTGCCTTATCATCTGAGCCATCTTGCCACCCCACCAGTGGACAATTGAAAAGAACCAGCTGGTTGGTGTCTATAGAAAACCTTGTGTGTGTGTGTGTGTGTGTGCGCGCGTGCTAATAGATGCTTGAACTCTGCATGATGTCAACACCATTGCTGTATCACGGATGCGGGGTCATAGGACACTGTGTTTAATGGAGTGACGTTGGAGAACGTGAGTGACTATCATAAGAACTAATGCTTAGTTAGCATCATGCCGAGATCTGAGACAGTGAAAACGCTGGAATCCATCCTTCCAAGCATCCTCCTGTCATAACTGAAGGTTGGAAACTCCTTGCTAAAATAGCAGTGGGTCCTACATGTTTATACTCCTGGGCCTGGTAGGTTTATTTTCCTCCAAATGAAAGGAAGAATCATGCCATCTGGTAGGTGTCTGGGAACTGGGATGTTCTTGGGTGGAGGCAAGTGTGAGTAGGGTATTGGTGGGAAATGCAGGTGGTTTCCTCCTCTCTTGCGACCAGAATCACTCGTGTGTCTCCTCCAGCTGTGTACTTAATGAGAACTTAGAGGTGAATCCGGCCAATAGAAAGATGAGTTAAAGGTAGGGCTTCTTCAACCCAGGGAGCAACAGAAAGCGGTGTGGGTTGCAAGATAATGGCAATTTGATTTTTGTAAAAAATTCTGGGTGATATGTGATGACCTGTAATTCTAACCTTGGAAGGCAGAGCCTGGAAAAACCTAGAGCAAAGCAATAAGGAGATAGAGCAATGCAGGATGATTCCTGATGTCACCCTTGGACCTCCACAAGCACACACATTCAAGTGATACACACACACACACACACACACACACATCATCATCATCACCATCATCATCATCATCTTCCAACTGCTATGGAGTCTTTAGCCCCAGACTCCTGCAGTGTAACTCTGAAAGCAGCAGTGCAACTGTTACCAAATTCTTGGTGGCATATCCTCATTCTTTGATTTTCTATTCCAGTATATTCTCCATTGATCTTGATTAGCCTAACCCTAAACAAGCTCTGATTTCTGTGTCAGATAAAATTATTAACATCTAGTAATGTATTAGCTAGTAGTAGTAGCATGTGTAATGGGTGGACAATAGACAAAGCAGATTATTCGAAAATAATCCTGGCTATTTTGATCAGAAGTGAAGGTAGATGGTACATAGTGGGACATGGTGTCAAAAAGCAATGGTCTTCAGAGAAATTACCATCTTTGAAGTACATTATTATTATACTGTTTCTTCTACATCTAGCCTCTAGATTTCCATGAAGTCAAGAACAGTCTTGACTTTTGATCTTCCTGTCTCCACCTCCCCAGTGCGGGGCTGACAGACATGTGCTACCATGTCCACCTTATGTGGTTTTGGGGATAGAACTCAGGGCTCCATGTGAGTTATACATGCTGTCTTCCAAATGAGCCACCTCACCAGCCCCTGAGAGATATTTTAAAATTATTATTCTAATAATGATGTAGCAAAGAAAATGAGTATGCATTGATGAAAACAAGCCTGCCTCTCATTTGCTCCACATTGTAGGAAAAAAAACCACCAGTTATGCTTTGGGGCTCTCTTCACTAAGTTTGCCAAGGAAATTTAGCTCCCCTCCCATGAATCTCTCTACCCATTGTCCACGAAGTCAGTGGGCACTTAGCCATTCTCCTGACCTGTTTGTTAGCTCCGTATCTGCCCATTGGAGACACTCAGGATGATCCACAGCTGTTTGTGGGTTTCAGCCATGTCTTTCTCGGATTCGTCATCTTTCTGATTCCCTCACAGGGCAGGTTCCATGTCACTGGATGCTTGGGAGCATTTTTAGCCACCTGCCCATCATTTCTGACAGTCGTGGCATTTGGGGGTTTATTAGAGTAAACCTAAGTGTGAGTGAGACAGTGGTCCCCTCCTAGACTGCATCCTAGAATCACCCGGACAGCACTTGATTGATGGATGCTTGTGCTGTACTCAGGCCAACTAAGTTAGTATTTCCCAGGGGTGATCCCAGCACAGGGAGACTTTTGAAGCTTCCCAGCTGGTGCTCCTGAGCAGACAGGTTGGAGGACCACCGGGCAGTGTCGCCTTCTCAGTGTCCCTTTGGATCCAGGTTTTATAAGAGTCTTGCAGCTATTGATTGTGTATGATGCACACATTTTCTGTGCCTGCCTTCTGAGGGTTTCATGCTTATGTTTGGCAGGAATGTGGGTCAGTCCTTCTTTTCTCGAGTGTATGTTTTGAAGAATTCAGCTCTTTTTCTCTGAAATTACACACACACACACACACACACACACACACACACACACACACACACACACACCTGGTTTGTATTACGTAGGTTGTATTTTATATGTGTTGTACATATTATACGTATGGTTTGTATTCAGCTGAAGGTTGTGGTTTAATCATGCCTCATAACTCATTCCTTACAACTGAGACTTTGTGCAGGAAGGTCACTGCCTGACCTGAGAGCATCGAGGTCTTGGAATGAATGTCAGTTTTGATCATTTGAATTCGTCTTGACTTATTTTTCTCTTGCTGAAAATCTTTGTGCAATGGCCCTGTCTTTGATGGTTTACTTTGTCATGCGTGGACCTGCATGGGCACCAGCAGCCATGGTGAAGATGATGAAAATGACTCCCAGCTTCTCCAGGACTTGGGGTCCTTGGTTGGGTGCATTTGGTGTTTGAACAGGATGCTCACATGTATGTGCTGTCTGTGTGAGCTTGGCGGGTTTCTCATGACAGCCATTTAAAAAGTCCTCCCTTCCTTTTTTTCCCTTAGAGTCCAACCTCTTCTTCCTTCCCCTACACTTCTTTCCTCCCCTCCCTTCTTGCTTCCTTCCTTCTCTCTCTATCTCTCTCTTAATTAAAAGTAGCATCCATTTCCACAAAAGATATGTTCAGAATTATTTTGTGCACATGTCTGTGTATATGGCACTTGAGTTTGTGTGCCTGTGGAGGCCCAAGGGTGACTTCATGAATCATCCTGGCTTGTTCTGCCTCCTTACTGCTTTGCTCTGGGGTTTCCCAGATTCTGTCTTCCAGGTTCAGAATTGCAGCCCACCACCATATCCACCTGGCATTTTTCTTGAGATCCGGATCTGAACTTAGGTCCTTTAGCTTAGGAGGCAGAGGCTTTAACCCTTTGCCTGAGCATCTTCCCAACCCACCTTCAGACATGCTTACGGCAGCTCAGTGCCAGAGCAAGCTGTTGCGCCCACTACTGTTCAAAGGGTCTTATGAAATATTTGTAGAAAAGAATCTGTTTTCACAAGCAAGATAGATCACTGCCCTGGGCTGTCATACACAGGGAGAGAATTAACAAAAAAAGATGAGAGACTCTACAGGGGGCTAGAGAGATACCCGAATCAAACGTGAGAACCCGAGTTTGATCCCTGGAACCCACATAAAAAAAAGCCAAATGCGGTGGTGGGTGCTAGTAATCCCTGTAGTAGTATAGGGCAGAGACAGGTTGGTCCCTGGAATCACTGTTCAACCAACCTGGTCTTCCTGTTGAGCTCTAGGTCTGGGAGAGACCCTGGTCCACAATATCAAGGTGGACAGGGCCTGAGATTGACAACCAAGGATGCCCTCTGACCCTCATTCAAGTACACACACACACACACACACACACACACACACACACACACACACGCATGTACGCATGCACATGCAAATGCCCATGCAGAAACATAGAAAGACCATGATGTATCACTTAGGGAAGCTGAGAAAAGTCTTGGTGTGGTGAATTCAGTGAAGAGTATGACTAATGCTGAAAGGAAGGAAAGGCTGAGGGGCGCAGGAGTCGCTTCAAGGATGGGAGGTGCTTCAGTTTGCGGATAAGCAAGGCCGAGGAACCTAAGGGAATGAGGGTTTTGTTGCTGCTCACTCTTCTGGGTTCACAGTGCAGCTTGGCAGGAGAGCTCATATCAGCGCCAGGAGTTGAAGGAACATGCCACAGCATATCCACAAGGATTGCTGAGAGAGGGGCAAACCTCCTCACTTGCTAGACTGTAAGTCGGCTAGAGTATGATGAAGAATACCAAACTAATGAACTGGCTCCCTCCGTCTTATCTACCTGCCTAGGGAATGGTCCCCCCACCATAGACGGAGTCTCCTACATTCATTGGATGATCTCCTGCGGGCTTGGTCAGGGCTTGCCTTAAATATAAACTCTTTATTAACGTTGCAGAGCTCAGCCTTCCCGTTGTCAGGTTGATGCCTGTGTCTAACTGGCACAGCAGGTATATCCTTTACAATGCTCTGGGTGATAATTACTCATTAGAAAACTGCTCTTGGGGGGCTGGAGAGGTGGCTCAGGGGTTAAGTCTCTGCCTTGCAGGCGAAAGATTCTGAGTTCGATCCTAGACCCCACAGTATAGACGCCGGGTGGAGGGGGGGACAGGGGGGCCTGCCTTTCTGGTCCTGGTAGGGCGGAGCCTGTGAATCCGGGGGCAGAGTAAACAAAGAGGAGGTGGAGGCAGTCCATGGTGGTTCCTGAATTTGCCTGTGGTTCTGCATACACATGCGCACACACAAACACGCACACGCACAATTGAATAAATAATAATAATAATAAAAAAGCTGCACTTGGCTATTCAATTAAAATACCTGAATTTGACAAAACACAAATTTACCTCTCTATCCAGCAGACCTTCCTTTTAAGGTAGACATATTGCACACATTGTAGAATTTACAGTGCCCTTGTTTCCTGGTTCCTAAGTTCTTGTACTATTACAGCTAAAATGTTTGCACAACATCTCAAACAGTCTCCCAGGACGTAACGCTGCCCCAGAGAATCACTGGTTCACAAACTTTAGCAATTTTTGAACTGTCCAAATCATTTTTCTTCCTAGTCTTGGTTTTTATTTGATTTATTTTTAACTTAAAGAAATACCTTCTTGGGGCTGTGGAGCTAGCTTAGTGGGTAAAGCTCTTGATGGGAGGACTTGTGTTGGAGTCCAGGATGTCTGTCAAGTGCTGGGTGTGGTGGCATGTGCTTGTAGTCCCGGTGCTGGGAGACAGAGACAAGGAAATCTTTGGGGATCGCTGTACAGCCAATCTCACCCACTTGGCAAGATCTAGGTTCAATGAGACACTTTTTAAAAAATATAAAACAAGATAGATGGCATCCAAGGAATGACACTTGGAGGTGACCTTTAGCCTCCACATGCACATACATACATTGGCATGCACCACGGTGTGCACTTCCAGACACATGAACGTGCACACACACACACACATGACAGACACAGACACATGCGAAGCTAAATTGTAAAAGAAAGGTTATATGGTTATACATCGGCAGAAAATCAGCTCTGTTTGATGAAGGATTGTGACTACATAACAATTGAAATTATATAATTCTACACTTGTGGCTCACAGAACCTCTTCCACTAACCCTTGATTTGTTTTGATCAGTAGGCAGCTAATATCAGAGTTAGTAGAGTTCAGAAACATTCTACTATTGAGGCATTGACAGGAACAGCAGCTGCAAAATGATTATAGTGAGCCCTTGGCTCTTCACAGTGCACAGCGAGCCCGGTGTACTTCCGGACCCCAAAGTCTTTCAGGACAAGGAAAAATGACCCACGTTGATGTCTCTGTCTGGATCAGCAGTTTACGTTTCCCTTGGTTCTTCAGCCAATGGCTCAACTGTTTTCTAAAAGATGAACCAATGCGGGATTAATTTGGAGCTTAAAATAAGGGCTGGATGTTCAGCGCTCCTGACACACGAGTAAATGCCAGTGGGTGAGCGGTCTCAGGCTAGCTACGTGTAAGAACAGAGCAGTTCAAATGGATGCGGGAAAAATCAATACAGAGCAGCCAACCAGAAATTTCCAATTCCGAGTTGATTTTTGTAAGAAATCACGATCAGGAACTCTCTCCACAAAGAAAAAGATGCCAGCAATCCTGCAGCTCCTCGTTTCCGATTCAAGGGCTGTCTCTTCACAGTGACACAAGATAATGTACTCACCCCTATCTGTGGAGACCATGCAGACGAGCAAATGAATTCCTGGCATCATGTACAGGAATTCTAGTATGTATGCTGGGTTTGCTATGACTCCAGAAAAACAAAAATGAAGGCCTAAGATCCAAAACATGGATAAAGACACTTCATTGCTAGATCCAACTATTTATATACACAAGTAAGAATTTTCCTTGTTTTTTTTTTGTGTGTGTGTGTACACGCGCATATACATAGAAGAGGGTCCTTGAGTGTGTATACCTGTGGAAGCCCAAGGATGATTTTGGGAATCATCTTGGACTGTTCTACCTTCTTCTTGCTTTGATTTGGGGTTTTCCAGACTTTGCCTTTGCTTTCCAGGACCAAAATTACAGACCATTGAAATTTCCTCTTGGTGCTTTTACAAGGGATCCAAGATCTGAACTCAGGTCCATCTATTTTAGAATTAGAGGCTTAACCTCTGAGCTATCTCTCCAGCCTACAATTAAGTTCTTTTTGTGTGCATGTGTATGCATGTGCAAGTGCATATGTATGAGTGCATGTGTATGTAGTTGCATATAAACGTGCACATTTGTGTGCATGTGTATATATGTAGGTGCACATGAGTATGTATGATTGCCAGGTACGTGTAGTGGACCATGTGTAATTCCATTCTTGATAGATGTCAATTGGGAATCTCCAGAGCAAGCTGGCTAGCCAAACTAGCCCTAGCTGTGAGCTCTGGGGTAGCTGAGACACTCAGCCTCAAAAAGTGAAAGGTGGAAGAGTGATGGAGGATGATTTCTGTTACTGACCTTAGGTCTCTATATACACATGTGCATGTGCAAATACACGTGTGTCCACACATACACAAACACACTCACCTCCATGCATACACATGAAAAAGGAAACAAGAGATGGTGTGGCCTTGAGCTTGACAGAAGTAGAGAGCTTGTTGGGGTAGCCTGTCTACCTCTCAGAGAGTGCTTGTGTTCTCCTCACTCTAATTAAGGATGGGGGAAGATAAGGGCCCACTTGAAAGCAGAGCTAAGGCCTGGGCCTTTCAGACTGTCAGCTCCTGTCCCAGCGGGTCCCTACATGGTTCCAGCCTGATTCCAGATGCATGGATGCATGGTTCTGCACGCCACTACTCTCCTTCCTGGGCTTTGCTGCCGCAGCCCTGCCTGGTGACTGAGAACCACGTGACTGACCTTTGTAGCTCATGAGCTTCTACACTGAGAGGCATCCCGTCCAAAAGGGACTGCAGGTACCTTCAAGAAGTTCTGTTGAGAGGTTTTTATCTCTGGCCAGGGGGTGACATCCAATACTCATCAGGATGGAGTGAAGGGCATTGCAGGAGTAGCAAAACTGAAAAAAAAATCAACAAACCATAATTCAGAACATCAGAGACTCTATATCAACCACCTGGAACTAGGCCAGCCTAATATCTCCCCATCCTGAAGCTCAGGGAAATTTGCAGAAGAGGGGGCGGTAAGATTGTAAGAGCACAAGGATGGGAGGAGCAATGATATATGCAAGATACTCCACACAAGTTATGGCCGAAGCAATCATAATTGGACTTTGCATGCCCTGCGCAATGTCCAACACATTATTGACCTCACAAAGTCTAGCATTTGCTAAAGGCACTAGGATCTTTGGAGGCAAGGGATTGACAGCCACAGTAGTGTTCCTATGCTTAAGGGGAACACAGGAAAGGGTTCAGGGAAATGCCACTGGGTCCTTGCACCTCATTGGAGAGGAGGACCCAGAGGAGAATTTGGTATGCACATTAAAGGATACTCTGGGGATGGGAGGGGGAGGCATTGGGGGATGGGGAGGGAGGGAAAGGGGAGGGGGGTATAAAGGGGTTGGGGGGTGGAGGGAAGGAGGGGAACGGTATACCCGTTAGGTTTGTATGAGTGGAAATAAAAAAAAGTTTTGTTGAGAACACATACTTTTATTATTTATTTTGCATGGAGAATAATTCACCTGGGGGACATAGGATAAGAAAGTATACATGCATGGCCTGGAGATTGAATTTTTCTTATCTATTTCTCTTTCAGGAAACAACATGTCCTACAAAGCTGAAGTTCTAGTCACATGACTTCCTTTGAGTTCTAGCATGTGAATGTTCCACGGTTCATTCTTTTTTCTCCTTGTCTCTTCCAGGTGGAGACTCTTCCTGAAGCCCCACTCTTGGGATGAAGGCAATACAGACCAAAGACATCGCCAGCCTTTGCCTGACATGTGATGAGAGGTAGACGTAAATCTTTGCTGTGGAAAGGTAGGTGTTGCTATTGGAGGGCTACACGTTATACAGCACGTGCATTACTCCAGTCACAGAGCTAATTGAGCCCATCAGCTACAAAGGTCAGTCATGTGCTTCTCAGATAGTCGGCCACCAGGCAGTGCTAGGAGCCGGGCAGGGCTGTGGTGGCAAAACATAGGAAAGAAAGCAGCAGTGTGCAGAACCATGCATTTGGAGCGATTCTGGAATCAGGCTAGACCCTGTTGCAAGGACCCGCTGCACGGGGCCAGGAGTTGATGCCTGAAGGACCCAGGCCTTGCCTTTGCTCTCTAGTGTAACAGATCCCCACACAGAACCAAGAGGTTCCAGTCACAGGGGCTGTCCAGGTTTCTGTCATACTTTCTGTGGGCACAGTGTGTATGAGTGCTCCTAGAGTGATCACAACTGCTAAAGAACTGGTCATAGGAGGATTGGAATGTAAAGATGTTTTCGCACAGGCCAGAGAGATAGGTCATTTGGCAGAGTGTTTACTGTGACCCCCAGAACTCAAATGAATACAAAAAACAAGAGATGGGCATGTGCTCATAACAAGTGCCTGGGGCAGGTGGAGGCTGGAGGGTCCCTGGGACATGCGGCTGCAGGTCTGGCACAATCAGCAAGCTCTGGGTGCAGTGATTCTGGAATCAGGCTAGACATAATTAATAATAAGGTGGATAATGACCTGAGGAAGACAGCTAACATCGATCTTTGGTCTCTACCTGTGTGTAGACATATGTACCTATATCTGCACACACATAGACACATATGGACACATGCACTGCTTGCATAATTCATCAAATCACCTTTAGGATACATCTACACACCCTAGTCACACTCATTTAGCTTTGGACATTCCTCGCTCAGGCTAGCTAGAGCTATCAAAAGCAAAAAATTTGCTTATATTATTAATATTTTTAAAAACCCTCTTGGGTTTTTGGCTGACTTAGGCATCCGTTTCCAAACTCCCACAAAGGACAGTTGGAAACCAGGATAACTCCTGGAGTGGAGACCTTAACTAGACGTGACCTTTAGCTGTTCCTCATCTGAGACTAGGGTTCCAATAAAAACCCTAACTCCATTAACTAGAAAATCTTGTACGAGGGTCCCAAGCCATGAGAAAATTCATTCCGCGGTACAGCCAAGTGAGCACACATCAGTTAGCATATGTCAAGTTAGCGTATATCACTGTCACCTGTGGAGAACCGTGGGCATGGCAGTAGCCATGTTGCACTGTGGGTCATGGTTGATACCATCTGCTAAGGGCAGCACCTCACTTTACTGACCTGCTATAATGGCTTTCTTCTCTCTGTGCCCTTTAGCCTGAGGAACTACTTTCTGTATTCTCAGGTGACTGTGTTTTAAAAGATTCAACCTCACTGTCCTTTATTAAAGCAGAAAGAATGGCCTGGCTTCCCAGATGGATCCCAAAGCTGCATTTGGGGTGAGATTGGGAGTTTATTATAAAACCTGATCTAGAGAAATTGCCACTTGGCTTTCTGAGTGTTTTATGATAGGAGCAATATAGTCACATATATAAGTTTTATTTCCCATCATTCCTATTCTATTCTTCGCGTTTAAATGTTTTCTTCCCCCTTTGAAGGCAATTTTCTTTTTGTTTGCTTCTTTATGTCTTAAAAATAAAATTGTAGCAGCATCTCTTCAAGAAATACCTGGGTGGGAAGGAAGCTGACTCTTCACGTGTCTCGTTCTTGAATGACAAAAAAAAGAAATAAAGGGAACCATATTGTATCTTAAGAAAATGAAAAAAAAAAAAAAAAAAGAAGGAAAAAAACCCGAATTTGCCTTAGTGCTTGAGTTCAAGTCATAAGGGAACATACCTAAATTGCGATGGTAAAAACAAAAGTTATCACAGAGCTGGAAGAATTCTAAATCTGGTGTGTGGTCTTCCTCCCACTTTTTAAAGGGGACTCTGCAGCTCTCTCTTCCCTTACGTGCTTACTGACGTCTCGAGGTCAGTGTGTGTGTGTGTGTGTGTGTGTGTGTGTGTGTGTGTGTGTGTCCTTAGCTGTGACTTTATATAAGTTTCAAATGTACTCAGTGCAGGACTAGGAATTATTCAAGGTACACGGGGGTTTTGCAGTGTGTGTACATAGCTCAGAACCCCCAGGTCACCTGGGGATGATGAGACTGATGATCTAGTCACCTTCTGAATGCAGGCAGTGATCAGTGCTCTAACCACCTGTTGGGTAGCTCATAGCTTCTTCTATTCTTATAAATTCTTTTAGTTCGCTACTTATGAGACAGCGATACAGAGAGAGACGGAGACGGAGAGTCAGATGCATGCATGTCATGGAGCACAAGTAGAGATCAGAGCATAGTTTTTAGAAGTCATTTCTCTCCTTTGCCACGTGGGCTTCTGGGGATTGAACTCAGGTCGCCAGATTTGCCAGCAGGTATCGTACCTGCTGAGCCTACTTTTGCTGGCCCTACTTTTATTTTCTAAACTTCTTAGATACTCTTTTCCTAGCTCCGTTTTCATTTTGCCTCCTCAGACCTTCAGCTTCCAGCCACTCCATCTGAATTTTGATTTTGTAAAACACATTAAAGGGAAGCTAGCCATTATGAATGTGTCTGAAGACCAAGACCTCATGCCCACAGAAGGCCCAAGGCATCTGTGCTGAGAAAGTGCCCTTTTCTTCAGCCTGTGGTGGGTTTTGATCTGTACCCTTGACATGTGAAGGTGAGCAGGATCCTCAGTGGGTTTCTCCTTCTGAAGTGAAGACATCTGCCTCTTCTGCCCTGAAAGCTCAATGTCCAAAGCCAGAAGCTGCAAGTTTGCTTCTTGTCCTAAGGGTCTTGTGCTATTGGGAAATGACAGGAGGCTGCCATGTGACTCTCTGCAGCTGAGATTACATGGAGAAGACCCACATGGATTGGACCCACCAACTGTCAATCAAAGGGAAAGCCACTCAAGTAGCCACTCCCTCCTCCAGGATTCACAGTTAACTAGCACTAGGAAGAGAACTCAGAAGCCAAGCCATCTCCAAGGATCTGCAGTTAAGGGTCTCTAGGAAGAAGGCTCAGAGCCCATGTCACTCCTAAGGATTTACAAGAACTGATTGAAAGTTGCACCTTACAATATTTCATTCATTCATTTCTTCCTTCCTTCCTTCATTCACTCATTGGTTCCTTTTTTAGATCTACCCCCCCCCTTTTTTGAAATTTATTTGTGTGTATGTGTGGGTGTATCAGAAAGTATTGTGTGTCCCTGTGGAGGCCCAAGGGTGACTTCGGAATCATCCTGAATTAATTTTTTTTTTTTTTTTTGCTTTGCTCTGGGATTTCCAGGCTCTGCCTCCCAGAGCTGAAAGTTCAGTCTGCCACCATTTCTGTCTAACGCTTTTATGTGGGATCCAGGATCAGAACTCAGGTCCTTCTGTTTGTGATTCAGAGTCTTAAGCACTGAGCCACCACTTCAGCCCTGAATCTATTCTTCCTGACAGAGAGAAGTGGGTGGTGCGTCTAGATCAAGGTTCTGCTGAAGATGAGGTCTTCGGCATCCCAGGGTGACGGCAGTTGGAGTTGTGTTATAAGGTACCATGTCACTGACAAGGGCTTTATTCCTATTAATAAAAGTAAAGATGTGGGTCTGTCTTTGATAAGGTCCTTCTTTTTCTCTCTTAGTCTCTCTCTCTCTCTCTCTGCCTCCTCATCTCAAAATCTTTTGATCTGTGTTCTCCTAGGTGCTGGGACTACAGGCATGAGCCAGCTAACCTAGCTTGAAACTTTTTTTTTCTTAGTATTTTTACTTGTGCTGCTGCTCATTGTTGCCTCCCATGGTAACCTGTGTGTTCTTCCTGTTCAGTTGCTCAAGTGTGGCCCAGATAGCAATTCTGCCTCCATCCTGTTTGGGTTGATATATTATTCTTATGTACATCTTTCTGTGAATGAGCTTCCCCAATCACAGACCCCCATAATCAATAGCCAAATCCTATCTTAGAATCCCACACTGGCACAAGCATGATAACTGCTTCTCCTCATCCCCATTCTATCAGTATTAAGGCTGGGGTACCTTGGGGTACATACAGCAGCTTGTGAATCTTTCTTTGTTCTGTGAGCATAAGCTACAGTTTGGAAGCTGCTGCCCCTGCATCTGATTGGCCGATAAGAGCTTCAGCAATGTGGAGAGTTTGGGATGTTGCAAGTCCAGAGTCAGACTGTCCTTGGGCCCATTAACAGCTATCTGTTACCCTCCTCTGTGTGTGGTCTAACATCCTAGTGACACTCTTCGGAATGTACTACCAGACCCCTGGTCTCTACCTACAAAAGGCTAAGAACATCCTCAGACAGCATCTAAGACCTGTAGCAGAGATCTCCCCACTTTGCTGTAGTCGAAAAGTGTCTTGATTAATGAATTAATGATATCCTTTGTTCTGTGACCAGGAAACCTTGAAAAACTCAGTAGAACACATAGAATTTGGAGCAATCCAAATGTGTGTGTTTCCGGGCCACATCACTGATGTTTGCCTCCAGAATAATGACCTCTTATCCCTTTGAGGTGGAAGTTGTGATTTCCATCTATAGTTCCCTGTGGTCTTCCACAGTCATTCCCTCTTCCGTCTTCCTGCCACCCCCTACCCCCAAGACACAATTCATCTCTTTCCTCTCCAAACAGTCTGACCATGTGGCTTATGCTACAGTATTTCATAGAAATAAAGAACGGTTTAAAAATATCATAAGATGAGCAAAATTGTTGAAGGGGTGACTATTTAAAAATGGCATAGAATTGGTGAAATGTGATCCAAATTTCTTCATGGGCAGAACCATCTTCAGAGAACCCGGCAGAGCTCCAGGGCATTCACCGTAAGGAACCAGTTTAAGAACTTTTTACCATGGGATGGTATAGATATTTGGGTTTACAAGATACCAAGGAAGTGAGACATTGAAGGTTTGCTGACAGACCATAAGAGAAGGTAGCTTTGACTCAGTCCTTTCTTACCAATCCTGTTGTTTACAGTCTTATCGCTGTAATAGTTTCAAGATGTGTTTACTTTTTTTGAAATGTGTTTTTTAGGTAGAACCTCCACACACTAGAGACCCAGTGCGAGAAGGCATATGATCCTGTGGACACATTCACTTTGTAAATACATGCTTATGGAGAATTATAAGTAATTATAAAGTAATTATGCAAATTATCAAGTGGCAGTAAGTTAATATAGCGCATAGTTAAGGAACAAATTATTGTTGTTCAGCTTTGTGCAATACCAGTACTAATTACTAAGGGCTGTGCTAGAGTTTGGCAAAAATAAAATAAATAAAAATAAATAAATAAATATAGCTTAAAATTTAGTATTAACTGGGGCCCAAGGATATTAGGAGCTCGTGCAAAACTCAGTTTGCAAACTCTTTGCAGTAGCTGCATGTCATTATCTTGATTTGGTTTTTCAATATTTAACATTTATCTTTTTTTAAACTAGGAATAACTAATTTAATTTTTATTCTGTGGATTTTTTTTCATTTATTTCTTCCACTCATACAAAGTTGATAAGTACCCCATTCCCCTCCCTTCCTCTACCCCTCCCTGGACCTCTTTGCTCTCTCCCCTCTTTTCCCCTTCCTTTCCCTCCCTCCCTCCCTTTCTCCCAGTGCCCCCTCCCCCCATTCCTGGAGCATCCTTTAGTGTGCATGTCAAACTTCCCTCTGGGTCCTCCTCTCTGATAAGGTGTAAGGACTCAGTGGCATTTCCTAGAGCTCTTTCTTGTGTTCCCCTTCAGTATAGGAACACTATTGTGGCTGTTAATCTCTTGCTTCTAAGGATCGTAGTGCCTGTGATCCATGCTAGACTTTGGGGATTCAATGATTTGTTGGTCATTGCGCAGGTCATTCAAAGTCCTATTATGATTACTTTGGCTCTACCTTGTATGGAGTATCTTGCATATTGTTGCTCCTCCCCATCTTTAGGCTCTTACGACAGTTTTAGGCTCTTAACAATTTCACACATGCATAAAATGTGTTTTCCTTTAAACCTGGTCTTTGTTCAGACAAATCCCTTCTACTTGCATGCCACGTGACACCCTGAGTTGAAATAGGGCGTTGTTTACAGGAGCATGGGTGTTGCAGTTGGTCTGTATGTTGCTGAAGAATTCATTATCAAACAGCTTAGGGGAATAAGCATTTTTTTGTTATATACAATTTTCCATACAGTTCATAGTACAGCTTGGCAGGAGAGCTCATACCAACATCCGGAGCCGAGGGAACTGGGCACAGCACATCCACAGGGATTGCTAAGACAAGGGCAAACCTCACTCACCAGACTGCAAGTCCACAAGTATGTGGAAGTCAGTCAAATGACTGAACCAGCTCCCCCCATCTCATCCTCCTGCCCAGCAAATGGTCCTACCCACCATGGATTGGGTCTTCCCACATCAGTCAGATAATCTCCTGCAGGCTTGCTCGCACTAGTTACTAGTTCACAGATGTGCCCAAAACTTAGCCTTCAATGGTCAAGTTGACACCTATGTATCCAACTTGCACAATGAGTATAGGGTTCCTTATTAGAGCTTTGGTGTAGACTTGCTCACAGGAGCACGGGTACTTATTAGATCATAGGTGTAGGGTTACTTGCTGGAGCATGGACGTGGATGGCTATACAATAAGAAAAATGACTTCCAATCCTGTTAAACACCATTGTACTTAATATATTAATCTTCTCTTTAAAAAAATCAGTTAGTGTAGCACAACATGTTCTTCATAAGCCATTGATGGAACACCGTGTTAATTGTCTCTTCTGCAAGAAACGTGGCTGGAATTACCAACCATTGCCTGTCTGTGTCCCTACCCCTTTCAGGATCCCTGGATGTTTCCTGAGCCTCGAGGTGGGGGGAGGGAGGCGTAGAAGTCCTATTTAGGGCCAAACAGGCTATAATCACTCATTTTTTGTACTTTGAGCAGTTTGTGGTTTTTCAATAATAAACACTTTCTATCGCAGAAGGAAGCTTCTAGGTTGAGTGCTAAGTTTTTCTCCAGTCTATGGGCATAATGTCAAGTGTTTAAAAGGCAGTTTTATATAGTCTCTTCATAGATGAACCTTAATAGCTTTGCATCCTCCCCTAGGGCTCATGTCCTTCCCTTTCATAGGTTCTTGACCTATTTTATAGTACCTGCTAAAAAGTGGACCTTAGGTCTAAGCTGTTGGTTGTTTCTTTACGTTCATGCCATTATTACACTGGTAGTCACCTCTTCCAGGGTGGTTGTTATTGTTTAATAAGATTTTTGATATTTTTTCCCTCAGCAGCTTACATAGTATTTTCTGGCACTACAAAAACTGACCAACAAGGAGGAAACCCCAAATCAGTTCCAGCTGGTGTTTTTTTGTTTGTTTTGTTTTTTTTAATTTGTGTCTGATGATCAATGTATGTTGTGTCTTCAGCAATAGTTTTTCACTATCAATTTCTGGAGGGTAATCAAGAGCAATGGTAAAATCTTATATTATTTTTTTAGGGGAGGGCTCTTTGATACCCCTCTGACCAACAACTTATCAGGAGGTATCACATAGCTGACATTTGGAGCATTGTTTAGTTATCTGTGGCTTCTGATTGAAGCATTGTAGGGCATTTTTTGTTTTGTTTTGCCTTGTTTTCCTTGCTCTTTGTTCCCTTTTATGACCCTGGTGTTCTTCTAAAACAACTGTCTGCTTCTATCCCAGTTAAACTTATCAAGTGTCTTCTCCTCACGCAATCTGAGATCCTGAGACATCTTGGTATTTTGTCACAACACTTGCTCAGTTCCTTGTTTTCAATCGTGATGCCCTGAGTCTCCACAGAACTTTCTGGAAGTGGCCACATCCCAATTGGCATAGCATTTGTGATGGCTAGTTTCATGTCAACTTGACATACTCTAGAATCACCTGGAACAAGAGCCTCTACACATATCTGTGAAAGTCAACCTTGGTGACTTGAATCAAGGGAAGGACTCTTCCTAATTATGGGTGGGACAACTTCCCAAACTGGGTAAAGAGGAGGATACCAGCTGAGCATTAGCAAACATGCGTGGATTCATTCCCTCTGTTTCTTGGCTGTGGGTGCAGTGTGACCAGCTGTTTCCAGTTCCTGCTGCTGTGACTTCCTTACCATGATGCACTGCAACCTGGAATTTTGAGCCAGGTAAACCCTTTTTCCCTTAAGTTTGCTTCTTGCTGGGTAGAGCCATCTGTAGAATTTCTCAAAGCAGGAATATTCTAGAAAAGTCTGGATGGATCACATGGAACTCAATCTCAAATAACTGTATTCACTGGAAAACATGTTCTAATTCAGCATGCACTAGCAACTAAAGGGATCAATGAGCAAATAGAAGAAAAGGGGGGTTTCTAGTCAGAACCAGACTTAATCTAATTTCTGTAATCTCTACTCTACATTTGGGCTTATGCGAAATAAAAAATGGTGACTGAGATATGACTGAGAGATGGATAAGGAGTTTGGAGTAGACCAGTTGCTTCAGATGCATGGGACCTGCACACGTGAAGGACGTGAAGTCCCTTTCTGGGCTCTCCCTTAACATTAGACATCTTTAAAAGTATGTTAATTGGTTTAGGGATTTAGCTTAGTTGTTAAGAGTTTGCCTACCATTGAATCAAGCCTGAGGTTTGATGATTCCTAACATTGCATAAGCCAGGGAAGGTTGTGCCCACATATGTAAGCCTAGCACTTGGGAGGCAGAGGCAGAAGGATCAGGATTTCAAAGCCATTCTCAGTGACAAAGGAAGTTTGAGTCCAGTCTAGACTATGTGAGATGCTGTGTCTAAAACAAACCAGACTGGGGACATAGCTCATTTGGCAGTGTTCACTGGCATGTACCCGCACCACACACTCACCCCTAATCCCTCCACTCACGTTTGGAAGGCAGGAAGATCAGAACGTGGAGTGCCTCCCTAGCTACAGGGGGTTCCAGGCCAGCCAAGGAGATCCTGTCTGGAAAAGAAGCTCTGTGGCTTCAGCTCCCAGACAAAGTCCTTGTTTCCAAAGGGTCTCCTATGGGCAGCACGGCAGGTGGGGTAAGAGAGAGAAGAGAGAGCGAGTGACAGAGGAGGAGAGGTGGCCAAGAATGAGTGCGAGAAGAGAGGAAGTAACCAACGTGGGGATGCCCGCTAAGGACAATCACACCTATCAAGGGAAGGTTCTGGAAACTGCAGCTTAAGAAGGAGCAGCAACTTCCACTCTTAATCCTGGTGTCTAGTTACTTTTCTCATTGCTGTGATAAATACTTGATCATAAACAACTTAAGGAAGAAAATCTTTATTTTTTTTTGGCTCATGTTTCTAGGGTGCAGTCCATCATGGCGGGGAAGGCATGGTGGTAGGAACATGAGGCAGCTGGTCACGTGACATCCACAGTCAGGAAGCAGAGAGATGAATACTTGTGCTTAGCTCACTTTCTCCTTTTGATTCAGTCCGGGACCCCAGCTCAGGGATGCTGCTGCCACATTCAGGGTGGGTCTTCCTGCCTCAGTGAACCCTAGAAGTCCCTCACTAGGTATGCCTAAAGGGTTTTCTCCCAGGTCGTTGTAGATCTCATCCAGCTGACAGTCTACATCACACCTTCTTCAAGAACTAATGAAGATAGTGCTGTTTTGGTGTCGTTTTCTTTCCATGTTCCTTCAGCAAAGTTCTAGGCTTTAAGCAATAAAGCCAGACCTGGCTGTCCTATCAGTGCAAGTGGACCTCAGTTGAAACACCACTGATCAGCATATTGCTTCGGCCGTAGAGGCCCCATAATCCTTAGGGGACCAACAGCTTTCAAGTCTTCTCAGCCCAAGGAATCCAAGGTCTTCAGCACTCTGGCTCTGCTTCTCTTCAGAAGGTATTTAAATAGTCCACAGGGTTGAGGCAAGAGTTTTTTTCAAAGGGCTCGTGTGAATAATATTAAGTTGGAATATTTTGTTTGATCCCCTAAAGATTTAGTTCTTAAAACATGCTGCTTGATCATTAGCACAATCGGGGTGCTCATTAGTACCCAGCCTGCCTACATCCACATCCTGGTTACCCCGCGCTCTCCTGTTTACACGCTGGCTGTTAGTCATTGCATGATAATCACCTTGCTTTGCTTCTAAATTCATTAAATTGTCTTCAAGGAGGCCCATTAGGTGTGTGTTTTTTTCCTATCAACTAAGAAGTTTACGATGAGAGCCTTTGAACACTTCTAATTAGCTGGGTAAAGTTTAGAACAAAGTTAACAGAGACCCTGGAAGGAAGGGAAGAAGATCCTTTGCAGCTTCACCCCCCAACCCAATTGCTGGCTGTTTCCTAATGGAAAATCATGAAGGCTGTTCCTTTTTTTCCTCCCTTTCCAAAGATCTCTTTGAAAAACCAAGATAAAAGAGAGTACATTAGTTACAGGAGTTGCCACATGTGTGGATAATAATTGTTATTTAGGGTAATGCGTTTGCACAAGAAACCCCATTCCATACTTGGAGAGCAATGATTAGGTTTGCAAGTCTTGGAGGCCTAACGAGAAACTTGAGTCCATAAAAGGCTAACATCTTAGAAAGGGTGTTGGAGCATTTTAGGAGCTGTGGAAAAAATATATTTATATGTTATATATATATTATTCATATATTTTAAATACTATATATTTATATAGCTATATTATATATTCATGTATTTATAACTGCATTATATATACCTTGCTTTTCTCCAAATAAAATATATAATATATATGAAAATCTGTAATAAAATAGATTTATTAGGAGAAAGGCAATTGGAAAATTTTCTCCTAAGAAGCCATCAAGATAGAAGACCCTTTGTGCCTTTGCGAGGAATGTCAGGGAGACATAGAAATAGCAGATCTCTCTGGAGTATCCTTTTAAGATAATAGTATTCAACTTTAATTGTGCATGGGAAATATTGGAGAACTTTGGACAGATGTCCATGTCTGGTCTCCACCTCACTCCAGTGAAAACTTTCTGCTTATGGTAGAGCCAAACCACAGCCCATGTTGACTGAAATGATGTAATGGATGGCAAAGGTTGAGAATTATTGTCCTAGAATTCTCCTGTTATTACCTTCTAGCCCCTGAAAAAGAATTATAGGGATTCGTTTAAAGTAAGCGGATGCTTCTTTCTCATGAGGAGGCAATGGGGTATTCCCAAGTGACTTAGTTCTTCAGTTTCTTTTTGTTTTCAGGAATGGAGTACAGACCAGCACCTGCTTATTGTGGTTGCTTTTTAAGCCTTTATAAAGGTCTGGGTGACTCCAATAGACATAACGATGAGTTTGCATTCAAACCTATTTAGCAAAAACTCAATGGCTAAATATGTTAGTTACTTACCACTCAAGCAAGGAAAGATTTATATCTTGGCTCATGGCTTCAAGGGGTCCATCATAGCAGGGAGAGTATGTGGAATGGGTCAGTCTGTGGTGGACAGAACATGTATTGATGGCTCATTTGCATTGTGGTGGACCAGGAAGCAGAGAACATTTCAGAACCAAGGGGACTGTCATAGTTTGGATGTAAGTTACTCCTTACAGGTTCATGTGTTTGCATCCTTAGCTGGTGTTTGGGAGGCTGTGGCACCTTTAGGAGGTGGAGGCTTTCTGGGGGAAGGCATATCTCATGGGGTGGCCCTTGATGTTTAAGCCAGGCTCTGCTTCCTCTCAGTCTGCTCTTGCTCTTACTGCCACTTGATGGCTGCAGTGACGGGAACCAGCCTCCTGCTTCTGCCTCCAGCTATGTCTTTTCTGCCATAACAGACCATATCTCTCCTCTGGAACCATAACCCAAATAAATCTCCTTTATCCCCTTAAAGGCATGTATGAGTCTTATCTCAGGGACAGAGAGAAAAGTAACTGCAAGAAGTATAGCTTCTGACACCCCTTGCCTAGCGACCTGTGTTCTCCAACCCAGCCCCACCTCCTTCTCAACCACAGCCTACCATGCAATGGCACAAGTTGGGGACCAAGCATTCCCAGCAGGAGCTTGAGAGGAACTTTTCAGGTTTGTACCCTGACACTAAGCCCACAGACAAGTCTTGGAGAGGACTGAGACCTTAGACCTCGAGGTAGACATGCCGAGGTTATGGCAGACAGTCCTGTCGAATGAGGACATACACCTGAACTCTCTAGAGGTCTTTACTCAGGCTGCTGAGAGCTGATGTGCAAGACTCACAGTGTACAAGTGACTTGGGCTGATGCTGGGCCGTGGTATGTGCAAGGTCCAAGTGGCCTTTCACAGTAACCCTGCTCACCTTCCTTGGTGGACACGTAAAGAATATCCAGTTTTTCACATTAGTTCTGTGCGTAGCGCCATGGTTTGAATGTTAGTCGTCTTCCCCTCCCCCCCCCAGTCTCATATGCTCGAATCCTTATTTGATGTTAATATTCTGGGAAGGTCATGGCACCTGTAGGAGGCGGAGCCTTGCTGGAGTAGATCACGTCATAGGGGGTGGGCCTTGAGATTGGTTAGTCCCGACCTGCTTCTGTTATTAGTCTGCTCTAGCAGTTTACAGCTTGCTCTCTTGGCCTCCAAAGTAGATATGACCTGAGCGGCCTCCAGTTTCTGCTGCCTGCCATGCCTTGTGCCACCTTCACGTACTACATTTCCTCTCTGGAGATGTAAGACGAGCAAATCTCTCTTTTTTCCTTAAGTGGTTGTATGAGTGTTGTCTCTCAACAGCAGAATTATCTGTCACGCATAGTATGTCTCTCTCTCTCTCTCTCTCTGTAAATGGCTTTGTTTAGGGGAGAAGTGGAACTTACATTTTGTTTGGTCATCAAGTGCTTAGACGTAGTGGTGGGCTTTGTGTCTGAGAGAAAGACTCATATAACTTAATTTAGGATCTTCTGATTTGTCTTGTGAAGGTGGTCTGGGAAAAAGACAACACACTCTCGTCTTCCAGGGCTAACGAAGTGATCTCTCACCCTGTCTTCTCTCCCAGCTGATGAATCTGTCAAGACAACAACCTTGAGAAATGCTTGAAGTCAGAGTTTGTTGTTTTATTTACTTTGCCATCACTTGTCTCCGTACTTAGGTTTTAAGACTTGCAGTAGTTTTTTTGCTTCTTGTCACTGTGATCAAACACTCCTGCAAAAGCAACTTAAGAGTGAAAGGGTTTATTCGACATACAGTACCAGGGTACAGGCCATCATGGTGGGGAAGCCACAGCAGCAGGTTTGAGAGAACTAGTTGTGTCTCTTCCACAGCCAAGAGCGCTGAAGGAACACTTTTGAGTTGGCTAGCTCAGATAATTATTGATGCTAACTTGATAATTAAAGGCTGAGCCTTTGAGCACATCTGTAAGAAATAGTCGTTAAGGCAAGCCCTGAGCAAACCTGCGGGAGATTGTCTGATTGATGTGAGAAGACCCAGCCCATCGTGGGTGGGATCATTCCCCGGGGAAGGTGGATAAGATTGAGAGAGCTGGTTTAGTGTTCAGTAGGTTGGCAAGCTGGAAGGTAGACTTGAGTTCCCTGTCCTTCTTCTAAGCCTTCCCTGTGGATATGGTGTGACCATATCCAGGCTACAGATATTTGGTCTAAAGTCTTCTGCCAAGCTGAGGAACGTAACTGAGAAGTGTAAACAGGAGCAAACCCCTCGTTACTCTGGGTTGTTTTGGTCATGTATTCGCTCAGCAACAGATGAGACATGAATATTCATAATCAGCCCCTTTTGTTCTATAGTCCAGGATTCTCCCACCAGGGAATCATGCCACTCAACATGGGCAGGTCTTCCCACCTCAGTTAACAAGACCAAGAGAATTCCTCTCGGGATGCCCAGCGGCACCTTCATAGTCTATTCTACAGTTCATCAAGTTGGCAGCTGAGATCGACCAACGTGAGTCTTGTGAGACATGGATCCTTTATGATTTGCTCATGCTTTGTCACATGAAGTAAAAACCTTGGTCATAGACACAATTGTTAATCACACAGAGGGAAAAGAGCTGGCATTGTGTGTGACACACACCTTACGTGTAGGAAACACATGCATATATATATATGCATACCCATAGAGGTTGAGTGGACCTACTATAATGGTTACTCTTAACTATTGCTGTGAGAGAGCACCCAAAGTCAAACAACTTAAGGGAGAAAAGCAAATTTATTCATCTTGGGGTTTCAGAAGGGAGATACAGTCTTTCACAGTGGAAGCATCATGGCTGGCTGGCCACAGCCAAAGCTGAAGACAGGCTACAGGTTATGTCACACCCATCCAAGAGGCTAGTGGATGATGGCTGAAGGATTCCTGGAGAGTCTGTCTCTCTTCCTGTATTCTGTGGTTCCTTTTATATGGTCCACTATTGGGAGGTTCCAATGAGATCTGTGGTGGTTCAGATGAGATCTGGGGCTGGTCTTTGTATTATCCAGATAATCTCTTTAGGTCGTCTCAGCTGATACAGGTGAGGTCTCAGTTGATCTTAGTTAATGCCAGGTGTGTCAAGTTGACCCCCAGGATTAACTCTCACACCTACCAGTGTGCATGCTTAGAATCTCATGAATGTGACAGGTGCCCTGAGCAAGTCTTCACAGGCCGAGAGGTAGCTAGCTTCATTAAATAGCAAAGCCATGTGGGTCTGGCTGCTCAGAGTGAACCCAGTTGCTCCAGCCTCAAGCCCTGACTCCCAGATGGGAACTTAGCACCCCAGAAGGTACATCTGTTTTTGAGGGCTGGTAAATAAAGGATTGGAAAGGGAGTTAGCGAAGGCATTTCTACCCTTCCTTGCTTTAGGCCTCAGCTCAAACTAATTTTCTTGTGTCCTCTGTTGCTTTCTATGATGTAGGATTTTATTTTTCCAGGGGAATTGCTGGCTCTCTAGGAGAGCATATTAAACAATTATTCTTATCACCGAAGGCTGTTCTTTGACAGGTACACTTGGAGACTAAAGAGAAACACCTTCCCCTAGAGGGGAAAAAAATGGGAAATAAGTTGAAAGAACACACGATATAATTCTAATGTTGTACACTGGGAAGGAGGCAATGAATAATTCAGGAAGAAATAAAGTGTCAATTTGGAGCCCTTTGTGAGAACTCTAGCAAGCTTGTGCAGAGGGGGTGGAGATAGGGAGACTTAGAGGAAAACCTTGCTGGACCATTGCACGTCAGTGTGGAATTTAGTGGTGTGTGTGTGTGTGTGTGTGTGTGTGTGTGTGTGTATGTACAAGAGGCACTTGAATGTGTGCGCCTGTGGATATCCAAGGACGACAATCACCCGGATCACTCTACCTCCTTGTTGTTATGCTCTGGGTTTTCCCAGGTCCAGAATTGCAAGCTGCTGCCATAACTGCCTGGCGTTGGGGATCTGAACTCAGGTCATTTTGCTTGCAAGACAAAGGTTTTAACCCCTGAGCCATCTCCCTAAGCCTTCAATGCTCTTTTTCTTTTTTGAAAGTCTTTATATCCATTTAATACAGATGCAACTTGTGTGTGTGTGTGTGTGTGTGTGTGTGTGTGTGTGTGTGTGTATAGAAGAGTGCACTTGAGTGTATCTATGGAGGCTCAAGGGTAGCACTGGGAATCCCCCCTGAATTGCTTTACCTCCTTATTGCTTTGCTCCGAGGTTTCCCAGGCTCCGCCTTCCAGAGTCAGTATTGCAGACTTCTGTCATAGCTGCTGGTCATTTTTACATGGGTTCTGAGGATTGGAGCTCAGGTCCTTTTGCTTGCTAGAGAGAGACTTTACCCCCTGAGCCACCTCTCCACCCTGGGTTATATTTTATTGAGTAGCAAGGTGTGGCTCTGGCACTGTCTTGGCACTGTCTGACTACACTGTCTGACTATGGTGGGGAAAGTGAGCCCAGGAAGCCAGACAAGGTAACCCAAATGCTGTGCGATTAAAACCAGCGTTGTGCAGTGATTGAAGACCTCCACCGTGTCCCTGCTTGAGCCGAGGTGGCCTTTACCTTGCGATCTCAAGACATCCTTCGAGAGGGTCCCACCCTGTGCTCCCTCGTTGCTTTAAGCTGGCAGAAGTATAAAATAGAAAATATAATAACTATATAACCTCTGCACCAGAGTTCAGTCTGCTCGTGCTTTACTGCCGCGGAATGCTGATGACGTCCCTGCCTGGTGCCCAGCTTGCAGGACTTTTGCTCAGCACTGAATGCAAAGCTGTGGTTAGAAGAGAGTGGAATTCACTTAGTTCCTCCTCGCCAGCTCCCGTCTGCCTGTTTTTCTCATCTCCTTCCTAGCCAGAGTGATATTATCTCTACTATTGACCACCATTTTCTTTGTATGTGCATATGTTTGTGTGTGTGTGTGTGTGTGTGTGTGTGTGTGTGATATGCAGTCACACACACATGCTTGCACATGAAAGCTACATGTTAACCCATGAAAAGCTACATGTTAACATCGGGTGTCATCTACTGTCACACTACATCTTATATTTTTTCTTTTTCATGTACGTGTGTTTAGGGTATATGCACTGCATGTGAGTGTGTATGTGTAAGTATTTGTATGTGGATAGGTGGACATGTGTGTGGATATGTGTACAAGCGTGCATTTGAGTATGTGTGCCCATGGAGGCCCAGGGATGATATTGGGATTCATCATTTCTTGCTCTTCCTTCTTATTCCTTTGCTTTAGGGTTTCCCAAGTTCCATTTTTCAGGATCAGAATTACAGGCCTCCACCATATCTACCTGATTTTTACATGGGATCTGGGGATCTGAACTCATATCCTTCTGCTTACGAGGCATAGGCTTAAACCCTGAACCATCTCCCCAGCCCCTCAACCTGTTTTTTTGAGACAGTGATTCTTATTAAGCCCTCCAGGGGGAATCTGTCTTCTTCCACTGCTAGGGTTCCTGGCACACACTCTCATGCCTTGGCTTTTGTGTGGGCTCTGGGGATCTGAACCAGGTCCTCACGCTTGCACCGCACTTACTCATTGAGTCATCTTCCCCCCCGCCCCGCCCCCCAATCTTTCACCACACACTCAGTGCCCTTGTGAACCCAGGCCACTGTGAAGCCACGGGGAATACAGTGACAGAGGAAGCTGAGGTTTGGAAGACATGGGACTCTGAAAGCTCAGCTTTTGTTAGCAAATTGAAAGATCCACTTCAGCATCCTTGCTTGGCAGAGTTCAGAAATCACTGTCACTCGAATCCGTTTGCTGCTACCATAAAGTGGGCAATTTGGACAGACTCACTCTCCCGGCATGCTTCTGTCACTGAGGCATGCTCCAGAATGTGGTGCCTTTGATGCAAACTGAAGGCAACCCATAAAGGTCCAGCACTTTCAAGTGACTGTGTGTGAGTGCTGCGTGCGTGAGTGCATGCGTGCGTGCGTGCGTGCGTGCGTGCGTGCGTGTGTGTGTGTGTGTGTGTGTGTGTGTGTGTATGTATGTGACTCCTGGCTTTGGGAGGGGGTCTCGGATTCTAGAGTGCTCACATGGAGAATCATTTTATGTCAAGTCACAGTGTGTGAAAGAAGAAAGAGTCTTATGCAGAATAGAAAAGAAATGGAAAATGAATTACTTTCTGGGTATTTTTTGGAAGGAATTCATTTAATCAAAATCAAATTGGGAAGCATGCTTTTTAAAAATATTATTTATTTGAATGGGAGGGGGAATGAGGAGGGAGAACAAGGGGGAGAGAGAGAGAAAGAGAGTAAGAAAGAGAGAGAGAGAGAGAAAGAGAGAGAATGGCTTTGGTACACAAGTGGAGGTCAGAGGACAACTTTCAGAGGTCAGCTTTCTCCTTCTACTACGTAGACTCTGGGAATTGAACTCAGGTCCCCAGGTTTGTGAGCAGACACCTTACCTCCTAAGCCATCTTGCTAACCCCTGAAGCTCAACATTTTAAAGTTAACTGTTGTACAGAGAACCCAACTCGTGGGTGGGTAGTTCTCCTTTGTGCAAACTACTGCACGTGCAGCAGGCTCTCATCCTGGGCAGGGGCGGCCATGTCGCTTTCTCAGTGTCTGTGGTGTCCGGCCACTGTACATCTCCCATTCAGCTTGTGCACACATAGCAAAGCAGATGGAAGCATCGCATCTCCTCTTCCCAGTGACGATACTACGCCACACTTTACAACCACAGGAAAGGAGAGGCCAAGGATACTAAACATGCGGTCAGGAGAGAATTGGTAATTCCAGAAGAGAAATTCAGAAGTTAAATGGAAATGGAGCTTTCCTCATCTCATCAGTCTTGGGGATGGGAGGGACTTGGGGGTCCTGGGGGTGTGGTTATGGGCCCCTTGTTCCTTATTCTCTCCACAGGTGTACTCCCAGAAGACAGGGGGTCATGAAGCATGGAAGAGGAGAGTGCATTGGGTCCTTGCTTCCCAATCAGAGCTCTAACTTGGGGGTCCAGGCAGTGAGCGATGTGTTCCCTGACAGTAGAGCTGCTTGCCCGTGTGACCGTGTGCAGGGCGGGGGCTTCTGGATGGTAGGAATGGTGTTCACTTCCAGCTTTCCCTGGCACAGCTCTGGCCAGACCAGCTCGCATATCAGTGGTCAAGCAGGCCTGGCCCCAAGCCTTGCCCTGGGGCTTTACACACAGACTGCCTCAGTGAACTGAAGAAAGCCGATGCTTTCTGCAGCAGCAGAAGCCTTTAGTGTGAGCAAAACAATGGTGAGCAGCACTGGACTCCGCGCGAGCGCGCGTGTGTGTGCATGTGTGTGCGCGTGTGTGCATGTGTGTGCGCGTGTGTGCATGTGTGTGCGCGTGTGTGCATGTGTGTGTGTGCATGTGTGTGTGTGCATGTGTGTGCGCGTGTGTGCATGTGTGTGTGCATGTGTGTGCGCGTGTGTGCATGTGTGTGTGGGCATGTGTGTGCGCGTGTGGGCATGTGTGTGCGCGTGTGTGCATGTGTGTGTGTGCATGTGTGTCTGTGAAGGTCCAGAGCTGTTCAGGGATCATCCTGAATTGCTTTACCTTCTTTTTCTTTGTTCTGGGGTTTCCAAGGTTCTGCCTTCCAGGGTCGGAAGTGCAGGCTGCTGCTATCCCTGCGCACACCCCACCCCCTACTGCTCACCTGGATGTTTTCATGTGGGATCTGGGGATCGGAACTCAGGTCCTTTTGCTTGCAAGGCAAACACATAACCCTTGAACTACCTCTCCAGCAACTCATACAGAATAGTTGACGCTCTCAATGTTTTAGTCCTGTGTGCTACTTTTTCCCTTTAGTCCGATAGGAAAAGTGTCAGTCATTTCCTGTGTCATGGATTAATTAAAATATATTTTGAGAGCTGGGGAGATGGCTTAGGGGTTCAGCCTTTGCTCCATAAGTAAAAGGACCCGAGTTCAGATGCCTAGTTCCCACATAAAAATACTGAGCAGAGATGGTAGTGTCCTGTAATTCTGGCTCAGGAAGGCAGCAGACCTTTGGAAATCCCAGAGCAAAGCAATAAGGAGGTGTAGCAATCCAGGATGATTCCTGAAGTCACCTTTGGGCCACAATAGGCACACACAGACACATATACACACACATACTCAAATGCCTTCCTATATGTACATACCACACAGATATCTACACATATGCACACACACATGAAATATCCCAAACAGAGGCATAAACATAAACATGCATATGTATGTATATATTTTTATTTTACTTTATTTTATGTGTGTAGAGGTGTGAGTGTGTGTATGTGTGTGTGTGTGTGTGTGTGTGTGTATCAGAGAGCACTCTATGTCCTTGTGGAGGACCAAGGGTGACTTCAGGAGTCACTCTGGATTGATTCTACATCCTTTTTGCTCTGCTGTGGAATTTCCCAAGCTCCACCTACCAGGGCTGGAAGTGCAGGCCACCACTGTTTCCACCTGGTGTTTTTACATGGGACCTGAGATCCGAACTCAAGACCTTTTGCTTGTGAGACAGAGTCTTAATCCCTAGCCATCTCTCCAGCCCTATATGTATATTTTAATCAAAGCTGTTGTGAAGCCCACAAGGTGTCACTGGGGTCTCAGCTTCAGGAGGCCACGCTTAAATGGGCATCTTGAACAGCAGCACTTTACTTACCTTCTGTCAAAAATAATTGCCTAAAGTTGAGAGCAAATAAGAGCTTTTCCAGTTCAGCCTGCTACCCAAAATAGCTCTTTCTTCTGGGATTTGATTAGGAAAAGTGGGCATTTAAGTGAAGTAAAAGGTATTTACCAGAACTTCTTTAAAAAAAAAAAAAAACAAGCTCCATAAATGGAGCTGACAGGGATGAGCTGACCCTGGGGGTGTTGACACAGCCACCCCCGACGGGCGTCATGCCGGTGGCTAGACAACATGTGACTGCAGACAGACACATCAGCAGCCGTGGCAGGGGTGCAGAGAGCGCAGAGGAAGTGACCCCCTGAACACTGCGCATTAAAGTGACTCTCAGGGGCGCTTCACAGCACTCAAAGTGCAAACAGAGAAATTGCTGGAAGCTGATCCCAGCTCAAGGAGCCAGACAAGGACTTGTTGGGACAGACAAGAAACTCGCTTTGTCCTGGGAGTTTTCACAAGACAGAATGGCAGTGCGGTTCAAGTTTTCCATTTTCATGTGAATACATGCAGGGAAGCCATGTGTGTATATATCCATGTTCACGTGTGTGGTGTATGTAGGCCTAAGGGTGATGTCAGGAATCATCCTCAGTTGCTCTTCCATTTTATTCTTTTGAAGCAGGGTCCCTGGTCAAACCCAGAACTGACCATTAAGAACTAATAAACTTGCTCTGGAAATTTCGAGTCTCTACCTTCTGAGGCAGGAAGTATGGGTGGGCCACATCTGGCATTTACCTGGGGACTTACGGGGATCTCAACTCCAGTCCTTTTGCTTATACCACAATCTCTTTACCCACTCATCTATTTCCCTGGCAGCCCACCTGCATTGTTGCTGATAAAATCATGACAAAATGGCTTAAGGGAACAAGGGGTTTATTCTCTTATGAGTACTGGTTATAGTTGTTTATCCAGCATGGCAAGAGGGCACACACCACCAGGGCTGAGGGAACTGGCCACACCATATCCACATAGCAGCCGAAAGAGGGCCAAGTGTACAGAAGGATGCTTCTTTTCTCAAACAGCTCCCTCCATTTTATTCACCATGGGCTGGGCCTTCCCCGTCAGCTAGACAATCTCCTGGAGGTTGTTCTGGACTTAACTCAACTTTTAATTCTCTACAAATGTGCCCAGAGCTCAAACCTCAACTGTCAAGTTGACACCTGTATCTAACTATAATACCATCTCTTGCTATGTTTTTAAAAATAAATAAAATGTCTTATTTTTCTGGTGTTTTTTTTTTTGGTGTTTTAAGTTCTAATATGTAAAATAAATACTATTGCCTTATAACGTGTGATATTAATAGGGAGTCAGAGAGATGGCTCAGTGGTTAAAGGAGGTGCCATGCAAGCTTGTAGACCCAGGTTCAATCCCCAGTACCCATATGAAAGTGGGGCAGGGTGGCTGGGATCTGTAACTCCAGCAACTAGGAGAGCTGAGATGGGCAGGTTCCTGGAGCTCGCTGGCCAGCAAGTTTAGCTACTGGTGAGGATCCTTTCTCAAATACATTAGGGGGAATTTGACAGAGGGAAATACCTCTGGTCTCTACCCATACTTACAGGCACATGCACAATTCACACACACACACTCACACGCACCCATACACTACATATACAACCATACTCACAGAAACAGCAATGCTTTCAATATTTTTACTAAGATTTTAAAAGCTTAAGCAGCAATTATAATTTTCTTTCATCGTTCTTTCATCGTTCTTAAAAATTTCTCTGCACAGTATCAGCTGATGCGGTCATTTGTATGAACCTGTATTATCGTGAAAAGCAAAATTGTCTGCATTCTGTACCTTTGTATGTGCACAGCATGTGTATGGCTATCAAAGAACAAGTGTTAGTGCTATTCCTCAAGTACCACCCACCGTGTGTGTGTGTGTGTGTGTGTGTGTGTGTGTGTGTGTGTGTGTGTATGAGAGAGAGAGAGAGAGAGAGAGAGAGAGAGAGAGAGAGAGAGACAGAGAGAGAAAGAGAGAGAGAGAGAGAGAGAGAGAGAGATTGAAATTGGGGTTGAGGTTGGTCTTAAATTCTGCAACTCTCCAAACAGGTCAGGATTTCTGACCTGCAAGCCCCCAAACCTGCCTGTTTCTACTTCCCCAGTGGTGGGATTACAGGCTCATATCATCACACCCAACTCTTCATCAACTGGGTTCTTGGGATCTAATTCAGGTCCTCACACTTACAAGGCAATTGTCTTGCTGTGTGTATTCTTGTTAAAGAAAAAAAAAGACAACATACAGTACTGGTCAGATCTTGAATTGTGCACAAATAAGACAGTACTATTGGTATAAGGTCTCTTTTTTGTGTGTTTGTTGTGTGTGTGTATATCAGAGGGTACTGTGTATAATTGTGGAGGTCCAAGGGTGACTTCGGGAATCACCAGAGATTGTGCTACCTCATCTTTGCTTTGTTCTGGAGTTTCCTAGGCTCTCTGCCTTGCAGAACTGGAAGTGCAGTCGGCTGCCATTTCCACCTTGCATTTTAATGTGGTATCTGAACTCAGGACCTTCTGTTTGTGAGGCAGAGGCTCCACGCCTTAGCCATCTTTCCAGTCTGGTGCAAGACCTCTTGATTGACAGCATCAGGTTGCTTGGGAGCCCTTCCATATTGGGCTCACACAAAATAGCCCTCTAATGGAAATCCATACACAGAAATAGCATTCTACTGCAATCCATCTTAAAAAAAATTTTTTTTTGAGACACGGTCTCCTGTAGCATGGGCTGACCTCAAACAAGCTCTGCAGCCGAGGATGACCGTGAACTTCTGACACTTCTGCCCACACCTCCTGAGTGCTGACATACAGGTGTATACCACCAAGCCTGGTTTTGGGCATTGCTGTGGATCAACCCAGGGCCAGGCAAGCGTTCTTCCTACTGAGTTGCATCTCCAGCCCTCTCAAACTAATTGAATGATATCAAATCAGATACTTTTTTTGGAGTGAGTGCTATCTGGTGGCACTTGCAGAAGACGACAAAGGAGTCTGGCAAGAAAGTGAGTCATGCGAGACTGTGTAGTTCATTAGCCAAGGTCTTCCTGACTCCTGGCTTCTCCTCTTTCCTACTGAAAGTGAGCTAGAGTGCCTTTTTTGGGAGACCACTTGGAACATGCTTTGAATCCTAGCCATGGGCTCTGCTACCTGTTTACTGTATGGCTGTCACAACTCCTCTTCCTGCTGCTGACTGAATTCAGGACCCAAATAATTTAGGGGAGCAAGGGCTTTATTTCAACCTACAATTCTCCACTACAGCTTATAGTTCAGCTTGGCAGGAGAGCTCATGCCAGCATCGTGAACTGAGGGAAGTACTCACAACATATCCTCAGGGACTGCTGAGAGAGGGGCAAACCTCCTCCCTTTGCTAGATTATGAGTCTACCAGAAAATGCCTCTGTACATCTTAAGCACCTGCCCAAGGAATTTTTCCCTCCACCATGGGCTGGGTCTTCCCATGTCAATTAGATGCTCCCCTGCAGGCTTGCTCAGGGCTTGTCTTAGCTACTAGTCCTTGACAGATGTGTCCAGAGTTCAGCCTTCACTGGTCACATTGACACCTACTTCTAACTAATACAATAGCCTTGATACCCAAACATTAAAGCTGTACCCAAAAGTAGTGGTTCTCAGCTGTCTCCTCACAACATTGTCATCTGTTTTCTGCTAGTCACCTCAGGAGAGCGTTTGAAGTCAGGCTAGATTTCCCTGGAGATTGTGGAATTGATATCTTTCTCGTGGTAATGTCTTAAAAGCTATTCCCATTCTTCCACTAGCTAAACAGGGCGGATGAGTCTTCCCTTTGCCCTCCGCCGCCCTAGCTTTCCTTTTGATCGCCTGCTTAGAGTGTGCAAGTTACTTCTCGAGAGTGATGTTCAGCTCCATTTTGCAGTTTTGCTTTTCAAACTAGAGGTCAGCTGCCAATCAAGACTGAGGTACAGTCTCTCTAGCCTGGAAACGCCAAGAAGACTGAGGTACAGTCTCTCCAGCGTGGAACCCCATCCTTCACTGTATCTTTGGGATGATCTGAGGAGGGGGTGAGGCATGGGGATTATTTACTCAAGGATTTCCAGTTGTCATGCTTTGCAATTTCATACCAAATCACATCTTGATTCATCCCAAATTCAGTATTCTGTTCCACACGCATTCAAGTCTCAGTCTTTGACTTTCCCTGCCTCTCTCTTCCATCTCCAAGGACACTTGAAATTATATGAAGTCACCCAGAAAATCTCGTAGGTCTGCTGATGTGAAGCTCTGGCAACCCCTGTGAGCTCAAATCCTTCTTGCCACATGATATAGATGCATAGTTTTTTTTTTCCTGTGTATGCATGCACAAGAGGGCACTTGAGTATATATGCCTGTGGAGGACCAAGGATGACAATTATAAACAATCCTGAATTGTTCTACGTCCCTATTGCTTTGTTCTGTGGTTTCTCAGGCTTCGTCTTCCAGAGTTGGAATTATAGACTGTCACTCTGTATCTACTCAGCATTCTTTTTTATTAATTAATTAATTAATTTTCCCACTCATACAAACTTTTTTTTTCAGTGTCATATATCACTTTTATTTTTTTTTATTAAAAATTTAATTATACATTTTAAAATTTTTTACCAGTTCCCTCCCTCCCCCCTCCTCCCCCTCCCCTTCCCCCAGTGCCTCCCCCCCAATTCCCAGAGAGTCCTTTATTGTGTACGCCTAACTCTCCACTGGGTCCTCCTCTCCGATGACATATAAGGACCCAGTGGCATTTCCATAAGCCCTTTCTCTTGTTCCCCTTAAGCATAAGATCACTACTATGGCTGTCAATCCCTTGCCTCCAGGGGTCTCGGTGCCCTTAACAGATGCTAGACTTTATGAGGGCAACAGTGCGCTGGACATTGCGCAGGGCATGCAAAGTCTCATTATGATTGCTTTGGCCCCAACTATTGTTGAGAATCTTGCAAATCGTTGCTCCTCCCATCCTTTTGCTCTTACAATCTTACCGCCCCCTCTTCCGCAAATGTCCCTGAGCTCCAGGATGGGGAGAGATTAGGCTGTCCTAGTTCTATGTGATTGATATAGAGTCTCTGAAGTTCTGGATTGTGGTTTGTTGATTTTCTTTTGCAGTTTTGCTGCTCCTGCAATTCCCTTCACTCCATTCTGCTGGGCACTGTATGTCACCCCCTGGCCAGAGACAAAAAGCTGTTAAACTGGAGTCTTGTTGTAATAGTACATTCAAGGGTAGATGTAATAAGAGTAGGAAACCTCACTGAGGGAGGGGTCCATCACCCATTTGCAAAATGATTACTTTTTATCTGCTAGACTATATGCCCTCCCCTTCTGGTGAGATCAGGAAAGAACATCTGTGAACTTAACCAGGTTTCTCATTACTTACTTGCAGACCTTGATGGAGGCCTATTTTCTCTGCTGTAATATGGTTCCCTCTCTCCTTGTTTCTGGTGTGGCCCTCCTAACCCATCTCTCTTGTTCATAATCCTTGCAATTACTGTGTTACATAGGTTTACTTTTGAGTGTCTCAATGTGGGCTGGGTGAGTTTGGTACTAGGAGCCATCTATTAGGGAGTACATATGGCGCTTAATTTTCTGGGTTTGGGATACTTCACTTAATATAATTCTTTCTAATGACATCCATTTCCCAGCAAATTCCAGTAATTCATCATTTTTGATGGCTGAGTAGTACTCCATTGTATAGATGTACCACTGTTTCCTTATCCACTCGTCAACTGTTGGACATTTAGGTTGATTCCATGACTTTGCTATTGTAAACAGTGCTGCTATGAGCATGGTCGAGCTTGTGCTATCGAGGCGAACCTCTGCTGCATGGGGGGTTATTCCCAAAAGTGGGATAGCAGGGTCATATGGCATTTCAATCTTTAATTTCTTTAAGAATCTCCAGACGGCTCGCCAGAGTGGCTGTATGAGCCTGCATTCCCACCAACAATGTAGGAGAGTTCCCCTCTCTCCACATCCTCTCCAGCATTTGTCGTTGTTTGTATTGTGGATTTTTGCCATCCTGACCGGGGTGAGATGATATCTCAGGGAAGTTTTGATTTGCATTTCCTTGATGGCGAAGGAAGTGGAGCATTTTTTAAGATAATTGTTAGACATTTTAATTTCATCCCTGGTAAAGTTTCTTTGAAGTTCCAGGGCCCATTTTTTAATTGGGCCAGTGTTTTCCTTGGAGTTTAATTTTCTAAGTTCTTTGTGCACTCTGGACAGTAGAGCTCTGTCAGATATGTGGTTAGTGAAGATTTTCTCCCATTCTGTGGGTTGCCTTTGAGCTCGTGTGACAATCTCTTTATCTGAACAGAAGCTCTTTAATTTCACAAGATCCCAACTGTTGAGAGTTGGTAGCAGTGACTGTGCCATTGGATGTCTGTTTAGGAAGTGTTGGCCTAGCCCAATCAGCTCGAGGGAGTTCCCTATCCTTTCAACTATGGTTTTTAAAGTCTCTGGCCTGATATCAAGGTCCTTGATCCATTTGGAATTAAGTCTTGTACATGGTGACAAGTACGGGTCCAGCTTTAATCTTCTGCATGTGGAGATCCAGTTTTGCCAGCACCATTTGTTGAAGATGCTGTTCTTTTTCCATTGGATTCTTTGGGCCCCTTTGTCAAAGACCAAATGGCTGTAACTTTGTGGGCTTATATCTGGGTCTTCAATCCTTATCCATTGATCTGTGTGTCTATTTTGGAGCCAGTACCAGGCTGTCTTTATAACTATGGATTTGTAGTATAGACTTAGGTTTGGTATGGCAATACCTCCAGCTGTGTTTTTGTTACTCAGGATTGTTTTTGCTATCCTGGGTCTTTTGTGCCTCCATATGAACTTTGAGATTGTTTGGTCAACTTCTTTGAAGAATTGCTTTGGGATTTTGATTGGTATAGCATTGAATCTGTATATTGCCTTTGGTAGGATGGTCATTTTTACAATGTTGATTCTGCCAATCCAGGAACAAGGGAGGTCTTTCCACCTTCTGGTGTCTTCTGCTATTTCTTTCTTTAGGGTTTTAAAGTTTTCATTGTAAAGGTCTTTTACCTCCTTGGTTAGGTTTATACCAAGGTATTTCATTTTTTTTAGGGGCTATAGTAAATGGGATTGTTTCTCTCAAGGCTTTTTCACTTCTTTCATTCTGGGCATATAGGAAGGCCTCTGATTTTTGCACATTTATTTTGTATCCTGCCACCCTGCTGAACTTCTCAATTAGTTCCAGGAGCTTTCTGGTGGAGTTTTTGGGATCCCTCAGGTATAAGATCATGTCATCTGCAAATAGGGATAGCTTGACTTCTTCCTTGCCGATTTGAATCCCTCTTATGTCCCTTTCTTGTCTTATGGCTTCAGCTAAGACTTCAAGTACAATATTGAATAGAAGTGGTGAGAGTGGACAGCCTTGTCTAGTTCCTGATCGAAGTGGGAATGCTTCCAATTGTTCCCCATTGAGCATAATCCTTGCTGTGGGCTTGTTGTATACAGCTTTTATTATATTGATAAAGGTTCCTTCCATTCCTACTGTCTCTAGCGTTTTGATCATAAAAGGCTGTTGGATCTTGTCAAAAGCTTTTTCTGCATCTATCGAGAGTATCATCCCACTCATACAAACTTAATAGGTACCATGGTCCTCTCCCTCCCTCCACCCCTCCCCGTCCCCCCTGCTCCCTCCTCCCTTTTCCCCTTCTTTTTACCCCCCTCCCTCCCTTTCTCCCAGTGCCCCTCTCTTCCCCCAACCCCAATCCCTGGAGCATCCTTTAGTGTGAATGTCAAACTTCCCTCTGCGTCCTCCACTCTAATGAGATGTATGGACTCAGTAGCATTGCCTAGAGCCCTTTCGTGTGCTCCCCTTTAGTATAGGAACACTATTGTGAACTGTTAATCCCTTGCCTCTAAGGATCCTAGTGCCTGTGATCTTTGGTAGACTTTGAGGGGGGGTTCAATGATATGTCAGTCATTGTGCAGGTCATGCAAAGTCCTATTATGGTTACTTTGGCTGTAACTTGTTTGGCTACTCAGCATTCTTATATGGGATCTGGGGATCTGAACTCAGGTTCTTTTGCTTGAGAGCAAAGGTTTTAACCCCTGAACCATCTACCCAGCTAGACTCACAGGTTCTGATGACCAGGACAGGGCATCTTTGATGGGGGTCTGCATATGATCTGCCCATGCATTCAGTTCCTGGTCTTTCTCTGCAGCAGATGCAGTGTCTCTGCCCTTTGCTTCAGCATCTCCTACAAGTTAAAGCCGGTTGACTGAATTCTCAAGGTGGAAATCCATCTATTTCAGGCTCTTTTCTGACCTGAATGAACAACTTAAAGAGAAAGAGTTTATTATGGTTTACAGTTCAGAGGGTGAAGTCCATCTGGGTGAGGAAACCACCATAGCAGGGGCTTGAAGCTTTCTTTTCACAAAACCTCAGCAATGAGAAGAGAGAGAGAAAGAAAGAAGAAAAGAGAAGAGAGCAGAGGAGAGGAGGGAAGGGGAGAAAAGGGGAGGGATGAAAAGAAGAGGGGAGAGGTAGAGAGGGGAGGGGAGGAGAGAGGAGAAGAGAAATGGAGAGGAGGAAACAGCAAGTGCGGGTGGGTTATCAACCCCAAGACCCACCCTCCAGTGATTTCCTACTTTCTACAGCCAGGCTCCACCTCCAAAAGGTTCCTCAACTTTCTCAGACAGCACTCCCTGCTGGGGACCAAGGATTCACACACATGAGCCTTGGCGGAGGGGTGGGGGACCAGTTCACATTTTTGCCATAACACCATCCTTCAGAATGTGTATTTTCAGGGAAAAGACACCCAAGACGGTATGAAACTTGTAGGATCCTTGACAGTGACCAGATTTTTAAGAACAGACCACAGAGGTGGACCATCTAAGGAGGCAGACCAATGATGGGCTTCATCTTCCCTGTCAACTTGATTGGATTTAGAGTCACCATGGTAACACATCTAGATGGATCTGCGTGGGTGTGTCCAGAAAGGGTTAACTGGAATAAGCACCATCCCTGGCCTGGGGTCCAAGATCGAATACAAAGGGGAAAGCGAGCTGGGTACCGGCATTTATCATGTGGATGCCACATGCCCTCCATGCCTTCCCCACCATGATGGACAATGCCCTCAGATTGTGGACTAGAACGAACTCTTCCTCCTGCCTTGAGTAGCTTTTGCCATTTTTTTTGACACAGCAATAGGAAGTGCAATATGGCATCTATGGAATTTTATTTGGAGTCAAGATTGGCTGTGATTGCCATCTGTGTGCGATGCTCTTGTAACTTGGAGGGGACATTCTGTCAGTATCCTTCCTCTTGAACAGAGGGAATGTGGAGGCCCATATAAAAGCTTAGCTGATCTGAGCTACACCATCTACACTTTGGGGGACATAGAAATCTTTGTGTGCTCATTCGCCTGCCATCCCTGAAGTTGGTAACCTTGCAGTAGGTGTGAATTGCTGCAGCTGCTTTGAAGATCATTTGGGAATCGCATGCGTGAAATCAAGTGTTGGACTTGCAAGCATTTTTCCTGATTCACAGGTATTATGGTCCTGGCAGGCTGGGTCTTTCCTGTCTGTACATCATCCATCCAGAATAGATGGGTCCCTTTTTATTTCCCAGCTCCTCTACGTACAAGTGAGTGGGAGCAACCCATAAAGAAAGACATTGTTTCAACTTTTAGTCAATTTCCTATGGGCTGGAACAAATCAGTTCTATTCTGTGTGCTATAGACGTGTCTTAGGAATGCCTGACTTTCTCTCTCTCTGCCTACTCTAATTCCGCTTTTTGCAATGACAAGCTTGCTAATTCTTTGGCCAGTCACATATGAATTTTTTTGCATGTATGTGTATGTGTATAGCCTTTTTTGTGCGTGTGTGTGTGTGTGTGTGTGTGTGTGTGTGTGTATATGAGAGCGAGACAGTGAGAGATAGAGTTGTGGAGAGCTAAGGTAGACATAAGGAGTCATCCTAGAATGCTCTACCTTCTTATTGCTTTGATCTGGGGTTTCCCAGGCTCCACTTTCCAGGACTGAATTGCTGAGTGTGGCCATATTGGCTTGGAAATTTTACCTGGGATCTGTGGATCAGAACTCAGGTCTTTTGCTTGTGAGGCAGAGGCTTTAGCCCTTGAGCCATCTCCCCAGGCTCCACCTGTCAATTTTGATGCTTTGAGTGTCAGCATACTGAACTCTACATCCAAACAAAGCCCTGGATGCTGAGAGAACATCTCTTGGCACTCAGTACTACCTCACTTTGTTGATAGAGACTGATGAAATGATCGTTCTGCTAGATAATCTCTGCTAATCACAGTATGTCACTGAGCTCCAACATGGAGATCCTCTATGCCTTCTAAAATACCTGCTTTGGAACTGCCTGATCCAATTGAGGGTGGAGGAAGTTTACAGTTTCTCTGAGCAATCAGCTAGAGATGGAAAGAAATACCATTATTGGTCAATTAGCCCTCGCTTAAACGGGCAGGTAGACTCATGTCGTATATATAGTTTTGGATTATAGAGACTTGTAGTTATAAATAATTGATAGCCTTTCTTAGAATTTTGAGGTTGATTTTGGCCCAAGTCATTGCAATACAACTTTTATGAATCTTTGTCTATATATGAAAGGAAAATGGCTTGCATTACTTTCCAGAGGCGCCATCCTGTTAAGACAAAGATTATGTCCATAGTGAATGTGACTGAATTTCCTGTCTGTGGCCTACCATATGGAAGGCATGAGATGGCACTTGTACAAATCTCTATTTCTTGCAACAGAAGTTGAGTGCTGAACCTTGGGGATTGCTGACAAATCTGGCGTCATCTGTGTATACTGTTCTTCTGGACAGAACCCTTGAACTTGGGCTGTTTGGTCTCTTAATGAGTTGCAGGTGTTGGAAAGAACTGGTGTGCCTCTTCATAATTGCTTGTCATACGGTGAAGCTGCGGGGGGCTGTCAAGCATTTGGAACATTGCAGAGTTCTCTCACTCTGAATCAAGACAGACTCTTGAAATGAAAAATGTGTAAGACTAAAAAAAAGGTGGACTTTTTTCTTTTTATTTAAATAGTTTGAAGAACATTAGCTGGGGCCATAGAGTCAGGCTTAATTTTCTAAATATATAATGGAAAATGAGAATAACAGATGGCCAAGAACAAAGGCTGTGGAGCAGGAAGAGACCTAGGTGAGAATCCTGGTTCACTTCCGGCCTCCACAGGTACACACACTGAAGAGCACTCATGTACTACACTTGCGTGCACACACACACACACACACACACACGTACACACACACACACACATACATATACCACACCTTACTCCTCATTAGACATATGCCTTACAACATTATTTGACATTTTTAAGACTTCCAGTTTAAATATCTAATTTTGGGAATTTTGAGTGAATCCCAAAGGAAGTCTAAACCCCCTCTTCCTAGAACTTGGGGAATGGAGGCAGAAGGAATGGGATTACAAAGTTGACCTTTGCTATACAGACGGCTTGAGGCCAGCCTAGGCTATGTGAAAAACTATCTCCATAAAACAAAACACAAACAAATAAAAAAGAGTCTACCATCTACCACAATGGAGGATAATCTTGGTTAGTGTTGATACTGGAATCATCCAGCAACTTTCAGAAAGAGTCTTTGGATTTTTCCTGCAGCTCCCCAACCTACTCAAAGGGAAACTGTGATTCAGCTACTTGAATGAGCTCTTCAGATAACAACCTCACAAGCTAAAGTTGGGATGTTCTGATGGGTTGTAGGTCTTCAAAAAATTGACCGTGGAAACAAAGGAAAAGGATCCAGAATTCAAAGCACTAACCGAGGGGCTTGATGAACAAAGAGGAACAAAGAAGAGCAAGGAACAGTCACCCCAGGAGGCCCTAGGGGTTCAGAGTGCTCTGGGTAGGACCAGAGAGACAGAAAGGGACGCATGTGCTGGGGACACCAAGCCCCTGTGTGCTCCTCAGTGAAGCAGTTTTCTTCTTATCTAATTATTCTCAAATCCAGTTTTTCTAAGTTTTGGAAACTTAAAAAAAATCCTTTATGTCTTCTTTTGTTCTGTGACCCACTAAATTTTTTTGTAATGACATTTGGCCTGAAATTTGAAGTATTTGAATTTTTCTTTCATGTATATGTGTATGGGTATATGATTGTGTGTGTGTGTGTGCTTGTATGTGCATGGGTACATGTATATATGAGTGTATATATATACATACACATACACGCATACACACATATGGGTGCACTTGAATATGCATGCCTGTGGAAGACCATGGGTGATATCAGAAATTACCCTCCATCATTCTTCCATGTTAATCATTGTGAACTTGGGTCTCTCATTAAACACAGAACACATCATTATGGCTAGTCTAGAATCTAGCTAGCCAATGTTCTATAGAGGATCCCAGGCTTGAATTATAGGAAGGCCACCACATCCACCAGCATTTTTTAAACTTTATTTATTTATTAATCTAATGTGTGTGTGTGTGTGTGTGTGTGTGTGTGTGTGTGTGAAAGAGAGAGAGAGAGAGAGAGAGAGAGAGAGAGAGGGTACTGTGTGTCTCTTTGGAGGACCAAGGGTGACTTTGAGAATCATCCTGATTTACTTCTATGTCCTTTTTGCTTTGCTCTGGATTTCCTAGGTTCTACCCACTAGGATCAGAAGTGCAGGCTGCCACTGTTTATGCCTGGCATTTTTACATGGGAGCTGGGATCCAAACTCAGGACCTTCTGCTTGCAAGGCAGAGTCTTAATTCCTGAGCCATCTCTCCAGCCACTACCAGCAGCATATTTTTTACATGGTATCTGAGGATATAAACTCAAGTATTTTTCCTTGTGAAGTAAAGGCTTTAACCACTGTGTCATCTCCCCAAGTCTCAAAAGCTATATTTTTTTTTTAAGTTGATGACAAGAATGCCAATGTTCTTGAATTGCCTCTCAATGGAAGACTGGTATGAACTATGACAGATGAAGTCTTACTTTTTGTTTGTATCTTATTTTCTTTTTTTTTTAGTTTTCTAGGCATATTAAGTACTAATCCCTGTTTCCCTCCATCCAAGCACTGACTTTTAAAGGAACATTTCAGTATCAAATGCATGACCATGAAAGAGGAAGACATTCTGTCACTGCAGGACAACTGCATGGGTTTTTGAACTGTTTTTGTGCAACAGTTGGGGGACTCATTCACCTAGACTGTGATGTGCCAAGTGCAACCTGTACATTGTGTATACAAATACATGTATGTATGTATAATGTGTGTGTATGAGTTTGCATGTGGGTGGGTAGATGTACATATGAAAGTATATACACATGAGTGCACTTGAATATGCATGCCTGTGGAGGCTCATGGGCGTATGTGTGTGTCTGTTCACATGTGTATAAGCAGGCCTTTGCTATGTGGCATGTGCAGAGGTCAAAGGACAACCTTGAGCTTCTGGCCTTACCTTCAACCTGTCTATAACAGACTCTCTTTGCCAGACTAGCTGGGTACTGAGGTTCTGGGGATTCTCCCATCCCCCTGCAGGAGCACTGGGCACTGAGGTTACAGATATGTGTGATTTTTCCCCATGAGTTCTGGACATGTGATCTTGAATCCTTAAGCATATGAGGCAAGTTATTTTACCTGTCTAGCCCACAGTCTTTGAAAAGATGGCTCATATTTCATGATATCCGTATTTTAGGAATTACTTGTGACCAAATCCCTTTTTCTAGTTTCTGGTTTTTGCTCGTTTTTTGCAATTCTCATGTTGGGAAAATTTTCCAGATAGAGCTTGGTGAACTTTTTCTACTGTTAATTTTTCTTTCTTTTCTTTGTCTGTGTGTATGTGTGTTTTGTATGTGGGTGAATGTGTATGTGTGGTCAGGCATGTGTACAAGGGAGCACTTGAATGTGTGTGCCTGTGGAAATCCAAGGATGGTATCAGGAATTATCCTGGATTGATCTACTTTTTATTGCTTTGCTATCGGGTTTCCTAGGTGTCACCTTCTAGCTCTAGAATTGCAGGCTCCCCATTTTTACATGGCATATGTGGATCTGAACTCAGGTCCTTTTGCTTGTGAGTCAAAGACTTTGATCCCTGAGTCATGTCCTCAGTCCCTACTGCCAATTTTTCAGTGATCTGTCCTGGTCTCCAGTGCGTATTGACAATCCTGGTGAAGAGACTTTTTGCACAGAGAAGCAGGCAGGAAAACTGACTTTTGGGCTTGGCTCTCATGGTCAGTGCTTGTGTTCGTTACTTGTTTATGGCTCTGAAAGAATATGTGGCATGAGCAACTTAACAGGAGAATAGATCTAGTTAGCTCACAATTTCAGATGGTTTGATTTATCACTGCTTGGCTCTGTGGGCGTCAGACCATTGTGTTACTGTCTCTGGTCTCCACTTCTTGGCCGTCAGGAGACAGAGAAAGTGCAGGGCAAGAGACAGACATGCCTTAGGCTCCATATCCTGCCAGCAATGTCTCTGTTTTTTTTTTTTTTTTTCTGGATCTTTGTAATGAATGCAAGCTCTGGATTAGGACCCAGTCCTCATGACCCGATTGTCTCTGGAGCCCCCATTCCTGACTCACACTAAGGTGACCCCTCTGAGACATTCCATAGTAAACTTGTCAATCAAGATCAACCATCAAAATCTTCTACCCTTTGAGCTGTGGAGATAGCTCAGTTTGTAAACAGCTTGACTTGATTTTTCCTTTAGATTGATCCCCCAAACTTTTTTTTTTAAAGTCAAAGACTGGGAGATGGTTCAATGGTTAATGTACTTGCCATGCAAGATCCTGCGTTTGGAATCCAATTGGGTATGAAAAGGGTCTGCCTGTAATTCCAGCCTTAGGAGGCAGAGACTGGCAATCTCCCGAGCAAGCTGGCTAGCAGACAGGCCCTATCCATGAGCTCTGGGCTTGATTAGAGACCCTTTCTCAAAAGAATAAGGTAGGAGAGTGATCCAGGATGAGTAAGCATGTTGACATCTGGCCTCCACATGCACATGCACACACGCATGCAGATAGTGTGTCAACATCTGTCAAAGTACTGAACCAGCACTCTCCATCTTATCTACCTGCTCAGGGATGGTCCCACCCTCTCACCACGGCCTGGGTCCTCCCATATCAATTAGGTCATCTTCCACAGTCTTACTCAGGGATTACTCAGTATTACTACTAATACTTCAGTGGTCAAGCTGACACCTGCATCTAACTCGAGCAGCAGTATATAGTCCCTTCTCCTGGGAGGCGAAGGATATCCCTTTATGAGTTCAATTCAAAATGCAACTTCTGCCAAGGATGTGTGCATACTCTTAATTCACACAAATTCTCATTTCCCAGGGGGAGACATTAGTTCCTTTTCTAAACCCCTGAAGAGGAAAATAAATCATTTTCTGAATGCCCTGAGGTTTGCCAACTGTCCTCTTTCCAGTGGATTTAGAGTTTTATGTTATTATGCAGAGAAATGGCAGTTCCTGCCTTACTGGAAAGAAATTAGGCTCAGAAAAAAGAGCTTATTCTGTGTGTGTGTGTGTGTGTGTGTGTGTGTGTGTGTGTGTGTGTGTGTGTATGCACACACGTGCTAGTATATATCGAGGCCAGTGGGCAACCTTAGGTGCCATCCACTTTGGATTATTATTTTCTTTTGATTTCAGAGGGAAAGAAAAAGAGGAAGGGAGATTAGAAAGAAGGGAGGAAGGGAGGAAAGGATAGAGAAAGCAAAGAGTAAGAGGAAAAAAGGAAGAAAGAAAACAAGAAAGATAGAAGGAATGAAGGAAAAGAGAGAAAGGAAAGAAGGAATAAAGAAGAAAGAGAAAGAGGAAAAAAAGGAAGGAATGGGAGAAGGAAGGAAGGAAAGACAGAAAGATGAGAAAGAAGGAAGAAAAAAAAGAAACAAAGAAAAAGAAGAGTCCCTGTCTGTCTTGATTTTTGTAAGAAGGGTCTCACTTTGGTCGTGGGCAAGGTTACCGTCCTCAGCGTCCGGGTGACAGGATTACAGAGGTGTAGCACCATGCCTGGCCGGATCCCTCTCTAGATTAACACAGCATTAAAGAAGTGGAATGTAGGAAAAATGGGCAGTGATTACATTCTCTAGAGTATCATGTTAAACACTGATACGGTATCGATCCACTCTTTACTACGAAAGAGGTGCATATTAGTGTAGTAATCTTCTCCATCTTCTCTCTCATTCTGGTTTTGGTGGTTACATTGTTTTCTTTTTCTTACTCTGGGTTTGAAACACCAACTGTAATTCCCACAGGTGTGCAATTTTGTTCTTCTCTCACTGAGCCCAGTGCCCACAAGCATGTATTCTGCAGTGCCTTCTGCACTCTTGAATTCTTAATTTTTCATTGTGCCTCAGATGACTGGAATTTAGTAGCAAAGTGGCTTTTAGGAGATGTATTCTTTAGGTCCTGAAACAGTTAAAACATCTGTTTGTTGTATCTCTGCTACAGATGAAATTGATCAATAGATCTCTCTCTCTCTCTCTCTCTCTCCCTCTCTCTCTCTCTCTCTTTCTCTCTCTCTCTCTCAGCCTCAGCTCTGAAAGAACCCTGCTCAGTAGCTTTCTGAGCTGGCTTTGAAATCACCAATGCATATTGGTTAATCTTGATTTTCAGCTTTATCAGACTTGGCACCAACTGACAGACTGGCCATTGGCCACACATGTAAGGGATTACTCCAGTCAAGTTATTTGAGATGGGAAGACCCACCCTAAAGGTGGTCGGCACTTTTCTTGGCAGCCTGAAAAAAGGAAGTTCGAGAAGGACAGCCTGCTAGCTCTCATGTGGTACTGTTGAGTGCTTCCCTGCTGGATGGAGAGGTTCCCACCATTGTTGAGCTTAACCTAGACTTTCTCCCATACACCAGTGAAATACATTCCTTTCAATTCCATGCTCACACCAATGGTGCTATTCCTCCAGAGAACCCTGGCTCATATGTACAGCAGCTTCTAGAACATCTGGTGATGAACAAGTTGTGCTTGTGCAAGGTTTGTCCTTCTCTTTAATGTGGGACCCTCAGATGCATTTCTGAGCTGCTTTGTTTTTGAGGAGATTGGGAAAACCAAGGCGACTATTGTTCTCATAAAACTCAATGCCAGGGAAGCTCAGCAGGTTGCTTGCTTGCTCCTATGAGGGCAATATGTTACTGAATCCAGACATATTGCCATACATTGTGTATCCTCTTTGATGATACCCTCAGAATAATCAGCCACCCATATGCAAAAACACATACACACATATTCACAATCCTATGTACACCTGTGATCCTAGCACTGGGGGGAGCAGACTCAGGAGGACTGAGTGGCTTGCTGGCGGCCAGTCTGGCTCCAGGTTCAGAAAGAGACCCTGTCTCAAAGGACCTGGTGGACAATTTTAGGACACCCAATGTGCTCTTCTGGCCATTGCATGTATATAGGCATGTTCACACTTATGAATATTCACATACATCATATTTATGAAAAACCTAAAAGGATATCTTCAGTGCAGGACAGTGTAAGCTTGTAGATTCTGAGTCTACACTGTACAATACAAAGTCTTCCTGTGTTTGTTATGGGGGTGACGTCACTGATGGGTACAGTCCCCTCTTTTACCCCTTGGCATGCTGCTGAGTCACGAAGTTAGCTTTGCAGTTCATTAACTGCTTGACTTGGTCCTACCTCATGCTGGAGCGCCAGGGTAACCCTGCAGTCCCTCCCAGTGAGAGCTCTTGGCGAGTGACGGACAGTCTATTGATATTTTAACAATATTAGTGGTAGTCTAAGTCTTAGTAAATTATAAATTATCAAAGGGCAAAGTTCAAAGCTTAACATCTCTATGATCCATCACACACACGTTGTACTCACTTGAATGGGACCATGCAGCATTGCCCATAGCAAGGGCTCCCTTGCTTCTGCCCGTGGGCCTCAGTAGCACTTTGTGCATGTCCACTCTTGTGTTTATTTATTTGATAGAGAGAGAGAGAGAGAGAGAGAGAGAGAGAGAGAGAGAGAGAGAGAGAGAGAGGAGAAAGTCCACGTGCCATGATGTGCATGTGGAAGTCAGAGGACAGCTTTCAGAAGTCAGTTCTCTCCTTCCATCATGTGGACATTTCTTGGGATTGAATGCAGGTCACCAGGTTTACACGTAGTCACCTTTACCTGCTGAACCACCTTACCAGCCCATCAATGTTCACTTTTGGTTCCCACATCTTGTTGCTTTTCAGTACTTAATACTTTCCAAGAAAAGCATTTATACCTTATTTCTTCTTCAAACTTTAAAAAATTTCTTTGATGGGTTGCACACATGCATGGATTGCACATGTGTACATATGTCCATACCCATGAAGGCCACGGGTGGATACTGGGTGCCCTTCCTCAACCCTGTCTCAGGGTGAGGTCTCTTACTAAGAATCTGATGTTTGCAGATATGGCTTGGCTGACTAGTGAGACCCCCTAGGATTGCAAGTGTTTTCTACCACACCCTACTATCTGTATGGGGGTCTATGTATAGAACTCAGATCTTCACACCTATGTGGCAAACTGAGCTGTCTTCTCAAGTGTTTTTTGAATTGTTTTTGTGCATTTATTTATTTTTTTGGCACAAAAACCCAAAACTGATGGTCTATCAATTGGCTGATTTGCCAGGCACATGGCTGGGATTTCCAGACGCTAATTCAATTAATTCTTCCAAGTCTTGAGAAATTCATAACTTAATCTCTACCTTACACTTACAAACACAGAAACCCGGAGATTGTTCGTCCACAGCCTGCACATCTGCCGAAGGCTGCAGCAGAGAGAGGAGCCCCTGACCTCCCTAAATCCAAAGTGTACTCTTCCTCCCGGTGGGCTGATCCACTTTTGCGTTATTTTAGTGAGACAAGGAGTGGAGGGCAGCCGTGGTCAACAGCGAGCGAGGCTGTTGGGCTCAGACCATAGTAAGTCCCAGTACTTCCTAGTTCTCCGAGTAGAGGAAGTTTCCCTGAGAACTCATCTGTGCAAACTCTAGCTCTTGGAAGCTCCCAGGATGACTTCTGAGGAGAGTCAGTCTTTGAATGAGAAGGGGGGTTGGTACTCACCAAGGTAGACAGGAACTTCTGAGATGACACATCCTGCTTTCCTCCAGAACGGGTCAGTGTCTGTCACCTCACAACTTCTAGTCTCATCCCAGGTGCCCGAGTCAGGGAGCCTGTCTCAGCCTGGAAGGAGGCCTCGGGGAGACTCTTCCTGCCATGTGATGGCTGCAGTTGGGAAACAGCAAGAAATTAGCTCTGCGGCAAGGAATGGAGCTTACCGTGCACACAGTGAGCAACGAAGCCCTCTAGCTCTGGCCTCTCAACCCTGCCAGAGTTCTGGACACATGATTCAATTGTGAATTGAGTGCACAAATGTATTCATTCTTATTAGAAATAAAAGCAGACAGAAGCTTGAGTTTCCATGTCTCCCGATGACCTGCAGTTCGTGGCTTAAAACCTTATCACCAGCCAAGCCATCCTCGGAGAGACTGGAGATTAACAAATTGAATTGTTTGTGCCTGGGCTTTTTTGACCAGTTAAGTTCTGAAAAGAGGGATGGATTGAAAGTCTGAAAGAAAGTATGAAGTATCTGGGGAGCTGAGTCTTTCCTGAAGAAAGAGGCTAGAAGAGGAATGTTCTGTGTCCATTGTGCTGAAGTGAACGATGGAGTGGAGGGTTCATTGCATGAGGGGCTGGGCCCCCAGGATGGACAAGCTGGGAGATGGAGGAGCTACTTCCTGTGGCCTGAAAGGAACCTGCCGAGTTGGGGGTCAGCATCTTGCAGAGACAGGCTGGTGGTCAGGCAGCAACCCAAATCAATACTGGAATGTCCCCAACACTCAGAATGGCTCTGGGCTCTGGAGTCCCACACACTGCTGGCTGACTAAGCTGCTCTGACAGGTCAGTGACAGAGACAGGAAATTCTAGGCTGGACAGGGGCCAGCTAGGTTATTTTTAGTGTTGCTGTAAAAGATTTTGCAGAAAGAACTATTATTGAACTAATGAAGAATATTCAAATCACTGGTTATCATCTTACCGAATATCAAGTTATTGGATTCTGAACACAGCAATGAAAACACATTTTCTACAATTTTTAAGTATTTATTTTTGAGATAGAGTCTCATGTCCCTCAAGTTGGCTTCAGACTCCCTCTGTAACTTAGGGTGACCTTGAATTCCTCGCCCCCTTCTGCTTCCACCTTTGAAATGCTAGGATAACATGTGTGCCACTACCATGTCCAGTTTATACAATACTGGGGATCAAACCCAGGGCTTCATGCAAACTGAGGGCAGATTGAGCTATATCCTCAGCTCTAACGTAAAACATGTCTCATATATACATGATTGTCTTTTGATTGTTTAGAGTGTCTGTTTATTTGCTTGTTTGTTTGGGACAGGGTATCACTGTGTAGCTTCAACTGCCTTCTACTTCCAGAGAGCTGAGTTCACATGCATTCACTTCTATGTCTGGCTTCAGAAATAGTCCTCGCTAGCTTTGAATACATAGTAGATATTTGAATGGCATGCTTCCCTGTAACTTCAGGATTTCAGCAGGACCTTAAAAGAGAAGAACAAGAAGGAGGGTTTGCATGGATGAGGAAGAGCTTAAGAAACATTCACCTTCCTGAGAGATTACTGAAGGCTAATGCAAGACAAGAGGAGGGGAGCTTCTCTACTAGGCAATTCACCCACTGATAGTCATCCATGCCCAGCAAGTACGCAGGCACTTGGCAGTGTAGACATCCCAGCTGAAACCCAGTGAGCCACACATGCAAACAGATGTGAAAGTAGGAGGGAGACTGGCTGGAAAGAAGAAAGTATGAAGTGGGACAAGAGGTGGGAGGAGTTGGACAATAAGGGGTAAAAACGAACCATTTTGTTGAATTTTGCATGAACATGTCAAGGAATGAAAACATTAATAAAAAAGAAAGAAGGGGGTTAATAAAAGTCAATTGACCATCTATGGGAATCTCCTTGTCCCTTCTCCATCAAGCTACAAGACAAAAGGAATGAAAGTGAAGAGAAAGAGGGGAGAGCTTCAGAGACAGTCTTTGGAGTTTGTCCTCTCCTATTTAACTGTGCAGTAGACAGTCTCATCACTCACCAAGAGGGCCTTGTGTGTGGTATGTTCTCAGGTTTCTTGGGCTCCCTGGCCTACGTTCCTGGTAGTGTGGAGGAATTATGAAGGAAGGATAGGAGTTGTAGGAAACCCTGATAAAAATACAAGGAAGGGGCTATGGAGAGGATTCAGGGATTAAAGTCTCTGTCTCCCAAGCAAAGAATCTGCAGATCCCATGTATAAATGACAGGTAGAAATGGCCTGGGCCTGCAATTCCAGCTCTAGAAGGTGGAAACCCCAGAGCAAAGCAAAAAGGAGGTAGAACAATCCAAGATGATTCCTGATGTTGTTATCTTTGGACCTCCACAGGCACATATACTGAAGTGCTCTCTGGTACACACACACACACACACACACACACACACACACACACACACACTAATAATAATAATAGTAGTAGTAGTAATAGTAGTAGAAATATTAATAGTAATAATGATAATACAAGGAGGAAAGAACAGGTACAAAAAAGCCCCATTTCTGCCTGATAGAACCATTAAGAGGTTAACTTTGCTAACGCCAAGTCACAGGCCAGTCTTCCCAGAGGACAGCCTGCAGAGCACCGTGGAGTCCTGTCCTCACCCTGGGGTGGAAGCCAGGCTGTCTCAGCTCCTGCCTTGACTTCAGTTCTCCAGTAGCTGGATTCTCAGGCCCCGCCCTGGATCTCCCTTCATGACAGTGTTCTGTGGACCCCTTCAGGACAGGCGCTCCGCAGAGACTGCTATGTTCTTTTGAATGGCTGTCAGCCGGAAGCAGAATATCATGACATAGCTGGTGGAAAGGGATGAACCCACACGGGGCTGTGAATTGTGGCCAGCCTCGGGGGAGAGAGTGGTTGGATGTGGGATAAAGGTCTATGTGGGAAACCTGCCATTTTCTTTTGCTCCTCCCTCATTTCTATTTGTTTAGTGTAAGAAACGAGAGAGACAGAAAGAGAGAGAGAGAGAGAGACAGACAGACAGACAGAGCAGACATACATGTGGAGGTCAGAGGACAACTTTCAGGAATTGGTTCTCTCCTTCCCCCATGTGAGCTTTGGGGGAATCAAACTCAGGTCTCCTGGTTTGTGAACAGGTGCCTTTATCTGCTGAGCCATCTCGCCAGCCCTTTTCCATTCCTTTTTCCTGCCTAAATTAATTTTGATGGTATTCTCTGTGTGTATGCATACATGTTTACATGCAGGCCACCTTAACCCTGAACATGCTTGCATGTGTGTGTACCCACTTGGATATGTCTGCTGTACACATGTAGAGGCCAGAGTTTAACAACCGATATCGTCATTTATCCCTGTTCATCTTATTTGCTGAAATAGGTTCTCTCACTAAGCTTGAAGCTCACTGATTCAGTTAGACTGGCTAGCCAGCAAGTCTTGAGGGCTATACCTGTCTCTACCTCCCTAGAAGTGCATTATAAGCAAGCATTACCACACCTGACTTTTATTACATGAGTGCTGAGGATTGAACTTGGGTCCTCATCATTGCATGGCAAGCACTTTGCTAATTTTCCCATCTCTAGCTCTTAATGTTAATGTTAGAGAATAATTGCTTTCCACTGAGAGCTTTGGAGGGATGGTAATAATGTAGTTTGATTCATTCTTAAGTTGCTTGTAAAGACTACTATCAACCATTTTTTTGCTGCTGGAGAGAATTCACCAATTCTGTGAGTCTGACCTACACATAATCAAACCTCACAGGGTCCTGATTGATTGGCATGGAGAATCTTCTCACTGTTTTAGATATTCATCCCATCAGTGATAAAACCACAGGTGAAATGAGGTGACCACTCATGACAAAGCAAAATTGCCACATATATTAATATCATCTAGCCATCTTTTGTCCAAAAAAATCAGATAATAGCCACTTCAGTAAATTCTGCTCTAAAAACTTCTTCCATTAGAAAAGCTAAAAACAGATGTGTGTGTGTGCTTTGTATAAGTCGTTGAAGTCCAGTCATGTGAAAGAAACACTGACAGTTTCATGTGGAACAGTATTCTTTACTTGATGCCTTCATCACATGTATCCTCTAGGTCTTGAGGTCTGGGGAGGGGCAGAATGCTGTGGCCTTTTATAGGTCATAGCCCACGCTGGAAGGGTCTTGGGGTCTGGGAAGGGACATCAGGGTATACAGGCCGAGGAAGGTTAATTGAAGTGGGATTCCCTCTATCCAGCCACAAGGAATTTCAGCCATGCTGGGGATGAGACTTTTCAGTGTGACTGCCTTTGGGGGTCACCTAGGCTTCTGTAAGTAAGCCTCACCCCTACTCCTACAAGTAACCCCAGTAAACTCATTGGTAAATGAAGCTGAACCTTGGCACAATCTTTATTTCAGTCTGTTATTGAATTCCTGTCTGGAGTGGACAGACAGTTGTGTGGTGTCTCCCAAGGAAAAGAGTCACACAATATTATGTCACATGCACGCACCCTGCTTACAAGGGGGCTGCAATGTGCACATGTTCTACTTTTAAAACCTTTATCACAGAGCCAGGTAAAAAGTACTGTGGAACATACAGGTAGCTTTGGGGAGTCAACAACCATTCAAAGGATAAAAATTATATACAGGTCACAGGGGAGGTGGTAAAGGATTAATATGTCTCATGTTCCAAAGATGTCAAATTGATAGTTGGGGGTTTAAAACCCATCATGCTTCTAGCCTAATTCATCTTAGAGTCTTCCTGCTGCCTCCATCCTGTTTTGTGGCTGAGTTCTAGTCGGGCAAAGCAATTAAACTCCGTGGCCTGTGCCAGCTCTTGTTTTCCAAGTGCCGCCAAGTCTGCTGAGCAGTAATGGAGTCTGAGTTGCCCTAGAGTCAGGCAGACAGCGGACCTTGGTGCTCGCCATGGGGATACGGGGAGAATATTTGCTGATGGAACAAGTGTCTGTTCCTCTTTTCCCTGCAGAATTCAGTTCCAACCCAGACACTTGCCTGAAAAGGGAACGGAGTGTTTCATTTTCCCGTGAGTTGCTTTTAACATCAATATTTATGAAGAAAAGATAACTTGACACTCTTACTGAGCATCACAAGTTCCATTGAGAAGGTCATGGGCTATAGAAGGCCAGACCCATGGCGAGCTATGTACACGGGTCCTAGTTGGAATTTGAATGGAAGGTGTCTCGTACGTGCGTCTTCTTTTTTTTTTTTATTGTCTCTGTGCACTTGGGTGTGAGGTGTGTGCACTCATGTGTGCATGTGTGCGTGGAGGTCAGAGGTCATCGTCATTCCTCGGTGCCAGCCACCTTGGGACTCACTAATGAGGCTTGAGTGGCTGGTCAGCAAGCCTCAGGGGTCTGCCTATCTGTCTCCACATCCCTATCCTCGGTATTACAGGCATGCACCCCGATGTCTGGCTATAGGTTCTGGGGACTGAACTCAAGTCCTCATGCTTATATGACGAGCACTTTACTTGCTGAGCTGTCTTGCCAGTTATATTTCATATTCTGAGCAATGGCCAAGTGAGGGAAAGTTGCCATACTAGCAATGCTGCGATGTGCACTGTTCTCAAAGATGTCATGTTAGAATAAAACTTGATGCTCAGAAAGACAGCCCCTATGCTTTTGCTATCCCAAGATGACTCTGCTCAGGATCGCCTGTCCATAGAAATGATTAGTCATGCTCCCTGGTCCCAGTCAGCTGAGGCCGCCATAGAAGGTTCCACAGACTGTGTGTCTTAAACTGCATATAATTTCCCTGAAGTTCTGAAAACTGGAATGAGTGAGATTCAGGAGTGAGTGAGCTGCTTCTGTTCTTAAAGACATGCTTCTCAACTCTGTCCTGCTGTGGGCTCATGGGATTGTTCTGTTATAGAGAGAGGAGATGAGGATGGAGAGGAAGAAGGAGAAGAAGGAGAGGGAGAGGCAGGTTGAGGGAGAAAGAGAGAGGGAAAGAGAATCAGCTCCTTATGGTGGTCTTGTGTATGTGTATGTATGTGTGTGGGGGTGCATGTATGTATGTGCATATATACATTGTATATAGGTACATGTGTGTGGGGTGCATGTGAGTGTGGGTGAGTGATGCATATTTCTATGGGCACTTGTGTGTAAGGTTGTTGTGGAGCACTCTTCCTGGGGAGAGCCCACATGACAGTCGGTCCACCCCGACAGGAACTTGATGACAGATCAAAGTAACAATTATGCCAAGGTTCCAACTTGATAAACCAATATTGGTGTTACTCACAGGAGCAGGAATGACTCAAAGGCAGCTACGTCATCAGAAAGCCCACCCAGCCTGTTGCACAACTTGTTCCTAGGAGATTCTCCTCCAGACTGCAGGGCTGCTCAGAGTCTCCCCCAGACTGCAGGACTGCTCAGAGACTCCCCCAGACTGAAGGACTGCTCAGAGCCTCCTCCAGATCACGCTGCTTGACTGGCAGGGGAGTCTTCTCTCCCAGCGGTTCACTACGTTTTTTTCACCTTGCCCTCACTCCCAAACTTGTTAGTTTCAGGAATCCCCTGAGCCTAAAGAGCTGTTCCCTTGCTGAGCCTTTATCTGAGATGGGATGTTTCCAGTTACTATACAGCATCCTCCTTAGGTTAGACTGGGGGGAAATTAAAAAATGGCATTAAGCTGTATCCAGAGGAAAAATACCATAAGACAGCAGTATGTGCATGTATTTGGTTACATGTATATGTGGCTACATGTATGTGGTTATATGTGTATGTGCAAGCATGTGTGTGTAGTTACATATATATGAGGATGTATGTGTGTGGGCGCATGTGTGTATGAGTGCATGTGTATGTGGATGCACATGTGTGGGGAGGGTGCATGTGTCGTGCCCATTGTGAAAGCCAATGGTCAGCCTTGTGTATGGCTCCCTGGGAGCCAACCGACACACCTTGCATTTTGAGACTGCTTCTCACTAGTCTAGAACTGACTGGTTTGTCTAGGCTGGCTGACCAGGGAGCCCAAGGGACCCATCTGTCTCCATCAGGTCACCATGCCCCAGTATCACGTGGGCTCGGGGGGTCAAACTTAGATTCTCGCGCTTTTACAACAGACATTTCAATGACTGAGCATCTCTAGCCTTGCCTTCCTTATAAGGACGCGAATCTCATTGAGCAAAGGTGGCCCAGCCTTACCATCCCATCAATTCACCTCTTTGCAGACTTCATCCTGATAACAGCTGTATCCAGAGGAAAAATACCATAAGACAGCAGTATGTGCATGTATTTGGTTACATGTATATGTGGCTACATGTATGTGGTTATATGTGTATGTGCAAGCATGTGTGTGTAGTTACATATATATGAGGACATCAGCAAGGAAGATGGAGGTGCACGGGACAGGGGGAAGCCTGCACTGTAAAACAGAATCTTAGCAACATTATAATCCTAAAGCAAAGCTACAGGGTTTCATTCTAGGTTCAACAAAGTATCTTTTATTCTAACCATTATGTGTTAGGAAGATGTCTGTTTCTAGTAACTAGCCTTCATCATGTATTGCAAAGTGCTTTATCTCTAATAGAACATTCTGCTGCAACATGGAGATTCTCCCACCTCCAACTCCACAGCCTGCATTCAGTCCAAGTCCTCTTTTTGGCCAGAATTATTTGCCTTGAATATCACTGAGTATGATAAATACCACTAGTCAAAGGTTAAGCTACTTTCTTCTACATAAACTTTAAAGACTTAATATACTTTTTAATTCTAGGCTTAATTAGACATCAGAGAATACTGAAAAATCTGCTCTAATGAGCTCTCCTGCCCCTCCTGTAGGAAATGACGTAAGACACAAGAGTTGCCACTGGGGCTCCAGCTTTGGGTCACTGAAATCATCCAAAGCTAGTGAACAGAATAAAAACAGGGATCTAAGTAAGTCCCACATAGATCACTGTGATTGGGGAAAAAACTCACAAGAGGAGAAGGCTTTCACTTTGATTGTCTCTTACTTCTGAGAATAAATCTCCCAGATAAAAATTTCTAGTGAAACACTCACAAGATACTTGGGGAAGACTGAGTTGGAATAATCATCATTAATTGTTCATTGTGTGACTAAAATAATAGTACTTTTCTAGGACTCTATGTCTTCCTCCCTCCCTCCTTTCTTTTCCTTCCTTCCTTTCTTTTCCTTCCTTCCTTCCTTCCTTCCTTTCTTTTCCTTCGTTCCTTCGTTCCTTCATTCCTTCGTTGCTTCCTTCCTTCCTTCCTTCCTTCCTTCCTTCCTTCCTTCCTTCCTTCCTTCCTTCCTTCCTTCCTTCCTTCCTTCCTTCCTTCCTTCCTTCCTTCCTCTTTTTTTTTCTCTCTCCCCCTCTTCTCAGTATCTCATGCTGTCCAAGGGGGCCTTGAATTCCTGATCTTTCTGCCTCTATCGCCTGCTGGACAAGCACTCTATCAATTGAACTACATCCCCATCCCCTAAGTCTTAATTTCTTTAGCTGTGAAATTGGACTTCTGATTTCAGCCTATACCCATGGGAGTGTGAATATGATTCCACGTAGAACTGGATTTACCCTACTGTGATGAATTTGTAGTTGATGGTGAATCCTTTGTGATCAATCACATCAAACTCATAGCTGTCAGTTCAGCACACTTCTGTGTTTTGATGAAATAGGAATACATCCCAGCAAAATTTGCTGAATGAATACAAGAATACACCACATACAATTAATTGAACCTAGCTTCTTCCCCTAACATTTAGAATCTGCCCAAGCAATTTTACAGTTCTTACAGTTGATGAATTTCTGTTTCAGGATAAAATTCAAATCCACAGTGCTTAAGACAGTCACTAAGGTGCTGAGTGGGAAACAGTCTCATGGTGGGGCAGGTGTGTCTGCTGATGGGTCACAGATATGACACCTGAGCTCTGAGACATTGGGAAACAAGCTTCTATTTAGAATTTCTTTTGTCAGAACTACAAAAATTATGAATATTTTTTGGAATGAAATTTGAATAATTCCAGTTTCATGTAAAATTTTAGCAAATAAAAGCCAGTTTTTTCACTGTCTCTCTCTCACACACACACACACACACACACACACACACTCAAACACAAATATACATATGTATACATACACATATACACACATGTAAACACACATACTCATGCACACGTGTGTATATGCACACACATATGCATATACATACATGCAGACACATGTACTCATCCATGTGCACATGCACACACATATACTCATGCATATGCATATTCACACATACATACATGTAGGTACATACACTTATCCATACACATATACACATCCATATATACATATCCATGCATATACATATTCACATTCATAAACATACCTACACATACATACACATAGACACAAATGCACACATATACACAAATACATATACACGCACACATATATGTATACAAACATACACATGTAAGTGCACACATACACACAGATGAAGGGATTCATGAATAAAGGTTTTCTTAAGAGAATTGCACCAGACAGTGTGTGCAACTATAGCTCATACAGATGGGAAGCAGAGCAAGCCCACATATTCCTGTGGGATGCAGTCTGCTCTGTGTGACATGATGTTGGCTCTGGAGAATCAATTCTCACCCAGAGGGCTCCTGAGCTGCCCTGTCCCTGCCTGGAGTCAGTGACCACAGATGTCTTGATGGCTGCACAATGACCAGGCAAGCTAGAGTCCCTTTTTCTTTTCTAAACCAACTTTAACATATGTATAAAAGTATTCCGATTGGTAGGATGACATGGGTCCTCTCTGGACAGGGTGCAGGGAATAGTTACTCAAACAGAGCTGTAATATGAAAGCAATTCTTTTCTATTTTTGAGTCAAGTTTTCAAGTATCCCAGACTGGTCTTCTACTTTCTATATAGCTGAGGATAACCTGGAACTTCTGCCCCTCCTGCCTTCACTTCCTGAGTGCTGGGATTACAGCTATGCACCACCATGCCTACTTTATACAGTACTGGGGATGAAACTAAGGGCTTGATGCCTATTAGAAAAGCATTCTACCAACTGGACTACATCCTCCGCCACTTAAGACATAAATCTTCCTGAAAAGAAGAAAATCTAGTTTGTTTCCATTATTCTGACGGCTTGCTCTTTTGAGTGGGCGGACGTGCTGGTTTGCTCTTTGAGTGGGCAGACGTGCTGAATTTGGTGCCATAGTTACAGTCGACCTGAAATATACCATCATGAAAAGTTTATATCTTCGTATTACCGAAAGCTCAGGGCAGTTGACGTTTTAGGGTTTGATTTTGTGTCTCTGCTTTCTCCTGTTGCTTGTGGTCATCTGGGCCTCCACATTTCACTGCCAGTAATTCAGATTAAAAAGATGACCTGGGATGACTGTGGCCCTGAATTTTATTCAAAGGATCTGCTTATGCCATTATGTACTGGAAGTATGCAACTTGCGTTTTGATTTTGCAGGTCACTATTAAGAAACTGCCTTGAGTTTCAAGACTTTGGACTTTTAAACTGTGTTGGTATAGTCTATGGGGACTTTTAAAGTTGGAATGAATACAGTTTGTGTCCAAAAATGACCATGAGACTATGAAGGCCAAAGGGCAGAATGTCATGGTTTGCATGCAAGTTATCTCCCACAGGTTCAAGTGTTTAAATCTTCAGCTGGTATTTGGGAAGGTTGTAGATGTAAGATGTAGAGCCTTGCTGGGGGAAGGCACGTCACAGAGGATGGGCCCTGAGTCTTGGAAGCCTGACCCTGTTTCCTCAGTTTGCTCTTCTTTCTGCTTCCTGGTGGCTGTGGCGACCCGTACCAGTCTCCTTGTTTCTGCCTCCAGCCATACCTTCTGCTATGTGATTCCTACCATAATGGACTATATCTGTTCAAGGACTAAAAAAAAATTTACTTTCTCTTCTTTAGAAAGATCTATTTACACACACACACACACACACACACACACACACACACACACTCAACCGTTGTTTCTTTTTTTTTTTTTAACATTTTTTATTATTATGTCCGCTCATACAAACTTAATAGGTAGACCAGTTCCCTCCCCCCTTCTTCTCCCCCCAAACCCCCTGCTCCCCCTCCCTCCCTCCCCATCTCCCAGTGCCCCCCCCAATTCCCAGAGAGTCCTTTATTGTGTATTCCTAACTCTCCTCTTGGTCCTCCTTTCTGATGACATAAAAGGACCCAGTGGCATTTCCCTGAACCCTTTCTCGTGTTCCCCTTAAGCATAGGAACACTTCTGTGGCCATCAATCCCTTGCCTCCAAGGATCTTGGTGCCTTTAGCCGATGTTAGACTTTGTGAGGTCAATAGTGTGACGGACATGGCGCAGGGCATGCAAAGTCCTATTATGATTGCTTCAGCCCTATCTAGTGTGGAGACTCTTCAAATCATTGCTCCCCCCATCCTTTTGCTCTTACAATCTTACCGCCCCTTCTTCCGCAGATGTCCCTGATCAACCGTTGTTTCTATAAACTAAAACTGCTAAGTTTTGAACTTCAAAGTCCTTCATATGACTATGTGCATTTAGGGTGCCTACCCCCCTAAAAAAACTCTTATTTTTCTTCTATGCTCACCTTTGTAAACCCACTTTTCCTCTTTCCAACCTTTCTGGCAATATCTGCAGAAAGCTGAATGCAGGGAAATTTTTAGCAGTCCATAGGGTAAAGGTAAATCAATGCCGGTGCCTGGCGCATTGATCCAAGTGTCTCTATTGACAAGACCCTGACCCCGCACAGCCTTCTGCCTCTTCCTGACTCAAGTTCATCACAACAACTCTGCTTTGGAAAAAGCACAAAAGGGATTTTTTCTCTATCTACACAGGCTTCTGTAGCAGAAACTCCATGGACTGCGTGCCTTGAAGGAGAAGAAACTCATTTCTTACTGTTGGGAGGTTGGGAAGCCTATGTGGGGGAGGGGCGATACTAGCAGGTGCAGGTTCTCAGTGAAGTTGCCTCCTGGTTCACATACAATGGATTTATGTATTTTCACCTTTTACTACCCAATCCCATCCTCCTCCTGTCCCATTTCATACTTTCTCCTTGCCAGTCACATCTTTTTTGCAGGCATGATCCATTGGCTTTCATGCGGAATGCCTGTACAGGCAGGTTCCTGAGCACTGGCTGGGGCATGGATGACTTAGCAGTGCGTCAATATTGAGTAAAGAAGTGCTCCTTCTCCTGTCTGGCATTAACTTTAATATTCTGTCAGGATGGAAGTGCGGCGGCTCTTGAGACCTTCCCTTAAATGCCAACTGCTGTGCAAGTCTTCAACATAGGAACTTGGGGTGGGGGGCTAGACTTTCAGTCTATAGAGAGGACTGCACAGATGACACAGATGACTTGGTTTCTGCATCCCTTTTGGAAAGGACAGAGCTGACACTCAGCCATTCTTCTGCCCGTCATGCTCCCAATGGCTTTGCCTCTGACCATTGCAGAGAGATCAAATAAGGGTGCTGGCCACAGCATCCTCTAGCAACAACCAGACAGAGGAAAGGAAGAGACAGGATATGACTGCCCCATTTGTATTTTCTTCTTCAAAGAAGGAAAAACATCCACTTTCTGAGATGGGAAGATAGGACCAAGAGAACTTGAAATTCGGAAAAACTTCAGAAATCAAGAGCAAAGGATGGATGAATGGAGTCATGCATATCTGGTTATCAATTTGACTGGGAGAGAAGCTCAAAGACTTGAAGGAATATTTGCGCTCCGTTGAGATCTCAAGCGCCTTATCATTTGACCCAATTCTCCTGGTGCTGGGGTTTGCAGCAGATAAAGAGATGAAGTAAAGAAAAGCTGATAGCTTGGAGAGAGAGAGAGAGAGAGCGAGAGAAAGAGCGAGAGAGAGAGAGAGAGAGAGAGAGAAACTTTTAGGCTTCCCTTTTTCCCTTTGGTGTTAGTCATTGTAGCTTTACTGGAATTTCCCAGAATGCATTCATTATTGATGTCCAGACTATCCTTTTTACTTCACTGTTCTAGCGACCAGACAACTGAAGTTCTGATAGAAGCACATTCTTTTGAATTCACTCAGCATTGCGCTTTCTACACTGCAGAAATGCAGAATTAGTGTTGGGAGAGTGCTTAGATTCTTGACCATCTTTGTTTTTAAGTGTGGGCAACCTAGACTGGCAGAGTCTGTAACTAGGCCTGGATACCAAGACAGGGAACACTTTGTTCCCTGAATCTAGGACCTGTCCAGATGGGCTGGGAACTGAGAACAGGTTTGAATCATCATCTTCCCTTGGCCCCTAGTCACCAATCCTTCCTGTGGATGCTGGGTGGTTCATAGGAAGAAGACACACTCATTCATTATTTGACGTCTATCTCTTTTTAATAGCTATTTACTCATTTTACTATTTTTATTCATTGACTTATATAGAAATACAATCAATCAATGTGTTTTTCACTACTTGCAACCCATCTCCCTTCCTGTCCCACTTCATACTTTCTCCTTTCCAGCCAGTCTCCTTCCTACTTTCATGTCTTTTTGCATGTGTGGCCCATTGGGTCTCACCTGAGATGTCTGTACTGGAAGGTGCCTGAGTATGTCCTGGGGCATGGATGGCTTATCAGAGGACAACTCATTGAGGAAAGCAGCTGCACTCCTCCTGTGTCTGTCTTCTGTAACTCCCATGTCCTTGTTTGAGAAGGCCTCCCTAGGTAGAACTGCATTGATTTTTACTTAGAAGTTTGCATTTCTTAGGTTTTAATCCCACCTAGACCAAGATGTGTAGTGACATATCTCGTATCGCATTGGACTTTCTTTTTATTGTCAAGAACATCAAGTGCAATGTTTTATTTTTATTTTTGATTGGCACACGTTAATTATATCTAATAGTGGTTTCATTGAAGCACATTCATAGATGTACATAATATCATTACCGTTCCTCTTCCTTCCTCCCTGTAGTCTTCTTCCTGTTGTGCTAATGTCAGCTCCTCCCCTTTCTGCTTCCATGTCTCTTTTTTTTCCTTGATGACCCAGTGGGGTTTATTTGAAGCAGTTTACAGGAACATGACAGTGAAGAATTTGTTTACAGGAGCACCTTACCAGTGGTTATATCACCCAGGAAAACGTCTCTGTCTTACCCAGCAACTGCTATCTGCAGTTAAGTCCTCAGAAAGGAGTGAGTTCCCATGAGTTCTTCTTTCCTTGACTGGATACTGATGTTCCCGATCTTGTGCATATCATTGAAGTTGCTGTGACCTCAAGAGCACAGGGAACTTGTCATGACCAGCAGTCAGTGCTCCACAGCACTCCACACCTCCCTCTGGCTGTGACACTCTTTCTGCCCCTTCTTCCATGATGCTCTCTGAACTGTGGAATGAATGCAGTGCTTTGGCCAACCAGGGCACGAGAATGTTGAAAACATGGTAAACTCCAGTGCCCAGTGGACATAGCTTCTCCTCAGATTCATTCAGGGGCCCCGGGCTCCCTGGCTCAGCTGTTTCTCCCTGTTTTGACTGCCGTGTTGTCTCCTTTTGGATTTCTGTTGATTGAACATACTTTCTTAGCTCTTGGTGCTCAGCTGCTCTGGTATTTTTAACCCTGTTAAAAGAGAACATTCTATAAACTATCTTGGAAAAAACTCCCATGCATGGACTTCAGTATGAACACTGCATTTAACCTTCCAGCTTTAAAACTGTAACCTAACTAGATGTCAGGGCAAAATTGTTTTTCATTCTTTCTGTGGAGTTCTCCTTCTTGTAACAGGCATAACCTCAAATGGGTGTAGTCAAAAACCTCTTACATGCAGGCTGGAGAGATGGCTCGGGGCTTAAAACTGCCTTCCAAGCAGAAGGACCTGAGTTCAGATCCCAGAGCTCACATAAAAAAAGGCAGGTAGGGGGCTGGAGAGGTGGCTCAGGGGTTAAGCCTCCGCCTTGCAGGTGGAAGGTCCTGGGTTCGGATCCCAGATCCCATGTATAGATGCCAGGCAGAAGCGGGGGCGGCCTGCGCTTCTGGTCCTGGTAGAGCGGAGCCTGTGAATCCCGGGGCAGAAGGAGGTGGAGGCATTCATGGTGGTTCGCGAGTTCGTCTGTGGTTCTACACATACACAGACACAGACACACACACACACACACAAACACACACACGCACGCGCACATACACACGCACATGCACACAGTTGAATAAATAATAATAATAATAAAAAATTAAAAAAAAAGGCAAGTAGAAATGGTGGCAGCCTGCACTTTTAGCTCTGGAGGGTAGAACCTGAGAAATCTCAGAGCAAAGCCAAAAGGAGGTAAAAGCAATCCAGGATGATTCTAAAAGTCACCTTTGGTCATTGACAGGCACACACAGTGCCCTATGATACACACACACACGCACACACACACACACACACACACACACAAATAAATTAAGAAATAAAAATTTAAAAATACCTCTTACATGGTCCCTTCTTTAGGGAATTTTGGAAAAGCCACTTCCTGGATGATTTTAGCAATTCACCAGTGTTGGCCACAGGTGACCAATACTTGTTTTTCTTCATACTCATCTACAAAAGCCTTCTAACACATTTCCAAGCCACAAATAAGTCTTAATTCTAATGTCTCAGTGAAAGTGCCCACTACACATTTGTCCAAATTGCAAGCTTTGGTTGCAACATCTCAGTTTCCAGTGGAGTCACAGGTTCTATAGGTGGGCCTGCACTCTCAGCCCTGATTATGTGGGGCACGTGCCTGAGGTGATCTCTGCCTGCTCTCTCCACACACTGTATAAGGGTAGGACACAGTTGTCATGCACAGCGGAGCTCAAACAGATTGCTGAGCTGCAAAGTCTATAAAATAAAAAGGGATGGATCAAAGGGAACCTTGGAGAAGCCAAAGGGCACAAGTCTTGCTTCATAGGGGGCAGGGTCTGGGGATCTGGGGTGGGCTCACTCTGCAGGTGATCTTGTCTTTTTATTTGTCTAACTTTTTATTTGCACTTCATGATTTTGAGTTTCAATGAGTGTGGAGTCTGGATGTCCTACGACGACCCCAGTTTCTCCATTTTTCTCAACTTGAGTTCACGATAGTAACGTCTTTTCTTTTCTACAATTCTAAATCCCACAGAAAAAAGCTTTGTAGTATGTTGTTGCTTATTCCAACAGTTGTACTGTGTGGCTCAGCCTGGCCTCCAAGCCCTGGGCTCAGGTGATCCTTCTGTGGGGGGCATACTACAACAGCTCAGATTGTGGGCACATGCCAGCATACCAGGCTGGGGAAATGGTGCTTCTATTTACTTACTTATTTATTGGATTTTTTGGACCATGTATATTAGTTTCATCTTTCTGTTGCTGAAGAAATATAACACTCAAACCATTTAGGGGAACAAGGGATTTATTCCTGCTTATGATTCTTGGTTATACTTCATCAGCACGGCAGGAGAGTTATATCACCCTCAGGAGCCAAGGAAACTGTTCATACCATATCCACAAGAAAAGCTGAGGGCGGAACATACTTTCATTCCAGGGTGTCCATGTGCCAAAGTACTGAACTGGCTCCCTCAACCTTTCCACCTGCCCAGGGAATCGTCTCACTCACCATGGGCTGGATCTTCCCACTTCACTTAGATAGTTTCCCACAGATTTGCTCAGGGATTGTCTTAACTAATTAACTATTTTTAAGATGTGTCTAAAGGCTTAATCCTCAATCGTTAACTTGACACATATGTCTAATACATAGTCCCATTATTTGTAACTAGAATTCCTTGAGTTTGTTTTCCTTTCAGTAGAAGCAGTCAGGAAAGTTTCTCCTCTCCTCTCTCTCTCCAACCCCCCACATACATAGTATAGGAAGTTGTGGGTGAGGCCTATGAAGATGGCTTAGTAGGTAAAATCATTTGCCTCCAAACCTGACAACCTGAGTTCAATTCCCAAAGCGCACATGATAGAAAGAGAAGAATGACACAATTGTTCTCTAACCTCCACATGTGTGCTATGCCATATTTACATCTTCCCACAACACACACACACACATACACACACACACACACACACACACATGGATTGGGCTGAGCTGGGGAGATGACTCAGCAATTAGAGCACTTGCCATGTGTCATAGTTAGGCACAGGTATCAAGTTGATAGCTGAGGGTTTGAGCTCTGGGCACATTTGTAGAGAACTAGTTGTTGAGTTAAGCCCAGAGCAAACCTGCATTGTCTAGCTGATGAGGAAGGCCCAGCCCATGGCGGATGGGATTTAGGCCCTGGAATAAAATACAGAGGATTAGAGAGTCGGCATCCTTGTGTACACTTGGCCAGACATGCTGGTCTGGAAAGTAAGGATCATCCCTCTCTCAGCCATTATATGGAGATGGTGTGGCCACGTCCCTCTGCCCTGGTGTTGGTGCGTGCTGTCCCAACAAGCTGGACAACAGACTGTAACCAGACTATCATAAGAAAATAAACCCCTTGTTCCCTTAAGTTGTTTGATGGTCATTTATCAGCAATCATGCAGGTGAACTGAAACATCATGTAAGCAAGAGAATGGAGTTGGCATCTTCAGATGTCATGGAAAATGTCCAAACAGATGAAGCAAACTGCTGCAGTTCCAGTCTTGGAAGGCTAAGCCTGCGAATCTCCAGAGCAAGACTAGCCCTACTACCACTGAGTTCTGGAATTGATTAGATAGCTTGTCTTAAGAAGAGTAAGACAGAAGCATGATGGAGGGTAATTTATGACATCATCCCCAGGCCTCCACATCACATGCATATGCATGTGCTCCTATACCCATGCAAATATGCATACACACATGCATGAACAACCTGCACAAATGCACGTGAAGATGGAAAAAAACATATTCATACAGTAAAGACCAAGAAGCTAGCATCTTTCAAGGGCAGTTGAGCTGGCCTCGTCTCTCTTTGGCAGCCTCATTGTGGACACTTCCTGGCGATCTCTGCATTTCCTTTCCTTTGGCTGTAATTGACAACTGTACAGTGAGTGAGGACAAGCCCACAGCCATGACCTCCAGACCGCTGTCTTTTCCCTTAACCCAGTGTTTCTCAAGCATTTCAGCTCCAGGGACTTAGTCCTGACGAACTATAGAGGATTTCAGCATGCTTTGGTGTATAGAGGTCATAGCTAATCATATTGACTGCTGGACATTATGACAGTCAAGAAAACCTTCCATTTTATTTAAAACCACAATAACAGATCTGTTATGCTCAAATGCAATTAGCAAAGTACTTTAGAAAAAGTAACATGTGTTTATGAAAAGTAACTGTAATTTCCGAAACAAAACAGAATCTCTTTAATGTGTGCCCTAGGAGGAAACAGGTGGATCTTGGTACATATTTCTGCATTCGGTCTGTTGTGTGAAGAACACTGACCTCATTCGAAAGTGTAGTCAGAAAAGACAGGAATGTTTATACCTCTGCATGTAGTTGTGGCTCTTTGTCTGACATACCTTATTGACAGTCGTTTCTTAAAGGCTGTTTGCAAGAGTCCAGAGTCTTTTCAGTTCTTTTTTGGCTATGGAAAGTTTCTTGGTGTGTCTGTGCCTTTACTGGACTTTATTTACTTCTTGAATTGACCCTAAATGGTGAAGTACTTAGTCCACCACAGAGTTATAGCACCAGTTCTGTGTTCATAATTTGTATGCATGTGTGTGCCCATGTATGTTCAGGTGAGTGTGTACCTGTGTAAATGTGTGCATGTATATGGGTGCATGTTATGTTTAGGTGATTGTGTGTACTTGTGTGCATGTGTAAACATGTGCGTGCATGTACATGTCTGCATGTGTGTGCGCACATATATGGTCAGGTGTGTGTCTTTGTATGCTTATGTGTGTGCACGCACACGTGTGTGTGTGCATGTGTGTGTGAGTACATGCATACGTACATGCATGTATGTGTCCAGAAGCCAGAGACCTACCTCTATTGCCATTCCTCAGTAGCCTACCACACACCTTGTCTTTTGAGACAGAGTCTCTCACTGGTCTGCAATTCTCCAAGCAGGCTAAGCTTGTTCCCTGGCAGCCCTCAGGGATTTTCCCATCTCTGCTTCCACAGTGCTGCACACACCTTCCATGCTCTCTTACACGCACCACCATGTGTGGATATTTAGCATGGGTTCTGGGGAATGAAACTCAGGTCCTCACACCTGCACCACAACCACTTTCCCAACTTCGATGCTAGCTATTTATAATAATCATTCAGTTATTTGGAAACTCATGGCTGACACTCAGATCTTCTGCATGTTAACACTTCAATGACAATGTGAGAAAATGATATGTGTTAATATCACTGCAAATATCATTAGAAAAAACTTCAAAATCAAAAATATTTTACAGTCACACAGCAGTAGCAATTTTCCCAAATTCTGTTCTTGGCTTCAAAGTTCTGAATTGATTGTGGGTGACACCTTCAGTCTCTCCCCGTCATGGTGATGGGCTCTCTCAGTTCATTTTAGAGAGCATACCTCTCACTTACCTAGGTCAGAATTGTCCATAGTTGGCCTTTTGATTGTTCTTTCAAGCAAAAATTCCGTCCCATTAAAAAGCAGCTCTGGACAACTTTATTGTGCAGCCATTGGGATTAGCAATGGAAATCCTTCATGCTCTGCTGCATGTAGAATTATCATTTGATGAGCACAGACACAGAAACACGGTGAGTGGGAGGCAAGAGAACATGGAAGGTAAATATTGTGCAATTTGTACATCTGTCTTCCTACCTGAAGGGTAGTTTGGCTGGTAATAGAACAAACTGTGAATCTGAGAAATGATTTCCCTGAAACGTGCTGCTAATTGACATGTAATATACTCAGACCTTTGGCATCTAGAGTTGCTGATCAGAAGTCATGGCCACCCTGATTTTCTGTGCTCATATGTAAATATTTGAGTCAATTTTCTATTGCCATGGCAGAAACCCTGAGATGAACTTCTGATGAAGGAAGATATGGCTTGTCAATAGTTTCAGAGATGGTGTGCCATGATTACTAGGTGTTGACCTTAGGCCTGGATTGAGCAGTTAATGATCATGGAAGAGAGTGTGTGGCAAAGGGAATTGGGAATTAATGCCTTCTGGGAAGGAGAGAGAGAGAAAGAGAGAGGAAAATGAAGAAAAAGAAGGAGGAGAAGATATAAATAGAAAGAGAGAAAGAAGGAGGAGAATAGAGGAGGTGATAGAGTACTAAAAGATATGGAAAGGGGAGGAGAAGGGAAGAAGGTAGAGGAGAGGAGGAAGTAATAGAAGAGAGGAAAGGAAATGGAAAGAGGGAGAGAATACACAGAAGGAGGGGAGGAGGAGGAGAGACAGAGGAAGTATGAGATAGAAGAGAAGAGAGGATATGGAGAGGGAAGAGGGGGAAGGAGAGAAGAGGAGGAAGAGAAAGAAGAAAGAGACAAAAGAGGAGATAGAAAACAGAAGAGGAATTATAGAGAAAGGAGGAGGAAGAGGAGAAGAATGGGGAGTAAGGAAAAGGAGGAGAAGGAGGGGAAGGAGGGGGAAGGAGGAGGAAGAAAGAAAAGAAGGAGGAAGGAGGGGGTGAGGAGGAGGAAAGAGGGGGACAGGAAGAGGAAGGGGGAGGAGGAAAGAGAGGGGACGGAGGAAGAAGGAGGGGGGACAGAGAAAAAATTCTGGGGTACCAGGGTCACCTTCTAGTAATAATCTGTCTCCCAGCCAGACCAGTGACCAAGCAGCAAACCTCAGCTCTTAACTTTTGGGGGGCATTTCCAATCCTAACCATGGGCAAGGACACAGACTGTGCCACCACAGAAGTGCTCAGCCCCACTGTATCCAGTCCTCCAGATGTGCTTCATAGTGATGTGCTTCCTGTGTAATCTATCACGATTTTATTTGGAATCTGCGGCTCTCTCATTTCTGGGGAAGCCGAGGGTTCTCTGGATGCACTATTTCTCTCTCCCTGTTTCTAGGTCCCCTTCTGAATTTGAATTTAGGTGGTACTGCTGACCGTGACTTCTCTCACTTGCTTACCTTTCCTTCCTCTTTTTTATATTTTATCTTATTTATTTTTCCCCAATCATACAAGCTTAATAAGTACCCTGGTCCCCTCCCTCCCTCTACCCCTCCCCAGTCCCCCTTACACCCTCCCCCACTTTTCCCCTTCCTTTCACCCCCTCCCTCCCCTTCTCCCAGTGCTTCCCTCTTCCCCCTCCCATTCCTTGGAGTATCATTTTGTGAGAATGCCAAACTTCCCTCTGACTCCTCCACTCTGGTGAGGTGTAAGGACTCAGTAGCATTGCCCAGAGCCCTTTCTTGGGCTCCCCTTTAATATGGGAACACTATTACAACTGTTAATCCCTTGCCTCTAAGGATCCTAGTGCCTGTGATCCATGCTAGACTTTGGGGGGTCATTGACATGTCAGTCATTGAGCAGGTCATGTAAAGTCTGATTATGGCTACTGTGGTCCTAAGTTGTGTAGAGTATCTTGCATATTGTTGGTCCTCCCCATTTTTAGGCTTTTACAATCTTGCTGCCCCCTCTTCTGCAAGTTTCCTGAGCCTTAGGATGGGGAGAGATTTGGCTGGTCTGGTTCCAGGTGATTAATGTAGGGTCTCTGGTGTTCTGAATTATGGTTTGTTATTGTTTTCAGTTTTACTGTTCCTGCACCGCCCTTGGGTCCATCCTGATTGGTATTAGAGGTCACCTCCTAACCAAAGATAAAAGGCTGTTTAAATGAAATTTTATTATAAGAAGAGATTCAAAGGTAGATGGAATAGGAGTAGGAAAACATCTGTTCTATTCACTTAAATCTATTTTGTATTAATTTATCAAACTTGAGTACAAAGAGTGTTTCCTTCTCTGAATACTACCGTAGCTGTAAAGCAGTATTATAATTTCACTTCAAGGCAAGACTATCCTCTCTTTACCTTTAATAACTTCATCTTTATTTTTTTCCTCCCTTCATTGTCCTTGTGTCTATTTGTATTTTTTATTTGAGTTCTATCTCATTTGTGGAGAGTTTCCTCAGAGCCTTAAGGTTGCTTGCTTTTCTGCTAGTGATTTGGAACAGAAACTCAACATGTGATTGAAATCTCCAAGTCTACCAAAGGTGTGATAGATTTTGATATTATTCTTCACATGATACAGAGGAGGTCCTTGGGGTCCCTATATTTCAGTGTCTTTGAGCTTTTTAATGGGGCAGACTTTTCGAACCTTTCATGTGAAAGATACAGGTCTGCCACAGGTGTTGTGCCAAGAAAGAAAGATAGAAAGTTAGAAGCTTGGTCAGTACTCTGTGTGACAGTGATTAGCTTAGAATACTATTTCTTTTATTTTTTTTATGTGTGTGAGTGTGTGTTTGTGTGTTTGTGTGTGTGTGTGTGTGTGTGTGCACATGCATGTCTGTGTGTGGAGGGGTGCTCATGTGTGTGTCTGAGTAGGTCATGCACATGACCTTAATGTGCATGAAGGTCAGAGGATGACCTCAAGTCTAGGGATAGTATTTATTTAACAGATAGTATTTAATAGGAATAGTTTTTAACAGATGACTGGTATGTTCATTAGATGTATCTGTCAACTTGACAGTTGAAGACTGAGCTTTGGGCACATTTGTGAAGAATTAGTAGTTTAGGAAAGCCCAGAGTAAACTAGTGGGAAATTATCTAATTGAGGTCAGAAAACCCAGCGCATAGTAGGTGGGACCATTATTTGACTGGTAGATAAGATGAATAGAGCTAGTTCAGTATTTTGGCATACTAGTAAACTAGAAAAAGTGCCCCTTTCTCAGCTCTTCCTGTAGATATGGTATGGTCAGTTACTTCGACTTCTGATTTTGGTGTGAGTTTTCCTGCTGAGCTGGACTATGAACTTTAACCAGAATCATAAGTAAGAATACCCCTCTTAAGTTGTTCCCTTAAGCTATTTGGTCATGCATTTATCAGCAACATGTGGACAACCTGCTGCAGTTGGGGAGAGAGTAATCATAATGCATCATATACATTCGTGAAATTGTCAAAAGCTAACTTAATAAAAATTAGATTGAAAATGTGTCTTTGAGCTGGGGAGATGGCTCAGGGCTTAAAGCCTTCGCCTCACTAGCAAAAGGATCTGAATTTGAACTCCCAAATCCCACATAAAAAAGCCTGGCAGAAATGGTGGCTGCTTGCACTTTCAGCCCTGGAAGGTGGAGCCTGGGAAACCCCAGAGCAAAACAATAAGGACATAGAACAATCCAGGATGATTCCTAATGTTATCCTTGGACCTCCACAGGCACACACACTTAAGTGAACTCCTGTGCGCACACATATGTACTCCCCGATAATGTGTCTTCAATGCGTTTTGATGTGACCTTTGCCAGACCATTGTTTCTGGGGAAAATCTTCTCATTTATAAGATTTCACTTGCACTCAGTTCTCCCCTGTCAGAAACTCTGTCGATTTTTCGTGTTCTCAGGGAATCCTGTGGACCTTTCTTTCCCAGTCAAAGTCCCTTAAAGGGAAATTTCTTTTTGATCACCCAATCACTTTGTCTTCTGTACTCATAGGCAAGCAATACTACTGCTGAACTGATTTGACTACTATGCAAAAAGTTGATTATATTGCAAAAGCAAAAATAATATAGAAAAGTCTCATGCTTTATTTTTGCAAAATTCAGGAGATAAAACATATGTTTTCATTATTGGTACTGCTGTTTCTGACACTGTGTACTTTGCTTCATTTCCCTCCTTCCCTCCTCTTTCTTTGTCTCTTCCCTTCCTTCCCTTTCCTTCCCTTCCCTTTCTCCTCTCCTTCCCTTTACTTTACCTCCCCTTCTCCCTCTCTTTTCCCTCTCTTCTTTCACTCTTTCCTGCCTTCCCTTCCAGTATAGTCCCTTTTTTTCCTCCCCTCTTCTCTTTTCCCTCTCTTGCTTATCATCTTCTTTTTTCTCCCCTCCCCTCTCCTCCCCTCCCCTCCCCTCCCCTCCCCTCCCATCCCTTCCCGTGTCCTCTCCTCCCCTCCCGTCTCCTCCCCTCCCCTCCCCTGTCTTTTCTCTTTTTTGCTCTCTTCTCTTTTCTTTTTCTCTTCTTTTACTTTTTGTTACTGGGAATGGAACCCAGAGTCCCTACCACTGAGCCACATCTCCAAACCCTATTATCCAAGCTTTCTAACTTCATTACCACACTGACTGCTGGATTTCCATTCCTATTCATGCCCAAAATATTCATACAGGAGAAGAACATGGAAGGATTTAGTAATATTCTCAGAGGAAAACAATTAATAGCACCTATAATCTTCATAGTTAATCAGCAATAGCATGTTTTATTCTATGGACTATGACTTTTTCCAAGTAACTATTTTTCCCAAATAATTAAGTTTCTTAAGAGTGGTTTGTAGAGTGAAAAGAGGGGTCAGCTGTTGAAGCCTTTGTCACATTAGCAAAAGGATCCGAATTTGGAACCCCAGATCCCATGTAAAATACGGGGTGGATGCAGAAGCTTGTTTGTAATTTCAGTCCTGGAAGGCAAGAGGCTGGGAATCCCCAGAGCACACTTGCTAGCCAGACTATAGGTGAGTTCTCATTTTGATTTTAAGACCTGTCTCAAAACAATAAGGTAGAATTATAGAAGAGTGATCAAGAAAGAGTGACTGTAGGTGCCTGACCCTAAACAGGAAACAATCTCCAGCTCTCCTTCAAGGCTCAGGGAATATTACTGAAGAAAGGGCTGAAAGCGTGTAAGCCAGAGGGTGGGAAGAAGTACTGTCACACAGCGTCTCCTAAGTATGAAGGGCCACTGTGCCCATGAACTCAGTGCAGCTGTGTTGACCTGCAGTGGACCACACAAGGCCCATCCACATACCTTACGGATGGGCAAAGGACTCACAAGACCCCTCCACTCTCTGATTAGGGAATACATGTCACTGCTGGCTGGGGGAGGGGACCCACTTGCTTTGGTGTTGTGACCATTGAATCTTCTATGCTCCAGCTGGATAGTGCAGACAGTCCTTGCTGGAATCAGTGGAACACACACACACACACATGCACACACATACACACACACACACACACACATACACACACACACACACATACACACACATACACACACGCACACACACACACATACACACACACATACACACACACATGTACATGCACACATAGGAACACATAGGAACATAGTAAGGAAACTTGGGCAGAAGAAGATTCTCAGTGGGATAGGAAGGGGATGCAGTTGGATAATATGGAGAGACACTGACAAAATTCATTGTATACCTAAATATGTCAAAAGAAAAATAAAGACAAAGTGTAAAGAAGAAAAAAATCCCGGCAGCGCAAGCCGCACCTGCTGAGGGACCTCTTAGCTGTTCAAAGGAAGGAATCAGTCTTGGAGTCTGGCTCTTGATGATGTTGAAGGCTGTTGAGTAGGGACAGGGGTGGGTCTGAGTTCTGGAAACTGCTAGTCCAGCACCGTGTCCCTGGAGAAGTCAGCAGGCAGTGTGCCTGCCACAGCTTCCTGAATGACTCGAAAGATTGCTTCACAGAGCTTGTCTATTACCTCCTTTAAGCGTGAATTCCTTGCCGGCCATAAAAGTCGGGACAGCCCTTTGGAACAGGCAGGAAGAGAATAGGAGGAATGGGCGGTTAGGGAGCCATCAGCCAAGTTCCTAATAACAGGGTTTCAGAACTTCAGAATAGGTAAGGTGGCATGGGGGACTGCGGGCATCAGCGCCGCGCACACAGATGACGGAGTCTGTCCCTGGGCATCTGGTGGGACTCTCTTACCTTGTTTCTTTTTTATGTGTGCATGAGGTCTCCATGGTGATTTATGATAGTGGACACAGAGAGGAGATATTGGGGAATTACGGAGCAGGTACTTACACTGTGGTGAAGAGTTAATCTCCAGCGTTTACTTCTGTGTGCTTGTGGAAACATCTGGATGCTTCTAAAGCATTTGGGGGGATACTGTTTGGTAGGTTAACAGTAGCTGGCGTGCCAAAGGCTGAGGGGTATCCACAAGTTCTGTGTGAGGGAATGGTGTCTATTTCTTTTCTCTTTTTTACACTATGCATTTATTCATTTATTTGAGAAAGAAAGAGAGGAAGTGAGACAAAGAGGAAGAAAAGGAAAAAGGGAGAAGGAAGGAAGAATAAAGAGAGGAGAGAGAGAGAAAGGGGGGGGGCATGGTACACAGGTGGAGGTCAGAGGTCAGAGGTCAGAAGACAACTTTCAGAAGTCAGCTCTCTCTTTATCACCATGTGGACTTCTGGGAGTTGAACTCAATTTGTCAGGTTTGTAAGCAGGCACCTCAATCATTGAGCCAGCTCATTGGTCTAGTGGCCATTTATTTCTACAAATTCAGGGATTTTAGGTCACATTTCAGCCAGAAGTTTTGTAGAGAGAATTATCCTTCAAAACACAAATGTTCTCACTGGTGATGAGAGCAGAGGACTGGATGATGATATCCAATGAAGTGACAAGCCTTTGGTGTACAGGCACATATGTGAGATGCATGTCCGAGAGCCAGAGATATAGCTAGGTAGACAGAGTGCTTGCCCGACATGTAGCCAGTCCTGGATTCCATTCCCAGCATATCACAAACAGGGCATGGCGGTGCATTTATCTGTCCTCCCAGTATGCAGGAGGTATAGAAAGGAGGATCAGAAGTTCAAAGTCATCCTTGGCTAGAGAGAGAGCTGGAGGCTAGTCTGTATTATATGAGAGTTTGACTCAAAAAAATAAAGAAGTATTTTCAAGATGTTTGCTTGGATACTGGTTAGAGAAAAGGGAAAAAGTCCATGTTCATCAAATTGACCTTATATCCAGTGTTCTTGGAAACAGATGAACATGTTCTTGGGAGTAGGAATATATGGCAGCCAAGTAGATTATTGCACTCCAGCATGGGAGACTAGTAGTTACAACCAGGATTTGAAGCCACTGATGCAAGATAGAAAGGGAGCAGAGAGGATGACTCCATTCCTCTTGGATGTGGCTCAGAAGGCAGTCGGAGAGCCAGACAGGTAGAGGTTAGATGATGACTGTACTCCTTTGTCAAGTTTAGCTTCTGCTCTCACATTCTGTGTGGCTTATGAGAGAATAAAAGGGCATTCAAAATCTGCATGAATTTCTAAACCATCCCTTATTCTGATCCCTTGGCTAGATTGTTGGGTTGGAATATTGTGGGGCATAGTTCTAGAGTAGTGTCTTTCTGGCAGTCTTGTCCTAGTTGACCAAGATTGAAGTGAGTTGTGACGGTTTCTTGAGCATCACCAGACATTGAAACGATAGTGTTGAAGGAATGAGAAGTGTTTTTATTTTAGTCGCAGCCATTGTTACACCGCTGGCTGGTAGAAAAGGATCTGTTGGGCTGGGGAAATGTCTAAAGCCTTTCCCTTGCAAGGGAAAAGACCAGATCCCAGGCAAAAATTCCAGTCAGAAATGGAAGCAACCTGAACATCTGTCCCTGGAAGGCAGAGTCTGGGAAAACCCACAGCAAAGCAACGAGGAGGAAGAGCAATCCAGGATAGTTATTGATGTCACCCTTGGGCCTCCATAGGTATACACATGACTACATACACACATGTATACCAACCCACATGCTAACATATACATACACATAAACAGCAAAAGATATTTGCTTTGATTGTATAACACATGGTTAGGTGCACATCTTCTGAAGTGAGATGCAGGCTCGAGTGCTCTCCATGTAAGCCTTAGGATCTGAGTTTGCATTCCCAGAATCCGTTAAAAAGAAGAATAGACATTTGGCACGCACCTGTAGTCCTGGTGCTGGGGAGGCAGAGACAGAAGGATATCTGGGGCTCTCTGGCCAGCCAGTTTAACCAAACTAGTGAGTTCCAGATTTTGTGAAAAACCCTGTTTACCAGTTCCTCTTTTCTGTTGCTGCAGGACAAGCACTTAAAGGAAGATTTGTTCAGGGAGATATAGTCCTTCATGGCAGAAAAGACATGGCTGGCTGGCAGAAGTTGGAGGTGGCCTAAGTCACTGTAGACATCATGGAGGCTGAGAGCTGCGAAACAACCAGTGTAGATGTATTGATTACTCTTGTCTGTTGCTGTGAGAGAACACCAGAAGCCAAACAGTTTAGAGGAGAAAGGAAATTTATTCGGCTTACCATTCTAGAGAGGAGATACTGTCTTTCATGGTAGACACAGCATGGCGGGGTGCAGAATCTGGAGGAAGCCTAGGTCACTGTGAACATCTTAGAGGCTGAGAGCTGCCAGACACTCCAACAAAAGCAGACTTCTCTAAGAGGTAGAGTGGGACTGATCCACCTCAAGGCCCGCTCCCTGTAACCACCTTCCTCCAGCAAAAGGCGCCACCTCCCAAAGGTGCCACGATCTTCCCAAATACACGAGACTGTAGGGGACACATATGAAACCATGACAGGAGACTGACTAATTGAGCTGAGTGGGGCTGACCAACCTCAAGGCCCATCCCCTGTGACTGCCTTCCTTCTGCAAGGCTCCAGCTCCTAAAGGTGTCATGATTTTTCCAAACAACTGAAGATTCAAATACATGAGCCTGTTGGGGACAATACATGTTTCATACCATGATACCCTGCCTCAACAAATAAGGTGGAGAACAATTGAAGAAGACACCCTGTATTGACTTCTGGTCTCCACATGTGCTTGCACACAAGTGTCTGTGCACCCACATACGTCGGACATGTCTGCTCTGTGAACTACTATGCCTTTGAAGAGTTGAAACGTCACAAGGATTGTATGAGTCAGGATTCTCTGGAAAAACGGAATCTCTAGAAGGTAATATATAAAAATCACTTTATTAGATAAACTCACAATAAAAATAGTGTCCTTCAAAGTAGCTGCTTCGTTCTTGACTGGAATGTCTGAAAGATCCCGAGAAGGTCTTTAGCCTTTATTTCTATGGAGGGTTGAAGACATTGGGCTCTGACACTGGTGAAGAACAGCTGGACTCTGACTTCAGCAACGAACAGAGAACAACAGCAAGGCTCCAGAGGCAGTGGGAACAGTGGCAAGGGCACAAGGATGGGCCTTGGAGTCAGCCAAGGATGGAGGCAGTAGCAGCAGCAATGACAAAGAAGGCAGCAGTGCTTGAAGAAGCTAACAGCCAGTTGACACAGGCTAAGAGAAGAGCAAGTCCTTCTTCCTTGCGCTTCCTAGTATTTGGCCCAACACTAGAAAGTACCACCCACTGCAGGCTGAGTTTTCCATATCAATTAAGCAAATACCTGCAGACTGTTCAGGGGTCTGCTCCAGCCATTGATTCTTGACAGCTGTGCCCCCCAAAATCTCCAACCATCCAGTTGACATAAAATGTAAGAATAACAGAGAGAAAATACCAGATCCTTCACTCCCACTCAACTCTAGTATTTTATTTCAAGCAAGTATCTTATTTTCTGGAAAAAAATACATAATAAAATCTTTATTTACATGAACGTCATGTAGATAAGCAAACTCTGCTGCGTGTCTCTCTGCAAGAGCTTTGAAGGGACTGATCATTAGTCGCAGCATCTGAGCTGGCACCTGGGGAAGGGAGGGATAGGCACAAGCTGTTCACTGTGGACCACAGCCAGCAATGGACCCAGATGGGCATCATCGGAGTTACTTGCTGCTGTTCTGAGACTTCTCCTTCTTGGACATGTGATGTATGTTACTTCCTTATGATCTACCTGGATATGTGACCAGGGCATTGGCCATATGAGTAGAAGTGATATCTGTCTACACCTATCACCTCTATCTATCTATCTATCTATCTATCTATCTATCTATCTATCTATCTATCTATCTATACATATCATTTATATATCTGTCTTTTATCTATCTCACCATCTACCTATATTTATCACCTACCATATATATCTATCTTCTATGTATCTATTATCTATTTGCATATCTAAACCTATCACCTATTATCTATCTGTTATCTATCATCTGTCTATCTATCTCTCTATCTATCTATCTCTCCATCTATCTATCTACCTACCTACCTATCTATCTATCTACCTACCTATCTATACTTATCACCTATCAACTATCTGTTTTCTATCATCTGTCTATCTGTCTGTCTATCTAGAAGGAAGAGCTCATAAAACCTCACTCATTTCAGAGGATCTTTAGGCAGCTGTTGGTTGCTGGCAGATACACACACACACACACACACACACACACATATATGTATGTATGTATTTTGGTCAGTGACATAGCCACTCTTAATTAAACTCATTGGGTCACAAAAGAAAAGAAAGAATGAAAAAGTGGAAGAAAAATTTTAAAAAGAAAAACTGCATTCTCTACCGGCCAAGTTTCAACTCTGAAGGGTGCTCCCACCCACCCCATGCATTACCGGCATGCAGTATGGTGAGAAAGGACTTCTCCCAGCATGAAGCCTCTGATTTTGAGACTCTTTATAGTGTGGCTGAACTTTGCGTTTTCTTAAGTAGTTCCTGAGAAGATCGATTCTTAAAGATGGGGAATACAAAAGTCTGACCAATGACATCTACTTGGAATGATCTCAGGCTGAGAAGATATTAGAGATGAGGACCATCTATGTAGAAAGAACTGGGGGAGGGGCAATGGAGTATGCCTGTAATCCTGTTATTCCTCAGGCAACAGAATCCATGGGAAATTGTGGAACAGCCAATGTAGGGTACACCCCCTCAAAAATCAAAGAGACACTGTCTCAAGGTGGAAGGTAAGGACCAACCACTGAGGTTGTCTGTGAGCGTCACACATTGCTGCAGCATAAACACACCTTCACTTTTATGCACATATATACACAACACATACACACAGAGTCTCTTTCCCTCTCATAGGAAAAGAAGAGCAAAACCCATGGGCAGGAGTTAGGAGAGGGCCTTAAGGTGTAAGTCACAGAGACTAGTGATTTGGAATTGTATTCTGTTTCTAGCAAGGGATGGCAGTGATTGAGTGGACAGGTCAGCCAGCCAGCCAGGAGTTGAGGAGTGGTGGCTTTCTCTATGGACAAGCAGAGATCCAGATTTTCTTTGTTAAAAATTTAAAAAATCTTATTTATCTATCTATTTATTTACTTTGTGTGTGTGTGCATGTGTGTGTATGCGTGTGTGTGTGTGTGTGTGTGTGTGTGTGTGTGTGTGTGTGTTGGCCCAGGGGTGACTTCAGAAATCATCCTGGATTGCTGCTCTACCTCCTTTTTACTTTGCTCTGGGATTTCCCAGGCTCTGCCTTCCAGGGCCAGAAGTGCAGGCCATATCCACCCAACATTTTACATGGAATCGAGTCCAAACTCATGTCCTTCTGCTTGGAAGACAGAGGTTTAGTCCCTGACCCATCACCTCAGCCTAGCTCCTGACCTATGTCCTCAGCCCTGAGGAAATACAGATTTTCTGCAGTGGGTTCCACACACCAGGAAAAAGAAAGCATCCCACAGCCATCTTAGATATTCCTGCTGACTTGTAGTCTGGATTGTTTGAGTTTACAGCTTGCCAAGTCATTGGCTGGTTAGGAGTTGAGCTGGTTAGGAGTTTTTTGGAGACATAAAATGAAGAGGACAATTGGTAGACAGTCTTTCTGGCAATATTACAGTGCTTAATTTTGGTGTGTTTGTGTATATGTTTGCATATGTATCTCTCTCTGTGTGTGTGTGTGTGTGTGTGTGTGTGTGTGTATTCATGTGTATGCTTGCACATGTGTCTGTGTGCATGTTCATATATGTGTGTTTGCATGTGTGTCTCTCTGTGTGTGTGTGTTCATGCATATGTTTACATGTGTATCTGTGTTCATGTGTGTATGTGTGTTTGCACATGTGTATGTATGGATGCATGTGTGCATACCAGAGGCTGACATCAATGTCTTCCTCAGTTACTTGCCACCTTATTTTTTGAGACACAGTCTCTCTCTGAATTCAGAGTTCACTGACTTGGCTAGGCAAGCTTTCCAATGAGCTCCTGTCTCTGCCTCCCCAGTACTGGGATAACACACATACATCATGGCACCAGGATTTTTATATGGGTCCTGGGCATCTGAACTCAAGTCCTCATAGCTGTATGGCAAGCATTTTGCCAACTGAGCCATCTCCCTTGCCCATGATGTTTCTTTTTTTTTTAAGTGATGATTTCATCAAGTCTGCCTTATCCTTCTGTTTCCCAGATCAGAGAATAACTGCTCAAGGAACCCCTTGGTGACATTTCCTCAAACCGATAGCTGTGTTCCTTTCCTTTCAATCTAAAGAATACAGAAACTTACTCTTAACTGTGGAACCCGGAAATACATTTTGATTGATTCTCACTTGTGCTTTTGTATATTTGACAAGATCTCACATAGTCTGGGCTCACCTCCAATTTGTTATGTACTTGAGGCTGACCTTGAACTTCTGATTCTCCTGTCTTTACCTCCTGAGTGCTGGAATGACAGGTATGTGCCTGTGAGGCTAGAGATGGAACCCAGGGTATCACACATGCTGGTCACCCACTCCAGCGGCTGAGCCCCAGTTCAGCCCTTCAGGTGCTGATTCCATCTGAAGTTGGTTGCTTGGATTCAGTTCTCTGGAGTTGCTGGCTCACTGTAGTCCTGCGCAAAGCGCTCCCTGAGCAAGCCGACTTTAAAAAGAACTTCACCACGCAACAAGCTGTGATGTAGCTCCACAGCTGTTTATGCAGTAAATATATGGAGCCTAGTGCTTCCCAAAATTGGAAGAGATGTTCCTAAATTATCCTTATTAAATGGTTTTGTGATCACCAAACATTTTTTAATTTTTGAAAATGTTTTCTTTATATATCAGAGGATTCCCTTTTTCCTTTCAGACCTGAGTTCTTGAGAGTTCTTCCCTTTCTCCTGCTCTTTATAAATTTTGTTTTTAACCTCAAAAATATTATATTTATGAGAGAGAGAAAGAGAAAGAGAGAGAGAATACATGACATGACTCATGGGTGGAGGTCATAGGACATCTTTCAGAAGTTGGTTCTCTCCTTTTTGGGACTTGTGAACAGGTGTCTTACCCACAGAGGGATCTCATTGTCTAACTTTTTATATTATTATTTTGGTTGTACTTCCAAAATGAAAGCAAGATGGCACGGATTTTATTAAAAACATCATGGAAAAATGCATGTATTTCTAATAGACATGTTTTACATATTATGGCTTTCATGTCCATTCCTGGTAGCATGACAGAAAAAGAAAAGAAAACACTGAATTGAGGGTTAGGCTGTCTTTGTCTCTGAGCAGCTGTTTTTTGGAGACTTTGATTTTAATACAATGTTAGATTATTGGATCTGGTGTGGGGACCCAGACAGTCTTTATAGATAGGTTTTCTCTAATTCATGTTCAAAATCCAACATTGGAAAGCAAGTCTGGAGGAACTCTGCTCACTGAGCTGTGGACAGCAGGGCCCCTTGGGTTCTCCAACTGACCAGGTAAATGGTGAAGGATCCTGGAGGATGAAATCTCAGAGGTGCTTCCTGCCTGCCCTGCACATGCTCCTTGTGGTCAGTCTCAGAGGGCTGCTATATCTGAGGGCTGGAAGAGCTGGCCATGCGTTACCTGCTTCTGATATGCATGCACAAAGTCCATCTGCACTTCTTCAGCCTAGTCCTCTGCCCTTCCACTCTACTTGAAATACCCAGATCACTTTGTTGCATGGTTCTTAGATGCGTCCCATCTGACTCAATTGTTGAACCAACCCTTGTGGTCTAAGGTCTAAGGCATTCATTCTTCCAGACCTCATCAAATTCCATGCTGGAAGATTCGATGATGTATCCACCAAATGACATATGGAGCCTTGTTTTCTTTCTTCCATAATTCCCTCCCTTCCCTCACTGTATCCACTTGGGTTTATTTCTCTTTTTTGCTTCTGACTTACTTAGCGCATCAATTATTAACATTATGCCTCTCTGCATTTTGAAACAAATGCACTTAAATATATACATTTCACTCTAAATATCACTTTGCTGCATTCTATAAGTTTGATGTGTTGTTTTCATTAGCACGGAAGACAGAATGCTTGAATTTTTCAACCCTGAACTCTTCTTTGGAATATGGACATTCTGAGTAGTTGAGCCCAAGGAAAATATCATGCACGCTTACAGGAGAGGCAGCCACTTTTGGAGCTTAAAATGATAAACTTTGAGAGGTCAAGGAGATGGTTCAGTTGATAAAGTGTTGACCTTGTAAACATGAGGATCTGAGTTTGATCCCTAATAAGCTGTGTATGTGGCATTTTTTCACTTCTTTCTTACCGTGTGTGTGTGTGTGTGTGTGTGTGTGTGTGTGTGTATGTCTCTGTGTGTGTGTGTCTGTGTGTGTGTGTGTGTGTGTGTGTGTGTCTGTGTGTGTTTGCACAAGAGGGCATTTGAGCACGTGTCTTTGTGGAGGCCCAAGAGTGACACTGGGAATCATCCCGGGTTGCTCTCGCTCGTTATTGCTTTGCTCTGGAGTTTCAAAGGCTCTGCCTTCCAGGGCTAGAATTACAGATTGTCGCTGCCATTTTTCCCTAGAATTTTTATGTGGGATCTGGGAATCTGAACTCAGGGCCTTCTGCTTGCAAGGCAGAGGCTTTAATGCCTAAGCCATTTCCCCAGCCCCTATGAGTTTTTAATTCTACCTCTGGTAAGGAAGAGATGGGTGGATCTTCAGGGTTTGTAGGTCAGTCAGTCTAGTCTATTCAGTGAGATTAGAAAAAAACAAGGTGGCAGAATCTGAGGATTGATATGACACTACTCGAACGTGGCCCGCGCGTGTGCGCGCACACACACACGCACGCACACACAATCACAAGCTGTGTTGATCTCATGACAATGCCTGCAATGTTTTCAATGCCTGCAATGTCTATATCTTCAACCTGACCGTTCTTCTGCTCATTACTAGTTCCATTTCTATACCCAAGGTTTTTTCTTTTCCTTTGACTTTTCCAGCATTTCTGACGTTAATGTCTATGGTTCAGACATCTTCAGACATTTGGAAACCATTCGTTCCAAACTCTTTGGGATGTTTCTCCGAGTTGGAGAGATGACTCAGGGGCTAAAGCTTCTGTCTCACAGCACAAGGACCTAAGTTTGGATCCCCAGGTCCCACGTGAAAATGCCAGACAGAAAATGGCCATGGTCTGCAATTCTGGTCCTGGAAGGCAGAGCCTGGGAAACTCCAGAACAAAGCAATGGGGGGGGGGGTAGAGAAGTCCAGGATGATTCATGATGTCACCTTTGGGCCTTGATAGGCACACACACTCAAGCACCCTCTGGTACACACACACACACACACACACACACACACACACAGAGCATAGAAAGCTGTTCTGTTTTAGAAAGTGGAACGTACTCCGAAAAAAGTACTTAAAGATAATTATTTCCCCAAACTCACTGCATCTGTTAGGCTTTGCTGTGATCACCTTGGCCTGATCATAGAGATCCTGATGATGTCCTCCCTCGCTTCAGTTTCACCATTTAGTACTTGATCTGATCCGAACACCATGCTGATGTCGAAAAACACTTTTTTACATACCTTCATCTCTGTCTTGCCCATAGAAAAGGCTGTGTAGTATCACCGTCCTAGGGACTTTAAGTAATTCACCATGCTGTCATAAAACATTAAAGCCTTAACACCATCAACAGGTCTTTCCTGGAATTTACTGGTGTTTCGAATGTGAGCACTTCCAAGAAAAAAAATTACTATTAACATTTTATTAAAAAATGAAAAAGGGGGGTTATTTTGTAGTGTAAACATAATGTAGGGTGTGGATAGAATAAGGCCGGTGGAGAGTGCCCCTTTAAACTGTGGGGCTGCCATCGATCTCTGGATATCTCCTGGTATTCGATGCTTGGGAAGGAAAGAAGACCAGCTGCACTGTGGGTCTGCTGCATCTCAGTTCTGAAAAGATGCACAGCCAGTGAATTTAAAGTCTTTGGCTTTCTGTTCCATCTCGCCAACAGCTCGAGAACGGTAAAGCAAGTAAATGCTTTATTTAGGGCTGAGTGAGACACGGATCCCTTCAGCCCGACAGCTTTGCAAGCAGCCTGCAGAGGGAGGAAACGGCGGCTGCAGCAGCAGCAACAGCAGCAGCAGCTCAAGTCCACCGGAGAAGACTGGAAACTAAGCCTGGGGGTCGGGTGCTGTCCAGAGTCCTGAAACATGAACCAGACGGCCAGCGTGTCTCATCACATCAAGTGTCAACCCTCCAAAACCATCAAGGTAGGACCTGGTTTTATCTCTCTTCTCTGCTTCTACCCATGTGTCTCCATGTACCGAACTTGCACACGGGGACTGCTGGTTGGAGATAACCTCCTTGGTTTGAGTTTCAGTTGGAGCTAGATCCTGAAAACGGTTGGCTCTGTGGCTTGCATACATTAGATCAGAGATAGCAGTTTCATAGAACTTTTCTCTTTTATCCTGATGACTTTGTTGCTTTTTTTTTTTAATAAAGGTGCAAATCTGCATGTGACATGTTTGGAATGAACTTTTGAGAATGTCTAGAAAACCGACTCTCTCCCTGTCAGTGTTCTTGATGAAACTGGAGAAAAGCTCGCAAACTGCTTGAAGCAGAAAGGATGAAATTGATTACAGATGCGAATGCAGTGCTGTGTAGTCATATGTGTGGCAGCCCTCCTGTCTTTCTGAGAAGGAGGGTGCTTCTCCTGGTGAGCCCCGAGCTGCTGGCTTGTGCTGAGACGTCTTTTTTTTGGGGGGGGGGATGTAAATGTCTACAGAGTGCGTAAGATCACAGGCTCCTGTGGAGTCCACCATGTGACTCCAAGCCAGAGCAATGATAAGGGACACTCTAATTCTTGTATTTGTTCCCGGTATGAGATTTTCTGACCAAAAAGTGGTTAAAAACGAGTTGGTCAACTGAGACTCTGATTTCTGTTCTAATTCTCAGTCTGTTTCACATGGTGCTTGTGTTGCTGTTATGTGGACTAGTGTTTCTCTGGATAGGGATCAATTCTGCCTTGATTAGTTTTGGTTGTGACTAGTTGATCTCCACTTGGAGGCACTGGCTGTGCTCAAACTCTTTTGGAATGGACATCTGACTGTATGATGACAAGCTGGGTTTAGTGACTGCTGTCTTTTACTCATGAACTTGGCATATCTTTGGTTAGGGTGCTAGGATCCAGGAAGCCCAATATTTTATAATTTAAAGACTTTTTTTGGGGGGGGAAGATAGTATCTCTGCTCTTCAACAATATTCCATTGACTCTTATTGTAAGAACAATATGATTTTCACCAATATTGTTTTCTTATGAGCTTTCCTTCCCTTTGCCAGGGTCTTTAAGTGACAAATAGACTGTCAGTGGAACATTTCGCCCCATTTATCTGCATTTATGTATTAAAAGCACAGAGGTCTCCAAGATGCATCCAGCGATGTTTAATTATCCTCCCATCATCTATAAACAGAGGGAGTTAACTGAATTCATGTCGAGTCCAGATTCAGATAATTTACACCTTCTGTAATGGCCAAAGTGGGAGCTCTTCTCAGTGTTGGGCTTTCTGTACTGTGTCCAAGTTTAGAAAGAGAACGCTAGGCTCTACGATTTAAATTGTTCTTTGCCTGGAAGATTCTCACATGCATCAATTATATAAGCACACCACCACTGAACAATGCCAAGAGGCAAGTAGATGACACTCCTATCGTGATATATAAACTCCAACAGGAACCATGTGTTGGAGTCCAAAGTGGGATAGAATTACCAACTGTCTATCTACCTTTGTTTGGAAAAACCATAAAATGGCCAGCGGTGTTCTGTTTAAGCACTTGAGGTCATAGGAATCAAGCACTTTGATTTGCTTTTCTTTTTACTGGGTAGGCACAAATGCATTCTACTCTCTGGGGCTAAAAATCACTTCTCTTATTAGTATGCTGGCATGGGATGTCCCTAGACTATGGAGCAGCAACATATATATATATATGTTTCTAGTATAAGACTTTTACATTATTTTGCTGATCTTGCAGATGCTGTTTTTTTTTTATTCTAACTGTGGTCATTGAGTTGAAATGAAAATAATCATACAATTGGACAACCTACCACTTAGCAATGCATTATATTAATGTCTTCATGAAACAATGTCTCAGGAAGGCTCCGGGTGATTTGGTTAATTATACAAGTCAAATTCTTTGGTGTACCCCCTTCTGATTGCACTGGGGAGCAGAGATGCTTGTGATGTCCATAAAGCACATAGAGCTGCAAGCCTAGGACGATTCAGGGAGTAATTACTCGAGTATTTTCTAATTTGCAACCATAAAAAGGGATGAGTGGAGAAGCTCTCTTAGTTCAAATTATGTGCTCAATTATGAAACATTTATGGCTTTTGGAATTTATACTAAAAATGGCTATCTATATTTAGGTAATGCATTAGCCTATGGAGGGAGATGCAATAACAAACCCTAAGAGGAGAGGGATTTGGAAAGCACCAGTACCTTGGCGTTTTAAAGACACTCTGAGCTTTGGGATTCTCAGCATCAATCATGGTGGTTTAGAATGAATTCCCACCCTCAACTCTCTGTTAAAATTACTGTCTGACAATTTATGGACTGGAGAGATGGCACAAGGGTTAAGACTCTGTCTTTCAAGCAGAAGGTACTGAGTTCAGATCCCAGATCCTATGTAAAAAAACTCCAGGCAAAAACGGTGGCAGCCTGTGCTTCTGGCTCTGGTGGGAGGAGCCTGGGAAATCCCAGAGTGAATCAAGGAGATAGAAGGAATCCAGGATGACTCTTGAAGTCACCCTTGGTCCTCCACAGGGACACACAGTGCCCTCTGATACACACACAAACACGTGCACACACACACACACACACACACTAAATAAATAAATAAATAAATAAATAATTGAAAAAATAAAGTTACTGTCTGACAATTTAAAATAAAGTCCCTGCTTTATGGGATTATATTGGTTCAAAGATGATAATAACTTACTTTAGGACCCTGGAAATATCCAAATGCATATGCATTTGCATATCCCTTGACTTTCGATATTCTAAGCCCACTAGAGACTTTTCCCATGTGACTCAGTATAATAGACCTCTAGGGAAATTCGTCCTTTTCTTAGTCACAGTATATAATGCTTGTATCAGAATAATTATGATTAAGAAGGATGGGACGGAATGGGTGAGTGTGAATTGTGTTAGTCAAAAATAACAATTTAATCCAAACATTCCCAGAAGAGACATTCTCTCTCCCCCTCTTCTCTCTGCTTTTCTGTCTCTATCTCTGGCTGTCTCTCTCTGTCTCTCTTATCTCTCTTATTTGTATGTCTCTGTTTTTATGTTGCCTTTCTGTTTCTGTCTGCTTCTCTCTTGTACATCTATCTCTGTCAATCTGTCTCTTTGTCTCGCTGTCTCTCTCTTTCTCCTCCATGTGAAGTTTAAAAAGTGATGAAATCTTCAGTGGGCATGACTCCACAACCGCTGCTAAGGAAAGCTCTCTGCAGTCCTAAGTGCCACATAGCTGGAGGAGGAGGGACGGGGAGAGTCAGAAAGGAATAAAGTGGACAATACCATTTGAGTCGTTTGACATTTGCTTTCAGCCATCCTGGCTGGGATCCAGCCCCACCAGCCCTCAATACAATCTTCCTGATGTACTTGGACAGGCTCGTTCCCACAGTCAAAGCTGATCAGAAAGACATGAGCAGAGGGAGTCAAGAAAAGGCGCCAAGCATGTCCCTAAGTCCCCTGGGATGGAGTGTGGAGTCGGGGGAGGGTTGTCTCTGGTAAACCCTGTCCCTGCAGAGCTTGTTAAAAAAAAAAGTAGGGATGTTTTCTTGAAATGTTGACACATCTCACCAGCAAGGTATCAGAGCAACACTGGAGAATGCAAACAAAACAATAAATAAAAGGAACTTTCACTCCTGCATCCGGAAGGGGAATATCGCAGGCACTGTCCAGGACTGTGAATTGCAGATCTGCTTTTGGCAGGATTCCAGACTTTACTTCTGAGAAATGACAACTTGGTTTTACCTCCACAGCCTTGGCTCGTGTGGGCTAGCCTGCAGTGGAACTTTCCAGCCCAATCTTAACTTCACCTTTTCAGACATTTTTATTTCCAGCGACATTGGAAATTTAGAATGCCGTATTCTATTCTTTTACATTTGTACATATATCTGGCCGCTTTAGGAGTCTTCGGAAAGCACAAGGAATGCTTTCTTTCTCTGAAGTTGGGTGTTTCCTTATAAGAACACTTGCATACGGAGCATGTTGTCTTTCCACTGAGCACACTCTCGTGCCAGGCCCTCTGTCTGACCCATTTCTTGGCAGCCTGGTCAACTGGGTTTTCATGATGGCAAAGTTATGGTTTCCTTTCCCTTCTCCCTCTGATACAGCTTCTCTCTAATATTGAACCATTGGAGAAAGAGTCCTAAGTTTTTCCTTACCCCAGCAATTTTAACTCAGCAATGTGGATGAGCTCTGAGCTAAGGGAAGTTGTCCTCTCCTTCTCCCACCCCCCAAGCTCTTCTCTTCCTTCTTCTCCCAAAGCTCTCCTTCCCCCTCTTCTGCCAAAGTTGTTCTCTCTCTCCTCTTCCTTCCCACAAAGCTCTCTTTTCCCCTTTCTCCCCTTCAAAGCTCCCCTTCCCCCCTCTACCCAAAGCTCTCCTTCTCTCTCCCTTTCCTTTTTCTAAGGCTTTCCTTCCTCTTCTTCTTTCTAAAGCTCCCCCTCCTCTTTCCTCCCCCCAAACTCTGCCTCTTCTTCTCTCCTTCCTCCTTCTCCCTCAAAATTCTCCCTCCTGCTCTCCCTTACCCCTCTCCCAAGGCCTCCACCAAGCTGGAGGACTTGAAACCTGGAGATTAATGTACACACGCTCCCATTACTACAGCCTGTAGATTTTTCCCAAGCAGTACATGTTGGTTAAAAAAAATTCAAATTGAAAGAAGATAAGTGAGTAAAAGAAAATGAAAATTGTATCGCTTTTTTTCCGGTGGGGGAAGGCACAGGGGCATGCAGGTCAGCAAATAATTTCTGTGTTTAGAAAATTGGTTACTTTGTGATGGATTGACATGGCTGGAATGGCTTGGGATTGAAGAGCTGGCTGTGGTCATCCGAGAAAGGGCAACACATCTATTTTTACATGATTATTGAGCTGAAACTGTAGTTCGATCTTTAAGAAATCTCATAATTAGATATATGAAGGATGTCACAAGAATGTGGAGTGCACGGTATGTGTGAGGAACATGTCTTCCATTGTCAGGCTGTGCAAATGTAGGTTCCTCGCCAAGTGCAGTTATTTGGGACTGTAAGCAAAGGTTACACATGGAACGCTTGACTGTGTTCCTGAGCCCTAGTCTCTCTGGCTCCAAGTTCTCAAGACTTGGAGTTTAAAGGGGAAGTAAAGAGAGAAACTCAGGCGCTCTTTGAACACAGATGCAGACTCAACACTGGGGATGGAGTGGTCACTAAGCCGTCTATGGTAGCTGGGGACATGGCTGACCTCTCCAAAGCCATCTGGAAAAGTGGAGGTTTCCTGTCCTTTAGAAAAATGTAGTAGCTGTCCTGGTGGTGCTGAAAAGGAAGACTAGGATTGGGGGTGAGGAATACTGTGTGTCTCTGAATCTCTGTGTATATCTATGGGTGTGTGTGTCTGTGTGTATGTGTATCTTTCTGGGTGTATGTCTGTGTGTATGTGTGCATGTGTGTGTTTGTGGTGTATATCTGGATGTATATCCTTGTGTATGTCTGTCTAAGCTTGTGCGTCTATTTGTGTGGCCACTGCCCCTGACTTAGAAATGTTCATCATCTTTTTAATCATTGTGACATAGTCTCCTCACATATAGAGGCAATCTAAGTCCATCTTCAACATGCAGAGGGTCCTGAGTGTGAAAGTTTGTGAATGACAAATTTATAGTCAGTTACCACTTCCATTTATGGCAAAGTATTTAAACCTTGAATGGTTATAGGGTCAATTTTATTTCAAAGGGCTATAAACCTAACTGCTTTTTTTTTTTTTTAAAGGAAACACTGGAGATTTTCTTTCTTTTTCTCCTTTCAGTGAAAAGAGCAATGGTATAATTGTCTGCTTTTACATGTTATTAGCTTTTCTTTGTAAACAAAGCAGCAGCAGCAGCAACAACAAATGACTTTCCTGTCATTTACAATGTTTAAATGTCAACTTTTCCTTTGAAGGGGTGTTTTCGTGGAGCACAGGGTTTGGGTACATGTAAACGTTTTAGAGAACATTTAGCCATCTTCTCTTTGGAAAAGTAACTTGTTAAAATTCTAGAAACTAGTGTTTTAGTCAGTGAGTAGAGACACAATTGGTGATAAAGAGTGTAATTGTCACTGAGAAGATAGTATGGACACACAAACAAAAAAGGGGGTTAGGGGCTGAAGAGGTGGCTCAGGGGTTAAGCCTCTGCCTTGCAGGCGGAAGGTCCTGAGTTCGGATCCTAGACCCCATGTATAGACGCCAGGCGGAAGCGGGGCGGCTCTGCGTTTCTGGTCCTCGTAGGGCGGAGCCTGTGAATCCCGGCAGAGTAAACAAGGAGGAGGTGGAGGTGTCCATGGTGGTTCTCGAATTCGTCCGTGGTTCCACACACACACACATACACACATACATATGCACACACACACATATTGAATAAAACAATAAAAATAAATAAATAAATAAATAAAAGAAAAATGAAAAAAAAGAAAACTATTAAAAAAAAAAAAAAAAAGGGAGTTAATAGGCCTCAGCCGACCCTGAAGGGGTGCCATGTCAGTACCCCTGAGAACCTGGTCTAGATCAGAGCCATTGGCTCCATCCACGCTCTCAGCCCACTCCAAGTTTTCCAGAGATTCTGAGGTCCATGGAGACCCACTAAGCCGAAGGGGGAATTCAATCACACACACTGAGGCGTGGACCACCTGTCAGAACCGCTGATGCTTGGGGATCACTGGGTCTGATGTCAGCTCTGTGAGCATCAAGACCTCGTGTTCCACAGAGATGTCTTGAGGCCAGACCTTCCACAGGGTGGACAGGGTACCCACACGGGCAGGTTAGGGAGTGGGTGTGGTAGCCTCTTGGTTGTAAGAAGTGCTAGTCTTTTTTTTTTTTTTTTTTTTTAAAGTCTAAACTGTAGTAAGTGAGTTTGGGAACATCAGGCAGTGTTTGAAACTCCTAGCAAGGATCCCAAAAAGCACATTGATGTTCAGTTGGCACATGTGATGGTTTTGTTGTTGAGTATCTGTTCCAAACACACTTTGGAAATGGGTGATACCAAGACACCCTGAGCAGAAGGCACATTGGGTGGGCGTCTCTGCACCTCCCCTTCTTCCTTATCCTCCTCTTCCCCCTCCTCACTGCTGCCTTCTTCTTCTCCTTTTAAAATGTTCTTTGTAACAACCATATTACTTGTCTTTAGTTGTGTGTCAAATAGCAGGGTTCTGTAGAACACTGGCATGGGCATCTCACTGAACTCTGGCCATATTTTGCGACACGTATTTGTTATCTACCATCTTTCTGCTATCTACCTATCTGTCATCTGTCCTCTATATCCTATCTATTTTATATCTATCATCTATCTACCTTTACCATCTACCTGCCTTACCTATCTATGCATGCATCATTTATACATACAGTGCCTAGTTTGTATCTAGATATCATTTATCAAGCCATCTTCTTTTTTTTTTGAGGATTAAGGTAGAGGTTATTAGAGGAGAGAAAGAATAGAACTCATGGACTCCAGACGTGAAGTATCATGAGGGGTTAGGGGTGTCCTGGAGAACTCACGGACTCCGGGATAGAACCCATGAAGGGCGAGGGGCTGGAAAAAAACTCAGGACTCCAGATGGTAAAATGCTGGGAGGGGCAAGTGCCAAAGATGGATGCCAAAGGCAGGTATATATTATATATTTATAGTACATTATACATTAGGAGAAGTGGCTTTTCCCCTTCGGTTAGGTCAGCCTGGAAAAAATGGCTTTTCCTCAATGGTTAGCTCACATTGGAGCCCAACCCACTTGATTTTATGGCCACCCTGAGGCAGGGCCTATCTGTAAAGGGGAGCTAATTTCCATCTCCTTCCTTTCTTCCTTCCTTCCTTCCTTCCTTCCTTCCTTCCTTCCTTCCTTCCTTCCTTCCTTCCTTCCTTCCTTCCTTCCTTCCTTCCTTCCTTCCTTTCTTTCTCTTTCTTTCTTTCTTTCTTTTTACTTTTCTGATTGACTTTTTTTCATTTATTTATTTTTTCCACTCATACAAACTTGATATGTACCCCATTCCTCTCCCTCCCTCCACTCCTCCCTGGATCTCCTTGCTCCCTACCCCCTTTTCCCCTTCTTTCCCCCCCCTTCCCTTCCTCCCAGTGTGCCCCCCGATTCCTGGAGCATCCTTTAGTGTGCATGTCAAGCTTCCTCTGGGTCCTCCTCTCTGATGAGATGTAAGGACTCAGTAGCATTGCCTAGAGCTCTTTCTTGTGTTCCCCTTTGGTATAGGAACACCATTGTGGCTTTTAATCCCTTGCCTCTAAGGATCCTAGTGCCTGTGATCCATGCTAGACTTTGGAGGGTCAGTGATATGTTGGTCATTGCGCAGGTCATGTACAGTCCTATTATGATCAATCCATCTTCTATCTTTATCTTTTATCACCTATTGCTATCGACTATCATCTGCCATCTCTCTGTAACCTATTTTATCTATGTTAGTCATCTATTTTTCTGTGTATCATCTGTCTATCCATGAATATTCCAAGAATATGATGTGATACATACATATGACTCTGCACTTGACAACATCAGTGTTTTCTCTCTGAATCTTGATTGTTAATCTTAACATGATGACCTCCATTGCTTTTTCCTGAAGACACAAGTGTCCCTCTTTTCTCTAGCTCCACCTACTCTTTGTGAAAACATCACAAGCCAGGAATAACCTCACCATCCATTCTCCTCCTCAGGAGAGTTCTTTGGCTTTAGACTCAAGTCATGTGGGGGGTGGGTAGATCTAATTGGCAAGGGGACTCAACGTGAGCAAAGTTCATGGTCATTAACAAGCCCAGCCTCCCACAGACTGGCACAGTGTGATGTTTCATTAGCGGAGCTCCATTTAGGCTGGATGATAAGCCATGAAATAAATGAGATTTACCTTCTAAACAGGCTTATTTCTTGGAAATTCATCATAGCACTTTGATTGTTTTTTGTTTATTTGTTATGACCATTGGCAAGACATTTAAAATATCTGCAACCAGCCCGTCTCTCTGCAAAGAGATTGAGAGCTTTTTCCTTTGGAGGGCCATCCTAGATTCAGACCCTAGTCTCCCTGTGTACCCATGAATCATACGGCCTTAGGAAAGACAATTAACCCCGTTAAGAATTTTCTCCCCACTAACAGAAGGGTAATAAACTTAAATTATCTCCCCAAACAAAACTGCTATGTAAGTGCTTTGTATTCTAATTTGTTCGAGTAGCAATTTTTAAGGGATATGACATTTTCATAGAGAGGTGCAGAGTGGGAATCAATTTTTATGACATAAAAGCTGAGAATTTTATTTGCAATTATTATTAACTATAATGATGATAAAAGCTCATTTGGAGGTCTCCAGGGAGCTGTGGAATGCCTTCTAATATCGTAGGAACACCTGCAAGATTTGTTGGACCCAGACCAAAAAGGTAGAGAAAGAAGGGAATCAGATCCAAATGCTATCGAGAGAACTGATTAGTCCAATAAAAGGCATAATTGCTCATCCTAGGGCCACACCTACCGAAATGTTAAGCACTCCGGTAGGTTTGTGGATTGCAAAAGTGGTTTACATAAGAAGTTTCTCTACAATTTGGAGATACTCTTTAGACTGTCTCTGCCTCTTCAGCTCACTTTCTGTTAAAGCATTGGCCCTGAGCCTCTGGCTCTCTTCGCAAATAGCTACAGTTTTTCTTCCTGTGTGTGTGCATTTACACCCACCTGTGTATTTGCATGAAGATGGGTGTACATGTCTGCTGCTGTGTACATATGAGGGCATTGAGTGTGTGTGCTAGTGGAGGCCCAAGGATGACACTGACAATCATCCTGGATTGTTCTACCTCCTTATTGCTTTGCTCTGGAGTTTCCCAAGCCCCACCTTCCAGGGCCAGAATTTCAGGTCATCACCATATCCTTCCAATATTTTTATGTGGGATTTGGGGGGGGGTCTGAATTCAGGTCCTTTTGTTTGCAAGGCAAAGGTTTTAACCCTGAGCCATCTCCCAAGCCCACAAATCGCTATTTTTACTTGGAGTATCACTGGAATTTCATGAGGGGGAATTTGCAGACTCCCTTTGCGAGGCATGTGTGATCCCACCAACTAACCTGTTTCCAGAACCTTCTATACTTCCTTTACAGAAGTTCTCTCTGTTGTAATTACATCCATCTCTGTAGATGTCTCCTCCTTCACTTGCAATCTGCCCTCAAGGGTCTCTGTATTTTACTTTACATAATCTTCGTCCTCACCCCAAGTATCTGGTACATAGTAGATGCTCAGTGAATATTCTGTGAATGAGAGTAGTCCAGAACTCTACAACCCCTGTGTATGTAGTTCATATCCCTAGAGATGTAGTTCTGGTTCTCTATGACCTAGACTCAAGCAGAATGAAACTTCTTACTTTAAAATATGAGACAGCATTTGTAGAGGGGGGGATGTTGAGGTGCCTCTAAGCTTGTGGCCATAGATATGTGATTAGCTCTCAAGGGTATTGCAAACATATTTCTATTTTATTTTCCCTTTATCTGCCTTTCTTTGTTCATCACTTGTGTGTGTGTGTGTGTGTGTGTGTGTGTGTGTGTGTGTGTGTGTGTGTACACATGCCATGGCACAAGTGTAGAAGGCAGAGGAAAACTTGGGGGAAGTTGGGAATTGAATTCAGGTGGTCAGACTTGATGGCAAGCTCCTTTACCTACTAAGCCACCCAGGAATAGCTTGCTGTAATTGGGTGGATGAGATTCTTGTGTCATATAGAGACAATTCCTGCTGTCTGGTTTTGGAACCTGGGTCCTTGTGACAGATACTGGGTGCTGATGACTTTAATGGCTTGGACACTGAAGGGGGACCATGGGCCTTTAACTGGGTTCTTCTTCATTAGTAACCTGAGGATCTGAAAGCACCTGGATCAAAAAGCACCCACTTCTCACTGCTCCGAATTCCAGGATTTGGCCTCAAGAAACATGGTTTATCCTTTATTTTAATGGACTGTAAGTAGCATGAAAGGACTCACTGTCTTTAATAGATGAGCTCTTCACTTAAATAAATTCTGTGGGACAGTGATATAATGATGTAACTTGGTGCAGGGCAGGCATGCTTCAGAACAAGGAAGGACAGCTATAGTGAGAATGTGACATCTATATCTGCACATCTATATATCTCTCTGTATCATTATCAATATCACCTAAATCTCTGTTATCTATAATCTATTATCTATCTTCCTTTTTATCATCTGTCGATGTAGCATCTATTTGTCATCTATCTATCTATCTATCTATCTATCTATCTATCTATCTATCTATCTATCTATCTATCATCTATCCATCCATCCTTCCATCCATCACCTAGTTAGATACAGGTACCAACTTGACAATCAAGAGCCAATCCTTCCTTTCTAGACTAACCTGTAAAGAATTATCTATTTAAGACAAGCCCCAAGCAAGCCTGTGGGAAATTATCTAATTGATATGGGGAGATTCAGACCATTCCCTGAACAGATAGATAGAGTAGAGAGCTGGTTCAGAATTTCAGCACGCCAGAAAGCTAGGAAGTATGTCCTTTTCCGTTCTTCCTGTGGATATGGCATGACCAGCTCCCTCTGCCTGTATGCTTTGGTGTTGGTATGAACTCTCCTGTCCTCCTAACTGACTATAACCAGAAGCTATAAGCTGGAGAAAAAAAAAACCTTGATCCCCAAAGTTGTTTAGAGCTTGTATTCATTCAGTAATGGGAAGATGAAACCAATACTATGACTTCTACTACTACTACTACTTCTCTCTCTCTCTCCTATACTTGAGAGATAGAGAGGCAAAGGTCAGCCTAGAGTACTGTCTGGTCAGATTGCAACTGAGCTAACAAAACAAAACAAATTAAAAAACAAACAAAAAAGCAACAGCTATGAGGGGCTGGGGAGGGAGCTCAGTGCACAGAGGCCCTGGTCTGCAAGGCCAACTGATGATTTGAGCTCAATCCCAGAATTCTCTGAGAGGCAATAAGAAAGAACAGACTCCATGTAGTTATCCTCTACCTCCACATGTGGACTATGGTACATGCATTCCCACACATGCATAATAAAAAAGGGTGAAATCTGAAGCCCAAAGTTTAAACAGGAAGCTGGAGTCTCTTGTCCTTCAGATTTTCACAGTTTTCCACACAATACCATGCTCAGGATACAGAGTACAAAAGCTAGACACTGACATCTGGATTCTATATCCCTCTTTGTGACCCTGGTGGTGGCCCTGAAGGTTATATTTTCAAGTTGGAAGTAGAAGATGCTGCCACAGTCCTTGTCTCCCTTCCAGGAGCAGCCAAGTCTGAGATTCTTCTAGTCAGACAGCCCTCACTACTGGGCAGTTCCACAAGGTCAAAGCTGTGTTGAACAGTTTCTTTCAGAAAGGCACCACCCACTTTTCTGAAAAGCTCCATCTCTGGTCTTTAAGACATAAATAGTGGTATCTTTTCAACACAGAAGAGTCTCATTTCTTAATGGCAATCACTGAACAGCACTAAACATTTCCTTTTAGGGATTGGGGGTATGGCTCATGAGTTAAAGCCTTTCCTTGCAAGCAGGAAGACCTGAGTTCAGGCCCCCGATTACACATAAAAATGCCAAGCAGATATGGTGATGGCTTGTAATTCCAGCCCTGGAAGGCAGAGCAATAAGAAGGTAAAGCAATCCACAATGATTCCCCATGTGTCACCCTTGAACCTCCACAGGTATACCACTCAAATGTATTCTTATATACACACATATGCTTGTGAAAAATAACAGCCATTGCAAATACACAGGCAATTTTTTTTTTTTGGACTCTGGTTTGGGGACTGTAATTCAACCATGTCTGGTGATAGGTGGATGACCTTTGCTAGTGGACATGGGGAGTTAAGCATGGTGAACCCCTGGACTTTGAGGTATGTATGATATTACCTTCTTCCTGGATACTTCACTACATAAGCCCCATGATAGTTGTGTGTTAAAACACCTACAAATGGGAGAACATGTCTTCTACCACCATTATTGTTGAAGCTGCTCTCTGCCATGATTTGAATATACAATGTCCCCCATAGGCTCCTGTGTGTGCGCACACTTGGTCCCCAGCAGGAGGCGCCCTCTGGGAAGGCTGTGGAAGCTGCAACACTACTGGAGGAAATATGTCATAGGGGTTGGACCTTGAGATTTGTGTTTGTGTTCTCTCTCTCTCCCCCCCCCTGTCTCTCCCCTCCTTCCTGATGATTCAGCGTGAGCCAGTTGCCATGCTTTCCCTGCCATGTTTGACTCTGCAATTGCCAGTCAATATAAATAAACCTTTCCTCCCTCAAGTTGCTGGGGTCAAAGTATTTTATCACAGCAGCTAAAGAGTCACTGGAATATGTCCATCATCAGTAGTGTTGTCAAGGCCCTCTGCGATGAACACATGCTCAGGTACCTTGAAGGGCCATCTTCCTTCCCACCATGACTTGTCAAGGATAGGAACATCCTGGTCTAATTCCATGAATACAGAGATAGATTTTTGGAGAGAGAGAGAGAGAGAGAGAGAGAGAGAGAGAGAGAGAGAGAGAGAGAGAGAGAGAGAGAGAGAGAGAGAATGAATGGGAGAGGAGAGGAGATAGCAGAATGTACAAGGCAGGTAACAGGGGTGGCCCTGAAATCCCTCCATTCTGGAGGAGATTGGAGAAAGAGTCTGCTATGAGTCCATGGAATACACAAAGAGAAAACCTAGAGAGATGGTCATAGTTTATAACTAATAACTGAGTTCAGTGTTCTTGTTCCGAAGACATCAGGTACTGTATTTATTTGATCTTACTGCTTTAACTCTAGAATTCTTAACTTTGTCACTGGATTAGACCATCCTTTATTGTGCTGCTTTTCTGTCCATCACAAGAGGGTAGTGAACAATATTTGGGGTTTCTACCAGTCAGCAGTCTCTTCCCAGTTTTGTAACATAATAGCAATCTTAGACATTATTGAATATCCTCTTGAGAATAAAAGACCCAAAGTTGCAACTATCATTACCACCACCACCATTACCACCACTACCACCACCACCATCACCACCATCACCACCATTACCACCACCATCACAACCATTACTACCACTGCCACCACCACCATTACCACCACCACAAACACCACCACCATCATCATCACCACCACAACAAAAATAGACAGCAGCTGAGCCTCAGGGAGGAACAGCCTGTTGCCAGGAGCAAGCAGGGATCACTAGTCTTCTGGCTTCAGTGGACTGAGAGTGACCTTGGTGGTCTATCAGGCCACTGGGTGACTGAGAATGATGGGCTACTTGAAGGGTACTCAGAAGGCTCAGCATTCATCTTCTATAACTGACAGATGTCTGACTTCTCCCTTGAGCTAGGAATCTGCCCACAACACATGGAAGGATGGACACTTGGACCCTGCTCTCTTTTCTCTACAGCTGCTTTTCATCCCAGGCTTCCCCAAGTCCAACACTTAGGGATTCAGCATAAAGCAGTGTAGATGGAGGAGTTTCAGTCCCTCTTGCCTTATGCCCCAGAGCCAGTTTTCTCCTGCCTTGGCTAAAGAATCATGGCCTTTTCCATCTTATGCTGATGAAGGTTATTTTTCTATAAAGACCACAACAGATAATAAACCCTTCAAGCCTGCTTGGGGCCATAGGTGAATACAACCAGCCTTGACTCAGACAGACCACTCAACAAACCCATTCTGTACTTTGGCTCGCTTGTTTCCAAGGGTATGAGAGGCCAGGCTGCTGGATGCTCTCAGTGTGCCAGTCTGCAGGGCAGAAAGCTCAGTGGAACCAGAAAGGCTATCTCATTATCCAGTCGTGGTCCCATAACAGAAAATAAATCATCTTCCTGCCTTTGTGTTTTGCTGTTCCTGGTTACCCCAAGGCTTATGCCAGAGATTCCTCTTCCTGTCACAGTCTTCCCAAATTGCTCCTACTTCTTGAGAATCTGAATTCTGATCCACATGGCCTCTCTGTGAATTGCTACATCTCAAGACTTGACTTGGATCAAAAACTGGGACAAAAGAGAGTTGGACTCCAGAGTTAAGCCTTCCATGTGCTTGTGGGCAGACCCTTTGTGGGCAGACCCTTGCATCTTTCCTGTCAATCCTCTCCTACTATGATACAGCACGGGTTTCTAATCCCACCCTTTCTAATAGAATGGGAGCTCACCTCGACCAAGAAACACAAGCAGAACTCTCCCAACTCTCCCACTTTCTCATTTGCATGATATCTGAAAATCTACACTTCAGGATTGACTGTTAATATGTTTGGCTTGCCTAGTTATCCCTTTCCTAAAAGCGGATGAACTTGAAAGTTCTGACATATGTGTATTTTGTCAGCCAGAGACAGGCATCTATTTCAAGACTTAATATTCCATACTTGCTCACAATGCACATTTTGGAATCAAACTGTTGTGGTTCATATTTCAGTTTGCTGCTTTTAGCAATAGTATCTTAGGCAACTTCTCAAAAGCTTTCTGAACTTCTTTCTTTCTCTAAAAAAAAGTTAACAGGCCAAATCTTGTGTAGGTCTTGTAGAAGGTCAATACAGCTGAAGTGAGTTCATGAGTACAGCAACTCTGTCATAGGAAGAAGACACTATTTGGCATCCCTCCTTAACTCTTTTGTTTTTACATTCTTACCTCTTCTTCCATGATGTTCTCTACATCTTGGGGAGCAATCTCATCTACCTGAAAGTGGCCTCCAACTTACTAAATAGCCAAGAAAGACACTGAATTTTTTGCCTTCCTGCTGAGTGCTTGAATGACAAATGTGTGCCACATCTAGTTTATACATGCGGGCATAGAACCCAGGGCTTTGTGCACACCAGGTGGGCTCTCTGCCCCCTGAGCTACCTCCCAGCCTGGGCAAGTCTGTCTTTTCCTACTGTAAGCTCTCTAACTTCTTCTGTGTTACTTCTGTTACACGAAACTAATAATGATGACTATTTTTCAATAGACAACGGCTTTTTTGTTAATTTGGAATGCCTATTCCTTTAATTAGTCCGAATTAGAGATTATGTCTCTCTCCAGACAAAATGCATCCTTATGCCAATTAAATGAGAGCTTTTGATGAAAAGTTCTCTAACAGAGAGTTAGTAATTGAGATATAATTGTTTGTAGATGAAAAATAACTGCCACTTTCATGGCAAATGTGAGTTTAATGTCGATGATTTTCATGATTATGATGTGTTTTATGCTGTTTTTTTAAAAAAAAATTTAATGCTGCTGTTTGGGAAGCATCCATTGTACCCGTGGAGGAAAGGAAAACATCTTAATGTGTGCTGGAGTGCTTGGCAACAAATGTAGTCTATAAAATATGTAGTAGTTAATATTAAAAGCTCATGCCAGTTTGAAACACAAAGGGTTTATTCAGTCTCCTGGAAGGCATCTACTTAAAACCACACCTGAATTGGTCCTCACTTAGCATTTGAGATTCTTGAGATTTTTGGCAGGTAAACCCTGGCAAAGTTAATCTCTCTCTCTCTTTCCTACCTGATCCCCAGGTTGTTACGACCTCCAAATTCTCGGTGAGCAATGGTCTCCTCTTTGAAGGGAACTGCTGATGTTGAGTGCTGTGGGGGAGTTTAGGAGCTGATAAGTACCTGGAACATCTTCAGCCCTTTCTGAGAGTCTCTGGGGAAGGCTGATGAGAAAGAGCTATGCTGATTCATCTTGAGCCACTTGACAAAGTTTAGAGTTGCCATGGAAACAGGCATCCAGGCATGTCTGAGAGGGTGTTCCTAGATTAGTTTAATTGAGATGGAAGACCCAACCTAAGTGTGGACAGCACCATTCCATGGACTGGGATCCTGGGATGAATCAAAAGGAGAAGTGAGCTGAGCACCGGCATTCATCTCTCTGCTTCCTGACTGTGGATGTTATGTGACCAGCTGCCTCACACTTATGCTGCCATGCCTCCCCTACCATGATGGATTTTACCTTCTTCCTTCTCAAAGTTACAATTGTTGGGTATTGATGCAATAGCAAGACAGGGAACTAACACAAATTCTCAGCTAGCTGATTCTCGCCAGGTCTTGCATAGTCACCAGTTGTCATGGTTTGAATGTGAGTCAACCCCCACAGGCTCATGTGTTTGTATCCTTAGTTGGTGCTAATGTTTGGGAAGATGGTGGCAGGTCACGGTGAAGATATGGGGCTTGCTTGAGGTTTGGGAACCTGGCCCTCCTTCCTCTGCTCTTGCTCTCTCTGCTTTCTGGTGGCTACAGTGACCTGAATCAGCTTCCTGTTTCTACTTCCAGCCCTACCTTCTACTATGTGATTCTCACCATCATGGACTATATTCTTTTGGAACCATAAAACCAAATAAATACTCTTTTCTTCCCTAAATTGTTTGCCTCTGAATGATGTCTCACAGAAGAAAAGAAAAGTTCTAGAAGCACCAAGGAGATGGATTTTGTTACTTGTGCTGCCTTAGCTAGGAGCGACCTGCTTGTCTTCTGCATTTGCTTCTCTCTTCCACACTCACTTAATTCCCCAATCAGATGCCTTTTGAAAGCCTGCAGTTACAGTGTTTCTATCACATTGTAGAAAGAATCTATTACACTTCAAAGAAACTCATGATAGCTTCTCACTGAGCAAACACTGTAGCTCAAAGAGGAGGTGGATGTTACATTGTTTCAGTCAGATTTATATACTTAGAAGCCACTTGCTCTGGGACAGGTAAATTAAACATGCTGAAGTCCAGCTTTCTCATGTGATGTTAGAGAATGAAGAGCAACCTACAGTGTTCCTTGAGTTTATATGTGTTTGTGTATATGTATGCCTGCTTGTGTATGCATTTTGTGTGTGTGTGCCTCCTTATGCATGTGTACCTGCACTGCAGAGGACAGTCTGTGACATCATTCTTAAGGCCCCAGCCACCGTTTTTCCCCACACAAGGTCTCTTACCACCGTGAAGGTCAACAAATAGTCAGGCTGGTTGGCCAATCAGTGCCAGGGATCCACCTGTCTCTGCCTTCCAGGGAATGGATGGAAATGCCTGCACACTCAGCTTTTATTTATTCTTTTTATCATCGGTGTTAGGGATTAGACTCGGGTCCTGGCAATTGCAGCACCAACACTTTATCAGCTGAGCATCTCCCCAGGCTTATTGCTTTATTGAACTAATTTCATTTTATCCTGCATTTCTTTCTGATTCCAGTTGTTGCTTTGAATTATTAATCACAGATCCAATGTGAGCTATCGGTCAAACTCTAGGGAAGTGTGTACATTTCTTTTTCATCATTTGCAAAAGTCCTGCAAGTTGCTTTTCTTACTTTACAGGTGGGAAAATGACGAGCTTAAGTGATTTTCCCAAGGTTTGAGGCCAGTGACTGGGTGGGATTGATACCACACTGCCAAGGTTACCTTTTTGAGATTGAGGGAGGTCTGAATCACTAATGAGAAGCCCGGTGCTCTCTAGCCCAACAGTAGAATATCAAAGATGTCTTGTCCATTGCATTAGATGACCTTGTTAGACTTATAGCTTGGTGTGCAGAAAATAAAGAAAAATTTAACAAAAAAGAAAATTTCTTTCCACTAATGGGTAGCTATCCAAATGCTCATTTGTAAATCAGTTGTTTGGAACCCAGAATTCATTTTCCCCCTGAAAACAGTTACAAATAGTGACTATGTTTCCCCCGAGGCTCCACCACAGAAGACCGTTTAGCCTTAATGTATTTGTGATCATATACATTTACCATGAAGATGTGTTGGAATGGAGCTTTTGTAATTCCAGTAATTAAATAGAAGGAGGGGAGAGTGAAATGGAGCAAGAGCTTCAAAACTCATTCTAAGAGCTGGTTTGAAAGGAAGAAAGATTGACCCCAGAGAGGATAGATGACCTGGAAAGCAGTCGTGCAGGAGCTGCTAGACAGTTCCTCAGAATTCGGGAAATTGCTAGAATCCTACCCTGGAAATAGGGACCTTGGATCTGGGGAGATGGTTTAAGAGTTACAGCCTTTACGTCACAACCAAAAAGACCTCAGCTTGGAACCCCAGATTCCAGGTAAAAATCTTGGGCAAATATGATGGAGGTCTGCACTTCCAACCCTGGAAGTCTGGGAAACCCCAGAACAAAGCAACAAGGAGAAAGAGCAATCCAGAATGATTCCTATGTCACCTTGAGCTTCCACAAGCCCATACACTCAAGGGCTCATTTGTATACATACACTCAAAAGAAACACCAACTTCTTATTTTGACTTCCAAAATTCTTAATCTAACTTAATCTTCCTTTAACTAATACTTTACCTACATTCCTCTATAGACAAAGAAGACATTCAAGGGTGAAAAAAAACAAAAACAAAAACAAATATAAGGACCAGATGTATATTCCAGATATAGACTAGAATTAGAAGTATATGGCTCCATGTATACCTTTCTTTCTTTTCTCTTCCTTTTCTTCTTCCTCTTATCACTTCTCTTTTCCTCCTCCTCTTCATCTTCTTCCTTATGCTCCTCTTTCTACTGAAATCCTTGTGCTTGAGAGGTAAGCACTTTGCCAGATGAGTTATCTCTCCAACCCCTGAACATTTATTAAACAAGAGGGTCTTTGCCTTAGAATGAAAACCAGCACTGTGAACTCATTCATCTGTCTTGTTAATGTTCAGAAAGGAGTATGAAAGGCAGGAGGAAGAGGAACTTTTTCATGCAATAATATTTCAAAAAGCCAAATGGTTGGACCGAAATCGAGGTGAAGTAAACAACCTTCAGAAACTTGTGCAACAGGCTTGGAAATTCCGTGAAAGACAACTGCACAGAGCACAGTCACTTGTGAATCACTTTGCCCTGGAAATACAAAAATGACATTGGGAAATGGGAGGTGGGTTGCTTTTAGCCATTTATACTAGTCTGTTCAAAACAAGAAGACTCCCTAGTACATCCTAGTGGAGACCAGAATCTTAAATTGAAGTGACACAGATAAAAACAAGCCGAGTGTCATGGTTTGAGTAAAGATTGTCCCTTACAGGCTCATGTGAACACTTGGTCCCCAGCAAGGGCACAGAGTGGGAAGGTGGTAGAACTTTTAGGAGGTGGAGCCTTGCTGGAGGAAGTAAGTCACTGGATTGGGACTTGAGGTTTGCAACCTGGCCCCACTTCTTATTTTCTCTCTCCCCTCTTTATTCCCCCTTTTTCTTTTTCTCTCCTTCTCTCTTCCCTCCCTCACCCACCCAATGACCAATGCAATTTTAAGCCAGTCTCCTGCTTCTTTTTTTTTATTCAATTGTGTGTGTGTATGTGTGTGTGTGTGTGTGTGTGTGTGTGTGTGTGTGCCACAGGTGAATTCGAGAACCACCATGGACCGCCTCCACCTCCTCCTTGTTTACTCTGCCCCAGAATTCACAGGCTCCGCTCTACCAGGACCAGAAATGCGGGCTGCTCCCGCTTCTGCCTGGCGTCTATACATGGGGTCTAGGATCCAAACTTAGGACCTTCTGCCTGCAAGGCAGAGGCTTAACCCCTGAGCCACCTCTCCAGCCCCAGTCTCCTGCTTCTACCACATTGCCTCCCTGCATTTCTGGACCCCCATCCCCTATCCCCACAGTCCACAAATAGTAAACCCGTTCTCCCTTAAGCTGCTTCAGTCAGAGTATTTTATCACCTGGTGGGGAAAAAAAGACAGTGAATTTACTCTGTGGGACATTGCAACTGATATTTAAGATCAACTTTGTTTTCAAACTGATATTTACAGGTTAAGACATAAACTATGATATTCCTAGAAGAAAGCATGGAAGTGTTGCAGAATGCTTTTTGGACCAGACTCTAAAAGCACAAGGAATGAAAAAACAAAAACAAAAACAAAGCAGCAATGTGTCAGACTAGGATTGCTCTAAACTTGACAGTTGTTAGATGTGATAAGAGTAGCTATTATTGAAGAAGTAGATGTTTTTCATATATGTGCATATGTTGTGTGTGTATGTATATGAATAGACTTGATCATGTGTGTCTGTGGAAACCCAAGAGTGATATCACAAATCATTTTTCCACCTTATTAGTCATTAGGGTTAGTCTTCCTAGCAAGCTTGTTCCAGGGATTCCCAGACTCTGCCTTCCAGGGCTGGAAACATAGGCAAGTCACCATACAACCCCTGCATTTTTTTTTCACATGAGATCTGAACTCAGGTCCTTTTGCTTGCAAAGCAAAGGCTTTAACCACTGAACCATCTCCTATATTCCCCCCAGCATTTTCATTCTTATCTCCCCTGAATTTCTAGTCCCTTCCCTGAAGATCCAAAGCATAAATATGGCTGTGAGAAAGGTACTTTGTATCTAGAAAAATAAAAACACCCTTTGGTACATTTCATTAGCTTTCTGATGTATTCCAGTCCTGTAAGGGAGAGGGAGAGAGATGCCAAAACTCGCTTGCAGAAATAAGTTGGTGCAGAAGAGCCGCATATGGTCTAGGTTTATCTCAATGACACAATGCTTCCAAGGCCTTTCTATGCTGGCTGTGCCTCCAGGTTGCCATAGCAACCATATATCATCCCATGTGTCATTCAGACTCACACAGTGAGTCAGCACCGTCTTCTGCACAAGGAGAGGTTGAGAATGATGTGGACCCTGGAAGAACCCTCAGCCTTTGGGGCCAATTCTGGCTTAGTTACAGAGTGCATTTGCCAAGGGTTTGGTTCTCCCCTTCTCCTACTCACTTTCCTTTGCTCTAGAAGTCCACATTAGGTCTAGACAGATTTTTCCCACGTCTGTAGCTCCAGTCTTCTTCCTCTTATTTGTGGGAGTAAGCAAGAGAAGTCATTTAAGGAAATCATAAAAATAAGTAAGTGTGAAGTGAGGTGTATGGTAATCATTGCTGTGAAAATGATTTATTTCCTTTTCCAGAGCAAACCGAACCCACCCAGTGATCAGTTATAATTGACTCCTCTGTTTGGTGGGGAGGGGGTGCTTATTTTCAACCAGAACTTGTTTGTTCTATTGTCTAAAGAAACTGCACAAAGATAGGAAAATTATTTTTTTAGATGACCACATGTGTCAGATCTATTTTTGGATTGGGAGCAATTTGGTTTGGCTTTTCCTATAATATTGTAGTTAGACACAGGTGCCAATTTAACAATCCAACTGAGCCTATAGGCACACCTATAAAGTATTACAAGCTAAGGTAAGCCTCTGAGCAAGCCTGCAGAAGATTATCTAGTGGATATGGGAATACTTGGCCCATCGTAGGTGGGAGCATTTCCTGGGCAGGTGGGTAAGACAGAGAGAGTTGACTCAGTACTTTGACAGACTGGCAAGCCGAGAGGTCTGTCCTCTTCTCAGCCCTTTCTGTGGATATGGTGTGACTAGTTCCTTTGACTCTTGATATTGGTGTGAACCCTCCTGCAATGCCCATGAACTGTAAACAATGGTCATCAGTTAGAACCCATCCCTTGACCCTTTAAGTTGGTTGTTCCAATAGTCACTCAGTTGTGGGATACCCTGTACTACTTGGATAAAAATATATATATTTTAATGTTCACTTTGCTTGGCCTGGAAGTTGTACTTTTATGAATGTAGGAATGAAGATGTAGCCAGAAGCCATCATGGGGAGGAAAAATATATAGAGCTATTTGCAATGAAACATTATGAACAGCGCTTAACATTGAATTCTAGGAGAACTTGCTAGGTAAAATATGAAACACTTGTAGAATAGCTACAATGTACTTAAAACCAGTAGTAGAAACACACATACATATATATATATATATATATATACACACATAAATGTAAAGCTGTTAGATTCACTTATGTAAATGAGGCAGCTTTCAAATGAATAAGAATATTGACATTTAGTTAAACATATGTATACTTATTGTATGTATTCATGCATATATATATATGTATAATACACATTCATACACATGTACTCTTTGATACAACCCTAAAGAATCATTTGCTATTTTGATTGCCTTATGGCACTTTTGTGATTTGACTTTCAGTTTGCTGCTTTTTATGAACCCTGTCAGGGAGACTTTGAGAAGTCACCTTGGCTCATTTTGAATTCCTAGCAATGGGTACACACCATATAGGAACCAACCAAGAGTGAGAGAACAAAGCCTTGTGCATGCAAGGGACTCAAGCAACATGGGTCCCTCAAATGCTCCAGTTCAAATCCTCAACAGAGAAAGAATGCCCATCTTCCCTCCGCCCTGCTAAGACAGAATCTTCTTGGGTCACCCTAAGTGTTTTTCCTTCTGAGACATCATTTTGCCTTTGAGTCTGAGTAGCTGTGTCTGTTTCTGAACCTTTGTTTCAATGCCCAGATGCAACGGCCACCATCGTGCCTTTTATGTGGCAAGTCCAGGTTGGAGCTCTTCTTCAGAAGAGCTTTGAAACCCAAAGAGTCATCTACAGTCTGACCCTTGAAGCTAAGCTCTGAGGGCTTGGCCAGACCATGAGTGGTCTAAGGGATTCCCAGGATTCAGGCTGCTTAGACTAAAAGACATGTGTCCAGCAATTCTACAGAGGAAAAAAAAGTTTATCAGACATTCAGAATAAACTTCCCCTTCCACAGAAATGTTTCTGCTTGAAAGCTAGGTTCCCAATTTCTTTCTTTCTTTCTTTCTTTCTTTCTTTCTTTCTTTCTTTCTTTCTTTCTTTCTTTCTTTCTTTCTTTCTTTCTTTCTCTCTCTCTTTCTTTCTTTCTTTCTTTCTTTCTTTCTTTCTTTCCTTCTTTCTTTCCTTCTTTCCTTCCTTTCTTCATTCTTTCTTTCTCTCTTTTTCTTTCTCTCTCTCTCTTTCTTTCTCTCTCTCTCTTTCTTTGTCTCTCTTTCTCTTTCTCTCTCTCTTTCTTTCTTTCTCTCTCTCTTTCTTTCTCTCTCTCTTTCTTTCTCTCTTTCTTTCTTTCTCTTTCTTTCTTTCTTTCTTTCTTTCTTTCTTTCTTTCTTTCTTTCTTTCTTTCTTTCTTTCTTTCTTTTTCTCTTTCTCTCTCCCTCCCTCCCTCGCTTTCTCTTCCCCTCCCTCCCTCCCTTCCTTCCTGTTCTTCCTTTTTTCTTTCTTTCTCTCTTTCTCTTTCTCTCCCTCCCTCCCCACTTCCCCTCTCTCCCTTTCCCTCCACCTGCCTCCCTCTCTCCCTCTATGGTATAATTCAGCCAGAACATGGCTTTTTTGTTCCTGGATTCTCTATCACACTGCCAGGTTTTGAAGCTTTACCACTGTTTCCAATGGGTAGATTTCTGAAAACAGTTTTATAAATATTGAATGAATAAAAGAGACATAATATTTGCTAATATTCTACTTGGATGTATCAGGTTTTATGTTACTGGTGAACAGTGTCACTGTTGTGATACCCATTATTGCTTTTAAAAATAACTTACTTATTTCATAGGGAGGGAGATGTGGAAGTCAGTTCTTTCCTTCCATTGTGTAGGCTTCCAGGCATGGGACTAAGGTCACCAGGACTGTGTGCTTTACCACAGACTCTCTCACCACCTCCCATACCTGTTATTATTGGCTATGGACGTTGTGTCTAAGACCTGAAAAATTATAGATAGATGATAGATACATGGTATACATAGGTAAATAGATAGATGATATATAGGTAGATAGGTAGATGTTTGATAGGTAAATAGATGATAGGTGGGTAGGTAGATAGATTATAGATAGATGACAGATGGATGATAGGCAGGTACATGATAGATAGGTGATAGATATATGGTAGATGATAGACAGCATCAGAAGCACCAGGGTACATGCTCAGCGGAGACTGGGCCCCATACCAGCCTTCAGGTCCAGGGTTTGAGGGCCAGATGTCTAAGCGCCTGTGCAGGCAGGGCACTTGAGTTGAGAACTGAGGTAAAAGGGTTGAAGATCTACTGTTAGGTATGTGGTCAGGCCACAAGATGCAAGACATAGTCCAGCAACCCCTCTCTGCTCTTGAAAACTGTAAAGTCTCAGCGCAGTGAGCAAGAGTGATGGAGGCGTGGCTGGCTGATGGGAACACTTGTGTCTTGGGCGGTACCACAATTCTGCCGGTTCAGTGTAGTAGGAGAGAATCAGTCTTGTTCACAGAAGTCTCCCTGAGAGTCTGAGCCTCAGCGAAGGTTTTTATTCCATGTTCTTCTGGGCTTCTCACGGTGGGTGTCCTCTTCCACAAATCATCAGAAACCCTTGGAGGGGTTTCCTCAGCTTGTGAAGGCTTAAGAGCCTCAAATCTCTCCAGGACAAGAGGCCCTGCTTATTCTCTCACCAAGGCCCCCCCTCACGACTACCTATAGTTTTCCAGCTTGATCTGATCAAGTTCGACCTATAATTTTCTAATCACGACTTTCATTGGGTGATAGGTATTGAATATACCACAATAAGGAGAGGCGATTGCAATCACTGATGCTATCCGACTAGATTATTTTTTAATTAGTCAGGCATTGTTCTAAAGAACATTCTCTGACATCCTCATCTACATGTGTAAGGCAGGCGTGAGAGAAATGCCTGTGGGAGGGCCCTCTGGTGAAAGGCCCTCTGGATGTGCTTCCGATATGCTAAGGGCAGGCCTGGTTCTCCAGCTGCAGTGGGATTGGAGGTCAGGCACCAGTGTGGCTGTTCAATGCCTAAGGCCTGAAAGGAAATGAAAGTCGGCTGTTCTGGTTGCTCAACATCAACAGTTTCCTTCATCAAGCATGACAGCTTCTTTCTATTGGCCATAGTCACACCATTTTGTAAACCTGCTCCTTGCTTGCTAGTCCCCGAGCTGACTGCAGGAGCTTGCCTAATACACTCCTCATTTCCCTCCTCAGATCCCTGACCTCCTCGCCACAATGACCTCTAGCACTGGCAACATTTTTATCATTCTTTTTTTCAAAGTTTCATTGGTTACTATTTAATTATAGTAGGATTATAATAATTCATTCACCAATAATTTGTGAAATTGCCTGTTGTTTCTCAGTCCTATTATGATTCCAAAATTTCTAATTGTTTCCCATCTACTTAAACATTATTGTTGCTTTAAATTTAATATTATTAGTCTGTGTGCGTGTACATACATGCGTGTGTGTGTGTGTGTGTGTGTGTGTGTGTGTGTGTGTGTGTGTGTTCATGCATTGCCACAACACCCATATGGAGGTCAACAACTTTGTGAAGCTGAGCCTCTCTTTCTATCTTTATGTGAATTCTGGGGATTGAAAGTTCCTCAGGCTTTGTGGCAGGCATTTTTTTTTTTTTTCATTAAGCCCTTTCACTAGCCTGATTGTTCCTCATCTAATATAGGAAAGCTAGCATTTCATTCTTCCAATGTTCTAATTTCTTTTTCTTCTCTTTTATCTTTCTCTCTCTCTTTTGAGAAAAGAGTCTCATGTACCGCAAACTTTCTACATAGGCAAGGCTGACATTGAACTGTGATCCTCTTGCCTCTCCTCCCAAGTTTGAGGATTACATGGATCATGTCCTAAATATTCATAAATTTCAGCCTAACACCTGTGGGAAAGCTCTAGCCACTGGCTGTACTTAGAACATGTGAGAGATGGTCTGGAAAGTCCCACCAAGGGAGGCAGTCTTAGATCACACTGAGGCAATGAACTAGCTACTTAGCCTGGTGGGCGCAAGGAAAGATAGCATGGTTGGAAGTGGCTGGGAAAACGTGTGGTAGGCCAGCTGCTGGTGTCCCAGGTGGGATCTGTCAATGTAGTCTGTGCAGCACATAGCCTCTGCAGGACCACAGCTCTCATGATAGGGTTTCTTTCCATCCTTACTCCACTCCTGGCCCAAGAGTGACTTCAGGAATTATCCTGGATTGCCCTGCCTCCTCTTGGCTTTACTTTGAAGTTCCCTAGACTCTGCCTTCCAGGGCTAGAAGTGCAGGCTGCTGCCATTTCTGTCCAGTGTTTCTACATGGAATCTGGGATCCAAAATGAGATCCTTCTACTTGTAAGGCAGAGGCTTAACCCCTATGCAATATCTCTATCATTCTTTCACTTCTCACCCCATTGTCCTGTTTCCCTGACAATCCTTAGTGATGTCTACAGATTGTCTTCTCTTATTCCCTGGCATGCCAACCATGGCATCCCTCTCCTTATCTCCTCTGACTTCTAATTGTCTTCTATTCTAATGCTCTCCCTCCTCAAGGCTAAACTATGTTTGGTGTGTGTATGTGTGAACTTGACAATTGCAGATTGAGCTCTGGGCACATTTGTGAAGGATTAACAGTTAAGGCAAGCTCTAAGCAAACATGTAGGAGATTGTCTAATTGATATGGGAGACCCAGTCCATGATGGACATTCCTTGGACAGGTGAATAAGATGGATGAAGCTGGTTTGGGAAATTGTCATTCTTTAGCATACTTGAATAAGTATACTGTCTAGCAAATGAGCTTTTCCCCTCTCTCAAGGAGTCCCTATAGTTATGGTGTTCCATTCTGGTGTTGGCATGAGCTCTCTGCCAAGCTGGAAATGTAACCTGACAAATGTAAGCCAGAATAAAGTCCCCCTTGTTCTCATAAGTCCATTGGTCATGAATGTAATGCAACATGCAGAGAAACTGTGACATTGTGTTTGCCTTGAATACCAAGCCCCCAAGTCCAGTAAATGCATATTTCTTAAGTTTCTTCCTCTTTGTAATGGACCACCACATCTACCTCACACAGTCTTGGAGTTGCCCTCTATTCAATTCCCTTGCAGGCCTAACATTTTCTGACTCTCTCTTTTTTCTCTCATCTATCCTTCTCTTGAGATTTATTCTTTCCTGTGCTCTCGTGGATGAGAATGTCTTCCATCTTGCTTGGAGTGTAGTATTCCCATAGCACTGGCTTGCTGGTGCTGGTAACCTCAATGTTTGCATGGCTCAGAAAGCTTTCACTCTTTATGGAGACTGAGAGATCACTTTCCTGGGTATCCTGATTGTGGCTGACCATTATTTACTTTCAGGGCTTGAAATGGATGGTTCCTGGCTTTTCAGGTTGTGCACATGAGATCTGATCTAGGCAGGCTAAATGCAGAAGCAGAAATCAGAGTAAAGAAAAACATTTCATGTGGAGGTCATCCCTTCAGCTTGGTGACTCTTCCCTGCTTCCTCTCATGTGCTCTTGCTGGCTCTACCTTCATGATGGCTGGGGTGACCTGAACCAGCTTCCTGCTTCTGCCTCACGCCATGCCACTTTCTGTGTGATTCCTGCCCTAATGGACTGTTTCCTCTCTGAAAGAACAAACCAAACGAACCTCCCTTTCTCCCTTAAGTTACATATGAGTGTTGTTCCACAGCAATAAAAGAGAAGCAGCTGCAACAGCAATGTATACAATCTTTAAAAGGAGATTGTGTTGATTTTCAAGCCCTACCATTACCAAGTAGAAAGAAAGTCATAAGAACTAAATGTACCTGTTGTCTATAACTAAGTAGCCACCTCCAAATATTAGTGCATTAAAGACAGCAGTCATTCATGATGCTTTATAAGGAAGGGTTGCAGAATTGTTTCACTGATGTGCAAAAGGTTGGCAAGGAGCCTGCCTGAATCCTTTTCATCTGCAGTCATAGTTAAATTGAAACTTCATTAGAGTTGTAATTATGTCAAGAAGGGAGCGAAAACAGCCCAGGGTGTTTATTTCATGGAGGAATCTTGCTTAATTTTCAATTCTTTTTTCTTGTGTTGAAAGCAACTCTAGGAACGCTTTATTTGGTTAAATGTTGCTTTACTGACCAATGAATTACACTTGATATGGTCACTGGTAGGTGTCCTTTGACTTTGATATAATACCTGGATGAAGAAATCACCTGCCTAATTATCTGAAGGCACAGCTGCTTCTGTTTCAAGGCTCCTGCCTCAGGCAAATGAGTCCCCACAACATCTGGATGTCTGCGGGCACACAGAATGGATTCCTCTAATTCATACTGACAACTAAAAAGGGAAATCCAGTTCATGAGACACACTATTGGGCCTACTGGTCAGTTACACACTATATTAGACCGGTTTTCCCTCCCTAGTTTTTTCTTAGATACTGACTAATCATGACCCAAGAACTGAGTGACAATCTAATTTTTTTTTTAAGTTTTGCACATGCATGCGTGTGTGTGTGTGTGTGTGTGTATCAGAGGGCACTGTATGTACCTGTGGAGGGCTAAGGGTAACTTCAGGAATCACTTGGATTTCTCTACTTCCTTTTTGTCTTTGCTCTCAGCTACCCCAGGCTCTACCTTTCAGGATCAGAAGTGTAAACCACCACCATTTCTGCCCAGCATTTTTACTTGGAGAATCTGGAATCCATATCCAGCACCTTCTTGCTTATAAAAAAGAGGTTTAATCTCTGAGCTATCTCTCCAACACCAAGGGGTGTTTTAACAGACATTGATTAATACCAGAGTCAGTCCAAACCCAAGCACTGAAGCCTGGAAGATAGGGACCCTCTGATTGGGTCATTGCTAGTTTTCTCCACGTCCATCAGGGAAGAAGGTGTTTCTGTAGAAAAGGTGCTGCTTTTGGTGAGCATGTGTTCCGTTAGTTCTTTCTCTCCTACATGCAGGCAGACACTTGATATTGCTCAATGACCCTTGCACCTGCATCTGTCACTTCCAAGCAGGTGCCAAGAAACTTTCATGAGCACAAAGATAATTGCACTCTTGTGTTAACTTGAAGGAACAAGGTACTAGCCAAATACCCACACACATCCCTAAGGTGTTTCTCAAACAATAGGCGGTGTCCGATAGAACAGTGTACCTCGAAGTAATTACAGCCCGTGATGAACTACAAGGTCCTTTTCAGAGAAAATAAAAAATACTGACTAAAAATTCTCTAGGCTGATGCACAATTGCTTTGTGGACATAGAAAAGGAACACTCCCACTTTATGGTACGTGGGCTTGCATGCATGAAATTCATCGTGGCTGTCCATGGAATCCAAGGACAGCTTCTAGGACTACTAGAGAAGACCACTGGCTCTGCTGACCACCACACACCGTGTTTTATACAGTATTCACATGTTAAATGCTCAAATTTCTCCTCCTCCTGAAATGTCTATTTCAGGGTCATTGTGATGGTTAAAAACTTTGGTCATGTGCTAGCTAGATACGGGTGTCAACTCGATCACTGAAGGCTTAATTCTGGGCATCTTTGTGAAGGATTAGTACTTAAGGAAAGCCCTTGAGCAACCCTGCAGGAGACTGTTTGATTGATGTCAGTGGACCCAGCCCACAGTGGGTGTGACCACTTCCAGGGCAGGGGGATAAGTTGGAGAGAGCAGGTTCTATAAAGTTTGGCATAGTTTGGCATACTCAGACAGACTTGTCTGGCAATGAGGTTTGTCCCCTCTCTCAGTAATCCCTGTGGATATAGTGTGGACAGTTTCCTTGGTTCTTGCTGTTGGTATAACTCAAGCTGAACTAAGACGTATAACCGAGAATCATGAGAAAGAATCATATTCCTTTGTTCTCCTCAGCTCTAATGTTGAGTAACTGCAACATGGTTGCATGATGAAGTCTAGAATCACTTAGGAGACACTCCTCTCTCCTCTAAGCATGTCTATGAAAAAGTTTTAGATGGGGTTCACTGAGGTGGGAAGACCCACCCTGAATTTGAGCAGTACTATCTCATGGGCTGGGGTCCTGGACTGAGTACACAGGAAAAACCAAGCCGAGCACTAACATTCATCCCTCTCTGCTCCCTGACTGTGGAAGCTTGCTCTAAAAACTTCTGCATGGTAACATAAAGAGCAAGTGAATTTTTGGAGCCAATTTGAGAAGCACTTTGGATCTAACAATGATGGTGTTCATGCTCTGATAACTAGATTTTGAGGTTCAGTTTCTACCACCACATGAATTGCATTTTTTACAGAAAGACTTCAGATTTCACATTTTGCCCTCCTGCACATTTACACTTACTGAAAGTAGAGTCTGCTGGTAGTTGGACTGTGCACAACTGTAGTTTATGACCACTTCTTAAAAACTTTCTTTGAAATGAAGTCATAACTTTTGAAGAAAAAGTGAAATAGCAAGACACCCACCCAAACAGAAATTTTGGAGAATTCTCGTGTTGTCCAGTTCATTGCATTAGCTTCTTTTGTGATATTTTATGATATAAATCTGAAAATGTCAACCTTCCATAAAAACATCCAAGTACAAATCAAGTCTCTTTAAGGATAATGTTCTCAAGAGATATAGTGACTTTACAGCTTAGAACATTGATTTTCTGGTTTTTGGACTGTTAAGTTTCATTTAATTTTAACAACCGAATAGTTAAAAGCTTTATAATGTGGGTTAAAAATTTAAGAGTTTACAATGTCTTCAATAAATCAGTTTAAGCAAGATAGGTTCAAGCATATTCATTTAAAATAAATACATAAATATTATGATTTTGAAGTTTTCTCAAGCATACGTTGGCAAATTTTAGCCATCATAAACTATTAACTTATAAATAAATCCAGAGGTTTTATTCTAAAAACAATATATTTATCAGTTAACATTTTAAAAACACCAGTATCTAATAAAATACATGCTAAATAAAGCAATTCTATGTCTCTGCTAGACTGGCACAGAAGTCATGACAATATCAATACTAACTTGGGAAAAAAAAATGAAGTAACTTTTGTGTTCGAAAACTGGAGTTGATTCTGGACACAAAATCATAAATCAACTTGGGAATCCATGGAGTGATGTCAGTTGTGGTCCTATAAACATTCACCTGTTGGGTGGTCATTGCCGACTGCAGGAAGGTACATTCAAACCATGTTCTTGTGCATGCCCATTGATTCTTGTCTTGGAGTGAGTAGACTGTAGCTTTGAGACGTCGGTTGCCACTTTATGTGTGTGTGCATCCATCAGGATGCAGGACTAACATCTGCTTTATCCATGCCTGTGGGCAGAATCACTTGGCAGGGGTGAGGCAGGGGCAATGCAGGGGCACAGTGGCAGACGCACTGCTTGGAGTTTTGAGTCAGGAATCTTGCTGTTAAGTGATGTAGGGTAAACAAGTGTGGCCTTGGTTTCCTCATCTGTCAAATGATGATGGTGACTGCAGTTCTAGCTGACTCAAGGATTGAGTGAGTCGGTGCACACACATAAGCACACATACACACAAACACACGCAATCACACAGACACACAAAACCACGCACCACCACACAAAGACAGACATACTATCACACGCACAATCCAGACACACAGAGAACACATAGACCTACAATCATATACACACAAACACACACTCATATGCACAATGTACAACCAACATATAGATGCACACATATATGCACGAACACACACTTACATGCAAATTTAAAAAATGTACAATTAGTGCTGCTCATATTTTTTAATTTCCTTGACATTTTCTTTCTACTTTTACAAACATATTGAGTATTCATTCCAGTTTTCCTCCCTCCCCCCCTCCTTTGTATTCCCTCCTTTTCCTTCACCGTTCCCTCCCACTCCCTCCCACTCTTCTGCCTGTGTGCGTTTATGGACACCAGGACCTCCTGTGGGAGCTCAGGCCTCCGTGGTATATGAAGTTACCACTCTTCAGGCCACCTCTCTGATTTGTGAATTTCCCTTCGCTTTTCCAGCTTTAGACCCAAAGATTTCCACTGTAAGGTATACACATTCTATGGGTATGTACTGTCTGCCTACCTCTAAGTTTATTGGCTGTCTTCCCTATGGATCTTTTTAATTTCCTTGACAGTTTTATGCAATGTATTTTGGTCATTTTCTCCCCATATCACCCTTTCTCATCCTCCTCCTGTTCCTCCTACTAAGGATTCTCTTCCCAACATGCTCTCTCCTATGTTTACGTCCTTTCTTGCATGTGTGACCCACTGAGTCCTGCAAGGGCTGCCTGCACTAACACATGTCTGGGCTCCTGCTGCAGCATGGTGACGTACCAGTGGCCAGCCACTGAAGCCAGTGGGTCCCCTCTCCCCAGCCAGCACGAGCCATTAACATTGAGAGAGGAGGGGCCACAGGAGCTCTTCCCTTAACCAGGTGCAATGTGGAGGGGTCCTGTCCCACGTGGTCTTGTACAGGTGACCATGGCTGCAGTGATTTGGGGGTGTGATGGCTTATGTCCAAGAGACACTGCTTGGTGACACGTTTCCCTACCCTCTGACTCTTTCATTCTTTCAGTCCCCTCTTCCAGGACACGAAGATCCCTGAGCATTATGGGAGCTGTTGGAGTTCAGGAGAGAATGGGAAGAGACCCATAGGTTCATCTAGCTCAAGCTCATGAGAGATGGTTCAGGGTGGAAGCAAGCAGAAGGACCCGAGTTAAATCCTGGATCCCACATATAAAGGCCCAGTGGAAATGGAGGCAGCCTGAACTTCAGGTCCTGAAAGGTGGAGAATGATTTCTGAGGTCACCCTTGGGTCTCCACAGGCATACATAGTGCCCTCTGCACATACACACTAGCACCTATACACACAAAAAAAGAAGATAAAAAAAGAAAAGAAAAGCAGTACTTCTCTTTATCACTGATAGTAAGGGGCACATGGAGAGGAAGCTTGAGGTCAAATGACACATGGTAAGTTAGGGATTGTTTTTTGGAAGAAAAACAGCAGGGCAGGCTAGCTGGAAATTCCAGCTGCTTTAGAGATGAAGAAGAAAAAGAGGAAGAAAAAATTCCAGTCCTGAGTTCTGATCGGAGATCTGCAAAGGAATCGGAGTCTTCAGAGAAAGCTTGTGTGGGATGTGGAAAAAGATAGGGGAAGAAAGAAAAGGAATCATCCCAGTCTCTGAGCATAGAACTTAGAAACGCTACATTTTAAACACTGCTGAAGGAGGGGCTTCTGGGTAGGCTAGGCTCCTGACTATTAAGGGGATGATTATTCCTCCCACCTCCTTAGCATATCTTCCAGTTAATCACCTCTCCCATGGGGTGGCTCCTGACCAGGTGATTGACAGGCCCAGCTGCAGTCACTCAAGGGAGGAGACCACAGTGTGCATTCTAGACCTTGGGGGGCATCAGGATGTCTTGACTCCCCTAGGGCCAAAGGGAGAACTCAGATTCGCTTCTAGTGTGACCAGGGAGAGAAGTGTGAAGGTCTGTCCTTAACGTCCTCCAAGCCTGCTAATTTATTATTTATTTTATTACACATTTTATTTTTGCCTAATCATCAATAGGTATCCCCTCTTCTCTCTGGCTACTCCTCTGCCCCATTGCCCCCCACTGCACTCTCCCCTCTTCCTCCCTCCTCTTGTTCTGGTACCTCCTGCTTCCTCCCTCCCATCCCCCAGAGCATCCCTTTACTTGGGCACCGAACCTCCCTCTGAGTCCTCTACCCTACTGAGGGTTCAGGACTCAATGGCATAGCCTGGGGTCCCTTCTTGCTAGTGCATGGGAGCTCTATTATGACTGCTTAACTCCTTGCCTCTAAGGATCCTGAACCTTCTCCCCTGTGATCCATGCTAGACTTTGGGGGCTTGTTGACCTGTCAGCTATTGTGCAGGTCAGGCAAAGTCTAATGACATCGTGGCTCTATCCTGGCTGCTGCAGCCCTAACTTGTGTGGAGTATTTTGCATATCATTGGTCATCCCCATCTTTAGGCTTTTACAATCTTACTGTCCCCTCTTCCACAGGGTTCCCTGAGCTTTAGGATGGGAAAAGATCTGGCAGGTCTGGTTCCAAGTGAATAATGTAGTGTCTTTGGTATTCTGAATTATGGCTTGTTGTTGTTTTCAGTTTTGTTTTTCCTGCACTGCCCTTGGCTGCATTCTGATTGGTATCGAAGGTCATCTCTTAACCAAAGATAAAAGACTGTTTAAATGAAGATCTTAATGTAAGAGGAGACTCAAAGGTAGATGGAAGAACAGGAGTAGGACACAGCAGGGGGGAGGGTCAGTGTTCCATTTGCCAGTTGGTTACCATCTAACTGGCAGTCCCTATATCCTTCCTGGCTGGGGAGATCAAACCTGTTCAGTCCCAAGTGACCAGGAAGGGAAGTAAGAATGAGCTGCACCAGATGTCTCACTATTAAGATGCTAATACATGACTGTCAAACCTGCTAATCTTTATCCTAAAAGTTGTCACTGAGAGAATCCAGAGCTCAGTCCCGGGCCCTTTCCTTATGGCTTAGTGCGTTCCCTCCACTGTCTAGGTTAAGGAGAGAGGTTGACTTTTTGCTGTTCCCTATAACCTGGAAAAGCAGAAGAGATATCACTAAATATTAATGGAGATCTCAACAGGTTTCCATAGTGCTTAATATTCTCCAATGAATGCATTCCTCAAATCTCTAAGTGGAGGCAGGAGAGGGTAAGGTGTAAGGCACTTCATAAATTTTATTTATTTGTATATGTGTGTGTGTGTGTGTGTGTGTGTGTGTGTGTATCTGTGTGTTTGTTTGTATGCAGGTGTGCCGCAGTGCATGTGTGGAGGTCAGAGAACAACTTTCAGGTGTCAGAGGCCTGTGGGGTTTGGGAATTGAACTCAGGACAACAGGCTAAATGACAAGCATTGATACCTGTCACACCATCTTGCCATCCCATGTTTTCTCTTTTCTTTTTTTTTTTTTTAATGTGTATGTGTGTGTGTGTGTGTGTGTGTGTGTGTATCAGAGAGCACTGTGTGTCCCTGTGGAGGACGAAGGTTGACTTCAGGAATCATCCTGGATTGCTTCTACTTCCTTCTTGCTTCACTCTGGGATTTCCTGGACTCTGCCCACCAGGACCAGAAGTGCAGGCTGCTGCCATTTCCACCTAACATTTTTATGTGGGAACTGAGATCTGAACTTAGGACCTTCAGCTTGCGAGACAGAGTCTCAAGCCCTGAGCCACCTTTCCAGCCCAACACCATACATTTTCTAAATTCCCAGACCACCAGAGATGGATGTGAGCCCGTGACCTTGCTTTTAAGCATTGCTCTTAAGAACATGGTTTAGGCGACAGCAGACTGGTGGTTGCCCTGGGTCCATGAAAGCCTCTGCAATGTATCATAGGCAGGTCCCTCCTCAAGTGTGGTCCCAGGCCTGGCTGACATCCTCTTGCTGGAAGCCATAGCCCCCCTGCTCTGTGTCAGGGGCTGATGGAGCAGATGGCGAGACCGACAGATACTTGATGGGCCCTCTTCCCCATCTCGCAGACTAATTTTAAACCAGCCAACACTTCCAATCAGCCCCAGATTCTTCTTGGCTCTCCGAAGCCCATCGCCGGGGAGAACATGCGGAACATTTGTCCCTGCAGACATCCTTGGGGTGGCGCGTGAATATTTCCATCCGAGCTGAATCTGTTTTCAAATAAAGCGTGAGCAGGAGCTGCTGGCAGTGTCTGACCGGAGTCCAGAATCCCTTGGAAAACTCAATAAAATGATAAAATTTCATCTATGTGCAGACTCCTGACTCACTACACTGCACCTCCTCTGCTTCCATCTCTTCCAAAACTCGACCCCTTGAGATGTCCACCGTGTCCCTTTTTTCTCTGAGAAGGAATACTAAACCCGGAGATAGCCTTCCTCCTGACCAAGGCCTGCCTGTAAGTACAGGCCAAGCTCAGCTGCTGGACATCTTAGGCCCATGGAAGCTTCTAGAGCAAATTTGAGATTGAGGAGATAGGGCTAAGTTAGCTGTCATCAGAATCTCAGCATCTTGCCCTTGTAGTCATTAATAATGATAATAATAATAATAATAATAAAAACAGCAAGTACAGGGCTGCCAAAGTAGCTCAGTGGGTAAAGGAGCTTGCTCGCAAACCTGGAAACCTAAGTTCGATCCCTGGAAGCCCACATAGTGGAAGGAGATAACTGACTTCTGAAAGTTGTCCTCAGACCTCCACACGTGTGCCATGCCATGTAATCCTTTCTTCCCTCTTTCTTCCTCCCTCTGTCGCTCTTTCTTTCCCTCTCTCAAATAGATAAATATATTTAAATAAACAAGTACTTCAAGGGGAAAATTAAACACTTGTTTCTGGAGAATTCTCACGAGTAGCCTGGGCTCTCAGAGGGGGAAGAGCGGCTGCCCTCTGCTTGCATGACCCTCATTTTCCGCCCTGCCCCTTGAATTGTCTTCTCCTTCTGTGAACCTGCACGCAGTGCTGATCCCACATGAAGGGTGGTGGGACGTTCCTGGGATAAAGCGTCTTGGATCGTATACCTCTAGAAGGGATTTGTGGGTCAGTAGTTGTGTATTCCAGGCACTGAGGGAGGCTGGGGAACTGAGGCCTGAAGGCAACAGTTGCTAGCATGTCTTTGAGTTGTCTTAATCCTTCAGAGATTTAGTTCTGCTAACCATGAGATGTGTTGCCATCAGACTGAAAAAAGAGAAGCAACAGCAACCAGACCACCGGTACCTTTGAAGATCTTAACACATGCTTGAGCTTCCTGAATGTTCCATGAATGATGTTATGCTGTGCAAGTAGGTCTCAGGCCAAGAATATTTATTTTTGTTTTGTGCGTGTGTGTGTGTGTGCATGTGTGTGTGTGTGTGTGTGTGTGTGTGTGTGTACAGAAGGTCACTTGAGTGTGTGAGCCTGTGGAGCCCAAGGGTGACATCTGGAATCATTCTGGATTGATCTATCTCCTTATTTTGCTCTGGAGTTTCTCAGTTTCCACTTTCCAGGACCAGAATTGCATTGTGTTGCTATAGCCACCTGACATTTTCCCATGAGATTTGGGGTCTTTCTGCTTGGGAGGCAAAGGCTTTAACCCCTGAGCCATCTCCTTAGCCCTTATTTTTAATTGTTCTGTATTCTTTTAGTGTGTGTGTGTGTGTGTGTGTGTGTGTGTGTGTGTGTGTGTGTCTGTGTGTCTGTGTGTCTGTGTGTGTGTGTGATGTGAGGCTGTATGTGCATGTGGGTGAGTATGTTTGTTCATACATGTGAGGACAAATGGATGTGTGTGGAGGTCATAGGGCAGAAACAAATGCATGTGGAAGTTGTAGGACAGCCTTCAGAGGTTAATTCTGTCTAATAGACCTGCCACCCTGTTTGAGATGGGGTCTTCTCGCTCTGGTGTACACTTCCGATAGGGTGTGCTGGGATTACAAGCCTCACACCACTGCATGTAGCTTTCTGGGTGGTACTCTGGGGATCTGAACTTAGGTCCTCAGGCTTGCAGGGCAAGCTCCTATGCTCAGCAGGACATCTCCCTGCCCTCCAGGAAGATTTTTGTCAGATCAGCAGGACTGTTGCAGGAGAGACTGACCATTAGTGCTCTCTGCCTGCCATATGGTCCCCACGGTAGTGGAGCAGGAACACATGTGTCTCTGGGGGACAGTTTCCATTCTCTTGCTGCTTCCAGCTATGAAGTTCTCCTGAGAAATTGTCCTGCTGGATGAGCTTATCAGCATCACAAGATCTCTCTGGGTCTGTCCTTCCTCCTTGCCGCCCCTTGCAGGGAGCCACCTGCCGCCACAGGCCAGCCCAGCATTCCTTAGCCTGTCCAGCCCCTGAAGCTGCTTCTCTCTCCAGGAAGGAGGAGGGCTGGGCTGCAAAGATCCCTCAACGGGAGACCCTGAGGAGGCAGCACAGCTGGCTGGGGTTGAAGTGCTCGCTGTCGAGCATGAGGATTTGAGTTCCATCCCAAGAATCCATGAGGAAAAACCAGGCGGTGGGGGACAGGGTGACATTGCTTGGAATGCCTAGCTGGGAAGGTGGAGACAGGCAGATCCCTGGGGCTCTACGTCCAGCCAGTCTGGCTTACTTGGTGAATTCTAGCTCAGCAAGAGATCCAGTCTCAAAAATAAGATGGAGGACTTCGTAAAGAGTGTGGCTGACTGCTAAAATCTACACATATTCTCATCTATGTGTATACACATCGATATACAAGCACACAGACATATATACACATAATACACATAAACAACACAGAGATACGGATACATACCACACACAGACACATACACAGACATACCCACTCATTCACATATTCACATTCACACATTCACAAACACATACACAGACCAGCTTCCTGCCCATCATAATAACCATAATTATAATGTGAAAGGTTACCAAGTGCCCATCATATCCTGAAAAGATCCTATCTCAGTGGTTCGTTTTTTGTTTCTTATACCGATTTGTGGTAGGGGTGTTTTGAAGGTATTTCTGAGAAGGCTGCTTTACCAAGAAGTCCTATTACACTCTGTGCATGAAATTCTTTCCCTTTAACATGATCTTTTCTTCTGTTGCTTCTTCTTCTTAGCTTTCTGGCTAATTTCATGTGTAGTGTCTGTTGTAGCAGTTTCATAAAATTATCTTTCAAACTTAAGGGCCAGAAAAATTTATTTAAAATTTAGCAAGACTAAATTATTTAAAATGTAGAAAAAGCTAGATATAATGAAGGATTGTGGGAAAAAAGTTAAATTTCACAGCATTTTAAAAATTTTGTATATCATTAACCACTTCATCTTATGTGGAGTCATTTGTGTCATGGTGAGCCTCTTACTTGCGTTTATACCAGAAGTACCTTCTCATTGAGTGCTAGCAGAAGTGACTGTTGGAGGATTCCCCCAATGCCATTGTGGCCTTTGCAAAGTTTTCATTCTGTTGCAGTTCACTTGCATGGTTGCTGATAAATGACCATCAAATGGCTAAAGGGACAAGGTGTTTATTTTCTTACAATAATCCGCTTACAGTCTGTCCAGTTTGACGGGAGAGCATGGATCAACACCAGGGCCGAGGGAACTGGCCACAACTTCTCCCTGTAATGGCTAAGAGAGGGACGATCCTTACTTGCCAGACCAGCATGTCTGGCCAAGTGTACACAAGGATGCCGACTCTCTCAACCAGTTCTCTGTCTTTTATTCCAGGACCTAATCCCACCCATCTGGGCCTTACCCATCAGCGAGACAATCTCCTGCAGGTTTGCTCTGGGCTTACCCCAACCACTATTCTCCACAAATGTGCCCAGAGCTCAAAACCCTCAACTGTCAAGTTGACACCTGTGCCAAACTATGACACCTACTTTCTTTAGATTTTACTCACTCCGTAATTGCAATTAAAAAAAAAAGACTACACACACATGATATGAAAAATGAATGTGTGCCAGGAAAGTTCTAGAACAATTAATTTTCAGATATTGAATCCCAGGTTATAATTAGATCACCTTGGAAGGCAGGTGATGAATATTCCTGAGATGGAGTATTTATAAAACCAAAGTATTTTCCCAAGAACAGATGAGTAGATTTGTCTCTTATTTTAGTGTTGTTGATGTTTTTGTTTTCTGCACCCATCTAGTGTTTATATCAAGAAACAAGCTCATGATAAATACAAACTTTTGATCAAGAAATAGGAAGGACCGGCTCTTTGTAAGCTCTCTGATCAGGTACTTACTTGATATATGGTTATGTGTACATCTCATATCTGTCATGGGTAAGTGATAGTACTTATGTGCTGTTGTTATTTTGAGTTTGGCATGCAAAATATGTATTTTCTTCACAGAATGATGTTATTCTCAATGGACACTTCTAGGAAAAGACTCAGGGTTAAGGGTGCTGTGGGGTTGTGCAGCATGTGGAGAGATTGCTGGTCTTTCTTGACTAGGAATAATGAGAGAGGCGTCAGTGAGGTTCTTTGTCATGGTGTGCTGTACTACTGCAGGCATGGTGTACTTTATAGGGAAGCTTAATAGCAACTTAAAAAAGCAACAGTACAGCCCATCGTAGTGGGGAGGGCATGGCAGCAAGAGGCAGCTGGTCACATGGCATCCACAGTCAGGAAGCAGAGAGAGAGACTTTGGATCCAGTCCAGGACCCCAACCTATGTTCAGGGTGGATCTTCCCACCTTAGTGAACCCAGTGTAGATAATTCTTTATAGACACGCCAGGGCTCATCTCCTAGGTGATTCTTGATCCTGACCCTGGAGAGCTGACAATATTAACCATCTAGTAGCTTCTGAGTAAGCTGAGTTTCAGCTATTTCTAAGAGACCTGCAGCTTTGGAGCAATGTGGCCAAACTGATTGTGAGAAGGAAGGTCGAAGATGATCACGGCTAGAAAGTAGTAGCTTTGAGAGACTGTAGAGTGCTTCCCACTGATGCATGGAGCTCTGGAGACCATAGAGTGCTTCCCACTGATGCATGGGATTCTGACAGACTTCAGAGTGCTCCCCAATGATACATGGGGTGGGGTCTGGGCAGTGGAGGGAAAGCCTTCCCATGGGCTGTTCATCAGTCATAGGGAAGTGCTTCTATATAGTCCCTGGGCAAGAACTCATTTTGTGCTGCAATGGACATTATTGTATGAAATTTCTCACCATAAATTAAAAAAAATGTTAGGGAACCCCAGAAACACCGAGTCTAATCAAATGATAACCAGTTAATTTGGGAGCCAACCAAGTAAACAACCTTACTTAAAATTACTTTTCCTACTTTCACATTATTATTATTTTAGTTTGGTAACCTGCTGAGGTCATTAGGGTTGCTTGCATTATCATAGGTGGTTATTAGTTACTTACCTGAGCATGGATGACTTACCAGTGGTTGCACCACTGAAGAAAGTGACTCCCCTGGTTGCAGCCATGAAAGCATCCCGTCTTCATGGTGGAATGTTGATAGTCCTTTCTTGTGTAAAAACCACAGCTGCTGTGAGGTCATGCACAGGTTCTTGTCATGTCCAAATACCAGATTTCTCCCCATTCTCTGGCTCACAATCTTTCCATTTCTTCTTCTGCAGTGTTCTCAGAGCCTGGGAGTGGGGATTAGCGATGCCCCCATTTAGAGCTGAGCACTCAAAACTCACCTATGCACTAATGAAAAGGCTCAGCAGGGCTGGTAGATAGGGATGAGAGAGGCTAATGGAGTCTCATAGTTACTCTTTTAGCTTCCGTGAGACAACACTCATATACTACCTTGGGGAGATTTATTTGGCTTATAGTTGGAAAGGAGCGATACATTCCATTATGGCAGAAAAGACATAGCTAGTGGCAGAAGCTGTAGGAAACTTAGGTCATCATCAGACCAAAAGAGCAAGTGGCAGACTAGGGGAAGCAGGTTGGGGCTACCAAACCTCAAGGCCCACCCCTGTGACATCCCTTCTTCCACCAATGCTCCACTTCCTAAAGTTGCCACAACCTTCGCAAAACATTAACACTAGCTAAAGATGCAGACACGTGAGCCTGTGGGGGACGACACGCATTCAGACCATGACATAGGGGGAGTGGAAAATGACCCAAATACTTTACATGTGTGTGTGTGTGTGTGTGTGTGTGTGTACGTGCGCATGCAAATGAAACTGTGAAAGAATAAAAAGATAAATATCTCTCCATGTCATTTGCTAAGAATCATAGGAACACCTACTGAACATGTATGTCAGTCTTTGGAGTCACTATTCAGGTTCCTCTCTTGCAGTTTTATGGCTTGGAACACGTCCCCATGCACAGCCGGGTCACCTGAACCTATGCCCAGTGGGTGGATTAGTAGATGTTGAGTCAGCAGTTGGCTCCCTTATGGCTATTTTAAAACTCATTAACATCAGTCCATGATAACTCAGCTACACTCACATCAGATCACTTATCTTGCCACCCAGCTGATGACCGTCTTCAAAACATGAGTGCATAAGGTTCGGGCTTGGCGCATCCTGCTCTGTCCCTGGGAAGGCATCCATAAGCATTTAAAAGCATGGAATTGTCTTCTCCATCTCCTGTCTGTCTTTCCTTATTGCCTGTCACTCTGAGAAATGCTACCTGTGAAGATGGAATTCCTCAGACCTCTTCAAGCCAGGACAGAAGAATGATTGTGGGCATATCACAGTTTGGTAACTAAGATAGAGAAGGTTCTTTTCCATGTGTGAACATGAGGAAAGAATGCAATTGATTTCAGATATTAATGCTAGATTTCAGCAGAGATGTGCTAGTCAAAGATGGGGTTAGGAAGTGAGGCTGAAATGGGGTTCTATCCCACAACAGCCTTCTTTATCTGTGAGAGGTGTATTTTACAATGCAGTGGATGCCCGAAAGCATGGACAGTATCAAATTTTATATATATTTTTCATATATGTATATAGATATATATTTTCATATATATGTATACACACACACACACACATATATATATATAATTTTGTCTGGACTTAACCTCTGAGATAAAGTTGAATTTATCAAAGTGAGCATTGCAAAGAGACTAATAATAATAAAATAGAATGTGATAGTGTGCTATAATAAAAGTTAAACCTTAAAAATTGTTGATTTCTGGAATTTTCCACAGACTGCCTTTGGGCAGTGATTGGCTGGATGGCTGCAAAACTGCAAAACACAACTGAAGGTTGGGGGACCTTTGTCACTGAGGTGGGTGGTCCCTAGATACAGGTAGCCACGTCAGGGTCTTCTCATGGCTTTACCATTTTCCACTAGTGTAACCAGTTCAAATCACCTCCTTTAGCCCCTTTGTCCCAGTTGCTATGTTCGTAAAGTGAGCATTAAAAATCATGCTTAACTGCAGAGGATTATGGGAATGCTGAGAAGTAAGAAGCAGTTGCTCAGACAGGAGTGGCAGGCATTTGATGAATTATAGTTGTGATGGCATCACTGGGAAAATTAGAATCTACTCGGTTCAGGGCAATACTCCCAGCTTTTCTGTGCTAACTATTAAGATTATAAAATTATAGCAGAAACCTAACTTTTAGTAAACATGGACACTTGATTCCTGGAACTTGGTCAGTATCAGTGACTTTCGCAAAGTTTCTAAAAATCTACAATGTTCTCAGCGACCTTTATGAAGAAGTCCTCTCCTTGTCTAAGAGTCAGGAGATCTGATCTGAAGGTGAAATGCCCCGTCAGTAATCCCTTGGGTGAGGGGAAAATTTAAAATAATATTCTAATGATTCATTGTACATTACTATGCCCCATTAGTCGCCTACATTACGTCTTGGGGCCCAATCCATATCTGTCACGTTGCTGATGGCTTTGGTGCTAGAGCGGCTCAATTTCATTTTGTAACTCTCACGCCCGTGAAGCCATAGCTCAGGTGTCATCCGATAAAATATTGCTCAGAAGTACCGATTCACTCCTAAAGCATAATGGGAAATAATTGATGAAGAAGGTGTCTTTCCATCTGCTCAGACACCATTAAGGTGACGGTGCAATTGATTCAAGAACAAAGCGAGAAGAATGTGCTGAGAAACTTTTGAGTGAATGTGCATAGATTGTGCATGTGCTGCACTTAGGACTGTATTCTGTATTTGAGAGACTTGTACTTTTTTCCCCCCACACATTCACACTGGATTGCCATTCAGGAAATCATTATGTACAGAACAGCAGTTTATGAATGTAGTTCTTGCATAAAGAGAGGATAAGAGTATCTGCCCATAAGGTTTGGGGTGGTCTCTCAGTAGTCAGGAGCTTTCCTAACACATGAGGGTCACTGGTTTAATACCCAGTGCTGCCAGACAAAAACACAATAAAAATCAAGTAACAGTTTGTAGACATGTTTCTCATGTTAAAGTTCTTAGGATGGATAGTTGAAGGGAGGAAAGGTGGAAGAGGAAGGGGAGGAAGGGATCATAGACAGAAATTCATATTATTTGTATAAAAATAAAATAGTTAGTAAAATAAGAATGTATTTAGTCTTAGGTGTTCTCAATTCTTATTCGTGATTACAAAGAAACCATGGGTAAGTAACAAGCAAGTCATTATGTTAAACTAAATTATTAAGGTCAATAATCTGTATTTCAAGGTTTTCTTCCTCAAAAGTTGAATACCAACTGTATTAGACACTTTTCTCCTTGCTGTGGTCAAATACTAGACAAAAGCCCATCATGGCGGGGAAGGCATGGCAGCAGGTGTGAGCAGCTGATCCCGCGGCAAAGAGAAGCAGAGAGAGATGGATGCTGGTGCTCAGCTCGCTTTCTCCTTTTGATTCATTCCAGAACCCCAGCCCAGGGGATGGTGCTGCCCACATGCAGGGTGGGTCTTCCCACTTCAATAAGCCAGCCAGGAGCTGCTCCCTCACAGACATGTTCAGATCCTAGGTGTTTCTAGATGCTGGCGAGTCGACAATATTAGCCAGCATGCTAAGTGAATGTCCCTTTTTTGCTCCTGTGGATGTGTCTAGTGGTACCCCAGGAATATGTACTAATTACAATGCCTTGCCCACATGACCTGATCCACCGACAGTCTCTTGGTGGTAGGGACTGTATTTGATTTCAGAGTTCCCCGGGATGATTACTGACATCTTCCAGTGAGTCATGAGCTGGTGTGAATTGCAGAAAATGTTAAATGTGTGAATTCCTTCCAAATTCGGATCAGAGTTGAGTATTCTGCCTAAAGGAGCTGAAGCCAGAATACCAGGAGGTTTCTGAGAACCAGGGTCCTCATCCCTGGCAGGCCTTTAGACGGATGACAGCAGGAAAGTATTAGCGTGGGGTGGACAGTGAAATACAGAGGCCCAGGGGCAGCTGCTCTGCAGATGAGTTGGTTTGGACGCCTCTTGGGTTCTGAATGTTTGTCTTCATGGCTTCTGGGTGGTTACTGTGGGCAGTCAGTAGTGGCATAAAGCTGGTCTGCCTGACTCTGCAGAAGGAGGGCTGTGTATACTCAGCACCTCTGGGGACATTTGGGATCATGCGCCCTGGCAGTTATTCTCTTCCCAGAGGGAGGTGTGGAAAGGGGCCTCACTTGCTAAGATGAGTGGACTTCTGATCCTGGATGCGCGGTTTGGAGGTTTTGACCAATTCTCATAATTGACTTGGTGCTCAGAAGGCTGCACCATTCCAATAGTTTGATAATTCATACTGGCATGACAACCTGAAGATGCATCTTTTTGGCTTTTAGAATATTGAATTGGGGGCTGGGGAGATGACTGAGTCTGTAAAGTGCTTGCCAAGCCAGCATCAGGACTTGCATTTGGACTCCAGCACCCACACATGAAGCCAGACTAGAGGCTCCTGTCTGTCATCCCTGTCCTGGGGAGATGGAAACAGAAAGATCCCTGGAACCTGCTCAGACAGTCAAGTGAAATTAGTGAGCTCCAGGTTCAATGAGAGACCCCGTCTCAAACAACAAGGTGGAAAGCAATTAAAGAAGGTACCCAATGTAGACCTCTGGCTCCCATACACACTCACATGCATGCACAAACACACACACACACACACACATGTGCATACACATATACACACATTCTCAAAAGAATATAAAAATATATATCATTATAGATGCACATTTATATGTGTGTGTTCATGTACACAGCACTTCTTTCCATTCTTTTTCTTTTTTTATACATTTTTTATTATTTCTGCTCGTACAAACTTAATAGGTAGACCAGTTCCCTCCCTCCCTCCCTCCTCCTCCCCCTGAACCCCGTGCTCCCCCTCCCTCCCTCCCCATCTCCCAGTGCCTCCCCCCCAATCAGGCTTCTGTTTCTTGATGGTTATTCATCTATTTTTTTATTTAGCTTCAGGGGATTACAAGTTATCGTATGGATGTTTTAGAATGCCTCTGAGGAGGACAGAACAGCCAACAGGGAGAAGTTTGTCTCAAGAGCTGGGAAAGGCATACTTGAAGCAAGCGCAGTAAAGCATATCTCCTATTTCTCTGTGATTTGCTGTAAATCATATACCCTCTCCCACCACTGCCCAGAGTGGTTATTGTCCTGGTGTACCTTGGACGCTGTTTGTTGTTGTCCTTCCCAAGTGGCTGTTATAGGCTTTCATTTCAAGTCCAAACTTGAGGATATTGTTAGAAACATGCAGGAATCTTCCACAACCAGCTATCTTTTTTCTTCTCCTTTGTCTCTTGCTATTTCGGACTCATCTCGCATGTTGCTATGAGACCGATTCTCTTTAGATGCTCCTTGGTGTTTGGAATGATTACATGTTGAAGAACCAATTTCCCTATTGCCCTTGGGAACCCTCTATCTGCCTCCTGGATTTCTACACCATCCTCTATTTTAAATTAGTTTATTTGCTTTTTTTCCCCATTTGTTCTCACACTCTCTTCCTGTCCCTCTGTCACGGCCTGAATGTAAGCTGCCACCCACAGGCATCCTTCCCTGGTGTCAATATATGGGAAGGTCATGGTACTTTTAGAGGTGGAGCCTTGCTGGGAGAAGACAGGGGTTAGCTTTGAGGTTTGATAGCCTGGTTCTGCTTCCTCTCAGTTTGCTCTTGCTCTCTCTGCCTCCTGATGGTTGTGCTGACCTGAACCACTCTCCTACTTCTGCCTCCAGCCAGGCCTTCTGCTATGTGATTCCTGCCATGATAAACTATATCCCTTCTGGATCTGTCCGCTAAATAGATCTCCCTTTTCTATCCTAAGCTGGTTGTGTTGGAGTTTTGTCCCACGGCAAAAGGAAAAGTAGCTGCAACACCCTTCTCAATAGGAAGAAGCTGAGGCCCTACAGCTAGGCACCTGCATCCAATGCCATCTTCCCTTCATGAGTTTCCTAAATTACTACCCCTCCCAAGAACTCTCAGAGCATCCTCTTCCTGCTCCTAATACCATGTGTGTGTTAGTTTCATAACTTTATTGCTGTAATCAATAACCTGCCTCCAAACATATAGGTGGACAAGTGATTTTTGTTCATATTCATAATTACATGTTTCATTTCATCATAGTAAGAGAAGTCACATCACCATCAGGAGCTGAAAGATCTGGCCACATCACATCCCCAGCAAGAGCAGAAGGCAAGGACCAATGTTACAGAGTTGCTTTCTAGCTTGGTAGCTTGCCAGAGAGGCTGTCTAGCTCTCTCCATCTGTATCCACCTGCCCAGAGATAGTTCCACCTGCTGTGGGCTGTAATTAAGACAATGACCTACAGACTTCTTCAGGGGCCTATTTTTTTTATTAAAAATTTAATTATACATTTTAAAATTTTTTTACCAGTTCCCTCCCTCCCCCCTCCTCCCCCCGAACCCCCTCCTCCCCCTCCCCTTCCCCCAGTGCCTCCCCCCCAATTCCCAGAGAGTCCTTTATTGTGTACGCCTAACTCTCCACTGGGTCCTCCTCTCCGATGACATATAAGGACCCAGTGGCATTTCCACAAGCTCAGGGGCCTATTTTAACCAAATAACTTTTCGTAGCTGTGCCCAAAGGCTTGCCTCCCCAAGTATCAAGTTGATAGGTCAGACACCATCAGAGAGAGAGAGAGAGAGAGAGAGAAAGAGAGAGAGTGTTCTAGGTATGTGCACATGTGTGAATGCATATACACATATGTATGTCATGTATATGTCCATGTGGGTATATGCATATGTATATGTATATTCATGTGGAGGTGAGACATCAGTATCAGGTATCTTCTTCGATCACTCCCCACTTCACTTTTTTTGAGACAGAGTCTCTCACTGACTTGGAGGTTGCCTATGTACCTAGCCCAGAGAGTCCTCTTGCCTCCGACTCCCCTGTGCTAGGATGACAGACACATGATGCTGTGTCCTGAATTCATGTGGGCTCGGGGATCAGAACTCAGGTCCTCATGCTTGTATGGTGACCTCTTTGGCCGCTGAGCCTTCTCCCTGATTCCTCTTCTTAAATCTTACGAGGATTTTTCATATCCCACTCACACAGTCATATTCGATCTTCTTAGTGTATGAGGCCGAGGCTAGAAATTAGACACAGGCTTTACCAAGGCACAAGAATAAAAGTCTGAGCAACATTTGTACATGCATGGAAGTCTATAAAAAGAAATGGAGTCCTGAAGTAATGACCCAAACCCAGAGAACTGGAAGCTGTATAGACAGAGAAATGACAAACTTGAAGGGGAAAAGAGGCAAGACTAATGGGTGGGGCTAGAGCTGGTGAGTTTGGGGACAGTAACTCAGACTTAGTGGGAGAAGCTGTGGAAGGTGCGGGATGCCTCATAAGGGTGTTGTCTGCGCCTCTCACTGCTCCCTTCACGTCCCATGTGGCATGCTTAATCAGAGCCATGCTCTGGATCTTCCCCTTGTGTCTGTTTTAACCGAACAGAGTATTTCATGTGCACAATACCTGGAATGGAGCCCTGCGTGTTATTCTGACTTCTTACTATCAGTGGACAGTCATGCTTGTGGTGGCAGGATCTCATTGACAACCTGCTCAGGGATGCATAACATGGTGTCACAGTTGGGCACAGGTGTTAATTTGATAGTTGAGCATTTGAGCTCTGGGCACATTTGTAGAGAATTAGTAGCTGACTTAAGCCCATGGAGAACCTGTAGGAGATTGTCTAGTTGATAGGGAAGGCCTAGCCTTCCATGGTAGGTGGAACTAGGCCTAGGACAGGTGAATAAAATACAGAGAGCTGGTTGAGGAAGCTGGCATCCTTGTCTATATTTCGCCAGACATGCTGGTCTGGCAAGTAAGGATCATCCCTTTCTCAGCTGTTATGTGAATGTGGTGTGGCCAGTTCCCTAGGCCCTGGTGTTGATGTGAGCTCTCCTGTCAAGCTGGACTGAGAACTGTAATGGGACAATCATGAGAGAAAATAAACCACTTGTTCCCTTAAGCTGTTTGATGGTGATTTTATCAGCAACCATGCAGAGAACACACAGGTAGCTCTCCTCTACTGTTCTAATAGTCACGCAGGTTCTTATAATTCATTCTGATGGTCAAACAATATGTCTTTCATCTACAGATGGATCAAGACGTGCTTTAAATTCCATGTACATGATCTATAAAGCACCTTCAGTGCAGGAGAATGCCGAACGGTGGTTTATGGATTGGGCTCCTGTGGGTTTGAATTACTCAGCTTTTATTTGATGCCTTTGCAAACCAATACACTTACACATTTCTTCCCATGTGTAAGACACAAGAAAACATTATAAACACATACACACTTTTATACTCACTAGAACAGGAGACTTTATTGGAAATCTTTAGAAGCTTTTCAATAATGATCATGATGCATATATTTCTGAAAACGTGGCTATTTGCTTATGTGTAGCTTCCTTTCCTAGCTGCTTCCGCCGTACTTCTGACAAGCATCTTAAAGGAATGGATCGGTGTGGCTCATTGAGGGAGGGGGCGCAGCCTATCCTGGCAAGGGAGGTGTGGCAGAGCTCATCCCTGTGATGGTATGAATGATGCTCCCCACATCTTGAAGGATTGTGGAGCAGAGGGAAAGGAATGCAGACTTCTTTTCCCTCTCCTTATTTTGTCCATGGGATGGTGAAATTCGGGGAAAACCTTCTCAACTTTACTCTTCTCTAGAATAAAATCCTTTACACACACAGTCCACAGTATACCACACTAATGCCCTGGATGCTTCTTTGTAATTTTTTTTAAAAAATACTTACTTATTGTGGATGTGTAAGGTACATCTACCACAGTGCACTTGTGAAAGTCAGAGAACAATTTTCAGGAATTAGTTCTGTCCTTCTATCATGTAAGATCCCGGGATTGAACTCAGGTCCTCAGATTTGGCAGCAAGCATCTTTATCTGCTGAACCATCTTGCATCTTCCTAGGTGTGACGTCTTCCAATCAAACTGAAAATCTAAACTGGTCATCAAACTTCAAAGTCTCACTTATGCTGTGTGCTAGCAAATGTTTCTTCATGTTGAGGAAATGCCTGACTTTATTCTTACTGATTCTCACAATCATGGCTGTGGTGAATAAAGACTTAAGAATCACACAGACTGACTCAATCCCTCCTCCACCACTGGCTCTCTGGGTTGGCTTTGGCGAGACACTTAGTTCCTCTGAATTACTTCTCCACTTCTAAAGCAGGGATAAGAATCTCTCTACATAAGGTGGTCGTGCAAAGTTCAGTGGTGATCAGAAGGGGTTACTCAGTCTACTTCGTACCATGTGGTCAGTGTCCAATTCAAGGTTTTATTAGAGGGGCAGGTGAATGGCTCAGCAGTTGAAGGTGCTTGTGTGCAAAGCTAGAGACCTGGGATGTACACACTGGAAGGAGAGAATTTGCTTTTGAAAGTTGCCTTCTGACCTTCACTCTTGTTCCATGGAATGTGTATGCATGCTCTCTCTCTCTCCTTCTCTCCTTCTCTCTTCTCTATCTCTCTTTTCTTCTTTCTCTCCCTTCTCTTGTCCCTCCACCTCCCTTCCTCTCTCTCTCTCCCCTCCTTCCTTCTCTCCCTGTCCTTCTCCCTCTCAAATCATTTTATGAGTGTTTAAATCATTTGCTAGTACTAATCTCATGCTTTGTAGGTCCAGTAATTGTTGAAGGCCAGCTCATATGAAGAAAGGCCATGCGAAATGGGCTGATGGCCTCTTTCTCTCAGTCCTTCTTCCTCCCTTCCTTCCTCCCTTCTTTTCCTTCCTCTTAAACAGCTTCTCTAAGGAGAGATTTAAGTGTGATCCAATCTCCCCTTGTTGATGGAATTCACAAATTTCAGGGAACTCCTAATTGTCTGCAGTCAAGTAAACAGCACAACAGAGATGAAAATAATTCCATTACCTTAAAATGTTTCACTGAATGCCCACCCACAGGTGCGTGGTGCCCTCCCCAGCCCGCCAGATGTTGCTCTGGTTTTCTGTGACTGCAGTGTCACTCTTTGAAGGACTGTGATATAAACGCATGAGAGTCATTGCCTCATGTTCCCGAGATGCTTACACAATGCATCGCAGTTTACCCACATGGTCAACAGCTGATGGTCCCTGCTGCTGTGTGAGTTGTGGCTTTCTGAACCCCCCTCTCCGCACACATTTCATGACCATGCTTTCTGAGAACCCAGTCTCATCACCAGGCTGCCTGGGACCAGAGGGAAGGCGCTGAGTCAGGATGGAAAGCCCAGCACCTTGGCTCTGGTCTCCTCCGCCTCCAGAGGAAATCACACAGCCTTCCGTCCATCTGCTGCAGCCACGCCTTCTGAGCAATGCTTCTTCCAGCCACACTGCCTCCTCCCCGTCCAGGCTCATATAGACATCTGCCTCCAGATGGGCATAAACAGTGACTTCTTTTCTATATGCGAAGTGCTGAAACAGGAGCTTGAAGTGAAACACTGATCTATGCCTGAGAGAGAGGTGAGGTAGAAGGTGGGTGGGATAGGAAAAAAAAATTTTTTTTTTGCAGGAATGGGTAGAGTAGAGAGGAGAGAGGAGGAGGAAGGGAGAAAGGAGAAGGAAGAAGGAAAGGAGAGAAAGGAAACGGAGAGAGGAGAGGAGGGGATAGAATATAGAGGGGAAGAGAGAAAGGGGAAAGAGAAATGAGGAAGAGAGGAGGGGGTTATGGTGGAGGGAAAGGAGTAGAGAGAAGACAAAAGGAGAGAGAGAGAGAGAGACAGAGAGAGACAGAGAGAGAGAGGAAACACGCATGGAGACTTGAAAGTTAGACAAGGTAGCAGAAGGAGGTACACTTGTTCTCCCTCTTCCTGTTTCCCAGCATCAGATGATCCTTCATATTTTGCTGCTTTGTAAACTCTCCTTTTTGGGTTTAAATTTGATTCGTTGGACATCATTTTCCTTGGCAGATCTTTATGAGCACAGAACCTCACGTTCAGGCAAATCATAATTTTTACAAAGACATTACATTCTGGCTTGGGGCCAAATGCTCTCACACTGCTCCTTTGATGCAGTCTTGGAAGGATGACCATAGCAAGCCTGTGTGGAAGGTTCTTCTGCAGCAACTGACCTGACTTGTAAGAAACCAAATCATTTGTTCTAGGCCACAGTTTGGAGGGATTTAGAAACAGAGTTTTAGTGGTTTTGCTTCTTGAAAGTTCCCAATGGAAGGAGCTTTTCCATCCTGGATCCTTGGCAATGATGAAGTAAATGAATGTGCTTCCTTAAGATTCAAACTGTCTTAGGGTCAGTGAGATGGCTTAGTGGCTGAGGCACTTGCTCCCACTCCTAGTGACCTGAATTCCAAGCCCCAGAAGCCCACATGGCAGAAGGAGAGAGCTGACTTCTGACAGTTGTCCTCTGATCTCCAACTGTGTGTGTTGGCACACATGCACTTATTCTCTCCTCTCTTTGCTTCTGTCTCCCCTCTCTAATAATAATCGAGTCAGTAAATTTTAAGAAGGATGAAACTATTCCAAAATTCATTTCTGGTAGCAAAATAGCCAGAACAACTAGAATCACCATTAGAAAAGCCAGCAGGAGGATTAGTACTCAAGATGCCTGTAAAACTAAAAAACAAATTTAAAAAAATACTGTAATTGAATAGGCAAGCTGATGAATACAACATAATCGTAGTAGAGCTTTGGGATGCATACTTACTCAGCAATGCATAGGTTTGCAAATGAAAGCATTTCTCTAAAGTTGCAATGATGATATTATTGGTATAATTATGACAATATTAGAAATTTATATTATTTCAGTCCCCCCAAACAGAAAAGAAAAACTGGGAGGAAGGGCCAGAAGCCTCGGTGGTATTGTATCTACCATAAGGTGATACGATCTAAATGCCATAGTATTGGAGTGAAAATAGGCATATAACATAATATAATGTGATAGAAAACTAAGAAAGGTACACAGTTGCAGCCAATTGATCTTTGATGGCAAGAACACACTGCAGGAGAAAGAAGCTTCCTTAGTAAACCATGTTGGGAACACCAGGTTTCCGCGCATGTGAGAACGAAACAGAACCTCATCTTGGACACATGAAAAGTATCCAAGGGGGTAAGAACCCCCAACCATGAGCTAGGAAGTTGTAAAAGTATTAGAAGAAGCGTAGTAGGGGGAGGGGGCTATCACATGAGGCATGGCAATGATTGTTTCTTGGAAAGATTAAGGAGCAGACAAATGGGACATAAAGGCTTCTGCAGAATGGAGGAGAGCAAAGAGACCATTTGAAAAGATGGGAGCGTGTATTTGCAAGCTTTGTGTCTGGTGAGGGAGTGACAGTTACAATGTGGAAGGAACCTGTTGCAGTTCTTTTTCTTTTATTTCTGTGATGTAACACTCAGTCTCAGGCAAAAAAGAAGAAGGGAGATTTATTCGGCTTACGGTTTCAGAGTGGATATAGTACATTATGATGGAAATCGCATAGCAGAAGGCTGAAGCAGGAGGTCTCTTCAGGTCACTGTAGCTATCCGGAGGCAGAGAGAGCAAGAAAGAGAGGGGAAACAGGACCAGGATAACAAACCTCAAGTCCCATCCCCTGTGACCTGCCTTCCCCCAGCAAGGTTCCATCTCCTAAAAGTGCCAAAAGCTCACCAAACTTTAACACCAGCTAAGGATGCAAACACATGAGCCTGTGTGTGTGTGTGTGTGTGTGTGTGTGTGTGTGTGTGTGTGTGTGTGTGTATGCATGCGTGTGTGGAAGAATAACAGTTATACCAGTACAGAACCCTGACAACTCAACAGCAGGGAGACAAATAACTAAATAATGAGCAAAGTGCCTGAATAATTTGCAAACTAAAGAAATGGATTAATAATTAATTAATTGAAAAATAACAGCTGCTAGACTTCGAAAAAATGCCTGTATCTCTATTCTTTGGCAAGTCTCCATCTCAAAAAACAAGGGGGATGAGGCCAAGGACCAACAACTAAAGCTGTTCTCAGGCCTTCACACCAGGTGCACACATGACTGTGTACCTACAGATATACACACACACACAGCACACATATACACACACATTCATGTATATGTACAAATGTGCACACACATTCACACACATGCATACACATAGCACACATATGCACATACAGCATATAAGCACACACATAGCACACTTATGCATATACATCATATATATGCATAAATGGCACATGCATACACATACATGCACACAATACACACATGCACACACAGATGCACACATTTCACACACATGCATACTCATAGCACACATACACACAGCACACACATGCACACATATTCACACATAGTGCACATATGCATGCACATGCATACACAACACACATGTTACATAGCACACATATGCACACACACCCTATCTATGTACACACAATCACACATGTGGCACACAGCATGAATATGCATACACATCACACATATACACACAGAACACAGATGCACACACTACACACATGCATGCACAGCCCATGTATGCACACAAGATATATGTGATACACAGCACACATATGCACACCCAGCACACATATGCACACACAACACACATATGCACACAAACACACATGTGCACAAACAGAACACATGCACACATGTGCAAACACAACTTACATATGAACACAAATATACATGTGACACACAGCACACATAGCACCAATGCATACATGTAACACACATATGTACACACACACAACAAGAAGCAAATGGAAACAGACCCACTGTGCTACTTACAGGGCCCCAGAACGTGTAGCATATTCAAAGGAAGGGCTGCCGCTATCACAGGTTGTTCAAGTCTCATGTTTCCCGAAGCACAGAGTGCTGTGACCAAGGAGTGAAGATGATGTGCATCCACTAGTGGGAGAAGGATAAGGAAAATGTGGCACCTCTCTACACTACAAGAGCCTCCTTTGTGATGATGTGGGCAAATCTGAAAATCTTTAGCAACTGTAGTAAGTCAGACTGAGAAAGTTAAACACTCTATGTTTTCATTTTCGTATAGAACTTAAAGCTGAACTTAAGAGGTGGGACAGATGGCTCAGCCGGCAGGGTGCTTGCCACACAAGCCTGAAGACCTGAGTGTGCATGCCTAGAACCATGTCGGTCAGGACACAGTAGCACACATCTGCAATATAATTCCTTTTCCAGCATGACAGGAAGCACAGATGGGAAAATCCTTGGGAGTTTTCAGGCACCTTGGCTAGGGAATCTTGTGGCAAGCAAACAAAAGAGCCTTTCTCCAGGAGACAGGTCTTCTAACCTCTGTACATGTACCATGTCTTGTGTGTGCCTGCCTACACTCCTAGCACACAGACGCATATATGTACACATGTGTGTGCACATAGAACTGAGGAACAACAGCTCCCAGAGACTGAGCGGAGGGAGGAGGGAGACCGCACGGGCTGTTGATCAAAGAGCACAGTGCTTTGGATAGACAAGGGGAATAGATTTTTAGATCTATTGCTAGGCAGGGTGACTACGGTCGATAACCATGTATTCCATATTTCAAAATAACTAAGAAAGTGAGTTTGAAATATCTCACCACAGAAAAAGATAGGTAAGAGGAAGAGCAACAACTGGTTTATCAGGTCCAGCCCTGTGAAGTGCACACACATTACCTCACAGTGCACTCACAGGGGTGTGTAATTGTGACTTGTCAATCAAAAAGGGTCATAATGGTACATTTTCAGACAAGTAAAATCATAACAAAATTGCAAACACAAGAGCTTGCCCAAACCCTAGGCTAACAATCTTCCTGCTTTGTAAGAAGTTAATTCTTGTTCATGAACTCTGTTTTATCCATGAATCTAGACTATTTCCAGGTAATATAAACAGTCATAATACCGTAAGGTCACTGAGAGGAGGCATTTGTAATTTGCTATAGGAGGATGTTTCTGAAGGAACTCCAAAAGATTATGAATATGCATGATATCCAAGGAATGCATTTCTTTTCTGTGTTTTGTTCTTATTTACCTGTGTGTGTATGTGTGCAGAGGTCAGGGTCCGACCAGTGGGAGTCAGTTCTTTTCTTCCATCATATGAGTTCTGGGATTCAAACTCAGGTTTCAGTTTGGGTGGTGAGCACCTTTATCCACTGAGCTATCTTGTCTGTCCCCTTGTCCAATTTTTTTTTTTTGAGCATGTATCCCTGGGTGTGTGTGTGTGTCTGTATCTGTGCATATCGTGTACATGATCTGTGTATATCAGAGGGCACCATGTGTCCCTGTGGAAGACCAAGGGTGACTTTAGAAGTCATCCTTGCTTGATTCTACCTCCTTTTAGCTGTGCTCTGAGATTTCCCAGTCTCCACCCACCAAGGTTGGAAATGCAGGCAGATGCCGTTTCTACCTGGCCTGCTTCCTCAGCACCTGGGATCTGAACACGGGTCTTTCTGCTTGCTAGGCAGAGTCTTAACCCCCAAGCCAGCTCTCCATCCTCCTCTCCTATGTTTAATATGAACATTTTATAAAATATTTGTTTTATCATTTCTTTGCTCCATTTTTAGTTTTTACACTTATCAAGAAAGAGAGAGAGAGGGAGGAGGGGGGCACAGTGCACTGTGGAGTTCAGAGGAGAGCCTGGAGGAATCAGATCTCCCTTCTACCACATGACTTTAGGATCTCAGGGTCAGGATGTCAGACCTGCCCGCACAGTAACTCTGCACTCTGAGCCATCTCTCCAGTTCCAGTTTGTTTGGGAGACAGGGTCTCCTGTAGCCCAGACTAGCCTGAACTTGCTATGTATACAAGGAGGACCTTGAACTTCTGAGTTTCCTGTCTCGGCCCCTTGAGTTTTGGAGTGACAGGCGGGAACCACACTCCATTTGCGTGGTGCTGGGAATGGAGCCCAGGGCCCCCTGGGCTCACCATGGAGGACAGTGACTTCTGTCTCCCAGCAGCCCATAGTTCAGCAGGAAGGGTGTGGCTTCCCCACCCAGGGCTGGCTGTTGATCTGCCCAGTCTCCTGCAGGCCCAGGGCAGATGCCAACAAGATGCTGTGAACATTGTGCCCAGAAGATGGCATTTCAGTTCTCTCTACAATTTAAGTTTTTCAAAGCGCTTTCTTACTTACAGGCATCTGAGAGCTTAAATTCCCAACTAAAAGTATTAGAAACAAATTAGATCTCAAAGCTCTGTGGTTCAGGGATGCAGGTACCCCAGAATCCTGAGTCTTAGTGGATGGTCCCTTCCCTGGAAGAGAGATGAATTAAGAGTGGAGTGGAGTGTCCTTATCCTATACCAAAGGTACACAAATACACAGCTGTGGAAGTAAATAGAAGCATATAGATATAGAGAGATAGAAAGACTAAGTATGGGTTGATAGAATTCTATTTCATATGCCTTTGTATGCTATGCAAAAAAGAAACTATGGTAGATTCTCTCTATTTTTGGCTTAGAATGTTACTGTGTGGGGAGATTTCAGGAATCAGTGTGACTCTTTAGCAGGAACTCCAGTTCTTGTGAAAAAATGTGTGTGGAAGCGAGAGGAAATTCCCATGACTGAACCTTACAAGGCTGAAGACAAGCAGAGCCAGCAGCCTGCTGCCGACACTTGCCCTTGTGCTCCTGTGATGGAACCAGCCGTTGAAAAACAGCTGGAGAAAAACAGCTGGCTGTTTTCTAGTTTCGTTCTCTGAAAATAGAGCTGAGAGGGAAATGCAAGCACAGGTGTGTGTGTGCGCGCGCGTGTGTGTGTGTGTGTGTGTGTGTGTGCGTGTGTGCATGGGTGTGTGTGTATCCATGTGTGGTATATGTCCATGTGTGGTGTGGTGTGTGTCTATGTGGTATATGTGTATGTGGTATTGTTTCGGTGTGTATTCATGTGTATGCTGTATGTGTGTGTGTGTGAGATGTATCTCTATGTGTTGTATGTGTGTGTGTGTCTAAATGTGTGTGTGTTATGTCTATATATGTACTGTGTAGTGTATTATGTGTGTGTCTGAATGTATGTGTGGTGTGTCTATATATGTACTGTGTGTGTTATTTGTATGTTTCTGAATATGTGTGTGTATGTTGATGTGAGGAAAGCCAGATGGACCCCAGGAGTTTGACATTTCCCAGGACTTGGATCTAGCTCCTGTCGCCTGCCCAGTCTAATTGAAATCAACTATCGGTGTAATGCTATCTGATAAGCAATTGTGGGTACAGACCAGTAGGGTCATCCTACACCAGTTCATGTGTATGTCTCTGTGTGTGTGTGTGTGTGTGTGTGTGTGTGTGTGTGTGTGATGCATATTCACATGCATGTGTGCATATGGATATGAAGTCCAGAGACAACCTTAGATGTTACTCCTCAGACACATTCCACTTTGCTTTATTTGAGACAGGGTCTCTCTCCAGCCTGAAACTCACGGACGACACCAGGCGCTCAAGGCCAGGCCCTTGGGGGGGGGGTCCTTCTTTCTCCTCCTCCAGTGCTGTGAAGACAAGTGTATACCACCCAACCTGACCTTCCTACTTTTTCTGGGGCTTCAGCTTGGGCCCTTATGCTTGCAAAGCCAGCACTTTGCGACTGAGCCATCTCCCCACACCACTGTGCTGACTTTTACCACGCTTTTAAACTTCACCCGTAATCTGGACTCTCAAGTGTGATCTGCAGAATGATCCTAAAGTAATATGAGCAGCCGAGGCTTGAGGCCCTTGCCTGGCCTTGAGCGCTTCCTACACACATGTAGAGTCCGTGCGTTTCAGTCTGCTTCCAGTCCAGTGCTAGTTCCGCTTGTTTCAATTACTTTCCTGTTTCTGTGAGACAGCACTCAAACTCCAGCGACTTAGGGGAAAAAGTCATATGGACTCGACTTATGGTTCCACAGGGGATATATCCCATTATGGTGGGAATCCCATAGCAGAGGGCCTGGCTGGAGGCAGAAGCAAGGAGGCTAGTTCAGGCTACCACAGCCATCAGGAGGCAGAGAGAGCAAGAGCAAATTGAGAGGAAGCAGGGCTCCACCACCAAACCTGAAGGCCTGCCCCCTGTGACGTGCCTGCCTTCCTCCAGCAAGGCTTCACCTCTCACAGGTACTATAACCTTCCCAAACATTAACACTACCTAAGGATGCAAACACACAAGCCTGTGGGGGCAACTCACATTCCAACCAGGATGCCACTTGACATCCCCCAATCTTGCCCCAACATCCAATGTAAAACCAGAGACAAGCAGGAAGGTCCATGAAGCTCCTGGGCACCTGTGCTGAAGAGATACCTTGTGACCCTGGAAAGGAAGGACCATTGGATGTATTTGGGGGGGCTTTAATAGTGGGAGCCTACAGGCTTAAACATCAGGAGGCCTTTGTAAGATCCCATCTAGGTACCTGTGCTAGTCAGGGTTCTCCAGGGACTATCCAGAGGAACAGAATGATAGAGTGACTGTATATTACACAGGGAGGAGTTGGCAGGTTGCCTTATACAACACAGTTGAGGCAGTGCCTCTGTATTCATCAACACACTGGAGAAGCTGAGAACCTGGTACTGCTCCATCCTCAAAGCTGGATGCTTCAGCTGTCCCACCTGGAGCTGATGACCTGGGGGTTTCTGGAGAGCCCCTGGTCTTCAACCTGTGTTAGGAGCTAGGTTCCTGTGCTAGTAAAGGCAGCAATAGCAGCAGCAGCAGCAGCAGCAGCAGCAGCAGCAGCAGCAGCAGCAGCAGCAGCAGCAGGGTAGATGCACTTGTCACTGGAGATAGGGGCCCCAAAGGCAAAGGCAGCTCAGTTCTCTGTATATGAGGACTGCATAGGAGATGATGGTCTTTCTCCCTCCAATAGTCCTTCCAGGAAATGTCTTCCAGAAACACTCAGGGCTGTGCCTCTTAACTGACCCCCCATGTAGTCAGGTTGAATACCAGGATGAACCACGACAAGACCTTCGGAGGGAGTGTGCGCTGACGTTTGTCAAGCTTGTCATTCACAAGCCTTTTCCCACCAGGCAGGGTCTAGGTCCTGTCTTCTGCTCTCCTGCCTGCAGTTCTCAGTGCTCCGAGCTGAAGTGTACCCTTCCCTGGCCATCTGTCTACACCCTGCTGGAGTCCGTGACTTTTCTGATAACTGTTTGTCTTCCTGACATGTTCCTATAAGAACACTTTAAGCTTTCTTCCTACCTTGGAAACCCTTGCATACTATGAACTCTGACGAGAAGCACAGGTCTGTGCTTCGGAGCTCCTGCCTGGAAACTGGGGAGGCTGTTGTAAGCATTCACTGCCACGAGGCACAGAAAAGCACTGGCCACCATCCCTGGACAGCAGGCCAGGGAAAGGAAAGTGACCTCACTCCTCCGATGCTCACAAGCAGCTCTCCTCTCTTGAGTGAACACAGTCCTCTCCTTAACGTATACTGGGAGTAGGGAATTCCTCAGCAAACAGGAACACTTAGAGAGCTGTGTGCTGAGTCCTTCCAAGATGAGCAGTGTCTCCAAGCATGGGCAACAGGCCTGTCTAGATGTCATTTTCAGGCAGGGGATATGGGCTGCTTGGGAGCCACTGGGAGCTGAGGACTGCTTGCATCTCTAGCCGCGTACACTGTAGGGAGAACAGACTAGGGATAGGCGAGTGTAGAGATCATCCGTGACTGTTATCTGGTTTGCGTGTCTTCCGGGATGCCTTTTAAAGTGGAGACCAAAGAGGAAGAGGAGGAGGAGACTGGCGAGAAGAGGAGAAGTAAAAGGAAGGGAGGGAGAAGGAGAAGAAGGAGAAAAGTAGAATAGTGGGAAAGAGAACAGGAGGCGATAGAAGGGGAGGAGGAAGGAGAGCAGGAAGGAGGAGAGGAAGTGGAAAAGGAGGAAGGAAAAGAAGAGGTGAAGGAGAGAAGGAAAAGGGGAAGAAAGGTAAGAAAGGAGTAAGAAGAAAGGATATGGAAGGAGGAAGAGGAGAAGAGGATTGAAGAAGAGAGGAGGAGGGGGAAGAGAGGCAGAAAAGGTGAGCTATAGGAGGAGGGAGATGAGGAAAGATGGCAGAAAGACAAGACCAAGAGAGAAGAATGGAGAAGGGGAGGATGGGGAGGCAGAGGAGGAGATGGTTCGATTAAATCCTGAATCCACCCCATGTTATCCTATCCTCTTGGGTTCTGTTCTCTCACTTCAGGAATTAAAAAAAAATAGGGTCCTTAGCTAGACCAAATATATCTTAATATCCCAGGCTTTAGAGAAGGAAAAAAGAAGAAGAAGAAAAACCAGAGCAAACAAAGCTTTAGGTTGCTATAAAAGGATTTAATTACACCAGCAGTTATGGGCTCTTCCTGCATTTATATTTTGGGACGGGAAGGCAAGATTTTGTCCTTGGAGTTACATAAAGCGTTTCACACTGCAAGCATCTCGACTCAGTTCAGGTGAGTTAGGGGACACATCAAACATCAAGGAAGTTCCGTGCCGGCTCAGAAAGACCTCAGAATGGTCTGACCCAGGCTTTCCTCATTATTATCATTTTTGAACTAGCACAGTTACCTTCTTCCCAGGTTGATATTCCCAACTCAACAGAATTGATTCCATTTTTAAATAAGTGTCCCCCACCAAGGAAAGTGGGGGTTTGGTACCCAAACCTCCATCCTACCTGTCTCTGTCCACTCTTTGTGTCTTCCCCTGAGTGATGCAAGTCCTGACCAAATGCTGGTGACCTAAAAATTAATAATCCCATCCATGGTCCAGCAAGCAATACTACGCAAATCAGATGGTCATAGTGGAAAGGTTTTGTGTGTGTGTGTGTGTGTGTGCGTGTGTGTGTGAATATGATCAAACTATGCTATTCACACGTATGAAATTGCCAGCAAACTCATCTTCAAAAGTTACGGAGTAATCTAATGAGAAGAAAGCAGTAGGCCAGGGGACACTCCATCTCACACTGTGGACAACTCCAGGCCCAGTGTGATTGGAAGATGCCCCATGGCTGGTCAGTGATGGTGTGCACAGCTGACCTGAGGGGGGAGCCCAGGCTTCCTCTTCCAGGAACACATCTGGTCCCACACCAGTTCCATCCTACACACAGTCCCACACACAGTACCATCTGTCCTGTGGTGGAGACACCCAGGCCAGGGAACCCCTGTAATTGATAGTAGGTCTGAGAAGCATCCTCGGTTCCCGGGGCCTTCGGGCCATTCCTCAGGGGGCTGCCTTCAGCAAAGCATCTTGGAACTGTCCTGGGGTCAGATCTACAGTTCTAGTGCTGGCAAAAGCACAGGGTTTGTTTCTAGCGCCCGGTTTCCTTTCCAAGGATTTAACACATCATTTCAAAAGATAAAAATAAATTAATTAATAATCAGTGACTTTCCCATATGTCTTCAGCAATCAACTCAAACTCCGGGGCTTCCCTTAAACTTGGCCACCATGGGGAATTGGGATGTGTAGAAGCCTGGGAAGTCACAAAGTGAAGCCAGGGGAGGGCAGGAGGAAAGCCATGCAGTATCAGAGAGTGGTTAGAGAGGGGGGCTTGGGAGAGCTGGAGACAGACTGGTCCCTCTCTACTTGTCGGTTCTCTGGTGGCAGAAGGAAGCAGACTGAGGTCTCTGTCACAGCAGGAGACCCCAGCCTGGGTTAGTGAGGCAGTTACTAGCATGGTGGCCTTAGTCACTGATGGAATGCAGCACTCACTAGCTGTTGCAGGTGCAGAATGGTAAGGTGTGCATAGTCGAAGTGATACAGGCAGCTGCAGGTTAGGGAAGCAGATGTCTGGTTAGCTGGAGTAGGGAATGTCTCTTCAAGTTACAATTCTCCTCCTCTCTCCTCTCCCCCCTCATTCTCCCTCTTGTCTTCTTTCCTTGTGTTCCTTTAAGATAAAGGGAAAAAAGGAGGATTGGAGTTGGCTCCGTTGGTAGAGTACTTGCATCACAAACCTGTGGGCATAGGCTGGAGCCGCAGAACCCAGGCAGAAACTCGGCACAGTGATGCATGTTTGTAACCCTAGTATTGTGGTTCCAGAGACAGTAGGATCTTGGGTTCATGGGCAGCCAGCCTGGGCTGACGAGCAAGCTGTAGGCCAACGAGAGACCCTGTCTCCAAAAGCAAGGTGGGCAAGCCTGGGGCATTATATCTGAGGTTAGTCTGTGTCTTCACATGCACACATGCATGTGCAAATACACACATGTGTGCGCATACTACACATATGCATGCATGCTACATTCATACACACACACACACACACACACACACACACACACACACACACAGCCTCTAAGGTGCAGTAGAGCCGTGAAAGATCTGGGTACTTTTGAAAGCTCAATGAAGACAAGGTTTTAGAGGTATGGCTCACAGCTCAATGAATTCTGAAACTTTATTTTCCTTAGAATAGTTGCTTCTTTAAGTTTCAACTAAAGGAATCGGCTCAACAAGATGTTTATATGCAGTACACTTTGAAAAATCTACAGGAAACTACACAGTATCCAAGAGTTTGTCTCTTCAGGTAATACTTGGAGCCAGGAAGTTGCTGCCAACCTAATTTTATTGCTAGAAAAAGTTTGAAGTGAAGCAAGAAATGCAGGCTTATTTGTGGCTCGTCCCTGAAGGCCTCCTTCTCCTCCTCCTCCTCCCTTTTCATTTTTCCTCTTCCCCATCCTCTTTCCCTCTTCCTCCTCCCTCCTCCCTCCTCCTTTTCTTCTCTCTTCCTCTCTCCTCTTCCTCTTCCTGTCTCTTTCTGCTTCATGAATGTGTTTGTGTGTATGCATGTACATTTGTGTGTGCATGTGTGAATGTACCTTTCTGTGTGTATGTATATATATCTTTGCATGTGGTATGTGTGCATGTAGCTTCATGTGTATGTATGTGCCTTCATGTGTATGTACTTTTGAATGTGCGTGTGCGTGTGCGTGTGTGTGTGTGTGTGTGTGTGTGTGTGTACCTTTATGGGTGCCTGTGCATGCACATAGGTTGCAGGACCATCTCAGGCACTGTACCTCAGGATGCATCTACCTTGTTCATGAAGATAGGAGACAGTTTCTCTCACTGACCTAGGGTTTTCCAGCTCAGCTATCCTGCTTGCTATTGAGCCCTAGGGACCCTCCCGTCTCTGCCTCCCCAGCAATGGCATTACAAATGTGCAGCACCATTCTTTACTCTTTGTACAAGGATTTACTGGGGATTTGAACTCAGCTCCTCATGGTTGCACAGCAACTGCTCCACCAAGGGAGTAACCTTCCAGCCTGTCCCTTTTCTTCCTGACTTCCAGTCTTTATTCTCAGTCTCCACCCATCTTGCCCAGTCTCCACCCATCACACCACGTTCTTTCTAGAATGGTTGATCTTTAGGGTACTTAAAAGTCCCTCGTATCTCTGTGCTGAGCCATGGGTCCTAGATATTCTCTCCTCCATACACAGAATCACTTAGCTTCACTGTTTAAAACCATGTCACTTCATGAGCTTCTCTCCAAACAACCAGGAAATGAGTGATTCCACAGCGCGGGTTGAAGCCACAACACCCATTGCATGGTCCATCCTTGTGCGTCTCTGGCTGGGTAGCTCTGAGACAGGCACCATGCATTGCTATCCTGACCATCTTCCTGCATACAGCTGATGTAGCCAGTGCTAAATAACATGCTAAGAACAAGTGTTTTAGAAAAATAATCATAGGAGTGATTTTGAGGAGGAGGTGAGAGGCAGCAGTCACGTGACACCAGGTCCTGCAGGACTCACGACGCCTGGTGGGAGAGAAGAGTGGACAGGGTCATGGATCGCCATCAGGTCTCCAATCAAAAATCGGTCACACGAAGACGCTTTCTTACATGCAAATTCAGTTCTTCCAGGCTGCTCTGGTTTGAGCTTTGCGATGATGTCCCAGCCCTTTTTCATTTGAACAGTTTTTGGGGTTCCCTCAACTCCAGAGGGGATGAATCCAGGAAGAGGATGATGTATGTGGTTGTTGGGCACTTCCTTTACCCCCTTCAGACAGCAATCAGAAGAATTCAAAGGAAAGAGAGAAATATGTATGCTAGGGGGAAAAATGTCTTCTATCTGCCAGCCTGCCTGTGTATTTCCGTTCCCATGGAAACAGGATGTGATTAGTGACTCGCTTTTAATGTAATATTGAACTGAAAAAAAAATACCTCTTTCAGGATTCAAATGCTTTGTTTGTACTTTTCCAAATTATAAGAATGCACCACTAATATTGGCTGTTCAGTGGCTTAAACTAGTTTATCACATTGAGCTCCGAAGGGTATTTCATTTGCAAATATTAAGGGGAACAGAGCTTTTTCACGATGATAGCTTGTGGAGTTCTTTCTTAAGTTTCTCTCTTTCTCACGAGCCACCAATGCTTAGTTCTCAGAGATGCTCAGCCTTTGAATCTGTGGTGTAAATTTTGACTCTGCAAGGCAAGGTCTGTAGATCTGCCTACAGCTCCCCCAGTGGGGATAGCGACCTCTGACTTCTCCTCCTTTTTTTGTGTGTATATCAGAGGACACCTGAGTGTGTGCCTGTGGAGGTCCATGGGTGACATCTGGAATCATCCTGGATTATCCCACCTACCTCCTTATTGCTTTGCTCTGGGATTTCCCAGGCTTCACTTTATAGAGCAGAAATTACAGGACACTGCCATGTCCACCTGGCATTTTTACATGGGATCTGGGGATCTGCTTGTTTTGTTTGGGGGCAAAGATTTACCCTCTGAGCCCTTTCCCCAGCTCCCTTCCTTTACTTCTCATGCTGTTGGTAGATAGTGGTCAGTTCCATGCATTTTCTCTCAGACTCCCTAAATACATGCTTTTCTTTTCTTTCCCGTTTTCTTCGCAGACTTGATATTGCTTCTGTCTCTGTCTGTTCTGGGTATTTCCAGACTCTGGGCATCTTATTAAAGAATCAAAGTGATATGCACACGGAGTCAGGAGGCAGAGGGCTTCACTGGGAAGCAGTGAGCTCGAGCATTCTGGAGAGCGCATGCAGATCAGAGGGTGCCTCGCCCCGAGTAGTCCTGCAGCTTCACAGTCTAGTGCTTTTAGGGCTTTGGATTTTTACGTGTGGAAGAGGATGAGGAGCTGGTTGCTAAGGAGCAAGGGGCAGGGGCGGGGATCTTTTCATTCCATTGACAGACTTGGATTCTCTCAGCATTTGCTCACCGGACATATCCTTTCCCACGGTGCAACTCATTTGGATCACATGCATGCTCACCTATACAGAAATATAAAACAGCAAAGAGCGAGCTGTTGGGATAGTCAATGGGAAAGGTACCTGTCTGCCAGCCTGTGACCTAAGTTTGATTCCTGGAAGCCCACAAAGTAGAAGGGAAATTGTTCCCTGCCCCTGCCTGTGCACCATGGCATGCACATGTGTTCTCTCTCTCTCTCTCTCTCTCTCTCTCTCTCTCTCTCTCTCTTTCTCTTTCTCTTTCCCTCCCTTCCTCCCTCTTAAACATTTAAAAATAGTGAATGGAAGATTGTTCCCTTAAAAGTTCATTTTTGAGAATACAGTTTTCCATATGGTGCACGTACCCCAACCTAGGCTAGGTTGGAATGGCCCGCAGTCCTTAGTTAGAAGTGTGTTCCAGTGTTTGATTCCAAAGGCAGAGTGGTTACAGGTGGCTGGGAGAAGCAACTCCTGCATTGCTTGGAGTAGTGTGGGTGCAGCTCAATGCCGATGGGCTTCCTGGGTCACTGACCTATTCCTGTCACACTGCCACAGGTTGTAAGATGAATTTAGAGTTGGTGTAGTGTCGTCTTTCTTCAAAGATACAGCATTTCATGGAAAAATTAGAAACAGTCAGAGTTCCAGTAAGGAAAGGACTCTATTCATGATATGATAATACGCAGTATAAGAAAGCTCATGAGACATTTTGCTCATATTTTTATCACTCATTTGCATATAATTTCTAAGGTCATTATGGGAATATAAATACTATTCTGAAATGAACATACGGTGAGCTATTTTTAACTCCAGAATCATTTGATTCCTTACCTGAGACAGAGGAAGGGTCCAGGAAAAGGTCGAAGGTCTGATGAAGTTTAACAAGAAAGGTCAGTGCTCCCCCACCCACAGGGGACATCACTAGACTGTTATGGGGTGGGGAGTGGCAGCTCTGGTGTGTGACCTCAGGGGCAGAGCCCTGTGGGGGGAATGTGGAGGAGCTCAGGGATAAGACCTTCCTTCCTGAGAAATGTCGCCACACACAGCATTGGCTTTCTGACTCCTGCACCTATTCCATGAGTAGATCCTGATCTAAACATAGTTCTTGGAGGCTGCAGAGGTAGGCAGCGAAGTGATTGGAGTGCTTGTCATGCACACAAAAAGGCCTGAGCTTGGATCCCCATATCACACATAGAGAATGCCAGGTGGGCATAGTAGCTAACCTGTAATTCCAGCCCCAGAAATAGGAGCCTAGGGACTCCCCAGAGCAGCAGGCGAGCCAGTCTAGCCCTGTAGGTGACCTCTGGATTTAATTAGAGACCCAGACTCTCAGAAATAAGGTGGAAAAGCAATGCTGGATGATTCCTGGTATTACCCTTGCGCACAGGCACATACACATGCTCTGGCCCATGTGCATGTACACACACACACACACACACACACACACATGCACACACACATAATTGTATAGTTCCAAAATTAACCTGGTCTAATATGAGCCATTTCCTTTTATGTTTATTCTGCAGGGGTTAGCCATGGGACTCCCTGGCTTGGTGAAGTCTACCTTCTTTCTATGCTGTTTATGTCAATCCCTGCTTCTGTTTTTAGACTGGTCAAGATTGTGAGGACAGAGATCTGAAATGGTAGTGGCTTCTTTTTTTAGACAGGTTAGCCCAGGCTGATCTCAGATTCTGAATGTAGCTGAGGATGACCTTGAACTTCTAGTCCTCCTGTCTCCACCTGGCAAGAGCTGGGATGATGGGCGTCCACCACCATGCCCCTTGGCAAGCCTGGAACTCTGCACTTGGTGCTGCTACACAGAGCCCTCTACCAATTCAACTGCAGCCCTAGATCTGAACTGGTGAATTTGTTTTCTTCTTGAAACAGATAGCTTGGTAATTTAGAGATCTGTCTCAGGGCCTAAGAGATAGCTCAGCAGGTAAAGGTGTCTGCTCACCATATACTAGGGACCTGAGTTTGAGCTCTGGAAGTCCACATACGAAGGGGGAAAACTGGTATCTAAAAGTTGTTCTCTGATCTCCTTCGTCATGCATGGCATGGTGCATGTGTCCACATCCTTCTTTCTTCCTCCCTCCTTCCCCTCTCTCTTAAATAGACAGACGGACAGACAGACAGACAGATAGATAGATAGATAGATAGATAGATAGATAGATAGATAGATAGATAGAATAATTAGCTGAGGCATTCACAATGTGCTCCTGAGCGCCATCCATACAGAACCCCTCCCCAACCTAAAAGGTGAGCCCCCAGCTCTGAACACACTGGTTATATCCCTTTCATGTAGCAGACTTTAACCCTGAGACACTGGAGGAAAGATTTGCTTGTGAGAGATGGAAAGATTCTGTCCAGAGGAGCTTCTAAAGGTGCCCCTGATCTCATTTCTGTTCCTGTAATAGTATTAATTTGGCATGATGTTTTTCCTCTGTGTGTTTCTGTGCATCTCTATGTGTAGGTACTCACAAGTGCATGCTTGTACATACATGCACATACATGTGCAGGTCAGAGGACAGCATCAACTGCCATTCCCCAGGCACCATGTGCCTTGCTTTATTTTGTAACAGGGTGTCTCTTTGGGACCTAGAATTTGCCAACTGAAGTTAGTGTGGCTGATCCAGAGAGCCCCAAGGATCTGCCTGTGTCTACCTCCCCCCAGCCCTGGCATGACAAGAACATGTCATCACACCCAGCTTTTTATTACTATTAAGTTTTAACTTTTCTACTTTTACAAGCATATTGAGTACTCATCCCTGCTTCCCTCCAGCGCCCTCCCTTCATTAGTCCATCTCCTTCCCTCCGATCCTCCTGCCCGTCTGCGTCTATTGACCCCAGAGTCCACTCGGGCTTGTCTGCTCTTGTGGGGTTTCAGGCCAAGTTGACTCTGTTCAGGTCACCCCACTGAAAGGGGCATTTCCCTAAACTCATCCAGCTTTAGACCCCAGCGTGGATTCTGGGACTTAAACTCAGATCCTCACCATGGCGAGCACTTTACCTATCTTCCCAAATCCCCACTTTTTTTTTCCTTTTGAAAGGGACAAAATTTGGGCCAGAGATGGCTCAATGGGTAAGGTGCCTGTTCGCAAACCTAGTGACCCGAGTTCAATTCCCGGAAGCCTACATGATGGAAGGAGAGAGCTGACTTTCAAAAGTTGTTCTCTGTCCCTCTGAACCTCCACCTGCGTGTCATGCATTCATATCCATTTTCTCTGTCTCTGTCAGAGGCTCAAATCTCCTCAGTTAAGTGCACATGCCAAGTGTAGACAAGTCCAGTACTGAGACCAGTCGGAGCAGGCAGACGCCTTTGATGAGTTGATCATGAGGACAGAAAAGTCATGTCATGGGACCACCCACAGTTTTTCTTCAGCCTTGGCCACAGCCTATCCTGACCTCACCTCAGTGGATACCACAGGAAAACTGTTTATAAGGAACCATATGGAGGACAACACAGGGTGATTGGGAGCTTTCTGGTCTTAGGGTGTTCATTGGTCAAGGTCCTTCGCTTTGCTTGGTGGGTTCTAAGGAAGAAGCTAGAGGTAGAGGTCTGAGCTACTCTGCGAGCCCCTCCCTCCATGCTTCCAGACCTGTTCACCTGGAGGTTTAAAGATGGCCAAGTTTAATTGTAGTTAGAAGTTTCTGCACTTTAATTCTTGGGTCAGAAATCCTGTCCTAGGGCTGGGGAGATGGCTCAGTGGTTAAAAGCTTTGCCTTGCTAACAAAAAGACCTACATTTGGATCCCTAGATCCCACATAAAAATGGCAGACAGATATGTCAGGGGCCTGTAATTCTTCCAGCCCTAGAAGGCAGAGCCTGGGAAAACCCAGAGCAAAGCAATAAGGAGGTAGAGTAATTTAGGATGATTTTCAAATGTCACCCTTGGATTCCACAGGCACACACGCTCAAATGCCCTCTTGTACACACACACACACACACACACACACACACACACACACACACACAGAGAGAGAGAGAGAGAGAGAGAGAGAGAGAGAGAAAGAGAGAGAAGAACCTAGCTAAGGTCATAGCCACTGAATAGAATCCCCTGAATGCTACAGGAAAGGACATGGTAATCCCAGTCCTAAACTGGAGTTTTGCTTCCCTCAGACTGGTAGGTAAGGCTCTTACCTGACTGGAAGTGTGGAGATAGCCCTACATATTCCATTGTTTATCTGCTTGTCTATGACTTACATATTTTCTATCAATGACATGTGTCCTTTGAAGAACTAAGGAACTGAAGGAAGCGTTTTAAAAGTTCTTATGAAATCTATCCTTACTTGTTCAACCTGTGGGTTTCCTGTGGACTCACTTCATAGTCTAATTCTGGGCCACAGTTGTTATAAAAGCACTCCCCTTCCTAGGCACATGTGCATTTGCCCTGCAAAAGACAACCACATGCTGAGGGCCAGGGCAGAAATCTGCTGAGAAGACTGAGCAGTGTTCTTGGAAAAATCGATCCATCAGGAGCTCATGGAATTCAATTTCCCTGGACAGGAACAAAGCAGAGTGTCCTCGCGTGATAATGTTTATGGATGATAAAAATGCAGACTAAATCAAATTGGCCCCCGCAACTAGCATCACCTCTTTGAAAACTTTTCCATCTGATCCAGGAGGATTTATGAAGTGCCCGTAAGTGTATTTTTTCTCCACTTTCTTACGCACATCAGAGGCACCCTGCGGATAGTTGCTGAATGAATGTATACTGAGTAAATGAATAAAGTGGTGGGTGGATGGCCCCTCATTTGGATGTAATGCCTTCCCAGAGAGGGATTACAAAAGGAAGCCGCTCAAAGGCAAAAGGCTGACTTCACAGACACTGTGGCTTTGTCAGCGGGAATGACTAGAAGTCCCTGGCAGCTTCGGTGGGAGAGGGAGAGGCAGAGACGGGTCTCCAGGAGGTCAGAAGAATGGAGTGTTTGAAGGACAACCCGGGGGCTGGGGAGGTGGCTCAGCAGAGACTGCTGTGCAGGCCTGGGGAGTAGAGCATGGGTCCCTGATTCCATGTTAAAAGCGGATGGTAGTGTCCACACCTAGAACACCAGTGCTGGGAAGGTAGAGACGAGGGCCCCTGGGGCTCTCTGGCCAGTCAGTAAGATAAGCTAGGTAAGTATATTGTGGAAGACACCTGAGCGACCACACACACACACACACACACACACACACACACACACACACACAGAGGTACCTACATCACACATACACTTACACACAGGACATATGCAAACATATACACATACATCACAGACATACTACACACATGCACAAATACCACGCATACCATTCATGCACATGAAGACGTACCCACACACCACATATATACCACACATGCACACATAACACAACACACAAACATATATGTACATATCACACACATATGAGGATGTACAAAAACACATTGTACTTACACTGCACACATATGGAGTGTGCACATATATACTACACACACACACACACACACACACACACACACACACACACACACACATACACACACACACACTACTTTAAAAAGAAGACCAGGTGCACAAGATATTAAGAGAATGGAATTGACGGGCATCAGGAGGTGTGTGCTTGGGCATGGGTAGGTGACTGTGGGTGAACCTGCTCTGGGAATAGAGTGGGGACCTTTCCTGGGTGAGCTCCCTAGGCTTCCAGGTAGGAACCTAGGAGCCCAGAGATAACAGAGCAGGCCATCATGGGACAAAGGTGGAAGAGAAGAAAACAAGTGATACAGAAAGCCGAAGATCTCGGCCCACCTGGGCCCTGAAGATGCTCAGCTACACGACCTTACCATGGTGTTGCTGCCCTGTGAAGCTCGGGAGGGCTGGGCTTCCGTGTCTCTAGTAGCTGTTGTTCATTAGCTTTGCGGGAGGGGCCATGTGCAGGGATACGGCCTTGGAGCCAGTGGACTGGGGTTTCATGCAGGGTAAAGAGGCGGCTGGAGGTCAATGGTGCCCACACTGGCAGGGACCGGAAGCTGCATCTGACTCATAAGCAGAATCTGTGGAGGGTCCCATGGCATCACCTATAGCATTGGCTGCTCTCCCTGCTCTTAGTGGTCCCTGACCCCACGTGCTTCCTGTATCTCCAAGGTGTGTTTTCCTTTCCCGTCCCTTTCCTCTCCTCCCCTCCTGTTCCCTCCCCTCCTCTCTCCTTTTCCTTCCCTTTTTTCCTTTTTCCTTTCCCTTCCTTTCCCTTCCCCCACTTCCCTCCCCTCTTCTTCCCTTCTCTTTTCTTCTCTTCTCTTCCCTTCCCCTCCCTTCTACTCCCTTTCCTTCCATTCTCCTTCCCCTTCCCCTTTCTTTGCTTTCCTCTCCCCTTCCCTTTCTTTTGACAGAGTCCTTCACGGGTCAAAAATTCACCATATAATTGAGGATGGTTAGCCAGCAAGTCACAAGAGGCCCTCTGTCTCCGCACCCAGATTGAGCATTGCAGATGCAATTGAGGCAACTGGCTTTTCCATGGATGCTGGAGATCTGAACTCAGGTCTTTTCACTTGCACAGCAAGCCCTTTACCCACCATCTATCTTCTCAGCCCCATTTCTCCTTTTTAAGATGAAGGAAGATGATTGACGCTTTTCTCCAGTCTACTCTAGCTCTGTCAACATAGGCTCATCTGCACAAAACTCTGTCGTACATGAGAAGTGGGGTGTACATTTGTCTTTCTGTATCCCCCCTCCAGCCTGGCTTTAGAAGGAGGCAACGCTACCCACCTTCCCACCTCCATCTATCTGACTCCTGAACACTAGCTGCTCTCTCACATGCTTCCTTCTGTTGAGGTCTGAACAGGTGCTGAGCAGATGAGAAATATGATCACGATATAGGAAAATCAATAGGGTTAGGAATCTTCACGCGCGTAACTTAATCATGTCTGACGTTGAAAACAAAGCCGTATTTTATTGCTGCGGAGGAGTGCTCTTTGGCAAGCCAGGGCAGTAAGAGAACGGTGAAGGCTGCTTATTCATCAATGCGAGGCCCCACCTGGGGTGCCAGCCAAGGGGACCTGCTGGCCCGCTGTGACCCGGGGTGCATGCTACGTCAGTTACATGGTACAAAATCACTGAAGTAGAGTCTGACCCCATCAGTCAGAAAATGGGATATATGCTTGCTTGGTCTCTTGTCCAATGACAATTGGAGATAAATGAGCATATGTGCTTCAAATACTTGTTCATGTGCACGTTCATGTGGTGTGTGTGTGTTAGGTATGTATGTGACTGTGTGTTTCTGTATGTTCTGCATGTGGTCATATGTGTATATTTCCCAGTGTGTCAGCATTTCCTACTTTTTTGTGTGTTATTCTTTGACAGTTCCATATATGAGCACAATGAATTTATGTCATTTTATCTCATATTGTTGCAGTTATTGTGCATGGTTGCTGATAAAATCATGACAAAACTGCTCAAGGGAACAAGATGTTTATTTTCTCTTACTATTGTCCAGTTACAGTTCTTAGTCCAGCTTGTCAGGAGAGCCCACATCATCACCAAAGGGCCAAGTAAACCGGCCATGTCATATCCACGTAACAGTTGAAAGATGGACTATTCTTACTTGCCAGACCACCATGTCTGTCCAAGTATACACAAGGATGCCACTTCCTCATCCAGCTCTCTGTATTTTATCCACCTGTCCAGGGCTTATTTCTACCCTCCTATGGGCTGGGCCTTCCCTATCAACTAGACATTCTCCTGCAGGTTCACTCTGGGCTTAAGTCAACTACTAATTCTCTACAAATGTGCCCAGAGCTCCAACCCTTAAACTATCAGGTTCTGTTCAGTCCAATAGACCCTCTAGCTTTGAAGTCTTCTTGAATTTCCTCAATCTTCAGAACTTATTGTCTCCTGTCTCACCTGTGTGTCCTTAACCTGCAATTGCATGTCACAGTTTTAGGACATGCAGTTCTTCGTACCTCCCAACAATGGTGTGAGTTGGACATTGTGGGTACTGAGTTATTACACCACCCTGAATGTTTTCAATATAGTAAATGCCATCACATTGCACATAATTATATGTGCAACATAGTTATAGCTAATAATAGAATTACATAGAATTATGTATCATTTCTTACTTACTATGTGAGCAGATGTTTCAGTATCTTGTTTTTTAAGTCAGGTCCCACATATCCTGGGATGATCTTGAACTCACTGTATAGCTGAGGATGACCTTGAATTTCTGACCACCCTGCCTCTACCTTCTGAGTTCTGAGTTAAGTTTGGGACTGTGTTCTCATGCAGTGCTGGGCATGGAATCCAGAGCTCCGTGCTTACTTGGCAAGCACTCTCCCAACCAAGCTCCATCCCCGGCCCTGGGTACTTTCCACATCCTGCCTTCCATCTTATCTGTACTATGTTGTACGGTTACAGAACATGATGCCAGTTCTCTCATTATGAGGAGGGCTAAAAAATGTATCACTAATCGCAGCCAATTAGAATAGGACAATGAAAATAAAGGAGACATTTGAAGAAAGTGGCAAAAGCAACAGCTTGAAATGAGGAGCTGAGGCCTGAATAGCCGCAGCTGGAGGACAGGATGCGTGCGCAAACACGTGTCTGCTCTGGGGTGGCTGGAGGTTGGACATCTGTCTTTCATGAGCATCCTTTGGAACACCAGCGTGTCCTGCTGGGCTTTCTTCCATGTTGCTCCTGTGACCTGAGGTCACCGTGTTGGTGACATGAAGGCAGGAGGGCGGCAGAAGCAGGCATGGACGTTCTGACTTTCACAGAACATCAGCTCTTGTTCTCAGAAAATCCAGGAGACAGTTAATCGTTTTGGGATGAGCAAGTATGTGTGTATGGTGAGAACCGACTGGTGGCTAGTGAGAGTTATTGAGTTATTAGATTAGAAACTCTACATGCTGTCAATGTATCTTTATATTATGTGAATATTTATGGATTCTAGAGGAGCTGGTTTGCACCAATTAGGAACTGAAAATAATGACAAATGTGGGTTTGGGGGCCAAAGATTTATGCTTTATTTTGTACATACATGTGCATGTATGTAGATGTGTGTATGTGCAGGAGGCCAGAGGAGGACATTGGGTATCCTGCTTCATCAATTTACACCTTATTCCTCTGAGACAGAGTCTTTCACTGAGCCAGAGCTAGGCTGGCGGCGAGTAGGTCCTCTACACCTCCTGTCCTTGCCTCCCCCTCCTCCACAGAGCCAGGGTTATGGGGGAGCATAACCACACCCAGCTTTTTAGGTAGGTTCTGGAGATTTGAACTTAGATCCTGCACAGCAGGTGCCCTTACCTGCTGAGACATCTCTCTAACTCTTTTTTTAAAATTTTTTATTATTTATTCAATTGTGCATGTATGTGTGTGTGCATGTGTGTATGTATGTATATGTATGTGTGTAGAACCACAGACAAATTCGGGAACCACCATGGACGCCTCCACCTCCTCCTTGTTCACTCTGCCCCGGGATTCACAGGCTCCACCCTACCAGGACCAGAAGTGCAGGCCGCCCCTGCTTCCGCCTGGCGTCTATACGTGGGTCTAGGATCCGAACTCAGGATCTTCCGCCTGCAAGGCAGAGGTTTAACCCCTGAGCCACCTCTCCAGCCCCATCTCTCTAACTCTTAAAAAGGTATGATTTAACTGAAAACTCACCGTGGGAACTTCCTCCAGTCAGTGATGGGGTAAGGTACTGTGCATAGCGGGAAGCAAGCAGGTCAGCCGTGTGTTAGATAAGGCTGTGTCTGAACCACACACCTCTCCTCGATAACTCAGTTACTCCACATTTTATGGAACTACACTCTGTACTTACTAGCAGAGAAAGAAAACAAACAGGATTAAGTCAGCCGTGATACCTGGAATGAAGGGACCACACATTCTGCCCTTTCAGATAGAAGAGGACTTAGAGAAGCTCCTGCTTGAATGTTCCTGCCTTGTGGAATCTCCCCTAAAGAATGTCTGTTACATGTACACCCTTCCTTGATGATGACCAACAAAGTTGTGCATTATGGAAAACAGCATTTGAAAGAGCAAGAAGATTAATGAAACAGCAGCAAGAGTAAAGGGAAAGAGAGCAATGTGGGGAGACGGAGCAGGTGGCGAAGCGCTTGCTGCACAGGCTGAGGACCTGTGTTCCAGCCCCGGATCCCACATACAGAAGCAGGGTATGGCAGCATGTGCCGGTGGTTCTGGCGCTGGGGAATTCAAGCTAGGCAGAGCTCAGAGACTGGCCTGCCTGCCTGCCTTGTTTGTTTGGAGAGATCCTGCCTCAAAAACAGAGGTCGGTGTGGCCATCTGTCATAGTTAGGCACAGGTGTCAACTTAACAGTTGAGGGTCTGAGCTCTGGGCACATTTGTGGAGAATTAGAGGTTGAGTTAGGCCCAGAACAAACCTACAGGAGATTGTGTAGCTGATGGGGAAGGCCCAGCCTGTGGTGGGTGGGACTAGGCCCTGGAATGACACAGAGAGCTGGTTGAGAGAGTTGGCATCCGTCTGTTCACTTGGCCAGACATGCTGGTCTGGTAAGTAAGGATTGTCTATCTCAGCAGTTATGTGGTGATGGTGTGGCCAGTTCCCTCAGCCCTAGTGTTAGTGCATGCTCTCCCATCAAGTCTGACTGACTAAGAACGGTAACCCAGAATCGTAAGAGAGAATAAAACCTTGTTCCTTCAAGCTGTTTGATGGTCATTTATCAGCAACCATGCAGGTGAACTGCAACACCACCTTTGACATCTGGCTTCTGCACATGTGTGCGCACACGTGCACACACACACACACATATACACACACACACACCAGGATACTTATTTCTATGTTCATAGATTGTGATAGATGTGATTGTAAAGGTTTCTTAATGAACCAAGCTGAGAGAATGGTCATAGAGGTAGGTGAACGTTACTGCTGGGCGTTTCTGGGAGTCAGCAGGTCCCTGGAGGACTTTAATCTTTTATTTGGGAGACTCGAGAATTTCCAAGACTCTTTGGAGCAAGTGGCTCTGTTCTTGCTTTGTGTATACGTTGTGGCATTTCCCAGAGAACATCCACAACCCTTTCCCTTTCTTTCCTTCTTTCTTCCTCTAACATGCTTTTTACTTCTGAATTTCTCTTTTTATCATGTTTTTCAGTTCCTGCATTCCATTACTGAGAGGCTTTTTCACTGTAGAGGGTTTTCATTAAACCTGGGCTGTTCAGAAGGACATGTCCTGGTTTGAATGTGAACTTCCCCCCCCCCACAGGCTCATGTGTTCGTATCTTTAGCTGCTATTAATATTTGGGAAGGTTGTGGCAACTTTAGTAGGTGGGGCCTGGCTCCACTTTGCTGCAGGAAGGAGAGTCACAGGGGGGCCTTGAGATTGGGAAGCCGGACCCTGCTTCTTCTTCTTCTCTTGCTCTCTGCCTCCTGATGGCTGCGGTGGCCTGAGCCAGCCTCCTGCTTCTGCCTCCAGCCACGCCTTCTGCTGTGTGATTCCCGCCATAATGGACTGTATCCCATCTAGAACCACAAGGCAGAAGAATCTCTTTCTCCCTGTTTCTTGAGCATGACAGGATTTTCCTGTCTCATAATGCAGGAAAGAGGGGTAACTCAGCTCACCCTATCCACTAAACTCTTCAAACTTGTTCTTTACTGTGGTCTTGCTGGCCAGAAGCACTTTGCCCAGATTCCCTGCAGACTCCAAAGGTTTCAACCTCTTGTGCCCACATAGCCACTAAGTCCTTGTGCTTGGAACATGCTCCCATCCTTCCAAACTATTTGGGGTGCTCCTAGGAATCACCCCTATCTCCATGCCACAGTTAGAGTTCTCTGTCCATCCTTCTAAGATTCTGAACCTTCCAATTGCACCTAGTCATATTGCCATAATTAACTGGAGCTTCCATTCCCAATTAAGCCTGTGTCCCCCCTTCACTTCCCCCATGTCCTGCAAACTCTCACACATAACTGTCATATTTCCTAGTCTGATAATCGAATCTGAGACCACCCCCCCACACCCTTACAGATAGATCTCCCTTGGAGAGATATTTTACTTACTTGGATAATTACTTGAGCTTGTAGACTTAACATTCTCTTACCACTCTTTGATTGAGATAACTTCGGTCTCCTAATTAACCACCCAACCTTGCTATGCCTCAATTAATTATGCTGATACTGTAATTATTCACTTACTAACTGCCTATAGATCAAGCCTCACATTTCCACTATTCTTAGAAATCTTATTTTTCTTTTTTTCTGCTGCATGTCTTTCCCCACTCCTTCCCCATCTCTTAACCAGGTGTACCCTAGTTCAAGTGTATTCTTTGAAAATTCCTAATCAGTCCAAGCTTGTAGTTAGTAACCTCAAATATACCCCCAAATGGATTTTTGCCACTAAGCAGGACTCCGATAGACTTGCTGGAGGAAGGCATGTCACAGAGATTTGGTGGCTGGGCCTGCTTGCAAAGGTTCAGAATCCCAAGGAGTGAAGCTTGCTACAGCACAGAACATTTTAGCATCCTGATGAGTATTTTTGGATGCATGGACCTTCTGAAGTGCCTCTTCTTCCTCCCTGTGTCCTCAGCCTGCGCCAGGCATACCCGTGGTTCACTCATCATAGCTTCCTATTCCTTTAGCTTCCTAATGATTTCAGTCTGCACCTCCCTGGGGATGTGACCTTGGGTGAGAACAGTTGGCTAGGTTCCAAGGAGATCTGAGGAGCTGAGATTTATTCAGTGAGTTTATTCAGAGGGTAGCAAGTACTTCAGAAAGTAAACGGGTTACAGAGCTAAGGTGGTTAGGACCTTTCAAGGGGCTAGTAATTCATGCACACTGAGAAAGAAAGAAAGAAATGAAACACTTGTCCACCCCCTTCTGTGTAGGAATCCCCAAATCTCTGTCCAGAGAGCTCGTTTACATTTCATACAAACCTACAAAGATGCACCAGCAATCACTAGAGAAGGGAGCCCCAGCCTTTGTGTTTTCTTTTACCATTCCTGGTGTGCAAAAGGAAATCCCTGGAGATGAATGGAAGCTGGGGGGGGTTGGGATAGGGAGAATCACAAACAGTGATAATGACAGCCCTGGGATCAAGCGCCCTCCAGCACCTCCAAGGGGGGGCAAGGATGCTTTTCAAAGTGCTGTCTGCTGTTTTCCTTCTGGGCTGATGATTCCCACAACCAGGGGGGTAGATAGCACTGGTGTGACTATTATTACCATTTCACACTCAATGGTCCTCAGCTGTGAAGGATGCAAGGCGGAGATATTTTCTTTTTCTGCAGAAACATGGAGCTAGTTAGTGTCGGCTTCAGAGCCTCAGCCAGATTTCCTGCCACACGCTCTCACCTAAGTGGGGGGGGGGGCACAGGTTGCACACGGAAAAGCCAGGGTGTAGGGGGAGCCCAGTGCACACCCTCCTTTGGAAGTGCAGATCCAGGTATCAACTCAATGGTTGCGGTTTCAAACTTTGGGCGTCTTAAGTAAAGAATCAGTGGTTAAGTCCCTAGTAAGCTTTCAGGAGATTGGCTAATTGATGGGAAAGATCTAACACATGGTGGGGTGGGCTAGTCCCTGGGCAGGTGAACAAGATGGAGGGAACTAGTTGAGAAAGTAGGCATCCGTTGGTATATTTAGTCAGACATGCCGGTCTGTCCTTCTCAGCAATTATGTGGATTTGATATAGCCACTTCCCTTGGTTGATGGTGTTAGTGTGGACTCTCCTGCCAAGCTGGACTAAGAACGATAGCCAGATGATTTTAAGCCAGAATGAAACTCCTCATTCCCTATAGGCTACTTGGCCGTGAGTTTACCAGCAACCATGCAGAGTAGCTGCGACAGCAGCTCTAGAGGTTTGCGCCCCTTCCTAGCAGGTCCCAGAATCAGACCAAAATGCACCTGGGAAATTCCTCAGCTTTGCTTCATTGACGACGCCTGTGGCTATCTTAGCCACAACTAATGTTCTCTACCCCACTCCCCTCCCCCCATTGCTCTGTATTGGTTTAGCTGCGGACACCTCCAGAACTCCAGAGAGGAATCAGATATTGCCCAAGTGGCCTTCTGAGATGTGGGGTTGTTTCCCTTTTATTTTTAGGTCAGGGAGTCCCACTGACATTGATGTGACTGTGACCAGCAGATGTGAGGGCTGTGCTTTCTCTGCATGAAACACTGAGAGAGCTATGGGAGAACACACAGGGGTGCAGCTCCTTTGGCCACCACAGATCAGCCTTTAGGATCAGTCTTAGATTCCAGCTGCTATAGCTCCCTGCATCCTTTAGCCTGCCAGCTTCCAAACTGAGTGAGAGTATTAGAGATATTGTGCAAACTCCATATCTACCAGAGGATGTGAAATATACAGTTTTCCAATAACACAAATACTCATATTACAATCAATGTCAGTTATGATCTGTATGTTCTAACACCATGCTTAATTTTATGATTTATATAATTGCATATAATCTTTTAATCATATTTGAAAGTAGAACATTAAAAGATTACCAGTTGGTGGCAAGTCAATAAGCTGAATAATATTCTTTTAAAACTATTTTGTTTATGAAATTGAGAACAAGAGAGAGATACACAGAGAGAGACAGACAGAGAGAGAAGATGCATGCGTGACACACAGATGAAAGTCAGAGAAATACTTTTGAAAGTCTGTTTTCTTCTTTTACTGTGTGAACCTCTGAGAGTCAAATTCAGGTTGTTGTATATATGAGCAGGTGCCTTACTTTGAGTTGTTTCTTCCTATTTCTCATTTTTTATTATTGTTTTTTATGTGAGTATGGTGTGTGTGTGTATGTGGTGCATGTGTGTTCATTCATGCATGCATATGTACATGCATGTATGTGTGCATGCAGGTGTGTGTAGCCAGAGGGCACTTGAGTGTGTGTGCCTGTGGAGGCCCATGGTTGACATCAGGAATCAACCTGGATTGCTCTACCTCCTTATTTTTTTGCTCTGGGATTTTCTAGACTCTGCCTTCCAGGGCTGGAATTACAGACCGCTGCTTGGGATCTGGGGATCTGAACTCAGGTCCTTCTGTTTGCAATGCAAGGATTTTAACCCCTAACTCATATTCACAGCCCTGTGAGGTGCTTTGGTCAGGGCACATTTATTATAGTAATGAGAAACAGCTGAGATAACTCTAATACTTAGATCTCTATAGAATGCCTGCTGCAAAGAAGATTCTTAGCATTCATGGAGAAGGGTTTTGTTGCATGATGTAAGAATGAATGAATACAGGCATCCAGGCATAGTGCTATATCTAGTCATCCAAAATATAGATAGAAAACAGTCACAATGGGTAACTCATAAGTCATTAAGAGCAATACTGTGCAGTGTTACCAATATTATTATGCAGATTCCATGATGCAGGTAACAATTCCAAATATTTCCAGTATTTCACCTTGGGCATGTCCCTGTATTGGTAGACTATTCATCTGAAGTCAAGGCCCGTTGCCAGTGGTGGCAGGAAGTTGGACACGTTTGCTGAGCCAGATGCCACCAATTAAACTCTCTCTCTAAGATGGATCAGTGATAATGTTTTCCCAATCTAAAAATCAAATGCAATCTGACAAAGGACTTCAGTGATGTTCTCAAGTGTGAAGAATCTAATAAGAGCAGTTTTGAAACTACAATATTGA